>CM048659.1:32108319-33468319 GCA_026401315.1 Dysphania ambrosioides | reverse complement strand
GTATAATCGAGATAAAATGATTGATGAAATGGCTAATTTTGTCATTGCTGATGAATTACCTTTTAGCTATGGTGAGAGTCTAAACTTTGAGCATTTCACTAGAACCACTTTACAACCTGCTTATAGACGTGTGCCTAGGAACACGCTTAAACGCCATACCCAAACTGCTTATTATAAATATAGAAGTAGTTTAATAGAAATGTTTCGCATTTTTAACGGTCGTGTTAGCATAACTAGTGATACATGGACCTCTTGTTTTGGTGAACCTTTTCTTTGTGTAACCGCCCATTGGATTGATGATGAGTGGTATATTAAAAAACGAATCATTTGTTTTCAAGCTATGGAGGAGAGACATACCAGATACAACCTTAAGGTAAGGATAATAGACTGTCTTAAAACCTTTCATTTACTTGATAAAGTTTTTTCCCTTTCATTAGATAATGCTTCAGCGAATACAAAATGTATAGATTATTTGATATCCGAACCAGGCTTAAAGTTGATAAACAGTGGAGAACTATTACATGTTCGTTGTTGTGCACATATTATGAACCTCTCGGTTCAAGAAGGTTTAGTTGAGTTAACTGACTTGCTTAACCCTATTAGGAGTGTAATTAAATGGATTAGGATTACGGCCTCGGTTAGGAGGAAGTACATGGCCTTGTGTAAGGAAAGAGGCCTTAGGAAGAAGCAATGGAGTCTAGATACACCGACCCGTTGGAACTCCACATATAAATTGTTAAAAGAAGCCATTAAATACCGTGAGATTTTGACAATTATTTATAACGAAACCCGAGCGACTCTCGATGAACTTATTACTGATTTCCATTGGAATACCGCAATTTACATCCGTGACATTTTAGCAGCTTTTGACCACGCAACCAAAATTTTCTCTTAAGTTTACGACCCTAACGTCCATTTAGTTATATTAGAGTGTGTTACCATAGTTAGCACTCTTACCGAGCATTTCAACATCGTTCAAATTAGTAATGTAATTAGTAGTATGCTTAATAAATGGTATAACTACTTTAGTGAATTTCCCGTCATATATGGTATAGCTTCTATTCTTGATCCCGGGGTCAAGACTGTAGGTTTAGAAAACTGTTTAGAATTTTATTATAACGCTTTAAGTTTACAATACGATGTCAATGCATATATAGAAAAATGTAAAAATGTTTTAGCTAGTATATATGATCATTATGCTTCTGTTTATGCAACGTCCGAAAATGTATCTTCTTCTAGTGGAAGTTCCGCTACGCAATGGCTGCCAATACTTGGTAGACTTTTAAAAAAATCAAATACATCGGTTTCTTCTTCTTCTTCTTCTTCACTTTATAATATTAATGAATATCTTTCTTACCAACATGAAACCGATGCTAATTTTTCAATTATTAAGTGGTGGCGCGAGCACGAACGGCAATTTCCCATTTTGGCGAGAATTGCAAAGGATATCCTTGCAATTCCCGCCTCCTCTATTGCTTCCGAGTTTGCTTTTAGTGCAGGTAGACGTGTTCTTGACGAGAAGAGATCTCGCTTATCTCCCGAAAGCATAGAAATATGCGTTTGTAAGAAAGATTGGGATCAGGCGGAGCGTAGGACCCAAGGATTGAGGGAGGAGGACAACGACGAAGACGATCCTTGGATGACGATGGATACAAGCGAATCAAGCGACAACCCAGCAGGTGAAGGAGGTTTGGGGTCTGTCCTTGATTAGGCTAAGCACAACCGCACAAGCACCCCTACAGGTACGTACCAGAACTACGTGGGCTTTGATTCCTTCGGGATACGTAGGCAACTTAATTCTGAAAATTAATATTTAATTATTTAATTAAATTTTGATTTTCTAAATTAAGTGCAAGCCCTTAATATGAAATATGATTTAGTTACTTATTTTAGTTTACTTATTTTAGTATATGAAATATGAAATTTTGATTTTAGTTTACAGATTTTAGTACATGAAATATGAAATTAAATTTAAAATATGAAATATACTTTATTTGATTTTCTAAAAAGTGAATTAGTTCATTTATTTTGAAATATTTTAGATTTTCTAATGCGTAAATATGAAATTAGGTAAATATATGTAATTAGTTTAATAATACTTAATTAAAATTTTTTTTTTTAAAAAAAAAATGTAATTCGGTTCGATTCGTTTTGTGATTCGGTTCGATTCGGTCAAGATTCGGTTCGATTCGGTCACGATTCGGTTCGATTCGGTTCACGATTCGGTTCGATTCGGTTCGTGATTCGGTTCGTGATTCGGTTCGATTCGGTTCGTGATTCGTTTTCGATTCGGTTCGATTCGGTAACGAATCGGATTCGCCCGACCCCAGCCCGGTTCGGACCGGCCCGCCCCCTTGACCGGTCCAAATCCGGTCCCCTCCCCCCAGCCCGGCCCGATGCCAGGACCGGCCCAACCCGACCGGACCGGCCCAACCCGACCGGACCGGCCCACTGGCCATCACTATTATTAGTAGTTAGGAAATCATGTCCATTTATATGGTTAGGTGATGACAATGATTACTAAAAGTGTTGTAGCTCGTAAATGGGATATTAATACATCATTCCATCACATCTACTAGTTGCTTAATAATTTCTCATATATATATATATATATATATATATATATATATATATATATATATATATATATATATATATATATATATATATAGAGAGAGAGAGAGAGAGAGAGAGAGAGAGAGAGAGAGAGAGAGAGAGAGAGAGAGAGAGAGAGAGAGAGAGAGAGAGAGAGAGAGAGAGAGAGAGAGAGAGAGAGAGAGAGAGAGAGAGAGAGAGAGAGTTGGTGAAGCAATTGAGAGGTGTTACAATATTAATAAGTTCTTATTTCCCTAAAAACAACCATTACTTTTGTTTGAATTTACTAACCTTATTAATCCGTTTAAATTTCGAACAGAGAAAGAAGAGGTTTCTACCTATATGAGTTGTATCCGCTCAAAACTTTAGAATTGAGGAATATGTATATGTTTTCGGCTAACTATCAATATCATCATTTATATAGTCAAAAAAATGTTGGCAAGATAAATAGTCACTTTATGGTAGCTTAATTTTATTATAGATATGTTGAATTCTATCTTTTTGTAGATACATTGAATTCTTTATTACTCGATATAAACATATGAAATGGTTTCCTTTTTATTTTAGTCATTAATTTGGGATTGTTTTTTTTAAATAATTCGAAATAATCTTAAGCCAAAAGTATTTCGAAACATGGGACAAGCTTTGACAACTTTGGGTGGATTAGGGCCAAAAATAGGCCTAAGCTTGTATTCTCTACCACACTCAAATTCATTCCAACAACGACTTAGCCTTGATATGAAATTCCCCAAGTTTCCTCCTGCATACCGTAATTCTCTCAATCTCTCACTCTCATTCTACCTTCGGCCGACACTCCTCTCCATTTCCTTACACTCACACTCACTCACTTTCCTCACAATTTCATATATTACGCGATTCAACAACACCCAAATTAAACTAAATTTAAACAATACCCATCCAAAAAAACCCAAATTTAGCACAATTCATATATTGCCCAGATCAAAATACCCAATTTAATGTGCTGTTTATTGCTCATCATCTGGCCACCCTCTTTGCTCTTCTTACATGCAAATATGTGGTCAGTCATGGAGCCTTTCCTATCTTGGTTCTTGCTGAGGTGACTAGTCCATTGCAAAACGTATGGCCTTTAGCAAGGATGCAAAAGGTGTTGCCAAAGAAGTGTATAATTTCTTGTCACAAGGCGCTCTCGGACGCATTCTATTCTGTTGTTAGAGGTATGTTAGCACCTCTGTTTGTGATCAATATTTGAAGAGGAGAGAGACTGAGAGATGGAAGGAGGAATTGGATAAGGGGGAGCAGTGTAGCATTCTGTTTTTTTGATGGAAGTGAAAGCTTGAGTGAAGGATTGAGGAAGACTAAGAAGGAATATTTGAAGAGGAGAGAGAGACTGAGAATTGGAAGGAGGAATTGGATTAGTGGGAGCACTACGGGTAGAATTCTGATTTCTTTGATGTTCACTGTTGTGTCTGGGACATCGACTATCCTATTTAGAATCAGTTATACAGGAGAGCGACTTTTAACTTGATTCACAATCTAAGTTTAGCCTTATTCCTAGTCTTAGGTCACTCAAAGTCGACGTTAGAACGACTTTTATCAAAGCTATACTCAAAGTTATATTTCGAAATAGTTTGAGCATGAGTTTATTTCTCAAATTATTAAAAAAAAAGATTAAAAAAAATATTTTGTCCCATTAATTTGTTTAATTATATTTCTATCTTTCACTTCACATATAACCATATACCATAACCACATATGACCATAACTCCCCATGGTTACTATGCTACTGCTTTTGTCCCCTTCTATTGCCTCAAATACTAAAGTTTACTTTGATAATGAGTGATCTGAACTCAAAAGTAGTTGCCCCATTCATTTTAACACTAAACTTGATTTGTTACAACAAATGGAGAGAGAAGGTAGGGGCATGGAAGCCTAAATTCCTCAATTTTGTTCATGTGGGGTGAGAAAATAGAAAGGTAAATAGGAGTTCCCAACCAAAATTTTGTTGAAAGTTTCATTTGAAAGTTTCACTAAAATTCAAACCTGTAAATCAACAAAAAATACCCTTTTATAAATTACAATACACTTATGATGAGATAGAAATCCCATCAACTATCCATCAACAAGAGCATCAACCACAGTCACGCCTAACAGGGGCATCATAGGCAACATCTCATGAGTTCAATCCCCAACAAAATAAAACTGAATTAGAATTGCAACAAGCAAGTGCAACACAGTCCCATTAACATACACTTAGCTTATTCTCACATAAAGGAACATTAAGTGGGAGAGTGCAAAGGAAAAATACGAAAGCGAAAGAAAGGATGTCACATAGCACAATTATTGCAAAACAGCAAACACTTCTATTGTAGCAGATGGACCATATGAAAGATTGTAGAACGATGTGAAAAAAGTTTCATTTTGAAGCCTGTCCAAAAATTACAAAAATAGGGTAGGGAGGAAAGCCAAACAAATAGTGTGGAAGAGCTAATGTCGATTCCACCTAAGAATGGGACAAATATTAGATCATTAGCCAAATCACTTGACATCAATAAAACTTTAGTCCACAAGTTCATAAAGAAGGGAGTTATCAAGAGAAATAGAAATGCAAAGAAGCCAAGTTTCATATCTAAGAACAAGCTACAAAGATTACATTGGTGTACGTCACATGTAATACCCCAAAATTACTAACATAAAAATAATAATGATAGTAATTTTAGTAACTTAGGGGTAATACTGCCACGTGTCACCACGCTTTGGCTGTTCTAACTAATTACTATATTGTAGTGGAAGAAAAACTCAATTTATTAAAAAGAATTTGATTATTCAAAGGTGCAAAAGTTGAATAAAAAAAATTATAAAAACTCTTAACTAGTATGTGCCCCTTGATGTAATACTCTCATGCACATTTAATCCTACAAACCTACTCACCATAAATAATAAGTAGGGCGAACAAAAAAAAAACAAATAGAAAAATACATGTCAGTGTAATAACACTGTGTACATATACATGTTAAAAGAAATACTTTAACTTTTTAAATTCCTTTATTTCGAACATGCTTTTTTATAATCAATAAATTTTAAAATTTCTCTACAATAATCCAATACAAATGGAATTATTAAATGACTTAATAAAAATAATTTCCTCTTCTTATATCCCCTCCTTGATCCTAACTGTGCATACCCCCAAGTTAGTTATCCCATCACGGATCTATCATTGGAGTTTTCTTTCATTTGCCAACAAGTGGGCTTTGAAGCATGAATACTTTTTTTATTATGAAATTAGGCGGTAATGTATAATAATAATAATAACATTCCTTTTTTAACTATTTTAATACAAAGACCTATTGAAAATTATAAAATGTCAAATGTCCACTTATTTTCCCCAAAAAATGCCTCTAACACCATATAATCTATGAAATTCAATTTTTAATGGTTATTCCTTCATAAATACAACATATAACATGCAAATCTAAACACAAGAGTTTTTTTTTATCTTTACATTAATATTTTAACAAATTACGAAAAAAAATAAAAAAAAATCTATACTAGGGTTCAAGACATATACGAACCTTTAGATTTTTAACTTTAGAGTATGTAAACTTCTTCAAAATGAGAGAGATGAGTAAGCTTCAACACGCTTCATTACGCCATATCCATGGAGGCCCGAGTGGGAGAGAGGAGTAGGCTTTAAATTGCGTGAGGAAGAATGGATGAGGACTTTAGAAAGAAGTTAGGGTCATAGGTAGGAAATATGAGGGATTAGGAGTGGGAGATCTAAGTGTTTTGTGTTTTTAGGTCGGAAATACTAGGGATTAGGAGTAGGAGATCTAAGTGTTTTGTGTGTTTAGGGTTAGGGAAGTTGAGGGTTAGAGAAGAGGGAAATGCGTATTTTTTCGCGTTTGAAATGATACTGGAATTGCTGGAAAAAGAGTATATATAGTGATTCACAAGTGCTGCAGTTTTTTAAATAATCGCAGCACTTGTAACTCACAAGTGCTGCGGTTTTTTAAATAACTAGCACTTGAAACCACAAATGCTGCTGTTATTTAAAAAACCATGCATTTAGTACTTATGTTGCGGTTTTTCAAATAACCGCAACATTTGTGATTTCAAGTGCTGCGGTTATTTAAAACATCGCAACACTTGGTATTAAGGTATATTTCAAATCATTAAGTGCTTCAAATTGTATATAACTGCAGCATTTGTACCAAACCAATTAAATGATTTTCTACTACGGTGCTTCTGCTATATCTGGCAACCATTTAGCTCCAATATTCTTCATGGCCACAACCCTTAGATTCCCTCTAGAGTCATGTAAAACAACTCCAAAACACACACCCCTATCCGCTTTAACATGTGTGTCTACATTCACTTTAATTAGACCCACTATAGGAGGATTCCAAGATTGAAAGACTGGATTCGCAGCTAGTAGAGAATAAGCAGTACCTACCTTTGCTTGAAACCCATTGTAATATGCAAACAACTTTGAAATATCATGCAACCACACGTAATTCATCCTTTAATCTCTCCTCGAAGATTCGTTTATTCCTGCAAAACCATGTAGCCCACAAAAAAGACCCAAACATTCTTAGCTTCATTTTACCCACATTAGTTGCAAACCACTGGAGTTGCTCCTCAAAAGATATGCACGGTGCCTCTGCCAGCATATTGAAAAACTCACTGTGGGTCCATATACCAGCCATACTTTAGACACTCAAACAAGGCATGTAAGATGGATTCTTTCCCAGTGTGACAGATGGTGCACTCGCTAGTATGTTTTATGTGTCTTCTATGAAAAGTAGTCATCACTAAAAGCATTTCTTTACATGTATGCCACCAAAAATGATAAAGTTTCGGAGTACCATCACCATTCCATACCTTGTTCCATATATCATTCTCTAGCATTCCATTTCACAACCCCCTACTTTGAATATATCCTAGTCGTCCCTTATAATATCCCGACCGGATTGTATATATGTCGTTTATAATAGGTTACCAATACCTCTTATCTAGTGGCCATGTAGTTGAAAGGGGAATATTCATAATAAGTTGCTTCTCTTCAGCCTTAAAGTATTTCTCCACCTTTCTTTCATCCCAAGAACCTCGACCAACATTAATTACCTCTATGGCAGACATATCCAGGTCGTCGTGACCATTGGGAGTTCAATCTGCACCAAGAAAGTTCTATCGCTAGGCAACCATGCACCCTTTTAGACCTTTATGTCCATTTGATTAAATCATTTCATTTATCGGAATCCTAAGCCACCCATGGACTTTGAAAGGCACAACTCCTCCAATTTGTGCCAATGCATCCTCTTCTCCATCCCTTAAGAACCCCACCAAAAGCAAGCTAAAATGGCTTGGAATTCATTTATGATATCATCAAGTATCATAAAAATGCCCATCATATAAGTGGGTATAGCTTATACTACAACCTTTATCAGTACCTCTTTGCCAGCACAAGACAACAATTTTTCCTTTCATCCTTGCAACTTCCTCCAGAAACAATCTTTCAAGCAAGCAAACACAACCTTCTTAGATCTCCTGATGATAGTTGGAATCCCTAGGTATTTCTCATGATTATCAACTTCCTGCACCCTAAGAGTTTCCACAATTAGCCTCTTTCTCTCAGCAGAAACATTCTTGCTAAAAGCCACCTCCGTTTTTTCCAAATTGACTTTTTTTCCAGATGCCCTTTTATATGTACTTATTGTATCAGCAATCATAAATCATTCCTGTAGATTGGTTCTTGTGAAGAGAATATATCATCAGCAAAGAACAGGTGAGAAATTTTTAATGCTCCTCTACAAATTCTAGCCCCATGGATGAGCTTACCCTTCGCTGTTTTTGCCAACAAAGTAGAAAAAGCAACAACACTTAACAGAAATAAGTAGGGAGAGATTGGGTCACCTTGTCGCAATCCTCTTGAGGGGGTCACCAATCCAAAAATCCTCTTATTATATCTAAAGGAGAAAGATACACTTGTGAGACATCTTTGGATCTTAGAGATCCAACTATAGTTGAAACCAAACTTGCACATAATCTTCTCCAAAAGTCTCCACTCAACCCTGTCATATACTTTACTTATGTCTAGTTTAACTCCCACTATGCCATCCTTCCCCTCTCCCCCTCTCTTCATAGCATGAAAAATTTCAAAGGCTATAAGTGCATTATCTGTGATTAGCCTCTTAGGCACAAAAGCACTTTGGTTTATAGAGGTAATGGATCTCAGGCATAGTTTTAATTTGTTTGTCAAAGTTTTGGAGATAATTTTGCAAAAGACATTACAAAGGCTAATTGGACAAAAATCTGTGATTCTCTTTGGTTCATTACATTTTTGGACGAGGACAATACAAGTTTATCATTCTCCTTCAAATTGACATTCCCCCACCACCAACCTTGCACGAATTGTACCATATCTCCCCTCAAAACTCCCCAGAAGTTTTGGAAGAATATACCATCTACTCTAGGAGCCTTATTTGGATGCATTTGAAAGAGGGCTATCTAAACTTCTTCCGCAATAGGCTCCCTCTCAAGGTCACTATTCATATCATCCTTCACCAGCCTTTCCACTCCTGCCATTGCCTCCGTTAAGTTAGTTGGATCTCTTAACTTAAAGACCTCTGTAAAGTATCTACATATAATGTCATCTATCTCCTCCAGGCACCCTGGTCATCCAAAAAGCCATGAATTTTATTCCTAATTGACTAGCTTTATGATGGAAGTAGCTAGTGTTCTTGTCACCATCCCAAAGTTTATTAACCTTAGCCCAAGAAAACTAATACATTTCCTCCATTCTTCGAAGCTCTTTAATTTTTCAAACAATGACATTACATTGAGCTAGTGTAGCTCCGTCAAGGTACCCTCCCTATAGCTAGACTTGTTCAAATGGGTGGAGGCCCGTTAAGGACCCTTGACCGACCCGTTTATGAAAAGGCATAATCAATAATGGGCTAAATGAGTCGGTCTCTTAAAGGGTCATGTTTTATTGGGTTTTTAATGGGTCAAGTCGGGTCAATAATGAGCTTTTAGTTTCCAAGACTTTTAAACACTGTAAGATAACGAATTATTTCCACTTACTTGTCGATGATCCACTACCAAAGATTGGAGGTGATACACGTAAATTATCCCCCTCTATAGATAAAAATTATACTATCTTTGGCCCGATCGGCTCGACCCGTTTTGCATCTTCTTTGACCCGACCCGGCCCTTTTTGCTTGTGACCCATCCCGGCTCTGACCCGCCCCAATGCACAGGTCTACCTATAGCTCCTTAAGATGTGTTTCAGCTTCTCTTATTCTTTTCTTCACAGACCCAACGGTACTCTTTTCCCACCTAGACAACCTTCCAGCTACCCCTGCAATTCTAGCATGAATGGGCTCCCCACTTTGACAACCCTGTTCCTCCGACACCACCTCCCTACACTCCTCTTTGGACAACCACATCGCTTCAAACATAAAGAGTTTTTCCTTTTTACCCTACTACCACCAAACTTTAGCAAAAGCATAACCCATTTGCGTAGCCACACCTATTCTGCACTCCCTCCAACCTTTTTACATCAATTTTAGTCTCCATTACAAAGACTGTATTTGGCCTCTCCCTCTTTTTTCCCACTTTTCATAGTCACCCTAGGCTTGCCTAACATCCTTTTTTCCTCCTGCACCACGTCATTCTCTACCTCCTGTACCACACCACGCTCCCCCTATGCCGTTTCGCCAGCATCCATAACCCTATTTTCGCCCCCATTCCCCTCCCCCTTCTGTTCTCCCCTCCACACTTCCCTCTCTTTGTCATATCTCCCCCACCATCGCCATTTGGGTGCAAGGAGACATTCCCTATGTCCCTTACAACACCATCTACCCCCTTACTACAGAAGTCCTCCTGGCCAGCCTCCAATTTTTTTTTTTTGGAATGAAGAGTCTCCTAGCACAAACATCCTTAGCATCATGATTCTCCTCTCTTCGTGAAACCTGCCATGGAGAGACCCGCAGACCACCATCAAAGCACCGTATCGGGTTTTGAACGTTCATCACCTCATCGCACTCCTTTTCTCCATGCCCTAGCCTTCCACACACATAGCAAAACATCGGCAGCTTCTCGTTCTTAATCCTCACACACTGCGTTTCCCCTCCCCTCAACTGCAAATCCGTATTTCTTGAGGGGTTTGCGAATATCAATATGGACTCTAATCCGCAACGAACGGTTAATGCCTCCGTCATCCAAACTGTCCATCTTAATAAAAGATCCAACCTTATCTCCAATTCTCTTCACATTTATTATATTCATCCGACCGTAGAAGGGAAGATCGTATAATCTAAGTTAACATTATATATTATTCTCTTAACTATAATTAATATTTTAAATTCTAGCTATAAAAGAAAATTAACAATTTACTAATAATATCCACATAAGCTAAGTTATAAGAGTGCATTATGTTTTTGTCTCAGATTTTAGTTTCTTCTTTTAAGTTATAGAATATTGAAATCAAAGAAGTTAAATTTGTCAATCATCTCAATTTCAAAAGTTTTAATTTTAAAATGGTACCTGTTCTACTTAAAATAGATTCAAAATCAAAATTTCTCTCTAATTAATTGTACTATAAAAATAAAATCAAATAAATTATGGATAGTTATATTTTAGTTAAGCTACTTAAGAATTAAGTTATTACAGTTGTGACCATCCGTAAAGTTTGGTTATCACTTCCACTTATCGTACTCTACTTTTTCTTATTTTTTAATTAAGATTGCACCCTCTCCCCTCAACCATTCCAAAAGGTTAATGGGGTATGCCAAAATATACCCAATTGCCAACCATCTTCAGTTGTTATAATGAGAAAGGTTGTAATTTAGTAATTTAAAACTAGTGAGTGGCCTAGATGATATTCCACCCTGTTATATGTTGAAATTTTTTATCTAACAAAATTTATGTGGTAAGCAATAGTTAATAGTATGAAAATGAAAAATAACTATATTTTATGAAATATTAAATAATAAGGTAATAGATAGAGTCTAAAATATTGATGTATTATTTATCTAGTAAAAGTATAAGATATTATTACCTTTTATCTTGGATTATTTAACATTTATGTGGGCATTTGACCTAATGGTTAAGATCTCACTTTTCAATTAAGAGGCCACATGTCTGAGTTTCGTATCAATAATATTCTATTTAATTGAAAGGCTAGCATGAAAAAAAAGTTAGTCTAGGAGGAGAGTAACATATATATTTTAACTTAATACTTTTTAATATATTTATTAATATAGAAGAAGAGGATGAGAGATTATGTAGGAGAGAAAAAACATAATAATTAGGTTGTACCAACGACCAATTTTGTTTGCTCTTTATCAAAGAGGATGTTGTCATGGGCATTTTTTTTCTTCATTTTAATGGTCTCAACTTTTTAACATATAGTACGTGTTAAAATTAGGGAGAGATAAAGTACAAGAAAATGCAATAGATGATTTGGAAAGTTTTTGTTATTAGTGGGTATAAAATGTGGTCATGGGTGAAGGGGAAGGAAGAGATACTAATAAAATAATTAATAATTAAAAGTAAATGATTACCCAATGTGTTTACTCAAGAGTCAAGAGTACGTACGTAGAACCTAGTTGGACTTGGGCTTGACTGCTTGAGGCTACACTTAGGTCTTGAATTTTTGTAGATGATTGAGTGAAATGTGAGTTGATGTGAAGACGATTAAAAATATGAGCAGCAACATTTATGCGCGTTATTTGTTCAACCACACTAAAAAACATACTCCCTTTCTTTCCCATCTCCTCTTACTAGTAACTCCATGCAAGAATCGTGAACATTTCATCCGCTAAGTATGCCAATAAGACTATTAAAAATAATTCAAACCTCTTCTAGTTTCCTTTGTCTCTAACTAGTAACTCCTTCATTCTTTCCACATATTTAAATATCAAACACCTACCATGCAAATGGCGCTTGAGAACTACGCCAAAGAAAATCACCAACCTTACCTTCACTACGAAATAGAAATTTCCTCTATATTGGATCAGCAATGCGGATTTTATTCATAATTTCGTTGGTTTTCTCCATGCATACTACCATTTCATTGTCATCCAGGTCACTCCCACCACCCCCAACCTTATCAAATACGTTATGCAAGCTGGTTTCTCCATCATCTCTGAAGTACGAGCCCTCTAATGAGGAAGTGTTGTCATCAACTCAACCTGCAACAAAGGAACAGGAAAGGGAGAGTGTCGTCCAACATCAACATCGACCACAACCTGAGAATTTTGTGGGAGAAGGCGATTATGGGTATTGGAATCCAGTTCCTTACTGTGGTGGAGGAGATGCAGGCCCAGTTCCGCATACTAAGGTACTAAATTAAGACTGCGAGAACAATATCCTTGGTCCGTGTATCTAAGTTAACACGGTTAATACCATGTGCTTAAAGGCCACTTTTCTTACACCAAGCAGTCTTCTTCATGCCTGATTCTTAGAAGTCTAGCCTCAAGTTACTACTAACTAGGTCTTGTAATTCCTTTTGTATTATGTTACAGTTTCTACAGATTTTGAGATTATGTAGCTTATATAGTCCATATGTAGTAGGTGTAGTAGCTGCTAATCTGAGATTGTAACTAGTAAAATAAAGCAATTTATGGAGCATCGTCCTACAGAAGCACAGTAAGTATATCGTTTTCAAGTAGAAGCGATGAAAGGCCATATCACAAAAAATGACGACTTTTTGGCCCAAGGCTTCAGGGGGAGAAGTCTTCCAAATTTGAAAAAGGGCAGAGCCGGATCAGGCTAACCTGACCTAATACGGCCATAAGGTAAACACAGGGGGGCAGACCACAACTCAGAAAATGGCTAGACTATTGTGGCCAGAAAATAGCTACCTAAACAGCACACCATATGGCCAAAGCCTAATTCAGATTAAAAGATCAGCTGGGAAGTACCATGAGTGGCTTAAAATAGCAAACCAACTAACGGGTCATTACAGAAGAGTATGTAGAGCATAATCTGGATAACATTACTTTCTTGGAGTAAGCCATAAGAAACATATATCAAGTCATAGAAGCACAAAACTGTTACAATATACAGCAACTTTGAAAGTATTCAACCTAGATTAACAAAACTCGTGAAGCATACCAAATACATTTGCTATTATTGTTTCTCAACTACAACTTGTATCACCGAGATTGTAGGCAATGGCTTCAATGAGCTCATTTGGGTACACAAAGTAACAAAAGAACTCCATGCCTCGAACATTCTGAGGGAAAAAGTCATGTTACCTGATAAACATTACAGAGACAGAATTTCACAATCTATGGGCTCCCAAAATGTTGAATTCGATGGGATTAAAATATATAGAGTTAACATAATTACAATATATATATATATATATATATATATATATATATATATATATATATACACACACACAAAGTAACATGCACAACTAAATGAAGAAGTGACACCGCATTACAATGAACTAATGAAGCAATGATCCTGCAAGCATCTGTGCAGCTAGCATTACGACCAGTATCTACATTACTCTAGACTTGGGTACTGGTGTCAGACACGAAAAAAATTTAAATTTAAAGGCATGAGAACACTGTCCTAATCTAGACATGGGTGTGAGGATACGGAAATTAATTTTTTTTTAATAATGAATAATTTATACAAAAAATTATTGATTATTAATTATCTGAAATTATGAACACTAATTATAAACCATTGTTGAGATTGTTATAATCAGTAAATTAAAACTGTATAGGTACTAAAGGAAATAAAAATAAATAGTGGTGCCAAGTTGCTTGATAGTCGATACAAACCCAAGTAGATCAATAGATTATTTTGGGCCTAGTTATTACAAAGCACAATGTCGAAAATTTAATTGAACCATATCAACCCTGACCTGATTGTTGAAACAGCCGTTATGAAGGGAGAGGAAAAAGAAAAGAGGGAAACAACTACATAAATGGAAAAGGAGATTGTGAAAGGTTAAGAAACGTAGGTCATCTATCTCCTCCCCTCCTTCTCTTTCCTTCTTTCCCTTCCTCTCTATATCTGTCCTCATATGAAACTGCCATGTTCGATTGTTCGAGTGACCATAAACGATTAGTCAATTGATCTCTTCAATTCTCCTCCACTTGCTCTTTCCCAAATGATTTTTAGTTCTTGCTAACCCGCCATGTCGGATTCACCCACGTATCAGATACGTATTCCCGTACCCAGATCGATGGCATGTTCGGTCGACTCGAGTATCAGCCCAAAAGTACCATGCCACAATAATATGGACCAGTAACACCATACGGGGATTTGATTCTGATGGTCAAGTAAGGTAGTAACCATGCTAAAAACTAATACAAAGTACTATTCATCAAAGTGTGTAAATTTACGGTGATTTGAGCAATTTTGACAAGGAATCTCTAAACATAGTCCTTTAATTTCTAACTATTGTCCGTATAAAATACATATTTTGCATATTATTGGACCACATTCTTGTAAAGCTGATGAAAAAATTATACAAAACTGTCCAAAGAGGACAGTTCTTCAACCGTCCACAGTTGACGGGTCGTCCATGGAAGATTTGTCCCAAGTAGACGATTTCACCATGGTAGAACCATCCATTTTGGACGGTTCCATACGTTTGTATTTTTTTATGTTAAAAAAACAGTTATTAGTAATTTTGTGTTATAATTAGTATACAATTGATAATAAATAATATTCGAGTTAAAAATGTTAGTATTTTGTAACTAATAATTATTATTGACTATCATGTTTAATTATGATTATTATACATATTTGTTTAGTAATAAGTAATCATAAAATAATTAGCATAAATAAAAATAATTAATATTTATTTAACAAAATGAAAATAATTAGTTCATGTTAATGTATTTAGTATTAATTAGTAAGTATGAACAAGTTCACTTCATTAGCATCATTTAGTTATTTTTAAAATTAGTAGTAGTAAGTAAAATTAGAAAAGTTTTACAATTTCCTTTCAAGATGCCTCTTTTGGCAAAATTAGTAGGCCAACTCCCCTATGGAAATTTGAGGCATTGTAGATCTTGAAAAAATACACAAATTGCATTGTTTGGAACCCTATAGCTAAAGATAAGTCCCCACTAGGCGGTTTTACAGATACTTACATGAGCCTAAACTAAGGGGTTCTAAAAAAAACGCGTCAATTTCACGTCCGAGATAGGAGTAACACCCTTCCAAGAGTAAACGAGAATGAAAGTGAGTGAAATTACGGGAAACTAAATGAAAGAAAGGTAAATAAAGGTAGTATGAAATGAGGGCAAATTTGGTAAAAGACGTACAAAATAGACAATAGGTAGAGATTCACAGGCGATGTTTAACCATGTCTTTTGACCTATTAAGATTATACCTAACATACCACCATCAATCCATCATCATAGGGGAAAATAAATGTAATAAAATGGAAGAGTTTGCAAAATGTAGGACACTTCCTTGCCAAGTCTGAACTAAGTTGAACTAGTCTTATATATTTCAAACATGCATCCAATTATACTTGACCATAATTTCAAATGAAGCATAATCCCAACCTAAATTCATACACAAAGTGGGATAACGGGGTAGGGATAGGGAAATGCTTTGTTTACCTAAGGTGAAGAGGATAAAATACCCTCTTATTCCCCCAAAATAATGATTGCGGGAGGATGGTATAAGGAGAAAGGATAAGGATGGAGTATGAGATGACAACCTTATCCTTAAGAAAAACGACGGGAGAAGAAATGCTTGTCGGGCTTTTATGTAACTTTCCTTTGTATCCCAATCTTTTTCCTAACCCATACCAAACAAGGGAATCTCATTATTTTATCCTAATGTCTGCCATCAATTCCCCATCTAATACCATCATCTTACCCCTATCCCTCATGCCAAACACCCCCTAGGGTTTCTCAATGAATTTGTGTTTACACAAAGAAAGAAAAAGGGATGAATAGAAATGCATAAAGTAAATGAGAGAATAACTTATGGAAACCAAAAACCAACATGGAAAGCCATTAACATGAAAAGCCAGGTTATAAAACATACACAGTATCTGTCAAGAGAGCTAAACAGAGGAGACAAAAGAAGGTCAACAAGTTATAGGCTTATATGAGTATATGGCATGCATAGAGCAGATGGTTACAACTGCCTCCATTAAATTGCCAAATTACAAAAATGTGGTCTTATTCATCTCAAGAAGAATACCTTTCCCTCTTTTATCCAGAATTATGCTCGCACTGTACAATTCCCTTCTAAAAACAAAAATTTGACAAGTCATCACCAAAATATTGTTCAACAAAGTTTGTGGCATCTCCAATTTCCATCTTATCTCATTACATATTTCAAGTGAAAATATAGGTCATGCAACTTATTTCAGGACTTCGAGTACAAAACAAAGATACATGATGGCGATTTATCAATTTTGTTTGAGGGAAGTAACATTTAATGAACGGTAAAGAAAGGTGATTGGGATCCAGTGAGATCCAGTGAGGGGTTTTGTAGAGAAAATACCTACATAAGATGGATGGATGATGGACCAGTAATAGCAGCAACTTTCTGAGCAAGCTTGGCTTCACTGCGGTAGAGTTCCTTCACTTCTTTCTTCAAACGTCTGGCTTCTCGCCTTTCCTCCTTTACAGCAGCCTATTCATGAACATTACTCATTAATTTAGCACTCTCAAGTACAAACTTGATTCTTTTTCTAGGGTTGTGGAATAAAAGAGCAGCACAAGTGAAATGGTTACCAAACTAAAGCCATGATGCCTCAAAATTGTTAGAACCATAGTGCCTAATAAACAACTTCACTTAATTCTAACTTAAAATTCCGTCAATGTAGAATACTGGAAACCTGTGAAAAGGTTGTGTGTGCATAACAGTTGACATGTCAAACAGTGGATGCATTTCTTGCAAAAAAAAGTTAATACCTTTCTTTCTTTTTTCTCTTCCTTGGACTCCTGAACATGTGTCTTTCTTTTGGGCAGCTCGGTTTTGGAAACTACTTTCTCTTTAGGGCCCTTCTTTCCATGTGGCATATAATCCACAGGAAGCCTCGCCTTTCCTCCAAGGGATATAATATTGGCAGAACCATTTTCCAGCACCCCAGAGATTGTCTTTGCCAATATTTTCTTCCTGGTATCTCCTGGAGCTCCAATTCTTCCAGGGTGATTATCAAGGTTTGAGTACGTAGAGACAATGGTCTCACAATCCCAAATTTCTAAATCATCAGTACTTTCTTCAACAATTACAACTTCTTTATCATTTCCGTCCTCATTCTCATATTTCTCAGCATATTCAGCACAACGGCGAAGTATTTCAGGTGGAACTTTGTAGTTTTCATCCAGCTCTAAATCATCTTCCTTGCGATCCTTGAGAGCATTATTGAGTTTTTCTGCAAGTGATATGTCTTCTTCAGGTACATAATTATCATAATCATTATCGCTATCTGACCCATACTGTTGACTTTCAAGCTGCCAACCAGACAACGAAGAGTGTTTATATTAGAAAGATATAGTAGTGCATATAAAAGAGCTACAGGTCTCACTCGCAAATTTAATGGTTGTACCACTTTATGCTGTCACCAAAAGTTTGTTAAATGAAGCTAAATACATTGGTAGCCTGACTCATTTCTCAGACCTGACAGGCTGATACTAAAAGAACACTAGCTCGAGAGAAAATCTTACCAGATCAAATTGTTGGTCAAGCAAACGATGAGATCTAGGCTTTTGATCAATACTTTGAACCACCTCTGCTGGGGAATTACTGGCTACTTCTGTTTGAAATTTATGTGAGATAAAAGTATCAGATTCATTAAGCACCTCCTCTTGGAGATTTTGAGCGGAAGACAAGCCCTCCTCTTCATATACATATCCCAGTTCTTCTGAATGATTTGCCTGGACAACAAAATCCTCCTCTAAATCTTCAATATCAGAGTCTAACTCTGATTCACTATCTTCAAGTAATTCAGCAATTTCAGGATCTACAACTTTCTGAACTCTCACAATCACAGTTTTCTCAGCAACATTGTACATTGTTTTAGGACTTGTATCTTCACTTGCTTCCTTAATCCGCACTCTTGAAGCATCATATGCCTAACATCATGATAACCACTATCTAAATTAGTACTTATGCCTAAGTGTTTCAACGGTTGAAAGCCTCAAAAATTCGAACTGCTTATGTAATAGCAAAACAAGAAAAGGCCTACTCCTTCTGTTCCAAAATAGTACTAGCAGTATATTCCAAATAGTTCACATATTCCAACATAATTCCAAAACCATATCAATTTAAAAGCAACATAACAATCTTTCCAAACTTCCTAAGCACTAGTTTGAATCATATTACAAAAGTACATTAGTGGAATACCATCTAATGAAGATTATTCCCTCTGTTCAAAAATAGTAATCTGTAGTCATTTCCAAACAGTACACAAACTCAAACACAATTCACAAACCATAACTCTTTTAAAGAAATATAACAATCCTCTCAAACCTCCGAAGCACTAGTTTGAAGCATATAACAGAAACACATCAAGCATAATACCATCCAATCAAAACGCAACCAAAAATCACCTTAACATCATGAGGAAGCTGTTGAAGTTCTGCCTTCGGATTCTGATAATAAGCGGACCCACCACCAGTATTCCGAATCTCCCTCAAATGATCAAGATAATTATAACCATCATCAGGGAATCCAAGCTCCAATATCTCCCTCCTAATACGATCCGGTAAAGTAGCCGATCCCGCACTAAACCCTTCATAATCTCCCTCAAAAGGTGTATCAACATAAATCGAATCCAGGTCATTCAAGTAACCACCATCACCATCATCGTGGTCCTCATCCAACCCAATAATTGAAACGTGATTATGATCGACACGGACGAAAATCCGGTCGTTTTCGGGCTCTTCTATGTAGACGGGATCAGAAGTGTCCCGTGCCAAAAGCTGGAATGTTGCTGATTTTTTCTTGTCAATGAACTTCTTCTTCCCCATTCTTGACACCTACGTACACACAATCACTTAATTAAGTATAAAATATGCTTATTCTATGATAATTTTATGAAATTTGTTAAAGTTTCAATCTTGGAATTGTTGCAATAATAATAATAACACCGACAATCCAATTACTTATATGTGAAAGACACAGTTTTAATGTAAATCAAAGTATTAATCAATAATAATAATAATAATAATAATAATAATAATAATAATTAGAGACTTTACCTGGTGAGGTAAGACGCGAGGTTGAAGGTGATGGCGGTGTGGGTCTTGGGTTGGTTACTAGCTGCTGTGCTTGCGAGAATGGAGAGAATGGGAGGAAGAAGGTTTTGTTAGGGTACAACTCACAACTGTAAATGGAGGAAGGAGATAGTCAGATAGAGATGAAGAAACGGATCTAAGTGGGCCGTACATGAAGTTTAAGCCCGTGGTTAATCAATCAGTTTGGTTTGGGTTTTACAGTGAATCGCTAAAAATTGCCCGTATTTTATATATATTTTATACTTTGTTTACGATATTGCTCTTATATATTATTAACCTAATTTAACATTATCTACTAATTATCTAATATTTTGATTTACTAACCTAATTTAACCTTATTTACTACTTATCTAATATTTTGATTTACTAACCTAATTTAACATTTACCAATTTATCTAATATTTTAATTTACTAACCTTATTTAACCTGTTTACTAACCTAAATTACTAATTATCTAACGTTTGAATTTACTGACCTAATTCAATCCATCTAATAACCTAATTTATCTCTTTTTCCTATCACTTATAAACCCATTTACTACCTACCTTTCTATACTTTTCAACATTTTACTTCTCAATAACGCTCAAACTCTCTTGTTTTTCTCCCAAAAAATTCATCTTTTTTAAAAAATAAAATTTTCTTCCAAAAATTCACCATGCCTAGAGCTGACAAAGAACCTAGTCGAAACTTGAGTGGAAGAATTAGTAGAGTTGCGGGTAAAGTTTTAAGAGGATTAGCTGGTTCTTCATCCTCAAACGTTTGTAATATTTTGATTTCTAAGCAATTTTAAGTTAACTTTATGAATTATCTTGATGTTTAGAAAGATTGTTGTATTTTGTGGTGTTTTTTTTTTTTTTTGTTTCTTCCGTCATAGCTGAGTAGCTTAGGAAGTTTAGATCTAGGAAGATGACAAAAATAAATTTTAAAAAAAAATTAAACAACCGTGTCAACTACACGGTTCTACCATGAATGGTTTCACCTAGGCAGAACCGTGTATATTTACACGGTTCTATTATGGTAGAATTTTGTTTTTTTTTTTAAATTATGCTTAATTATATAAATGATAAATTATATAATTAATTAATATTATTACGTATTAAATTAGTTAATATTAAAAATAATATGTATAATGAAATTAATATTAAGTATTAGTTAATTAATATGTAATATTATGAATAATAACTATATTATAATGTATTAATTAAGATTTGTATTAAATTAGTTAATATTTAATTATTTAATAATAATATATATTAATTAGATAATATTAATAGTAAAAAATATAATTATTATACTATAACGTATTGATTAAGATTTTGTATTAAATTAGTTAATATTTAATTAGTTAATAATAATATGTATTAATTAGATAATATTAATAATAAAACATATAGTTACTATACTATACTATATACTATAACGTATTAATTAAGATTCCATTAGTTAATATTTATTAGTTAATATTAATAATAATACGTATAATTACTTATAATATTTATGTTTGTCTTTAATAGTTAAATCATGTTACATTATGTTTGTGTTTTATAGTTAAATCATGTTTAATAGTTAAATCAATAATATGCTTAGTTATTATACTTTTGATATTTATATTTTTTAGTGAATATTATCAAATTTTTATTTCAATATTAATGTTATTAGGTTAATATTATTATAGTTAAGAATTGAATTTATTTTTTATATTAATATATGTTGGTTATTTAAGATTAATAATACTAAAATATTTATTAGTTAATATTAATAATAATGTTGGTAAGTTTATATTAGGTGTTTAGCAATCCACTAATGTTAAGATTGTGCGTTAAAGTAGATAATATTTATAATAGAAGTTAATGTTAGTAAGTTAAAGTAGTTAATTAGTTTGTAAGTTAATATTCAAGTTTATTATCTTACTAACTAGTTTATATTCAAGTTTGATATTCAAGTTTATTAGAGTATTAATTAGTAATAATTTATATTTATTTATTATTTATTATTTATCATTAATATAAATGAAATTAGGTACCTAGAAGGTATGGCAAGGGTGATTCAGGTCCGAATCATTCATGATCCCGTGGTATCTCAACTTTTGCACTGAGAGAGAGAAAGGGTGTACGGTTGCAGCAGTTACATGGAGGATGAGGTAGCTAAGGATTATGATGATGATTTAGATAATTACGTGATAGATGATGAGGATAAGGATGATGATAATATCCCGAACTGTGATTTGGGTGCTGTTAGTGCTATGCCGGAGGAACAATTGAAAGAACAGTATGTTAGAGTGCGCAAAGATATGGATGGTAAATTTGCTAGTACAACATCATCGAGTTCTTCTTCAACCATTTCTGGCCAGAGTACTAAGAGGAAGAAGGTGGATGACTCTTGGATTGTGAAGGGTGGAGTTCCTGGCGGCTCAATCGAAGGGAGTGATTCTTAGCTTTCTAGGTCACATTGCAACAAATATTTGGGTTGGCAAAGAGCGTGGAAATGGTTAATTAAAGTGTCAAAACCGTGACAAGATGTGCTCCCTTCTCTGTAAATGGGCTCGCGCTAAGCTGGATGGAAGTTCAATGCAACAACTATTGTTGAATTATGGACTTCTTTTTCTACCGAACATTATATTCGATCACATAGATGCGCCACTGATATCTGCTTTTGTGGAGCGTTGGCAACTAGACACGAACTCCTTCCACTTTCCTTTTGGTAAGATGACTATCTTACTACATGACGTGCAGGCTATTCTTGGTGTTCTGTAGAGGGTAAGCTGATAGATAATCACTGATGTATCCTCCATGACACTAAGTGAACTTTTATGTGTTGATCTAGCTATCCTCAAAGGAAAAGATCCCAAGAGCATATATCGTAACGGTGGTGTGAAACTTGTGTCTGTATACAAGAGATGTCTCGTAGCTAATAGGCTGAGGATACACAGTTATCACCGTGGTTGTTTTTGGCACTAGGTTGCACCTAGTTCATAGATAAGAGTGGGGATATGGTTAAGAAGCAATGTTTACATGAGGCATTGGAGTCAGATTCTACTTTTACATAATCTTGGGGATTGGCAGTCATAGAGAACATGTATTGCCAGTTGGGGATTGCCAGCCGAATTGAGTGCCGGGAGATTGTTGGGATGCCTGACATTGTTGTAAGCTTGGATTTATGAGTACTTCCCAGCTTTTTGGCCTCATAGAGACCATAAGTTTTCTATGAACCAATTTCCTAGAACCAAGTTATGGGGAAGTCGAGCCAAGAAGAAGACTTTGGAGCGACTTATTGAATTTTAGTGCCAACTTGACACTATGAGTGCACATGAGGTACACTACTTGTTACATGTATCACATAAATTACTTATTAGTACTTGTTAAAGGCATTGTGTTTAATCTGTTTCTTGATTGCTTGATTACATTCTTAGGTTAATTGGTTGCCCTATTGCCCTAATCTGATTGCTAATTATCTAAGGACTTCTTATATGGGACTTATTCAATATAAGGACGTGATAGAACTTTATATGCCTTAGAGATGTGTTCACTAGCTTGGTTTCATTAAGTTTATCCCGCATCCTATAATGTGGCCCATAAACGCATTTCGTTCAGCTAAATCGAAGGAATATAAGGCGGAATGGCCGAAATGTATAGTAAGCTCGTTTTGGGATCAATTTCCAGCGAGGAGCCGTCTTGATTTGAGTTCGTTGATCCTAACAATGCCTGGGAACCATGAATTGGTACTACATGCATTCATACCCATGTATTATGAATGCAGGTGTACGCCCGGTAGGAGACGGTTGGTCGCCACAGACAGCCGGTGATGTGATATCTTCTTGAATAATTGATTTTGTTAATTTGTTTTCAAATATAGGCTTGTTAAGGTGTCATCATAGAGAATGAAGGTCTTACCAGTGATATGTCCAAGTTTTCAATTGAACAAATGGATGAGGTGATTAAGAAATGAAATAGTGTTTTGTAACTGTTAGATTGTATGATATCATGTTTGAACTTATGGTGGACTTTAGGGATTAGGATTTGATGTTTGAATTATGTTTGGGATTTTTTGTTGTAGGAATTGTGTTTGAGACATTTCTATGTTTTCTAGGTGTATTATTGATCGTATGTCGATAACTTGGATGTCCAAATTACAGAGGAAACTCTACTAAATTTGGCACTCGAACGTAACATAACATAGAAAACCCCATCATCACAAGAAACTCTGATGAATTGGTTACATCAATGAATTCATTAAGTACTAAACTCCCAAATATCTACCCAAAACAAACAAACATGTCAAAACCATCATCACAAGAGGTTATGTATGCGTAGATGCCATTCACTTAGTCAATATTACTTACTGCATCCATTATATACATTGTCATACAATCAAGCATGTTTGTCTCTAAGTCTGGCTGATATTGGCTGCTTTCACCAAGTATATAACTTTGTTCCATCTTTCTAACCTACAGAAATCTTTAGTCACAGGATTAGATTTCGAGCTCAAATTCGGTAACCTTTCCCAAAACCAAGCTTGCAACAATTGGAAGAGAGCCCAAAGATTAAGTCTTTAGACATTTCCATCATCTTAATTGCATAAACTACGAATAGCAACCAATTATACGTCATTGATTCAAAAGCCAATTATAAGCAACCAATTATAAGTCAATGTATTCGGAAAAAAGATGTACGTTTTAAATTGAATCAGATAAATTTGCATGAAGATAAAGAATCTTATGTTACATAGTGCAATTTTACATTCACACATAACAGGAAATAAACAAATGCAGTTAGTAACGCTACTAATTATTCAAAGTAAAATAATACAATTTCTTAGGTTAGTGTTATCATGGTACATAATTAGCTAAATTGTTTCATATTCTTCGAGCGTAGAGCTGGTCCCACCCGTCATCAGTGGCATCATGCATGTCCTCCCATAATCGGTTTATCGGAGGAACCGAAAAACTAAAGGATATGTGTAATCTAATGAAATGCTTGTATATCCCCAAATATGTAATTGCAAATTTTGCAATTGGTGTAGTATATGCCGATGGAGAATGCCAAGGCAGGACTGTAGTGGATGGATAAAAGGCGCGCTCATGTAATCTTACTCCAAATAGCATGATTGTACACTTGTAAATATTAGCAATTGCGAATAAATTTGCACTAACCTCCATCCAGTGTTCTTCCCCGCAACGTCCACCTTCCTAGTTGATACGTTGAAGAGCTCGTTCCACTTCGTTGAAATAGAAAGTAGTGTATCTGTTATAGTTCGCTACCACTTTATTGTATATGAGCCTACGTACCAGAGGATAGTTGTCCTCTTCATGGTGAAATACATCAGTAACACATCGGAAGCCACAATTTCCATTAGCCTTAACATCATTCCACCCTTCAACGTAATTCAATATAATGTTTGGAATTATGTCTTTGTACAGAAATTTCTCCATGTCTGCTCTAATTGCAGTATACACAAAAACATGTATTCAACATAGAAAATTCAAAATGCTACATAATACGAAAAGTAATTAGTACAAGGTTGAATTAACATACCTATTACTAGAAGCATGTTCACGGATTGTGACGAACGATGAGATGATTTCCCTAATGGTCTTGAACGAGTTTTTGACGTAGTCTCACGTCCATAAGCGTACTCCCATGAACATTGGTCACGTCATGAAGGTCAACCTTGTGTTTGTGCCAGCGTCTCTGGTTCTTTAAGGTATAATCTCTAAGGCTCCAACATGCTATATAGGTAGCACGGGGCATCATGTACTAGGGAAGGGGTTGAAGAAGCTACACTATCGAACAGACCCCGAAAATGATTCAGTTCTTGCTCAGATCGATCAATGTACTCTGAGTATAAATGCGGTGCACCAATGGTTAACATTCTTCAGAACGGATGGATATCATCAAAAAAAGTAAGGAATTTTCCATGATCGTTCAATATATAGCACAGGCACACGGGAAACCGTGTGTTGCCATTAAAACACACCCGCAATTGCTCTCAACTACATCTCCAAGCCTCCTCATTTGTTTTGCCTCGTCTTTTATCAAGGAAAAACAATAATGAGAAACGCAACCATGAAGTTGGTTATATATGAACTCCCGATACAAAGTGTCATGACAGCTCGAGGTTGTATTGTACGTTCTGTCGCTACGTCTGTAAATACTTGTGGAAATGCTCGAAAAGTATATCTAGAGCACTGGTGGAGGAATCCAACCAATTCTTCAAGGTACTATGTGAGCTCTCAACTCTGCATGTTGTCATATTCCCCAAATAAAGGAACTGGTTGGTATGGTACTCCACGAACCACTCAGCATGGGACAACCATTGGTTCTCCACATACTACACCATAGCAGGGCACCACACATAAGAATCATGGAACTGTATCACTGCGTTGATGTACTCCGCTTCTGTCTTCGCATTCAGAATTCTACTCCATTTACCCATTTTTATATCCGTAGCGCGCCCCTTATCTTTGAAAATTTCATATGCCTTTTTCTCAAAACAATTGTTGATGTGCCATGTGCGACGTAAATGACCTGATTGAGGAAATAACTCTACAATGAGACGAAATAGAGCTCCTTCATAATCAGTCACTATCACTTTAGGGGGCACGTCAAAACCAATTAGATGCCTTAGTTTATCTAACACCCACCAGTAATTATTTGATTTCTCATCCTTCATGATTGCATAACCGATCACAAAGTTCGAATTTGTTGGAGTCATTCCAATTATCTCAAACAACGGATATCTATGCTTGTTTATTTTGTATGTTGAATCAATTAGAATTACATATGGCCACGTATATAACATCAAGCTAGAATCAGGATGCACCATAAACACACAAGTCATTTGAAATGTCTTAGTGTCAGCATCAAACCAGAATTCATATTCATATTTCTTTGATTGGTTAAACATCGTTGGATAGCGTTCCTTCCTTTAGAATTTTCCATCCTCATCTTAAATCTCTCATTATAAATGTATTGTACATTTGGGTTGTCTTATGGAAATTGATCTAATATTGATGCCAAGATCTTTATTGGTTTTACAGGTGCGTCACTCGTTTCCCTTATGATTTATTTAGCAGTTGGACTTAAGCCACTCACATGTCGATGCCCCACTGGTTACACCACCAACTCATGGTTATGAAACCCCCATTTCGAAACACCCTCAATATACCAACCATCATGCTCTGGATGCTCCAATGCCTTGACCTTGAATTAGCAACCACACCCCTTTCTCTTCGTGTTAAACCTTTGCGCATTCGAGAAATCTTGATCCTTCTTTTTCCCATATTGATCGCAAAACAGCCACCTATGTACATAATCATCAAATTGGGGTCTATGTGTTGTTGAAACCAACATAAATCCATATTTCACTGCTTCTTCTTGAGCCCAGATTTCAGCATCCATAAACATACCAAAATCTTTTTCGTGAGCGAAAATCCCGCTATAATCAATTTTATCCCCACCAAAGTCCTAAAATTTCATATAGAGATCATTACATTAGAAATGTAACTCTAATACGTAATTACCATCAATAAGCAATGTTCATTTAAAACGGCATTAGCGATGTATATTTCTAATTGATATTTATAATAACATTCGATTAGCAATGTATATAAAATTAAATTAATTCATATTATTAATATTAATCTTAATACAATGATATTAATTTCGGATTTTATTTGAATACTAACAACGAATGAAAGCAGTTACAACCTTAAAATACGAATTAGATTAGAAATATAAGCATTCATTGTTTATGTTAATTTAAATAAGAATTTAATTAGCGAATGTTTGCTAATAATATTTAATTAAAAATGTATTTAATTATTTATTATTAACTAAGAAAATAAATTGTCCAAAAAACGCATACGAATCGTCCAAAATGGACGGTTTTTTGGTGGATATAACCGTCCGAATTGGACGATTTTGTATCATGAAAACCATCTAATTTGGACGGTTTAACGGTTTAAGATATGTCCAAATTAGCCGGTTTAACCCTCCAAGAACCGTATATTTTGGACGATACATGCATGGTTCAAACATCTACTTTTTACGGTTACTAAGGCTAAGAAACCGTCCACTTTGGACGATAAATGCATGGTGTAACCATCCAAAATAGATGTTTATCTTGATTTGCACGTAGTTTTATATTAACTAACCTAATTCTACAATTACCACATATTTGTTAAGCCAAACCACATGTTTGTTAAACCAAATTACGTACGTTTAGATAACTAAAAATATACAAAACATGAACTATAGTGTGTATTTCTATAATTAATGTATATAAATGTATGTATTTAAACCTAATTACATAGTTTAATATCAACATAAAAAAATAAAATGAACTACAAACATTGAAATGGGCACAAGAACGATGAGTACCTCATCCGACATGATTTAAGTTGAATGAAGAAGAATCGTGAAAAATTTGAAATGCAATGCAAGTGATTATGTGGAGGTAAAATACTGAAGGAAGAAAAATAATAGGAAAAATAGAAATTGGTTGAAAAGTAAGAAATGAAATGTTACACGGAGTGATATGCATAAATATTGAAAATAAGACACTGAGATAAATCATTGAACTGAAAAATTTATAGTAAAATAAACTTATATTGAGTGGTAAAGTAAAAATACATTTAACATATATAAATATAAACTAAGGGCAAATTTGGTAATTTATATACTGAATACGGGCGATAGCTGCGGATTTCAAAGCGATGTTTAACAATGCCCTTAGCCTTTCAGGTGTTTGAACGTTGAAGTTAAAATTTGGATTAGGTCTTTTGGTTCTACTCAAATCAGATAAAGATGAGCAATAATATATATATATATATATATATATATATATATATATATATATATATATATATTCGTATATATTATTGGGTTTAGTTGGAATGGTTCAAAACTTTTAACTGAATCAAGTTTGGATGATCTATTTTCAAATGGTGGTATAACAACAATTCTTTATTTGAGTTATATTTGGAAAATAAAGATATTAAAACCATATTTTTATTGAACTTATTTTTAATTTATCTAAGCTAACCTCAAACCGCTAACAATATAACGGCACAAATTTTTTTTACTTAACTAGAGTAAGCGAATGTAGAACTACTCCATCCGCAACTTCGTACACCAGCGTTACAACAAAATTACGAATATTGGTAAAATGTAATGTACAGTGTATACGATGTTATCAAAATTCTTCACAAGTCCACTACGAGCGAAAACACATGAACAAATTTAAAAAAAAAAAAAATTTACATGAACAACATAGTATTCGTATTAATAATAATAATAATAATAATAATAATAATAATAATAATAATAATAATAATAATAATCATAAATAGTACTCTCCCACTCTCTGTCCTCTTATTTGATTTCGTAATCGTAAATCCTCGAAACCTCAGTCGAAATTCCGGAAGCTCGCGAATTCACTGTCCTCTCCTTCGTCGGTATTTTCCTCTCTTCCTATGTTTCGCTAATTCGATGAGTGTTTGAACCTTCGCGTCTATTCTTTTCAATTCACAGATCCGTTATTTTCTCCTCGATTTAGGATTTATTTCTGTTGTTTGAAGATTGAATTAATCTCTTCTTCATTACGCCTACTATTTAAGTACTTAATGATATTCAGTAATCGATCACCTGTTAGATTTACGGTTTTGGATTCATTCTGAAATAAATTTCAATCAAATTACATGTTAATTTATTGATTAAGTATTGAATAAAGCTCAGTTTTTTGGGCGAAATATCGCTTTTGTCGTGAGAATTTTTAGGGTTTAGTGATTAGTTCGTCGTTGATATAAACAATTAAAGGTGCGGATTTTTATTTTCTTTTTTGTGGGAAAAATTTGAATTTTGGGGTTTTCTAAATCGGTTTGTTTGCGTATTGTGAAGCTTTATGCTATGTAGCTTAGTTAATGACTTCATTTTGCCTCCGCCGGAAAATATGACGTGGGATGAATAATTTATTTGTGATTTTGACATGTTTGTGGCCATGAGTGAGTAGAGGATAAGTTGTAGAACAGTGATTTTTTATTTTTTCATTTTTTTTATAGAATTTGTTGTTGATTAGTGTAATGAGATTCTGTATGCTCTGTCGCTGCCCTGGGATTTACTCCTCTAGATTTCTGTTTAAAGTTTATATGTCGCAGTGCTTATGCGCAGTGGCTTATGTTTCTTAACACTTACATAATGCATTGTTCTGCAACTCAATAAAGGAGTATATGTTTAGGAAGTTTGATGATGTTTGAATTAGAGTTTTATTTGATTTAAAACCTCTGCAACATGTTAGTTTTCTCGTGAAACTAATTTGTCACTCATGGCTTCAGTCACACACGCATTGGTGTGTTTGCGTATGGAGAACGGTTTTGTACAGAGAGATTTTCTGAGGGGGTCCCCACATTAGCCAGGGAGGGGGTGTTTATATCACAATGCTTGTAAAATTAGTGCTCTTGTTTGGTATATCTTTTGATCATTTCATTCTGGCTTTTCGACAACTCTCGGCCTTCCGTATATGCAATGAGCCTAAATGGTCCAAATCTGTATCTAAGTTTGAGAGGAAGATGGTTCAAAACACTGAGTTGTGGGGAGTTCCTGCCCTTGCTGGCTCCTACTCTGTAGTATTTCTTGTGGTCTTTGAATTTAATGGGGATGTTGTTGTTGTTGTTGAGGCTTTTGTATTAACTAACCAGGTGTGGTGTGGATTGTTGAACTCTATGTGCACTGTAGTTGGTATTTGTTGGATATGGACTTAAATGTAGCATTGGGATTTGGTTATGGACAATCAGTGGATTGATGGGGATGGTTTTTGGCAGGGGAGCATCAGGTGCTGATTGTGGTGAGTGTTGGCATTTGAAGATCTGTTTGTTGAGGAAAGGGAAGAAAAGAAATTGAAGATGAGTTCGCGCAGCAGGAGCAGAAGCCGTAGCCGAAGCAGAAGCAGGAGTCCTCGGGATCGTAGAATGCGAGCACAACGCACTTCTTTTCGTGATGCTCCATATAGGAAAGATGCACGTCGGGGTTTCAGGTGGTTGATTCTAACAATGTTCTACTGCTGAATGATAGGTAGTTTCCTGTATAAGAGGAAAAGATTTGTGAAAGTGTTTAGTGAAAAGATGCATAAATTAGGGGTATGGGGAGGAAAAGAAAGGGAAAGTTGTTGCTGTTGCTAAATGAGATGACTATTCCACTAAACAGACATCCAAGAGCATTCACATATTGCTGTATTGCCAAAATGAACCATATTTTCCCAAAAGTATCTGTTTTGGTAATTGATGTGATTTTTTTTTGACATTGGCACTATCCTTTTCCTAGTTATTTATTGGTGGGGGCTTGAAATGGCCAAATTCCTATGAATTTGGGGCAACGCTTAGTTTTTGTTCAGCAGGATTTGTGGAGATGTGACTTCTGATAATATACAGTCCTGTATAATGTGAAGTTTAATGGAACATGAGCAAGTTGCGTCTAACCTCTGATAATACATAACTGTCTAATTATATGAAAACTCTAAGAAATCTGATCTTCAGTCAATCAGTCCTATACCTTTTTTTTACCTTTCCCAAATCTTTTTTAAGCTTTTGCTGTAGTCACCTTCTTGTGCTTTTTTAGCTCCTGTTATTTCTTTTGTTTCATTCTTTCTTTAGGCTCATAATAATCAACAGGGATATTTAGGGTAGTTTTGCAAACTGGTGAATTTCTATGTCATTGGTCGTCGATGATATGTTGGGTTATTTTATCATACCTGTGTCATCATTATGGATATCTAGGGTAACTTTTGAGGACAATGTTTTGTATTCCTCCATAAGTAAGAAAGAGAGGACATGTTTGGTGGACATACGACCAATGGGCTTATCTGTTTGTTCCGGTTCACACAATTTTTTGATATTCTTGAGCAAGAACACTTGGATGTTAAAATATGGATCTGTATAGGAACTATTCCCTTTCATTAAACTGTATCTATGACTTTTATGTACTATGGTTGGGAGAATATATACGTATTCACAATTATTCACAGTTGTTTCACCAAGTTAGGACCTGGAAATAATGAAGCTGTGGTTAATAATAAGAAAAGATACTCCTTTGTGGTATCTAAAGTTGAATTGAGATGGATCATAGGAGGGATTATTTTGCAGTAAGCCAGAAACATTAATATCTAACTCTCAGTGTTGAGGTGGAACCTACATCTGGGGCTATTGGCTGCTGACCTTGTCATCTTTTGATGGAGTTTTAATCTTCAGCTGACTTCTATTATATTCCTTGAGATCACTTGAACATGAGTTAAATAAAGCCCTCCCTTCTTCTCAGTTAAAGTAGGTGTCAGAATAATTTGGCCTTCCCCCTTGTATGAGTATATGCCTATCTTTGTGTGGCACATTCAACTTGACTTTTTTTGTTTATGGTTAGTTGGATTTTCTTACTGGACTCGAACCTCTGTTGTCTGTTTTGCAGCCAAAGCAATCTCTGTAACAACTGCAAACAGCCTGGTCACTTTGCCAGAGAGTGTACAAATGTTGCTGTTTGCAACAACTGTGGGCTTCCTGGGTAATGCTTTTCTGATCATTCACATTGAACCTGCAATTCAAGATTGCGTCCTTGTGCATGCCTAACTTGTGAAACTGATAAGAAAGAACAGGCTCGTTCCTGACATTTTAGAGGCCTAGGGCGAAATAAGAAATTTGGGCCCTAAAATTTAATAATATATTTCGTATTATTTTATTTTCTTGTTTAACAAATATAAAAAATTAAATATTGGTTTCACAAAATAAATAAACTATTAAAAAATATGATTAAAAATAATGCTTTGCATTATAATCACATAAATCATAAATAAAAAATTTCAATTTAAACAATATCATGAACAATCCACTTTATAAAGTTTTGTTTACCAAGTATCTTATTATTATGGTTATTTCTCATTATAATATTATAAATAGTTCTCTTCATAAATTAATAAATATAGTATACATTCTAAATACAATGAATTTAATAAGATGTTATTGCATTAACAAAATGAGGAACAATGATAACTGTGTACAACTAATAGACAAAATAATTAGTTGAATTTCTTACATTTTTTATTTGTGACATAAGTAGCTATTTTGATGACAATAATATTTTGTATGTTGTATTTAGTTTTAGTAGGTTGTTGCTTATTTTTTTAATTCATGTGAAGTATATGTATAGTATGGAGTAAAGAAAAAAGGAATCGAATGCAAGTAAAGGGAATCGAAGCCATGCCAAATTACATTAAGAACTTTATATAAGTAGGCCCTTTACCATTGAGATACTTCAATTAATATGATAAAATTTATATACATTATATTTATATCCCTTTTATTTTTATTTTAGTATTAAAAAAAATAGTCCTTATTTAACGAGGCCCTGGGCGGCCGCCTCGCTCACCCCACCCCAGGGACGGGGTTGAGAAAGAATAGAAAATTTCAGCAGACTAATGATGTGATACATGTCTAAATGCAGGCATATTGCAGCTGAGTGCACCACAAAATCTTTATGCTGGAACTGTCGTGAGCCTGGGCATATGGCTAGCAACTGCTCAAATGAGGGTATCTGCCATTCATGTGGCAAATCTGGGCACCGTGCAAGAGAATGCCCAAACCCTGAACTCCCACCTGGAGACTTGAGACTCTGCAACAATTGCTACAAGCAAGGTCACATTGCAGTGGATTGTACAAATGACAAGGCATGCAAGAATTGCAGGAAGACAGGACACCTTGCTCGTGACTGCACTAATGAGCCCGTTTGTAACTTGTGCAATGTTGCTGGCCATGTGGCAAGGCAATGTCCAAAAGCTGACGTTCTAGGAGATCGGGGAAGTGGTGGTGGAGGTCGCTATGGCGGTTTTGGAGGTGGTGGTGGTGGAGGTTATTTTGGTGGTTTTGGAGGTGGTGGTGGATATCACATAGGTGGTGGTTACCGTGATATCATCTGCCGGAGTTGTGGTCAGATGGGACATATGAGCAGAGACTGTATGGGTGGTCCAGCTATGATTATCTGTCATACCTGTGGTGGTCGAGGACATATGTCTTTTGAATGCCCTTCTGGAAGAATGATGGATCGCATGCCAAGGAGGTACTGAGATGTCATTGGTTTTTGATGAAAGATGGACTGCTTTTACATGGAGTTAGTAAACTGAATAAAAACTCGTATGTTATCTTGCTTTTTGTTTAGTTTGTCATTTGAGTTTTTCTGGTGAATTTGTTGCTACTGTCTTGTTTTAGGTTTTTCTGTTAAGAATATTTAGAGCTATTGTGTGACTGGTTAGGTCGCATGCACTCTTATAGGTTTTGTGTGCTACTTAGTATTTGATTCTAACTGCAGAGGAGGCTGATCGTGTTTTTGTGTTTCATTACCCTATATGGTGATTGTTATTCATGTTTTTAAGTCAACCAGCCTCAGTTTCGCACGAGGAAGTTTCAGACTTCAGAAATGCAAATCATAATATACTAAATTGTTGCAATATGGGTTTATATGGCTCAATGCCAAAGGCTTAAGGCTCTATACCACCACAGGGGGGGTATATATCTCGAAAATATTTTGAGTATCCACTTTTATTCTAAAATATTCTAGACACTTTTTAAGATATTACACTGACACATATTTTCCTATTTGTTTTTTGTTCGCCCTACTTATCATTTATGGTGAGTAGGTTTATAGAAATAAATGTGCATGAGAGTATTACATCAAGGGTATATACTAGCTAAGAGTTTTCTTAATTTTTCTTATTTAACTTCTATACTTTTGGATAATCAAATTTTTTTTTTTTTATAAATAAATCAAGTGTTTCTTTCACTGCAATATTGTAATTAGTTAGTGCAATCAAAGCGTGGTGACATATGACGTTAATATCTCTAAATTACTAAAATTATTATTATTATTATTATTATTATTATTATTATATTAATAATTTGAGAATGTTACACCAAGACTTCCCCACATAAAATTTTACCTCTGCCAATTGTAAAATGCCTGGAGGATCGTGGACCCCAGAGTAAAATTCATGCTCGGTCAAAAAATTACCTTTTTTTTTTAACTTATAAAAACAATTTTATTTTACTCATAAAAATATATTCTGAACCAATGAATGATAGCGGATAGATATGGTATTTTGATTTGATATCTTTAAAAGAACCTAAATAAAATGTATTTACGGTTGTAATTTTTCTGCTAACGAAATTCTAAAATTTTGACCACATATGTTTTTTAATTAATTTTTTTTTTACAAGGGACCATATATGTTAGTGATAAGTTTCTGCATTCCTTTCATCATATAACCCACTAACTAATAGACAATAACAAGCTTAGTTTGTTTAACCATAATATCCTCATTATTCAGGCATTGGTGACCCAATAGTAAGTATCTAAAAAGATTAATTAGTAGAAATAACTTTGGACGTGTTAAAAGCAATATGCATCACTTTTTACCAAACCATTAATGAAGAGAGGAATATAATTCATAAATCAATTCAAACTCCAATTTCATGACTACTTGACCAAGTGATTGATCTCACTTTCTCAGTTACTCTCCAACGAAGACGCAGATCTACTAAAGGAATTGACAGCTACAGCTGGCAATAAGTATAATAAAAAAATGCAAGAAACAATCAGGAAATTGCATAAATCAGAAATATGTATGTGCAAGTCAAGCACTGTCCGCTTCAGCTCATCAACTTTGGCAGAAAGTTCCACACCCTCTTCCTTGGCATCATGATTCATGATATGTCTTCTGAAAATTCAGCTTCTCGCTGATAGAAACCTCCAGTTCAGATCTACACTGAGCAAGCTCCATACTAAGATTTATATTACACTCCTGAACATCAGTAAGCAGTGCAGTAAGAGCAGGTACTATATCAAAATCAGGATCGATTGGTATGCTGCTCCAAAAGTTGCAAGTGTAAAATGTCTTTTGAAATGTTTGCTAAATAAAGCTTCCCCTGAAAGGTCTCAGAAAGAGATACCATCCCATTGTTGAGCACATCAAGACTGCCATGATGTATTATTTCTCTTGACCTAATCAGATATCTAAAATCATCTTCAGGAAGGCCCTTCAGCACCTCAGCAAGTTGTTCTAGACCCAAGGAGTTGCCTTGTACTCCAGAGCACAAATATCTGTCCTTGGAAGAGTCATCAAGGTTGCTCTCAACATCTCTTTGACATTTAACGTCAATCACACAAGATCCTTCCATTCAGTTCGTCTCATCACACCCTTGAACAACTATGGGAGCTTGTTTTTCTTATCTTTCAACATATCTTGGATCACTAATAGATTGCAAATAAAGTGAATTTGCATTAGATGACCCATTAGTTACATCTTCTCCGTGCTGATTCAGCTCCTTCGGACTTTTTACTTCAGCATCCACAGGGATTGTCTCCACAGAAACAGGAACGTCAATTGTTTCATGATCTCCTATGGACCCACTGATTGCAACTGTAGAAACCCCAAGCTCCACCTCCGGATTGAAGTAATCGACTTCTTGCAGATGACATTGGACACTGGAGAAATTTCATCTCTTACTACCTCTAGCTCAATACTTCTATCAGTATTCTTCATTTCAAAACGTACTGTCAGCCTCCTGCATTGTCCCTAACTAAAACGAGAATAAATTATACATCAAATTTGCAACATTGTCAATTAAATTTGCAACAATCAATGTGCCAAAAAAATTATCTGACATGTTGGAAAGGCATAAAATGATGATGCTGATGATCACAAGCAAATTATGATGGAAGAAAATGTGGACAAGAATGAAAACAAAGAAGAAGAAAGAAAGCACAAGCTACAATTTGTACCTGATCCCCCCAAGCAAACCCTGCGATTCATCAGTGTAGGATTATGATGTGGTAAAGTGGAATTTCAGAAAACGAATCATATCATACGACCCTGAACATCACCTTCATAGCCTACTTTTACGGCCCGACATTTTGATGTCAAAAGCAAAGTATTCCTCACACAAGAAAGGTGATGCACGCAAGTTGAGGAATCCACTAGTAGTTAATAAAAAATTCTTAATAACATTCTTAATCTCTTAAAAAAATTTCAGTGTATTAGTCTAATATATATTCTTCAACACATAACCATATAACTGTTTAGACATCAAATGTCTCTATAATCTATAAAACTATGCTATTAATCAACTTACAAACTACAAACCAGCCTTTGTTGGCGATTAATATCCAGTTTAATAATCGAGATTAGAGACAGCTATAATATGTAATTTTGGTTCACATACCAGATCACATATTTAATGATCATATTTGAAAATATATTTAGATTATTTTAGACATTTATTTGATTCTAAAACTAAATAAATCATGTTATCTTATTTAAGTCTTATAATTCTTAACAAATTTCATAATTTAAAATAATATAATATCAAAGTCATTAACTAATGTATTTAATATCTATCACAGTAGCATGACAGTCATTTTTAGCCTACATAAAGATTTAATTTATGGATAAACAATACCTGACTAAGAGCCCTTCTCCTAATTAAGGTAGGTATAGTTAAACTTATAAGCTTTTAAGGACTCTAATTAGTTATCTAATCCATGAGTTTAATGTGTAACCCTATAAGATCAGTTAAGGTTAGCAAATAGGCCCAATTTATAATTGTACTGCAAATCGTAATTGATTTTTAGCTGAATAGTACGACTACCTAAATTAACCGAATTATTATTTTTCATTATCTAATAATGATTACTATTAATTTGTCTTAGCGCTTGATCGTAGGACATACGGTTCCTTCAAACAGAAACAACAGGATTCATTTCAATATCAGACACTGCTTCAATTCGTTGGTAGAATTAGAGCAAAGAGCTAATTAAAACATTGACATGGATGTTTGAGTCAGTAGGTCATAATGACACATACCTAAAGGTGATTTTCATATAAAAACAGTTAAATTCAGTACACATTTTCCTCAATCTCACAAAAAAAATCGTAATTCAACACCAATATTCAACAGAATCGCACTAAAACGTCAAAAAAAATCAAAACCCAACTCCACTTAAAACAATCACACACAAAAAAAAACACTCAAAATAACAAGAGTTAAGACACAATGCACTCATCAATAAAATTCAACAAAGAAAACCTAACATGGAAGAAAGAGAATGAAGAACATAGTGAAGATTGGAGCGACAAACCTTATCAAGTGCGAAGTTAGGAAAAATGAGTTTAAGAGGTGAGAAAACCAGCTCAACAAAGGCAGCCGTTCTTGTTACAGAGATGAGAAATTACTATACTCACGTTGTTTAAATTACTTTATTAGTGCTTACTTTGAGAAATTTAAGTCATAAATCACTAATTTTCATATCATAATAACCTTATTCTAAATATTAGTTAAACCCTATAAGAGAGACGGAAGGAGTATGCCTTATACAAATCCTTTTTACAGAAATTATATTACCTTATAGGCTATTTTTCTCATTTTATATAAAAAATTTATTGGCCAACTGTATTATACATTTCATCACCAGAACATCTGCTTTGTAGAGTTAGTAAACATGCATGGAGTGGAAGCTCCCCTAGAAGCAAAGTTTTAGTTAATACCTTAATAACCTAACACGTCTTAGTGAAACAAGTTGATAAGAACAAGCTAAGTCCAAGCTTATAGTTGAAGGTGGCAAAAGTTTTTGTTTCATGCGCGCACTTTTTGTAGCTTTTGTGATTGTAATAATGTTGGCAAGGTCAGGCCTGCAATAATTTTAAGTCTTTGAAAGATAAAAGGTGAAATCATGCATAATAATAATATTACTTTCTATGCCTCTAATTTTTTATATCATTTGACTTTTCACGATTTTCAAAACATGAATTAAAACGTTTTTATCTCCAAATTTTGAAGGTAAAAAAAATATGAAAACTTGATATTTTAAAAATTTACAGTAAGATGCATTTAATAAGATCTCATTTGGATATATTAATTCTTATAACATGAAGAAAATTTATAGTCAAATTTTATAAACTTTGGCTCTATAATAAAAATGGAGTAAACATATAAAAATGCGGAAAATCATAATAGTAATAATAATAATAATAATAATAATAATTATTATTATTATTATTATTATTATTATTATTATTATTATTATTATAGATTTGAGGCACTACGCTTGAGATAATGTACAAATCTCTTCATCAAGAGGATCAATGGCTGACTTTACCATGTAAAGATCGAGTAAGAAGATTAAAAACCACTTCGTATAATGATTATAGGGAATTGAGAAGAATAACTAGAGTATATATATTAAGATTGTACTATATATAACTAGAGTATATATAGTACAATCTTTAAAATTTATGAGCAAATGAATATATATATATATATACATATATATATATATATTATGAGACTTTTTAAATTTATACTTGATATAAATTATATCAAACTCTTAGTTATATGTATTGTTATATTAGATATAACTATTGTTGTACCTGATATAAGTATTGTTATATCAAATTTAAAGATACAAAAGATATAAAAATACAGAAAAAACGCACATTATGATATCTGATATAGAAATAAAATTACGAAAATACCCCTAATATATTTATATCTCGAATAAATTAGGAATTTTTGTACATATTACTCTCTTAGACAGATTTGGAATTCCTCTACACTAGCACAACCATGTTCTATGACATTATTAATTAGCTCTTCAGTTGCTAAGGATCGATATGTTCAGACAGCTAGACAAAAAAAAAAAACTTGTAGATGTGGTCGCTTAATTATGATTATTCTATGGCAAAAGTGAAATTGCGCAAAGATAGGAGTCAAATAAAGGTACGGATCGCTATAGAGGGGAGGCTGAAGCCTGAAGGTACCAAGTAATCTAAAGCTTTAAAGCCACCAAAAGCTTCTCTTTAGCATTAAAGTATGAATGTTACAGGCTCTCTCTCAGCCCATGAAATGTCAACTTAAGACTACTTGCGCCATTAAAGTGATCCGTAATATATACAGTCTGACTAGCATTTAAAAAGGCAATATATGATGGCATAAAGCCATAAATCATCGTAAGAAGCCTATAATTCATCAAGAAGATTGCACTCAGATCTTTTAAAGAATGAATAGTGCCCACATCCATTACCTTTGTTCCGTTGCGTACTTGGGCGATTTTTTTTTATAAATATTTTATGTTAGCCTCTATATACAAAATATAGTTGTTTTTTGGGATTGTGAAATATAGTTGTTTTTCTTGAGATTGCAAAGTAGATGTGCCAGCCAGGCCACTATATCATTTATATTATCCCATCACATATTTAAGTCACATGCAAATAACTCAATCCATTGTTTGGTAAGAATTATACTTCAAGGCAACCCTCGTTGTGCAGTTATCGTGTTGGCTTTGCACACAGTACGCACCCTTGGGACCCAATTATGATGGCGACGGACACATACATCATTTTTGTCCCGAATTATGATGCATTATGAACGGGTTTTCATCTTTTGTTTTTTTAAAATGAAAAAAAAACGCGGCTGTATTCATTCTTTCAAAGATCTGAGTGCAATCTTCTTGATGAATTATGGGCTTCTTACGATGAATTATGGCTTTATGCTATCATATATTGCCTTTTTAAATGCTAGTCAGACTATATATTGAGGATCACTTTAATGCCCCTATAATGTTCATTGTGTTCTATCGTCAAATTTAAAATTGTCCAAAATGAAAGAATTTTAAAGGTTATACACTATAATTTGTAAGAAATTTTGAAAAAAATATTCGAAAATGTTCAAGTACTAAGGAAGTTAGTATGTCGTGTTTATTGTCTTTAACTTGCATGATTCCACGAGAGTAGGTATTACTTTTTATGAAAGCTATAGATACTCATGATATATTTATAGTATTATTAGAGCGCGTCTTCTCTTTTGAATGTGTTGATTGATTTGCTTTAGGGCTTAATATATATCTGCGATTAGTGGTGATACTTAGTTGTTTTTTCCTTATTGATATTTTCTATTATTTGTCTATTAGCATAAGTGATAATTAACCTCTTTTCAACCAAGTTACTAGTTTAGTAGAAGTTCAAGTCAATTAGTTGTTAATATGTCCGTTTCTTAGGATTCGATCCTACTAACCATAATACATTGTAGAGAATTATATTGTTAGGTTATTTTTGATAGGGTTACAAGTTACAACAACCTCATCAATATTGTAATAATATTGATGTTGTAAATAAACACACTTCATATATAGTGTTTAACGCAGAACTTATAGATTGATAATATTTAATGTTGTATTAGTATCGTATAATGGCATATATCATAAATCATAATGAAATAGAGCATATTTTATTTTAGAAAAAATGACATCCCAAATTCCCGACCGATTTGTGTGTCGCGACTCTAAATTTTAGACAAAGTATGATTTTGTTATTATTGATCTAAATAGTTATATTGAATTTGCGCAATACTGAAAAATTCATCCCTTCCTACAATCTGGCCTACACTGTAAATGATTCAATATACTTCTTGTTACTAATAAACTCGTACAAGTTTTGGTAGCAACTACATGAGTACTGTCTGCCCACTTGCATGTTGCATCTTCAAGCTTGTATTTTATATTAACGAGTGCACAGCAATCCATCTCTATCTCTCAAGATGGTGTGCGAATGAGTGCAGGAAAAGCATATCAAGTAACCGTAATATGCAAGCGTTAAGAATTAAAGTACATACTATATATACTACATATTTTCGGCAGGATTTGACAGTGAACAAGATTACTGATCATGGAGATATTAAGAAGCTTAACCCTGACTTTCCTACTCTCTATGGCTTTATTTGGCCTATGTAGTGGCAACGACAGTGCTAATACTTCCACAATCCAAGCCAATGCAACTTCCTTGAATGATATCCTCCCAAATCTCACTAATTATACTGAAGTTACCTTCCGCGACAAGAAACCACTAACTCAAAGTGGTGGAGGAGGTGGAGGGGGAGGCAGCGGTGGCGGTGGTGGTGGAGGTGGATTTTCATGGGGCTGGGGTGGCGGCGGCGGCGGCGGTGGTGGTGGTGGTGGAGGAGGATGGGGCTGGGGAGGTGGCGGTGCAGGGTCGTGGATATGGGGTCGATGTAGAGGGAGACAAGGAGGAAAAAGAGGACATGAAAAGCGAGGATACGGAAGGGGAAACTTCAAATTGGGAGAATTTGCACAATGCATAGGAGAAGGAAGGTGTAAAGGTATGAAGCTAGATTGCCCTCTTCACTGTGGTGGCTTTTGCTTCTATGACTGCCTAAATATGTGCAAAGCTCATTGTCGACGTTAAGCCTTTTGGTGTCTCAGTTCTACTCTTAGGCTGTCCCCTCCCCTTTCTGGTTATTGCATCTTGCGAGCTCCAGTTTTTGATTCTGGATTAGTATGGGCCTATGGCTGGCATTTTCCGGCTGATTTATGATTGTACACTGTTGGTTAACACATGTATTGTTCTGAGATTAATATTTTTACTCAAGTCAATATACGGTGTTTACAGTGATTATCTGCCCCCAAACAATATGACCCTTCCCCACATCAGATCAGATGAGGCAAGAGCTTTCAATTTTTAGTAATATGTCGTCAATTTGATTACCTCTTTAGCTTTCTGTATCAGATTAAAAGAAACGTCATGCGTGCTTTTCTAAACTATGTACTGATAAACATGATTGCATAATATACATACCCTAGAAAAAAGAAAAGTTGGGACCATCCAGTGCCTTGAGTGAATCCCAGATGTCAAACAAATTTTGCAATCATCAGTTCTTCACAATACGAACTTTTTCTTTCCATAACAAGTGTGAATCTTATACATTAAATGTATCACATCCACTGTTAACTCCAGTAGTTTTAATCTGCCAGGAAAAATAAATAAATAATACACTCCATTAGTTTTACGTCTAACAATATATTACTACTTGATCTGCAATCAGCTGCATAGCCAGCAAAAAGGTTAGCCTTCTTCAGTCGCTGCCAATATCCTCTATCTCCTCATCCTCAGGAACACCACGAAGATACAGGACATTGTTGCATCTTCACAAATATAAAAAAGAAACAGTGTTAGGTCTAAGATTTTTCAGCTCGAGCAGAACTGAAAACATATTACACTATTAGTTACAAATTTAAATGGTTAAATGATATAGGGCTTAGGCAGTGTCTAGTTGGAAGGGAATTTCCTCCATTTGGTTTGTAAAAGGGTGAAACTAATTTTCTTATACCAAGTTTTTAGTTTTTTACTAACGAAGAATAAGATTTTTTCCAAACGAAAGAAAGCCATCAGATTTTGCCCCTACCAATTACCTTCTCTCCTTCCCACCATTTCCTGGTTTATTTCTCACTAATTTTTCTCTTGATTTCCTTTTAAATGTACTTTCTACAAAAAAAAAAAAAAAAAAAAAAAAACAGTAGGAAAACTCAATTCAAAACCTCTCTTTTCAACCAGACATATCCTTTATGCATATACAGTTAGGATCCAAAATCCAATTCACCCATCAAAACACTACATCACCAATAATAGTCTAAGCAATAAAGTTAGCAGGCTAAGCCGCAACTACAAAGTAGCAGACTTGCAGTGTAGCACAATGCACGCATTTCTCATATCTCAAAGATATACAGCATGCGAACCGCACTGAGAAATTTATTGCTAAACATATAAAATAAAAAAGTCCAATAACCTGATGAGAATCTCTCCAAGATCTCCGGTCTTCTGCCCATCGATATATTCTTCAGTGTTTGCCAGCTGAAAATTTATTATTAGAAAAATATTAGCAACAATGAAAGTCTATAATTAAAAAGTGAATAATTCCAAGGAAAAATTGATTGAAGAACTGTCAAATAAAAGTAGATATTCACCTGTAGATTCATGTACCCATCAACTGACACAAGGAAACCTACAAGATGATTGTAAATATCAGGAATGTAACAACCAAACATTAAAAACAAAAAGTCATCCACTTTTTCATTTTCTATTGGTTATAGGCAATGAATCCTGGACTCAGAAGCAGGTATTATAGGTAACAAACAAAAACAAACATACAATCATGAAACTAAAGAAAACTTGATCATGGAAAAAATTACCTTTGTATTCCATTCCCCACTTAAGCTTCACAATGACTGGCTTTCCAGTCAAATTGTTTAAAAAAGGTTTAGGGTTAACTGGAACAGTCTGCAAGAGAGACCAAAAAAAGAAAAGGTTTCATTACGTGACAATATAAAACAATAAGACTCTAAACTTGCTAGTAAACTAAGTTGTCAATTGAGAAGGCATATAATTGCTAAAACTGAGCTTTGCTCTCAGCACCATCACAAATATGAGAAGAATAGGTGCTTACAGCCATTCAACTTCACAGGCAACAGCTTCCAGCAATCCTGTGGAAAAAAGAAGCCAGACCCAGTACCCAATTTAAAACAATAATGATAAATAACAAACAAAAATAAGGGGAATCCATTTTGATTATCTCATGACATATATGGCGTCAACATGTAACCATTTGACATCCAAAACAAGAAGAAAAATCTGCATGCACAACTAAAACAGTAATAAAATTGGATAATATTAGCAACTGAAACGTCAAAGGGAATAGCAAAGACAAACACCACAATGAAAAGAGGCAACTACCACTGAAATATATTAAACAATAGAATCATCCAAAAAAATCATACCCCACCACTCTCTCCCCCCAGCAGACCTTGAGAGGTAAAGTGGGTTTAAAACAGGAGGATAAGGAGAGAAAATGACAGCATAGCTGCAGCAGCAGCCTAGAGCGCTGAAGAAAGATATCAGGGTAAGAGATAAGAAAGAGAGAATTAAGAACTTGTACCAACTCAATCAGCATCACTTCAGTGTTCTCAGATCCTTTTGTAAGATAAGATTCAAACAGAAAAAGGTTTGGTACATTCTTAAACAGGTTCCACCAATATGAACTCAAACTTCCTTGAAGTTTAGCATAGTTTAGGAAAGGTTTAACATGATGGTAGGGCGACAATCAAGCAACAGAAAACTTTCTCAGTTACAAGAAGACAAGTTAATGAGGCCCAGGCGCATGGGTTATTTAACATTCTCTCACTACATATTGATAGTCTATAAACTTCCCAAGATGTTCAAAATGTAATTTACCCCAATAAAAATACATAGAGATCAAGTACAATGTTCTCCACAACATTTAATGATAATTGTAAATTAGATTGTTTCGCATGGACAATATCGGGAACAGTTGCATGGACATTATTTTATAATCTTAAAATTATAATTATGAAAAAAAAAATTTAAAAATCTTATATTTATGTTTTGTTAATAATTATTGGATAAAATACTTTTTATACACATCACAAACTTTTTTGAATCAAATAGTTATGAAGTCTAAATCTATTGGTTGTGTTGACTTTACCCAATTTTGTGAACTATGGTTAATGTAATTTAAAAGTTGTTGCATGCCTATATTTGTCATTGCGATTTATCATCATAGTTGCCTATTCTATTTCTCTTAGAGTAAGAGTATTTCATCCCCAAAATGAAAAGGACCCCGAAAGATATTTTTGACTGAATTATGTTTATTTATTGTAGCAAACATCCATATAAGATATTTCACCCAAAGGGTTCAAAGTTGTGTAGTATAGCCTTGAACTGTAAGGAAAAGTTTGAACATTTTCTAAAAATCTCCCATAAATAGTGTATAACCTTCACAATTCAGTCATTTCGGACAATTTTGAACGTAGTCAGAGAAAACCTTGAAACTTACCATTGTCTCAAGTCACGATAGTCCTTAGTAATGATTAAAATCATCAACTTTAATTCTAAACAACCTTATCATCAATTCCAAAACTCTTACAATTGAGTCCTAAATTAGTTTTTTATCCTTTGGAAGCATTATAAAAGGTATTGAATAGTTCCAAACATCGTCATATGACCCTAAGAAGCATCCATATCTTTATTTAAATTTCAAAAATATAGCTTCACATTTTGGTCATTTTGGAAAATTTTATGCTCGGTGAGGGAACAATTTTATATGTTTACCAAGGGCTTTATAGGGTCATATTAAGTCCTTAAACATAAGAGAGCCATCTACTTTGACACTAAACACCATCTAAAATGATTTTCCAAAGCTCCCACATTGGATCAAAAATTCATTATTACTGCTTTTGAAACAAAATATAAGATATTAAATGGTTTCAAACCTATTTATATGACCCTAGGGAGTAGCCAAAACATTTAATTCAATTTTGGAATTTTTTTAAAATATCATAAAAAGAATGTATAATAACATACATAATTTGGTCATATTGGACAATTTTATATCCAATAAGGGGAGACCTTGATAGGCTTATTATGGGTTTCATAAGTTTTATTAGCCTTAAGAGTGATTGAATCGGTCTATTTGACTTTAAATATCCATTTCAACTAATTTCTAAAACACCCATAATTGAATTTTAAACTCGTTTCTAAGGCCTTTGAACACCAAATGTAAGGTATTGAGATGAGACTAATTCAATAATTGGTATTAGAACGAGGACAACAAACGATAAATTTAAATATTATTGAACAATGGATACGACTCCCTAGCTGGTACAAGAGACTAATCGGGTACGGGGGACGACAACCAAATTAAATACTTGTGAAATGTTCCAAACCTCTTCATATAAGCTTAATAAAATCTTGTACCTTTAATTCAATTTCAGAAATTTTTGGAAAATATATTTAAATTGATGTATACCTTCAAAATTCAATCGTTAAAGGAAATTCTAAACTCAGTGGGAGAATTTATATGCTTACCATAGGATTTATGAAATCATATAAGGCCCTATAAATGACTAAAAACATCTACTTTGATGCTAAACACTCATCTCAACTCATTTTCAAAACTCCGACAATTAAATCATAAATTATTTTATGGTGTCTTTTGGAAATCAAATATATAGTATTAAATAGTTTCAAACCTATTTATATAACTATAATAAGGAATTAATATCATTATTTCATTTTGATAATTTTTTAGAGGATATTTTAGTGCATAAAAAACCTTCAAAATTCTTTTGGACAATTTCAAGCTGGGTGAAATAGAATACTTTCAAATGTTTATCATAGATCTAAAAGGGTCATATTAGGTTTTACAAGTGATTCAAATTATCAACTTTGAGTCTAAATATTTACTTAAACCAAATTCCAAAATTCCTACAATTGAGTCATAAATACGTTTTTAGAGCCCATGAATAAGGTATATACAATACAATCATTTTAGATTTAAATATTTTCAAATCTAGCGTTACATTTAGACTAAAATCTATATAAAAATTGCAAGAAAGAAGGAAAATTATTTCAATATAATATTCTTCTTATATTATATGGACTACAAAGGTGTAAAATATCGCTAAAATTGTCTCAATTTTTTAAATTGATCTTTTTTAGTAGAATGAAGAACCTCATATGTTTTTACCATTTTCTCAAATTTTTATGATTTTTAAATTCTGCTATTTGATTGTACTTATTGGCTTTTACCTCTTTCTCATCAATTTAAAGTAGGATCCTAATGATCAAAACCCAAAATACAACCTAGATCACAACTTACTTCAAGATAATTTAAAACTCACAATACACAATTATTGATACTCCCCTTAAGATCCCTATATTCTAAAAACAAATTCCTAAGATAAGAAAAGGGGAACACCGATGTAAGAGAGAGATTCATTATCATTCAGCAGCGAACTCATACTAGCACCACTTTCCATTCTCCTTCCAAACTAGCAAAGTTCTGGGAATATAGACAGGAAGTGTGATCAACTTGAGTTTTAAAATTGGTGATTAGACAAGGGGTAACCGGGTAATCTGAAAATCTCGCAGTATAAAAAAAATCCTTCCTCTTAAGCAATCACATAATAGAACAAAACTCAATGGACACCGCAAACCACCTGTTCGACAAAATGTCCTGAAGAAAACAGCAGCCTTCCGATTACATCAGAAATTTTTCGACACTACCCACTTCAACATACCTCAATTTTAAGCAACAAACACCTCACCCAACTCAGAATTCGCACAATAAAATTCACAATTTGCAAAAACCTAAACCCTCATATACATTTATCCCAAACCTAATAAAACTAGCAAAAAGAAACCCTCTTTTCAACAACCCCAGAAAATAATTTCAAGGGAAAGACCAGAAATCATACCCCAATAAACAATAAAATAGTTGAATTTGAATGCAATGTAACCAAGTACATGAAGAAACACAGTGAAGCATGCGACATAAGGCAAGTATTGAGTGCTCAAAAATTTACATGAAAAAGAGGGGAAGAATGAATAGTACCTGCGAAGAGGGTAATCGATGAGATTCCTTAGCCCTGCATGAAAAACCCCACCTCAGAAACGGAGGGGAGCGGTGTGAAGCAGGGCCGCAGGGGGGTGAAACTGTGCGCGAGTCCTGTAGATTTGTAGTTTTATTTTGGGCTCTTTTAAGAAACCATCGTTTATGCACACGTTCGGTCAAACTTCGGTTAAAGCTCGACTCCAATTCCATCGAATTTTCGATTGAATTCGACTGGAGATCGAACTCGACTCGATAAGTTAACGAGCCAAGTCGACCACATCAAAGCTCGACTCAAAAAGATCGTGAGAAACTCGAATTTTTATTTATATTATATATTTATTTAAAAGTATACTTAAAATATAAAATTGAAATAAATAAAAGATGGTTTGAAATAAACCAAAAGTACCAAATTGGATTAAAATGAAATATGGTTGGAGAGAGTTTTATATATAAAATCAAAATCCTACGTTGAAAAAAGTGATAGATTGTTTGAAGCAATTAGTATATATAAACCCAATAGTGTTTTCCGCCTAAAACCAAATTAAGCTTATTAAAGCTAAAATTTAGCCTTCTTTTAGTCCCAATTGGGGTATAAGTATTTAGACCTATTAAGCTTTTAATCAAGCTAAAAATGAGTCGAGCTCGAGCTTGAAACGAACTTAAATCGAGCTCATCGAGCTCGAGTCGAGTTTGAAACGAGCTTTGATCAAGCTCGAGCTCGAGAATTGAGTTTTCGAGCTCGAGCTCGAGCTTCGGTTTTATAGCTCACGAGCTTTCGAGCTCGAGTTTGAGTTATCGAGCTCGAGTCAAGCTTAGCCAAACCCGAGCTCGACTCGGCTCATAAACACCCCTAGTTGTCGCACCTCGCACGACCCTTGTAGGCTTGTGGCCACGACCCACGCCTTTACGGGCATTTTTGTGTCAAAATTAATTGTTAAGTTCTCTAAAACACGCTGTCGTTCTTAAAAAAAACGCTGACGTGAATCATACATCCAAGGATTCATAATAAAGTATATAAAATATGGTATTTGATATCTTTCAATATTGTTAACTTTTTTCTTCTTATCATATTTATTTCATGGCCTTATTTGAAAACTATTAAAGGAAAATATGTCTAGATATCTAATTATAATTTATTAAATATGTGAAAATATGTTATAATTACAAACAAAGGAAATGCAACTTCGTAAATGAGGGGACTAAATGAATTTAGTTTTTGTCGTAAACTAGAGTTTTGATTTAAATTTGATTAATGGTTAAGTTAGAACGAAATAAAATTGGGTTAAATCAAGTTATTATAATTCTCACAATTGAATCCCACTTGGTTTAAATCAAAATTAGATAATTAATATGAGTACCTTTAGGGACTTGGAGTCAACTGCTATAATAGTTAACTCCCAACAAAATTGGTCACCATCACTGTAAACTAGTTGTGACAACTGCTACAACAGTTAACTCCCATCAAAATTGGTCCAGAGACTAGTAATCAACCGATGTGTTTGAGTGAAAAACTCTATCACACGAATTATATAAAGTGGGCCAGACTCATGACCTTAGCCATCGGTGGGCGAGGTAGGCTCAATCATATCATAGCCTCCCCACCAATAATTGACGACTCAAGCTACATAAGGTGGGCCCAATAAAACTCAATCGTTTTCTCATGGATCATAGAAACATTGAATCTGATTTGGTCCAACAATTCCTTGACTACCCAACGGCCAAGGATCTATGGCAAGCCATCGAAATCTTGTTCAGTAGCGGACAAGACACATTATAGGTCTATGACCTGACAACAAAAGCAAACATAATACTGAGTATCAAATTCCTGATTTAGAGGAAATATGGTATCCATTTAGTCTACTCATAAACAAGAACATTACTAGTAAGTAATAATCTATCATAAGAAACTTAACCAAGTAAAAGATAATGATCGGTAACTAAGCTAATAGAAAGGCATAATGTAATTAAAACCAAAACCTTTCACTTCCCCTCTCCACACACTTCTGCGGCAGCTTAAATAATGATGACCTAAATGTTGTGGGTAATGACGGGAGGACGACAATGATGAAGGCAATGACGATTGGCTACTTACCCTAATATATTTCAAATTGGTTCTTCAATCAAGCATGAGGAACGTAGAGAATGAAATAAAGGATAGTAGGAGTATGTTGAGAAATAAAGGGGAAACAAAATGCTTCAATTTGAGGGTAGGGTTGAGGAATTTGAACTTGGAAAAGGAAAATTAATGAAGCTACTGTGCCATTTGTGTCGACTTATTAAATAAATGCGATCCAGTTTATTGAACTAACCATTTGTATCAACTCTTTTAAACGTTCGATGCAAATAAGTGACTAACTAAGACAATTGTATCGGTCTTCAACTAAAGCCAACGCAAATGAACCTTTACTTACATAGTTTGAAATTTGAAGTTATTGCGTTGGTTTATAATTAATTGCCTACTCAATTCCACATTATTTGCGTCACTTTTTATGACAAACAACGCAAATAAATGCAATTTAGTATATTTGTACTAGATGAAACTGTTAAATTTAGGTTAAGAATGATACCTCCCTTGTATTGATGTATTGCCTTACATATATATACAATTAGAGTTGGACTAATAAGCTATAAACATTGGGCCTAAGACTAAGTAGTATATTAGGGCTTAATACCCCTCCTCAAGTTGGAGCATGTAAATCACAAATGCCCAGCTTGCTCAGTAGAAACATGAATTGTTTCGAGCCCAAAGCTTTCGTAAGAATTTCCGCTAATTGATCTGTAGTCCGAACATGGGAAGGAGTTAAAAGTCCCTCCTGAACCGCGTCTCGAACATAATGACAATCAACCTCGATATGCTTGGTACGCTCATAAAACACCGGATTACGTGCAATATGTAAAGCCGATTGACTATCACAAAATAGGTTCATTGCACAGGAGTGATCAATACCGAGGTCTCCAAGCAATGCCTTTAACCACTTCAACTCGGAAGTCACTGCTGCCATAGAACGGTATTCAGCCTCAGCCAAAGATCATGAAATACTGTGTTGTTTCTTGGTTTTCTAAGAGATTAGAGAATTACCAAGAAAAACCAACCAACCAGATAGTGATCGTCTCGATAGAAGACAACTAGCCCAATCTGAGTCACACCATCTTATCAAAAGAAAATCAGAATCCGAACGTAGCAAAATTCCTTGTCCTGGAGAACCCTTTAAGTATCGCACCACTCGAACAGCGGCATCCCAATGATCAAGTCGAGGGTTCTGCATAAATTGGGACAGGATATGAACCGAATATGCCAAGTCTGGGCAAGTGAAGGACAAATAGACCAAACGACCCACGAGGCATCTATACATCTCAGAATCATCAAGAAGGATACTATCAGATTTGCTAGATTGTGATTTTTTTCAAGTGGCAATATGGATGGCTTTGCACCTAACAGGCCTACATAAGAGATAATGTCAAGAGCGTACTTGCGCTGACATAAAAATATACCCTCCCAACCTCGTGAGACTTCGACCCCAAGAAAATATTTCAAGACGCCCAAATCCTTTATATGAAAACAATCGCTCAAGTATGACTTGATGTCCGAAATAGTAGAGGAGGAATTCCTAGCAATAATCAGGTCGTCAACATATACCAAAACACTGAGATGAACATCCCCATAACTATGAGTAAATAGGGAGTAGTCTGAATAAGACAGAGTGAAGACATACTTTTTGAGAGAGGCAGCGAGCTTAGTGAACCAACAACGAGGGGCCTGACGAAGGCCATATAAGGATTTTCAAAGACGACACACTACCTCAGATTGAGAAGTAGGAAAACCAGGAGGAAGCTTCATATATACCTCCTCATCAAGATTGCCATGAAGAAAGGCGTTATATACATCCATCTGATGCAAAGCCCAACCTTTCGCAGCGGCAACAGACAAAAGAACACAAACTATAACCATCCGAACCACAGGGGCAAAGGTCTCATTATAATCAATGCCTTCAACTTGATGATTACCAAGAATGACCAGACGAGCTTTCAACCTCTCTATTGAGCCATTAGAATTACGCCTGATCTTGTATACCCCTTTACACCCAAGGGTCACTTCCCGTGTGGCAATGGTGTTAATTCCCAAGTGGCGTTATCCTCTAGAGCAGAGATCTCTGTCTATATAGCCTCACGCCAAGCTGCACTTTCATCGGTCTCTTTGAAAGTACGAGGCTCGACCTTGGTATCTAAGGCTCCAAGAAAGACATGGTGCGGGGAGGAAAACTTATCATAATTCAGATAGTGTGATAAAGGATAGGTAATACTTGAGGAGCACGAAGGAGGCGATGAGGTAGTGGATGGACTCTCAAGAAATACAGTATGTACGACGTAGTCACGATGTCAGCCCGAAGGATGTCGATGACGATGACTGTGACCAACTATAACAGGAGAAGGTGTATCATTAACGGTAACATCAGTAGAAGCAGTAGGTCCCGGTACCTATGTAGGAGAGCCAAAAACAGTACCATCTAAAACTGTGTCCTCATCCTCCAAAGAACCCCGAAACTCATCCTCAAACTCAAGTGCAACATCACCAGTGGGAAAATAAAAACTATCGGCATCTGTAGAGGGAAGCATAGGCTTAGGCAAAATACCTATCGGGGTAAAGGGAAATTCATTCTCATGAAACTTGACATCGAGTGACACAAAGATGTCCCCGCTCTCAACATCATACACCTTCCAACCTTTCTTGCCACAAGGATATCCCAAAAAAACACACTTTCTACTTCTTGGGGTAAATTTATCATGCTTGGCACGTTGATCATGAACAAAGAAAAGACAACCAAACACTCGCAATTCATCAAAGTTAGGCTCGCTGCCAAATAAAATCTCAAACGGTGTTTTATTATCCAGTAAACGAGAAGGAGTACGATTGATTAAGTAGGCTGTCCCAAGAACACACTTACCCCAAAAACCAACCGGCAAGTTTCCTTGAAACATCAAGGCACGATTCACATTTAATATATGCCGATGTTTATGCTCAACACGACCATTTTGCTGAGGTGTACCCACACAAGAGGACTGGAAAGTGATGCCACAAGAGATAAAATATTGTTTTAGAGAATTAAATTCAATACCATTGTCACTGCGAATACACTTGATTGTAACATCAAATTGACAGTTAGCCATAGCCAGAAATGATCGAAAAGAAGAGTAAACTTTAGTTTTGTCATGCAATAGATAAACCCAAACACCTCTCGAAAAATCATCAACAATAGTCAAAAAATAATGTGCACCACAAGTAGAAGAGGTCCTATATGGGCCCCACAAATCACAATGTATTACTTCAAAAATACGACTAGTGCTGTTAGGAAAACTATCTCGTGACTGTTTTGCCTGAGGACAAACAATACATGCTTTATTCAACACCTTACTACTAAAGCTAGCACGAACATCAGGAACTAACTTGACTATTCGATTGGATGGATGCCCAAGACGATGATGCCATAACTCAAAATGAGAGATTGCCAGACCGACTACTGCACATACTTAAGGAATACACCGAAGATAATAGAGTCCATCAATACGTTCACCGACGCCAATCAAGCTCCCCGATCCCCGGTCCTGTAAAACACACAGAGAATCAGTGAAACGAACGTAACAATAAGAATCATCAATTAATTTGGATACCGATATCAAATTACAGGTTAGCTGAGGCACAAACAAAACATGATCAAGAGTAATATCAGTAGTCAACAACACTTGACCCATTTTCGTAACCACTGCAAGTGCACCATTTCGAAGCCCAACACGACATGGGGTAATAGAAAAACTTCCGATAAACATGATTCATTTCCTGTTACATGATGAGAAGCTTCTGTGTCAATAATCCAAGAACCCAAAAAACACTCACCCATCATAGTATCTTGGTGCTTGTTATTGACCAAGTTAAGAAGGAATTACACATGTTCAGGCCGAAGGTTAGCCACCGTAGGGAGAACGGCATTAGGGTCACATGGCAGCGGTGAAGATGAAGACTCAATAGTTATAACCTCCACCACGTTGGCACGAGCAACAACACTGCCCCGAGCAGTGACGACGCTAGACGAAGCTGGAGAAGATTGAACATGACCCGGTGGAGCACGAGGGGAAAAACTGCGGGATTTAACCCCATACCTGTCCTTCCACCAATTAGGATAACCGTGAAGAAGGAAGCACTCCGACTGATCATGCCCAGCACGTAGACAATGAGAGCAAACAAGGTTTGATTTTTCTTTGCGTAAACCAGTGGACCTTGACCTGTCATGCGGTAGAGCAAAAATGTGTGTATCAGGTGCATCAGTCGACATATTCCCATGAGCAAGAGATTAAGATTTCTCTTCTTGGAGGCATGTTTGATAAGCAACCTCCAATGTAGGAATGGGATGCTGCGAGAGGATGTTAGCCCTAACAACAGAAAATTTCACAGCATCAAGACCAATAAGAAATTGATGGAGCATCTCCTCTTCCCTGTCATGGGCATAGCATGAAGCAATATCACAAGAGCAACCACCACACTCACAGCCATGAGAGGGCTTTAACCGAAGAAGATCATCATACAAGCCCATAAGAGTATTGAAATAATCATCAACACCCATTGTGTTTGACTGTTTGCATGAGATAATGGCGGCACGTAGTTGGTGCAACCGAGGACCATTAGCACGACAAAACCGATTCTCCAAGTATACCCATAATTTTTTAGCATCTTCAAAGTAGGGAATAGAAGCAGCAATTTTGATATCAATTGAACGTAAAATCCATGAGATGAGCATAGAGTGTACCGTTTCCTAATCAAGGAGTTTCTTGGGGTCCGTGGGTTTAGGAATGGCACCGGTTAAGAAAACAAACTTCCGCCGTGACTTCAATGCTAACGTGAGAGCACGAGACCACCCTAGATAATTGTCGGCTTTCAAGGTCAAGTGAGTGATCAAGTTACCCGGTTGATCGCCTGCACTAAGATAGAAAGGAGAAGAAGGATTCATCCTTCCTTCATCCATGGAGAACACGGCTAGGGTGAAGAAGGAAAAGAGAAAAAATAATTTAGGGTTAGGGTTAGAGATGCTCTTGATACCATGTTAAATTTAGGTTAAGAATGATACCTCCCTTGTATTGATGTATTGCCTTACATATATATACAATTAGGGTTTGACTAATAAGCTATAAATATTGGGCCTAAGACTAAGTAGTACATTAGGGCTTAACAGAAACATAGTTCATTAGTACAATACTTTGCTAAATCCACTAGCTCCCTAAAACATAGTTCATTAGGATAAACTTAAATCCTACCTTCTCCACCAACATAAATTAACTTCCCATTAGCAACATTTTTCAAAACCCCCACCATACCAAAATCTTAATTAAAAAAAATAAATTCCAAAAACTCAGGCTTCATTCACCTAAAAAACAATGATGTAATTCAGCATTGTAAATGATCATTTAATTGTTATTGAAGCAACATCAATCCACAGTTCGGACATAGCTCAATACTACGATCGTCATTTATGTAGTTATGAAATTCAATTTTAATTTACAATTTTTATACTCATTTAATCTTAATATCAATTCATCACAGTGCATGTGAAATTACCCAAATTTAAACCCAATTTCGATTGTTTACTGAAACAATAGTCAAATTTCCCCAATTGATTAACCATATTTCGATAATTTGTATGCTTCTCCAGCCATTCCAGACTTCTAGTGCAAGGTCAAGATCATACTAAAGTAGTTGGAAGCTTAGTTATGGGTGGAGAAGGGATAGTAATATTTAAAGAGAGATAGAGAAGGGAAAGAGACAATAATGGAGAGTTACTTTTTGCAGGAGAGGTCGTTAATTGGATGGGAGGGAGTTAATTGTGGCAAGAGTCTGATTTTGTCAACATAAGCGAAAGGGGTGTAAAGGTTGGGTTTTTTAGTTATAAACTTAATGTTGACTTATTTTGAGCTATTTTGCCAAAGGTTAGACTAGACTATTCATGTCAATTTTTTTCTATTATATTATTTTTATATAGTACTGACAATAATGATCTCGATTACGAAGATTTTTAGTTGACTAGCATTGTAAACTTCAATTTGTACAACTATTAACAAATTCGATTACTAATGTAAGAATAAACTAGCTTAATTTAAGAACAATAATCGTCATTGATGACTTATTTTTCATACAGAAGTACAAAGAGAGTCAAGAAGATAGTACGATTCTTGGTTGTTACTAATGAGGAAAACTAGAATCATATATGGTGAACACATATACGTAAAGTGAAGTTGGAACTAAGAAGCATCAACCTAGCTGCCTCCACACCCCCGAGGCATCCACACGTGGTTTTCTCAGTTTTCTAATCACCCACTTTCATTTTTTGCTTAAAATCCAATGTAATTTGATACGTACTACGTGGACATTTGAAGTACCGTAAATCTTTCATTTGACATTTAAATTTCTTATAAAACTATGTTATATATATATATATATATATATATATATATATATATATATATATATATATATATATATATATATATGAGTGATTCAAGTGATTCAATGAAAAGAGTGCTTAGAATAAGAAGAATAAGAAAAGATCTTGATCATTAAAATAGTAAGATCCAACGCTAGATATTTCACGTAAAAAAAGGTTACTATAACAATAAAAAGAGCTACTACATATTGTGTGTGCGCGCACACATATGTATGTGAAAGTTAAAATAAGAATAGTAACTAAAATGAGAAGATATCTTGGCTTTTCATCTCACAAATTCAACGGATGATATTTTACATACATATGGTGACTCTTTTTTAACTCATAGTGACCAAATAATTTTTTTTTTACTTATAGTGACTCTTTTTATTATTAAAACGACCATTTTTATTATTATAATGATTATTTTTTATTATCATAGTAACCATTTTTTTTTTACATGAAATAAAAAGAAATCTTGGTCATTTAAATATCACTTTTAGATTCCATACCAGTTTCAATAAAGGTTATCTTACACCACTTCTTGATAAAATAGAAGAGAATAGTAATATTTATACATTAAGATCTTTACCTGAGAATAGTTATACTCATTTCAGATCGAGAATTTAGTTACGTAGATGTGATGTTGGATTTTACTCTTCAGAAAATAGGAAGTATCACACGTACATTATATTTTATAGAAGTCATGTACGTACTTCTAATGGGTATTGCCATAATGCCATGATTTCCTAATCTCTTTTCTATTTGTTCTAAACCTACTCTGTCCAGCCAAAAAATTTCAATTGGTACATACCCAAGATAAATCTTGGTACTTACTTGTTATTACTTCACAGTAATTAAGTTAAATATCTTGATTGTAAGATTATGTTACAGTAATGCTATAATTATTAACAATAATAATAGCAGTAATGTGTCCATTAATTTTTTTTTTCTTTGAGCAGAACCAATTAACACTTTTGTCCAAAAAGATGTAAATTAGAAGTTGAGCAATAATATTGAACTTGGTTGAACAAAAAATTGAATCGTTGATGGTATAGAATTCTATGGTATCTATGTTCTTTTCATCTAATTTTGACTAATCGAAAATTACTTTGTCAACCTAGCTTACTAGAATTGCACATCATGGATCGCATTTTGTGTTCATCTGTAGTACAATATGTACACATCACCTTTGTGATTCGGCCACTTATCCCGAAAGCTACGTGAGTGAGATGAAATTTATTGAGTGCTTTTCTATTGTACAATATGCACATCATCATATCTTTGTGATTCTATCAGGGTCTTTTACATGATATGATTATAGTCACTAATCTCATATTCGGCCATTAATCCCAAAAGCTACGTGAGTGAGATGGAATTTATCGACAGTGAATTACTACTCATGTTTTTGAATGGAAAAAGTACGTACTACATACCATGTTTTATAAAGATATGCAGGGGATCAGAACATAGAAAAACAATGAACAGTATTAAACAACTTAGGAAGATTATAAGATCTGTATAGGGCCAGAACAAAGCAAATATTAAGAGAACAAATGGACAATTATAGCTTAAGATACATGCAATATTAGTTGAAATAATTATTCATCAAAAAATATGGATACTAAATAAGAGCAGACAGCATCTTCTTTTCCATGTAATGGAGATAATCAGATACTCCTTAAATTAAAATGATGGACCATCATCACAATATGACCTATACCCCCACCCCACCACGATAAAAAAAATGAGCTAAAAAACTAAATACCAGGTCATCCCATTTCATCAAAATTAGCATTATCTATCATCATAATTCATCAAAAGTATAAGCCCTTTTCATCTTGCCTGCCTTATCTAATCATGACGAGACATGCCCTACATCAAAATTGGAAGGACTCATGCTTCATATGACAATATTCCCACCCATGTAATTTGTCAGTCTTACACTTACATTGTATTAATTAGTGGATGTCAACTATCTTATTTGGTTAAAGTATTGGAGGGTGGTATTCAAAACTTGAGATCAAATCTCGTTTGCATTAGTTATTGTCTTGCCACTTGTGGCTTCCTTTACGTCAAAAAATTTGTATCAACCGCATTCAGGGTCCTCCAAGATCTTTCATCTCCTTAAAATTTATTTATCTTATACAGAGATAATTGCAAAGTGGATTCTACATATTATGAGGCAAGTTTATAGCAAATTATGGTGAGATTAGGGTTACATCTTTTAAGCACTATTTGATACAAGAATAAGCTATATATTTCATTAGTATATTTGGTTTACCGTATGTATGATAATTAAGGTTATCTTTTGCCCATTTGTTTACTCAAAGCTCTAAATATTATGAGTCATAAAAAAGTGATATTTGTATGCAAAGTGCAAGCAGAAAAGTATGTGAAGTAATTTGCCCGAGAGTTCACCTCAATTATCCTCCCAACACCCATGAAATTCATCACAGTACAAACTGATAGTTTAACTCTACAATCTAGCAGATGTCATCTCTTAACTAATTGAAAAATTTATATATCCCATTTCGGGAATGAAAACATCTATAAATAGTCATATTTTTATCATTACAATCTCATTCTCATTTTTTATTGGGAAAGAAATCAAAAAAATGTCAACACTAGTAACAAGAATATAACTTGTTCCCTAGAATGTGATGCTAAGAGAACCTAGAATTAATCTTGCTGCTCTTCATAAAGTTACTCATTATAAATGTCTCACTGAGGTTGAATAGGAAGGTAACTCATATTACAGCTTAGTTTCGTTTGTCGGACCTTATCCTTGGACTTCATTGTCAGGGGAGCTGTCAGGAGGGGTGGGGGTTGTGTGTGTGTGTGCGCAAGTGATAGGCCATTGGGTGACAAGTGGATGACAGCCCAAAAGATATGCGCGCTTAAAATTCAAAGTAATGTCCAGATATTTCTTCACACTTTAATAATTTAGTACACAACAAAAATATTTGACCAAATCCATGGGAAATTTAGCACAAACACACATCAAATGATACAAGATACCCCCCCCCCCCCCCCCCCCCCCCCCCCAAAAAAATGATACAAGAGCACAAAAAAGAGGAAGTTCATGATTCTACCAAAAAGGCCTTGTTCTCTTAGACCCTACAGATGAAGTGATTTGAGGGACAGTAAAGGCATCATCTCTCATGCATTTTCTGTTCAATTTTATGGCACTGAAACTTTTTTGTTTCTGCTGCTGCTGCGTTGTGTTTTGATGAGTTTCTAAAGGCTGAGCAAATAAATTATTACAAGTCGTGGTTGCTGCTTGTGGTACCCAAAAATTCTTAGATTGTGCTGAAGAGCATGTCAATTCCTTGTCATTCTCCACATCAAAAAATGATAAGATATCCTCATTCACTTCAAATTCATGGCAGTTACCACTCTGCACCCACAAAAATAACATAATTACACCCTAAATTTTGATATCTAATCATAATTATTGGTGCCCAAATCGTCAAACTGGTACGTCAAGTCATTTTTCATACAAATCAATCATGCAATATTTCCTAGCAAAGATTTGTATACACAATAGGCTTGAACATTCTATACATCACTTAATATTCAACTTCGCAAAAAAGGTATATTTTATTTGATCTGAGCCTTAGTTTGGCTAAATATGCAGATCACATATAATACAACTTGGCAGATGAGGCTAAATATGCAGATCACATATAGTACAACTTGAGCCTTGAGGTGAATAAACATGCTGTATACGATAAACCTACTCAATCAATTGAAAGATATTAAAGCTAAAATAAATTAATATAATTAAGGTGCTTGAATCGATAAAGAAAGATGAGATGTGTGGGAATTGTTTAGCAAACCTTAGAGAAACAACAGGGAGCAGGTGAAGCTAAATCAACAAGCAAATCTTCAAAATGCCACCCTGGTAGCATATCTATCAAATAATCAGATATATTACTAGTTGATCCACCACAGTTCAACTGGTTATTGTTTGAACTAACTGTACTGTTGCTGCTGTTAGTAACAAACGATGCAGCCAAATTCGGAGTTTTGTCAGGACAAACTGATGTGGCTTTTTTGGTGGTCTTGAAATCAGGAACTGTGTCACATACTTTTCCATTGCTAACAATAGCAGTATCATACTTTTTGGTATCATCAGATATTAATGAAGAGATCTTAATCCCAGTTAGTAGGAACCTGTTATGCTTTTGTGTATGTTCATTTGCAGTGTGTAGTGGGAGGTCACAATCCCTGCATAATATTGCTCGATCTTGTTGACAAAATAAAAGTGCCCTTTTCTCCTGCACCATCGACATAACAACCCAACTAAATTCAAGCCTAACACTCCTTAGTAACATATCAAGAAAAAAAAAATGTTAGTTTTGAGGTGGTACTCAAGACTTGTGTGTTTGAATTACCTGACATATGTCACAGAGAGGGAAATGAGTTGATGATGATGGGTTTAAAAGAGAAAAACGTTGGTGTTTTGAAGCGAGTTTATTGGCATGGTGTACTCTATGGTCACATACATCACATAGAGCTGCTTCATCTGCTGCGCAGAATACAGTTGCTTCCTTCTTGCTACAAACATCACACTGGATCTTCATACTTGGTTTACCTCAGCAGCTCAGCTTATTTTTGTTGAACTTTTCTTTCCTTTTTTAGATTTAGATTTGATTTGGTTACACTGATGATTCCAAATTTAGTGTAATAAGTTTCTAGAGATAGTAAGTTGGAATAAATTGGTGGGGAAGAAAAGGGTGGAAGTGGTGGGTAACTTGAACGGCTTTAAATTAAATATTGGAAGAAGTAATACAGAAGAGTGTAAGGAAACTGTTACAAGTACAATAGTTGGCATATGATAACTGATTGATGCCATTTTCATAAATTATGGTAGTATATAGTGCTATAGTGGATATGAAATAAAATACTCATATGTCTCCTTTTAAAGAAAGAGTTAAATAAGGATGGCGGACATAGAATGGGCTAGGCGAGGGATCTGCCGACTGTCTACCCTACACAGAGAATAATGTGGAAAAGGGTATATTTGTAAAATTCATGTATGATTGAGATTAATCAAATGGTACTAGGAACGATAAATGTCAAATTAAAAATTATTTCACAAGCTAAGAATATTAATAACTTACGGGGTAATTCAATTGTCACCTGTAAATATTAAACACTATATTTCAGTCATTTATACTAATCAAGAGATTTTCTGCTCAAGTATATTCTGTAATTTAGTTCAAAGTAAAGGATAGCTAGCCTGAAAATTTGTATGAAATAATGGTGATCAATAGTCGAGTTAGGACAGTTACAGTCAGGTTGAAGGCCATAGAGCAGTAGACCAAGAAACAAAGAAGTGTAATGAATGATAAGTTTCCAGATAGCGTTTTGGAAGATCAATTGATCAAAATAGCATGAGCAGCTACGAAGTTAGACCATAAGTAGTAGATTCATATTACGCGGTATCCCAAGTTTAGGTTACCAACGAACCATGCATAAGTTCTACAGCCGTCGAATAAACAAGCAATAACTTATGCAACGGGTGCATAGGGAGTAGAGGATATTGACACCCCAAAAAAATTAACAGGATCACAAGTACATAAGCACTGCGAGCTAGAGCATTGTCTTCCATTAGTATTGTTCCACGAACACCATGTAAAAGATTAACAAAATTGTTCAACATAGAACGGAGTACTCGGTTAGTATAGTTCCATGAACATGATGTGAAAGTGCCACAAACCCCCTAACGTGTAATAAAGGTCTCGGTAACACCTAGATCTCCCTGCAAAATCAAAGTACTACAACTCCGAAGCAGCTGACGATCTAAGAAGATCCACTATCTCCTGATAAGCAAGGTTATCAACTTATAACCATCAATAAAGTCACAATACAGGTTGATTTTAAACTCCTTCAAAGCTGATGCAGCCTTCAAAAAGTATTCTAAGGGTTGATTTTGATATAGTTATGAGAAAGGTTAGAGAGAATGAGAGAAAGCTTAATTATATTCATGAGAAGATACAACTATTCATACTCTTACAATTTAGCTAATTATGGTAATTACATAAATCAGTTACATGATTATTTTAGGAGAGAATAAAAGATCAAATAAGTGATTATTGATATCAATCCCAAATATCGTGACATGATCAAAGGGTTTGTATATTATTCCTTAACAGGGGCGGACCGGCCTTTGTGCCTGGTGAGTCACATGACTCACCAGGGACCAGAAATTTTTTTAAGTATTTAAAAAAAATTATTTCTGAAATTCCTCCTCAATTCCGACTTCCAGCTAGCTTCCTGCCTTCCTCACGACCTCAAGGCTCAAGTCCTAGTAGAGTAGCAATCGGCAGCCCCTGCTCTTCGCCTCTTCACCCTCACGGCCTCACCAGAGTGGCGACTTCCTTAATTCCTTCCCGAGACCCGAATCCTGTGAGGCAGGCTGCCTCACGCGGTCATGCCCTCACCTAGTCACCTCAGTCCGCTAGATCGGCGGCGCCAATGTCCTCCTCTTGTCCTCCACACCGACTGTCCCGCATTCTTGTTGTCCGCCTGTCCGGCTCCACCTGCTCCAGTCCTCCACAGCTCCACTGTCTCCACACGACCCTCCCCACAGTCCCCAGACCCCAGCCAACACTTAGAAGGACACAACACACAATTGGACTTGTAATGAAAAGAAATTAATGATCTTTTAAGGATGGAGAATAGAGACCGACAAAATCTAAACAAGTGGCTTCAGTTGAATCGGGTACTACATTTTATGCATCAACTGTGTTCATAAACTTATGCTATCTATATCTTGTAAGGGCCCAAGATATGAATTGAATCTAGGCTTAGGAAGTTAAGTGTTCTCTTTGGACTTAAATTCAAGTTTGTAAAGATGATGGATTGGATAATTAGGTTCTAATGTCTGATTTTATTTGAGATTTTGAGTAATTGAGTATTGAGTTATTTCTAGGTTTTATTTAATTATTTCAATTATTTGTAATTTTTTATAATAATTATTTCCTAATTATTCCTCATTTGTATAATACTCACAGCTGATCAATGTGATCATAATTTCATTTGTAATTTTGTATAATACTCACGACTGATCTAATTTGGGTCATTGGGTGTGTTGTTGACTTGTTGACTTAATGACTTAGGTCAGATTAAAAAACTTCACTTGAGATTGAGATGGAATTATCTTGTTTCATTGTTTGTAGTTTGTGATATGTCTGTATATTTCACAAAATCTACGTATAAAACTTGGAGTTGAAGAAGTGTTATATACTCATATGTGATAGGCGAGGCGAATAGAATATTAGATAAGATTATTTATTTCATGAAGAAAAGATGTAGCGCTAAGTTAATGTACTTAATCTCTATTGAGTTTGTGTTTTAGGTTTATGTCATTGCACTACTACTATTAGTTGTTTTATAGTGTTAGTTGTTATAAACATTTATTTGTTGAATATTGCTTGGTTTAGTTGAATATTTACTCAATTTTCAGAATAAAGAGAAAATGCACTCCAAACAAAATGCAAAACATTGATAGCTTCTTTGCTAGAAAGAATCATACTCTTTGAACATTTGGTTGTATTTTATACTGTTTGAACATTTGAATGTATTTTTTAGTATTATTATTTGTTTGTTTGGTAAAAAAAATTATTACATATTTGATTATCAATTGTGACTCACCTGGCGGTAAATCTTAGGTCTACCCCTGTTCCTTAATATGCCCCCTCAAAACAGTTGGCCACAAGGAGAGACCGATTTTGAAAACTAGTGTTGTGAATGTATGTCGTGACAACAGTTTGTTAAGGAATCTGCTAGCTGACCATTGGAGGTTCTTTCACCACCATTGAATACGAGATAGAAAAATCTGATGATAGTTTAAAAGGAAATTTTATGTTTCTCCATAATGGTTTTGGAGAAAAAAGATGAATGCAAGGGTGGAAAACACTTGGTAAATAAATTACATAGGTCTAAATGGATTTGAGAGATTTTTTTTGTTTGAAACTTTCCCTAGAGAGAGAGCACGATAATGACTACCATCATTTGGCGATGTCGGCAAAGATTTTTGATACTGTAGCCATGTAAGAAGAGGAGGACGTAGATAGCAGAAGCGGGAAGTTGAATATATAGCTTTGATACCATGATATAGTTATGAGAAAGGTTAGAGAGAATGAGAGAAAGCTTAATTATATTCATGAGAATATACAACTATTTATAATCTTATAATTTAGCTAATTATGATAATTACATAAATCAATTACATGATTTAAGGAGAGAATAAAAGGTAGAATAAGCGATTGATGTCAATCCTAAATATTGTGACATGATCAAAGAGATTGTATATTATGAATTTTTTTATTTTTTAACCTTTTTTTAAAAAAATTTGAAATATCACCCTCACAACAAACTATTTCGAAAAATGACCCTGGAGGTAGATTCGGTGTAAAGTCGTTGTCCAGGACAGCGACTTTCATGTAAAAGTCATGAAAGTCGCTGTCTAGGACAGCAACTTTCCTTATTAATATTTTGTTAAATGAAAATAACTTTTCTAAAAAATAAAAAAAATATTTAATTTTTTTTTCTTCAAAAGTTGCTATCAAGGACAATAATTTTTTTAAAAAAAGTCATTTTTATATATTTTTTAATAAAAAAAATTAAATTTTTTTTTTGAAAGTCGTTGTCCTTGACAGTGACTTTCAAGAAAAAAATTGATTTTTAAATTTTTTTTTTAAAAAATAACCTTTTTAAAAATAAATAAATAAATAAACTCAAAGTCGTTGTCTCAGACAGCGACTTTTAAGTACAAAGTCGCTGTCTTGGACAACGACTTTATACCAAACCTAACCCCAGGGTCATATTTCAAAATACTTTTATGCGGATGTTATATTTCGAATTTTTTTTTAAAAAAAGGTTAAAAAAAATTACTCTGTATATTATTCCTTAATAGATTTCTTTGGCTTCTCTATGGTAGCAGTGGTAATCAACACTCTCTAGGCGCAATATATGATTGGGTGCCAATTCCGGATTAAAGAGGTGGCCCGGATTAAACAGAATGCTAGGAATTAGGTTAAGATGATTCACTCTTTGTATTGATGTAAATGCATGAGTTATATACAACTTAAACTCTAAGATACAAGGCTTTAACCTAGGGCCCAAAAGACTTAATACAATATTAGGCTTAATACAATCAGTTAAAGGTAGGTTCAATCAGAAGTAAATAAAAGGTTGGATTAATATCCGCAAATCGGGCAAAGGTTAGATTAATGCGGTCAATTAATCCAATTTATTATTTAAAGGTTTAGATTTTTTTTTCTTATCTTTCTAGTTTGAAACACTCTTTTAAATGAAAAATTAAAATGGGAAGGATCATTAAAATGAGAAGGATATATAAGAGACATATATTGATCCATTTATCTCTTAGATTCAACGCATGACATTTCACATACATATAATAACTTTTTTTAAGTCATATTCATCGAGTTATTTTTTCCATATATAGTAACACTTTTCATTTTTATAATGACCCTTTTATCACGTGTCATGAGATAGTTCACGTGTCCACTACTAAAAAAAACTCCACCGATAATTTTGTACATATATCTTTTCTTAATAAGGTTGTTACGTCTATTTTTAAGATGAATAGATGAGTGTAATATCGACTAGTCTCACAAAAATGCACAAATGTCAATTCCTAGGAAAGAAAAAAAATTCTGCTATCATGCATACCACAGGTTCTAATTGCCAAAAACTTTGGTGGGCACAAATTAAAGCATCCACATAATTTCTCATGAAAACCAAATTTAGATACCATAACCTAAGGTCTAAGTCTGAACACTATAAAATAAGAGATGATCAAACTTAAAAAAAAATAAAAGCTTCATTGGTCATCTACATAATAAAATAAAACAGTCGAAAAAAAGAATACAATTATATTTTAATATATAGGCACAATACATTAAGATAGAAGAAATTTGGAGCAGTGTGCATATATCATACATACTACTATACTAGTACTGCAAAATGGCATTGAACAAGAAAATAGTTGCATTTGTGATGATCACGATGGTTGTTATGATGTCGACGTCGTTTGTTGCTGGAAATGGTAGTCATCGGAGGCGAGGGTGCTTGAAACCATGTTACGGAGAATGCTTGGGGATGAGGAAATACCTAGCAAAAGATTGCAGAGTAGTATGCACTATTATATGCAATACACCTGTTGATAAGAGTAACAACAATCGTGATTTGCAATTTGCGCAGTCCAAATCAATTTTCGGTTCGGAAATAGATGAGATGCTTAAAGCCTACATGAGCGCCGGTCTATAGAAGCCATTGATATTTAACATTGTTTTGTGACCTGTATTGCTATATGCATAATCAATTGTATTACAAATTTATGATGACCACTTATGGATTACTTGTAGCTTAAATAAGTTTATCCATTCATTCATTTTAAGGGTTCGTGCCTTGACCCCAAGAACGATATAATATTATTTTTATTTTATTTTATTTTATTTGTTTTATGAATTTAATTGTTGGGGTGGGTTTTGTACCATATATGTTTACTTGTGAGAAAATCAATTCAATCCACAAAAGCCCTCTATTGTATTTTGTTTTCATTATATTGAAACCTTGACATCATAAGGTCACAATTTTACCACTACACCATTAGTGTGAATTAGTATAAGATAGACATGAAATCACATTTTTAAGCTTCATATAAGCGATGATATATTTGTCAACAATTTTTCCTATAATATGATGGTGATTGTCAAACATTATTCTTTTTTATATTTTATAGTTCATGCTTCAAGAGAAAAAGTAAATTTTTGAATAGGAGTCTATTAATTTATGACTTATCTGATTTTCTTGTTTATATTATATAAGCCAACTTTTGAGGTAATATTACAAAGGTACAGTTTGCGTTTACCCTTTCTTATTTAGATATTTAATTCCATATAATGAAGTCAAATTCTCACTCGAAAAAGAATATAATAGAATATTTCATTGAAAAATAAAGCAAAAATATTTCCATATATTTTGAGGGTTATTTGTTGTTTGAATACGATATCCATTCATTACTACACATGAAGTTGTAAAACTATTTGGAAGGGATAAAGGTGTTATAATAATATTGTATTATAGTGAATAAGATATTTATATAGCGGTGTTCAGTTGATATTACTGAACACTGCATGCCATGTAATGTAAGTTTACGTGGAATTAAACAATTGCAGGCTCTTATCCGCTCTATAAAAGCTTGCATGTTGATGAATTAAATGAGACACTGAAAAACATTCTAAATCTTTTGAACTTCACTACTAATCTTCCATATCATAATACATTATCAGCACAAACTAGCTCAAAAACCTAGAAATGTGGAAATTTTTCTTCTCAAACATATAGATTATCAAAACAATGGTATTAACAGCATATTGAGAAATGTTTCCCTTTCAAATATTTATTTCATCATTGAGCATAAAAATGTACCATATACTTCGAATCTGGAAAGGGGAATTCTAAGTCACCACCAACTCAACAACCCACAATCAAATCATCCACCCGGCCATTTAAGGTGGGAGAAGAAAAAAATTATGTACCTGTCTCGTATTTTCAATTTTTTGCACTTCTCTGTTCATTTTTCGCATGGTATTTCTTCTTAAGTCTTAGATCTTTTTGAGCTAGTGAATTTAGACTCAAATTTTACTGAAATCGAAGTTTTGTGCTAGGAGATATTGCTGTTTTATTTTCTGTTGCGGGCTGAAGCTAATTAACACCTCTGGGGGAAGTTGTTTTCCTTCTCCTTCCTTTCTTGATACACTCCATAGCCATGAACCTTCAACTTATCTTCTTCAAAAATATGTACATAAAATCCCCATGAGAACTTGTTCCTTTTATGAATATATATTTTTTTGAAATAAAATTGGGAAGAGGATGACTGAAAAGAGAGTGAAAGAAAAAAATGGAAGTATCTTGCATGTTGACAGGTTTTTCCAATACATATTGACAGAGCTTCTGATAACAATTCAAAATTTCTAATTTTTTATTATTTATTTAATTAGAGGAAAAAAAAAGAAAATGAGGGGAGTAAGAAAGAAAATTACTGTCAACAAACCTTAAACCCTAGACCTCATAGTCATGAATGACTAAAGACTTCACCACTTGAGCTAAGTATCACTTGTTGTTCCTTTAGCTATAACAATGTGTCTTAAGGAAAAGTACTGTATAGATATTATACTTAAGGAAGATCATAATTTAAATCACTAATTTCTTTTACAAAATAAAATAATGTTTTACAAAAGAATTGCAGCTTTTACTATTTTTTTATTATCAACTTCTAATTGTTTTATTTCTTACTCGAACTCATCATAACCTTGTGAACGGATTATAATGATCGGACCACTGTGGCTTGCATTCCAATGTGATATTTTTCATATTATTTGTCATATAAACTATAAATAAATCTTTTATTAATCATTCCATTTAATTTTTGGCTAATTTCTATGGCATTACTATGTAATCAGAAAAGAAAATGGCAAGGATTACAAATAGGGATTTTGAAATCCTTGATACATCTGGTCAAAGATATCTTGAATGAAGAGTTGATGCAAAAGTCTATATTAAGGCACAAAGACTTGAACATGTAATCATAGAAGACGAAAACTCTACCTCTACTGACTAGGCAAAAGCCTTGGTATACTTAAAGCACCACATTCATGAAGATCTCAAATCAGAATATATCCTTATTGAGGATCCTAGAGAACTATGGGAAAATCTCATAGATAGATTTGAGAATTTACAAAGAATAATTTCTCTAAGAGCTCAACATGAATGGTCAATTATGAAGATACAAGATTTTACCTCAATACGTGAATACAATTTAGCAGTACTCCGCATAACCTCTCGGACAGCTAACACTATGTGGAGAACCCGTAACTGAAAAAGCTATGATAGAGAAGACTCTCACAAGAATGCACCCAAATAATGTGGCTCAACAAGAACAATATCGCGAAAGGCATTGTGGAAAATTTTGTGACTTAATTGCTATACTCTTGGTAGCATAACAAAACAATCATATTCTGCTAGCCAACCATAACCAAAGGCCAATAAGTTCTAGCGCACTTCTTGTCAAATCAAATGCCACTAGATGTGGGAAAGGAAATTCTCAAAGGAGAGACAGTTTCTATAACGACAATAGAGGATGACATAGCTATCGAGGAGGACATAATAATGGAGGTAGAAGTTGCCAAAATTCCAGGAGCCCATATAGGGGAAAAGAACGCAAACAATCTCGTGTTAAGCCAGAAGAAAAATGTTTCAAGTGTGGCATAAAAGCCCATTGGGTTAAGAAATGTCGTACTGCTAAACATGTTGTTGACTTTTATATGGCATCTTAAAAGGGGAAAGGGAAGTGTGAAACAAAATATGTCAAGGAGACATCCCCACTGCCAAAACTTAATGTGGTTGATTACCTAATTAATGACATAATAAATGCCAAATAATCACAAGTGATCCATGTCTTAAGTTTAAAATTTTCTTAAAGTATTTACAAGTTTTTTTGGTTTTTATTTCCTTATCATGTAATAAATGTTTATAATTATAAAGTTATGCATTATTTTCTTATGCTAATCTCTATTATGCCGTTAGTTACTATGGAAACTAAAAAAAAAAGCTCAAAAGTGTTTTATCGATAGCGCAACTACACACAGCATTCTGAGTAGTAAGACATTTTTCACTAACTTCAAGACAATGAAAGCAAACCTCCACACCATTCTTGGCACTGCCAATTTGGTTGAGGACGCAGGAAAAGCTTGTGTAACCTTGTTAAAAGGAACAAATATTATACTTAATGACATTATTCTCTAGTAAAACTCAAGAATATATTGAGTTTTAAAGATTTGTGTAAAAATGGTTACCACGGGAAACCACAAATGAGAATGACGAGGAGCATATATATATCACTAAATATGATTCTGAAAGGAAAATAATCCTTGAAAAGATGTCATCATACTCCTATAGACTATATTACACACATATTAGTCTAATTGAAACTCACTCATTATCTCACCAAAAGGTAGACAACAATGAAATCTTCATTTTGTGGCATGACCGTTTGGGTCATCCAGGGACAAGTATGATGTCAAAAATTATTCAAAACTCAAATGAATATGCGTTAAAAAATATGCGGGTTTCACAAACTAATAAACATCATTGTCAAGCTTGTTCAATGGGCAAACTGATCATCAGACCTTCCAAAATAAAATTAAAAGCGAGAATCTTACATCTTTGGAAAGAATTCAAGGTGATATTTGTGGGCCAATTCACGCACCTTGTGGACCATTTAGATACTTTCTCGTATTAATTGATGCTTCAACACGATGATCTCATGTTAGTCTCCTATCAACAAGGAATGTTGCTTTCGCAAAACTCCTTGTACAGATCACACACCTAAGGGCTCAATTCCTGGATTACCCTATTAAGAAAACCCGACTTGATAATGCTTGAGAATTCACATCCCAAACATTCAATGATTATTGTATGTCTATCGGGATAGATGTTGAGCATCCTATAGCTCATGTTCACACACAAAATGGTCTCGCAGAAGCATTTATAAAGCGATTACAATTAATCGCTAGGCCATTAATGATGAAATCCAAACTCCCATCTTCTACAGGAGGACATGCTATACTGCATGCTGCAACCTAATACACTTAAGGTCAAGTGCAAATCATGAATTATTCCCATAACAACTAGTAGTTGGAATAGAACCAAGTATTACACATCTAAGAACATTTGGATGCGTAGTCTATGTTACTATAGCACCACCAAAACCTATGAAGATGGGTCCACAAAGAAGGTTGAGAATTTATATTGGTTATGAATCACAGTCCATTATAAGGTACTTAGAACCTTTGACTGGTGATTTATTCACATCCAGGTTTGTTGATTGTTAATCTAATGAGTCAGTCTTCCTAACCTTAGGGGGAGATAAAACAAGCCCAAGTTGGAAAGATATATCATGGGATGCAAAAACTTTATCTTACCTTGACAAAGAACAAAGATGTGTGAGGAAGAAGTACAGAAAATATTACATTTACATGAAAGTCCCAGAAGGACTTGAACTACCTGAAGAAATAAAGACAAAACCACAAAATCTTTATTCCATTAAATTGAGAAAATCACTCTATGGACTAAAACAATATGGAAGGATGTGGTATAACCATTTAAGTAAATACCTTCTCAACAAAGGGTATAAGAACTACAAGAATTGTCCATGTGTCTTCATCAAATAAACCAAAAGAGGGTTTGTCATAATAGTTGTTTATGTTTATGATTTAAATATCATTGGGACACCTAAAAACAAAAGGCTCATTCTTTTATCTATTGTAGCCTAATCGCCATCTCCTTGCGTAGGAATTGGTCAGTTTCCAAAAAAAAAAAGCATCCAAATTACACCTAAAAATTCAATCCAAACTAATCAATCACAAACAGAATAGAAAAAATTCTCCGTTAAAATAGCACCATTCCTTTCGATATCCAAAAAAAAAAATTCAACCTCAAAAATCTCAGACAAAACACAAACCACAATGATAACTTATCGGATTGAAATAGCTTAAGAAAAAAATGAATTTAACGTGGAGAAAATATCATAGCTTGAAAAAATTTGGTTCTTTGTACATGGTAAATGTTACCAAAATATATAAATTATTTGGTAACAAAGGAAGTACAATATATCTTTTCTTAAATCTACGAGAAAGGTAAAAACCGATCAATAGAGTCAGTTCGTAGGAAAATAAAAATATACAAATTTGAGAAAATGGTGAAAACACATGTAAAATAGTTCATTCAACTCAAATAGGATTAGTTTTAACCTTTTAAAATAATTCTACAAATACTCTACATTAGATAGCTAATATAGTAAAAGAAAATTAATATATTCAAACATTTCCCTTTTTTCTTGTCTTATTTTATATTGAGTAAGCTTGAAAGGCAACAAAGAATCAGAAAATGCGTGAATATATATGATGGTATTACAAATGATTTATCCAAAGATTCTAAAAAACGAGTTCATAACTACAAGCTAAGGGCCTACTATATCTAAATTTCGAAGGTTATTATCCATGGTTTTTTGAAATATTTGCGAAAAAATTTCAATTAATCTGAAGGTAATGGATGATTTCTATGTTCATAAAAGGTGTGCAATACCATATATTGGTCTCCTAAGGCACTAAAAAGTAGTTTAAGACCCAATTATTGAAGTTTTGAAAATCAGTTAATATGAGTGTTTAAATTCAAAAAAAAAATTATTCTAATCACTTATAGGGCCTAATATAACCCTATGAGTCCTATGTTAATCATATTAATTTGTTCTCTCACAAGATCTAGCGTTGTCCAAAGTGAACAAATTTTAAAAGTTACTATACAAAGATTTCGAAATATTTTCAAAAATGGGTGTTTAGAGTCAAAATAAATGATTCTAAATTATTATACGCAATTTTTAAGAGATTTTTGAAAAATTTGAAAATGGGTTCTTTTTAGGGTCATATGAAGAGGGTTGAAACCATTCAATACCTTATAATTGGTCACTAAAGGCACTAAAAATGAGTTAATGACCTATTTTTATGACCCAATTATTGGAGTTTTGATAATCAGTTGAAATAGGCATATCATTTGAGTTAAAGTAGATGATTCTAATCACTTATATAGTCTAATAATGTCTAAAACAACCGAATTTTAAAAGTTATTATACACAATTTTTTGGATATTTTTGAAATTGAAATGAAGGTAAGTGATGCTTTATAGGATCATATGAATATGTTTGGATCTATTCGTTACCTTATAATTAGGCCTCTAAAGTGTATGGGTTTTGAAAATCGGGTAAAATAATTATTTTGATTCAATAAATCAATTTTTTAGAGATAGAGGATGTGTTTCAATATAAGCAGTTAAAAATAATTCATTTCAAGGTCACACCCAGGATATAAAATTACTTCCCACAAATTCATGATCAAAAACCCAAAAACACAAGTACATGACAAAAGGCAGTAATTTAAAATACTTATATGACTAGCAAAAGTCCAATTTAAGGAGTCCAAAATCTTAGTTGGGAGCTAACGGAAAGAAACTTTATTATTCTAAAGGAAAGTATCAAGGAACCTAGGCTCTCTTTAGTAGGGTGTAAGACATTTTCCCTGAAAACTATTTTCCCATTTTATATTGTTTAGTTTGGAGTAAAATATAGGATGTAAAACTTGGAGTGTAAATTCATTTTACACCCTATTGAAAACATTTTTCTTTAAAATTGGGAGTAAAACAATTTTATATCCATTTGTTCCAAAAAAAATACCAACTAACAAACAACTCACGCTACCAACTCATGCATAGAGGTGGGCACGGGTTGTGTCGTGCTTGTCATGGACCGTCTCAGCTCGTGTCTGGCCTCTTGTCGTGTCGTGCCTAATTGTAGTCGTGTCGCGCTGTGTCATACTACATTTCCCTAAAATTCGGCTAATGGCCTAACACGGCCCACGTGCTTGGCATGGCGTGGCGTGTCTTGCCTCGTGCTGGCCTAATTTTTTTAACAAAAAATAAAAATAAAGTATACAATAGAATAAAAATATATAATAGTAATATCATCGTGCCAAATTAATTGTATTAAATAATACTAAATAATAGCGTGCTTCGGCCATGCCTTGTGCCAAATTGGAGTGCCGCTAGCGTGCTAGTGCCTAAATTTTTTTGTTGTCCGCGGTTTGGCCTGCAACCCACTCCATGGATAGTGTATCATGTCGTATCACGACTTTACTTGTGTCATACTATGCTAAAAGCATGACTGCTCGGTTCGGCCCATGTTCATCTCTACTCAAGCATTTTTCATTTCTCATCTTCTCGGTAGCTTCTCTCTCTACTCCATACTTTATCTATCTTAAACATTGGGGAAAAATCTACAATTTCTTTTCATCTTCTTCGAATATCATCAATTTAGTACGTTTATTCGAATCTTATGTTTTGATTATTAAATTATCAAACTATATCATGAATTTGAACTATTTTTATCCATTTTCGTCGAAATAAAAAAAAAAACCTAGATTTCCCCCAGATTCGATTGAATCATGTAAGTTTCTCATGAAATGTGGGCAATAAAAAATTATTTAAAATTAGAGTGGAAATTTTCTTTCTATTAGAATTTAAAATGTAAAAGTACAAACTATTACATTACAACCAATTGATCGATTTACCTTTTTAATTTATTTGCTTATTTGATTGCGAATACCTATAGTTAGCTTAAGGTTTTTCTGTAATGTTGAACCAAATTTTTAGGGTTCTCTGGTTTTATGGCGATATTCTTTATAATGTAATATGTTATTAATAGATCAGAGAAATATATTGTAGATTTTATAAAAAAAAAATTATTATAGCATAACAAATTTAGCTAATGACAAATAACTAAAAAATATAACTAGAAAAAAAGAGTTAAAAAATGACAAGAGAATATAATTAGACAAGATAATAGGAGTAATTGATTTTCAGTTTAACCAAACAACAGAAAATATTTAAATGTAAAATCATTTTCCATGCAACTAAACAACGGAAAAGTTCCATGAAAATGGGTTTTCCACCATAAAACGTTTTACACCCTAATAAACGGAGCCCTAATGTCCTAATTCGCATACTATTATACGCACTTTTTACTACTATACTTTTTTCTGAATCCATTGTCAAAACCCCTTTTTTGTTTCAAAAGTGAGTCTAGTACATGCATATCTGCGTCTCGACTTTATCTTAGAATGATTTACCAAACTAAACTCCTAAGGAGTGACAGGCCTTAAACTCTTGCACTGAATGAGTGACTTCTGCACACCACCTTGACAAAAGAAGAAGGTATCTGGACAAGTGTACAAGCAATTATCGGCCAAACTCACTGTCGCTGAACCGGGTTCCACCCGCTTTAACGGGTCTGGTATCGCCCCAAACAGGTAGTTTCCACCAAGCAAAAGGCGCTGAAACAATGCTGTTTCAACCTTGAGGGCATATACTGAGGGTATCATCCCAGTAAACCTGTTATGCTCCAAAGACAATGCTGAGAGGTTTGGTAGCTCAGCCAAGAATTTTGGCAACAACCCATCAATCTCATTGTAGCTAAGATCAACAGCCACCATTTTCCCTCTTTGCAATTTACCACTCGGGGATTGCACGGCTGAAAACTGATTATGAGAAAGATTGAGCTGCTGAAGTGATGGGTGATTAAAAATTTCTCCTGTAATTGCACCACTTAGCTCATTGTAACTAAGATCCAAGACCTCAAGGTTTTGCATGTGTAGGAAATGTGTTGGCATTTGCCCATTTAAGCTGTTGTTTCTCATGGAGAAAGATATGAGGGATAAAGGGAGTGATAGTGGGTTAGTTCCAAAATGTGTGAAGTTATTATCACTTGCATCTAAGTTGTGCAAGTTATTCAGAGAGCCAAGAAAAGGGAATTCACCAGAAAACTGATTCTGTTGAACTGCCAAATTTTTAAGGTGACTCAGCTTGTTCAAACTCAGAGGGATTGGGCCACTGAGTTGATTGCCATCTAGGTAGAGTTCTTCAAGGTGAGGAAGGGAGCCAAGAGAAGAGGGAATGGAGAGAGTAAACGAGTTCCTTGAAAGGCTGAGTTGGCGAATACGAATCAGGTTGGAGAGCGTTTCAGGCAGTGAGCCTGATAGAGAATTACCTGAGAGGTCAAGAGTTTGGATATAAGGGAGTAACCATGTAATGTTAGTGAGTGAACCTGAGTAACCTGCCCCGTCAAGGGCAATCTCAGTGACTCGACTCAGTCCTGCAAAACTGAAGTCACACCTGATGCCACAGGTGAAGTATGCACTGAAAATGTAGTCACATGGATCAACTGAAAAATCCCAGGAACTCAAACATGATCCTGGTGTTATCGATTTCGAGTCGATCGATTGCTTCAGATCCTTCAATGCCTCTAAGTCTCTTGGGTGTGTTGTTGAATCAACTACCACAAAAAACAACAGAGTGATACATGTACTAACTAAGAAATGCATATGCTTCATTTTTAGCAAATTTGGAGGATATTTTTTGGTTTTGTATCACGGCGTCGGAGTGGAAAGCAGAAGCACTACTGCATTAGTGGAAGTAGTACTTAAAAAAGGGGGGCGAAGAAGAGGAAGATCAGGTAGTTGAGCCGTACAAATTAATCTGACTTAAGACATTAAGTAAAGAATCATGATCAATATTTACATTGTTCTAGGATCTTGCTCTACAAATTTGGTTAAAAATAGTAAAAGCTGAACCTGCACTGGTCGGTAGTGTAGGCAATAGGATATGAACCATAATTATGCTTCCATTATGAGCAATAAAGTCAAGTTGGGAAATTAAATATAGTAATGGACTGACTCCATGAAGGTAACCCATCGGGATTGAGAACTTTGAGTATTGTTTATAGATTTGATGCATTGACATTTATAAGGTTTTACTTGCCCAAGAAGACTGTTTAAGTTCTTTAACTACAATTGTCAGTAATTGTAGGTCTAAGAGTCTTTCACTGAGGTTCTAAATTTCTGATTCTCATTTCGGGGTTTCCTTAGAGTTAAGCATGTTTTAACGGAAACACTTGGGGTCCTCAACTTCACCCCGAACTATGACCAATTTTTGCTTGTGCTTACTACTAAATATTTTTATGTTTAGACACCGTGCTTACACCCGTCAAGGTTGGATGTATCCAGATCTAGTAGATTTGTTGGCATTTTCAAAAATAAAATTGACACCCCAGCACAAAGTTTCCAGATTCGGGTCTGAAATTGCCTGACAATTGATCCTATTCCTCCAAATGTTTGGTAACTCCAACAGCTCATCTGGTATGCAAAAGTTGACTGACCATGTAAATTTTGGTAATCATCATCAATCAAAAACCAAGGGGTCCTGAACTTCACCGTCATGAAATAAGAGTTCCTGAACCTTAATAACGAAGACGATACCCTCTGATACAGTCTAGAAAAGAGTAGCAAAGATCAATATTAACTACACACCATGAAGTGGCGGTGTTAGGAATTTTTCCTTATGGGTTCGGATAGCAATTCAACAACACATGACAACAACCCAATAACAATGATATACACCATTCCGAACATAAAAACTACTACAATCCAATGTCCCAACTAATCAACACATTACACTAACATAACTAATCAACACATTACACTAACATAACTAATCAAACATCAACAATAATTTATCAACATTTTAAACCAATTAATCATCCGTCATCTAATCAACATATAACCATTGACCAATTTCAATCTCTTCATATTCCAACTGCAAATTTGAAGACAATATAAATTTAATATGCTGACTCTTTTTCTCTAATTCAAGCTTTCAAGTAAATAACCAAAATTCAACATTTCAAAATAACCAAATTGGTCCAATTCACATTTCAAAGTAGATCATTCAATTCACAATTGACCAATTGGTCCAATTCCCAAATCATTCATTCAATTCACAAATGACAAATGATCAATTCCCAAATCATTCATTCAATGCACAATGACAAATGAAATCAATTAATCAAATTATTAATTGAGGAATGAGAGGAGACAAGGAGTTAGGAGAAGCCAAGAAGTACTTACGGAGTCCGGCTGTCCGGAGTCGTAACTAACTGGTGGGCAGTGGCGTGACTCGATGACTGAGGTGGTGGATGTCATGACTCGGTGACAGAGGTGGTGGATGTCATGACTCGGTGACAGGTGACTGACTAGGACCACTAGGTGGCGTGACTGACTGAGTGTGCTGGTGCGCGTGACTGAGTGGAGCAGAGCCAGTGAGCCACGCGTGTGCTCGAGTCAGTGGAGACTGGAGAGCACCGCTGCACCGGTGACGGGTGGCATGGCTCGGTGGCTGAAGCTTTGAAGGCGTGTGGCGTGAAGCAGAGAAGGGGTTTCAAATGGCTGAATTGAGATTTGAGAAATCAAAAATGAGGGAAAGGGAGGGGGGTGGGGGGGGGGGGGGGTTCAAACTCTTGTGGCTTGTGTAAAAAAGAAGAGTGTCTTACCAGTGAGCTGAAGTTGTATATGTGATAAGATATGTTGCAAAGGGTTTTTTTTAGTATGGGTTCAACTTGCCGTCATTACTGAAGAAAGCGCTTCAAAGTGTTCAGATCCAAGGAGCATCACCAAGAACCAAGACCATATCCATAGTGTTCTATAAATGATCACAACATTGTACTCTTTAGCCTTCAGGGTTTTTAGATACATAGAAGGGTAAGACAATTGAAACTAATTTTGCTTTGAAAGGAAGATCAAGGCAGCAGCAGCACAAAAAAGGGAGACATTAATGAAGACAATAACTATTATTATTGTCCAACTATTTCCAATCAAGCATTCAATTTACAGGCCTACTTCTAAACACCAACTAATCCTACGCAGTCAGCAGGGTAGATACAAATATCTAAGACCTAAAATAATAAACCAAGAAAGTGCAGTAAAACAAGCACCTCCAATGGTCATCCAACTCTTCCAATGTTCAGCTTCTTATCCTCAAATTTTCGGGTAGCATTATCCAAATATTGCTTAACACGAGTCTGGTTTGTGTCAAATATAAATGGCATTCCCCTAATCTGCAGATAAATCCAAAGTTAATGTTCAGCTTGCATTTTCTAAACATCTTGAACTACAGTAGTCTAATTTTGTAACTGAAATGCACTGTTAACATGAACATTAAAAATGAAAAAACTCATAAATGCCAACATTCTTAACATGAACATTAAGAATGAAAAGGTCAGGGGCAAGGCAAATTACTCTATGTAATAAAACCTACCCATGGCCTGTTTTACTTAGGCCTGTCAGATTCCCAGTCTGGAAAAAATTAATTGAAATCAAATATGGAATGAACTTGATTCATTCCATAGCTTTTTTACCAAAGTTTGAATTTGAGTTAAATTTATTCCACTCATTACAGTATGTTCAACTTCCCCTTCCCTCTTCTCTAGTTCTCTTCCCTGTCTTCCTTTTAAATGCTCTTCTCTCAACCCTCCACTTTCCATATCATGCTTACTCATACTCCAAGTATAAAGAACAGAAACAGTGATATGTGTCAATACACGCTACAATACCCTCTGTGAATGTGTTGGTTTGTTTTTAAAAACATATACCAAACTATACAAAAGCCAGCTTCATCCCCCACACCCTCACACCTTAAACTTAATTTCTTTAATCATCATGGGGTAGCCATATCTGTGGAAACAGCATAGAAATATACGGGATTGTGTAACAGGATTGCAAGTAGAACCATGGAAGGGGGAGAGAGAAAGAGGGTGAAATTGGTAGTGAAGAAACTAGTAAAAGGAGACTTGCGATGGGCAAAATAGTGAATAGTGAGTGGTGTCGTGATGGCAAGATTGTGTAGTGGTAGTCATGTGGAGACAGTGAAAATCAAACAGTGTCTGATTGGGTGCACTATTGGGTCATAAAGATTTGGGTGACCCACCTGACACAAACTGTGCAACTATTGAATTGTTGTACTAAACCATCATAATTGGTAACTCATTCAATTTCATCTAATAGATTCTTTCCTTTCCTACGTCAAGGTTCCTCATCATTCTCTAGAACCACATAAACTAAGCAGCTTAAAAAGATAATGTTGAATTGATTTGGGTTTGGAATGGGATTCAAGTCAATTACATTCCGATCATTATCAGCTTAAGTCAATGTCAAATCAGTTCAATTCAGATACAGGTCAAATAGCGTCTAGCTAATTTAGGATGATTTGGGATCCCTATTCAGTTTTATACAGTATATCAAGTGTTCAAGATCAGGATTATGAATTTGGGTAGATTCATATCACATCTTGAGTGATTCAATCAACTAATCAGATCAAGTCAAAATAATTGCCTCACATGCTCAAAAAATTCAAACTGGTCTAGCTGTACAGACGGTGAAAGAGTCTCCACAATTTACACTTTCCGCACATAACATGCTCTACCTCCCCTCCAAAATTTAGAGACACCACATCATAAAATGTTTCATCTGAAGACATTACAAATATATATAGAATAGGGAAACATTTGCAATCAGTTTTTTTTGGCAAGATTTGCCCCCAATTTTAAAGGAGAGTAGTTAAATACCTCAATTAAGCAATTTGAGTGCAAACCAAGGCTTTGTCCAGGGAAGATTTCCTTGCTATTCACATAGATTGAACATTTTCCAGTATTCTTTAGGCTAAAAGCTCCATCTATGCCCATCTTTATAATTGCCTGGATCATAAACAAATGAACTTCAAAAATCATAAGGTACTCAAGGTGAAGAGATTAATACTCCAAAGGACAAATAGAAAGAAACGATGCTTGATCAAACAAATAACAGTTCCCCGTGTGAGCACAAGTACTGAAGTTTCAAGAATTGGCCAGGTTTCGTTCAAGTATCAGATTATGTAATACCAATTAAGTTGGCGGTATTTTCACAGTTATAATCATGAAATTTGTTTTGTTGTATTTCGTTTATAGATTGTAAGTTTTCTCTCTAGTAGCCCATTTATCAGTTACTGGAGCAATTCATCTGTGGCACAAATACAATAGATAAATCAACATTACTTGGGTAATATGACGGCAGACATCCACTCAAAGCATATTGAATCAAGGCTATGTAAGAGTGCTTCATTTTAAGAGTGCTTCATTTTTGCCATACTATTCCAGCGATTACTGAATACCTTTAAGAGTGCTTCATTTTTGCTTCCTCGTGCACTCGCTTGAAAATATATTACTTTCAGAAAATCTTATTTTTGAAAATTGTTATTCAATCAGTTTTTCCTTTTCCAAGCCACGACAGGTCCATAATAAGGTTCAGTTCACAACTTCACATGTTTTGATCATCAAAATAGTCCCTATCTATCACTCATGGTTAACTCTCGGAACAGGTTAACAGTCAAACAAACAATGCATAGCCATAAATTAAAAAAAGAATGTACTTAGCTCAAAAAAAGGACTAGATTATATACTCCATATTGCTTTGAGGATGCAATCTCTAATATAATAAGCGTTGCATGATGTCTCACCTGCCGCCTTGAAATCTTATTTGCACGCCCTTCTCGCCTCAAGTCAATGTCAACCATAACATCATCTGTGGCTCTCCCTAACAAGACCTAAGCAATTCAAGAAAAATATGAGGGTTTAAAAAAAACAGCTAGATGCAGTAAAAAGGAATGACAAAACTTTTACTTCATACAGCAAAAAGGAAGGTAACCAAAACTGATCACTGCATTACCTCGGGTTTCTTAATGTAATGCTTTGAATGCCGACCATATAATATTGCAAATGCACCATGTGATGATATGGCTCTCTGCATGTATGAATGAGCATTTTGCTCCAACCTTATGATCGCCTTCTTCACATCTTCATGCTGATATTTCGCAACTGACAATAGAAAGAATCAATATTAAAACAAACTAATATAGGGAGTATACATGGCAGAGTGGCATGGGAAAGGACGAGGTAAATCCTCAGAAATTTTAAGGAATAGCAGCAGATATGGATTTTTAATTGGGAGAGGAGGGGGTATATAGGCATATAGCATAAGTGAAACCAGTAGATCACTAATCAATGTATCACAAGTGGGTTACTGATTGCAATCAGAAAGTCCAGCTAATCCTTCAGCACAATTTGCAATCATACCTCTGCAAAAGCCTAGATAACAGGGGAAAAAAAAAGTTGCATCATTCGTAACTGGTTGAATGCTCCATACCATTGCAACCATAAGAGATGTATTTCCAAGGTAGGACCACAACTGACAAAAGTTTAAGGATTTCTGATCAATAATTTTCAAATATAGGTGATAGATAAGGGTAAAGAGACTTCCATGAATAACCAGGAAATGTTCAGCCAATTGTCTTACAGATAAATAGACCATCAAAATAATAATGTCTCATTGATAAACAACATATTTTATGGATAAATTATTATAGAAGAGTTTGCAATCATATTCTAGCATATAAAAAACAAAGATAATGATGAAGATGATGATAATGATGATGATGATGATGATGATAATAATAATAACAATAATGATAATGATTATGATTATGATTATTATTATTAAACTATTCTTGTTATTATTATTATTATTATTATTATTACTATTATTATTATTATTACTATTATTATTATTATTATTACATAATGATAATAACAATCAAAATTTTTTAAGGAAAAAAATAGTAGCAGTAAATAAATCGTCAAATAAAAGAGGAATAGTAAATGCACTGTACCTTCTCTACTGCAGAAAAAATCTTGATCTTCGGGACCCAAGTCCATATCAAGTATCTAGCACAAAGAAGTAATTGATCAACGAAAGAAATATATTACAGCAATAGCATACAGCGTTCACAGAATCGATTAGTACCATTGACTCAACATCAGAATAATAAGGAATGTCAGTATCACTCTCCGAAAACTGCTCTATAGGGTCGGATGATAATGGATCTCCAACAGGTTCTGCAGCCACATCATCCACAGAACCTGGAGTGGGCAATTCCTGATTTCTGAATGATGGTGATGTCTCTGTTTCCTGACTAATTCCCACAACAGCAGGTTGTAGACAGCTAATATCTGTAACCTGTCCCTGTTTCTCAGTAATGCTGCAGCCAGGTTGTCTAGCCAATGGAAGTTCGAAAGGTTCTTTCTTAACTACCAAACTACTTTGACACGGACCTCTATAACTATTACTAGAAATACTGGGGACATTAAATAATTCAGCCCTTGGTGTCTCAAATTTAACCGCAGACTCATCAACTGCTCGATTCGGAACCACATCCAGGCCTCGCATCTGAGAAGCTGGATCTGATTCTCCAAACCGCTTCTGGTCTCTCTTTGCAGTGCCAAAAGCTTTTCCACCGGATTGAGTGCCTATGCTATCCTTTCCCTGGAATGATGGATTTTTAGCCTCAATCTGAGTTCTTCTATTGGAAGATGATTGACGTGGCTTACTAGGAAAAACAATATCATCGTTACATGGAATTTCAGGATCCTCGGTGTTTAATGAGCAACATATAACACCATTACAAAATTCTGGGAACTCAGAGTCGACAAGAGCAGTAGATGAAGCCATTTGAGTGTCTGAACAACTTTGTAGATTAATGTCTCCCATGAGAGGATCAGCAGCATCATTCTTCCCCTCTGGACATGAACTGCTTGGAATATCAATAAATATGGAAGCAGCTGGCTCTCTTTCTTTAAGCACATCTGGCAATCTGTCATCAATGGCGCCATTAGGGGAGTCCAACAAGAGTGATTTAAGACCATCGAAATTCTCATCAATAATATACAACTCGTCTTCGCTGGTAAAATTGAAAAGAGAATCAGTCAACGCAGCAAAAATGCCGTCATTGCATCCTGTTGGATTTTGAAAGTCATCATCACATTGCATTTCATACTCAGATGCTCCTTCAGCATCCCCGTCATCGGGAATACCAAATGGGTCTCCTGATTGTATAGTCTTCCCTCTAATGCTAATATCATCAGGCATTCGCGGCACTGACATATCCTCCACTGTTTTCCAATCAGGCATCACAGGAGGTGGAGATGGGTATTGAAAATGTTCAAATGGAGCTTCACAACCGGATATAGATGGATTGAAGACTCTGTTTTCTTCAAAACCAGAACACATAATGCCTTTACCATCAGGATTGGCTTGAGTTCCACTTCCTGCAATCATACCATGACCAGAAGGTTCTACTATACCCATCTCATTTGCAACCATATTGCTTGGCCCCATATGATCCTCAAATGTGTCACGCTGCTTAATAGGAAATTCACCAACCGGAGCACCATTCCCTGTAATTTGAGAAAAATCATGACCCAAACCATTAAAATTAGCATGCTGAATCCCGAAATGACTAGCAATGGAGTCACCGCCAAGTATATTGCCCGGAACATGAGCTTCAAGCCCACTCATAAAACAATTATCAACAGGACCAACAAGAAAAGCCAGATCATCCTGATTAAGCGGCTCACTACACACTCTTTTCCTCATCGCATAATAACACCTTCGAACACTTTCAACCTTCCTCTTCCCATTTCCATGGTCATTTCTCATACCTTTCGAACTATCACTAGCTTTGTTAGACTTCGAAGCAAGAGTACTCGACGAACGTTCCAACTCCACCATCTGCTCAGCAGCCCTCGTTGATATAATAGGATCATAGAGTAGCGCCAACCACCTATCTTGCAACTCCTTAATCGTAAATCTCCTCGAAAACTGCACCGCACCCTTTGCTAGCGATTCCAAGGATGCACCAGCCTAAACAATCCAAAGCATTCAAATTTCACAAATCATACACACAACAATTCATTCACTTTCACGTTTCATAAACCCTTAACCCTAATTACAACTCCGAATCCCCTAATATTATGATCACAGCCAAAAATTAAAATCAAAAACTCAAATTATTTCACAACAATATAGCATTCAACACACAAATTAAGGAAAACAACAAAAAATCGAGAATTATAGTTCAAATTACACAACAGTAATTATATATAAATTAATAAAATTCGAACTAAATTGATCAATTACAGAATTAATTGCGAAAATTATCAAATTCTTGAAAAAATAAAGATTAATTAGATGAAAATTGGGCGAACTTTTTTCAAAAAAAAAGGAGAATTTGGAAAAAGTGGTACCTCGATTGCGTTCTTGAGTAAGAGGTCATCTTCAGGTATCCAAGGAGTGGGAAGCGCCAGAGCTCCCATAGTATATCAGACTCAGTCTCTCTCCTACTTCGTCAACGAAGGCTTTTCGCGGGATTTAATGGAGGTTTGACGAGAGAGAAATTAAAAACGTTTCGTTCAGACCCAAATTTTATAGAGAGAGAAAATGTGGCAATAGAGGAAAGATAAAGATAAAATAGCTACACTAACGAGGGTTCGTTTCGAAACGGTGAGAATGTAGAAATAAATACGGCGTTTGAGAGGGAGACGTAGTTCCTTGTTTCAGGGCAGTAGAGTAGATGGTCCACGTAAACAGCCTACTCAGAGAAATTTGGTGATGGAATTCTGGTTTAGTGATGGAGATGAGAAAGGGAAGAATACTACATAAACTGATATACGGGAACAAAGCTACGATTTGGTTGAAATTGAATGGCGTCTAGATCTCTAGGATGATTTCTAAATATGTGTAATTTTTTTATTTTATTTTTTTTGAAAAATAAATATGCGTAATTTTAATTTATGTTTTTAGACTTAAATCAAATTCCATGTATATTATTTATTATTTTTAGAATTAAAGAGTAATTATATGATTTAATTATAGAAGTATGATTTTAAAAAGCATGTGTTAACTTTTATATGGTACCCATTAATGTGATTGATCTAAAAAGGAAATTCACTTAATCAAGACAAAATCACCAAGTTGAGTAGGGGAGAGAATGAAGGAAATAAAGGGACACAAGGGAGGAAACAAAGGTCAGAGAGAAAAAAATTCATTGAGTCACATGTCTCACGTGCTAAGTCAATCTCGCAAAATCAGGTCAACGCCTATGAAATCACTATGTAAGGGTCTCATGCAATTGGAACTTTTTATATAGTAACCTTTCACAAGATTGATTTTGTATGGTAGTTATTCACAAGATAGTGTTTTTACGTGATATTTTCGTGTAAATTACTCTTATTTATATTACACCATTATATAATAGGAAAAAAAAACTTCTACAGTGCTAATTATTGACCTATTGTGTCACTAACTTTCTTGTACCTCAAACCCTATTACAACGTTTTACAAAAGCATCGATATAGTATATCAAAAGTGTCGCAGGTTTGACAAAGGTGCTTCCTGAAATCTTAATAGGAAAATTTCGGTACTTAACTAGCTTTTTATAGTGTCATAAACTTTTACTGAAAGCTTCTTAAGATTTTTTTTAGCACTATTAAATGACGAAAAATATGTCATGGTTTCAAAATTTTAAATATTATTATTGCCATTTTTTCATAATAAGTTATAAAAACTCAGGAATAATAAGTCATTAACAAATAATGAACTATAAAAACAAAGTTTTATTATGGTAATCAAATAACAATAACTATAAGGTTCCCTGATACAAATAATTAATCAAATGATGTCTCAAATACCATCCAAAGCATTCATGACAGTTCAATAGTTACAAGTTAAAAAGTCTAGAATTCTAAATATTTTATTATGGAATGTGCAAACCAACTACTGAGTAATATATATTCCATACATATAAATAGAGCATATATCTATAAAATAGTTACAAGTTAAAAAGTCTAGAATTCTAAATATTTTATTATGGAATGTGCAAACCAACTACTGAGTAATATATATTCCATACATATAAATAGAGCATATATCTATAATTCATTTATAATCTACCTTCAATTTTCACTTTTTATGAATATATACTTTCAAATCATAATTCATACACATAAAAAAAAAAGAGCAATAATTTATATTGAGCTTTAAAAAATTCAATCGACTTATAATATGTTGCTTAATAGCTTATCATATGCTACATGTGTTACTTTAACATTGACACCCTTATAAGTTATGTAACTATGAAAAAGCAAGTGTCAACTAGGTTCAATTCAGCAATATCATAATGTAGGCATTTCTTATTGCTTAAAAAGTAAAAACCTTAGTAGCAAAACATCTAGATAATGCCCAAATACCAAAAGAAAAAACCTTTTCAAACATGAAAAAAACAGATCGCTCTTAGTCATTAATTAATCAATAATTTTAATGTCAAAACACATGCATCATTTAATCAATAAGATGTTTTATCTGTACGTTCGTAAAACAAAAAATTTAAAAGTTGATATTTTAATATACTTTAAGATATGTCTAATAAAATCCAACTAGAATTTATAATTTTGTATAAATTGATAAGAATTTTTGGTTGAACTTTATAATCTTTGACCCAAAAATTGAAATGGGACAAATACTAAAATGAGTAGTATTAAAAAAAATAACTAATTTAGCTTGTGGCTTGTACATTAGGCTATGACACTTTTAAAGTTTGGTCCCCCCTTTTATTTGGTCTTTGGTGTATAAACTATAACGAACTAGAGACCATAAATTAAAAAACTACCCAAAGGTATTGGAAGTAGTTAGTATGATGTGTGTTGAGAACTTGAGATATCCAAGATGAAAACACCCATGAAAATATAATTTTTGTCAAATTTATTTGGTAATAATATTGAATATTTTCAATGTAAATCAAATTATAAATTTTGTCACATTTGTTTGTATTTATATTGATGAATTTTCTCCATGTAAATCAAATTGACTATTTATAATTTTATTATTTATTAATATAAAGAATTATTGTAAGAAAAATGAGTTTATAAATCAATGAAAGTTGTTGCCAGAATAAAGTGAATCGCTAAACATCGCCCTTATTTTATATGTATTTCACACTTTCTTTACGATATTGCATATATATATATATATATATATATATATATATATATATATATATATATATATATATATATATATATAACATCTGTATTTACTAACCTAATTTACTAATTATCTAACATTTTAATTACTAACCTAATCTAACTCATTTACTAACCTAATCTACTAATTATCTAATATTTTTATTTACTAACCTAAGTTACTAATTATCTAATATTTTAATTTAACCCATTTACTAACCTAATTTATTAATTAGCTAACATTTTAATTTACTAACCTAATTTAACCCTTTTTTTGTCACCTATATGTAAATCTAATCTAGTTATGTACTTATTATATACAATTACACCACCTTCGATCAAGAATCTAATCTAATCTAAGCTAAGAAGATCATGCATAATTAGGATAATTGTGTAAAATACACGGTTTAACCGTGGTGGAACCGTCCAAATTGGACGGTTCCATCATGGTTGAACCGTCCAACCATGGTGGAACCGTTCAATTTGTACGGTTCTACTTGGTAGAATTTTTTAAAAATTTAATCTATATGTATGTAGTTAAATCATTGTTAAATCGAGATAAATGATTAATTATATAATTAAGTAATATTATGTAAATTATATGATTAATATTACGTATTAGTTAAGATTATGTATTGAATTAGTTAATTTTTATTAATTAATATTAATAATAAATATGATTAATATTACGTAGTAGTTAAGATTATGTATTAAATTAGTTAATTTTTATTAATTAATATTAATAATAATATTTTTAATAATGTTTGTGTTTTGTAGTTAAATCATATACTATGCTTAGTTAATAATTACATGTAGTTGAAAGAATTAATGTTATTATGTTAATATTATTATATTTAATAATTACAATTTATTTTTTATATAAATTAATGTATGTTGGTTAATTTAGTTAATATTATGTGTTAAGTATATTAAAGTGCAAAACACTGAAAATTGATAATAAAATTGAAATGAAGTGAAAAACTCAAAGTGAGAAATAAAATAACTTAATATTAAGTGGTGAAAATGAAAATATATATAAAATATATATATACAAAATAAGGGCAAATTTGATAATTTACATATAAAGATTTCTATATTATCTAACGAAACCAAGAAAAATAAAGAGTGGTATGATGAATGTAAATGCGGTGTGATGGAATAAGAAATGGAGGGAGAGGGAGAGGGAGAGGGAGTGGGAGTGGGAGTGGGAGTGAGCCAAAGCCAAGATCGTCTGTCAGAAGGGAAGGCATAAGACATCACTCCATCTGATCTATAACAATAACAGAACCCATCCTCCTCCTTCACCTTCACCTTCACCTTCACCTTCACCTTCGCCAAATCCTCTCTTTCACTGCAATGCCGAAATCCTCCTAACTCACCTCCCTTAGATCTGATTTGAGCTCAATATCTGGCTCTACTATCCTAATCAAAATCAAATTTTTTTGCGATCTGAATCCGCGGTCATTGAGATCATTTCTTTGTTTTGGAAGAATGTTGACGAAATTCGAGACGAAGAGTAATAGGGTGAAGGGACTGAGCTTCCACCCGAAGCGGCCATGGATATTGGCCAGTTTACACAGTGGTGTCATACAATTGTGGGATTACCGCATGGGTACTCTCATCGATCGCTTCGACGAGCACGACGGTCCTGTTCGCGGCGTCCACTTTCACAATACTAAGCCTCTCTTCGTTTCGGGAGGTATTGTTTGTTTGTTTGTTGGTCTTATGTGATAACTGATATGGGTTTATGAAGGCATGTTACATCCTTCAACTTGGATTATGAATGTCGAAGGATCTGTAAAATAAGGTTATCGTATTTGTATTTGCAGGGGATGACTACAAGATTAAAGTATGGAACTATAAATTGCATAGATGCCTATTTACTCTTCTGGGACACCTTGACTACATCCGCACTGTCCAATTTCACCATGAATCTCCTTGGATTGTGAGTGCTAGTGATGACCAGACCATAAGGATTTGGAATTGGCAATCACGTACTTGTATCTCTGTGCTCACTGGACACAATCATTATGTTATGTGTGCCTCTTTCCATCCTAAAGAAGACCTTGTTGTCTCCGCTTCTTTGGATCAGACTGTTCGTGTCTGGGATATTGCTTCCCTGAAGAAGAACGGTGTTTCTCCTGCAGATGACCTCTTGCGTTTAACTCACATGAATACAGATCTATTTGGCGGTGTTGATGCTGTTGTCAAATACGTCTTGGAGGGTCATGATCGGGGAGTTAACTGGGCTTCTTTCCATCCCACTCTCCCTTTGATTGTGTCTGCTGCTGACGATCGTCAAGTTAAAATTTGGCGCATGAATGGTACCGATGTCAATATTTATATCTATAAATTTTGTTCAGAAAAGTATAGCAGAAAGGCATAGCTATGGGTGCACTATGTTCTATCAAAATCGATCTTGGAATATAATCTTTGGTGAAGATAGTTCAAAATTTTTCTACTGAAACATCAAATCTTATGAATTGAAGACAGTTCTAAATTATTCTATTGAAACATCAGAACTTATGAATTCGATTATAACTAATTTATAGTTAAAGACCGTCTATGACTAGGCCTCTTTTTTCCAAGAAACCTATCATAACATCTGAAATTGGCTAGGAAGATTCTATCACAAACATTAATCTCCCTCCCCTGTGCTGCAAAAAATGTGATCATTCTAGTTTTGAGTGCTATTATATGCTGTTCCATGTTTAGTACTTCTGTAGTTTATATTTATACACTGTGGGTTGTTTGTTGATTGATGTGCAGATACCAAAGCTTGGGAAGTGGACACCTTGAGAGGGCACATGAATAATGTTTCTTGCGTTCTCTTTCACTTTAGGCAGGATATTATTGTCTCAAACTCAGAGGACAAAAGTATTCGTGTATGGGATGCTACAAAGAGAACTGGCCTCCAAACATTTAAGAGGGAGCATGATCGTTTCTGGATTCTGACAGCGCATCCTGAGATGAACCTCCTGGCTGCTGGTCATGATAGTGGAATGATTGTCTTTAAGTTGGAAAGAGAACGCCCTGCTTTTGCGGTCTGTGGTGATCTTCTTTACTATGTAAGGGATCGTTTTCTACGGGTTTATGAATTTTCGACCCAGAAGGATACTCAAGTCATCCCCATACGTAGACCTGGTTCAAATATGCTCAACCAAAGCCTGAGAACTCTTTCTTACAGTCCAACCGAAAGTGCCATTTTGATTTCTTCTGATATAGATGGTGGATCTTATGAACTCTACATAGTTCCAAAAGATGGCTGGGGTAGGGGTGATTTGGTACAAGAGGCAAAGAGAAGTCTTGGCAGTTCAACAGTTTTCATTGCTCGGAACAAATTTGCGGTACTGGAGAGGAGCACCAACCAAATATTAGTCAAGAATGTGAAGAATGACCTTGTGAAAAAGGTTGCCCTTCCTGCTATTACTGATGCTATATTCTATGCAGGAGCGGGAAACCTTCTTTGCAGGGCTGAAGATAGATTGTTGGTGTTTGATCCTCAGCAGAGGAAGGTGCTTGGGGAACTTCAAACTTCTTTTTTCAGATATGTTGTCTGGTCAAATAACATGGAAAGTGTTGCTCTGTTGAGCAAACACTCGATAATTATAGCCACCAAGACACTTGAGCACCGATGCACACTTCACGAAACCATCCGAGTGAAGAGTGGAGCCTGGGACGACCTTGGTGTATTCATCTACACAACCCTTAATCACATAAAATACTGTCTTCCCAATGGGGACAATGGTATCATTCGGACTCTTGATGTTCCTCTGTACATCACTAGAGTGTTAGGGAACACCATATATTGTTTAGATCGAGATGGTAAAAACCGTGTCATCTCCATTGATGCAACTGAATATTTTTTTAAGCTTTCTCTCTTGAGGAAGAGATTTGACCAGGTGATGGGCATGATTAAGCGCTCTGAGCTTTGTGGCCAAGCCATGATTGCCTATCTTCAGCAGAAGGGTTTTCCAGATGTTGCTCTTCACTTTGTGAAGGATGAGAAGACACGCTTTAATCTGGCCCTGGAAAGTGGTAACATAGAAGTCGCTGTTGCTTCTGCTAATGTGATTGATGATAAAACCCATTGGTATAGGTTGGGCGTTGAGGCCCTTCGTCAGGGTAATGCAGACATTGTGGAATATGCATATCAAAAGACAAAGAACTTTGAGAGGCTGTCATTCCTGTATCTAATTACTGGAAACATGGAGAAACTAAACAAAATGCTTAAAATTGCTGAAGTGAAGAATAATGTTATGGGTCAGTTCCACAACGCTCTTTATCTGGGTGATATTCAGGAGCGGGTCAAGATTCTTGAAGCTGCTGACCATTTGCCTCTTGCTTATATCACTGCCAAAGTCCATGGGCTTGATGACATTATTGAGCGTTTAGCTGCTGAACTTGGGGATGACATTCCTGAAATCCCCAAGGAAAAGTCACAATCTCTCTTGATGGCACCAAGTCCCATAAGCTGCGGAGCAAACTGGCCATTGTTGACAGTCATGAAGGGAATGTTTGATGGTATTGACTATGTAAGAGATGCACAGGATGAGGATGAAGAAGTTGCAGAGGAGTGGGTTGAGGCCTTGGAGATTGATGAGGACATGCAAAATGGAGTTATAATTGCTGATTCAGATGAAGAGGAAAGAGTACATGATGATAACAGTAATGAAGTAGGATGGGACATTGATGATGATCTAGACCTTCCTATGAAGTTGACACTCCTAGGGTGACCAGTAATGGGCGTTCATCAGTTTTTGTTGCACCTACTCCAGGAATGCCAGTGAGCCGGATATGGACCCAAAGGTCGTCACTTGCTGCTGAATATGTGGCAGCTGGCAGCTTTGACACTGCTATGCGTTTGCTTACCAGGCAACTGGGCATAAAAAATTTTGCCCCATTGAAACCACTGTTTATTGATCTATTCTCTGCTAGCCATTCTTACCTTCTTGCCTTTGCTTCTGCTCCTATGATTTCCCTGGCATTGGAGAGGGGATGGAATGAGTCATCCAGTCCTAATGTGAGGGGTCCACCTGCTCTTGTTTTTAATTTCTCTATATTGGAGGAAAAGCTTAGAGCTGGTTACAAATTAACGACTTCTGGGAAGTTGGTTGACGCACTACGGACCTTTATCAATATTCTTCATACAATCCCATTGATAGTGGTTGAATCGAGGAGAGAGGTTGATGAAGTCAAGGAACTAATTACCATAGTGAAAGAGTATGTTCTGGGCTTGAAGATGGAACTGAAGAGGAGGGAGCTGAAAGACAACCCAGTCCGGCAGCAGGAATTAGCTGCGTACTTTACCCACTGTAACCTTCAGCTGCCTCATGTGAGACTTGCATTGCTCACTGCTATGACAAATTGCTACAAAGCTGGAAATCTAATCACGGCTGCCAATTTTGCCCGTCGAATATTGGAAACCAACCCCACCGTTGAGAACCAATCCAAAACAGCACGACAAGTACTGTTAGCTGCTGAGAGAAACATGAAAGATTCAACAGAGTTGAATTATGATTTCAGGAATCCATTTGTGGTTTGTGGGGCTACTTACGTACCCATTTTCCGGGGTCAGAAGGATGTCTCATGTCCGTACTGCAGTTCCCACTTTGTGCCCGATCAGGAAGGTCAGATTTGTGCTGTCTGTGAACTTGCAGTCATTGGGGCAGATGCATCTGGTTTACTTTGCTCCGCCACACAGGCAAGGTAGGATGATTAGCACACTGGATGGAGATGTTGTACTTTCTGGATAGAACTGAATTTCCTAGATGGAATTTCTGCTGGAGAAGTAGGAAATCAAAATTGAGTCTAGTTTCCTTACATGTCCGGCCTTTTCTATTCAAGTAATTCTCTTTATCCCCTCCAATTTTACTGTATTATTTTTCTCCCTTCGTCACATAGTTTTTATACCTGGTCTCTTTTTTAGTTGTCAAGTTTCAACTGTGATTTTGTGCAGAACTATGAGAAATTCTTCCTAGGCTATTCTTTGGATTTGAGAATTAATGTCCTGTGGGCGGGAAATAGGTAACCTACGAGTTGTACCAAGTTTGAAGGGTTTAGATTTTTTCTTCATATTAAAATTACTGTTATTGCGATGTACTTAATAGATTTTGTATATCCCTGGTGGTATTCGTTTTCCTTGTTTGCTCTTACCAAGTATTTGATCATGGAAAGTTGATAACCTTTAGTTGCGGTCTTGCAGATATTGTTCGGGATTACCTATAAAAAAAAGGAGTTAGATGCTGATATTCTTTAATGCTGGTTAATCATTTTAATTACATAGTGTAGATAATGTCCTGCTCCATTTTCATTTGGTTTCTAAAGAGTGGATTTAAAGAATATTACGTTGGACTAAAAGTTTCTGAATTATCTTGATTTTGTGAATTCACAGCAATCACAGGCATTGAGCCATTGAAGAAGAATAGCATTATTATGTTACATTTCTCGATGCATGCACTACGGATAATGGTCCTCTAGAGGCACATTTTGTGTTGCCATCTTATTTGATCAGTTGTCTTGCAGTTTTCGAGCCATTAGGAGCTGTAAGCCTCGCATGTAGAGGATTCCTTAAGTTTAGCGAAAAAATCTAAACTTTGATGCTTGGGAATTCAGAGTACTCCCTATAGTAAGTACATCATAACTTTTCTTAATTGTTTTATACGGAATAATTTATTACATAGTACTTGGTAGATTTGTGACTGTAGGATGGTTAAAGTACTGCATGAGATCGTGAAAAACATAATTAATGGCTGTGAAGAATAACCAACTATTACCACCTTTGCTTGGTCTAATAGAAAGTGTTTTTTGTTAATTTGGAACTAGTATGTGGCCATGTCAAAGCATGGGAAACTTATAAAAATATGAATTTAATATATTTTCATTAACTATTTTAGAAAAAAGTTTGATTATTGACATTAATGTAATATTTTGTCTTGGACAAGCGTACAGTATTAATAATTCAAGTAGAAGAAAAATTATCAAAAAATTTTTTGAATAATATAGTCATATAGATATTCACAAACATTATCTGATCTAATTTATTTATTCTACTATATTTTAAAAAATATTCAACCTATCTAACTTTATGGTGTCTTTTTTTCTACCTTTCTTCCTCTAAAAAATTGTGTCTTATTTCACTAAAACACTTTTCAAATTTAAATTATTTTTTTACCTACCTAGGCCCTTATTTTTCTTTCTTTTTCATTAGATTTTGTTATAATCATCACCACTCATCTGATTTTATTTGCCTTATATCTCATAGATTGTTTAGATATGTAACCTCATTATTTTCATCTAATATTTTCAAAAGTTAGACTACTTGTTGATGAGAGTTAAAGAGGAAAATTGTGATCTCCTTCCTTTTCTATTTTTCTGGCATTCCCCATTTGTTCTTCTGACTTTGATATGTTCACCGCTAGTATCTTCCACCTGCAACACATTTTCTTAATATCTCTCCCACTAAATCATTTATGTACTTCATTTGGTTAGAGTTTCTGAAATTTGGAGATTTGATTTGTTGAAGTACAAATTTTCAACATAAATAATAAGAATGACTTTCATCTAACTTAGAAAAGAAAAAGTTTGTAGATACACAAATTGTGAGTGATAGTATTTTATTTTTCTTATATATATTTTTTATAAATTTTGTGTGTAGAAACATGTTTGAAAGGATATGATGAGAGGGCGTTTTTTTAAAAAAAAAATAATTAAAAAATAATTTTGTGTCCAAAGATTATCTACCCGCAAACAGTAACCATCAAAGTCGTAACCGTTTCAACCATACACGGCGTCTTCAGTGTCTCTTTCGTCTTCAAACTGTAACAAAGGGTCAACAACACACTTCTACAACAATATGATAAATAAGGAAAGCAAAAAAAGACTCACAAACTACATTCCCTCCCCTTTATTCTTCTGTTCATAATAGTCCTCACTCAACAAACGCATAACCTGGAGGTTGTGGTGGAATCTTCAAATCAATGTCGACGATTGGACCATACTGCATTGCGATAGAAAAAAAATTCTTATATTTTAGAAGCAATTGAAGTTCAATTCAAGAAACGTCATCAAATATATCAAATTGACAAACTCTTCATTAAAAATGGAATAATTTAATCGTGGATTGAAAATCAAGAAAATAATCATAAAAGACAACCAACCAACCTTGTGAAAATATCCTCGACTTCTCTCTCATGGATATTATCGAGAAGATTATCGACATAGATAGTTTGATAGATTTAGCTCATCATTTTTCTTTAACACTTCCTTCTCCGAGAAGCCTTGTAAATGGTATCTAAAAGGATCAATCTTTCTCTTAAACCCTAAAATAATAAACTCTAAAAATAGATAAACAGAATAAGAGTTGCGATAAGGGTGGAAATCATATTGTTTAATTATGGGATATGGTGGCCTTTTAGGCGGTGTTTTTAAAGGGGTGATATTACATATTTATTACTGGATGATACAGTTATCCTGATAGAGTGACAGTTATTTAATATGGAGTGTATAGCAGTTTTATTTTTATTTTTTTCATTTGGTTTGGAATTCATCAGAAGCTAGTTTATTTATTTCACCCGAAACTATTTTTTAATTTTTTTAATAATTTTTTCACAATGCTCCGTTTGCAATTTGGATGCTTCATGTTAATTCATACTCATAAATAATATATAGGATAATAAAAAAAAAAATCATTGATAAATTGGAGGATGAATGTCGACATGTGAATTTTTAAAAGCCAATTTTTTAAATAACTAAATTACATTTTGTATTTCAAGATTCATAAAGTGTCTTCATGAAAGATTCTTATAAAGATTTGAATTAATATATTTTAAGAATTTGACAATATAAATTTGATATTGAAAGGCACAAATTGTAAAATCTAAAAGCACTTTTTATTTTGTATTTGATCAAATGTAAAAAAAGAATACATCAATAGTAACCCTTAATTTTTTAAAATTGTTATTTGTGACTTTAATGATAACTTTTGCCTGTTTTTTTTTTAACCAAAACTTATGAAAACTTGATATTCTAAAAATTTATATTGAGGTTCGTTCAACAAAATCTCACTTGAATATACTATTTTTTTATAACATGATTTATAGTCAAACTTTTTAAACTTTCACTTTACAAATAGAAATAAGGTTTTTTTTATAGTCGCTCTACTGCTCCTATTACTTCTTTTGTTGCCTTATTGGTCATTACCTCAATTTTCTATCTCCCTGCCATAGAATCAACATTTTCTTCACCCCGAATGGTACTACTTCTGCCTCATTTGATGAAGAATGGGGTGGTTGAAAAATAGGATGGATCATGTTGGATCAATTTGAGGTTATGTTGGGAGGTGGGGAGAGATGATGAAGAATGGGGTAGTGGTGTTATTTGGGGTTCTGTGGCTTGGTAGGGAATAAGAGCAAAGGGATAAATAAATAAGAATTATCATTGGGAAAGTTTTTTTTTTTTTGCAGTTGGTCAAATATAATATGAACAAATATAGGATTATCAACTAAAACTATCCAAATTTAAATTATGATTTCTAGGTTTTTATAGATAATAATTTGCTAAAAAATCTGAAACTTGAAACATATGACTTTTTTAAATGAAGGCAGCTATTTGGTAAGTAAGAGAAGTATAAAATTCGAGCCCTAACAACACAACAATATTTACCGTTGGATAATTATAATTAATGGTAGAGGCCGGGCTAGTAATATCCAATCTTGTACACAATCATGAACCAAACCTTAACAACCCCACAATGGCACATTATACAATCCAAATTCCCAAACCAAATGCAATCTATTGGAGTTTATGATTTAGTAAGCTTGTTGCTTTCTTAGCTCAAGTTTAGTTTGTTTATCTTGTTTTTAGTTTGGAGAGTATAAATACGTTGTACAATGTATTAGTTTATTTTACCTCACAATAACAAAATGTAGCTCTTATTTTCTCTTGCTTCTCGAGCTCCATCAACAATGGAAGCTCCTTCTTCCTCTCTTCTCATTTTTTCTTCCCTTCTTTCCTAAACTTAATAATTCTAACATGGTATCAGAGTGGGAGATCGACTCCTTCCTCCATTATTCCGCAATTTGTTCATAAAATCAAATTCCTAATTCGTCATTTTCCCCAATTAATTCTAGGTTAAGATTTCTTTTTGAAAATCATCATAAATTCTTTTAATCTTCTTTATTTTCTTCAAATTTCGTCTTCTTTCTTCAATTTTCTGATCATTTTTTCTTCAATTGAATATTGAGTTGGATTAAAAGCAAGAATAGTGTCGGTGTTTGCAGAGTTGGGAATCGCGGTTGGTGATTTGGTGTATTATTGTTGTTGAGATCCAATTGATGGGTTCAATGGAGGGTTTGGTTCCCATAACTAGGGCTTATTTGTGTTCATATTATGACAAGTATCCACTGGTGCCGCTCTCCGATGATGTACCTGCCCTCACTACCCATATTCGCTCTATCATCGGCGATTTGAAGACACATACTCTGTTTTCTCAAACTATACTATATGATAGATTCATCCGTGTTGACACCCAACACATCGCTATTTGCCCCGACTGTGATGGCGGTTTCGTTGAAGGTGTTTACGCCATCCCTCTTTCTCTGATCTCAAATCTTGACAATTCTCGATTAATTCATAGTCACTCGACCTCCTCGCCTTCGTCTTCACTGTCGGACCCGAACGTCGTCGTAGCACGGCGGAAATGATGTCGAACCAATACGACGAGCGTACGCAGTACTAGTACAGCACCGACGCTTCGACACTATACGGAATATCAGCGCTTGTGTTGCTGTTACTTAGTCATTTGATTGTAAATGGTGTTACTAAGTGTCTCTGTTTTGGGAAAGGTCTTGTTGGTGGGTCCACTAGTTGTGCTATTTACTCCATCATCTTTTCTTGGGTGAACTTTTTGGGTGCAGAAGCATGCTTGGCAGCAGGTTCAGCTAGAAATGCATATCACACAAAATACCAAGGAATCTTTGGTGGAGCACATTTATCATGTGCAACACTCCACAAAGGAGTTTTTTGCGGCTATAGTTGCACTGACATTGTTGTCAATGGTGGTTGTTGGAGTTTTTGTTGTCGGCTGGTTGTTGTTGGATTGTTGATATTGTTGTGTTGTATTTGTTAGATGATAATTAAGGTTGATTGACGGTGGTGTTGAAGTTTTTCGAGGTATTGTGATAAAGTTTTGTGGTTTTTTTGGCAGCTGGTATGTTGGAGTTCTGTTGGTTTGTGTGTTTTATTATGATCTATGAGTGGTCTATCTTGTGATCCATTGAGATCAACTTTGTGCCTAACTGCCTATAGGGGCTTTGAATTTTGAGACCCATAGTTGATCATTTGCCCATAGATGCTTTTGAATTTTGAGACAAACAGTTGATCATTTGCTCTTAGAAGATTTTGTTTTTTTAGACCCAAAGTTGGTCATTTTGTTGTGATCTTTTTCTTCTGTTGATGGTGCTTCTCAATGGAATGGAAAGTTGGTTTGTAGAAGAGTAGTTGGGTTGTTGGTGATTCTGTTGGTTGGTTGTGCCAGTGTCTATGTAGTGCAATGTGGCTGCAATGATGCATTCTTTTTCTGTTCAAGTGTTGCACTGTAGTTTGGTGTGGTGAATGTGGAAGGATAGGAAGTTGCTTGTTGTTAGTCTTGTTGGTACATATCTTTTTGTGCCCTTCTGGAAAAGCATCATTTGCTGCAGGAGGTCTACAACCCGAGTTCCAGTCTTTGCTACAATTGGTTCAAATTGGAAATGTCACCCATTTCCAGTTTGAGGGGTATTGGAGTTTATGATTTAGTTAGTTGTTGCTTCTATAACTCGAGTTTAGTTTGTTAATCTTGTAATTAGTTTGGAGAGTATAAATAGATTGTACAATGTATTAGTTCATTTTACCACACAATAATAAAATATACTATTTTCGTCCTTTAAAGATTGTCTCATATTTATATTTGGTCCGTCTCCCAAAAAATGCTCTATTTTGTTAAGGATTTTCTATTTCGAGTTGTCCCCATAGAGATTATCCATTGTTTCTTAAAACAGTTGAAATTTATACTTGGACAATCTTTAAGATATGGAGAAAATAGCTCTTATTTTCTCTCTTGCTTCTTGAGCTCCATCAACAAGGAAAGGTCATTCTTCCTCTCATCTTCTCATTTCTTCTTCCCTTCTTTCCTAAACTCAATAATTCTGACACTTTTGCCTTGAAGTCATTCCATTCCATTTCCCTTGGAAAAAGCACGGACTCTGAAGAACCCTTTTTAAAGGAGCTTTATATTTTAACCAAATGACATTATGACAATGATAATACGGGGTACAAGTTAAGGGTTTAGATTAGGTTCTTGAATAGGTGTAAAGGTGACGTTAGTAGGCTCGTGGATTTAGGATATTATACCTTTGTTCAGAGTTCAGACACTGTGGCAGGTAAACGGACCAATACCCCAAAGGGTAAATCTATCATAGAGATTAAAGCATATAAGTCCAGCTTTTACCTTTCACATTTTTAGTTTAATTACAAGTAAATGTGCATATCTTAAATCTCCCCCTTCAAAATTGGGACCCTTTTCCATGATTTTATCATTTGGGGGACCGTTATTATCATAACCCTGCCAAAAAATGAGTAGCTGACACAAAATGGTAAATGACAGAAAACAAAATTGACTATTTACTGCAAATATTATTGGATATCGAAATTTTTTGGGGTTAAAGGGACTGTGCCTTATGAATTATGATCAGTAGTTTCCAGTTTTCCACTTTCCATTTACGAGATAGTGTGTGTTTCTAGTTTTGTTTGGTCATTACTCGTTAGTTCTACGGAGTACACTTTTGCCCTAGCATTCAACATTTTGGTTAGACCACTATCACGGGTCGGCAAAATTTTGCCACTCAATTCTCTCTCTAACCACTTTCTTCCTCATCCCACCCAATTATTCTCATGAGTTTTTTTTTTGAGTAAAATGTTATCCCAGCAGTGAGTAAAAAAACTCCTTTTTTTGAGTAAAATGTTATCCCAGCAGTGAGTAAAAAAAACTCCTCACCAATCCCTCTCTAACTTTTTCCAATACCCCACCACACTTTCTCTCTCTTCCATATTCACCAATTTTACTTAATTTTCTAATTAATATATGATTATGATTAATAATTTTGTATCGTTATTAATTAATTTATGTTATTATTGAGTAGTTAGCATTTCAATCAATTTGTAATGTACTTAATATTTTTAATTAGCGGTTATAGTTATCGTTCATAACTACAGTATTTAATTATCGTTTTTAATTATTGTATTTTTATATCGTTTTTCATAATAATTTTTTAATTGCCTTTTTAAACTATCGTTTATTTTATTATCGCATTTAATTAGCTTTTTTTAATAATTATAGTTTTTAATTAGAGTTTTTAATTAGCGGTTAACAATAGCGTTTTTTAATAATTATCACTTTTGATAATCGCTTTAAATTAACGTCTTAACTAACGTCTTTATTATCGTTTTTATGAAAATAACAGCAGAATAATTTACCTTAACGGAGATTTGCAAAAAAATGTGTATGATAACAATTGGGAAGTAGATAATGGTGAAAAACGAATTCAATTAGGAAAATGTATTTGTTTAAGTTGTGGAAAAATATAGCAAAATGGGTGTTATTTTATAGAGAAATTTTTTTTATGACCGTTGGTGATTTTTAATATTTTTTAAAAATTGTTTAAATGCCGAAAATAGTCGTTGAAGTGTAAAACGGAATTAAAAAAATGTGGGGCCCACTCCTCACGGGTGACCACTGTCGGGATGCATTTTTCACTCATTTTACTCACTATTTTTACTCGTGGTGAAAATTTTACTCACTGCCGATAATGCTCTTACATGGTTCATGGTTGGTAATAGGTTACATATGGACTAGTTACTCACTTACTCCACTGATAAATCAGTAGTGATAATTAAGGTTTCAATTACTATATATCCCTGAAAATGAACAACGTTCACATAGATATGAATCAATTATGTCAGAGATCATTGATTAGTCGGTAGGGAAATAATTGTAGTCATTTAAACATTAAACATTTTACATATTGCATTTTATGACCTTAACCTATTATTTTCATACATAAGTATTTGATCGTTTTGATAGTCAACAAGTTAGCAATTATTAGTATTCATTCATTGCGTACAAGGTTGTGTACCGGTGTAGGAAGTATTTGGAGTAAAAGGAAAAAGATGCAATGAAAGTTAGGATATAATTATTTGCAGATGCAAGATAAAGGGTAAGTCCAAGTTTCATGTTCTCGCCCTCCTCTTTTTTGCAAGATTAAGGTGTTCATATGGAAAGCAATCCAAGTGGAACTTCCTTCAATGTCAGCCTCAAGAGTTAGAAATATCATTCAAGATGATACTTGTCTGCTCTGTCATTCTGGCCAGAAATCTTTCGCGCACCTTCTTCGAGACTGTCAGTTTGTCAAAACAAGTTGGGTGGCTAGTCATCTGGGAATTGTTATTACTGCTCTTGAGCCGAATATATCGTCTTGGATTAAGAATTTCCTGCATCTGTTTTTTAAGAAGGAGAAGAGTGAGCTATGGCTCCAAAGAGATGTGAAATTTTCTCTCATCATGTGGAGTATTTGGCTTCATCGAAATGAAGTGGTTCTCAATAATGATACTCCTGACCCAAGACTTGTTTTTTATATCATGAATGACCGACGAAGAAGATATGAACCTTTCTTGGAACAACATACACATATTACCACAAGTTAATTTATAGGTTATGGGAGTTATGCAAGGAACAAACTGTCATTTCATGAAAACGGGTGAAGCTTGGAAGATGGTAAAAAATACCATAAGAAAGAAGATCTCTACGGCTGAAATTGGTTTTGTTTTTTACTAATATGGGCAAATTCAGTTGAAAATAGAGGAAAGATTTTGGCGACATCACCTCTTCACTCAAAACTTTTGGCAATCTGAAACACTCAAAACTTTTGGCAATCTGAAAGGGTTTACAAGCAACGATCATAATAGCTCCATCATAGGTTTTGAGAACAGATAGTATCACTGCAATTAATATTTTCAAGAATTTTTCAAGTGCTCTGAAGGAACTCTAGGGACTTGTTGAAGACATTCTCGAACTTGCAAAATTGTTTTCCTTTCTTTTTTGTATTAAAGTGGAAAAACAAAGAATGGCCACTGCACATCAATTGGCGTTGGCGGGTAGAAAATTTAGTTGCGTTATGTCTTCATTTCTCATTGCCAAAAAAAAAGGAAAAAGATGTGCTTAATTGCTTAAGAAAATCCAAAGAAAGCCTTTTCCATGTTGATCAATAATTTGGTTAAAGAAATGTAGTTTTGAATAGTGTTGTCTTAGCTTGGATCAACTAAGAAGTTAGGTATAATTCAGGTTATTGATCTGAGATAGCTAAACCTCACGAGTCGTCCTTGAATTGCAAAACGATTGGAGTGAAGGATTATCAAATCATAGTTTGAACCCAACTCGGAAAATGTGGTAAATTAGTATCATGAGAGAACATGTAATACTTAAACCAAGCAGAGTACTCCTTCTATTCCTAAAAAAATGTCAAAATTATTTAACTAATTTAAAATTTTTTTGAAATAAAATAAATAGTTCTAATTTTATTAATTAAGATAAATGCTATTTTTGCCTAAAATACTTAGAAATTCAATTACTTTATTTGTTCCCTTTTGTTTGTCGCATTTGCTTTTTGCACAATTATTATTGCATATATTATAACTAAAATATATATAAATACATATTATTAAAAAAATATACTTTGAGACGAATTTAACAAGATCCCACATGAATATGTTTTAACTTGTATATATCAATAAAAAATTATATTTAAATTTCTCACTTCTCAAATAAAATATTATAAAGAGGACAAACAAAATGAAATGGAGGGAGTATAATTTCGCTCTATAATTCATTTAAGTTAGTTTATATATAAATAACTATATAAATAATTAAAGTACTTTAATTATGTATTTAATTAAATAAATATATTGGAAATAATGTTCTAAACGCTCTAAAATATAGGGTGCAATATTTAAGATTTGGCAGAAGTAACAAAAACCATTTTAAGTTTATTAAAACTTGTTGATTGATTTCCTTCTCTGTGGTATTAGGGTTAGAAAAGCTCTTTGCATGATTTTCTTTTCTTTTTTTTTTTTTTTTTTTTGGAATTTGGTGTTTACTTGGGATTTCATGAATGAGTGATCCATTTTAATTACAATAGATAACGTGGCTACAGCTACACTAAAGCTTAACAAGTCTAACTTCAAAGTTTGACAAAGTGATAAATATGGATTTTAATGGCTCTACTTCCCTTGTTTTTTTTTTTTTTGGCATGATAAGTCCTTAATTACTTTAAAACGGGAGAATCAACGATGTAAATGGAAAAAGATAAGCGCATCCTTGTTGGAAATAGAGGAAATATGTAATTAGTGTAAATTACATATTGTAAATTAAATAATTTTGTTGGACACTCAACTTGTAAAAATCGTAGTCAATAATTGTAGATAAGAGTAGTAAGACTTTGCAAAAATGACGAAGACAACACGTACATTACTTTAGTGGTGCGTGATTTGCTATAATTACGAATTCAACACCTCTTCTTATAGAGTTTATAGTATGCCTTAGAGCTAATTATAGATCATTTTGGGCTTGGGAGGTAATAGGTGTTAATCATATTATATTTGCACATTCGGATAGGGTTAAAATTTTAAAGTGATCAAGGTCAACAATTCATCATTTTTTTGGCAAGAAACTATCCTACAAAGAAGACTAAATTGAATCCGTCTTGGCTTGTAGAGCCAGAACATGAGCTCTCTGAACAAGGGTCTTAGAAACATTAAAGTAAGGAAAAGAAAACCTAACGGCCTCAGCTCTAATATCATTAAAGCTCTTTTTACTCTTTAGGTGGGTTAGAGAAATTCTTCAATTTTTACTTGTTAGCTAGTCTCCAATTATTAGAGATTTGACTAGCGGGTGTGAAAGTCATTGACTCGCTTTGTTAGGCCAAACTTTCTTCGGCCTCGAATAAAACATAACCAAACTAACAATTTTAAAACCTTCGAAAAGTACAAGTGAAATCGTTAAAAATTTTGAGCTATTGTTACACGGTTAGATCACCAGAAAACTCCGAGTAAAATTTTTACAAGCTTGTTACATCTCTGAACAGCCCTATTTTTGACATATTATGGGACTAAAGCTAAGCAAGAGATTGGGGCTCTTATATAAATGTATTTTGAATTTATTAATTTTTTAACAAATATAATTATATTTATTAGATGGTCTGTAAGCTCTTGTATAATTTTATTAATACTACCTTTATCAATCGCCTTACCACTAAGCCACATAAGAAGTTGATATATATTAGTGCCAGTTTTACTATATATTTAGTATTAAAAAACTTTCAGCATTTTGGGCCCTTTCCAAGCTTGGGCCCTAGACGGGCGCGCCTATCGCTAATGCTTGGTGCCGGGGCTGCCTTTTACAATGAACTTCTGATTATTTTCATGCAGCATGCAACTTGGTTGATACAAGATACACAGCAAGTATAAGCAATATAATTGAAGATTGAGGAAAATGCATATAAAATTCGTGACATAATCTTCTTATTGTCAATTGATTTTAGAATGACATTCTACTAAGTTATATGTCGTCAACTTATTTTCTTATGACAGAGTATTCACCTCAATCTAGTATGGTATTGGAAACGACGATCACGATCCATTATTTGCATCCCAATTAAACTTGTATATGGTTAATCTATCATTCATTGATGGAGTTTTACTCAATCTAACAATATAGTTAAGGACCAAATCATCACATTAACTCGTATAACAAGTGTATTAACTAATAACTTGTATAACATGTTTTGCTTCATGTATATATGAATATATCTCGTTTTAAAAGGTTCCCATATATTAAAGAAACCCTATACTGAACGAATAAAAAATTCTTCAAAATGTGACATTTTTTCAAGGACAAGTGGTTAGTTATTCAATAAATATTCATGCATGTCGAAATTAGGGAGCTTTTCATTTTTTTCAAGTTCTTTGTAAACTTGGGACTCAAGGAGATATCAGTTTACTTGAATAAAGTTTCACACAAATTAATAGGACAAGTGTTTAATTGTACGATATTAACCATTCTTACAAAAAATAAGATTAAGAGTCCATTTTGTTAAAAAGAGTGAACATTTAGTTAATTTTTTTAATTTTTCTTCAAAATATGGAACTTCAAGGAGAGCTACACTTTATACAACGTGTGTGAAGCTGCCCGACCTAGTTTAGTAGATTGTTACAGTATTGATTCAACTTGTGATGGTAAATTACGCGGTATTTCTTAGTTCTTAAAATTGAACTATTAGTTATTGTTACGGGTGAAAGTTCTATTCGATATGAATTAGAATCCAAACATAATCCAAACCAATAAAATTCGATTTTGGATTTTTTCAATTCAATTTAAATCGTGTACGGTTTGGATCCAATTTTAACTTATTTAAATCCCGAACAAAATTTAAAATATTTTAAGCATGTTATTGGGCCTACTATTTATATTGAATTGCATATTTTAATAAGTTAAAAAAGGGTCTTAAGTGGTTCTCAATCGAAGTCAAATAACTTAAAATATTACGTACCATTAAAGTTCAATACAATTCTTTTAAAAAAACAAAATATTTCATATCACTAGGATTAGATATTCAAAATGTCAAAGTGTCTAAGAGTATAGTACAATCAATAAGTTAGTTTGGTTTTTTGGTTTATTTGAAACCGAACTTACTTAAGTCGACCCGATCCGAAAATCCAAATAATCTGAAAATCCGAAAAATTTCAATTCCAACCGAATTACAAAATAATCTCCACCGAATTGTTCATATGGTTCAGTTTTAATTGAATTTCAATTTTTACCCAAATAACTTTCACCCCTAGTTATTACAAAGCAATCTTATAAAAACAATAGATATAAATATCTGTAACCCTCTCGCTCACCGCACTCTTTATACTATACCAAAAAAGAACTTAAACAATACAAAGTATAAACCTACAATTCAATAAATTATGATCAATTTACTATCACTAGGGATGACAAATCAATCCGAATCCGAACTGAGTCCGATTTGAAAGAAATAGTTCGATCCAAACCCGTTTAAAAAAAACTTCAACTCTGAATCCGATAAAAAAACTCTGAATCTGAATAGGAGATGGATCAGATTCAGATATTGTATTACATCCGACCCGATTGTGATCCGAGTCCGATAGTCCAATCCAAATGAGTAGTATCAAGGCTAGTATTAAAAAAAGACCAAATATAATAACCTAAAATAATAAATAAATAAACCATGGTATTTGCTTGTATTGAATTTTTTTAATTTACTTTATATGTTATAAATGAATTATAGTATTAGTAATGAAATCAACAAAAAACTACGTAAAAAATATTAAATTTTGGATCGAATTCGAAGGTCCGAAGGATTGAATTCAGAGGTCCGACGGATCGGATTCAGAAGTCTGATGGATCGGAGTTTGCGGATTCGGATCAAAAATTAAGACCCGCGAACTTGTCGAATTGGCATCGAATTTTGTTGGATCTGCTCCGACTCCGACATTCCTAAGTACAATCATGCCATGACATATACGGAGTACGTAGTTAAAAAAAACATATACGGAGTAAAGTAATTAGCCCGTATGTTCTGTGGGCTAAAAAAAAAATTAGCCCGTATGTCAAATGGGTAAAAATAATAAAAGAAAAAACTAATCAACGTATTGCATATTTAAACTATCAAAACTACTGTAATTCGACAGGTCAGAAAAAGTAGAGCGGGTTTTTCGGTGCACAAGGACGAATAAGACCCAAGAGGCGATTCCTTGCCACGTTGCATATCGTCAGCCATCAGATAGAGCATCCAATGGCTCATATCATGCATTAAATTATGACGAAACTCACAGAGTCACAGCCAGCCGCTGGTAGATTAACTGAAGTAAAGTGGCAGTAAAGAGGAGAGAGACTAGCAAACAAACCCCAAAAAATAAAAACCCAAAACCCGCTCTCTTTCTTACACAAAAACCCCAGCATCTTTTGCTTTGCCGTTCTCATGTTGCAGTTCTTGTTGTTGTCTTTACTCTTACTTCTGTGAGTAAGTATTACAGTTGGGTAGTTCTAGGCGGCGCTTTTGCTGTTCTTGCTTTTATTTTTGTTGTTCCACTTCCCCTACACCATCTTCACATTCTCTTCCAGTAGCTTAATCTTCCAAAAACCGTTCGTTCGTTTTCAATCTTTGTTGTATTGTACTGTTGTACGTGTCGTTGCCTGAATAATTTTTTCGTATATATTTAGGTTGAATTTTCATGTGGTGGAAATGAATCTGATGAAAATATGGCTGCTTTCTTCTCACTAGGAACACCGGGGAACATCAGTTCACAAAATCCGTAATATTCTGAAAATCAAATTCAAAATTCTTGGGCGCAAAATAATAATAGTTGTAGTAAAAATAGTAATAATAATAATAATAATAATAATAATAGTAATAATAATAATAATAATAATAATAATAATTCAGGGATAATAGTTTATTCAAGAAATAATAGTAGTAATAATAGTGAGGAGATCTATCCAAAAGGAGGTTTTGAGATATGGCGACAATACGTGCAGGTCCACCATCATCACCATGTTCCTCCCAAGCTTTACCTTCATCAAGATCATCATCAGCAGCAGCAACATGTATTTCTAGAGGAATCACAGCCGTCCATGGTGGTGGGTCCAAGTAGTAGAAGGATCTTTGGGTTTGATGAGTATCAGGATAACACCGGTAGTAGTAATAATAACACAGTGTTGTCAAGTGATAGATCATCAGGGTTTAGGTAACTAGGAGGAGGTGGGAGTGGAGTTGGGGGAATGAATTGTCAAGATTGTGGGAACCAATCCAAGAAAGACTGTGTGCATCTTAGGTGTAGGACTTGTTGCAAGAGCAGAGGGTTTGATTGTGCTACTCACGTTAAGAGCACGTGGGTTTCCGCCGCCAAGCGCCGCGAACGCCAGCAGCAGTTAACTGCTCTCCAACAACAGCAGCAACAACAACAATCACAACAACAGCGAATGATGAGATCGTCTGTTGGGATTGGAGGTGGAAGGGGAACCGGTAGCGGAAGCGGAGGTGAAAAGAGGACGCGAGAAAACCGGAGTAGTTCTCGTATCCTTGCTGCCACTAGACCAGGTAATTAAACCACTATAATTGAGGTTGACGACGGACTCTCTTCCCACCTTTTTTTTTCTAATATTTCGGGGTGTTTTGTTTGTAATACCAACAAAGTGGTAAACAGAATGATGGGGTGAGTTATTTGAGACTCTTTCTTTGATTGATGGATTTGATCTCAACCTACCTCTTCTCTGAAAGATCATTGATGAAATTATTGGTTTTTTTTTTTTAATTTTTACACAGTTTGGCATGTGTCATTCTATGTATATTTTCACTCAAAATTGCTACTATACTAACCAACAAAATTCTTATCCTATCTTTCCATCAAAAAAGAAACAAAATTTCTTATCATATGTTTGGAAGATTATATCATTTGCATGTTCACTAGTCCACTTCTATAGTACTCTCCTAAACATTTGCTTTACCCTTTCCCTTGAGTAATTATTCTCTCATACTGTTCAAGAGTAAAGCTCAAAACATTAAAAAAAAATAAAAAAAATTCATGCTGCAAATAATCAAACCCATTTTGCTGTTCATTAATAATTATTCCTACACCATGTTTTTAGTAACCATTTTATATATTTTTGTGATTTATCACGGAAGATGTTGTTGCTTGTATTATATTAGGGTTAGAGGTGGGCAGTTTCCCACCTGAGTTAAACTCTCCAGCAGTATTCCGATGCGTTAAGGTGAGTGCAATGGATGATCCAGAAGAACAATTTGCTTATCAGACATCAGTAAACATTGGTGGCCATCTCTTCAAGGGCATCCTCTACGATCAAGGACCCGAAGCACGCTATGGAGGATCATCAGGAGGTGCGGAGAGCTCCTCCGGAGATAGATCTCAACAACAACAACATAACCTCAATTTGATCTCGGCTACCACCACTACCGACCTAATGGGCACTGTCGGTAGTGGTAGTATTAATAACGCCTCAACAACAGCTAGTTTACTCGATCCCATGGGTACGAGGAGCTCTACCATATACCCAACTCCTATCAATGCTTTCCTAGCTGGTACGCAATTCTTCCCACCCCCAAGATCTTGAAAATTATTTCTATATTTCCTACACATATTATCTCTATCTAGCTAACTAGCTAATTCATCATTAGTTGATGAGAAGTGTAGTTTATTATGCGAGATGTTCTAGGAAATTTCATTGGGAACTTGGCAAGCTAAGCTAGTCTCACAAAAGAAATGTTCTTTTTTTCTCCATTAGATGATTCACTAATATTATTATATTGGAATATTGTTGAGATATGATGATGATCATGCTCATCGTGTTCATTATTCTCCGAGTCATTGGTTTGTTATTGAAATCTGATTTCCTTAGCTTCATTAATCTAATCTCATTTTGATTAGGCAGGCTACTTGTATGGGAGTATGTATGTAGTCTTCGTTTATCTTGTTTTATTTGAATATTTACAATGCTCTAGCAGGTTGTTTAATTTGGTTAATGTTAGCATGTGGATGTGAGCAAAATCTATGATTTGTTTACTTTTTGTTTCATTCTCCTGTTCTGATTTATTTATTGACATTTCTTTCTCTGAGTCTTCGGTATTGAATTCTTCTTAGCTTTCTGCTCTGGGGTTTTGAACTCGAGGCAGCCACTTTTTCCAGCTTATCCGTCTGCTTGCCGGACGCATAAATCTTACTACTACAGCCTGTATTACTCCCTATACTATCTTGAGTATCTTCCATGCATGATATTTAATCTGTGGCCTGACCCTCAAAATTCCTTCACTTTATTTAATTTTTACCAAAACTTTAGCTACACTATTACTCGTCCACAGTTTTGATTTGAATGGAATGCATTTACATCCATTGGACATAGATCAAACTTAGATGCTCACTTGAAATTTAAGGTTAATTAATCTCTCATAATCATATTAACGGTAGTATAGATAAGATTATGATATGAACAAGTTTGTAGGAGGAGGTGGTGATTACTGCATTTGTGTTTGTGGTTACTAATAGTTCATTCATATTTTAAAAGAATTTTCTATTATTACTATGATCTTTTCAAATGACCGATAAGCTATGGATCGGAACATGTATTAGTTTCATACGACTAAAAACTGAAGATCACCATAAACTCACTACTTACACTTTTAACTACGTGACAACTTTTATACACAAGGCTATCTTACTAATTGAGGAGAAAGCTTTGATTGACGATTAGGGTATATATATAGATAAAGAACCAAAGAGGAGATCGTCTAGTTGTAAGTTTGTAACTACATACACATTTCATGATCATCATCTTCAATGTTTTGCATCACATTTAATTGTCACATTACACTTTCACGTTATATTAGAGTATACTAGTGCGGACTTTGGAGTGTTATTTACAATTACGTATACATATGTATCCCAAAAAAGAATTAAGTGATGGGTTGGATATTGCAGATAAAGACGTGCAATTTTAAGATGTGACCTTCATGAGAAAAAAATAAAAGGCTAGCTGAGCTTGGGGGTGTGTAGAAGCATTAAAAACTGTGTATAAGTGTTGCATGTGATTGTTTCGGATGTAGAGGAAAGTGAAAGAGAGAGATGATATGGGGTTTGTAACTGTATAATTGTCAACTACAAATAATTATTAGGGTACATACTGCATGCAGCAATTAAACCAGTTAAGATACCAATTATTAGGAGTACAGGATAGCATATGTTTTATTAGGTAAAGATGCTTTTTTTATTTATAGATTACTAGATTTGGTCATTTAATACAAAAAACTAATTAGAAAACTGTATTTATATAAGTGGACAAAGTTTTCATATCCTTATTTATGTAAACTTTCTGACCTATATCTTGTGCTCATATATATCCTTATCTTCCATCCATTTCACAGTAATTGGTTTGCATTTCATCTTCAACTTTCCTCGTCTCTTTTCTGATCTTTATAGTTTCTCTATCTTGTTTGCCTCCTCCTTCTGGCTTATGCTCGTTCTCTTCTGACACACATTTGATTGCACTCTATAACTTGAACATAGAAAACTCAAAACTGTTCTCTGAATTCTGATGATGGATTGTTTTTCTTTCTGAAATTAGTAGGTTTTGTCAAATGGTTAGTTATTTTAGACAGAAACTTGCAGTAGCATGAGGGAAAAGGACTAGGATTTTTTATTGTACTTTTTTTTATTTTAAGAAAAATAAAAACTTTTGCTGGGGGATAGAATAAGTAAATTTCAAGGTCTTATTTGTGAAAATCCCGGCATGATTAGCATACTTTAACAGTTTGTGTGTAACTTTCAAGGATCTTTTGGTGGAAATTAATGATATGCAGCTTTTAAAGGAGCTCATGCATGCTATTGGTTCATGCATGATTGATTGCTAATTAAGCTCAATCTTTTTATTATTCTCGTAAGGATTACATTAGTTATTAACTTATTATAGAGTATCTATTACATGTAATAATAATTTGCTTTGGGATACATATATATGACTTTTTAATAGCCAAATGTAATTCAAAGTAGAAAAGGTTAATTTGATTGCGGTAACTTAGAAGGGTAATAAGTCCATTGTTTGCACATCCTGGATTAAACGCATTTCTAATTAAGCAACTCGATATATTTAAAATAATTAGTGTCCTCTCCACTTCTTCTGTTATAATCCCCACTAAACGCCTTTGGAGATCGGCGGGATCTGCCTCACATGCATGTATTAGATCAATTTATGAAGAAAACTGCATAAAATAATGATAAATATTTAAAGATTGAATGAAATTGATTTGTGAATTAGTAACATGTGTGGGTATGATCTTCATACCATGGTAGAGGTTTAAGGAGTATTAAGATATTTAGCTTAATTGTTATGAATTGGTTATTAGGTCTTCTAATTGCTACAGAGGAAACGTGCCAAGAAAAAGTTGATTGCTTGTTTGCCATGAATAAAGAGGAAAAGAAAAGTTTCATGCAAAGTCTCTTCTAATGCGTGCTAGTGGAATGATGCATGAAGTTGCTGGATGAAATTAATTTGTTGTCCGGTCTTTTCCTTGCTATTTTGGCTTGGCAGTTTATTGATGTTTGATAATTGATACAGTAATTTAAGCTTGGAATTATTTTTCCGTTTTTCGCCTGTGTATTATAGCAAAAGCGTATTTCTAAATTTTAAAGTAAGTTATAGAACACGGAAATAAAGTTTTTCTGAAACAGGAGGTAAATATCTGAAGGAAAGTAGCTTTGTCTTTTGGTAGGTTGTATTCACCAACTTAATAAATTCTCCAAAAAAAATCTACTGGATGTATGATAGTATTTATTTTATATATGGAGAACATATGTAAAAATTTATCCCAAAAAAATATAGATGTATAATCCTTGTTATAGAGTTTTTTTGATCGAATCGAAGTATCCTGTATTCATGATAATATTTTACGAGTTCATTTCGGTCAAAAGCTACATGATCCACAATCTTGAATATTAAATGAAATACTATTCAAATACATTCATCTTGCTATGTAGAAGTTAAAATTTTAATTTTTTTTTTCTTTTTCTGACGCATAATAACCTTGGCATTGCATTGTACGTTGTGGACTGTAGCAAGGTGTTACAGAGCTCATGCGTATGTCCGCAAGTCAAGGGACGTGTTCGACTGTTTGATATCTTGACAAACTCCTATTGCCTCCATTTTATTACTTTGTCATTGAAAACGCCAATTATAACTCTACTACCTCCTTTGCCTTTTCTTTTTGCAAATTAATAATATCCTCGAGTATCATTGATTGTGGATTTGTGGTGTGTCAGTGTGTGGGCTAGTCTTACTAGCTAGGCTTTGCTAGACTTGGGATGCAAATACTTTCTGATATTGAAGGGATCCAACATCCAAGCATTACATGGAGCGCGATTATAATTGGAAAATCTTAATTTGTTGAGTATCGAGCGGGTATTATACAAGTTATCCACTTAAAAAAGACATGTAGAAATCGCGAAGTTTAAAGTGATTGCTCGTTGAATAAATGTAACTTGGAATAATCTCCATTTATACAAGGTAAAAGGTGTAGTTAAGGTAACAGATAAAAGTTAGTTGTGTGTCTGAAATAAAGGGGAAGAGTGTGAAAGAAAGAAAAAAAAAGATTAGTCGATTACTCCGTACAACCTAGTTTTGAATGAAATGATGCAGCTAAAATGCTAAATGTATCAAATCCAATTCATCCGTTAGTCTCTTAGCCGAAAGCAAAGGAAGTGCCATTTATGATACTTGGACATGTGTTTTCTGCAATCACATATCACAGACTATAATATTTTCCTAGCTTGAAGTGATGAAAATGACGAGTGTAAAAGAATTTTTTGCAAGATTTTGGAATAGTATCTCTACGACTAAAATCCATTAGTACTGGTTGAGCTTAAGCTAGCTAAGGTAATCTCTCCTAATTTTATTGATAAACTTTCTGGAAAATATGTCAATCGACCTCCCATTTATGGAAGTGTTTCCACTATACTCACATACTACTTAAAGAACAAGCACACTTGAGAATCCTAGGCACAGCAAACTTAGGAAACAATATAAACAGAATTAGGAAACAAATAACTAGTTCACAAACGTTGTAAACCACATTCACAATATTTATCATATTCTACTTTTCCGAAATCTATGTAATGTAGTCATTTCATACGTTTTTAAACTTGGTCGTATAATTCCTTTAAATTTGTAACATAACTTTAACAGGATCAAATTAGGCCACAACAGTCATTAAAACCATCGAATTTGACTTGAAACATCTATTTCAACAGTTTATAATTTACATACAATTTAGTCCAAAATATGTGTTTGGGGCCTTTGGAGGTCCAACATAAATATATTGTTTGTCCGAAGCCTATTAATATGACTCTAGGGGTCACTTAAATTACTTTTTATTTTAGAGAATTTTCTAAAATTACCAAAAATCGGTGTATTATAATTTTCAAAATTACGCCATTTCGAATGCTTTTGACGTCGGTAGAGGAATTACTTTAAATTTTTACCCAATGTTATAGAGGGTTATATTAGCCCGCATGAGTCATTATGACCATCTAATTTGACTTGAAACACTAATTAGAACCGTTTCTAATATACAAATAATTGGATTCTAAATACTTTTTTGAACCCTTTAGATTTCTAGAATAATAATTCTTTGTTCTAAAACTCTCTAAAGGACCACATGGGACTCCTGGCCACTAACATTATTTCAATTTTTGATAATATATCAGAATTGCCCAAAATCAGTATATTATAACATTCAAAATTTTGTCATTTCGGATGTTTTTTTACTCGGTCGTATAACTTCTTTAGATATTTACCCTAGCTTTAATAGGATCAAATTAGGTGACATCAATCATTATAACCATCTAATTTGAATGGAAACATCTATTATAACAATTTATAGTTTACGTATAATTGGGTCTAAAATAGGTGTTTGGGGCCTTTGGAGGTACAAGATAAATAAATTGTTTGTCCGAAACCTATTAATATTACCCTAGGGGTCGGGACTCCTTCTAAAATTATTTTTATATTTAAATTTTTTCAAGAATTATCATAAATCAATGTATAATCTTTAAAATTACGTCACTTCAGATTTTTTGAAGTCGGTCACATCCTTCAAATTTTACCCAAGTTATAAAAAGGTCATATTAGCCCATTGGAGTCATTAGAACCATTTAACTTGACTTGAAATATCAAATATAACCGTTTTTAACATACCTACAAATTTACAATTGGATTCTAAGTATATTTTTGAATCCTTTGGGGTATAGGATAAATAAATTATTTATTCTAAACCTCTTTAAATGACCTAAGGGGATTCTTACTTAAATTATTTCAATTTTTGAAAATCTACCGGAATTACCTGAAATCAATGTATTGTAACATTCAAATTTTCGTTATTTTGGACGTTTTTAAACTCAACCTTGGAACTCCTATTAGTTTTTATCCATATCTTCCAAAGGATCAAATTAGGCTACATAAGTAATTAGAACCATCAAAATTTACTTGAAATATTTATTACAACAGTTTATAATTTATGTATAATTGGATCCAAATACGTGTTTAGGGCCTTTAGAGGTCTAACATAAATAAAATGTTTGTCTAAAATCTCCTTGTATGTCCTTAGGAAACAAATAACTAGTACACAAACGTTGTAAACCACATTCACAATATTTATCATATTCTACTTTTCCGAAATCTATGTAATTTAGTCATTTTAGACGTTTTTAAACTTGGCCGTATAATTCCTTTAAATTTGTAACATAACTTTAACAGGATCAAATTAGCCCACAACCGTCATTAAAATCATCTAATTTGACTTGAAACATCTATTTCTTTGGAAATCCAACATAAATATATTGTTTGTTTGAAGCCTCTTTATAGGGGTCACTTAAATTACTTTTATTTTTGAGAATTTTCTAAAATTACCTTAAATTGGTGTATTATAATTTTCAAAATTACGCCATTTTAAATGGTTTTGAAGTCAATGGCGGAATTACTTTAAATTTTTACCCAATGTTATACAGGGTTAAATTAGCCCACATGAGTCATTATGACCATCTAATTTGACTTGGAACACTAATTGGAACCGTTTCTAACATACAAATAATTGGATTCTAAATACTTTTTTGAACCCTTTAGATTTCTAGAATAATAAATTCTTTGTTCTAAAACTCTCTAAAGGACCACATGGGACTACTGGCCACTACATTATTTCAATTTTTGATAATATATCAAAATTGCCCGAAATCAGTATATTATAACCTTCAAAAATTTGTCATTTCGGACTTTTTTTACTCAGTCGTATAACTTCTTTAGATATTTACCCTAGCTTTAATAGGATCAAATTATGTGACATAAGTTATTATAACCATCTAATTTGAATGGAAACATCTATTATAACAATTTATAATTTACGTATAATTGGGTCTAACATAGGTGTTTGGGGCCTTTGGAGGTATAAGATAAATAAAATGTTTGTCCGAAACATATTAATATTACCCTAGGGGTCGGGACTCCTACTAAAATTATTTTTATTTTTGAATTTTTTCAAGAATTATCATAAATCAATGTATAATCTTTAAAATTATGTCAGTTCAGATTTTTTGAAGTCAGTCACAGAATTCCTTCAAATTTTATCCAAGTTATAAAAAGGTCATATTAGCCCATTGGAGTCATTAGAACCATTTAACTTGACTTGAAATATCAAATATAACCGTTTTTAACATACCTACAAATTTACAATTGGATTCTAAGTACATTTTTGAATCCTTTGGGGGAATAGGATAAATAAATTATTTATTCTAAACCTCTTTAAATGACCTAAGGGGATTCTTACTTAGATTATTTCAATTTTTGAAAATCTACCCGAATTACCCGAAATGAATGTATTGCAACCTTCAAATTTTCGTTATTTTGGACGTTTTTAAACTCGACTGTGGAACTCCTATTAGTTTTTATCCGTATCTTCCAAATGATCAAATTAGGCTACATGAGTAATTAGAACCATCAAAATTTTTACTTGAAACATCTATTACAATAATTTTTAATTTATGTATAATTGGATCCAAATACGTGTTTGGGGCCTTTAGAGGTCCAACATAAATAAAATGTTTGTCTAAAATCTCCTTGTATGTCTTTAGGGACTCTCACCTAAACTGTTTTTATTTTTGAAAATTTTCAAGAAATATCAGAAATCGGTGTATTTCTTCAAAATTATGTCATTTCAGATGTTTAAGAAGACGGTCGCGAAATTCCTTTAAATTTTTACCCTAATTATAACAGAGTCATTAGCCTGCAGGAGTCATTCTAACCATCAATTTTGACTTGAATCATCAATTAGAACCGTTTCTAATATGCCTATAATTGGATTCTTAATACCTTTTTGAACCCTTTAGATTTCTAGAATAATAAATTGTTTATTCTAAACTTCTCTAAAGGACCACATGGGACTCCCGACCACTAAAACTATTTCAGTTTTTGATAATCTATCGGTATTGCTGAAATCTATCTTCATAATTTCGTCATTTTGGACATTTTAAAACTCAGTCGTAGAATTTCTTTATATATTTACCCTAGTTTTAACATGATCAAATTAGGCCACATGAGTAATTAGATCCAACTAATTAGAATTGAAATATTTAATATAACGGTTTATAAATTATGTACAATTAGATTCAAAATACGTGTTTGGGGCATTTGGATGTCCAACATAAATAAAATGTTTGTCCGAAACCTATTAATATTACCGTAAGTGACTCCTACTGAATGTTTTTGTTATTTTTGAAAATTTTAAAAGATTTTCATAAATTAGTGTATTATATTCAAATTCCTTTAACTTTTTACCCAAGTTTTAACAGGGTCATATTAATCTACATGAGTCATTAGACCCATCTCATTTGATATGAAACATCGATTGCAACTATTTTTAATATATTTATAATTGAATTCTAAATATCTTTTTGAAGCTTTTGGATGTTTAGGAATAATAAATTGTTTGTTCTGAACCTCTTTAAAAGACCACAGGGGACACCTAGTGAAATTATTTAAATTTTTGAAAAATCTATCATAATTACCTTAAATCGGTTTATTACAACCTTCAAAATTTCGTCATTTCATACATTATTAAACTCGATCATAGAACTCCTTTAAATTTTTACCCTATCATTAACAGGATTAAGTTAGGTCAAAGGAATCATTAGAACCATCTAATTTGACTTGAAAAATCAATTACAACAGTTTATAATTTACGTATAATTGGATCTAAACTATGTGTTTGAGGTCTTTGGAGATCCAAGATAAATAAAATGTTTGTTTGGAATCCCTTTATATGACCCAGGGGAACTCTCACTGAAATTTTCAAGATAAATAAAATGTTTGTTTGGAACCCCTTTAAAAAAATTCAAGAATTTTCGGATTTCGGTGTATGATAAAATCTTCAAAATTATGTTATTTTTGATGTTTCTGAAGTTGGTCGCAAAATTCCTATAAATTTTTACCCAGGTTTTAACTAGATCATATTAGCTCGCATGTGTCATTTGAACTATCTAATTTGACTTGTAACATCAATTACAACCATTTCTAATAAATACCTACAATTGGATTTTAAAGACATTTTTGAAGCCTTTGGAGGCATAGATAAATGACTGTTTCTAAACCTCTTTAAATGACCACATGAGACAGGCATTGAAATTATTTTGGAGTTTTTAAAAATCTACCTAAATTACCCGAAATGGGTGTTTTTAAACCTTCAAAATGTAGTCATTTTGGACGTTTTGAAACTCGGTTGTAGAACTCTTCTAAAATTTTACCCTAGCTTTAGTATGTTCAAATTAGGTCACAAGAGTATTCGAATCATCTAATTTGACTTGAAACATCTATTGTAATAGTTTATAATTTACATATAATTGGATCCAAAATAGGTGTTTGGGGCCTTCGAAGGTCCAAGATAAATAAAATTTGTTCAAAACCTCTTTATATGACCCTAAGAGACTCCTCCTGAAATTATTTTTATTTTTGAAAATTTTCTAAACCTACAAAAAATCGGTGTATTATAATTTTCGAAATTACGTCAGTTAAGATGTTTTAGACTGCGAAATTCCTTTAAATATTACCAAAGTTATAATATGGTCATATTAGCCCATATAAGTCATTAGAGTCATCTAATCTGACTTGAAACATCAATTACAACAATTTCTAATATACCTACAATCGGATTCTAAATACCTTTTTGAATTCTTTGGAGGCTTTGAATAAATAAATTATTTATTCTAAACCTCTTTAAACGATCAAAGGGGTCTCCCACTAAAATTATTTCAAAGTTTGAAAATCTACAGGAATTACCCTAAATCGGTGTATTATATATAACCTTCAAAATTTCGTCATTTTGGACGTTTTTAAACTCGGTCGTAGAACTCCTATAAATTTTTACTCTATCTTTAAAAGGATCAAATTAGGAAATATGAATCATTAGAACCATCTAAATTTACTTGAAATATTTATTACAACAGTTTAAAAGTTACGTACAATTAGATCCAAAATATGTGTCTGTTACCTTTGCAGGTCCCGCATAAATAAAATATTTGTCTGAAATCTGTTTATATGACCTTAGGAGACTCTCACTTAAATTATTTTTATTTTGAAAAATTTCTATAATTACCAGAAATCGATGTATTATAATCCTCAAAATTACGTCATTTTAAATGTTTTAGAAGTCGGTCAAGGAATTCTTTTAAATTTTACCCAAGTTATAACAGGGTCATATTAGCCTGTATGAGTCATTAGAACTATCTATTTGACTTGAAACATCAATTACAACTATTTCTAATATACTTACAATTATTCTTAATACGTTTTTGAAACCTTTGGAATAATATTTTTTTTGTTTTAAACCTCATTAAATGTCCATAAGGGACCCTCACTAAAATTATTTCAATTTTCGAAAATCTATTGAAATTACCCGAAACCGGTATTATAACTTTCAAAATTTTGTCATTTCGAACATTTTTAAACTTGGTCATAGAACTCTTATAACTTTTTACCCTAGTTTTAAAAGGATCAAATTAGGACATAAGAGTTATTAGAACCATCTAATTTGACCTAAAATATCAATTTTAACCGTTTTTAATATATCTACGGATGTCTATAAACTTGTGAAACTACTTATATGGTTCCTTAGTTTATTTGGATCTTCTACAATAGTAATAACACATATTTATATAAGGTTTGATCATGCATAAAAAAAAACTTGTGACATCATTCATGTTTTAGCCTTTTAGGTTTAGTTTTTTTAAAATAATAATATCGGTTAATCAACATTTAATCACTACAAAAATTTTATTATTGTAACTGTTAATTTTTAACAGTTCATAAAATAACCGTTAATATGAACCAATTATACTATAACACCCTGATAAATCTCTCTTTCCAAACTACTGTTGGATTACCGACATGCGTTCAAATGCTAATGCTTAATTAAAACAAAATTTTCCAATAGAAAAATTAAAAACTTTTAAAAATAAAATTAACCATCGAACCAGATTCTTTAAAACATTATAAATTAGAACTATTAATACCCTTACTACAAAATACCAAAATATTACATCAAACTTAAATCCAAACCAACAATTTGAAATCCTTCAGAATAAACTAAGAATTCGAGAAATCTAATTTAAATAAAAAATCCACTAAACCTACTGAATGTCCAACCGAATACCTGTTAGAAATATGCTCCCCAATATTACAAGTGTAAGTATTGGATCATTATAGTGTCATTGAAAGGCGAAGGCCATAGCCAAATATCACACAAATCACGTATCTAGCAAGTTGAATACATAAGGAATTACAAAAACATAGACAATTGAAACAATTATTTAAACGTAAATAAATATAGCATGATTAAACGTATGACGCAATATTTTATTCAATTAACTTGCAATTTTATTAATAACTTGGATTAATAAATATACTAGGTTGTCTCCTCATGTCCTAATTAGAACTTCAAAAATAGATAAATAAACCCAATGCACTCTCGTCAGAGGGCATAAAAAACAACATAAATCCATATGATGAACGGGGCACGACTCTGTTACAAAACTAAATGAGATTTCAACTAACCCCAATTTTAATTCAAAACTTTGGAAAAGAGAAACTCGTTGATCACAAGAACTTTAAGTAAAAGTCATAGATAATAGCCCGTGAAGCCCCAACCCCTAATTATCTATTAATACTCTAGACATGCACTAGCCTAGAGTTTTATTGATTAACTGATTTTCATTTACATGATTATAAAGTATTTCATCAACTTCAACTCATTTAGTCAATCACATGTCGTTTATTATAACTAGGCAAACAACCTCATACATAGAAACGATTTAAACTTTGGATTCCATTATCAATATTACACTTGTTGGACAAAGCCAACTAACCTCGTTATTAAGACTTGAACAAACCATTTACTCAATCCATACAATAGATTATGAAAGAGTAACATTAAATAACCTCATGGATTAATTAATAATTAGTTTCATTTAAACCATAAACCAAATTTTCTCAACCATACGTAATCACATCATGATTAGTATTAATTATTCCAAATCAAATACCACACAATAGTGCCAAATTGTGCTTCTAAACTAAAGGACATGAATCCTTTCAAATACAGGACACCGAATGGGATGAATTTAATGTCAAAATTTTGTATTTTTTTCCCAAAAAAAGGCCTCTAATAGCATATAATTTATGAAATTTGATTTCTATGGGTTAATTCCTTCATGAATACATGCCATATTTTATGAAATTCGATTTCCCTCATTTGCATGCATATAATTACGTATTATTATTACTATAATTACTTTAAAAAAGTTATTAATTATATTATTATTACCCACTAATAACTAATAGTATTAATAATATTAGCATATTAACAATAAAATCAATAGTAATAATCAAACATAATAACAATTATTAAGCGTAATAATAATAATAGTAATAACAATAATAATACCATAAATAATATTTTTTTAAAAATACATAAACGCCCAAATAGGGCATTTTCTACTGTGGTGGAACTGCCCATATTGGGCGTTCTCACTCCGATGGTTGTCGTTCTTTTTCGTGGTGGCATGGTGCTTTGTTGAAGGGTAAGTGAAGGAAAGTGAGTGAAATTAGGGAAATGATGGAAGGATGCATTGGGAAAATCGTAATTAAAATGTTGGCGGTAAGGAGTAAAACGTCCGCGACGTTTAGCGTTGCACTTCATAAAACTTATGGTTAGAAGGAAGGGAAGAAGGAGGGAGGAAAGCCAGTCGTGGCTGGTGGCAGGCTCATCGGCAATAAGGGTTGTGCCTATGACAACAGAGAGGGTTGGCAGAGGAGAGTAAATTAGCACGGTAGGGGGAAGCAAGTAAAAGCACATTTTCTTTTCTTTTGTTTTGGGTGAGTAAAGAAAATCAGGGTTTCGGGGTGAGTTGATGTACTTAAATAATATGGATAATGGATAGGATAGAACTTTTGGCACGATGACTTTTATTTTATTTTTTAAAAAAAATAAGTCTTATGATTAAAATAAATAATTACATACTTAATTTTAAAAAAATAAAATATAACCTATATAAAAAGTATGTATATATAGAAAATAATTAAATTGCAATATATATAGAAAGTATTTCCGATAAAATATAGTCAAAATTTATTTCTGATTAAATGTATGTATAAAAAGTATTTCCGATAAAATATAGTCAAAAAATTATTATGATTATTTTGCACACGTAGTGGTGGCGTTACTTGTATCATAGTGCAGAGAATATCGATAATTATATTTTGGAAACATTATTACCACCACGTCCGATATTCCAAAAGAACACCCATTATTACTTGCAAATTAGATAGTACACCCGGGTGCACCAATCCTATGTGGCATATGCAAGCAAAGGAAAGTAGAGGAAAAAATGATAGGGGTTTAGTACATTGGGAAAATGACAAAAGTAGGGCACTATTCTTTTTAAATCTGAACTTTTTCATTGGAAATAATACACGTATTGTACATAACTATTAAAATGAACATTTTGTACTTCTGTAATGAACATTATATATTATACGAATGAATATTAAGTATTATAACAATGATCATTAATTATTATTAAAATGAATATGGAACTTCGTGAAGAAAGTATTGCGAAAATGAACATTATGCATAGTAAAAATGAATATTATATACAATTTGAATGAACATTATGTACAAAAGTAATGAACATTAACATATATCACACGAATTGAATAGAATGAACATCATTTACTAGACAATGAACATTGGGATGTGTAATATTCATTATTTCCCAGGTGAAATCATTATTAGTACTTCTTAATTTGCGTATGGGAAAAAGATACACACATAAAACTTTGTAATATTATTTTTAAATTTGAACTTTTGCATTGAGAATGTTTATTAAAATGAACATTGAACATTAGGTTCAAAGTCAATGAACATTACGTTCATTTACAATGAACATACAGTTCAAAGGCAATGAACTTTACGTTCATAGGCAATGAACATCACGTTCAAAGATAATAATATTACGCTCAAAGACAATGAACATTACGTTCAAAAGCACTAAACATACACTTCAAATGCACTGAAAATTACGTAATAAACTTCACATATAATGAACATTACATATAAACAGAATGAACAATATACTCAATTGTAATGAACATTTAACTTTTCTCTAATGAACATTAGTAACGAATATACATAAATTAGCAAATTCCATGAATTATAAGAAAAAAAATCATTATCAAGTACTAGAAAGTGTTGTGTGGGAAATCCAAATAGTCATGTTACGTGAGAAATCTAACTATAATCATTGCGCTTAATAATGAAAAATTTGAAACTTACAATATACATTCAAGACATTGTATACCGAGTTGCAGTATCTAACTTGTTCATTACACATTTACACTCGCAGATTTGGAGTTTGTGTATTGTCGGCGCGCTGAGAGAGACTCCGACTTATAAAGTGCATCGGCGCTTCCTTCGCGTGCGCGCGCGCTCTCTCTCTCTCTCCGTTCCGCGGTAGTAGTCGTTTCGTCAACAATCAAACTTGACAAAAAAAGAGAGTCAGACGTCGAGACCCAAGTCCCAACCTCCATTTCTTTTTTCGTTCGTCTCTCTGTCAACCAAACCAAAAACCTTCACTCCCTAAAATTTAATATTCTTCCAAGTGATCGATGAAAGTCTGAAGATGTGAGCTGATATTCGTGAAATTAGGGTTCCGACTTCGCCGGAGAAGAGAGAGATTGAGTTCGGAACAATGCTTGACACAAGAAGTTTGCCAGAGATGGATCTAATGAGATCAGAGGAAATGCAGCTAGTTACTGTTGATTATTCCGATTGAATCGGCTCATCGTACTATCTCCTACATCGGCGATCTCTCTCATCCAATTCAAAGATGTAAGTTTCTTAATTTTTTTTATCACTTTATCATTCTGTGATTCTATATTGGAGTTGAAAGATGATTGAACTTTGTGTAACATGATATTTCGATTTGTTAATCTTGATTTTTTGGCGATTGTGTTAACTTTATGTTCGCTTGAGTATTATGTGGGCATTAATTCAGTTGATTTCGAGTTTCCGAGTAAGTTAATTTTGAGTTTTTGATGATTTTGTTCTGTTTGTGTTGGATTGTCTATAATGTGGCATTAGTTTAGTAGATTTCAAGTTTCCGATTAGGTTAATTTCGAGTTTTGTTGATTTTGTTAGTTTTATGTTGGATTATGTGTATTGTGGCTTTAGTTTAGTTGGTTTCAATTTCCGATTAGGTTAGTTTTGATTTTTCGATTATTTTGTTAGCTTTATGTTGGATTAAGTATAATGTGGCATTAATTTAGTTGATTTTGAGTTTCCGCTTAGGCTTTTTTTTTAGATTTTTATGATGATTATGTCATGTTTATGTTGGATAAAGTATATTTAGCGTGAATTTAGTTTATTTTGGAGTTTCTGATTAGGTTATTTTTTGATTTTTTTTGATGATTTTGTCAGTTTTATACTGAATTATGTATGAGGTGGCATGAAATTAGTTCTATGGATCTGTTGATTTTGATTTGGTATGTGCTGGGAGCATTGTATGGTGAAATGTTTGCTCCTATTTTACGAGGCTAAAGATGACGGAATAGAGGAGGTAAAATGTTTGTTTAGGATGAAACTTAGGGAACTCGAGACAGTGCTTTTAGAGATGAATGCAAATTGTGAAAAACTACAGCATACATACAACGAGCTTATAGAATTTTAGTTGGCGTTATTGATGGTAAAAGTTCGTTTTCCTTCGTGAATTGTGATGCTGATCTTCATGTACTTTGATGACTCATTAGTCATTAGATGCCAAATATATTGAGTTTCATCTGCAGTGTGCTGCGCTCTGCTTCTAGCTACCTGGTACCTCTTTGAAATGTAGTTTATTAAGTATTTCTGAGGCTTGTGGAGAAGTTATTGAACTGTGTTTATCTTTTCAGGTGGCAGAGTTTTTTCATTCAGCTTTTAGTACGGCAGTTCAGAAGACAGTAAATGAAGAACGGTTTATGGGTGAAAATCAAATTCACAGTCCCTTATTACGAGAAAAAGTAATTTTACTTGTTATCTCTTTGCAGTCCAAAATTGTTTCTGTTAGTTTTTTCTTGAGGATCCATAACTTAAGCTTTTGTTCAGGAAATGATGGTTGATTCATCAAAACAATGTAGGCTTGGTTTCATCTGTGGTCTGGTCACTAGAGAGAAATCAATAGCATTTGAGAGAATTCTTTTTCGGGCAACCAGGGGAAATGTCTTTCTGAAGCAAGTGTGCTTGAATATGCTGTTGTTGACCCTGCGTCAGGGCACAAGGTGAACATGATAATCATTAAAACGTGTCTTCTTAGATCTTGTGAATTTTTCTTTCCTTTGTTCTTTTCCATGTCCCTGTTCAAATTAGCAGAGTTAAACAAGAAGATGATTAGTCATGTAGCATTACAGCCAGAATGAATCGTTCTATTTGAAATGTGAATTAAGTTTGTTAGCAAGTGTACTGCATTAACCAGGTCTTTTTTGTAATCTCCATAGCTTTGCGCTGAGTTGTTCATCATTCGTGATTTCTGCTGAGTTCCAAATGATTATTTATCTGGATTATATGGTGGTTTTGGTTGAGAAAATCGTATTTGTCATCTTCTACTTGGGTGAAAGGGCAAAAAGCAAAACAGTAAAAATATGTGATGCATTTGGAGTAAATTGTTACTCTCTCTGATGACCCGAAAAAGCAACATCAGAGGATAAAAGTGGCATTGCTTGCTTTTAGATGCAATATTGGTTAGGTTTATTTATTTATTTATTTTGGATTAAAGTTTTTTTTGAGTTTATGAACACTGATACTCAGCAATGTTTAAGTTCTTGACTTCTAGTCAGGTTTTTCTGTGGAAGCAATAAATAGACAACTTGCCCCAATTTATGTGAGGATAAGAGAAGTATACATCAATATAAACTAAGTAGTCTATAATGACCATCTCTGTGCATTGATAACAATGCTCACCATTAAATTACCATCTACTGGATTTATTAATTTTTAATATGAATATTCTGAACTTTTCATATTGATCTCTATGGATTTTTTTCCTGGGTTGCAGGGATTTGAAAAGGGGAAGAATTAGTATGTAAGGGGATCTATAAATGTAGAGAAAATAAAGCTTTTGATTTTAGGAACTCACTGAGGAAGCTACCTGTAAAGACTTGTATGGGTTGTAAATATATGAAGCCTGAGCATTCAAGCAGGTCTTAGGGGTATTTTCCTTGCTTGTGAGACATTAAGCTTTGCAAACTTGTATTTACTGATATTATTGATGAACAGAATTGATGTAAATCATAAAAACCCTATTTTTCATCTATGGTTGATTATTGGGTCTAAAGGATCAACTCAGACACATGGGCTTAGAAAGAAATTTCTACTTGCTAAGTTCCATGAAAATGACGTTAATGACCATTTAAGTATGCAATAGACCATTTATTTTGGTCCAAGGAGTATCTAGTGTGCATTATCAAGCTTTAAATTAAGTAGGGCTTTATTTAATAAGCTTTTACTTAATTTAAGCTTAAAAGAACTCCTGTTTTTTATTGCTTTCAATAAACAAGTTGCATTGAAGCTACTGGTTTGATTTGATTATTTAATGAAGCCTAAATGAAGGTTTGTTTATTTTGGATGTGATTATGAAGATTAATGTGCTGGAACAGTTTTAAGGCTAGGATTTGGAAGGTTGGCTCATTTGCATTGAAGATCATTAAGAGAGGGGTTACAATTCTATAAGTTGGATATTCATTATGCTTTATTTCTGACCAGATTTTATTGTAAGGTTACAAGCATTATTTTAAACATTGAATCCCTTCTTAATCACTTTTTTTTGGCTGGTCAGTTTCTCTTTGGGATTCATTGCATTGAAGAGCTTATTTTAAGGGGAACTAAGAAGGGGTTATGGAATTAAAAGAGCCTAGTATTATAGAAGGGAGTTTTGGAGCATAAATGGCTGAGTTAAGGTGTTTTAACTCCAGCATTTAAAGGACCAACGAATTCCTATCAACTTCAGCTGAATTTTTAGTGCTTTAACCTGATTTCACTTGGATTCCAAAGACATTCAAGCTTCTTTTAACCCATTTAATCATTTTCATTATGTAGCTTAATAGATGCTTAGTTTTATTGTAAGTAATTAAGCAAATTAGCTGATCAGATTTTAAGCCTTGGAGAATTTCGTTTTTTTTTTGTGCGTTTTTTTGGGCTGATTTGTGTCTTTTCATTTCCTTGAGTCTTTAGAGTTTCTAGGTTCATTTTTAGCCTATAAAGAGGAAGTGCATTTGTAATAGAATTAGTTTTGATGAATGATTAAGCAAAAGCCTTCTTTGCCTAGCTATTTCTAAAATTGTCTAAGTAAGTTTTCCAAAGTTTTACTTGAAGAGTTTGAGTGGTTAAGTGAGTATTCCTTCCACACAAATTGAGAGGTTCTATTGGTTAAGTGAGTATTCCTTCCACACAAATTGAGTGGTTCTATTGGATAAGTGAGTATTCCTTCCACACAAATTGAGTGGTTCTATTGGTTAAGTGAGTATACCTGCCAAAGTACTGCAACCAGTAGGTTTAAGTGAATATTCCTTGCCTACATATCTTGTTTGTTGAAGTGAGTAATCCTTCCAAACATCTCTTTCTTTTTAAGTTATTTTCGTCCATATTCTGTCCAGATTTCTGTCCGCTTTCCCTCACCATTTCCACCCATTTTTCCCACACCAAAAATCATCCCCTATTCTGGCCATGGCCTAAAACGTCCATTAATCCATTTCAAAGCCTACGCAATCATCTTTACTAAGCCTAATCACATCCCATCAGGTTTTAGATCCATTTGAGAACTAGTAATCTCTAATGTTCCCTACTAGATTTTACATCAAGAATGTTGATTTTCATGTAAGCATTTGAATAGCTGATTCTACTGACAATTCCATTGGTAGGTCACTGTCAGACTGACTGAACTAAAGACTACTGTAGATGTTGGTCATGTGCACTGCGACAATGGCTTAAATACAGTTGGATCCCAAATTGAACTATAGAACCATTTGGTTATTATTTATTTGATATTTCTTTATAGTTTAAACTGGATTCCACTTATTCAGTTTATACGTCTAGATGCTGCTTTCCCTTTCATATTTATTAACCAAGTAACATGTTGGTGTTGAACTACATTCAGCCACTGAATCGTGTCTCTTTCTTCTTTTTTTGGAATAACTTTCTTTGTTAGGTTAAAAAAGAGAAATCCATTTATCACACTCTGAATATGCTCAGTATAGATGTGACAAAGAAGTGTGTTGTTGCAGAAGGATGGTGTCCAATCTTTTCAACAAAACAGGTCAGAATTGATCATCATGTCATTGTTCAAGCTATGCTAACTTAGTGTTGAAATCAGCCGTTCATAGGATTCTCTTTGAGACAAATTGTATTGCAATCTGACTGGTGTATTATCAATCTCTTAGATTCAAGATACACTGCAACAGGCAACATATAAAAGCAACTCACAAGTTGGTCCAATATTCTGCATTCTGCTGACAAATGAATCACCACCAACTTATTTCCGTACAAATAAAATTCGCAGGTGTATTTCAAGAAATTGTGGATGCATATGGGTGAGTTGAGTACTAGTTGCGAATACTTGCAATGACAATATGCTATAAGTTTGCTTGAGTTGTCAAAATTCTTTATCACTGATATAGGTAGGCAGGTTAGGAGTGGGTGAGTGGCTTTTTGGCCCATTTAAGGCTTGGGGTTAAGCTAGGAGTGAGGAAGGGCCTTTGTTATAACAAATCTTGCTTGGACCAAGCGAATCCATTTGGGTTCCCCACATACACTATTCCATGGAAGGTATGGAAGCCAGGATTTAGAACTTGTGGCCACTGTGGTTAGTTGATCAAATAATCCATTTTGGTGTTTAGACTAATCTATAGGTCTTAAATTCTTACTGATAGGTGTGCAGAAGTCACTGAGGTGTGGCGTTATCTGGTCTTATTTCCTCCTCTACTCTGTTTTGCTCCATCCTCTTCTACAATAAGATGTTTTTATTTTCATGACCGCATGATGTTTGAATGTCAACAGTTCACTGAAAGAGTGAAAGCCTGTATTTGTTTCACAAATCAACATTTGTTTTGTTTGATGAAAGTTATGTTGGAACTTGAAATCCTGTCATCAATTACCAAATTAACCTTGACTTGTTTGAAAAGGAAAGTTTCAAGCTCATGATACCTTGGGAAAGTTTGCGTGAAAGATTTATGATATTCTTTGACATAAGAATTTTTATACTTTGTGAAACTCATATTGGATTTATCTCGCTGCATGGAATGCTGCAAATAATTCAAGTAGTTGTCTAGAAATAACTGGACTAGTTTGCGCTTTTGGACTATTGACTTCTCATTTTCATTTGCCAATAGCTTTTTAACCCCCTCCCATCCCCAACATTGTCTATTTCTACTTGATCCCTGTGCAATTTCAGTGAACAACTAGATTAGGTCTCATACAAAGCACAGATTTTACTAAAATTGACCCAATAATATTAAACTGTTAACTATAAAAATCAACTATATCCAAACCTTAAAAACCAAATGTAAGTGGGTAAATCATGCTCAACCCAACTTGATCCGTTGAGTTGATATGATATCTTCTAAGACTAAATTATTTAACAAATTTAAGAAGTTGAAAAATATATCGACAAATTGAAATATCATTGAGTTGAATAAACTTTTTTAATATCTTCTAAGATTTAATTATTTGGAAGGAATATTGAAATTTAACTTAGTAAAAATACTCTAAAAAACTTAATTATGAATGATTAGATTTTATCAAGTATAGATTACTTTCTCTAAAAAAAATAGATGGAAAAAAATAAGGGCGGTAAATTTTTTACCCTTAACGGTTGTCTTTTACTATATAGTAATAGATGCTCTACTTTGTGCTGATTACAGGGTTGGTGTATACACAATCATCACATTCCCTTTTATTATTTGCTGTAATGTTTGGTGATTGGGGCCATGGTATATGTTTGTTTTTAGCAACATTGTACTTGATCTCGAGGAAAAAGTTCTCTAGTCAGATTTGGTGCTTCTCCAAGTTCAAGTTAAATTCGTATCAGTCAAGTTGTGAAAGTTAGCTTGTTTTATCCCTAAATCCTTAAACCAGCTAATATGTTTTCCTGTGGCCTGCAGATGATGTCGTTTCATGTCGTATATGGTATATAGACTTTTTAAAAATTCTCGGAATACTCAGACCATACCCTAGTTAATGGACCATACCCTAGTTAAATGTGGTACTTTGATAGAGTAGAATAATTCATGAGTCAGGATAACTGAGGATGATTCGTGATGCTTATGATTCTTAAGACAATTACATTGACTGCTAAGTAAGGACATAAGTGTTGAACTTTTAGCCATGACATTGTTTGATTATGGGGTTCATCTTCATGTCTGTTTGTAAAACTTTGTGTAAACTGCAAGTGAAGTTGAATTTCCTGTTGAAGTTCTATACTTCTATACTTCCCTAATTCTATACTTCTCACAACCATGGCTTGGAGTTTCTTGATCATATGAAGGTTCATCGAACAACCTGTGCAGGGTGTGTGATACTGGTGTCTATTTTATCACCTGGCTTACCTAAAACATATTGTTAATGGGATTAACCTAGTTAGTTTAGCAAATGGTATGAATGAAAGAATCTCGTCTTCCAGGACACAGCCCCTCTTACTGTTTTTGTATTTCGCTAAAATAACCTTACGTCTTGCCTTTCTTGCATTGCTATTGTTAATCAGCTTTTTTTTTATGTTACAAGCAGAAACTTGGAGATACCATGCAGATGGCTTTGGTGGTCGTTATTTAATTATGTTGATGGCTTTAGTTTCTATATATACGGGTCTGATATATAATGAATCTTTTCACTCCCATTTCAGCTTTTTGGATCCTCTTCCTATGCATGCTGTGATTCTTCTTGCCGGTATGAACATTTGTGACCTTCTGTGATGTGCCTATTATTTATGTACTAATTGTCAGTAATAGATGTCTTAGCCCTGTCTCTGTTGCACAGTAACAGTACGTGATACTTACCCATTTGGTGTGGATCCTGTATGGCTTGGAAGCCGTAGTGAATTACCATTTATAAATTCTTTGAAGATGAAAATGTCGATTCTTCTTGGAATAATGTTAAGCCACTGTAATGCGAAATTCTTCAAAAATGACCTGAATATCTGGTAATTGAAATTGGAGTAAATTTTCAATTGACACTTTTTGTTTGCAAAATGCACATGGTGATGCTTCATGTGAAACTGCTTGTCCAGGTACCAGTTTGTTCCCCAGATGATATTTTTCAAAAGTCTATTTGGCTGCCTTTCACTTCTCATCCTTGTCAAATGGTGCACTGGCACTAAAGCTGATTTTTATCATATACTTATGTACATGTTCCTTAGTCCTACTGATGACCTTGAATAGAACCAGTTATTTTTTGGTCAGAAATCGCTTCAGGTATTCCCAGTTTCCTTCTTTCACCATAGTACTCCCAGAAGATTATTCAACTGACATAATGACAATTTTCTGCGCAGGACTACTGATAATTTGCTAAATTCTGTTGCTCTTTATGTTCTTTATTTCTGTTCCATGGATGCTATTTCCGAAGCCTTTTATTCTGAAGAAGCAACATTAAGAAGTATGCTAACTTTAATGAGTTAAGTAATGCCCTTTCTTTTGGAATCTGTCAGTTTTATTTGCACTGTAAAATAGGTCCTGCATTCTGTAAAATAATTGCTATTTTTTTCTCAGCAGCCCCGAGGTCGTTCGTATGCACTTCTTGATAATGATGACGATTCATTGGATTTTGAGATGGAGCATGATTCTCATGGACATGATTTTGAGTTCAGTGAAATTTTTGTTCACCAACTAATACAGCCTTATATTTACGGTTATGGCTCTCAGGTAGGTTATTAATGCTCCCTCCGTCCCATAGTAAATTTCATAATTGACTTCAGCTCCACTTTAGGAGTAGTTGTTGAATGTGAATGAAATATTTGTTAGTGAAGTATGTACGATTTAAATAATTGACTGTCAATAGAGAGCGAAATGGACTTTCTTGAGACATCAAAAATCATCACTAGTATTGTACTGAAAGGGGATTGTTTGCTTCTGCTTTCAATCTTAGAGACAGTGGGTTATGTTCTACAGTATTACTGGTGTAGATAGCTGCCAAATTTTCATTAATCTTTGAGGTCTTGAGGAATTCTAAGTTTGAATTCTGAGGCCTTAACAAGTGAAGTCATCAGCTTGTTTCTGAGTAGTAGTTGGATTACATTTAACCTTTCCAGTCCAACCTTCCCTCCCCAATGGCTAACTGGGGCGTTTTGTTTTCAATGTCTGGAGGAGTGCACCTGCTTAGTTTACATCCTAATACCTTGTTCATCATTCCAAAATATCCGTTTAGATTGAATTTTGTCGTGAGTCACGTATTTCAAAACATGCAGCTATTCTAAGACAAAGATATGAATAAACTGTAGCATAATATCTTGAGCACAATGTTACTCGGTATATTCTTGTCAATTTGTTCTAATTGTTTTTATATCTGCTACTGTTGGAGTGCTATTAGTAATGGAAACTCTAAGTGCATTCCTACATGCTTTCGCTGGGTGGAATTTCAGAATGCGTTCTTCGAGGGAGAAGGTTACAAGTTTCAACCATTCTCATTTGCCTGTCGTAGTGACAAAGATGAGTGATAGTGCTAATGCATACATTATAGTTAGTTCATTCCAGCTGAGCCAGAATCTACATTTGCATCCATGGATTACACGTTTTACACTTCCTCAACCAGTTTTGCATCCATGTAATCTACATCTGAGATAGAGTGGTGGACTGTTCCTGGTGTGGCAGGTCTGGTTGTAGATATTGGCATCGTTGAATGGGATCTCTCATATACACAAATGACGTAAATTATGTGCTAGAAGTTGGTTATAAATGTAACATCTCATAAACTAGAAATCTAATCATGCTCTTTGATGTACAGTGTATAGGACGATTCTTGTAAGATACAGTATGCTCAATGTAAAGGTTCCTGGACCTGTGCAACCAGGCACCATTGGAGACTTGCCATGATTCTACGATTTCATGGACCTACATCCATTAGAGAACTTAACTTCCTTGGTAATTTTTCAAGTCCTATCAATATGCATCAGAGCATATGCCAATGATTTAAAGCAAATAGGCAACACAGCATACACACACACACACATATAGTAGAGATGCAACATGTAAAAAACATGCACCCAGATGAATTGTAATTTTGTCTGATGAACACAATAACATTAAGATAATGTTGTATCTACCACTAGAGTACGTGGTTACATAACATTCCAGTTTTGTTTCCTAATAATAAGTCCCTCAACTCCTCGAGTATTGAACTTCGACGTAGCTATATAAAAGAGCTTTCAACAAATTCACCGCAGTTGGAACTGCAGTAAATGAGTATTTACAAATGGGCGTTGTCCAATAAAAATGGACCAAGCCAACGTGGTTGATTTAACTTTACTGAGTAGCTTGGATGTTCACAGCAGCTACAGTTGAGACCATGGAGTTCACACCGCAAACATTGTGGCCTCGGCAGATTTTGTAATAGCCATGATCTCCCCAGCTAGGGCCCCATGAATTCTTAATGATCCAGTACGGCTTTTCCTTGAACCTTATTGGAGCATAACCAGCTGATCCATAACCGACCAATAGCACTCCATGATCCAAACTCTTCAAGCAAATCAATGGGCAAGAAACACCAAAAATATATGTCTGCATGGCCCCAGCATGAATACCCACTGCAGCAAACAGAAGAAAAAAACCAGTTAAGCATAACTCGTTAGTTTGATTAACCAGGAATTCCGGAAATGGATAATGATACATTTAAGAGGGTTTTGTACCTGCTAGGGGACCATTCTTGACCAAATTGGCAGCTATTTGGTTTTCATCAAGGGCGACCACACTAAAGTTAGCCACAGTAGCAGCAACCTTGCTTTTGTCAAACTTGCAGGTCCCGCGATCAGTGCCAGTGTAAGGATAGTCTTCCTCCCGTTGAATTCCACCAGACTTGAGTACATACTCAAAAGCATTATTCATCAACCCACCACTGCAGCCAGAGTCACATGAGTTACGTTCTTCAGGATCACACTGCAAGAACAAAACAATTTTGATGCATTAGGACAACCACCCACTGGCCTTCCATCATGATTTTAAAACAGAGGGAGCTCAGATCAAAACTACTCAATCAACAAGAACCTCTGGCTAATAACTTTTTTGTTTCATAAAGGCCACTGTAAAAGCAAAAGGTTGCAATCCTAATATGGCTCTAGTACTTCGAAGCCGAATGACAATTTATATCATAAAATCCTATATTTTACTCTGTAATTTTTTTCAACACAAGAGCACCTAGGCATGAGAAGTTAATTAAGGCAAGGAAACCTCAACATGTGCCAATTCAGGTAAGATTAGTCGTTCAATTAGAGCATGCATATGCATCATAGGATTAACAGGCTTCATTAATGAAGCAAATGGACTAATACCCTACAACCACGCGTACTGATGAAACTCCAACAAGACTCATGACTATTCATAGATGTGTTTTAAGCATTATTCAACACTACACAGCCAACACGTGGGGCAGGAGGTTTACACATCGCAGTGTCCTTCCTAGATCTTACCTTCTTTGTTTCTTTCCCGGATTTGTTTTTCTTCTATTTATTAAACATAGAATTACAAGTGAAAATACTTCTTTATAATATTCCAGAGAGCATCATCCACAAGAAAGACAATACATCATTACATCAAAATCGTAGATGTTCGACTACGACAAAATATGAACAAAATTACCATCTAACCATACCTAAGAAGACAATAGGTCTTAACAAGGAACACGTTAATATACCAGCGACACATAATCGATGAAATCTCCATCCAACCATACAGAACCAATGAGCTCAATATACTTGCACAACAATCAAATCAATATTTGAACCCACAGTATCAACAAAAGCACTGACCTCATGGTCACAATCCACCAGCTGTTGCTCACTCAAACCAACCAGTTTCCCAGTCGCAAGATAATTAGCACCTTCTAATGCTCCTGTAGCACTAAAAGACCAGCATGATCCACACGAACCCTGAATTATTCCACAATATCAACGTCAGTACCTAGTAACTTTATAATACTCTATCTGTTTCATTTTATTTTTCTCGTTTAAAATCTATAAATTTTAGAGTTAAACTTTAATCATAAATTTTTCTTAATTTATAAGAAAAAACATAATAATATGAGATTTTAAAAAATTCGTCTTAATATATATTTTTCAAATATCAACTTATAATTTTTGCAAATACATCGTTGCAGATATTTAAAATTTAAATTTCTTTCGAAATTAACGCACAAATAAACGAGATTTAAATTTCCTTCGAAATTAACGCACAAATAAACGAGAAGAACAAAAATAGATGGAGAGAGAAGTGATAATACTCCATCTACAAAGGTTTAACATAAAATCACTCCTCAAAATAACAAAAATTTGTAATCCAGAATTAATACTCTAAAATAAAATTAATGTTTATCAATTTGATTTTTGATGAACAAAATCCATGCTAAAATAAAAATTTATCTGATTAAAAATTTGAACTCTCATAGATGGCTTCTTCACCTCAATAATAATTTCTTTCAATTTCTATTCAATTTGGTAGGTTATTCGGAGCTAATTAGGCAAATAAAATAAAACTTCCAATCATGAGAAAAATTATTGACTAATTAGGTCATCATCAGCTGATAATTCTACAAAAAGCACAATTAAAAAAAATTACTAAGAACTAAAGCTATATTATTAACAGAAAAATCACAGTAATTCATGGCTTCATACTCTAAAACAACTTTAATTTGCATCAATTTGATTTTTGATGAACAGAAACCTTTTCTAGAAAAATAAACATCTGACTGAATATCTGAACTCTCTCATGTATAGTACCTTCAGCTCAATCACAAGTTTATTCAACTTTTATTCAAATTTTGCAGCTTAAATCGAAGCATAACTTTGCAAGTAAAATAAAACCTCGAATCATGAGAAAAATTAGGTCATCATCAATTCTTAATTTAACGAAAAACATAACTAAATACATAAATTAAAGCGAAAAAAGCCAAAGATAACAAAAAAATCACAATTACTCATAGCTTCAGTTCAAAAGATGTTTGCTCAATTTAATTTCAATTTTTAATTCTTAGCGTAGTTTCGCAAATTAAAGAAATTTCACATCATAAAAAAATAAAAAGCAATTCAAATAATTAGGTAAAGAAAATCTTGGAATTACAAAATTAAACAAGAATCAAAGCCTAACATCAACGCGAAAATCATAATAACTGGATTAAAAATTGAAGGATAAAGAAGACCTGATTTTTTACTGCAGTAACAGCGCCGTGTTCGCGCCAATCGAAATCCTCAGGAAGACCATCAGTAGGCAATAAAGGAGCTTTGTTAGCATCAGACGGAAGCCTCAACCTCCTCCTACCTCCTTTATAACCAAGGTACTTCTCTCGAAACTCCTTCGGAGTAAGATCGGAGAACATTGTAACGCCGTGGACCGCGGAAGGATCGATCATCTGGTTTCGCTTCGCGCGAAGGAGATTCTTCTTGAAGATCGAGAACCGGCGGTCGTGCTCCTTCTGAGAGGCGTACAGCTTGTTAAATTTCGCTTTAAAGAGAGAGAAGTGGTGGTCGGCGTTCAAGAGGAGATCGTCCATGTTTTCGATGGTGGAGTCATCGGTGATGACTTGGCGGATGAGGATGTCATCCTCGACGGTGGCGACGGCGGCGACGGAAAGTGAGATGAGGAGGAGAGAGAAATTGAGAAGAGAGGATGCCATCAGAGCCTTGGAGGATGGTTTAGTGGAGGGAATGGGTTGCATGTGGAGTAGTTAACTAGTTATATTGGTTGCTGAGGCCAAGAATATTGGGAGGTGGCCTTGGGACGTGTAAAGCCGGTACGATTTTACCACCTGTGTCGTTTAACGAATCAATGGTGTTTAATTGGATAAAGAGTAGAAGTGGGGTTGAATGCTTGGAAAGTGTCTGGTTTAAGGAAGCTCATTTCTGATATTTTACAAGTTTTTTTATTTTTTTATTTTTTTATTTTTTTTTTATTTTTATATATATATATATATTTTTCATGAGGATAATGACAAATTGCATAGTCATCACTCATCAGTATACTACAAATTTTTTTGTTAAATTCATCTACAAGATTCATTCAATTGTGAACCTAGTCTTTGTCAATAAATGGTTAGAGCATATATGCACCATGTATCCGTGGTGAATTTAAATTTTGGTATATTTGAAGGTACTTTTTTCCTTAATTAAAATTTTAGTAAGATAAAATTTAGCTAATGACTAAAATATACTCTTAGATATAGTAACATACTCGTATATATATGAGAAATTCTAATAAATTGTTATTAGTAGATTCATTGTTAATTTTTTGAATTTTATTGAGGTAGTTTATATCCATATTCTAAGGAGTCAGATAAGAGTACTTAGATACTATATTAGTTTGTCTATGTCAAAGAATATTGTCTTGTAGAGTTGTAGTTTAATTTTGAGACATTCACTACTTCCATGTCATTTATAAGTTTTAAAACTGGACTATCTTAAATTGAGATTTTATTTTGATATGATATGATATCTGCTATGCGACAATTCTCTATACCTTATTAGCCTTAATTTAATGAAGCTAGTATTATGTTTTTTCATAGTATAGTGACATAGAGTACTTGGGGACGTTGGGGTGGCAAATTCTTTAGAATTAAAAATGAAAGGTCGAAGGAGAAACCGAGAAAGGCGTGTGCAAATTTCATCGTGGGTCATGACTTGCAGGATAAACAAACCAAGAAACCATGTAAAACCCCTGGAATATTATGTGATAGTTAGCATTAATTTAATGTCTCGAGATATATTATGTGATAGTTAGCACTAATTTAATGCCATCTTTCAGAGAAGAATAGATAAGAAAACTACAAAAGTGAGAAATGGTTGAAAGTGCAGCAATATTCTCGCTATTCATTAGTTTTGCATCTACGATATTAACTGTTTCCGCAATAGACACTAACAAAAGTAACAAGTTAGCGATTCCACCGCAATTGTGATAATCTAAAAGTTGAATCTGTCCAAAAGCAGGAATAAGTGGTACCTCCATCTTAAAGTTTGCAAGACAATACGATTATTGGGCTATGTTGTAGGCCGAACCTAACCAATCCGTACTTCCCAAGACACAAATCAAGATACAGCCCATCCATCTTAGTAGTACCACGAAGTACATCAGAAGTTCAGTCCATATGCCAAAAATTTTAGTCCAATAATTTTCTTTCATTCTCCAAATTCTGACTGGAGTCCCCCCAAACTTCCCAAACTCAGGAGAGAGAAAATTACCAAAGCGGAGAAGGGAAACAATCAAACAAGATAGCTAAAACTTCCTCCTACTTTCTACTACCAAAACTTGAACGAGACTCCATTGTTGTTGTTGGATAGACCTTGAATAAGAGAAATAGGGAGGGAGATATGGATGATGAAAACAGTGAGATTAACAATGGGATAGTTGATACAGGAAAGGCTGAAAAATCGGTGTGGTTGATGAAGTGCCCACTTGTTATTTCTAACTCGTGGCAGTCACGCGCAGCTTCTTCGTCTGACACACAGCCTGTTGCCAAAGTTGTTCTCTCGCTCGATCCTCTTCGCTCCGATGATCCCTCTGCCCTTGAGGTTTAAATTTATTTATCCTTCTTTTATTTCAGCTGATTTTGTTGTTGTAGCTCAAGGATTATGTTGTCATGTTATTTTGTTCGTTTGAGGTTGAGTTTTTTGGTCTAGTTGAGGCTTTATCTAGGTATTGGTTGGTTTCTTGATTGAGTATTGTTGAATCAAGTTGTATTTGGTTGTGTTTTGGATGAATTTAAGTCGGTTTAATCTATGAAATTGAATGATTTTACATGTCTGTAAAATTGTGGAAGTATCTTATTTTGTAGAGATCACAAGAGATTGTAGCAATTTTTAAAATGACCCACATTTTAGTGGTAAAGAGATCATTTTGACACTGGACACTCTCTTAGCAAAAGTAGTGATCTTTGAGGAAATATGTGTAGGGAAGGAAAAGGGAAAGGGGTTCTTCCTTTTGGGATTCGTAAAGCGCTGCTTTGAACTTCATAGTGACAAGAATTTAGGAAATTGTTGGGAATTAAAAGTGTAGGAGTGAATCTAAGAAGACTATGTTCAGTGATTGTTTGGAATTTGGATATGCCTTCTATGGTGTTGGTTCTCAATTGAATGACATAGTGATTTATTTGCGTTTGTATCAATGTTGAGCAGTTTACGATGGAGATGAATGGCAATGATATGGGTCCGAGGAGCTACTCACTTAATATGTTTAAGGATTTTGTTCCTATGAGTATTTTCTCCGAGATTCAAGGTGAGGTTTATTAAGAAATGGTTTCTTTGTCTTTGATTTTGTTAACACTCGTTTTCTAGTGTAATTCTTACTATGTTTATGCTATTTTTCCCGCTTTCTTTCTGGTTGTTTAGTTTTCTACTTATGCTGTGATTGGTTTATGTGAGGTCCACTAGTCCTCAGCTGATCCACTGGAATATATTGGATGTTGACTCAACTTAAGGGATTGAAAGCTATGTCAGAACTTATCTTAAAATTGTATATTTGCAACATCACCCCCAAAATTTTATCTGTTATATTGAATCAAGTTACATGACTAAATCTGTTGCTTCCAGTGTTTGTAATCTTAAATTTCTTGTTTTATCCTTTTTCAGACTTCCAGCGTTGATTAACTTGATTTGGTCTTTGATTCACACATTTTCTGGTCTATTTTTCTCGCCTTGAGAATTCATGCTCAACTATTTACCTCCAAGGGAAAACCCAGTGGCAATGTGATCCTTGATTATCTGTAATTTTTATTGCTTTGTTTAACATGTTAGAAGTCTTAGAACCATTATTTATACTACTATAGTCACTACTTTGAATACTTCCACTGTACTTTGAATATTTCCTCTGTAGTAAGTTTACCATGACTTTGTTGATACTGTAACCTACATATTCCCAAATCAGTTTATTTCTTTACTTTTACATTCCTCAAAAAAAAAAAAAACTATATATTTCCTTCCCATTCCTCAAAAAAAAAAAAAAAAAAAAATTGAATAAAAGAAAACAAAAAATTGAACCTTCCCAAACTGGATTGATCTGTTGTTCTTGGAGAACTGTTATTCATTTATTTCTTTACTTTTACATTTTATAGTGGAGTCATTGACTTGAGTTTTATGTGTGAATGCCTGTGTTTTAGGCAAGGTTGCGGTGGAAGGCAAAGTTGAGCATAAATTTGACATGAAGCCCCATAACGAGAATTTTGAGGAGTATGGCAGATTGTGCCGTGAAAGGACAAATAAGTCCATGATTAAGAACAGACAGATTCAGGTAAGGCATATGTGTTAATATCAGTTTCCCTCTTTGCCCATTTCCTTTGCACTGCCAAACTTTTTCTGGAAATTGTGTGTGATTATGGGGAAATATGTTTGTTCTTGATTTCATAAACAGGTGATTGATAATGACCGTGGTGTGCACATGCGACCTATGCCTGGATTGGTAGGACTTGGTGCTGGTGTTAAGGTATTATTGCCTTATTATACTCTATCTCACTATCCTTCACAGTTTGTGTTAACCCCTTTTCTTCTATATAGTTTCCTTTTATGTTGGCTCTTGATGCCAGTAGTTACGCTGGATCTTCATGGAATGAGATTGTCTAATACAACTAATTTTTTTCTTCGAAAAATTGATTACAAAATTCTATCCTTTCACCGATCTTTCTAAAAAGGTTCAACCTTTGTGTTATTTCAGAAAAATCCAACCTTTGCTATGTTTCCTTTTTAAAAGGGCCACTTCAATGGTGTTTGGTTAAACACATTGATGCATGTTCATTGACCATTTTTCCCTTCCAAATGCATTCACTCACTACCACAACTACCCAAAACCTCATCATGGTCAACCTAGTACTGCCACTTGTGAACCCACCTCCAATATAACCCAATGCCATATGAACCCAGCCCACAAGTCCACCACTTGCAAACCCTCCCTACCCTAAACACGGCAGCAATCAAAACTCAGACATTCTTCATCATACCACGACAACTCCTCCTCATCGGAATTCGGTCACAATTTCAGTATCTTCTTCCTCTATTTCTCACTCTAAATCCTTAAATTCCAGCGAAAGTAAGTTCAATTGGACACAAATTTTATAATGTGATCCATTGGATGAAATTCGACGAGGTTTCAGGAGTAGGAAACTGTCAGCACTGTTGATTTTAAGTACAATTGTTATTCATTCAAAATTAATTCAATTGAAAATCAGGTTTTGACCAACAACAAGACCACTAAAAACTAAAACTTCATAGGAACTTTTATCAAATTCAATTTGACTACAGAAATCTATCTAAAATTCAATATAACATGAACATTACAGATTGAATAATTCAAGATTTAATAATCAAATGGTTGATGATGTCGTTGCAAGGAGAGTCCAACAAACAACATTGAGAACTGACTTTGGAACAAACAAGGGCGGGTTGTCGGTGGAGAGGGCAAGTTATAGGGCTGTGGGGTAGTGGTTGCTGGTGAATTAAGATGTAAGGGAGTAGAAGTGGCAGGGTCAGATGGTGCCTGTGGGTTGTTGGAGAGATGGTTACTGTTTTAATCCTCTCATTTTTAAATGTTAGACCTTTTTTAAAAGACCAGTGAAAGGTTTGATTTTTAGAATTAATTATTCCTTTTTTTCCCTTTCTGAATAACACTCAAGCACCACAGACTCATAAAGAGAATTAGTTATTAAACTATCTGTCTATGCTCTTTTCGAGTTTCCATGAAACATCTTGTTGTTTACTACCTCCTTCTTTCCCATTTACTTCAAACATTACTGTATATGGATGTCTGTAGAAAATCTTCATCTATCACTTTGAAATAAACAAAAGTTCCAAAATTATATTTACCTTTTGTATTTCCCTTTGTGTAACACTTGCATTATTTTGTTGCTCTCTCCATCCACTTTCAAATTTGTATTTACATGATTGCAGTTAAAAAATTAAAATAGTCAACCATGATGTTCTTTTTGGGATGCTTGGGCCTATGAGTATCATAATCTTCCCTTCTTCCAACCTTGATCGTCTTATGATTAGCATAGTCCTTCCATCATCTGTAACTTGCCTTTAATTTTGGATTTTTGTAACTAGGAAAGAAAGACCTAAGAGATGTCTGTGGATTTAACTTGTAGATCAATTGCCAGAATTGCATATAAGTTTGTTTCAAATATGTGAGTGTTCTGTACATGTGTCTCCAATGTGTCAAATTTTCATAGAAACTCTTATTGAATAGTTCTTTTTTCATAGTAATGACGCCACCACCACCATCTTACAGGGAGGTCTAGTTCCTTGATAGATCCTCTACCAAAATATACTTTTACTCCTACCTTGTCGATGTTTATAAAATTTACCATTTAGAGGTCCTGGCAGAAGTGTGGTCCACGCTAGGGGGTTGTCATTATATTGTTGTACTCTTCATCTGACAACTTGAAATGTGCTTGAGCTTACTGATTTGTCTGTCCACAGTAACTTAATGTTGTTCTATTGGGAGCTGAGGGACTGGGGAAGGGTAAGTTTTAAGGCTGATAGACCCTTTTCAATTGGTTACGGACCACCTGACTCTGGGTAGGTATTTACCTCTGGTGCCTGGCTGGCTCATGCCAATATTTTTGTACCCTTGTTCTCATGCCCTTTTGCATTTGTTGAAAACTGACATTTTAGATTCGCATCATGTGCATGTATAGTCCAAGTATGATAGATTCTTAATCAGTTTGTGGCTTGAAATCCTGGAAAGTTTCACAATTTCTTGTCTTTCATGATATCCTCCAGGAGAAGAAGAAGACAGCACCAGTTAAGCCAGTAGAGATGAAGAGAACTAGAAGAGATCGCGGAGAGTTGGAGGACATCATGTTCAAGTTATTTGAAAGGAAGCCTAACTGGGCATTGAAACAGTTGGTCCAAGAAACAGATCAACCTGCTGTAAGTTTCTTGTTACTTAAATGTGGAACTAGATCTGCATTGCATACATTTTGGGTTATATGCTTGTGATTGTGATGAGTTGTTCAGTTCTGATTTATTTGATTTGGATCGATTTGGGCTGGCTCATATTTTTGGTTTTTGATAATTAAATGTATATGAAAGATCAACCAGCAATATTAGTAAAATTAAATTTCTGGTTGGTTCGAGTCATTAAGTTTTCTAGTTCAGGCAATATTTTAGAGCATGCATGAATGCATGATAAACATCATTGATTATAATTTACTAGCGTCTAAACTGGATGAACTCTGTATTTCAAAAAAAAAAAAACACCTGGATGAACTCATATCCTCTAATTTTCTTGTCATATTTTTCCTTGCAGCAATTCTTGAAAGAAATATTGAATGAGCTGTGCGTATACAACAAAAGAGGAACAAATCAAGGAACTTATGAGCTTAAGCCTGAATATAAGAAAGCAGTGGATAATACTGGAGCCGACTAAGTCTTCTCCTTGTGCTGTAGGATTCTGTATATCATAGTGTTGGAGCTGCCACATAACGCAGCAGAATTTCTCCAAGCAAACTATGGAGGTGCGTTGGAACTGTGTTATGTTGCAATAATTTGGTTTCATCGAAGTTCATGATATAGACTTGACAGACAAATAGTTGCCTTGTGTCACAGTTACAAAAAGAATGCCTATATCTCTAGTACATACAATTATGATGGTAAAGACTAATAATAGTATATTATACTTTCCTTTTCATCTCTTGCTCCTTTAACCTCTTTTTGTTGCTTTCTTTTAAAAAAAAAAAAATTTAATTTTAAATTTTTGGCTTGTCCAATTTAGTCGAGACAGAGGATTATATAAAAAACTGTTAAATATGTTCACGTTTTTTGTACAAGTTAGAGATTTCAAAACAGACTAGCTGTTTGCTCCTTGGAACATGCGGGGATTCCTCACATTCCTTCTGCTGCTTCCACAATTCCTCCGTTAAAAGGGGATACGTAAAATGATCTTACTTCGCTAAGTTGAGACCGGCAGACGCCATGCAGGGGTCACCAGGCCTTAAATGGACTGGCTGATGACCGGGGTGAATCTGCTTTATTACAAGCTGTCTCGTTACTGCTATTTAGTCCCAGTGAGATGGTCCAGTTCAAACCGGAGGAATGTACAAATTCTTTTTTGCATTCCTGTGTATTGATGTTCTATAGATAGTGAATCAAGAGGTAAACCGGGATTGTTGGAGGAATCCTTGGTGATCGTTATGCCTTTATTCAACATATGTAGGGTGATTTACTCAAATGTGGTATACAGATTTATAACACCTGTCTATGCATGTACTGACTCTCCTTAAGGCTCTCCACATAGTCTCTATTATTCTCTCTCTTTAGGATACTCTAAAAAGATCAACATTAGTGAGTAGCTCTTCATGTATATAAACTTAAGTGAGGACCAAAAAATAAGATCATAGGGCATTTGTCGCAACAAAAGAGACAAAATTAACTCTCCCATAAAACCAAGTAGCTCCAGAGTTAGCCAAGACGCACCCAATAGCCCCCTTTTGAGTAGAGCTAACTCTATATTTTCTCTCTTTCAAGTGTCGAGTGGAGAGCTACTTCAAAAGCCCTATTAAACAATAGTTCAATGGACTCTTGGAATAGCTCGCCAAAGTAAGAGAAAAACTAAAGAGCTAGCTCTTTTCCAACAATGGGGATCTTAGGTAGCTCTTAACTATTTTTTCATGGAGACCCGTTAGGGATTAGCTACGTTTTTGAAGAGAGTCTATCTCTTACATTGACATGTATCTATTCATTATAAGCTACTTTTAGAAGGATATCTTAAAAAGAGAGCAAGGAAAATAGAGTTAAGGGCCCCTTAGAGTTTTTGTTACCAATGTAATAAAAAAATAAAAAATAAATAAAAAAAAAATTGGACGAGAAACCAGAACCTTGTGAATTATTAAATTCTAAAATTCTTTTCGCATGGGTGTCCACGGATTTTTCTCTTTAACTGGAACAATCTAAGTTTATATCCTGCATCCAAAAATTTCATGCAAGAGGAGGAAATTTGAATTCTATGTAATAAGGAGATATTATTATTGGGCTATGAACTATGGTATACTCAAATTAATTGTCTTCTAACTTGGAAGAAAACATACGAAGTATATTTTATGATGCCGAAATCAATGAGATTCGTTTTGAATATCTAACCTACACTAAATACATCTCACCAGACTTAAATTCATACTTCAATTAAGCTCACTGATCAGTCTGTTAAGGCCTGATCAAGTAAAGCAAAGCAAATTTATTCATATGAGGAGAAATATGTTCATATATTGGAAAGAGCAAGCTAAGCCCATGAATGTTGAAATGCTTCACTTAAATGACTACAAAAGGTTAAAAATATCACATTAGAAAGCGTTATGATCATCACTAAAAACCATTTTGTAGGATTACCGTTCTTTAGTAGGTGATTCGGCCTCCAAAGGCATGTGTGGTAGGCTAAGCCAACATTCGCCCATATCGCCTTAAAATACAATTTTTTATGGAGTATGAATCCCCTTTAAACGGTTAAATGCACAATAAAGTATTGTAAATGGTAGAGTAACCTCGTAACCATGATTAAATGAGATTTAGCCTTATATATTGCTTTGACTTTTCTTCTATCTCTTCTCAATCCTTAAATTCACCAATATCTTAGAGCCTACAACAATATATTTTCAAACAATAGCTAAGTACCTGAGTGTGCACATGGTCCATGTATCCAAAAAGGTCCACGTGGACAAGGTCCTTTGTGAGCAAATGAGAAATATTTAAAGATAATACCTAATTAGAAAATGTATATTGCATGTTTTATTAGGCCTCGAAAGATCCTTAAAATAAATTTAAGTATTAAATATATTAAAATTGGTGTTTAGAGTTAAAATATGGTTTTAAACAATCACTTAGAGCCTAATACTACCCAATAAGTTTTATGGTAAATATATTTATATATAAATGTGTTTCCTCATTAAATTTGAAATTATGTGAAAATGACCAAATTTTGAAGGTTATCATAAATCGTTTTGAGATATTTTTAAAACATCTCTAAAATTGAAATAAGATTACTAAGTGCCTTTTAAGGTCCTCCAAAGAGGTTTGGATACAAGCATTGTCTTTAAATCAATCTCTAGAAGCATGAAAAATGAATTTATGATCCAATTTTGTATACATTTTGAAAATCGAATGAAATAAATGTTTAGAATCATATTAGATGATTTCAATAACTCCTGAAGCCTAATTTTATCCTAGAAGATCCATGGTTGTTGAAGGTTATTATACATCGTTTATGAGACATTTTCAACAAATCTTCGAATTAAAATAAAGGTATTGAATACTTTCTAGGGTCCTTAAGGTGGTTGAAATACACTCATTGTCTTTCTATCAAGCTCCAAAGGCATGAAAACAAGTTGAAAACCCAATTAAACGAGTTTTGGAAAACAAATGAAATGAATATTAAAAGTCAAAGTAGATGATTATAACTTATAGGGCTTTAATATGATCCTATAAAACCATGATTATGGGTGAAATTTATTCGGATAAAAATCAAAATCCAATCCAAATCGAACTAAACCAACAATATAATATTTCACTAATCATCTTATAAATTACAAACTTAATGATCATCATTTGATAAAATCTAAGTAGTTTTTATAAATATCAACTTAATAAACACCCTTCACTTTTAATTCATCCCAAAAGATGATTTAAAAAAGCGGCGTATGAGAATAATTGAGAAAATTAAAGAAGGAGATGATATATACATTGAAGGAGTAAGAAGAAACATAAAAATGCGAGTTGATGAAAGTAGACAAGAAATATGTGGGGTCTATGTAACGGTAGTTAAGACAAGTTATATTATAGGTAATTATTTAAAAAGTAGGATATAAAATAGCTATATTAAATAATATTGTATTTAAAAAGTAGTACCTTTTAGAGAAATAGTTCAATAAACGAATAAACTAATTGAAAGGAGTTCATTCATCAAGGAGCTGAAGTTGAATTAAAAACATGCAAAAACCGCCTTGATTTGAGCTTTACCAATAAACTCTAGATGAGCATAAATGGGCACTTTTGATGTGTCACCTAGAGCCCTAGAGGTGGCCATAGGCTTGGCTGGGGCATTGGGGACCGAAATCGGACTGGCCCACCAGTCCTTGGGGTGGGCCAGTCCGGGCTGGGGTTGGGATTTAGGATTCGTAGCTAATCACAAATTGAATCAAATCGAATTCACGAATTGAACCAAATAGAATTCACGAATCGAACCGAATTGAATTAAACCGAATTTCACATAATGACATTTATAAATTAGAAGAATGGATTGTTTCAAAAGTAATTAAACGTTTTTATTCACGAATTATATCTTGACATTCGTTGTAAACTTTTATATTCGCCTAATCACATTCATTTTTCATTTCTTTTGTCGATATTTCTCATTTTTCATTACATATTTATATAAATTACATATAATCACAAAAAGACATAATCATATTTGATTCATATAAACTTAATTATATTTGACTAAACTCATTTATTGATTAATATAAAATAAACTATATTCAACTAAACTAACATTTATTGATTCATATAATGGATAAACTAAATTATATTCAACTAAACTAAGATTTATTGATTTATATAAATTAAACTATAATCAAGTATTCAACTAAACTAACATTCATATATATAAAATAAATTATGTTCAACTAAACTAATATTCATATAAACTAAAATATATTAAACTAAACTAACATTCATATAAACAAAACTAACATTTACTAATTTATATAAACTAAACTATATTCAACGAAACTAACATTTATTGATTCATATAAACTAAATTATATACAATTCAACTAAACTAGCATTCATAAATTCATATAACTAAATTATATATATTCAACTAAATTAACATTCATATAAACTAAACTATATTTAACTAAACTAACATTCATTAATTCATATAAATTAAACTATATTTAACTAAACTAATATTCATTGATTCATATAAACTAAACTATATATAATTCAACTAAACTAACGTTCATTGATTTATATAAACTAAACCATATTCAACTAAACTAATATTCATATAAACTAAACTATACTCAATTAAATGAATATTTCTATAACTAAACTAATATTCATTGAGTCATGTAAACTAAACTAAATTTAAATATACTAACATTCATTGATTCATATAAACTAAACTATATTCAAGTAAACTAATATTCATTGATTCATATGAATTAAACTAAAGTATATTCAACTAAACTAACATTCATATAAATTAAACAATATGCAAATCAACTAACAATCATAGAAATTAATTTATATTCAACAAAACTAACATTATATAAACTAAAATATATTTAAAAAAAACTAAATTTTACAAAATTAGGAGATTTAGGTGGGTTGAATAGGGCTAGGCCGAACCGAATACAAGGCGAGTCGATTTTTTGTGTAGTCCGAATTGAATTAGTCAGGGTTTGGAAAACGTAATTCAAATCCGGCCCTTTTCTTTGAAGGGCCAAAACGAGCTTGGACCAGTTCGTTAGTGAGTTATACGGGCCATGTTGCGGACCGAGCTGAACCGGCACAGTGGCCATCTCTAGTGTCACCCACTAATTTTTGACAAGCCTACGACAAAACATGTGCATCTCATTATTGATTCTTAATCTTAGGAAGAGATTTTAATGCACGATTGGAGAATCTTCTGTCAAGCTTACTAGATTATGTCTTTTCTAATAGATTAGGGATAATTTCTAATCAAAGTTTAACTCTAAAATATATAAATTTTAAATGAAAAGAATAAAAAAAAATGAGAAAGCATTAATAAGTAAAATGACAATAATGAGAGTTAGCATATGTCAAAATTCAATATGCTATAATCCACATAAATGAAAGGAATTCCTACAATATTACCCCATGATGGAATAATGGGTATTTAATTCATAATATGGTATGAATTTGGAAGCAAAAATGAAAATAGAGCGGTATAAATTTGAATTTTTATTCTTGGGTTTGATTTTGGTGTATGAATGAGATTTTTTTTTAGTTGATATCTAGAAGTTTGATATGATTGTATGAGTCAAACTTACCTCTCTACCCTAAGGTTTCTAAATCCTACGAGTATATCTTATGGTTTTGAGGTATGAGTTTGGCAAAGAATATTTTCAATATAAATATTAGTAGTAGTTTTTAGCCATTGTAAATCGGTAAATCCATACCCAGTATATTATATGCGTAAACCAAACATCCAACGATTTGAGGGAGGGAGGCACCGACTAGGGAGGATATTATTTGATGCAAGTAGTGATAACAAAGAAGGGTACTCCACAACTTTGGACCCTAAGAAAAAAAATAGTGCTTTTTTTCAGCATTTCTGATCCTGGGAAACAGTCATTCTCATTACATATATTACGTGGGTGCCAAAATATGGCAACCACCAAGTGATGGTGGAGTGCGGGGTATAGCATATGGATATATGATTGAGAGCTTGTTATAGCAAGTGAGGGTGGCTACCAACTTAGGAGCCATAGGATCAAATTAGCTTAAGAATTAAAGTTTCCGGGATCCTAATTAGACATGTACATTTGGCCGGGTCAGGATCGGGATGAGTTACACGTAAAAATAGGTCGAACCAGACCAAAGAAAATGCAAAACAGGCCTAGTCCGGTTGGGCCAAAGAAGATACAGAACGGACTGAGGCGGGCTATGCCATGGAAAGAGAGTATAGTTTGCATGTATCACCTCTAATCTTTGGCAGTGGAACATCGGCTAGTAAGTGAAAATAATTCATTACATGATAGTGTTTAAAAGCCTTGAAAATTATTGACGGGACATGACCAATTAAAAACCTAATAAAACATGATCATTTAAAAGACCGTCCCAATTATGTCTATAATTTATTAGACCCTTTTACAAACCTATCAAGGGTTCTTAACAAGACTTCTTCCATTTGAATAGATCTAATCCGAACGCAACATGATTGCACTTAGAAATTATAATAATGTTAAAATGTAACAGTTTGACCCGACCAACCACAGGTCGGATCCTGTATAGTCCAAATCTCCAAAATAGTACTCTATTTCAAAAACCTTGACCATAGAAGAGATCCTCTCGTGCAAAACTAAATAAACTATAGCTGTCAGCCATGTACTTATGTAACCCAAAAGAGGAGGAACTTGTGCAGATAAGTAATCAATTATACATTTATACAACATGTACTGGTCAGGGAAGTGTCCGACCGGTTCATGCAGGCCGGGTCACCTTCTTGTATCAATAGATACTAAAATGTCTACTTTCGCCTTCTACCATAGTTAATGCAACACCAACAACATATTAATTTTATGTACTTTCAAATTAGTGAGGCATACACATGATAAAGCTTGGTCGTCAGATAATAACAATACTTTTCAAAGACCATCATTTTAGTTATACCAAGTATATTCTAATTGAGTAGTTCAGCTTTTATCTTAATAATGAATATAATTAAATAAATATTTAATAAACAAAAAAAATGAAGATTTTATTTTTACAGTGATGATGGTGGTGTCATAGTGAGAGGGAGTGGATGTCTCTTAAAGAAGGAGAGATGATAGCAGAGCGGCCCACACTAAGGGAACATTTGGTAAGTGAGGGACACATTAGTGGAAGGGTGGAAGCAACAAGATTATGGTTTCCTAAGATGGGTGCTGACTGCATATCAATCTTAGGACGGGATTAAATAGAGAATATGACTTTTGATCAAATTGATTATAATCTGCGGATTGTGTTATATTTATGATTTTGAAAATATATGGTGGTAAAGTTGGATTCTTCATTCTTGTTGGCTACTACTTGTACTCTTTCCAACACCATGGCGCTAAACCAGTTAAAAGTGATCAATAAATGCAAGCAATATTTGGGATGTAAGACCAAATAAATGGACTCTCATTTCCTGAAATTCTTATAGTATGCTACCACTTAACTGATGAGGTCCATGAGGAGAGGAGAGGAAAGATTTAACACGTCAACTATATACTCCTGTTACATTGTTGAATAAATGCAGTATTCTTTGGGTCAGTAGATTTTAGCTCGGTAATTTGATTAAATTTTCTCATCGATTCCCCTCCAATAAATACTAAATCAATGGATAACCTTTGAAAGAAAGGAAGAAAAAAAATCTCTTAAAAGAAAATGAAGAAGCATGTCAATAATATCCTTTAAGATTCCTTTTGATTTCAGTTTCTTTATGTTTGTAAAGTCTCTATAATGCATGTTGATAATACTAAGTCAATGGAAAACGATGAGAATATCAATTCCGGACTTGACTGTAGTTATTTGCAAAAACTTCAAATTCTTCTCGTGAATTTTAATGTCAACCAAGCACGTATTTAACTAAGTATTCTAGGCATTAGTCAGTTGATTGAACAATCTTCAGCATATGATGTTTTAAGAAAATACTGTTTCAAACGGTTCCTCCAACTGTGCAGGGTTGTCATGAACATGATTAGGCTCACTTAGTAGGCACTAGGTCAGTAGGGATTTGCATTAAGAGAATTTAAGAAAAGGTTAAAGGCTAGGATTTTTTCCTTAAACAAGAATGGTTGCTTCAAAACTTCAAAAGTATCTTAAAAATATTTTGTATGACCACAAATAATTAAAAAGATTTTCAAATCTCTCGCATAAGAGAAAAAAGACAGAAAAAGCAGCATCAGTACAATGCTACACACATATGAAGTATGAAGTATGAAGTATGAAGTATGAAGTATGAAGTATGAAGTATGAAGTATGAAGTACTCCGTATGTTCTTAGCTGCATTTTTTTCATTTACCTTTTGCAAATTTGCAGCGCAAATATGAATACTCATCACAATCTTGGACTGAAACTGATTATGTCAATTGACCTAATAATGATAATGCTACCGACAATAATTAAGATTTAATGATTGCATCATATTGTATGAATACATATAGTAGTTCATGTACGACCGAAAGGAGTTCATGCTTTCTGATGTATATATGTTATTCATTCAAAGCAATCCAAAATTAATGTGATGTTTGATGAGATTCAATTTACTACTTTACTTTTTGACATTTTCAAGTTCTAATACGGAGTATTCGTTTATGCATAACTCGATTACCAAGAGAATTCGTCGAGTTTGACTTACCTAAAACTCAAATTCTTATCATATTCTTCTCAGATGAACAATAAAATTGTAATGTTCTTCCTGATGCAACCACTCCATATATTGAAGAGTGATATGCAAAGAAAAATCTGGTCGCTTGCGCAATGTGGTTCCTTTGAGATTTGGGGTTTCGTGCAAAGTGGGCTTCAGAATTGAACTTTTATCTTACAAGGCAAATCCTCGATCTACATTGGGTGGAGTTCCTCTCCCCTTTCCATCCAAATATTTAACAGCCTCAGACTTCGTCACTCGTGCTATAATAAAGCACCTTATCGTTGATCTCCCTTCTCTCATTGAGAGAGAAAAAGCGAGCATAGGTTTGAGGGATTTTTTTTCTTTTTAGGACCGGAGAGTAAATGACCAAATTGATGATAGGAATCACCTAAGGATTCCTCGTCGTTAACCAATGTAAAGAAAAGTTTATAACTCGAGATACTAATTTCATAGTTTTGTCTTCATGCATTCATTTTAGAAACTTTTCAAATTTCCGTTACATGCAATTTTATCCTGAACAATACTGTTAAGGGTCAAGTAATAGAAGCCATATCATAGTAAGCATGCTCATCAGTTTCAGAGCTAGTCGAGCAAGTCAAAAATCTAATGACTAGATGTTAAGCACATTACACATTATACTCCCATTTCCTAAATGCCCTATATTATTAGTTCAAAAAAGCTTCATTATTTCTATGAGTTCTATATCTTACACTACCAAAAGATGTATTCAAATATTGCATTAACATGTGCCCAATAAATCTATGCATTCGGTCGGGTTAGGGCTGGGATGGGTCACAAGCAAAACGGGGCAGACCGGGTCGGGTTAAAGAAGATGCAAAATGGTCCGGGCCGGGCCGGGTCTGGTCAAAGGAGATATATAACGGGTCGAGTCGGGCCGGGTCATCTAAAGAGAGTATAGTTTTTACCTATAGAGGGAGACAGTTTATGTGTATCACCTCCAATCTTTGGTAGTAGATCATCGGCAAGTAAGTGGAAATAATTCGTTATCTGATTGTGTTTAAAAGTCTTGGAAACTATAGGCCCATTATTGACCCGACTTGACCCATAAAAAACCTAATAAAACATGACCCTTTAAGAGACCGTCCCATTAAACTCATTATTAATTAGACCCTTTTACAAACGGGTCGGTAAAGGGCCCTTAACTAGCCCCCGCCCGTTTGAACAGGTCTAGTGCCCAGTAATAGTTTTCCAAATATAATGCACTTCATTCCATTCAACCTATAATATTTATATATATACACTATATAATATTCCTTTTATTTCTTTTAATTTTTCATATTTTTAAGTGGAAATTTCATAAAGTTTTTCTCACTTTAAATCAGTTCTATTTTAGACAAATTCTTGTGATCATTTTTTCTCATAAATAATTATTTTATTCTCATCCACCTAAATTATTAATCCATTCTCAGTTATTTTTCTTTCTTTAATAATTTTCTTTATTTTAACTTATAAAACCATGATAAGAGTGAAGAATATTTTTTTATTTTTTATAAAAATATAAAAACTAAATTTCATATAAACTTGTTTTGATTCCTCCCTACTCCCTAGATTTCAAATGAAAAGAAAAAAAAAAGCGTGGGAATACTTTATAACAAATTATAAAATATTCTTGTACTCTCTCTTGAAAAATGTAGAAAATCCTCTTAAATTGTATGGAGTGTGTAGAAGACAACATTCTCTTCTATATAAAATTACAATGAATAATATTATTGCACAGTTCATAGATTATTTACATTTCCAGACACTTGGAAACGTAGTGTTGTGCATCTCATCTACAAAACATATGACCATATTAATATATTACTGTAGTCGTAGTATAATGGTTTTAATGACAACACATTTGGGATGAGGAAATGAAATTAAAGAAGGAAAAGTAATATATATATATAAAATAAATTAAAATTGATTACATTATTCATATATTTGATTTAATAAAGAAAAATAAAGCAACAAGAATCATAAAGTCAAAGAAATGTGAGAGGGGAAAGAGAGAAATAGGTGGGAGGGCGATGATGGGGTACTTAGGAAGAAGACACGCATGAGAGTAACCCACCACCCCTGCGTGCGTGCTATCTACTATCTACTATCTACTATCTATCGGCATCGATCCTGATATTTTAGAGATATTAGGCATAATAATATTCATATGCCTCTTATCGTGTAAATTTTTTTCTCATTCATACACTCTCCTCACTTTTCTCTCTTTTTCCCTAATCTCTCCATTACCCATGATTATTCGCATGCCTACAAACAGAGCCTTGTTCCTTATTGCAATAAGGAGGGACTGTCTTTTCTGCTTAAGAATAACAAGAAAGGATAAAGGGTGGAAGACAACCAAAAACATTTAGAAACCTAATTTTTAAATTTATTTAACGTGTAATATGGCCCTACCTTGTGAACCATGAAGATATACCATATAGGGAGTAGGGACCCTATCACCCCCTTCTATTCTTATATTTATACTCCACAACTTTGGTCCAAAACTCGCAACTTCTAATCTCCTTTTTCCTATTTATCTGCTTCTTGAACCAGTCCTTGATAGTTTTGGCAGCAATGGCGGATAGTGGTGCCACTCACTCTAAGAGGATGTGGTGTTCAATTCCCGAAAAGTTCCAGCTGCATGCCGCTATGCTGGCGTTGCAGTTTGGATATGCTGGGTTTCATGTGGTCTCTAGAGCTGCCCTTAACATGGGAGTAAGCAAGCTTGTCTTTCCTGTTTATAGGAACGTCATCGCTTTGCTTCTCCTCCTTCCTTTTGCCTACTTTCTAGAGAAGTATGTCCTTAGTACGATCACTCGTCTCTTCTTACAGTATATCATTTTTAAGATCTTTGTTTTGGTTCGAAGTACATAAAGCATTACTAATTATCTCCTCTCTTGTTATGCTATCAGGAAGGAGAGACCAGCTATTACTTTTTCATTCCTGATTCAGTTCTTTTTATTGGCGCTAATTGGGTATGTTCATTTACAAGATGATCACACTCCCAACTGAAACAGCTTGGTGCAGTAAGAAAAAAAGTGGGTGCAACTTTTAATGAATTTCTTACATACCTTTTAACAGAATAACAGCAAACCAAGGATTCTACTTGCTGGGTTTGGACAATACATCTCCCACCTTTGCGTCCGCAGTTCAAAATTCTGTCCCAGCTCTCACCTTCCTCATGGCTGCACTTCTCAGGTCAGACTGTCCACCTCTTCAAGCGTTGTCCATTATAAACTAGACATCAGATTAAATACATGTACCATCCAAACGTAAAAGAAACTAAGCCATCGACTTGATACCATTAATGGCATGCTAAATTTCATACGCGTACATATTTCACATTATATTGCCAGAAAAAGACAGGTACTGAGGTACACAAAGTACCAAAAAACAATTACTCCCCTGATCCCCTCTAGCCCAAAGAGTTTGGTATACGAACTTTCGTGGTTTGTTCAGAAGAAAACTATCATATCTAATAAACCAGTGCAGTTTACACACGGTTGGGCATTTATATCCCAAAGAAATAAAATAAACCTAAATAATAAGTAATAATTGAATATGTAATAAATGTGTTTCTTTAAACAATGGTTTTTCTAATAAAAAAGCTTGGTTGTGATTTCTGCAGAATAGAGAAGGTGAGACTAGACAGAAAGGATGGCATAGCGAAGGTGCTCGGAACAGCATGCTGTGTAGCAGGGGCCACAATTATAACATTATACCAAGGTCCAGTCATATACTCCCCCGCCAAAGAGATCCACGACACCACGCCGGTGCTTCTTTCATTAGGAGATGCCAATGGCAAGAACTGGTCCTTGGGATGCATCTTCCTCATTGGACACTGCCTGTCATGGTCTGGTTGGCTAGTTTTGCAGGCACCCGTCCTAAAGAAGTATCCAGCACGGCTCTCAGTCACCTCTTACACTTGCTTCTTTGGATTGATACAATTCATAGTTATCGCTGCCATCTTTGAGAGGGATTTTGAGGCTTGGAAATTTCATTCAGGTGGTGAACTCTTCACCATCATGTATGCGGTAAGCAACTCAGAACTTTAGACACTACCTTCCAATCAGTCCACTGTACATTCTAATTACTCCGCTACACTCATAACACTACACAATAGTAAAACATAGGTAATCAAGTTAATGAGAAACTTTCTTTTTAAGGAATATTTGCTCACAATACTACAAAAGTATAAATAGCCTATTAGGCAACAAAGCAATCAAGCACCGCATAATAATTCTCTGTATTCAATGGGTTGGTTTAAAACGTAGTAAATAATGCACATTCTAAAGAGGAGAGTAATAAAATTTGCATGGGTCAAATCAGTAGTTACGAGTTCTAAGACCATGATCGTCTTCCAAAATCTATGAAGCCATACCATAAATTTCCTACATTGCAGAGCGGCCACAAGATCCTTCAAGAGGCTGGCCCCAAATAAGTGCATCAAAAATATATACCCAGATTTTGCACAAGTCATATTCTACAATTTCATGTAGGAAGTTCATCCCCTAATGTTTTTTTTTTCTTTCTGATTAGAAAACTTAACAGATTTCAAAATATTCCTAATAACATAAAACTCAATTACACAGGTGATGTTGCCAGTATCTCCAAAATAACAGAATCCAATAGTAATCATTATATTTCAATTAACTCAGTAACTCACTGGTTTATTAAGCTGTTGGGGACATCACCATTTAGGCATTTACGAGTCATAAATTCAATCACGAAGTGCTCCTAGACTCGTAAAGGGTAACACATTCAATTCAATAGCTGCCCGTGTATAGTAATTTTCAGTTGATGTTGCACCTCATATAATAAATGGGCTGAACAAAGAGGCACATGTCAGATTAGGTCTAGTCAATTAACTGAAAAAAGGCAGAAAAAGGTTTGTCAGTAAAGTAACATGGTAACTATAGTCATAGTCATAGGTCCCCAACCCATGTGGAATCCACAAATTGTAGGCCTAACCGTTCATCACATTAATATACCATAAATAAAACTGCCATACAAGCAAATGTGGATATACAATGTGATTCTCTTCAAGTAAAAACTAAGATATTCTTACCCTTCTGATTTTCTAAAGCAACAAGAAGGTTGGCTAGAGAAAAAACCAGGAAAGTTTAAAGTAAGATCAATATAAGTATATAGGGAGGTGTTTGTCCACTAAGATTATAATTATGAGTTTTATAGGTTAGGTGCTCTGGTTACTTTACTTTTATTCACTTTCCGTAGACTTTATTTTAATTTTATCGTGGAATGCTTTACAAGGGTGCAACTAGTGAAAACTGAGTGCTGAAATTGACATGAGAAATTATTTTGAAATGTTAGATTCATATGCAAAATTTTCTAAGGAATTCATTTCATTGCAGGGAGTGGTAGCATCAGGAATTGCTTTTGCTGTACAGATATGGTGCATTGACAGGGGAGGCCCAGTGTTTGTAGCAGTTTATCAGCCTGTTCAAACTCTGGTTGTCGCTGTCATGGCCTCTATTGCTTTGGGAGAGCAATTCTACTTGGGAGGGTCAGTACTTAATTTTCTCATTTTACTCTCTTTTTCCCCCACCCACAAACTTTCCCCCTCAACTTTTACCATCTTCAGTAACTCTAATCAATACTAACACTTTACCCCACAAAAAAGGAGAGATTAATTCAAATTAGGATAAACGAGATGAAAATGTATAGAAAAAAGCAGAGCACTAATCAATCATGCAATTAAAAGAGACCCAGTTGCATGACCCATTTTTGAAGATATATTAGGTAGTATTTCAAAAGGTTTGATTGCATTTCACTCCATAATGACACCTCATTGAGTCATTTTGGTTAGATAAAGTTCAAGTAGATTGAATGAATGACTGGTCTATCTAACAAATAATCGACGAATTTGTTGGCAGGATCCTTGGGGCAGTATTCATTATAGCAGGACTATACCAAGTTTTGTGGGGGAAGAGTCAAGAGGCAAAATTTGCCAAGGCTGCAATGCAGTCTCCAGCAGAGCATGGAAACAACAGAATTTCAAGCCAATCAAAGTCCCTTACTCAACCCCTCCTTCCCCCATCAGAAAACGTTTAATAGCCACAAATCAAAATAGCATGAACCTCAAATTGATGGTTTCGGGGTTGGCAAACAAGCAAACTACTACAACTGCATCGAGTTTGTTTTTCTTGGTGTGTATGATGTTTTCATTCAGTTAGTGTCCTGACTGTCCTCTCACTAGGAGGGGCTAAAGGGAGTAAAAAGGAATAGGTATTAGGAAGAATGTGAAGATTTTGAACTATCTCTTAAGGTGTGTATTAAAGAAGCTTAAACTCCCACACCCCCATCCGTTCCATGCTTTACATCTTAATTAATGGTTTGATTAAAGGAAAGAAAATGCACTTTAGCGTGCCAGATGTATGGACCCGTGTCCATTTCCTGTCTTAAACACTATACAGAAATGGAAACGCACATTCATCTTTTTGGCGCTTTTTTGGTAATGACTAAATCTTGTGATGATTCCATTCCAAACACACCGAACAATTATGTTGACTTTAAGGATCATGTAAATCATGATCATTTATGATTCTATACTTCCAAGAGCATGTAAATGCAATCACTACACTAGGAGCATCAACAATATATCACAGAAAATGTGATACCTGGATGAAGGAGACATCATAAGAGTCCATGCACAAGCAAAGAGAAGCAACAGAAGAGCATCATAGCTGAAAATAGCCAATGTGATGTTAACTTTAGCTCCTGTACAAAAACGAAAACAAATATGAAAGTAACTCACTGATAACAAAAGCAATCTGGCAAATGACAATAGTGTATAGGTTAGTAGTATCAGCATTATTATAAATCCTAGAGCATTGAGTTGTACATAGGCAATCTCATCCGATTGAAGCTTAAATTAGGCCGGGTTTCACATTTGGAAAACAGGATCAAGAACTTTTGACTATTTTTAACAGAAATCTACCTCGTAGAAGAGTTCGCTCAGAAGTCCTCAACAAAAGAATTCGAGTTTTGAGGATCTTATACTTGCATTCTTTACAAATACACAAAAAGTCAAAAGATTGTATATAAAATAACATAGGACACAGCTGACATGAGATTTGCTCAATTATTAGTAGACTCAGATGCTTCAGAATGAGTGAGCACAAAGAGATAAGACTTATGAATTTGGTAACTAGCTGAAGATAATATATGCTTTGTATAGAACAAGCTTGAGTTAATATGCATACACCACCTTCAAGCCTAAATCTCAACAACAGAACTAGCTACCAGAAAACTTTAGGCCAGACATGCCAAAATTTAACAGATCCCAAGAGATTACAGTTGAAAATGCATGCTCCTTAGGGACTATAATCACAACAATTTGTGCCTTTTCCAGAAAAAATTTCTTTTACAGGGGATGCTTTTTTGTTTTCATCATGTGAATCATACAATATCAATTCACATCAACCTAGATGGTATCAATCCATTCAACAAGCCCCACCAAGCTCCCACGCCTCTTTTTCCAGTATCTCTTTGGTCATCAACTCCCAACTAATATCTTTTTTCGCTTCATCATATAGTAGAGGCAACAGTCAGATATTCATCAATCTCCAACTACATATCTTTTAATATTCCCTACAAAACCGATCTTAGGGCATCATGTCAAACACTGGAAAAGGACCTACAAACCTGGTGTTGAAACTTCAAAATAAATTTGGTTTACATAAACCAGAAAGTATGACATGTGAACTCCAGTTCACCAAGACTTTTACCAGACACAGTAACTAACTGAGATAAAAACTGCATTCAGTAAGACAACCTCTATTGGAGAAACAAAAACTACAAGCCTACAAGGTTTTTTCCCAATGAATTTCAAAATTTGATCAATATCCATATACTGCTTCAGGGCTTGAATTTTATGACAGAAGTCAAAGAACAGCAAATGACATTACCTCTTATTCTGAAGATACTACCAAAAATGACAAAATAAAATAGCATGGAACTACTCCCCATTAACATAAGGTCGACATTATTATTCTATCAGGGGGAATGTGACACGATTACGACAAGAACCATTCATCGCACTAGCTACAAGGAGAGCATTTTCTACCTTGCAGAAAGTGTAACGATTACAACAAGAATAATTTATCACACAAACAACACGAAATCATGCATTACACATGAAAGCATTGCACATGAGACAGACTTGGTAATGTTTTTAAAAGCAACACTCTTAGATAGATCATTTACTTGTTATGTTTCTTTAATTAGTTCGTTTCCTCAAAAAAGGAGATTGAGACAAACACATTTTCACCAAAGGAAAGCTTAATACGGGATCAATCATCCTAATCATTGTACAAAATAGCAGAAAAAACTCGCACCAAAGACTATTTCATGCCGGTGCTATAAGGTTATCTGCAACATTAAGGTTCAATAAGCTCTTTTATCTTTGATATATGAACTAGAAATGTCAAATTTTCCTAAACCTAAGGGCTGGTGGGCATGGAGCCCAATCTTAACCTCGGCATAGGTAACTCAAATTACCATTAACGCTTCAAAACTACTCCCTCTAAATCATTGGAACGCCATTACAACTATAAATGCAAAAGCCACTCTACCATTTTATAATTAATTAAACCAAATTCAATCGAATTAATACAATGTATTATCAAAATCCACACATTTCAAAATTCAAACATTATTTCACAATTTAGTAAGGGAATTCACAAAATTGATTAGGTTTTTGGCACGTCGAAATCAAACGGTCCTTAAAATCAATGGTTGAATAATTAATTCCCCTGCTATCGATGGATAACTAGAAAAAATTCAATAGTACCCTAGATTTGCGAAGATTAATACTACAAATACGAGGAAATTATAGAATTATATGTTACAGAATTTGCATGAAATTGAACAATTTATGAACGGAAATTACATCAATAAACCTGAATCGGAAATTATTTTTTTAGTTACTTTATGCAAGGATCAAATACAACATAACATACCTATTGAACCAAAAGTTAGAAAAAAAAACGATAATGGAAAGTAATGGAAATGTATAGTAGTTACAACATAAGATAATGTTTCTGTACTCTATATTTATCCAATTAAAACAATAAAATAGCATAATGTATAACTATGTTCTCTTTCGTACACTACATCTTCATTTCTATTAAATTTGATAAACGAAATTGAAGAAGTTGGATTATTAATATAAAATGATAGAATATTGTGTTAAAATGTAATCATTTTTTTAATTACTTTATGCAAGGACTAAAAATAGCACAACATTCCTATAAATAAATAATCAAAAGTTAGAAAAAATAAGAAAAGAAAAGGAAAAGGTAGATCGTAATTACAATCAAAGATAATATTTTTGTATTCTACATCTAGCCAATTAAAATGATAAAATATCTATAATGTATTAGTATGATCTCCTTCGTACTTTACATCTTCATTTACCTACTCTTATCCTTGTTTAATTTAGTTAATAAATATAAGTATTAATTTTCACCATAATAATCCAAAACCCAAACCAATGTGTATTGCCTTCAGAATTATTTTATCCCTCCAAAGAAAAATTAAAATCTATATTACTATGGATAATTAGAAACAAAATTTATTAAATATATTTTTGGAAAAATTATTAAATTTAAGTTTGACCTTTAACTTCTGACATGCACTTGCTCAAAGGAAGACTCATCATCCCAAAAAATAAATAATCAAAAGCTAGGAAAAATAAGAAAAGGAAAAGTAGATTGTAGTTAGAGCTTAAGATAATAATTTTGTATCATTTATGCAATGAACAAAGACAACACATCATCCCTAAAAATAAATAATCAAAAGCTAAGAAAAATAAGAAAAGGAAAGAAAAATTAGATTATAGTTCCAGCCTAAGATAATGTTTATGTTCTCTACATCTATCCAATTAAAATGATAAAATATGTATAATATATTAGTATGACCTTCTTCATACTTTACATCTTCATTTACCTACTATTATCCTTGTTAAATTTAGTTTATAAATATAAATATTAATTTTTACCACAATATTCCAAAACTCAAAACAATGTATACTCCCTATAGAACTATTTTATCCTTCCAAAGATAAATAGTAAAATTGACAAATAAAGAAGGTTTAAATTTTACCCAAATGTAAATGAACCTATGTAGGAAAAGGGTAAATTGATCAGATCTTAAATGGTATAGAATGAGTAATTTTGGGTTTGTTGGTTTTATTTTTACTTAGTGAAGTTTATCCTCAATATTTATTTAAAAAAAAACTAAATTAATATGGTAATCATGGGGTGAAGTTTGATATTTCGATTATAGAACTTTATACTTTTTTCTTTTTTCTTTTATAAAAAAACAAAGCATAGAATTTTATTATTTAAAAAACCAAAGTAAAGTGGTTATAGTTTTTGTTTCATCCGAACCTAGAATGAAGTATTTACCCGAAATAAATTTTTTATTTTCTTTTTTATATTTTTCACCCGAAACAACGACAAATCCTCGTTTGTCTTTATGATGCCTTATATTCATATTGTCTCTGAAATAATAATAATAATAATAATAATAATAATAATAATAATAATAATAATAATAATAATAATAATAATAATAATAATATAAGATTGATTATGTATTTATATAGTTTCAATTGTGCTCTTTAAGTGAATATGGAAAGCTTTTTGCCCAAGGCTATATTTTGAAGATACTAGTAAATCAAAGTATAAAATTTATTAGATTTCCCCATATTTATAATATGGATAATTTTAAACAAAACCTCAGAGACGTTGCCCACCCTCTCATATCTTTCAATAGTTTTTTTTTTTCCTTAATTAAACTCAGCATAATTTCCCTAATTAGTGGAAACTTGAGCAATATACATTAATGAGTCAAACGAAGTTGTTGAATATGAGATCACACTACTGGAACAAGGTTGGCAGAAAGAGAAAAAACGAGGTATAAAGAAGAAGATGAGGAGAGGAGATGGAAGAGAAGATAGTAAAGAAGATGGTATTTTTTTTTCTTATTATTTTCTTGTTATTACATCTCAATGTATTGGAATTTGCCTGTAAATCTCTATTTATCGTTCGTATAAATATGTATTTTTTAATTTTATTTGACCATATTAACTTGAGTTAAAAAAGAATAAATGTTCAAAGTGAACGGTTTCTCCATGGTAGAACCATCTAAAATGGACGATTTCTAGGTGGTTCTTCCATGGAGAAACCATCCATAGTAGTAATTATTATTGATTATTATGTTCAATTATGATTAGTATACATATTTGTTTAGGAGTTAATAATTATAATTGGTAATATTTTTTTTTTACAAAATTAAGATATAAAATAATTAGTATAAATAAATAAAAATAATTAAATTTTATTTAAAGAAAATATGAACTAGTTCGCTTAATTAGTATGATTTAGATATTTTTAAAATTAGTAGTATGTAAAATTGATAAAATTTCTCAATTTTCCTTTTAGAGACCTTTTTTGGCAAAATTAATAGGCCAAATTCCATACGAAAATTTATGTCGTTTGAAGCCCCATAACTAAAGATAGATCCCTTCGAAGCTCATGTGGATTATTTCGTGATATGAACAACTTATTGGCTTTACATGTGCATACATGACATTAAAATAAGTAGTTTAAAAAAATACATCACTCTCACGCTCGAGCTAAGAGTTACGCCCTTCCGAGAATGAAAGTGAATAAATGTGAGTAAAAGTGAAAACGAGTAAAAGTAAGATAAAGATTGTATGAAATAAGGGCTAATTTTGTAAACGACGTACAAAATATGAGTGATAGATAGAGATTCACGGGCGACATTTAACAATGCCCATTATATAAGAGTTTGTTGTAACATAATTATTACATAATTTTATAATCGAAAGGAGGTTAATAAGTGTCATTATGATGTCATCAATATGTTATAAAGCAAAAGAAATCTTCAACTAAATTGTCCTCTAACAAACGACTTCTCAATTTCTCAAACACAATGCTAGTATGCTACCAGCCTACCACCAAGGCTTAAAAGAAACTATTAAGCTCATGCATAAAACAGGCCAAAAAAATATGCTCCTTAGTTTGATATGAGCATTGATCCTATAAGGCATCCACTCCAAAACTTACGTAATCTAGTTTTATAACCAAAGTTAAGGGTGCTTCAATCTCTCCCCACTTTTCGAGGACAAAATTCTTGTTGCCTTGTGTGTTGAATCTTATTATTGGTTCTGCTTCTGATACAAGCAAATTTTAGCCCTTCCCCATATCTGACCCCCTACATTCTATTTTCTTTTCCTCCATATAATAACATGAGCTCTCAGATTTAGATGTTAATGGAATAACATTCTAAAAAAACATCTGGACATTTTTTCTGAAGAATTTGCAATTAACAATAATAGCTGAAGTTCCAAATTCGCATAATTTCCTGATAATGTCCTTTCTTTCCTTTTTCAAGATTTTAAAAATATGTAGCATCAATATATCAATGTAGAGAGTAATTATCAGGGTAAAGAATCAACAGCTGATTATTACAGTGGAAATGACTGCAATTGTGGCTAAATATAGTTATAAATCACAATGGGTCCAAAAGATCATATATATATCCTAGCTTGGAGTAACCCATTAGGTAAGTAATAGAACCCCTACAAACTATATGGAATTGTTACCATTTTTCTTCTTCATAAGGTTATATCAAGACCCACAAACCATTACAGATGGAAGTAGGGAGAAAAGGAACAAAATTCTGAATAATACTGAATCGTGAGAATAGGCACATCCTTATCCGAAGAAGTAAGGGAGCAACTTGTCATTTTCCTCCGAGCTAGTCCATCTGCAAACCTGTCAATCAACAAAATCTGCCTACAGATATCCACTTGGTCCTAACAACATCTACCCAATCCCCCTGAATTAAACCACTCGCCGATTGCATCAAAGGAGAGAACACGCTAGAAGACAAGTTGGAAGCAGGAAAGATGTTGTTCAAGGTGTCAGGATACATTTTAGATTAACAACGTTTGTTAAGAAAGTCTAGTGTAGGTCCTTACTTAAGGTGTCTAGAAGCAGACCAACAATCGCAAGTTTTGAGCTGACTTACATGATGGCAAATGCTGCAACCTTGTAGGTGGACAAAATATTTCTAACAAAGCCATTGAAGATGGGATATTACTGGTCGACAATGCGCCAAGATGCCGATATCACTAAGTGTGATAGTTGCTAAAGGCATGCAATAATGATGCAAACACTGAACTCTTACATTCGTGTTTATCACCTTGGCCTTTTATGAAATGGGGCATGGATATAGTAGGCCAATTGGCAGTTGCACCCGAGGGTAAAGTATTTATGTTGGCCCTAACTAACTACATTTCTAAGTGGGTTAGAGCAGACTTCTTCCAATACGTGAGTGATAACGAAGTCGCCTCATTTTTGTGGACTAACATCAGTTGTAGGTGTGGAATTCTGTGAGATATAATTTATGATAATGGATCTCATTTCATTAGCCACAAGACTAGATTTTTTGTGATAAATGGAACATAACTTTAAAGTTTCATCACCGATGCACCAGCCAGCTAACAAACAAGCGGAGTTTGGAAATAAGACGATTATCAATTCACTAAAGAGAGATTGGAGCATACAAAGGGAAAGTTGACAGAAGATATTATAGTGCTGCCATTGACGTCTTAGCTTCAGTTGATGTCCTACAAAATGTTAGAAGACAAAAAATATGTTTAACGCCCGACAATTTGCAACAATTTATTATCCTGTTGTTAACTCAATAACATAAGCCAGTCTAGTATTATATATGTTATCAAACAAACGTATTTAAATATTATAAGTATATTGCAAACTTATACAATCAAGTAAGCTTTTACAGAAAAGACAAAATATGGATAACAATTGTAAGATAAATATACAAAGTTATTATAACTAAGCCTGTTCACAAAATTAAAGCTTGGTTTATTAGCTAACAGTTCATAGTTTGTTCACGAGCAGACAAGCACCCCAGACAATCATCCGTCCATAAAATTGTCATCCAGAGAATCTTCCCCCACTAGGATAGGTTCAAGAACAAAACCGCACAGGTTAGCCAAAATTGAGTACGCAAGTAAAGGCATGTTTAATAACAATAGTGGCGACTCAAACAGGTAGATTTTTGGTTTAATGGTTTATTAAAAAGTTAACAGATTTAGAAATAACTTGAGGATTCATAATTTATTAGTTACTTTTAGGCTTTTCATAAATCATTCCATTCAAACTCGCTTATAAGTCTGCTAATTAATCCTCTGGGATCATATATCATGTAATGTCTTTATTATTGGTGTGCCCTCGAAATACTCCCTCCGTTCTTTTTTGTTCTTCTCGTATTTCCCATGTGAAAATTTCAAAAAGATCTTCCATATAAAATCATTATATTTTAGTCTAATTTAATATGACGAAAATAAACTTCAGTTGAATAAATTTATTGACGAAAATAACCTTAATTTCCATTTGAACTACCGAAAATACCTTTTACTAACCCTAAAAGTTTCCACCAACATTTATATCTAATTAACTTAGTTACAATTTCCCATGGGTATTAAATGCATGTCCCACTTAGAGCTTATTTTTAAAGGAATCTGATTTTCTTTTTAGATTATTTTAAATTTATATTAAGGAATATTACCCATATTTACTAATGTTTTGATTTTTTTCTGATTCTAAATAGAATAAATAAAAAAAATGGGACGAGTATATTTAAGCAAAAAGAATGAGCAATAGACTGCATGTCTACCTGAGCAATCCACTAGTTACCTAAATAATTTTTTCAACTTATTTCTTAATACATTTAAACAAAAAGAATGAGAGCTTACATCATTCAATTGTTTTGGATTTAGTATTGGCCAAAAGCATGTACTTCTTATGTCATAATCTATGCCTTTTCACTTTGCTCTAGAAAGCCGGTCTAATAGCCCACGTACAATTTCTGATTCCTTAATCAATCACAATCTCGGTTTTTTAGGACATCTATCATTACGACACCTGAAAAATTCGAATAGTTGGGAAGAATATTCCTCCCAAAATAAGGACAGTATAGTGCCACTTCATACCATACAACTCAAAGTAGATTGCTTCTTCAGTTTGGATATAATGAAGATTTTACTTTCCCCTGCTTTCAAACAAATCATACATGCAAAAAGGAAAACCCATTTCAAAAACATAGATAAAATTGTATAAAGTTGAAGGCTTTTAGGTCTTTGCTTATTTTATAGGAGAAAATAGCGATTATCATGAAGTGGGTTTATGCTAATCTTACCGTTCTGCTAGTAATTGTGGTTGTGATAGTCTTGAATGGTTCAGAGTTTTGTGAAGGTGGTAAGACCAGTACCTTTTCAAGAAACAGTAATGATCTATCACTTGATATGCCATTAAATAGTGATGTTTTCCAAGTTCCTCCTGGTTTTAATGCTCCTCAACAGGTAAATCATGCTCTTTCTGTAGTTGATTCTTATATTCTGGATTTTGTTGTTACATTCTAACTTCTAAGTTTTGCATTATCTGATGTTTGATAATTTACTATTTGAGTTATGATTGAGAAATGGACTGCATGCTACCTGAGTATAGTAGAGACATAGATATATACATGACGAAAGATGTATAGTTGTGGTTATTTACTAAATTTCTTAAAAATGATCCTTGATCGATAAAATGAGACCTATAATTTTGGAAAGGAAGGAGTACTGTTCATCAGCACCAAAATGAATTTGAGAAATCTATTGTACTAACAATTATCATCAATATTTGTCATGTATAAGGAAAGGGAAGTAGTGTTGGTTGCACCTGTTGATCTCCTGGTCAGATAATTTTGTTATATCTTATTTTGTGACTTCTATGATAATGGTTCATGAAGGTTCATATCACACAAGGAGACCACAATGGTAAAGCTGTAATCGTCTCTTGGACGACTCCAGATGAACCTGGATCAAACATAGTAACTTACTGGGCTGAAAACAGCACAGAAAAGAAACGTGCGGAGGGCGTCGTCCTTACCTACAAATACGTCATTTACACTTCTGGATACATTCACCACTGCACTATTGAGGGGCTAGAGGTATATACCTGTTCATGGTCTTCTTAGTTCTGCAATAAATTTTACTTACATAAGCATTTCCCATGTGTATTTTGACAAGAAACAAGTTTACCATGATGTTGACCATTGTCTTCATTTTAGGAAGGTAAAATACTAAAATATATAGCTTAATTTGGCATGGTTGCAGTTTGATACAAAATATTGCTATGAGGTTGGCTCTGGCTTTTCGTCAAGGCAATTTTGGTTCCATACACCCCCAGAATCTGGTCCAGATGTCCCTTATACTTTCGGTCTCATAGGTATGGCATTATTTACAGTTTGTAGTTATGCTACTCACAAGAGATAACACACAATGTTTCTTTCAGACTGCATGCATGATATAATTCGTGGATGATCAATAATTGTTTTAAGTATATTACATGGCATTCATTGTTTAGAAGGATGATGTATGATAACTATATGTATTAATTTGTTTGTTCGAAATTGACAATAATCAGGGGACCTTGGTCAGACACATGATTCAAACAGGACCCTTACACATTACGAGTTAAATCCAGCGAGAGGCAAGGCCCTCCTGTTTGTTGGAGACCTATCTTATGCAGACAACTACCCATACCATGACAATGCAAGGTGGGATACCTGGGGAAGATTTGTTGAAAGAAATGCTGCGTATCAGCCTTGGATCTGGACTGCAGGAAACCACGAAATAGATTTTCTACCAACAATGGTATGTTTCTTCTTAAAATTACTGCTAGTCTAAACATACAGAACCAGATATCAATCTTCACTTGCCGTTCTTAGAATCAATAGTTACTATTGGATTTTCTCCATTGGACATTTATGGTCTGTGGTAAACTGTGTCCCAGTGTATATTAACCTGCAGCACTTTTCAAATTGGACATGTTTCCATTGTATTTTTGGATCCACTTTTTGTAACTTTATCTTTGGTTGTTCACATTTGACTGGCATTCAAGGTGCAAGTCAAAATCTAAATTTAAAGTCTTCCTACCTCATTTATACAATAGAATGGTGACTTTTGTTAGCTCTTGCAGGGTGAACCTATACCCTTTAAGCCATATACATATCGATTTCCAACACCATATCAAGTGTCGCTCAGTACTGCTCCTTATTGGTACTCGATCAAAAGAGCGTCAGCCTATATCATTGTCATGGCTTCGTACTCAGCTTTTGGTAGTTTTCTGCTCATGTTTCACTTGAATTATTAATTTTTAATATAAACAGTTTCCTAGATGAGATAATCCTGGTTAATTGCTTGATTTGTGCTTTGACAAGAAAATCTGAGTATTCTTTTGATAGCCTCTGTAGTTTATTCAAGTTCAGCTGGATAATGCTTTATAGATGCTGTTTGTATGAACTTCTTCTGTTATTATACGTGTCTCTGGAAAATCATTTTGATGTTTCTGCATGAAGTACTTGTTATAAAATATTTTCATAAATATGTAACATATGCAGGGAAGTACACACCTCAATACAGATGGCTGATGGATGAGCTGCCTATGGTTAACAGGACTGAGACCCCATGGCTCATTATTATAATGCATTGCCCTATGTATAGTAGTTATGTGCATCACTACATGGAGGGAGAAACCATGAGAGTACTATATGAACCATATTTTGTGAAATACAAGGTTGATGTCATCTTTGCTGGTCATGTCCATGCATATGAGAGATCGGTATGTATCATGAACCGTCATACAAATACATTGTTTCTCTGTCATACAATTTGTCTACCAACCATCCCTTCTTTTTTCCTTCTGAGAGGCGGGCATCAGATAAATATGCTTTGGTTTGTTGATGCAGGAACGAATATCCAACATAGCATATAACATCAGTAATGATTTATGTAGTCCTGTTAGTGATCAGTCAGCTCCAGTTTACTTAACTATTGGAGACGGAGGGAATCTTGAAGGATTGGTTTACGAGTATGTTTGTAATCTTTTTTCTTTTGATTATGCAAGTGTCTTTTTTCAGTATTTTTCAGTTTCAGATATGAGTATGGATTTATGTATTTGTCAAGTAATCATCTTTTTTCCTTGCTTCTTTTATTAGTTGACAGAATGCTTCCTTCTTGTTAGACTGTAGTCTGTGGACAAAAACTCATGAGTTTTTGAGAATGTTATGTATTGCTTATGCAGAATGACCCAACCACAGCCAGAATACTCTGCTTATCGTGAGGCTAGCTTTGGTCATGGTATTTTCGACATCAAGAACAGAACACACGCATATTTTGGTTGGCACCGGAATCAAGATGGATATGCAGTGGAAGCAGATTCTCTATGGCTTCACAATAGATACTGGCACCCTATACAAGAAGCTTCAGTTGCTTCAATGTAAAGAGGAGACTTTCTGTTCAAGCTGAAATAATGCATTTTAAACAAGAAGATTATGTCAAGAATGTTTTTCATGGTACCAGGAATTTTAGGATGGAATGTAGCCCTTAAAATGTATGTTGTATGATAATGAGTGCCAGCACTCAATAATATAGTCCCCCTGCAAATTTACTCATTTGGAGCTCCCTCAATGAGCAATTGAGTAAAAAAAATAAATAAAAAGAAGTAGCCCTTGGTTGTGTTGTGTTAAGCATATACTCAAACCTCCAAGCTCCAACCCTCAAAACCACTCTTCAACAAACTGCTTCAAACATGAGCTTTTTCAGAATTTAACTGATTAGTATCAAACTACAGTTGAAATTCGCTTGCAATCAAACAAGATGTTACTAAACGCTGTATAGCAAACATATACAACAGTCCAACAGAGCTACAACTATGTAACGCATACATCAGTCGCCGGTCACCCTCTATACTTCCTCTAAAATACCACGTAACTTAGTTGTGGGGCCTAACCGGATTCCTATTTTCTGCGGAATGATCAGATTCCACTGGATAATTGTAACCGCAATCAGCCTTTTACTAAAATATACGTATTGTACAAGTTTTCATATTTGGTTGTTTGGTATTAATTATCTAACCAGTTTTATGAGTGTGATATTCTCGTCGAGAGCAATTGAGTACATTCTATGATTCCAGTCCTTTATCCTCAATGAAAAATAGCGCTGGGGAGTTGGGAGATTGTGAGATTTGAAAATGATTTCCACAAATTTAAAAGTACAGATAACCTCTGCAACACTTTCATTACTCCTATATAATTTGTACACGTTCACAAATAAAAATAGTAAGTAGGTCTTAAAAAATACCAAATGATTGGGAAGAGATTTACCACCATTCTTCTTCCCCTTACAATCTTAACATTACCTAGTAAGTACTCACTATTTTAATATTCCAATATTACTATATAAAATGGAAAAAAAAAAAAAAAAAAAAACCTAAAGCTCTAATAGCCCTAGTACAGTAGTACTCCTATATATATATATATGATCATTCCATCCTCACCTCACATGTTTCTCTTCCCCTCAATTCTCAAACCCTTATTTTCACTTACATAAACATCTATATATACATATATTTTCTGAGACTGCTAGACTTCATGGTGGTGACTCTCCTCCCTGCTTTGAATATATGGATGGTTTTCTAAGAAGACCAGAGGAACAGAAAACTGTCATCATATAAGTTGCCTGACATTAACCCTTGCTCGCCCGGGATTGAAAATCCCGGTTGTGGATCGATGACAGAAGGCGGAAACCCGAGGGTCATAGCAGTCTCAGCCCACAAGGAGTCGTCGAGCTCTGGTAAACTCGGGTTGGGATTCCCCCAGAGACCATGGTTAAGACCAACTTCATTCTCACCGAAGCTCTCAACACTAGTGGTTGTGCCATCAGTGACTGTAGAAGTGGAATTTGTATCCTCAATGGGGAAACTAAGGTCACTTGCCCCAGAAAGTGAGCTGTTATCAGATGAACACGCTAGGCTGTAACCATTCTGATAACAAGGTATCTGGGTCTGAACTGCGGCTTGAGAATGGGTTAGACTTGACAGTTGGGGTGGGTAAAACTCAGGCAGGTTAAGCTTGGCATCAGCGCCGTAGAGCTTACGAGCAGCAGCATCATAGGCTAAGGCAGCTTCATGAGAGGTGTTGAAGGTGCCAAGCCAAAGGCGAGCCCCACGGTTAGGCTCGCGAATTTCGGCCACCCATTTCCCCCAGGTTCGCTGCCGGACACCCTTGTACGTACAAAGAGCATTCTCAGGACCACCCTTGCCCCTCATACAACCCTTCCTGGAGCTAGCCTGACATACCTGATGCTTCTTCCTCTGTTTCTTCTCCCCTAAGCTCAACTTGGACTTCAACATTGTAGGAGAAACTAGTAACAAAGATCAAGAAATTATATTTCAACAATAGATGAAGAAGAGAAAAGAAAGAAGAAAATGTTCGTGTGTAAAATAAAGCTGATAACTTAAGCTGCACTTCTGGTCACTATTGGTTTTACTCCTCTGTTATTTATATATGTTGTAAATTGGGATAGGAGTATTGTATGTATCAACATGGGTGGGAACATTGAACTTTATTTTCTCCTAATACGTGTCTACAATGAAATCTGGGTTGATAGCTGTCAGCATAAACCTGTTCATCGTGTCTCTTAACATCTCCCTGCTCCACATGACATCCACACTTGGCAAACTGAATTTGTACATATATTTTTTTCCGAATGACAAAATTAAATAACTAATGAATATACGTTACTAGGACTCGGATACTTGCTATGAACAAAGGGGACATAAGCTATCTAAGTATCAGACTTTGACTAGGCACAAAGTCGGCTGTTGTACCGGAAATTTTTTTAATTTTGGCCTAAAAGGAAGTGTCAATTATTCGTTTTCATGGAGCGACGAGAATCCAACACTATTACATGAATAATCCGAGTAACATTGAGTTTGAAAATATGATTTTCTGAAAAAAGAACCCCTTAAATATTTATATAAGTTGGCTTTTAGAGGGGAAGAAGAGGATCAGGACTCATAGTAGTCAAGGGGGGGCGTGTGAATCCTTTTCTGGGTTTGGGTAGGACCAGCTTTCCTATTGGGAGGAGTGTCAACAATTTTCTCTCCCCTAAACGTCTATTTTAAACAAGTGTGTATTGAAAGGAGAGGGGATTGAGGATAAGCACACACCGGGAAACTCAAACCAAGGGCTCCCCTTCGCTGGGTTGACAGTTTGCAGAAGTCTGCATGTCAAGGAAATTAAAGAGTTGGCTATCCTCATCCTTACATCATTATCTCAGGTCCTATATTCATTGAACTCATAATCAGAGCTCTGATGTATCAGAGACAAGAAGTGGGGCCCACTTTACTCGACGGTTGTCGCTCTCCCTGTGTGACTGGTGGCATCAGATCTTTTACCTTCGGATTCTCCTTTATGGGACACTGAATTCCCAGGATTTTAATGATCGACGAGTTAAGAGAGGTTGCGGACAAACACAAAGGCTAGACCAGTATATTTCTCGTATTCTGGGCATATGATGGTTTTCAGTGCGACTGACAGCTATGTACGTGCAAGCGATTCTAATAAAGATAAGATGTCATAGTGGGTGAAAAGATACCGCAAATACCAGTTCGATTAGAAAAATAATGAAACTAAAATAATTTGTACCCATATAAATAAATCCAACAAAAGTGAAAATGACTAGTTGACAACATTTGGTGTAAGACGTACAAAGAGACTATGCTTGAACGGTTGAACCCCCCAAGATAACGATGATTTCATCAATGTTCACTAAGATGCCTAACTGGGAAACACAGGGGGAGGAAAGTGAAACTATTCATGCTTTACTAGGCACTTGTGATGGGGGCATGCGGAGATTTTTAACAGCAGAAGTCGTCCATACCCGTAGAGTTGTAGCGCAGTCGTGCACATCTGAAAAGTTTGTTTGAACCTTATATGTTGGAAAGGCCGAAAGAACCATCAGAATTTATCAGCTTTGATCTCAGCCTCCTCGTAAAGCTTGATGAAAGGACCATATGACAATCACATGACCATCACCCAGAGAAATCTTGATAATAAATTTAACTTACACATGAGAATGTAGAACAATGTTTAACAAGCACAACGACAATGATATATACCTTAATGTTGCTGCTCCTTTGTACACATAATGATCTGATCTTCAACCATGACATCATCTCCTTGCTACAGTTGAGCTCATAGCTTGGCCAGTATATATTAATGTATAACCAAAGTAAGGCAGAAAACACTTAATATTGCTATAAAAGTGGAAATTCTTGAGTTGTATCTCGACATTTCCATAACTCTTTCCTAATTTCTTCCAACATCTCAGTCACATTGATCCCCTTCCTAAGAATATGCAAAAGAACTAGAATCAGAAAATAAATTGTACCCATAAATCAAAGCAAAATATGCATTTTTTTGGTTTTTTTAATTGAAGTATTCGGTATTCCAATGCACTGCTATTTGTCTTGAGTCGGTAAGACAAGTGTACAGTAGGTCCAACACCACAAACAAATTTTCTGGGGATATCAGATAAATGATATTTCCTATCATCCTATTGCTTATATATGAAGCACAAACTATTGACAAAATCACAATCAAGTAAAATTGCTGGCATAAAACAAAAGGATAGATGGGAAAAAGAAATCAACAGAAGCTACTTGCACCCCTGCCCCAGCCGCCCCCCTTAAGTGATGCAGAGGACCTTATGGATAGAATGAGCCCCATACTGTAATAGCATATTTCAGCTAGATCCTAATGAGATCTAAATCAAAGATCAGGTATCCAGCTCTACACTGGTCAAATAAACTCTTGAAGCAGTCAACTGTGCACACTCTGTACAACAAAATAAGACAAATCCGTCCCTCATATGAGATTATCCATGAAAAGCACCAAATACAGCTTTAGCCACTGATTTGTGCATAGATGACCTGAAAGCAAAGAAGAAATTTACACAGTACCATTCTCATAACTAGAAGCACTGGGATAATCAAATAGTTGATCGTTGTACTGAGAATTCAGTGTTAAAGCCATTATAAACAATTTCAATAGCCTCCTGATTGCAAGCATACGAGTATTTTTCTGAAGTGATCATAAGTCCATAAGTATAGCAATCACTGATTTGGTCCAACAAAAGTATATAGGATTCACAGAGTTTTAATGTAATAATTTAAAAAACCTTTTGAGTCTCACTAACATCTCATAGGATGTGAAAACAGTCCCCGTATTATATTTATTCTACTGGACCCTGAGCAGGAGAAGTTGAATGAGGCTTGTATCTCTCTGTGGCAAGGATGATCAGATGCTATGAGCCAACACTTGGTCTCCACTAGAGAGGTTTAGAACACATAAAAGGGAAAATACAGGCTCAACCTCAAACAACCCTGTTGCATGAAAGCTCCAAACTACCAGAGATTGTGATATACTGGAGATAAACATAAGACATTTGACAATCCTTTCTAATAGCAGAAATTTCTTGCCGCTGATAGTCAGCAGGAACATAATTGTGGAGTGTGAACATTACTATTATTAATTGTTTACTTGGGTGATCTGGCACTTCCAAGGGTTTGTTTCACAGAATTAATGATATTTATCGATTTACTTCACCTTCTTGGACTCATCCATACCCTGATAACTTTCAAAAGAAATTTATGACTTGACTTTTTACCTCTAATTTTAAGAAACTGTAAGGGTGACATAAGATTTTTCTTTGCTAATTGCTCATCTTTAAGTGTAATAACTCAAGCCATTCTACGTGAATTTTTTGTATGCTTTTGCATATGTTATATTCTTTCCATGAGGTCCGTCCAGAAGTTGAAGTAAATACCTATCCAATAAGATTTTAATTTTATTCTTTTCTAAATGAAGATACATTCAGATGCTAGCAATGGGTTATTGAGTAGCAAGTACTTTTTATATGCTTCACATGCTCCCCAACATATATCTATTAACTTACCCTCTGTTTTCCTTTCCCTTTCTTGCTTTTTTTTTCTGAGAGGGGAGGGGTAGGTGTGGTTGGGGAGGGATTTTTAGAGATAACAATTGACACCATTTATCAGAGTTAGTTCCAAATTACTATAACCATATTTGCACTTCTTTCAGTGGCTACAACAACCATCTTTGGAAAGCCATATACATGTTATTTACTAATTGTCACATTTTAACCTCTTAAATGCATAGTCTATAATCTAGAAATCTGATAAGTTTAAAAGAAAAATAGGGTTCAGATCCAGGTCTAGGCCACTGGACCAGAGTCTTACAAAATAACTTAAACATAAGCATATCAATACCAAGAAACAAGCTCTATAAATGACAAGAACCTCCAACCTAGTAAAACTATATACTTGGTTGATTGGATAAAAGTGCATTGCAAGATAACAGTGACTAAAGGTGTCTAATTGTCACTTCAAGCTGATATTTCATAGTCTAAATGCATCACGTAACTGACTAGTTCAACACTTGTACAATCATGTCACGTAGTAAGAGTGTGTGCAAGAAGGGTATTGAATCTTTTCAGATAACAACAGAGATAGTGCAACAGATTCCATTCATTTTCGCAATAATTTCAGCAGGTTGAAATTGCTTTCAATCCATATTTGACGACTATAATCAACCACAGCACGTGGGACCATAAATACAAACCATTGTATCTATAAGGAAAGTGTGAGAAACTAAGAAATAAACACAGCCCACAATCTGATGATACCACCACTATTTCCCTCAGGCTCAAGGTTGAAGCTTCCATAACGATAAAAGTTGTGATTAGATAGTACGTAAGCAATATGCAATACTAAATGATTACTTACAAATTACTGTCTCCTAACAGCGAGGGGTCGTGGATAGTCCTCAATCTCCTTTTCTCCTTCATTCTTTTCAGAGTCTGATGGAAGCGTGTCATTATGTTCAAAGGATGTCAGCTCAACATGATCTGTATCTTCCGAGCTAGCACCTAAATCCAGAGGGGTGGGTACACTGTCTTGACCAATATTAAGGATTTCTTCGGCTAGAGAAGGAAGTGTATCCCTTGCCTGGAGTGAGTAAAAACGGAATGAGTTAACATCTAGAATTCTAGAGTATGAACTATGAAACAACAAAAACAATCATAAGTCAAGACCTGGGATATTCATACAACAAGAAAGCTAATAGAGCAGTATGGAACCAACTGATGACAATCAAGGGAGGTCTTAATGTATCATACTATCATGTATGTAGTCAAACAATTTACCAGTCTCGGTTAGTAGAGTAAATGATTTTAAGACATTAAGAAGAAAAACATTTCAAGAAAACATGGCAAAATAAACAGTATAGGCCAAGTATACAAAGATTATGAAACTCATTACAGAGAAAGAGTAAATCAATTATAGAAACAACATTAAACAGACGTGAATAATATATATGGATTAATTTAAAGAGTACAAATGACATAGATGACATATTAAAGAGAAACCAAGAGAGAAGGATGTTGTTGGGCTATTACAAAACATATAAAATCATTCAACCAGAGACCACAGAGAACCAATCTTTTTCCGCACATATAGAAAATATTTAATTGACACAGCTCAAATAATAGTAAATTGAGAGAACAAGGTGTCCTAACAAAACAACAGAAGCACAGAGAATAATCAAACTTCCAAGGCCATTTCACTTTTCAACCTAGACCGGGGTTCTGTTCCTAAAGTATAGCACAAGAATGCCAATTTTCATATTCATGGATATATGGTCCTGCTACTGCTAGATCTTACTACCAGTTTAAAAATCCTCTTTCGCTCATATCAATAATCAAATTATTGATAATTCATTTCCTTGCTTAAAAATGTACACAAACATGTGAAACTCAACTTACTGACAGTTTTACCGTAAAAGATTCCAACTATGTGATACTGCAGGACATCAGAGCGCGGCTTTGCCTGTCGTACACATCCAGTCACAGTTTTATGCAGTAAAGCAATATTTTGAGACACTTAATTGTGAAGCAAAGCAACAACAACATCTGAGTTTCCATCTGTAAAAAGAAGAGTTGAGATACTAGTGCTCCTACTTTGTTATAAGTTATAACATTCCATAACAGATGATCAGTCAGCAAGAAAATATAACATGCATACATGGAAAGAAAACATTGTAAGACCACCAGCACAGGAAGTAATAATACCTGAAGAAGGTCAATTTTATTCAACACCATATATGGCCGTTCAAGGTAATCAGGATTATACATCCGTAATTCCTGCACACAGATAGGTCGTTAGTTTTGGACTAGAAAAATTAACAGGATCCCAAGCAAACAGCATAATATAAAAAAACTTGTGACATATAAGAATTGTGAACTCTAATGTGAAGGATATAATTATGTAGCAGACGTGCCCTACTTTTTAAACAGCTAATGTAACGTCTAATGATACAATAATAAGTGATATGATATCCCATCTCAAATTTAAGATAGATTGTGGCCCCATTATCCTAGAACCCAGAGCTCCAAACCATCAAGAAGTTTGGTCTCTTCAAGTCCAAATTGCCACCAACACAGTTATCTACAGATCTCGGAAAGGGCATACACAAAAGTCCTTAGTAACACCGCAACAGCGGAAGTATGTAATGGGAGAACTCTAGTTTCATCACACCGACTAAGAGAATATAGGAAATGCTATGTATGGCATTGTTCAATTAGTTTCTCTGAAATGAAAAAAAAAAGAAATCAAATGCATACTTCTATTAACTGTTTTGTAGTCTTTTACAGGGTCCTCAGAAGCAGCATCAACAACATCGACCAGCAACCGAGTCCTCCTCAAATGCCTCAGGAAATTACGACCCAAACCCTGCAGATTGTGCGTTACTCAATCACCAACTTGTGGCAGATTAAGCTGTAAGGGGAAAATGCATCAATTTAAGTACCTTGCCCAGATGAGAACCTTCAATAAGACCAGGCAAATCTGCCAATGTTGCTTCAGAGGAATACAAAGTGGCCCCTAAAGAAGGGTCACCATCAAGGCGCCCAAGGTTAGGCATCAAAGTTGTAAAGGGATAATGAGCTATGTCTCGTTTCACAAGTGTAGTAGCTGATAAAAGTGTAGATTTTCCAGCATTTGGAAGTCCCTAGGAAATATCAAACTCAAGGTGTAAGTGAAGCAAGAATGGAGAGAGGTTATCATGCTGCCTCTCCTTACCCCAAACAATCTTCAAGGTTTCCTGTTCATGAGGATCAAAAGCAAGCCAAAGACAAGAAATCGAAAATCAAATGCCTCCATCTAGAGCCAAAACACTTTCGCCTATCACCTTATAATCTCATCATAGGCCTTCTTGAAAGTCAAAACCATCAGTTATAGGCATTCAGCAAGAACTGTAGGCAAAAATCTTATTCACTTATGAGAACACTGATTGGCCAAAAATTTTAAACCCTCAAAAAGATTCCTTTGGAAGAGAGCATTGGAAGTCATGGGATCAACTCATGGGTTACTAAAGATCTCAAGTGTTCCCTTTGATGTTAGTTAGAAACACATTTGTCCAATAAGACAGAATTAAAACATTGAGTATTCATCATCTGAGTGCATATACAGGACCACATTATTAATAATAAATTAATTAAACCAGCTTGCATGCAATCTGCTATCACCCCAAACTTAACTGACTGACCTTCCTAAATCACAAGATTCACAACAAGCAGAGCTGAAACTCAGCCAAGATTCAGCTCATCATCAACTTTACACTTGCCAAACACCTCATTTACAGAAATGTAAACACCATAGATAAATCCTCTTCATCATTTTACCACACAATTAATGAAAACAAAAGGAACCCCACCAAGCATAGGAAACTTATCAACTATATTACTTAAACACTTCATTTTACCTAAAGTAATTTTATTGAATCCTCGACATTCTAATATTAAATGGGCACATCATCCCTTCAATTTGGACCAACACCAATTAAACTATTCATTAAATTGTCAAGTACCTGATATAAGCCCAAAGCACTATAAACTATACAATAGTACTATGAATCTTCTCTTCCTCAAAAGTCAAGTAGCCAATCTAACAAGCACTATGAACTAAGAAACCCAAACATAAATCACAAAATTCCATCCATTGCAGGTTTCCTCTCATAATCCTCTCTAAGAATCTTCATAAAAAAAAATGGCTGCTCCTCAATATATCTCATTCCTTGACTATCATACTCTCAACAGCGTCCAATTCCCAAAATCAACTCTTTCCTGCACTCATTACCCCCTGTAAGGAAAATTCTAAAATCAAAGTCCTAAGCTCACTTTGTTGTTATCTAGTAATACCCATTCGACCAAATAATCACTAAAATGGCAAAACATTTCTAAAAAAATGTTTCCTTTCTAATCCTCAGACAACATACAATTCCCCATCCAACCACCAAGAAGTACAATCTTACCATCATTTTGGTCTTGCACATGTATCAAGAGTTCACCCCATGCAAACCCAACTATCACAACTTCAATTGCCTCCTTCAAAGAGTTGGCAATGAACCAAGACCAATCTAAATCTTAGCCAACCAAAAGACCAAAGCATGAAGTTATTAATTGTACTGGAAACCATTCAGCCGGGCAGATAGGTCTCAACACTCAAATTCTAAATTCACACACAATCACTATATGTTCGAATTCACAATTGTAATTCACATTTATCAAACAAAAAGGTTAGTTCTAAACCTGATTCTGGGACACTTAGTTCATTTAACTCTTTTAGTTCATTTAACTCTTCTTTCTCCCCACCAAACTTAAAAGTTCTAACTTCCAAGTCTTCTAAAAATTTATTTGGGGGAGGCCCCAAATTTTTACATCAGATCAACTATTACAAGCTGGCGTTTATTATACATGTATGTTCCTTGCCTCAGAATAGAAGTTTCTAATCTGGAGTGTAGGCTTCACTATAATCCTTCTCTATTTTATTTTTACACCACTTATTCTACTGCTATACGATACACAATGTTGTTCCTTGCCTACCTTTGCAATGGGTTCATCTTACTGGTTGTAGAAGGCTTTTTGTATAGTGCAAACCAATAGTCAGGGTCTCAAAACATGACTTCCGGCACCCATATTCTGTCAAAAACAACAGTTTGCTTGGCTCCTCCATCAATAAGGTCCACACCACAGGACTAAAAGAATTATGGTCCCAAAAGGACTTGTATCATCCCCAAAAGCACATTCTCAAACTCCTATTCCTCATTTCAGAAATTCTGCGTGAAAGACTTTGTCCTACCTCCTTCCTAGACCTGTTCAAAGGGGTGGGGGCCCGTTAAGAGCCTTGACCGACCCATTTATAAAAGAGCCTAATCAATAATGGGCCTAATGGGTCGGTCTCTTAAAGGGTCATCTTTTATTGGATTTTTAATGGGTCAAGTCGGGTCAATAATGGGCCTATAGTTTTCAAAACTTTTAAACACTATCAGGTAATAAATTATTTCTACTTAGTTGTCGATGGTCCACTACCAAAGATTGGAGGTGATACATGTAAACTATCATGCTCTAAAGATAAAAATTATACTCTCTTTGGACGGCCCGACCCGACTCGGCCCGTTATATATCTTCGTTGGCCCGACCCGTTTTGGATCTTCTTTGACCCGACCCGTTTTTCTTGTGACTCATCCCGGCCTTGATCCGACCAAATACATAGGTCTACTCCTTCCACACGGAAGGAGACAGTTTTCAAGTAGCTTCATCAGATAGTGGAGACCTTAATACTTTCTGTCTCCGAGTTCACAGATATCCCTGTATCATTTGATTGCTTGCCAATTGTCCTAACCCTGAGGAGAGCTGCATCAAATCTAAGTTGACGCATCCTATTGGAAACAAAGTAAACACAACGGAGGAAGGAAAAATCGTGGAATATATTGACTCAAATCAAGAATTAAGCTAACTTGACACAACAAACTCAGAGACAGACATAGAGCTTAAGCAGAATAAGATATTGTGTCCTAGATAACTGCAAGACAAATACACTTGTCAAAAACAATGCCCCACCATACGATTTACATATGACCTAAAAAACATAACCACACACCGATAATAAAACCATCTTAAAGCCATAACCCTCACCTTAAACCTGAGAGCAATCAAGTCTTGTAATACAGCTTACAAGCATTTCAGTGAGAATCCAGCTATTACCGTCCACATTCAGACATCAAACTTACTCACATCCGGACATCCGCTAAATGTCTTTTGCCAGCTATGAACTTCTAAGCGCTGAGAAGACTAAATTCTTTGTCCTTGTTGATAGTGAGGTCCTGCCACACCCAGTGGACTCCTTGATGACTCCTCAATCCTTATGACACATTTTTGAAATAAATCCACCACTTTTGCACTGATGCTCTAGGATTAGGGGTGTCAAATCGGGTCCACGGATCATTCTTATCGGTTCGAGTTAAATCGAGTCAATTTGGCCTAGCGGGTCAAGTCGGGTCATTATCGGGTCGGGTTAAATTGGTTCTTTGCTGCTCGAGTTTGATTTGGGTCAGATTGTATTCGGTTCAGGTTAAGGTCGATTCAGGTGAAATCGGGTCGGTTCCAAAACGGGTTATAACGGGTTATTTCGAGTTCTGGTAGATTTCGGGTCAAGAAAATTATGGTAATGAGTCACCTCGATTTCGATTGAAATCCTATTTGGGCTTTATTGGGTTCATATCGGGTCATTAATGAAAAATGTTTTGTTTCAAGGTTATTAGAAATTGGGTAAAAAATAGGTCAGACAAGATTAAGTCACAATCACATATGTTCAGATTGTTGACATATTGAGTAAATTCAGGTCACGGGTTGTTATAAATCGAGTCATAATGGTTATGTGTCGGGTTCAATCGGTTTCGGGTTCTCTTCGGGTCGGATCTGTAATTGGTCGGTTTTGTAACGGGTCGGGTCCCTAACAGATCGAATACGGTTTGGGTTCGGTTCTTCGAATATTGGGTCAAATTGGTTTCGGGTTGACTTCATGTCGGTTTTCGGGTCTCACTTTTTGGGTCATAATCATGTTGGATCTGGGTCGGTTTTGGATAACTTATCGGGTTAGGTCTGATTTTGACAGCTCTATCCAGGATAGTTAGATCTAAGACTCAAAAATAAAGAATATATCTCTAGAGTTAGATCTAACCGCAACTCTATTTATATACCATTCGTCTACTTCCATGGCCAAGCGGAGGGGTCAAGCATAGAATTGGCCACAGCTGCCATGTCAATATGATCACCCTTTTTTCACAGTGCTACTACTGTCTATGAACAAACTAAGCTCTCATTTCGACTAATAGAATAACCAATAGTATTCAAATAGAAAATTAGATACAGGTTGTTAATGAACTATCTGGGGTGTTACATTGAGAAGTAAAAAATATATACAGGTTGGCTCTGAAACTGTTACACATCTAGCTTCTTTTCTTTTTTTGGACACATCTACCTAGTTTCAAGTGGCCAAAACTAAACATCTCAGTAGGTTCCAAAAAAAAGGCTCATGACAATTGATAAAACTACAAATTTATAGAAAATTAAAAAAGTCCTGGTATGAAAAATCCTTACAAAGATTGTACATAACATCCAGAATAAGAAAATTTCAATTTCCCACTAGAAAACATGCCACAAGACCAACATTAGCAACTACTCTGAATATCAGTTCCAAACTGACTTCCTCCCCAGCTTGACCAAGGACTAAAACCTGCATTTTCCCACAAAAAATATAAATCCCCACACATCACTAAGTCCTTATGATCAAAGGTGCTGGGAAATGAAGGGAAAAGTTATGCTTTATTGAGACCAAGAAAACATATGGTTGATAGGTGACAAAGAAAAACTTGATTACGTATCTCCACATGTTGCAGGAAAAAATTTATTGATCCCTCTGTTCCTTCCATTATGATCTTCCGTCTTACTATAGCTCTACATACCAAGAAGACTAAGCACATTGAATTGGACTTCATTATACAAAGTTAACAGTATAAGGTGCTCATAAAACTTATTTAACTCGGTTATTTTCCCACAAGTTGTCAGATTGATTATTTTCTCACTAAATTTTGATTTCTGCTCACATTGGCACCTTCTTCACAAGCTGGAAAGTTTAGTGGGCTGTTGGCACATACTAACTAGTTAGCTCAAAACTGACCTAAACAAAAACTTTCATTAGGACCCTTGCCACCTCAGTATATTAGTTAGGATAATAGAAGGTTGTCCAAGATTTGTTACCATGTCTTTCTTTGTATAAAGACAATAGTGTACGATACAGATGAACAGTCCCCCCCCCCCTACTCCTAAGTTCACGTCACTTTCCATTTCTTTTCTCCTAGCAAACACAGAGGACTGCCTCGTGGAGGTAATATACAGCAATAGCAGAAAGGTTCGGCATAGTTTTACAAAGGAGTGGAAAATTTATTTGCAAGGTGAGTCATGACACATACAAACATAAAAGCCAGTCAACACAAAATCATTTAAAAGAAAATTAATGGTAAAGGGGTATTACTTTTTCTCCTATTTGTATCATTAAGATAACCAGCTAGCCTATTTATCCCAGTACAACCAATGAAGGACTCCACAATCTCTTTAAAGCAGTTATGAACAAGTTATGATAGCACAACCAGCTGGTGTAGGATTAGTATCTCATGGAGATTAGATACTGAGGTTGATGGATGTCGACATTTTTAAGAAGTATAGCATGTCAATGTGTTAGTGCTACCAAAATAGGCTAAAGACAGAATACTACAGAGTGTCCCAGGAACTTGCTATACCTTTAGGAAATTCAAATAGAAAAAAAACCTGGAAGTGGATAAGCTTGTACAAAATGATTAAAACAATATAAGAAAACTAGAGTAAACAATATGCTGACAGCTGACTTCACTAATAGGAGGTGATATTTAGGTCATTCTTTTCCCTTATGTCAGTGAATAAATGCATTATACATACTTTGATTTGTTACTTGATTTATAACTTCCATTTTTCATGGTATTCCAAGCAAATTGAAACCTCACATGAAAGACAACGGTCTACGAGCTCTTCACTGATATTAAAACCCTGGCCTGAAAACTAAGTTTAATTTACCTTCACTTATGCCTCCACATTGGAAAAAAAAATACTCTGTTAGTGAAATTTGCTAACTTTGGAAACCACAAAATATGGTCATAATAGCATAGGTACTATACATTGGTATTGATATGAGAGTAGTAAATCTGATAGACAAAGTAATAAGTTTCAGATTTCCTAAGTACTACCAACTTTATTAGACACAAGGAGCTAGAAATTTAAAACATATATAAAAAATTATATTAATCTGACCTTTCTATCCCAAAGATATTAGGAATGTTGTAACGTAAAGTTTGAAACTCGCTGGGGACAGCTTTAGACTCTAACAATGCAATAAACATAAACTTTACTCAAGGATGAAAATCTACTAACGCAGAAAAGCTGAAAATTTCAACTAACAAACTGAAATTATCAGTCAGATTTACTAGGAGGTTAAAAAAAAATTCAACCAATTTGAACCCAAAGAAGAGACATTTTTACTGGATTGTGTCATTACTATTCTTATACAGTGATCTCCCATTTTATATTTACTTTCATATACAATTTAAAAAAAATAAAACTAAATTGACCCGCAACAAACCTATTTATCCAAATTCCCACCTCATGCATGTTTTAATCTTTTAACATGTATTTATCCCAAATGACAAATGTAAAAGGCACCTCACCAATGAAAAATTTGCAAATGATTACACATACAGCAAATTTTGGAAATGTTGATAGACCATACCTTGTCGTTGTCATCTCTCATACTGTTTGTTGTTAAAGCTGTCATTGTACTCCTTTTTTTGTTCTGGTATTTCTAGTAGGCTTATCTGCCAAAAGGAAAAGATAAAATACCAAATTCATGGTAAGAATCCTGATGTCAACAAGAGCCACACAACCCTTTCCAATTATTTCCTAGGAAAAAGGACTTAAAGAGTGAAAAAGGAAGAACAATAAATTTTGCTGAATAACTTTAGGGCTATGTTACTCTGACTTGGCATTTCAGCTGCCACCCCTGTATTAACACAACATGACAACAATATGGGTAGGAAATATGTACTTGACATGGGACACTTCAAGCTGATTTAAATGGAATTAACCAGAAGAAAGGATGACAAGGAAATGAAGAAGGGCTTAGAAGAAAGTGACTATTTACATGGAACAGATTGACTATTCAGGCAATAATGGAGAGGTAATATCACCATCTTCCACTCTCTTCTCTGCAGCTCAGATTTTAAGGACTGTGGTCTTGGGATAGTGTGGCTGTCATATATATACCTTCTGATATAAAAGGCTTTACAGAAGTGAGTTGAAGTCAAACCAAGTTTTTAATTGGTCTATAGAGGCCTAGTTTAAAAGCTGAAAACAATTTCATGTTTATGTATTTAGATTATTTTTAATAAAAAACCAATTCTAAAAAATTCAGAGAAATCCTCACACCCGCTTCAAAAATAAGGTAGTGTCCACGTATCTAAAAGTTTTGAGATGTGAAAAGTCAAAATATACCCCATATCTAACACAGTGATACTCGTAACTGAGTCCATCAATACAACTTCATGGTAACTTCTTATTCATCAGAAATAACAAGAAAAGAGCAGTAGCCCCAATTCAAACAACAAAAATGCACTAACTTCTGATTCAAGTTATGAATTAGAAAACTCAAACATAAATCCAAGATAGTGATGTCCTACCCCTCCCTGTACACCCCTTGCCACAAGAACCTCATCATCGGGATTTGCAAGATCTGCTAAAAGCTTTCCTCGCTTCCGTTTTATAACAGTTCCTGTCATAAAAGAGAAGAAAACACCACTTAAATCATTTTTTCCCATATTAATTGAATCCTAGATGTACATATTTCAAACAAAAGTAAGAAATGATTCTCTGTTATATTGATACAGTCAAATAAATGAGTTCCACCAGTCTTAGCAGAGAAAAAGAAAAGATAAGATAAAACAGATTAGTATGACAACATATCTAAGGCATTACAATTTAAAAACGAACCTAAGGGAACGGGTATTCACAGTGTAGGAGCTGCAGATCCATCACACTGTTTGGAGTTCAAAACACCCATAGCATTGACATTCCCACCACGCGTTTCTTTGTACCGATTTTGCTTGTGGAACTCTAACAGTGTATATTTACTCTCATCAGCATAAATCATGATATCACCTCCATGGCCACCAATGGGAAGTATAACCGAACCATCACTATCTCTTTTGTACGGGAACTTTCTTCTTTCGTTCCTTCGCCTTGTCATATTTATTCTCAAGTTTAGAAAAAGCCTTTAGGTTTGGAAATTTTAAGACTGCCCCATGCCCCAATCACCAGCACGAACAGTTATAATAACCTGATCAAAATATTTATGCGGCTCCGTCTCCAAAGCTTCCAATCCTGTTGAGGTATGTCCTTTGGCCTTGACAGCCGCACACAAAATGGTGCAAACTCTAACATCTACACAGTTGCTTCTTCGTTGACTTAACCTACCATAAAAACATACTGAACATTATAAAACCATGAACATGTCTTGAAAATGCAAAAAAGAAGTTATATATAGAAAAACATTTATGTGGATGATCCCACAAGATAGATTTTCGGTTCCCATCTTTTTGGAATAAGGCTCGGTTTTGCTATTGTTGTAGTTTAAAAAAACAGCCATGACGAAACACGGAACTACAAATGACGGAACAAAAACAGTTTCAAGATATTGAACTACGAACGCGTCCATGTGATTGGACATCACTTTCACAGTGTTCTATAAAAAAAGAAACATGCCAGTATTGGCTATCGATTATAAAGCAACCTTGATTGATTGTGTTGCGACTTGCACCACCAAACGTAATATTATAACCGGAAGACACAAACTTTATAGCAAAGATATCCAATCCTACCCATATATGCTACACAATAAGGTACTACTTGGTATATATTCCAATATTTTTCTTGTTTACGGAACACTATATAAAAAAGAGGAAGTTTTCAAGAGAATAGCAAGCATTGATTCACATAAAAAAGATTCAATGTGAATTTCACACACAATAAATAAATAATGCACCAGTTTCAATTAGGTCACCAAAAAAAGGTAGATAATGCAGAGAAGCAGGATTTAAATTGCTCGTTCTAATTTAATCCTGTGGGAAATTAACTCTATTATTGCAGATGCGGGGCTAGATTTGAGCAGGCTCCATGAGTTCAATGTCAACTACTGCTAGCAAGGGTAATCTAGTGGTGGACCACCTAGCAGCTAAAGGAGCGTTTTTGTCCTTGTGGTTCTCTTCCCCCGATTCCTCTCTGTCTTCGATCATCCATAGGTTTGCTCTAGGATAGGTGACTTGTGAGCCTATTCTAGGTCTTTTTTTTCCTTCAAAAAAAATGCAAGATTATGCTGCTGTTAGAGAACTTTGAAATCAAGAATAAGATTGGATATCCAATCATGCATTCACGGTCTTCTGAGGCAACAGTGTAAATCAATTTTAATGAGCTACACCCAACCATCCAGTATACTGATAAATATACAATCTGTACAATGGAATGAAGGTTTCATCAACCAGCGGAAAGAGAATGCCAGGAAGACCAACATAAAAAGGGCATGGGCATCTCCAACAACAAACTCGGTTTATTGTGCATAGCTTCAAACAACCAATAACATACGCATTATCTCTGGTCTGGATGTTCGTGCACCATACTTTCCCCTTGCCTGATAATTCAGATTAATCATTTTATATTCAGCTTTTGATAAAATCCTTCAAAGAGAAAGAGGGATGACCATCCTGTAAACTCCTTGGAGCTTAAGTTCCATGGAGCATTTGTCGTAAATAATCTCATCAAATAAATTAGTTGTTAACAAAAAAAAAATCAGAACAAACACTTCCTTCCAGAGGATGAAAAACTATGCGCCTGTATGCAACTTCTATTTTACAAAAGAGGAGATTCACTACATATATGATGAGAATTTTTCCAAGCTTTCCTTCTCTTCCTTCTCCAATTTTACAGATTGCACAATCTCTATAAAGACAAAGAAAGCAACCTTGTGCAAGTGCTAGCGCATGGATGAGGGAGAAAAACCCGAAACATTCTAAGGGCATTAACTAGACAACAACCTTATTCATCACAGGGTCCAAACACATTTCAATCCAGACACTAGTTCTCTAGAACCTCTTAGGACAAAAACAAGATTATGGACTTCCCACTCAACTGTCACCAACAAACCCAGAGGCTTGAGAAACTAAAATCATCAGCAGTTCAAAAGAAAAGGTAATATAAATGTGAAACCCGGTAAATCAGGGGGCTTACACATAGTCCAATTCAGAAAAGAACTTGTTTTTGAGAAAAACTTTTACACACAATTCTATTACCTTTTTCCACCAAGACATTAAAAGCCACCCAGTACAAGCTACTAAGATTTTTAAGGCCCTTCAAAAGCATGACACATGTGAAGTGAAAAATACTTGATAAGCCAAATATGTTAGATTATCAACAGCTAGCCGACCAATTGAACCAGGGCCCCAAAAATGAGTAATCGTGTCCACTCAGGCGCTGATGAGGTCTCAAAAACATTAATCCAATGTCACCAAACTATGGACTATACTAGGAGGATGATTTCTTGGGAGTCAAACTGACAATCCTAGATTAGATGGTACTCAGAAAATATAGGAGAGAAACAGAAGCCTAGATGCATTGTGCATACTCATATAGATCCCCTTGTTACTGTAATGAATCGTCCAAAGGTGTATGAGGTGCAGCACACATATCAGAGGCGCAACAAACAACAAAGCAAGCAACAATAATTAAAGAGGTGGGGGGACACAGTGGACATGCACATGCACAACGGAAGCACAACAGAAAAGATGCCCTACTATACACAACTGAATTCGGTTACAGAAGGGGCGGGGAGGAATATTCTGTACAGAAGGATAATAGTATATATATAGATATATATAAGAGAATAAGGGGGATAGGAAAAGTATTGTCACGATCTTGGGAGAGACTGGCCGCTCGAACGCCAGAACATTCACCATCTTCAATATAATTATCTACTTCCTTCTTAATTTCTGCTTCTTTCTCTTGCATGCGTTTGTGTGTGTTGACAGGTCCGGTTCATTACACTTGGTATCAGAGCAACGATCATGGCACCTTCAGCGATGGGCTCGCGAGTAGACAACTTGGAAGAGCAGCTTACAGTGCTGCAAACTACGGTGTCCAACATGAATGGGTCGTTCGATACGTTGAGGGAAGAGTTAACCGGCCATATACGGAGATCGAAAGACCAACAGGACACCTCGGTGGATGGGTTTAAGCAGTGGTTTGAGGACCTCACTAGACAGATCCAACAAACAAGAACTCAACTGGAAGAGTCGGCTAGAATTCAGAGCACAGAAATAGTCGATTGTTCAAGAGAGCATCAAGAGAGTCAGATTGTGGTAATGAAAGAGGTTCACCATAAGATACGCTCCGAGATGCAGAATACAGTGGCAGAGATTCGGGCGTCGGTCTCTCCTAAGGTTAGTGGCCAGATCGGGGGTAATGGGGAGAGTGAGTTGGAGGGAAGCAGGGGCGCTAGAGGATATATGGAGGTTTCGGAAATTAGATATGCCCCTGTTTGACGGGACTGACCCGGATGGATGGCTGCTGCGGGCGGAGCGTTACTTTGGATTTTATAGGTTGAACGAGGAGGAGAAGCTGGAGGCCGTGGTGGTGGCAATGGAGGGAGATGCATTAAGATGGTACCAGTGGGAATCGAGGAGGAATCTGATTAGATGGTGGGGAGATTTGAGGGAAAGAATCCTTCATCGTTTTCGCCTAGTAAACTCCGGTTCATTGTGCGAACAATGGCTAGCCACCACTCAAACGACCACTGTAGTAGACTTTCAGAGGAAATTCATAGAGATGGCGGCACCATTGGAGGATATTCCGGAGTTTGTGCTGCTAAGCCAATTTATTAACGGCTTGAAGGAGGAGATCAAATCGAAGCTCCGAATGTTGAACCCACCTACACTGGAGCAAGCTATGGACCTTGCCATTCGGGTGGAGGAAAGAAACCAAGTTATGGGCCAAAGAAAAGGAAATTATAGTGTGAAGGGTGGAGCTTATTCCTATTTTACTCGGCCCACAACTCCAGGCCCCGTGACAATGCAAGGAATTAAAGGAAGTGCCCAGACCGTAAGTGTACCAGTAGCTTCCACCTCCTCTTTCAAAACCACTTCGCAAAGCACGAAACCATGGGGAGACGTGAAACGTCTGACTGAACGAGAGTTGCAAGAGAAGAGGTCTAAGGGCCTTTGCTTTCGATGCGATGAGAAATGGAGCTTGGACCACAAATGTCGAAGGAAAGAACTCAGTGTAATTATGTTCAGTGAGGAGGAAGAGGAGGATAGAGAAGGGGAAGGAGGGGAACGCGGTGAACCAGACGCGCCAACGGAAGAGGAGGCTACAATGGTGTCACTACACTCCATTGTGGGACTCTCGGACCCCAAGACGATGAAGTTAAGAAGGAAAATAAGGGAAGGTGAGGTAGTGGTGATGATTGACCCTGGAGCCACCCATAATTTTATCTCCGCTTCTACCGTCAAAGTTTTGAAACTACCAGTAACAGCATCGGGGGAATTCGGGGTCTCTTTAGGTAACGGCGAGGCCATCCGTGGGTCTGGGAAGTGTTGCCAAGTTGAGTTGATACTACAAGGAGGCGTGAGAGTTGTGGAAGATTTCCTATTGCTGGGCCTTGGAAACGCTAACATCATTTTGGGGGTACAATGGCTGGAGAAATTGGGACCCGTGACCACAAATTGGAAGACGCAACTGATGAAGTTCCAGCAATTTGGGAGGACTTGGGTGATACAGGGGGATACCACACTCATACATTCGAAGATGTCATTGAAATCAATGATGAGAACGTTGGGTAAAGAGAAGAAAGGCTGGTGGGTGGAGTGCAATGTGATGAGGACTGAAAAGGCGGAAGGGGAAGGATGTCCACCCGACATTCCAGAATTCTTGAGGGGAGTAGTTCTTCAGTTTGGAGAAGTATTCAAAATGAAGGAGGGATTACCCCCAAACCGGGGGCATGAACACGCCATAACCCTAAAAGAGGGAAGCAACCCAGTCAGCGTCCCACCATACCGTTATCCGCAAATACAGAAGGATGAGATTGAGAAATTAATTGGAGAAATGCTGGCAGCCAAAATAATCAAACCCTCAGTCACCCCTTTCTCCAGCCCAGTGCATCTAGTCAAGAAAAAAGATAGGTCATGGCGATTTTGTGTTGACTATCGTGCCTTGAACAAGGAGACGGTGCTCGAAAAGTATCCTATTCCGGTGATCGACGAGCTACTTGACGAGCTAAATGGGTCCCGGGTGTTCTCCAAATTGGACCTCAAGGCCGGCTATCACTAAATTCGGGTGCGGGAAGAAGATACTCACAAGACGGCTTTTAGGACGCACGAAGGCCATTATGAGTTTTTAGTTATGCCCTTTGGGCTCACTAATGCGCCGGCAACGTTCCAGTCCTTGATGAACGATATATTTCGACCCTATCTCCGTAAGTTCGTATTGGTCTTCTTTGATGACATACTTATTTACAGCACAAGTGAGGATGAGCACGCAATGCACGTAACTCAGGTGTTGGAGACTCTGGCATCTCAGCAACTATATGCAAACTTGAAGAAATGTGAATTTGGGAAGAGGGAGGTGGCTTACCTAGGCCATGTAATCTCAGCCACCGGGGTAGCAGTGGATATGGAGAAAGTCACGGCGATGCTCGAATGGGAAATTCCCAAGAATCTGCGGGAGCTGCGTGGGTTCCTCGGGCTAACTGGATATTACCGTAAGTTTATCAGACATTATGCTCAAATTGCCTTGCCCCTCACTACTGTTACGCAAGGATTCCTTCAAATGGAGCCTAGAGGCCACCGACACATTTGTAAGACTCAAGGAAGCTATGGTCACTGTGTCCGTATTAGCCATGCCCGATTTCTCCAAGTCATTTACGGTGGAAACAGACGCATCTGGGCGGTGTTGATGCAAGACCAACGACCAATAGCCTACTACAGCAAGATTTTAGGACCCCGAGCACAATTGAAGTCAGTTTATGAGAAAGAGTTAATGGCAATTTGCCTAGCAGTAGAGAGGTGGAAGCATTACTTGCTCGGACGCCATTTTGTGATCCGCACCGACCAGCAGAGCCTGAGGTATATAATAGAGGTCAGGAAAGTGGGGGTGGCTTTTCAAAAATGGGTACAGAAGCTAATAGGGTATGATTTTGAGGTGCAATATAAACCCGGAGCCTCTAATAAGGTGGCTGATGCACTCTCACGTAAGACTACAGGGGAAATAGAATTTGATGCGATGTGCTCCTCTTTCACCGTCGACTGGAAAACCCTTGAACAAGAGATAAGGGCAAACCCGTTCATAGACAAAATTAAGAAAGACATTGGAGAAGGGAAGCAGCAGTTACAAGAGTTTACAATAGTTGATGATAGACTGTTGTATAAAGGCAGAATGGTGATTCCACGATCATCCACGATGGTACCACTTTTGCTATACGAGTTCCATGATTCTCCCACTGGGGGGGACACTCAGGGGATCTGAAGACATACATGAGGATTGCGAGGGGTTGGTACTGGCTGGGAATGAGGAAAGATATAGCTCGTTATGTGCGAAGCTGCCAGGTATGCCAAGAGAACAAGACGTCCAATCTTAAGCCAGCCGGTTTATTACATCCTTTAACCATTCCAACTTCAGTCTGGGATGATATTTCCATGGATTTCATAAAGGGATTGACATTGTCAAGGGGGGTTGATTCAGTATTAGTGGTGGTGGATAAATTATCCAAATATGTGCATTTCTTGGGGCTTAAACACCCATACACTGCGGTTTCTGTGGCCAAAGTGTTCGTCAGAGAGATTGTGCGCCTTCACGGTTTCCCAACGACCATAGTAAGCGACCGGGACAAGGTCTTCATGAGTCTTTTTTGGAGGGAACTGTTCAAGTTACACGGGACCATTCTCAAGCATAGCACGGCTTATCACCCACAGACCGACGGTCAAACCGAGAACGTAAATAAGTCCTTAGAAGCTTATCTGCGTTGCTTTGCTTCGGGGGCACCACGAACGTGGGCTTCATGGCTGTGTTGGGCGGAGTACTCCTACAACACCTCCCCTCACATGTCAACTAGAGTTACTCCATTCAAGATATTATATGGCCGTGATCCCCCTCAGTTATTGAAGTTTAACAGAGGCCAAACAACTGTGGGAAGCGTAAAAGAGATGATGTTGGAAAGAGATGCCATATTAGATGAATTGAGGGTGCAATTAACTTAAGCACAACAACAAATGAAGAGGAAGGCAGATGTGCGCAGGAGGGAGGAGGCGTTTAAGTTGGGAGAACTGGTATATCTTAAAGTTCAGCCATACAGACAGAAATCCTTGGCCAAGAAACCTTACGAAAAATTGGCGACAAGATTCTATGGGCCTTATCCAATTTTGCAGAGAATTGGTCCAGTGGCTTACAAGCTTAAGCTACCGGAAACTAGCAAAGTACATCCGGTTTTTCATGTGTCTCAACTAAAGAGAGCAGTGGGGAGTTTTCCAACACCAGCTCAGATCCCAAGACAATTAACCGAGGAGTTGGAGATGGTTTCGAATCCGGAGGAACTAAAGGAATGTACGAAGAATTCAAAAAGGAAAGGAGGTCAGAAATGAAGTGTTGATTGGTTGGGAGGGAATGCCTGAGTTTGAGGCCACCTAGGAGGATGCTGCAGAATTAAATGCCAGATTTCCAAGCTTTCACCTTGAGGACAAGGTGAGTCTTTGGGAGGCAGGCAGTGTAATGAATCGTCCAAAGGTGTATGAGGTGCAGCACACATATCAGAGGCGCAACAAACAACAAAGCAAGCAACAATAACTAAAGAGGTGGGGGGGTCACAGTGGACATGCACATGCACATGCACAACAGAAGCACAACAGAAAAGATGCCCTACTATACACAACTGAATTCGATTACAGAAGGGGCGGGAGGAATATTCTGTACAGAAGGATAATAGTACATATATAGATATACATAAGAGAATAAGGGGGATAGGAAAAATATTGTCACGATCTTGGGAGAGACTGGCCTCTCGAACGCCAGAACATTCACCATCTTCAATATAATTATCTACTTCCTTCTTAATTTCTGCTTCTTTCTCTTGCATGCGTTTGTGTGTGTGTTGACAGGTCCGGTTCATTACAGTTACGTTCTTGACTCATACGTTAAATAATACTAGGAGAATGATCTCTCACAACCATCCTAGACTAGATGTACATCAGAAGAGAATGGTGAAAATAGAAGCCTTGATGAATTCATATTAAGAATACCTTGTTAGGTTCAGAGTTCAACCGTTGTCTAACAATTGTAGCCTGCTGAATCAGCCTTTCCAAGGATGAATAACTTTGATGCTTGGTATGAGCTACAAAAGATTAAAAAAAGACCTGAAGTGCTGAAGTAAAGTGCTGGATATTGTATTCTTCAAGTATGAAGTTCACTATACAAAATCTCAGAGGAAACATAGTACACTCAAGAAAATGAGCAAAAACATGTTTTACATGGAAAGAAATAGTTCACAAAATATACCAAGAATTGCCCTGTTTAAATTTTCTGTAATATCTAGTGTACGGAGAACCCCATCAGTCGAACAGTACATTTCACCCAGTTCACGAAGAATATGAGACATAAAGTCCTAAACAGTTCTTAACCACATCCTAAATTATAAAAAAAAAAAATTAAAGCTGGCCAAACTAGATGATAGATCCACACCATCCTTCTCAGTTCTCCATCTTGTAGAAGTTGGTTAAAAGAATTCATCATTTAGATTCAGTAAATAACTGTCAAAACCATTATGTTTTGAAATTCAATATAGCACTAGCCACCAAGTGAAAACTTTTAACGGAAACTGAAACTAATCTCGTAACTCAACCAAAACAACTGATACTGGATGGAATGTTCATCATTCAAACAATTTCAGTCATGATACGGACAAAGGCAGCATGAAATCTGCTAATCTGGACCAGCTTGATATAAATAGTGTTTGTATGTTTAGACATGCAAATGAGACAAGCTAACTGGTATGTTGCATGAAAAACAAATTTTATTTTTCTGGCAAACAATTGCTCTAGGAATCCTGGACAACTATAAATCAAAGGGGTGTCTTCCCAGAATTTAGGGGTAAAAACATTACTGCAGGTAGGCATATTCTACCTAATTTTTTTTTTTCCCTTACCCTTTTGAGTCAAGAATTATCATACATCTACTTATGACTACTATAGCAACTTGTATTAGTCAATTGCTAAGAAGCTCTTGTGCATTATGACATAAGGACAAGAAGCTCACTCGATCAAATAATGAGTCGCGAAAATGCAAATACGAGGACTAGAATTTTATCTATTTAAAATTCCTTCCCGACCTCAAAAATAAAACAATCATGGGTAACATCTTAATCCAACCAAACAGATGTCAAGGTACCAGAAGCACAGATGGCTAAATTTTAGGCCAAGTCTTGAGCCGAGAAATATAGAAGCGGAAATAATCAGGCGTAATGATAAATCAAAATAAGTTGCAAGAAAGAGGAAAAGGCACAGCTAAGACAGTCAACCACGCCATAAATCAAAAAATACAATATACAATCCAAGCCTCATAAAACCGTGATGCCAATAAAAAACAACGGAAAATGAAAATTCCATTGTACCTTAATAATAAATCATATTTTCTATTTCAAACTGTCCTAAATAATGGGTCACTTCCTAACTCAAGTAAGTTAACATTGCACTTTCCTGTATCCCCCTTAATGATACCCTTCCCTAAAATTTCAGAGAACAACTATGTTGTTATGGCGGAAGGGTAAAAACATTGAATAGTTAAGATTACTTAAGGTATTTTATACAAATCCTTTAAAACGCACCCAAATCAAATATGGTGCATCGTTCACGAAGAACAATTACGAATTTCGAGATGTAACTATACATATAGTCTAAATTCACAACTCATTCCATAATAAACAACCACACCACAGCTCATCTATCAAACTACACAAACATTGCTTCCTCAAGTAAACAGAGGGACTAGTGTCTACAACTCCACATCACCACATAAATCAAACCAGGCTCTGAATGCCCAACCAACTAATCAATCCAATATACTTTAGACGCAAACCCATCACTGCCAAATGCAATCAGCACAACAATCCCACAAGATAAGATATGAAAAGATAAGAACCCTAAACACAATTTGAGAATTGGGTGAAAAGCGTAAGACTTACGCTATTCTCGAAGAGCCTGGGATCCACTTCCATCTCTAAGGATTTTGCAAGTGCTGGTGTGATTGGGAGAGACGGAGAGTTGAGATAAAGAATAGGGAGGAGTATGATAGGAAGAAAAAGACTTCGAACTATGAATTTTGAATATTAAAAAAAAAAAAAAACAATTTTCCTATCAAAAACTTAAAAATATTGATCCAAACATTTTAATCAACTAACTAGATATAATGTTCACGTATTAACGTATCGGACATAGATACTATATATTAGGTAAATGGATAAAGAAGAAATAATTTTGAATAATTTGGAGTTATTGCACTTAATGAGGTTACATTCCATTTAATTATAAAAGTTTACTTGTGTCAATGTATATATATTTATATATAATATATATATATATATATATATATATATATATATATATATATGTATGTATGTATGTATGTATGTATGTATGTATGTATGTATGTATGTATGTATGTATGTATGTATGTATGTATGCAGTGAATATGTGGTAAAAAAAATTATTGCTACTTTAGGCTATTAAGATATAACTAGTTTTCTATAAAGTTGAATGTAGGGCATAATAACTATAGGCCCCAAATGCCTTGATACTTGATATTTAGAAGTGTTCAATTCATTTTGTTTGAGTCTAATTCTACATTGGGTAATTTTTATATTTAGGGGATTTAGGGTTTGTGATAATTAATGATATAAGATCCATTTTTCCATTTGGCCCATAATATAATAATAGCGCAAGCTACTAAGCCAACTTGCTATGAGTTCACCAATTCTAATTCAATGTTTTTAATCATCCACAAAATCAAGATGGAGTCTTACTGCATCCACCGTGTGTATTCTAGGTCATTAGTGAGAAAAGGTGGGGATGTAATATGGTTGAGCCTCCCTCTTCCACTTATGGCCAGATGCATGAGGTGTGAGTGTGTGACAATTTGGTGTAACTGTGATTTGTTTAGTTATTCGATAAGGTTGACGTTGGAATTAAACAATTATATGACTATTTTGAAGGTGTTTGATAGCGTTAGCAGTTACACACAAATAGTCCACGATAATATGCGATTCGTTTTGCTCGGCAAAAGACAAATGTCACCGTACCCGGATCCATTGGGTCTAAATTTTGAAGACCCATATCCATAAAAAAAATATGGATCCACGGATTCGGGTCAGGTCCAATATCCGTTGCCATCCCTAGTTCCACCTAGGTATAACCGTCCATATTTTGGACGGTTTAACCTAGGTGTAACCGTGTATTTTACACGGTTCCAATTATATATAAATATTTAATTTTTATATAAAATAAATGATTGATTATATTATTAGTTAATATTTATTAATTAATATTAATAACAATACGTATAGATAAATTAATATTAAGTATTAGTTACTTAATATTAAATATTACCCTAGTTAAAATTACGTATTAAATTAGTAATATTACATTACGTAACTAAGCATATTAAGTTATTTTAATATTTAAAGTTATTTCTGAGTTGTTATTTAGACAAATTAAGGTATTGCAGTTAATTTACAAAATTATCTCAATTGTCATGCATTCGATTTCTATAAATTTCGTAGTGTAAATATTTCTAGTTAGATAATATTAATAATAACTATATAAAACGTATTAATCACATATTAAATAAGTTTATATTAATAATGATACGTATAATTACTCGTAATTTCATTGTACTAATTACATTATATATTAAATAAGTTTATATTAATAATAATACGGATAATTACTCATAATTTCATTGGTTTAATTACATTGCATATTAAATAAGTTTATATTAATAATAATACTCACTTGTAATTTCATGTTAAGTGGTAAGCACAAAATTTCTACTCAAATACGTTGAGAATAGTTTTATTTTAGTACCATAATTCTACTTATTATCGTACAACAGTACTCAGGTTGAGCTAACTTGGCTTTGTTTAGTTCACCTGATTATACTGAAAATTAATTAAACTTGTTAATTGAAATCTAAGTTTATTGATTAAAATTGATTTATGTGTGTGAGACTTACTAATTAAAATTAATTTGATTTGAACTTATATTTATTGCTTATAATTGATTTTTATTAGTTATTTTTAAAGTGACTTTTGTCATCCTTATCCCAATCCCTCATTAAGGAAGCACATTTCCTTTAATTATTCTGAATGATAAGAACGTTTGACAGGTCTATTAGGCAAAAATTTCTCTAATACCATGTAATGTCTTATGAGATTAGTCTTGCCCGATATTTATATTATAAGTTTGCACATGTCTATAGCCTAATGCGAGTAAAAGTGACCTACATTTGAAAAATTATCATAAAAACAAGAACTTAAAATGGTAAATGGCTGATCTTACTCTTATCGGATCAGATTGAGTGTAATTTGATCTTGTTTGAGTAGTATTGTAATGCTATGCATATGTAAGTATACAAGGTTGATTATGTAGACTATGTTCCTCCAAAAATTAAAGGTCCAATTTGGATATAATAGAAGCCTATGAAACTCTTTATCTGCATTCAACCAAATAAAGTATTACATCTTGTGTATCAAAAAATCAAGTATACTCTTTATCATAATGATCATTACTCAATCGATGCTGAAATAAATATCGCGCTAATGCTTTTTTTTTTTCTGTATCAACAACGTTGTCAACTAAATTCAAATACACATGTGAGGTCTATTAGTAGAAGCGTAAAGGACAAGTTGATAAGTATCAGGTAAAGGGTTAGAAGGAATGCACTTGATTGATGAATTTTAGATTGAAGATCATACTCCGTATTCAGAATTCAGAAATCATGGGCATATTAAAGTAGTTAATGTTTAATTAGTTAATAATAATACTTATTATTTGCTTATTAAATTAGTATACTTAAATCATGTTTAATAGTTAAATGAAGATTATTAGCTTATTAATTACTTCATATTCAAGTTTGATATTCAGGTTTATTATAGTATTAATTAGTTAAAATTTATATTTATTCATTACTTATTATTTATCATTAATATAAATGGAATTAGGTACCTGAAAGGCATGGCGAGGGTGATTTAGGTCCGAGACATCCACGATCCCCTGGTATCTCACCTTTTGTACAAAGGGAAAGAGAGGGTGCACGGTTGCAGCAGTTACATGAGGATGAGGTAGATGAAGATTCTGATGTTGATTTGGATAATTACATGATAGATGACGAGGATCAGGATGATGATGATATCCCGAACCATGATTTGGGTGCTACTAGTGCTATACCGGAGGAACAATTAGAAGAATAGTATGTTAGAGTGCGCAAAGGCATGGATGGTAAATTTGCTAGTGCAACGACATCATGTTCTTCTTCAACTGTTTCTGGCCCGAGTAGTAAGAGAAAGAAGGTGGATGACTCTTGGGTTGTGAAGGCCCAAGCTTAGACTTATGAGTCTACCCACATGAATCGTCTAAATTGGATGGTTCTTGTGAGTAGAAAACCGTCCAAATTGGATGGTTCTTGTGAGTAGAGAACCGTCCAATTTGGACGGTTATAAGGACACCAAAAACCGACCAATTTGGACTTTAAATGCCAAACAGAAATCGTCCAAACTGGACGGTTATATGGGCTAAAAAACCGTCCCCTTTGGATGGTTACACGGTGCAAGAAACGTCCCCTATATCTGGTCTAACCCTCTAAAAATCGCCATTTCTTATGTTATATCCATAGTCCAAACGTCTGCCTTTTACGGTTCCTAAGTGTCACAAACCGTCCACCTTGGACGATTGATGCATGGACTAATCTTCCCAAACATACATTTCTCTTAATTTGCACCCATTTTAAATAACATAAGTCTAAAATTATGACATGTTTATTAGAGAAATCACGTGTTTGTTAAGCCAAATTAAATATGTTTAGATAACTAAACATATGAACTAACAACGTGTACTTCTATAATTAACGCATATAAATGCATGTACTTAAACCTAAACAAAATGAAATGCACTACAAACATCGAAATAAAATGAGCATAAGAATAATGTGTACCTCAACCGACATTGTTCAACTTGAGCTGAGAAATCTGACTAATCTGAAATGTGAAATGCAATGCTTATAACTATAACTGAGAAATGAAGTGTAGAGGTAAAATGTTCATTGTGGGTGAGAAATGAAATGAGGTAAAATGTTCATTGTGGGTGAGAAATAAAATGAGGTAAAATGATTCTAAATGACGAAAGTGGAGGTAAAATATTGAAGGAGAGGTAAAATGCTTCTAACTGAAATGTTATACGGAGTAAAATGTCACTAAATTGAAAAACTTAAAGTAAAATGAACTTCTATTGAATGGTAAAAGTCAAAATACATTTAACGTATATAAATATGAACTAAGGGCAAATTTGGCATTTTGTATACTAATTACGGGCGATAACTGAAAAATTAACGATGAATGCTATTCATACGTACTAGTAGTCTGAAGTCTCCAAGCGTATGGTTGAAATTGTTACACCCTAGACCTTGTCATCAAGTGATTAAGTGACCAACCAATCTGTCTTACAGTCTTACCCCAACTTCTTAAAACAATTGCCCAATCCAAATTCTTCCCATCTTACTCCGAAACATGGGGAAACTTTCTTTAACGCTGTTACTATTATTCACCCTCCAAATTTCCCACCTTCATCTCTCTCATCAATCAAGCTCTATTCTTTTCGATTCTTGGTGCAAAAAACATGGCAAATCATACCCATCTGAGCAAGAGAGACTATACAGGCTCAAAGTTTTTGAAGATAATCTTGCATTTGTCAACCATCACAACGGCTTGGGAAATTCCACTTATACCCTTGACCTCAATTTTTATGCTGACTTGACCCACCATGAGTTCAGGACTTCCAGGCTAGGGCTTTCAAGTTCTGCTAATGATTTGATCAGGTTGAAGAAGCAGAGTGACCCTGTTCAGTTGCCTAATGTGGGTGTTCCTGATTCTGTTGATTGGAGGAAGCAAGGTGCTGTTACTAATGTCAAGGATCAAGGAAATTGTGGTATGATATTTTCTTGTTTAAAAACATTTGTTGATGTGTTTCTTAAGTTTTTTTAGTATAAATTTGCGGGGGGGTTTACGAAGTAGTATTTTTTTTTTTTTGTGATTTAAGGTCTAGAAATTGTAGGTTTTGATTGAAATTTGAGTTAGAATTGAATTAAAAATGGAATTTTGTATTCTAATGGAAAATTCTTTGGTGCTTTGCTGGATAACTGATAGGTGTGAAATTTGTTGAGTAGTATTCAAGTTTAGAAATTACATCCTTTTAAAACACAAATTATACATTATAACCTTGTATCTCAACCTTTTTGCAAATTGAGACCAAAAGACGAATTATGATGACTTAACCCGATATTGACATTAGAAGTTGGCTAACTTTAATTTGACCTTCATTTTATAAGTTAAAATTTTGGACAAATTGTAAATTAAAGCCTTGAAGGTATACCAATTTGAAAGTTACAACCTTTTATCAGAAATTTGTAAACTATAACCTCTAATTTTAATTGACCCTAATTACATAAGTTGATGATGTTGTTGTTGAATTTTAGTTTCAATAATTTGATATTTGGTTCCAATTTGCAAAAAAGTTGAGATAAAAGTTTGTAAGTTACAGTTTTTACTTGAAAAGGCTCTAATTTCTAAACTTTATCTTGTAAAAGCTGTAAATTACAAATTAGCCTTAAATCATTGATTGGTGTTGAACTTTGAATTTATAGTATTTTGTTAACTGTCTGGTTGATATTGGGTAGGCTCTTTGATTTACATGGAATTTGTTTTAGTTCTTTGATTGTTGGTTATTCTGCATTAGTTGAACTTTAAACTCAGTAGAGTGGTTTGGAAATCGAATTTTTAATACTAAGTTGAGTACATAATACTGATTTTTTACAAAACAATCTGTAACTGAACATTGAACAGACCAAGATTTGACATTGATATTCATCTTGTTGTAAAAGGAAGGGAGAATCAATGGTGTTAGTATCCTTCTTTCAAATATTTGATTTTCATCTGTGGATTTTATTGATAGTGGATTCTACCATTGGAATCTTGAGATGTAGACGTGAGATGAAAACTTATCAGATTGACTCGTGACAGTCCATTTTCTATTTCATGGAGCTAGAAGATTCAGGATATCTTTGGATTATCTCGATGGCTTCATTACTGCGAAGTAATCTACTGTCTTACTTAAAGATCAAGGGTCTGTTATAGATGGCCTCTTAATCACAATGGTATTGTATATATTTGTTGATTGACCCTTCTGATTAGCCCCAACATATATGAAAGCATTCGCATAAGCATGGAAAATATATTTATGTTGATGTTGGCTAAAACTTCCTATCATCAACAAGTTCTTGATGCTTCTGAAGAAAACCTTTTGGCTCAATGGAAAGGGCTATATAAGACAGTTATTCCTCTGCCTCTGGCTTCCCTTGTATTATTAGGCCATAGAACTCTGCCTTTTCTTATGGATTTTGGTTTTAGAATTGAGCCCTTCTATGTTTTTCAGGTGCTTGCTGGGCTTTCTCAGCCACAGGAGCAATTGAAGGTATAAACAAGATTGTTACAGGATCCCTTGTCAGCCTCTCTGAGCAGGAGTTGATTGATTGTGATAGAAGCTACAATGAAGGCTGTGATGGAGGGCTCATGGACTATGCTTACCAGTTTGTTATAGATAACCATGGGGTTGACACTGAGAAAGATTACCAGTATGAGGCTAGACAAAAGACCTGCAACAAGAACAAGGTAAGATATTTCTCTTGGGTCTGTATTTTCTTTTTGATTTGAGAGTATGATTTGCTATCAATTTATTGCTTATACAATTACTACTCTTCAAGGTAAATAAGCATGACCCAAAACGGTACCATTATTTATTGAAGAGTTCAATAGGTTGTTTTCTTAAAATTTACTGGATCGTATTTAAAAAAAACCCTTTTAATTTCCTCAAGTTAATGACGTTTCCTTTGTTACATATAATCATAGAATGGTTGAATCAAAGACTACAACAACTGTTCTATTCTTCTGATCTGGCCCTTATAGGCGATAGGTTTAACAGTCAATTTTATCCACAAGAACTGGCTTCTTTAGTTTCTGACTTTCTGTAATCATTCTTTTCCTATATACTCACTTCCTTGCACTCAATGGTCTTGATCTTCATTTTACCTCGTGTACCCTTGTGGAATTGTCAACAGTTGGACATGTGTATGGAACCACTGACACTCAGTACATCATTTGGACTAAAATTATGGAATTCATCCTAAACCCGAGTTGAACACTTATGTACCATTTCATGTAACTTTATTTATGCTTTTCTTCTTGGTGGATTTAAAGCAAAAGTGGGAGTAGCATTCACACTTGACAATTGCTCCTTTACCCTGGTGGAAAGTAAACAAATCCTATATTTGTTCTAATGTTTCCTGTTCCAGCTTCTGTCTTATATTGGCAAAATTGATATTCTATAGCTATATCGCTCAAAAAAAATTATGTCTTGACTTTTGTAGCTTGCAAGGCACGTTGTAACTATTGATGGTTACTCTGATGTCCCTCCTAATAACGAAAAGGAACTCCAAAAAGCTGTTGCAGCTCAACCAGTTAGTGTAGGCATATGCGGCAGTGCAAGAGCATTCCAATTATACTCTAAGGTCGACCTCACTTTTGGCTTTTCCAATTATAAACCACTCTTGTGTTTTCTCATGAAAATTTCACTAGTCTTATGTTAATTCTTGTAGGGAATCTTTTCGGGCCCATGTTCCACCTCTGTAGATCATGCTGTTCTTATTGTTGGTTATGGTTCAGAGAATGGAGTTGATTACTGGATAGTTAAGAATTCATGGGGAACTTCATGGGGTATGAATGGCTATGTACACATGCAGCGCAACATTGGAGTCAGTGGAATCTGTGGCATCAACGCGATGCCGTCTTATCCCACTAAAACAAGCCCTAATCCTCCTCCACCTCCGCCTCCGGGACCTACTAGATGTAGTCTGTTTGTATCTTGTCCTGCAGGTCAAACTTGCTGTTGTGCACGGAGCTTTCTTGGTATATGTTCGTCTTGGAAATGCTGTGAGTTAAATTCTGCAATATGCTGCAAGGATCATATCCATTGTTGTCCTCACGATTATCCAATCTGTGATACAAAGAGAAACCTTTGCCTCAAGGTTAGTACTAAGATAATTGTCATACTTCAGTGTTTTATTGTAACATTCCACTTCCTCCATAGAAAATACTCATAATTTTGCCGTTTAATAATGGAAGACCCGTTTAATAATGGAAGACAACAACTCTAAAACTTTAATTATAAAAACGCAGCAGAATTTACTAATTGAATAATTTAATTAAAACTTAACCAAAAGAGTAATTAAAAATAATAATATAGTTTCCTAAACCAAAATACTCACACTGTTTAAACTAAACTTTGAACACTCTCTATTCAAAACCCCCCTTTTAATGCAGATATCCACAAGCTATTCATAACAAGAGCAAAGCCAAAATAAAAAGGAAATACATGTGAATGTTAAATGAGTGCATTCATACACATGATAAATTTAATATCATAACCATAACAATTTCTTTTAATTATGTTACGTCCATATAAAAGCTATACCAAAGTCCTTCACACATTTCAAAGAACACTATAAATAAATCCAAGTTAGATCATAGATCAAATCAATAATCCAATTTCAACAAGTAAGAGTAAAATAGTGAAATAACCAATTTTATTTTCACAACCTCTTAAGTATGCACATCGCTAGGCTAAAAATTTCCTTACAGAGTCTATACTTACAAAATAAACTAGGTTAGATAAAGTTCATAGTCAAAACCAACTCCAATATGAGGAGCAAAATATTCCATGAGACATAGTTATGTCAAATCCAAAATTAAAAATGCTTATAAATCTGATAATAACTCCTACATTTTCCTTGACAAAACAATTTGATTATAACTTGTAAAAGATCCAAGGATTATGTTAATAGTCCAAAACATTCCGAAAGATCTTTAGAATAATCTGCCAACATAGGTTAATATCAACATTTTATTTATCAATTTAATAGTTTCAATAATTGGTAAAACACTTCAAAATAATTAAATTCCAAACTAAATAGAATTCGACTAGCATCAAATACAGTACACGACCATAAAACATTCAAAATATTTTCCAATAATTTCCCATAATTAGATCATGATTAAAACAATGTAAACAGTTATTTAATCATGAATACAATCCTAAAAATTATCAAACAAGACATCAATGATTTTGGCCACATCAATACAACATTTGAAAAATATGAAACCCATTTGAAAAATATTCGGCCCCTTTTGAACAAACATTTAATCTTAAAACAATTTATAAAAACCCCATAATTCACCAAAGCCCTAATTTTTTAACACCAAAAAATCATGTATTTACAAGATATTAAGTTACATAAATAGAGGAATACTTGGAAAATACTAAGATAAATCCTTAAAAACTGTAAAAATGCAATTTTTTTATAGATTAAATACCGTGAAATTATGGGACCCGAAGAAAATGGTGAACCCACCTGTGAGTAAGGGCATGCTAGTGCATGACCAAGGCCATAAGGGGAAAAGGTTAGAAAAAATAGGAGGGAAGGAAGGATTACCCATTGAGCATATGTGGATTTCTTAATTACTCTTTTGTTCTTAGAAGTTAATTAAAATGACATTGATGGTAGCAATGTAAACTGGTTGCGAAATATTTTGTGTCGACATGAAAGCTCTAGCTAGTTAGACAAACTAATAGAGTAGATCACTACGAGACACTGAGAAGTTATTGAAAGATTGTTCCATTCAATATTTTTCCTTGTGAATTTGATTTATAATTTCCAAATTTGTTTTCTAACACATATTACAAAATCATAGTTCATTTCTTGGAAAATTTGTAAGAAACTATCTTAGAAAATTTGTAAGAAACCATATAAAAAAATGTTGGTAAATGCTAACTTATAAAACCAAAATGTTGTAAAAAAAACTCCTTATAAAACAAAAAATATTGCAATGACTTTTGCTGGAATTTTGAGTTGGACCAATAAATTTTGGTATTGCAATACCTTTCTATGTTGTGTTCTTGTGGATCTACGCTTTTTTCGAATGATGGTTATGTACTATATATTATGGTAACAGTAGCAGTCACTAACTCTATTGTTTGATCTTGCAGCGAGCAGGAAATATTACTGTGGCCAAACCATTCAACAGCAGACAGAGCAGCTTGTGATGTATCTAGCAGTTTCAAGTCACTTTGTTGTAACTTGGTGTTTGTGAAACTATGCTTCAATGCTTATAAGTATTCTTTTCCACATTGCGGCAATAGGGGCGGTAGACAAATCTCCCTATGCTATATATAGAGGAATTTATGTAGTATTCTCGACATTGCACATCCTTATACATGGTGTAAAATAGTTCGAGTTTGTAGTTGTTTACAAACTAAAGAAATAAATTTCAAACTATATATTTACAAAGTTCCTTACACAAGAATTACATGTGATAGGATAAAGAGTCAGTTGCGTAAAAAATAAGTCTTTCGCAGTTGGCCCTTAGTATCCAAAAATCGAAATTAACACATGCTTGAGTGCACTTCAGCCCAAACGGCCAGCCATTCAATAAACTCGAGTTTACGATGCTGTTATATAACCTAAGCAGCAGGATCATATTAGATGAGAATTGTAAATGATGTAAAATACTGTTCACCTCAAATTTCGTGGTGGTCGATATAATACACTAAAGTTTTGCTTTCCAAAGTCAGACTCCAGATCTTCATAGAATCAAGGAGTGCACCTTTGTTTTTTCATGCAATGCAGAAATGAAATTTGCAAGTTTGGTTTGAGGAGCTGATGAAGTCCATTTCCTAAAGGATAGCCATTTTCTTTTGAAATATTCTTTTAATTGCCACTCTGGTTGATACATAATAGAAAATATAAATTTGATTGCCATTCTGGTTGCTGCATAATCAGGCATCCAGCATACCAAAAACATTTGCCGCCAATCAAACTTGATAATCAGTTAATCGCATTCACTTACGGGTACTGCTGAGGAAATTAGGATGTCCATTTGTCCAAAAAGCTTGTCATAGTACAGGTTTACGATTGAACTTTCTAACATGACAAACAAGTATAATTAGGAGGAGATAGAATATACGGATATACCACGAGTTTCACAACTGTTACAACGGGTTGCAAGTTGTAACAATATGATACCTAATTCCAGACAGAGGGAATAAATAAGTAGTACACATCTTAACCTTCTTCACCTGATAGTTGTAATGATAGAACACTGTTTCAAGTAAAATCACTATCTCTTTCTCTTCAGAAGGGTAGTTACAGAAAATGATACCCAGGTATATGATGAATGATCATCTACTCAGCAGCAAAAACCACAAATCTTGCAATTAAGGGCTAGGATCAAGCCAGTTCTTGATTCTTGACTTTAAAAACAAAATTTCTGTTCCCAGAATCCTGAGCAGATTGCCACATAATGTTCGATTCTAAAACAAAGTATCTTCAATATGTCAAATCAATCTCGGTGCATGTATACCCAGACAATGACATTAGTGATCAACTTCAGTTCAGAACAAAAAAGTGACTTTTTTCTTCAACAATTTCAATAAAGCTGGTAACTACTAATATAATTCCACCTCGAGCAATTACAAAGTTAAAAGGTGGATGTGGCAGTTCTTTTCCAGTGATTCTGAAGCAGAAGACTCTGACACTATTGAATGCTTAACTTGACTAAGCAATGGTAAGTCATAACCAAAACATGATGGAAGTGTGGAACTGTTTTAACACTTTTTGGGGAATATACAAGCTGCTGTTCTCATCATTTCTTAAGTTTCAGCTACACATTAGTCGTAAAATCTAATCGTCACCTGCATTGATATTTTTATGAAATCGAGGTCAACAATGCTGCTCAAGTATACACTTCACAGAAGTTAGAAATATTCTCTTTATCCCCTAAATTGCCCCAATTACAAATTTTAACTTTTTTAACATACAATATGAAATCTTTGGGGTACAACCCAGAATGGAAAATGTTAAAGAAAATGGGACAATATTTAGAGGACGGATTAAAATGGTAAATGGGGCAATATTTGATAGACGGAGGGAGTAACAAAGAGGGAATACCAAGCTCTAGAGGTTATAGACGGATCAACAAGAAAGTATTCAGAAAGAACAACAGAACAGAACACAACATCTAAGTGGCACGCACTCCTCAAAAATGATAACCTGGACAACAAGGAGTAAAAAAAACACCAGAAAATAAGAACAGAAGGTAACTATACTCAAAGCCTTTCATTTGGATTCCTAGAAATTAGCCGTAGACATGTATGCTTCACACTGAATCTGCTTCAGCCACAGAGATTCTTCCAAATGAAGTCTTGAAAATAGTAGCCTGGACAAACAAGGACTCAAAAAGTACAGAAATAAAAGAAGACAGCCATCCTCAAAGGTTCTCTAAGATTCTCGAAAATTAATATCAGTGAGAGATAGCAGATAAGAATCTCCTGCAGAACATCATAAAGGCAATGCGGGCTCAACCTAGCAAACAACCAGAATCCGTCCCTCAAAGATTGCCCCATTTGACTTTTCGCAGTTTTTAAGACACGACTTTAAACTTTTTTATCTCAAAATCCGTAAGGCAAAAAATTATAAAAACTTAATATTCTAAAAATTTACAGTGCAATGCATCCAACAAGATTTCACTTGAATAAATTATATCTTATAACATGATAAGAATTTGTGGTTAAAATTTTTAAACTTTTACTTTATAAATAGAAATGGAGCAATCTTTGAGGAACGGAGAGAATATATCATAAGCTATGGACTATGCTAGACTACAATGGTTTTTTACCATCACCAAGGACAATTTTCAAGTGTATTAATCCTTGGATGATGGGGGTCTTTGAAAACAAAATGACTCAATAATCACCAAAGTATATATGGTAGTCTCCAACAAGCAATGAAAAGAAAAAGGATGTGGCTAGGTAGTTTTGCTTCCTACAAATCATTCACGCAGATATCAATCTTAAAACAGATTAATCACACATATTCAGAATGATAAACATCTTTAAAGTCATATTACTAAATCCTCCATCACTGAGGATCTAAGGATCTAATGAAACCAACTACAACCTACAATGAACATGAATTTACATTACCCGGTAAGCACCAAACTTTGAGCACATGCAGCTCCTTTGATAGTGGAGGGCTTTGACAAAAAAAATGATGAAAAAGGATTACCAAAATATCCATTGTAGTCACCAATAGGCAATGGAAAGATAAGGATTTGGCTTGGCAGCTTTGCTTCCTAATCAATCATGACACTGAAAAATCACACATATTCAGAACCTTCAGAGTGGGCTCCATCACTAAGGATCTAGGATATCTAATGAATTCAACTACCCTACTAAGAACACGAGTTTACAGCACCAACAAAACACCAGACTTTCAACATATGCAGTTTGTTTGGTAAACACTAATAGGATGGAAGGGAAACAAGCAACTTTTCTACAGTTCGTTTCGTTAATTACACAAGAAATGAAGGAAGTGAGTGACAGAAAAGCTTTTTCTACACAAAAATTTCCTACTCTTCCTCCCAAAAATGCAGAATGGGAATGGAGAGAAAGTGAATAACAAAAATTCGCTCCATTTCCTCTATATGTAGCTAACCATATAACGGAATTCTATCAATCCTGGCCCGACTCAACCGCCTGAAAGCTTACTTCCCTTCCTTTTCTTTCTCTTTCATTCTTTGGGTTACAAACGTTAACCATGAAAAGAATCAAATTCACACTTGATTTACTTCCAAACCCACCAAAAATTGAAGTGAACAAACAGCTATCAGATTCCAATTCCACAACAATGCTACCGATTTCTACAAAATGAAGTACAACCCTAAAACATAAAAATAATAAACAATCCCACCCCCCTAGGGTCTTGTGTATAATCTACATACTGTAAACAACAACCCCAAATCACATAAAATTTGCGATACATACAATATTTTAACCTAATTAATCACACAACCAGCAGCAAACACACAACAAATACTAAGTCCATGAAACACTTTTTTTTTTGCCATTATGCATCAATAACACAATCATTTACATCATTTATACCAATAAAATTCCATTCCATCCAAATCAAAAACATAAAAGGTTACCTATCTATTCACAATCCTCACCTCTTTTTTCTTCTCATGATCCCTATCACGAAGAAGACGGGAACACATCCTTAACAGCCGAAGCAGCACTCAAATAGTTGAGCGTATTCCTCAAGGTTTCCTTCTCTCTTTTCAACCTCGCTATGGTATCCTCAAGCTCCAGCAGCGCCTGCTGCTCCCTCGGAGCCCCCTCGAATGTACTTCCTACGAAGAACGAAAACGGCGTCGGAAACAGATTCCGCCGCAAGTCCCCAATCTCTTTCTCTTCCTTCCCATTCAAGCGGTTGCTCAGCCGTATGACGTCCCTCATGTAACCCTCCACGTCCTTAGCCAGGCTCTCAAGGTCGTCATGGGCCCCATCGGAGGAGGGAGAAGGTTTGTCCTCGAGCCAATCAACGGCCGCCACGAGGTAGGGTTTGGAGCGGACGATCTTGTTGATGCGAAAGCGTTCTTGTCCTTTGCAGATTAGGAAGAAGCGGTCGTCGGAGAGATGCTCGTGCTTAACGACTTCCCCGACGCAACCGACGGAGGATGGGGAGGAGGAGAGAGAGTCGGAAAAGATGACGCCGAAGCGGAGGTCGGTTTGGAGGAGGGTGTGCATCATGATGCGGTAACGGAACTCGAAAATTTGGAGGGGGAGGATGGAGCCAGGGAAGAGGACGAGTGGGAGGGGGAAGATGGGGAGCTCGACGACGTCGTTTTGAGGGGCGGGGTTAGGGGAGGGAGGGTTGTTGTGGGGCTGAGAAGAAGAGGACGAGGCCGAGCAGCGGAGGAGGTTTAGGTGGGGTTTTCGATGGCGGTGGAGGAGAGAGATTGGGGGAGTGATAACGGTTGGGTTTGATGAGGGTTTAGGAGTGGGGAGTGTGGCGGTGTAGTAGGGGAGGAAGTGGGGGAGTGCCATTGTTGCAAGGAGGTGTGGACGTGTGGTTGTCAGAGGAGATAGAGTGAGTGAAGAATGATAGGCATAATCGGGAATGGGAGCGGGAGCGGGAGCGGGAATGGGTGGACGGAGTTGGATGGATGGGTGAGCGTGTCTCGTGTGTGTTGTGGTTTCAGAGGGGAAGAGTTTTGGATGTGGTTTTGGAGGTTCACACGTGGGAGATTTGGAGGCAAAGATCATTCTGCAACGCTATGAAAAATCAAAAAAACTTTGGGTGGGGGGACTGGGACTGGGTCTGGGTCTGGGTCTGAGTCTGGGTCTGGGGGTGGGGCTATGATTTCTATGATGAAACATCAGAAACAATATCAAAGGATAACTGGATAAGGTATGGTATCGGCTTCACTGCAACTCTTATCCAAATGGACTGAACCAAAGCCCAAATTTAACATGACCAGCCCATCTTAACACTGGATATACTCATAGTCTACATCACTCAACACTCAACAGGAGCCCAAATCTCCTCACTTTAGCTGCACAGTTAACTGCTTACACGCTTCATAAATTTACAAGCAAAATATTTTACAAAGAAAAGAAAAGAAAAGTTGGATCTGTAGGATCATCATCATTCAAAGTTTGAGACCAACACAAGAATCTTGAAGGGGTGCAGCCGTGGTCGCATTGGCCACGTGAAATATAGTAAAACACATAGGCTCGTACGTTTTTCCTAAAAATTGTTTTTCCATTTTATATTGTTTGGTTTGGAGTAAAATACATGATGTAAAATTAGGAATGCAAATTCATTTTACACCCTATTGAAAACATTTTCCTCTAAAACTAGGATTAAAACAATTTTACATCAATTCACTCCAAAAAAATATCAACTAACAAACAACTCATGTATTAACAACTCATGTATAGAAATGGGCATGTGTCGTGTCGTGCCCATCATGGACCGTGCCATCTCGTGTCTGGCCTCTTTTCGTGTCCTCCTGTGTCTAATTATGGTCATGTCGTGCTACCTTTCCCTAAAACTCGGACAATGGCCTAGCATGGTCCACATGCTTGGCGTGTTGTGTCGTACCTTATGCTAGCCTAATTTTTTAACAAAAAATAAAAATAAAGTATAATTTTAGATAATATAAATTATATTATAAGAATATAATAATATTAAAAATAATAGTAATATTAATTATATTAAATAATACTAAATAATAGCGTTCTTCGTGTCGTGCCTCGTGCCAAATTGGCATGTCTTTCACGTACTAGTGTCTAAATTTTTTTATTGTTCGCAGCCTGGCACTGCGGCCCACTCCACGAACAACGCGTCGTGCCGTGCCACAACTGTACTTGTGTCCTACTGTGGCAAAAGTGTGTCTGCTCGGCCCGCGTGTCGGTTCGACCCATGCCTAGCTCACTCACGCATTTTTCATTTCTCATCTTCTCGGTAACCCTACTCCACACTTTATCTCTCTTAAAAATTGGGGGGAAATCCACACTTTCTTTTCATCTTCTTCGAATATCATTAATTCAATACATTTTTTTTTCGAATCTTATGTCTTGATTATTAAATTATCGTTCTATATCATGAATTTGAACTAATTTTATCCATTTTTGTTGAAAATAAAATAAAAACCTTAGACTTCCCCTCGATTCGATTTAATCATGAAAGTTTCTCATATAAAGAGAGCAATCAATAGTTTATATAGAATTAGAGTAAAAAAAAAATTCTATTAGAATTTAAAATGTAAAAGTACAAACTATTATTACATTATAACAAGTTGATTGGTTTACCTTTTGATTGATTTGTTTATTCGATTGCGAACACTCCTTTATAATTAATTTAATATCTTTTTATAATGTTGAACCAGATTTTTTAGGATTCTCTGATTTTATGGTGATATTCTATATAATGTAATATGTTATTAATAGATCAGATAAATATATTGTAGATTTTATTAAATAATATTTGTTATAGCATGACAAATTTAGCTAATGATAAACAATTAGAAAATATAACGGAAAAAGGAGTTAAATAAACAACAAGATAATACAATTAGAAAATATAATAGAAGTAATTAATTTTCAATTCAACCTAACAACAGAAAATATTTAAATGTAAAATAATTTTCCATGCAACTAAACAACGGAAAAATTTCATGAAAATGAGTTTTCCACCGTAAAAGATTTTCCATAGAAAATCATTTTCAACTGAAAACATTTTACGTCCTACTAAATGGAGTCATAGCAAAAGACATGCGAACCCCGTATATTATGCCAAATTTTGGTATGTATATGCGACCTCCGTAATATTTTCATTGATACGTACGACTAGTTTTAGATTTTGTATGAACGGCTTATAATTATAATTATAATTTTGCCTAAGTAATAATTTTCATATTTACCACTTGAGGCGTAAGTGATGTCATTTAGTTGAGAATTGAGATGAATACAAATAATTGCGTCTTTTCTTATAAAAGTCATAATATATTTTAGGAATATTACACGTCGTCGCAGCCTCGTAATATTATATTTTTATTTGGGTGTGAAATAGGTGATATGTTAGTAAGAAATCAAAGACATATTATATTATTATTTGACAGTCAATTAACATAATTAATTGAGTTTTATTTCTAATATAGAAGTCATAATAATCTTAGGATTGACACAGAACATTATGTAAGCAGTCTAGTAGTTAGTGAGTCAATAAGAGATTTGAGTCATTTGACCATAAATATCAATTCCACCTAGCTTGCATTAATTCTAAATGACTGATTTGCAGACCTAATATGTGCGCTCAGTCAATCATACATATGTTGTAGTTTAGAGAGTTACCAAAATTGAAAATTAGTCTGGAATTATATATAAAAAAGGGAAAAAGATAATTATCATATTCTTTTAATTGCTTTATAACATATAGCCGATAAGGGTTGAAATTATTAAACTTCTACACTTAGGCTTCATTTAGTAGGGCGTAAAATGTTTTTATCTTAAAATGATTTTCATGGAAAAATTTTTACGGTGGAAAACTCATTTTCATAAAACTTTTCCATTGTTTGGTTGCGTGTAAAATAATTTTGCATTTTAACATTTTCCGTTGTTTGATTGAAATGAAAATAAATTACTCCTATAAACTTTTCTAATTGTATTCTTTTTTCATTTTTTTAACTTAACTTTTCTAATTACGCCTTATAATTATAATTACAACAAGTCAATAACCCCTTAAATTAATAAGACCACGTGTATATGTTTTGACATATTATCACAATAGAGTTCTAATGAAAATTTGATAAAAATTAAAGGCTTTGTTTACCATATATAGTCCAATAAATCATTGCCAACGTTTCTAACGGTTTTTTTTTTTTTGTTGAATATCTGTTTTTCAATAATGAATATATTAGTATATATATACACACAATATTAGAGTCCTATATAGATTGGACAACACAAGATAATATTTACAACCCTTAAATATAGCTCTAATCCTAATAGATTTTGTAAAATTATATCATATGCTTAACAAATTATGGCCAATAGCGGTTATAGCACTAACACATATGGAGGAGGAGGAGGAGGAGGATTCATTATGCAATAGTCCTTCCAAAAACATGTTTCACGGTGCCAACTCTATGAGTTTTGCACAATTAAACATGCGGAGTATTTAAGATAGCGATAAGGTTGTACAACAATCTATTCATGTGTATATACTAAAGCCAACGTGCTACAAGTCCTTTTGTGATAACGAAAGGTCGGATTTTTCAACCTCAACGTCATCACCAATAATTTCTTTGTGTACAAATGTTCAACAATGCGACAGCTGAAATCAATGTAAAATAAGACATCCTCACTTTGACTTCATAATACTGCCAACAACAACAAAAAAAAGAAAAAAAAATCAATTTCATCGAGGTGGCTAGATGGCTACACTGTACGTACAGTAAGTCAGTAATAAAAAAATTTATGGAGTACTTCATAGTTCTCAAGAATCATTTACCTAGAACAAATTAAGGAAATAAAAAACTTCAATACTATGGCCCTCACTAAATCCAAGCATACATTTAATCTCATTGAACGAGAAATTTTGAATTATCTAAACAAGAGTGTGATCTACTATTGCTAATTGAATGTAGGGGGATTAGCCTATTAGTATTGTATGAGTCCGCCTATCATCAGTTATGAATTATAAGATATTTGGGCTTGATGCCTAACTCATGGCTGACAGGCTGACAGCCCCAACAACTTATTACTCAATGCATTGCATGGATCACAAGTAAGAAACAATGTTGTTGAGCTGGGCCAAATGAACTTACATCTTGGATAGTCCGTAAAGTGACATAAGCCCACACTACCATTTGGATCCCTCTTGAACTATAAATACACATTTATGAATAGAAGGCCGAATATATTTAATTATTCACTTACAAATATAAACATTCTCTCTAACATTTATTGAAACCGTAATAAACAAATAAAGTTCCAAGTTTCGACCATCTGTCTTATCCTAAGATTATTCACTAATTTAGGCATTGAAGTGAGTTTTCTTAGAGCATCACTCCCGAAGCTAGTTTTATCGTCTTTTTTTTGCAAATATTCATCCGTTCAAGTTCAAGTCGGTCCACAAGCGATCCTTTTTCAAGAACATCCTCACTTAGTTGTTTGAGTATCAAGTAATCCGTTTCACTCCCCTGAAAGGAATAAAAGTTAGCTAGTGACTAGGTCCTAAGACGAGCCTAATGGAGAGTGGCAGTGTAGTCTAAGCCTGTATAAGGCTAGGGGAAGAACTGTTTGAAAAGCTAGCCATCGGCTAATTCCTAGGACGAGCCTGATGGAGGGTGTTAAAATATTCTAAACCCAGGGAGGACGAGTTGCTATTAAATCTAGACGACAAAGTGAAAGATTAGCTTAAAATGCACAATAAATTTGTACAGTTTTTTCGAAGAATATGAAAATGATTTGAAGTTTGGAAAGCCAGATCAGAAAATTACTAGGTGCAAAATAGAAGTAGGTTGCAGGCTAAGCTTGGCTTGGATGTCTTTTCTACAAGTCTGCAACCCTAAATTGTATGGATCATCCTATAAATTGTTGGAGGCCAAGCCATCAACTTAATACTCAAAGCACTGCATGAATTGATCACAGACATGTGAAAGGGTTGATGGGCTAGGCCCAATGAACTTGCGTATTAGACGATCCAACAAGTGGCAAACATAAGCCCACACTGTCGTTTGGAAACCTTGGAAATATATATCCATTTATGAATAAAACGCTAAAGGTATTCAATTCTCCACTAACAAACTCAAAAATTCTCTCTAGCATTTATTTAGAACATAGTAAGCAAACGCTAAGTTCTAGGCAACCGTTTGATCATAAGATTATTCAGTGACTTAATTATCAGAGTAGGTTTTTTTGGAATATCATCACTAGCTACTTTTACGGTCTCCTTTGCAGATATTTATCCATTTATACTTAAGGATACACTTTTCACTAGATCCACCAGCAATCCTACTAGAACATTTTCACTTGATAGATTGACTTCCGAAGTAATCCATTTCAGTCCTATCAATAGGAACAAGTGTTATATATGATGCTCTTAATCTTTATTGTGGATAACTTATCTTACTCACATGTGTGTTAGTAGAGTATTTGAAATTAAGTTAGTCATATGCATAGGCGATTCACATTTAAAATGCAAGATGGTGGCCGGAATTGGACGTTTTGGCAATGCATGTACTGTGTTGGTTCATGCATTGCATTTATGAATATTCCCAATTTGAGGGAAAGGATACAGGATACTAAATAATTGAATTACATAAGTTTCCACACACCTTTGGAATTATTAAAAAAAAAAAAATACAAGTCCAACTTACCAACACCTTTAAACACGCATCATGCTGTGTTGTTCAACTTATAATCAATAGAAATTCAAAATATATTATGCAGAGTCGTATTCATAATTATGGCATTTTAGAAATGTCAAAAAAAAAAAAAAAAGTCGTGGCTCTTTGGAGTTTGGACTATAAACACATCGTAATATAGATAAACTTGAAAGTAGTAGTCATCATATTGTTCCAAATTCCGATTCATTTACAAGATTTTAAATTGTGCTATATAAAAAAAAAAAAAATCTTTTCCCAGGGGTTGTAATATTTATCATGTACGTGAGGATGGATAAGATGAAAACTTCATTCAATTTAACAAATAAAATGTGAAATATATTACTATATACTCGATACAACTAACCGTAATCGTATACATGAGTAGTATATATGATAGATAATAATACAAGATAAAGGAGATTGATTAGTTGGGTTACACAGTACAGGCGAGGCTTCGCTTAGTGCTATAATTATTGTTTAGATGTGCGATATAAGTTTCGCAATTCATACATTCTTCGTAGGTCAAAAATGAATAAATGCAAACTTATTCATGCTTTCGATCATTTCCATAATTTGAGAAACTAAATTACAGTCATAAACTCCGTATAACATGAGATGTAAAAGTAAACTTTATAGGATTCAGTAGCGTTGCTATTTTAGGTAGCTAGAAATGATTACCAAGCGAAGTCTATATATATTATGGCTGGCCGAATGGGGAGTATCTGTGAAATTTGTGAGGGGTTAATCATATTCCAAAAAACTAGACCAAAAACCCATTCCTCCTACGTGTAACAGCTACGAGTAGTATATGTTGGAACTTGTTGAAGATTGTTGAAGTTTATAAAAAACAAGTAGGATAAGACAAGCATGGACTTTTTATAAAGAGTTATGGTCACTTACTTGGGTGTGACTCAAGGATTACCCACTTTTGTGGAAGAAGGAAGGGCTTAGGAATCCAACCAACACGCGCGCATGCTGTGCCGCACCGCGCCGAGTTGGGTTGGGTCTTTAGTGAGTGATCATGAAGTTTCTATCTTTATTTTTGGACTGTTCAGATCTCATAATTAATTTTAAAACAGTTTTGTAATTAATTACCAACGTTTTACTAATGTTAATTACGATTTTAATTCTTGAGATTTGTAACTTCAATTTTGATTTCTGAACTTTGTAACATCAGCTTTGATTCTGTATTAAATTTCTGAACGTTTTTGTTTGTTGCCTTGGCTATATATACAGCCTCTGATCAGCATTGTAAATACACAACTACAAAACACTTCTTCCTTCTGTTTTCTCTCCCTCCCACGAAATTCTTCAGCAGTAGTATATTTTTCTTGATTGTTCTTCTGAGGTCAGTGGTTCTGTGCAAGTCCACTACTACTATTATCGAGAGACTGTTTTATCCTGGAGAGCAACCGGTGATTCCTGCACTGCTTGCACAACTAAGGCAAACCGTGAATGTTCTAAAATTATTCTTGTTATTTTGCAGTATTGTTTACAAGAAGATATATGACAAAGATTGAAGAGGAAGTATCGTTAAAGTTAGAGAATCTCAAAAATTTAGAAAATTGACATTTCGGTTACTCGATGTTGTCAAATCCTTTTCCACTATTTGTCCCTACTGATTTCGGAAATCCTATCTTATCATTTATCAAATCTTTTAATGGTATTAGACAATTACGTATTTTGCTCAAGCCGCCTGAAAAATTTCCCCTTTTCCTCTTTTGCCCAAACCTATATCCTATCTCCCGTACTCGCTCCTTTCGCTTCCAATTAATAACTATAATAATAAGAATATTAATTATTATTTATAACTAGTAATTATTAAGCAAATTTATAATGTTAATAAAAATCTAAATAAGTAGTAACAATAACTACAGTTATGATAATATAATTATTATTTGTAACTATTAATTTTAAGAGTTTAACAATAATACATATAACAAATTTTTTTAAAAGGGTCGGGTCATCTTAATAAGACAACTGACCCTGGGCCAGTCATCTAATAAATATGATTATGTTTCGGAATATATATATTTTTTTAAAAAAATTTACCTTAGATGAAGACATTGACGGGTTATCAACTATTTTGAGCCGAGATTGTGGCAGGGGAGGCAGCAGCAGCAGCCGGTGGCGGTGGCAGTGGTTGCGAGGCAGTAGCGGGGAGTTGTATGGAAAATGGATGGAGGATGGAGGGTGTGGGAGGCGGTGGCAGCCGGTGGTGGGGAGTTCTATAGAGAATTGATAGAGGATAAATAGGCGTGCTCATGTGAATAAATGGAGAATGAGGGCACTTCATTTCATGTAGCGATTTGAGCTAAATTTGGACGATATTTAGCGCTTCACTATTTTTATTCATGTGATATTCCAATGTCTTGCCCAAAAGTTGTTTGGCAACAACCCTTGATTTTCGTAATCTCAATAGCTAGTAGTACGAACAGTTGATCCATCCCATAATCAATTCAAAGGTGAAGCTACACTATTAGTGTTAATGTTGTTAACACCTACTTTATCTATCTCTAATTTTTGACTCCATTAGATTTTTTATAGTCTTCAATACATGATTTAAAATGCTTTTATTTCAAAATTCGTAAGATAAAAAAATTATAAAAATTTGATATTTTAAAAATTTATATTGAGATGCATTTAATAAAATCCATATTGAATATATTATTTTTAATAACATAATTAGAATTTATAGTCAAATTTTTTTAAATTTTTATTTTATAAATAGAAATGGATAAAAATAAAATACCAAACATAGCCGTCGTTGAAAAACGAAGGTACTTTCAAACTTGAATTGTTCAAAAGTCGACGTATAACGATTGATGAAGCACGTCTATACATCTTTTGCAAATACAAAGTAGTCACTTTTCGTATACATCCATTTGAATTGGAAGAATATAACTAAATGACTACTACCAATAGAAGCAAACAATTGGATTAGGATTAAATATTTGTTTCATACGTATTTGACTGACTAAACATGAAAACATCATATCGTTCCTATTAAAAAAATAAATAAATTTTCTTCTCCTTTGGAAGGTGGCAAAATTTTTCATGAGTTGTACCATTTATTATTATTATTATTATTATTATTATTATTATTATTATTATTATTATTATTATTATTATTATTATTATTATTATTATTATTATTATGTGCTTAACTCATCATACATCTTGATTGTTGAAACTTGAAACGTCTCAAGTTCAACATTATGGCAGTATAATGATATCGATTAACTTAACAAATTTCAACTCTCCCGTACAATAATTAGATCATTGTGGTAGCATTACTCAATAAGAATAAAAAACTATAGTTGTCGTGACTTAAATTAAAGACTTGGATTCTGTTTCGTTTCTAACATATACATATAGATCGAAGATCAAGTTTACATGCGTGCGTGATAACGTATTAGCTACGTCGAGAGGGGAAACATAATATTATTAGGAGGATTGTGTACGTGGGTGAAAATCCAATCGGCAATTGACCAGCGTCGGTTTAACGGCCTGACGTAGGGTAGACACTTGACATGTCACTTGGGTTACGTCGCCAAAACCGGATAGGTACCAATATATTATCGGGAATTTAGCTCACACATTTATGCTTGGCAACCGAATCAAATGAAAGATAAGAATGTATGTGGTCAACTATTCAATTATAAGAAGGATTGAATTAGTCAAGGGCAGCTAAGTCTCATTTGATTTGGCTATGAAATTAGTTGTCAACCATTTGAAATTTCTGGTGTCAGTTATAAGTTTATAACAATAGCTCTAATCTTTCGATATTCTAGGCTTTAGTTTTAACCGTATGAGATTTCAGAAAAGTGAGCTTACCTCTATCAGATTCATTGCCCACAATTAACCCCTATTAAAGGCACCTCAAAGCAATTTAGAGAGGAGGACAATGTCATCTGCTCACAAGCCAAAGTACATACTCAACCAATCATTTTACTCATTATTTACATCTCTCTCCTTATTATTCATAAATATTTGTCCTTGTTGTACTCTTAGTTTCTTGTTACATCCTATTGTATATTCAATGAATGTACCTCTTTCAACTCAGTGGAACGACGACCTAGAAAGCCTTCATGTTTTTTCCGTGTTACTAATTTGCCGCATCACTAACATTATTTTCTTATTTTGTTCTATATGATATCCTCTATCCGTCATTTAACTAGTTGTTTTAAGTTCCAAATTTAAATTGAAGATAGGTGACGATTTTTGATAGAATTAGAGGTTGTGAAAATGAAAATATATAGGAGAAAAATAACCGGCACTATTCGAATTTGGGTACCAAGGCACGAAACTATAAGTTTGTCTAAGGTCGGGCCTTATATATAACATTTGTTGACAAAGGACACTTGTTATACTCAACCTATCATTCTCCTCATTATTTACATCTCTCTTTATTTTCATAAATACATGTCACTTGTTGTACTCTCAGTTTCTTGTTAAATCCTCTTATGTATTCAATGAAAGTACCTCTTTCAACTCTGTGGAACGACGACCTAAGAAGCCTCCATGTTTTTCCGTGTTACCAATTTGCCGTGTCACTTACGTTATTTTCTTATTTTGTTCTATACGTCATCTCTTATTCGTCATTTAACTAGTTTATAAGTTCCAATTTTAAATTGTCAAATAGGTGACGATTTTTATAACATTAGAGGTGTTGGACCATTTTTTCGTTTGTATTTATATTTTTATGGTGGAAATGAAAATATATAGGAGAAAATTAACTAGCACTATTCAAATTGGGGTACGGCGCCACGACGCTATAAGTTTGTCTAAGGTTGGGCCTTATAAATAATATTTGTTGACAGAGGACACTTGTTATACTCAACCCATCAATCTACTCATTATTTACATCTCTCTTTCTTTATTTTCATAAATACTTGTCCCTTGTTATACCTCAGTTTCTTGTTACATCCTCTTGTATATTCAATGAAAGTACCTCTTTCAACTCAGTGGAATGACGACCTAGGAAGCCTTCATGTTTTTCTATGTTACCAATTTGCCATGTCACTTACGTTATTTTCTTATTTTGTTCTATACGTCACCCGAATTCGTGGATCCATATCCTTTTTGCGGATATGGGTCTTCAAAGTTTAGACCTGACGGATTAGGGTCGAATTTGGGTCCTGTGACTGAAAAACGGATCCGGGTATGGGTCTAACCACAATACCCGAACCCGATTTCGTTACCCGTTTTTTCATTTACTCATTTATATTTGTTTGTATTGTTATTCAAAAGACATGTAAAAATTTGATTATGTTCATTTGTACTTTGTTGTTTTGTAATATTTGAGTAGTTATATGAATTGTATTCAAGTATTGAACTTACATTCTTCATTGGACTATTATCGTAGATGTAAAATGCAAGTTTATAAATTTGAAACCAATTATTGTTGGGAAGAAAGGCAAAATATATAGGAAGCGTTTTAGACCCGGATTTGGATATGGAGCCTTATTTTCCATACCTGGTGAATCTGGATCGGGATCCATAAAGATCCGGTCCAGATTCGGTTCGTTACCATCCCTACGTCATCCCCTATTCGTCATTTAACTAGTTGTTTTAAGTTCGTATTTTGAATTGTCAAATAGGTGACGATTTTTTATAGCATTAGAGGTGTTGGACCTTTTTTCGTTTTAGTGTTTATTTTATTGTGAAAATGACAATATATAGGAGAAAATTAACTAGCACTATTCGAATTTGGGTACGGCGCCATGACGCTATAAGTTTGTCTAAGGCCAGGCCTTATATATAACATTGTTGACGGAAGGACTTGTTATACTCAACACATCATTCTACTCATTATTTACATCTCTCTCGTTATTTTTATAAATACTTGTCACTTATTGTACTCTCAGTTTCTTGTTAAATCCTCCTATATATTCAATGAAAGTACCTCTTTCAACTCAGTGGAATGACGGCCTAGGAAGCATCCTTATTTTTCCGTGTTACCAATTTGCTGTGTCACTTACGTTATTTTCTTATTCGTCATTTAACTAGTTGTTTTAAGTTCCAATTTTAAATGGTCAATTAATAGGTGACGATTTTTTTATAGCATTAGAGGTGTTGGACCTTTTTTTTCGTTTTAGTGTTTATTTTTTTTATTGTGAAAATGACAATATGTAGGAGAAAACTAACTAGCACTAATCGAATTTGGTTACGGTGCCATGACGCTATAAGTTTATCTAAGGTCGGGACTTATATATAACATTGTTGACGGGAGGACTTGTTATACTCAACCCATCATTCTACTCATTATTTACATCTCTCTCGTTATTTTTATAAATACTTGTCACTTGGTGTACTCTCAGTTTGTTGTTAAATTCTCTTATATATTCAATGAAGGTACCTCTTTCAACTCAGTGGAACGACGGCCTAAGAAGCCTCATTCTTTTTATGTGTTACTAATTTGCAGTGTCACTTACGTTATTTTCTTATTTTGTTCTATACGTCGTCTCCTATTCGTCATTTAACTAGTTGTTTTAAGTTCCAATTTTAAATGGTCAGTAGGTGACAATTTTTGATAGAATTAAAGGTGTTGGCCCTTTTTTCGTTTTAGTGTTTATTTTTTTCTTGTGAAAATGAAAATATATAGGATAAAATTAACCGGCACTATTCGAATTTGGGTACACGGAGGACTTGTTATAACGTGGCAAACTGAAACAAGGGAGTGTAACACTTGTTGGTAAGCATGTGTAGGACATATATTTCTTAAAATTGGTGTATTACTCCGTACAACGTTGGACTCAAAATTGTTAAATAATGGATTTTATTCTTAGCAATACATCCATATTAAATGAGACTACTCTTAATGTGCACGTAACGCTTTTGTAACATATATAGAAAATTGTATATTGGGATGGGGAGTCAAAGTTATAAAACCGACCCTAATTAGTTGTTGATTAATAGGAGTATTCGATTTCCTTAATTTTCTAAACTTTCAAACCAATATAAAGACAAGGCATAAACCAAATTATGTTTATATATATATAGTAGAGATATGAAAGACCTTGCATATCCAGATGATATCCTGCCCTCAAAATAAAATAATATTTCTGGGACATTATTGGACTATGAAGTACATTATTCTTAATTCTTGCATAGCCACAAGAAGAATGATACATCCAAATTACAGCATACAAATGAAGAACTGAAAATTTAAAACATACACAACATATATATATGTAGAGCGAATCCACGCGATATAAGCCAAGGAAATAGACACAATAAACTGAACGGTGAGGTAGTAATGTTGCACGGGTTAAGGATATCAAACAATTTCAGATAACAAAGTGAGAATGGATCTGCCGGTTTCTAGAGAAGAGTCGTTAAATTGGGCCCGAAGACGCTCAATGTCCCTCGCACTGACCTGATAGCCCTTAGTTAGAACATCGTCCAAAATTCGGGGTGTTGTTCCAAAAAGATTATTTGGAATATTGATTCTTCCGGGGTTTTGGCTACCAAATGCAACTATGGCATAAGCATCAGTGCTCCCCAAGTTCAGTTGGAAGTGAATAAGACCTTGAGGGAACGCCATCACGTCACCTTTGGTGATTACCGCGTCGTATAGCTTGTTATCGGAGGTCACCACACCTGCGTATAGGGTTCCTTCCATCACCGCGAAGGCTTCAGAAGCACGGTGATGTAAATGGGGGGTATTTAGGCCGAAAGGCCCAAAATCAGCACGAGCAATGGTTACCCCTAGTGTGTTCAGTGACGGGAACAGCTCTACATTCACTATTGTCGCCGATGCATCTTGTAGGTTGTTTGTATTCCCCCGAACATTGAATCCTTTGTGCACGAAATCTTTTACTGTGACGTGTTTCGGATCCTTGCAGAATCTCCCATTGATAAAGACTGGAAAAACAAATTAACCAATGTAATGTAAATCATTAGCTCAATTTTACGGCCGGAGTATTTAATTTGGAGCTCCTATTATAAGAAAACAAACACAAGACCGATGAGATGTATCATTGAGAAAATAAACAGTGACTTGCATAGTTGCATGGTAGGCCTTCTCTTAATTAGATAGGTAGATGGAAAAGAAAGCAGGGGACAAAAATTGACCCGACCTGAAAATTCGACATGAATCCGACCCGTAAATAGCGGGTTAGGTTTGAGATTTTCAACACGAAAACTTAAAAGGGTTGACACGAACCCGAGCCAAAATTAAATGGGTTAGATTAAGGTTGAAAATTTCAACCTATAAATAAACCACATAACCCGAAATTATTTTCAGGTCAAAATCATGTTGGGTCAACCCGAACCCGACCTTATAAGCAAACTATATTAAGTAGATTAAAAAAATTTACTAAGTCAGTTACCCACTCTAACCAAACCCAAAGCTCAAATTAAAACCCTAAAAGATAATCAAAATACTATTGTCACCTTGTTAGTCGTCTCATCTCAAATATAAAAGTTTTCTTTTTCTTCAACCAGTCTATTGAATAACCACATCTTAGGGGTGATAAAAACTAACCCAACTCGACAGACACAAAAACTTTCGACTTGATCCGTTTGCCACCCCTAAAAGAATGTATTACGTAGCGGCCTAGTGGGACATATTATACATTATTTACCTAAGAAGTAAGAGTTGAGTTGATATTATGAAGAATAGTTAAAACTAATAATTTCAACTGAGCAGCTAGCTATTCAAATACAGAAATACTATATATATATATATGAATATAAAGTTATTTGAAAATAAGACAAGGTCCATAATTTTAATGGCCAGTCCGTATTAGTGTATTTTATATGTATATGATTGTGCATGCATATAATACGCCCCAACAAATAGTTGGCCATAAGTGCAATTCTTTTAAATTATACAAGCCATTGCACTATAAGAAGTGTATAGTGTAATTAAAATATACCTGCAGAATGAGGATCTTTTGCAGCCACACAAAAGTCTTGAAGAGGAGAAGGATCGGAGGCATTAACCACGTAAAAGCAAAAGGCCATGCAAAAAATTGTCATGGCCATCATTGCTATGTTATTCTTCATCATGGACGTACTAATTAATAATGAAACCTAGCTTACTACAATTTGCTGGATTGTTTTTTTTTGGCTTCTTGGGACTTATAACATGAAGGATGTATGAAGGCCTATTTATAGCCAAATATAGCGCAATTGCGAACATAATAATTAAATATAAGGTCAGAAACCATCCATGCCCCACGTTAAGATATTGGATGGTCAAATTTGGCTAAATGAAACATTACATATGCTGAGTGATTTTTTTTACTACAGTAATTAATTATTACACGCTCTAGGAACTATTGCGAATCGCCATAAAAATTGAAAGATTTGAAGCCAGTAAACAGTATGATAACGTTGATATATTTCATCTTTAACATCAAGTACTACATGTATGATGTATCAAGCAAAATATATATTTCATAGTTAACGATGTATGATGAAATCAGTTGTAATCATTAAAAATATATTCAATCAGCAAAAATCAGAAATTATAATTATATAATTCAGTAGAAATCAAGTGAACTAAACAGGAGCTTAACACAAAGCGACAAACTGGCAAGCATTAGACGCCTGCCTTAATTCAATGATTCAATCCTATCCCCTGTCACACAAAATGTTAAACAAGCATTAGAAATTTGAAATCAGAAAACTTAATTGACGTGTTTAACATTAGATGTTTGAAATCAGAAAACTTAATTGACGTGCATATCTCAAAACACAAAATTTCATTGAATTCAACCCAATCTATCATGCATTACGTCATGTGTGCACCACATTATTGAATCCATTTGTCAGGATATATCCGTAGTATTTATGTAATTAGCAAACAAATAATAAAAGTCCAAAAGAGAAGCCCCAGCCTAAATATCAAATTCCAACAGAACTCAATCGGATTTCTGCCACTGAAGCGTGAAGTTTCACCTTACTTGGGTAATACTAAAGTAAGAGGGCAGCGGAATAGAGTAAGCAATTTTAAATTGAGCCTGTTCTGGTATTAGACCCAGGCTGTAGCCAATTGACAAAAGAGAAAAAACATAAATAACATGTTGTTGAGGAGTTATTGTAGGTTACTATTTCGTATTATTCAATAAAAGCAGACTGGGATCAAAGGTTGTGTTATTTAAGAATAAACAAAAGGTTGAATTATTAATGGCGAATTGACAAAAGGTTGAATTATTCCCGTCAATTAATCCTATTATTTATATCAATTTCTTTTTCACCAATGCATGCAGAATTTTACCAATTTTTCGTTTTTGTACTAATCAAATTATTAGTTATAATACATACATCTTGAAAACTGTGAAAAAAAATGAGGTAAAAGGAGTTTCAGAATTAGGACATATAAGTATGCGCAAGTTTAGTAAAGTTCTATTGTTCTCCTTAAAAATAGTATCATTGGAGACAGTTTTTACAACTTATTTTTAAGATCATAAAGAGATTGGAAAAATAGATCATGTCCATTTTAATCACAGTAATTCGTTCAGAATTTGTATAAATTGTAGCAAAACATATGTACATTATTTTGATGAGTGCAATATATGCATGTTCAGTGACGACCAACCGCAGGTTACTTTCATGACACAAATGGACATATCACGTTATCACATAGGAAGTATATGGTGTTCTCATTGCGGCCCGTGATTTTTCGGTGTCCGTTGCCGGTTTGAGTTTTGACTTGTTCTCAAATTGCTTGATGCAAAAAAGAAAAAATCAGTGCTACACTAGTACGTAGATTTTGTAGAGGGTTACATCGGACCCTACTATCATTTATTGATTTATATTTAAATGGTGAACGACAGTTCTCCAATCTCCAGGAATAAGAAAATGTATTTCCTAGTTGTAGGCTGCTATTCTCTATCTTAGAATTTTATACAGCAGCCTTCTAAACGTAGTCGTGGAAAAACGAAGGAAAGGAGCTTCTTGTAGGCGCATAGTAGAATCATTGGCGGACCTGAACATGGACCTGGACCTGGACCTAGCTCATTTCGTGGTGAGCCGAATATATATGGCCATTGCCCATATGAGAAACAAAATTGGATAGCTGAATTTTTTCAAAAACATACCCTTAATGAAGAGACTAGCTATTTAATAATGATATTTTCTTAGACCTCTTGTTACAAAAACATTGGCCGTGCCCTAAAAATGGTGCCTTGGTGTCTTGTAATGTTGTAAGATTCGTTGTGTATTAAATTATGACTATCAATTGGTGCCAAGTTACTAAGCTAAAGAACAAATAACAAGTGGAGATGAGAAATAGACCCGAATTGAATGCGTGTTGGTTTTACTTGTATTGCACTATCAATTTTAGCCATCGTTTTGCCAACATGGTTAACTGGATTTTGTTTGGAATCAGCCACCTCATATTAGTATTTTACTAATTTCGCTAAAAGATGAAATTATGCCGATCCGTACTATGCTAATTTGCTTTTGGAGAAGATAATAGGGTTCCCCTTCAAAGAAAATAAAGAGCAAGAGTTACATGCCACTTTCGATATTTTTGGATATTTTTTCCCTTTGAATGTTGAAGATGCCGTACATTCTTTCTCTCTCTTTTGTTTCGTTTTTATCACATTGGCTCTGTGATGAACAATTGCCCATAAGCTACACCGCCAAAATATCCCGTCTAAAATAAAAAAACAGGGAACAATTTTTTTTGGTGTTCGAGAAACTCACATCAATTAGTACAATATGTAATACTAGATTTCTGGGATAAATAAGATGCTACAATATTGGAGGAAAAGTATCTTGTTGCTTGTTTTTAATAATAAAGAAAGATGCTAAAAAGTGTTCAAATTATCGAGGAAGAAGGCTTAATAGTTACACCACGAAATTTTAGGAGAGAATGACTAAGAAAATATCGAGGAAATGTGTTTGTATCTCAAAAATTCAGTTTGGATTTATGTCAGGTTGGTCTACCACATAAGCGATCTACCTTATTATGCAAATGATGGAGTATTATTGTTTAAGGAAGAAAGATTTATATATAGTATTTATTGATTTGGAAAAGGCGCATGACAAAGTACCAAGAAAAGTACTTTGATAGGAAATTGATGACTAAGAAGCGTATACCATGTAAGTATATCGACGTAATTAAGTATATGTACTAGGAGGTTATTTACAATATATATTAGAAGTTGTGGTGGAGTGATAGATGACTTCACTATTACAATTCGGTCGAACTAAGAATTTATCCTAAGTCTTATTTTCCACTATCTTGGACAAAGTAACAAGGTCAATACAAGATGAGATACCGTATTGTTTAGTTTTTTAGGAATAATAATGCTATGATGGATGAGACTATCGAGGGCGTGCTAGTAATCTCCTTAAACTCGTAGATACACTCTTTAATCACCTCTTTGCTATGTACTTACTACTCCTAATGTTTCATCATATTATTATTCTGCTTTGGATTTCAAATAATTATATGGTGCTTTGTGTAATTTACTTGTGTGATTGTGTCTAGTTGATTACCCTCTGGGCTGATATCCAATCTACCTTACAATGAAATAGGCTAGACTTTTGATGTCGAAGATTCTTGATTAGTTATGAAGCTTTTGTAAATGTTCTTGTCTTAAAAGGATGTTTTTGAATATTTTTAAGGTAATAGTTCTTTTTCAACTAAGATTGAACTTTTTGTGTTTTATAATGATGAATTAACTTATTAGATACGTAAATCTTTTACTGTTTAAACTTAAAAAATTTACAATGGAAAAGTCCAAATTTTAGGTTAAACAATGTAGGAAGCTGCCAATTTTAGGTTGCAAATGACTGGAATAGAAAACGTGACCGCTTGTAAGGGACTAACGGAGTATGACATTGACACTATATATATATATATATATATATATATATATATATATATATATATATATATATATTGTTGTTTGAAACGCACGGAAGTGTGCTGAACTTCATAGTGTCCCGAAATGTGCGGAACTTCTGACCAGTGAACCATATCTCTCTGAGTTGTACCCAAAATCATTCTCGGGACAAGTACACAAACTCAAGCAATTGAGCTTGAATGATAACAAATCTACTCACAGATTGAAATATCCAAGAAAAATAAACAATTTTTGTTCAAATCACATAGAATAAGGAACGCACAAAACAAAGATGTGTACATGAAAAAATTGTGGAGTTCACTTATAAAACCAACCACGAATTCATTCGTACTACTCCTGCGTTGGAGAACAGACAAATAATTATCGACCTCTTCACTTTGGTCCCATTCCCTAATAAAAGTTTGGGATGGCTTGCTGGCTACTATATGCAAAGGTACCTTTGCTATAACCTGCTCAAATGTATATTCCTTTCCGTAAGCATAAGATGCCATTCACAATCGAAGACCTTAATTTATCTCCGTCTTCCTTTCTCTCCTTATGAACACCGTCTTGGAACTCTTATTAACACACTGAAAATGGCTGTTTTGGTTTTGGTTGATGTGCTTAGGAGCAAATAGCTTCGACTGTTAGTCGTTTCAACTTATTATGACATGGATCTCCCCCGAATTTTGTGTTCGATACAGCAACTGAGCATCTCTTGCGTCCAAGGCAAATCTGCATAGAGGATAAAAATAAATGTAAAATTTTAAATGGAAGCGTTAATTTTAGGAATAGGAAAGGTGATACGAAGCAGAGGTAGAGTACTTAAGTAAAGATGCACCTTCTCTACAATTTCGTGAGAGTTCTCAGAATGACATGCTCCCTTGAGGAAACTTCCACAGGTCCCCAATGGAGTGCCAAAACTTGCAAATTGGATTGACGATATCAACTGCCCCGGTCCACACTGCAAGTGAACCTTGCCATGGTGAATCATCTTCTGATCGCTGTTGGAATCTAATCGCCAGCTCTCAACCACTGGATGGTGTTCAAATGCATCTGCACAAACTCGTGACAATGATCTCTTCACTAGAGAAATCTTTGATGCATCCCCATCAAGTTCCTCGAAGATGACCACTAGATTTTGTCTTGGCTTTAACCAAGCCCTCGGAACATGGTACCTACAATTCAATACATAAAAACACTTCTATTTCTTGATATGCCTATAGTTCATATATTAGTATATGTTAGTGTATTAAGTTCATTACCATCTTTGGGTTGGGCTACCACAGCCAGATTGGCATTTTGTTTGACGGTAAGTTCCAGCATAACTGCATGGTTTGCAGTCTCCCTTTGCATTATTAGTCCAATATCTTCCTATACTTCTACCATTGATCCATATTTCACCTTTACCCATGCTTTGCATATCTAGAGCCAATGGCTCAGCCCCTCCAGGTGCATCAAAGTTAGCCTGCAAAATTACAAAATGAATATTTCAGCATAAGGGAGGACTTATTTCCATTCTAACCCAAAAATCACCAGAAAAAAAGCTTCCAAAGCATAGGTTCTTACCTTATGCCAGGTCAAGGCTTGAGTAGCCTTTTTAGCCAGTGAACCTATCCATTCATTCGACGAAGCTCCATTTGGAGACGCTAAATTCATATTCTCTCCCTTCAATCCAACCTGTCATTCAAAATTAACTAGTTTATTAGAGCCATACATAGTATAGGCCTGAATTTCTTCAAACATTAAGCAAAATCAATGTGCCAATTTCAAATGGAACTCACTTGATATGACCATTTTTGCCATGTTAAATCCTTCTTGCCACTGCTAAGACCATTCAACACCACTGGACCGAGAATTCCAGTATTCCACGCTTCATAATGTGGCCCGACATTCTAAAAGAACAAAGATTTTCTCTTATCAGTGTGTTTTAAACAGCAAGTTCAGATTTTTAAATAAGAGTAAGAAGTTTACTGGTAAACCAACTGCCACACTCAGCAAAGCAATTTTGTTCATTCCTGCACGAAGATGTACTGGTCCTCTGAAAGTAAACCTTCTGTCCTCCCTTGTTCCATACGCTGACCCTGCATAAAAGAATAGATTCTTCAATACTGGGTTCATATATTTAACCCTGTATGTTTATCACTACACAATATTTTATGCACTTGGCATAATTTTTTTCAACCTGGCCAACTCGAATACTTTATCATTATTATAATAAAGTACCTGAAAACTTTCCATTAACAAAAACATGAAGAGCATGTCCAGCTGATTCTACCATGAGACTGGGAGCTCCATGCAAATCTGATGGGTTGACATGGACACTAGTGAAACAAAGACAAAATGTCAAGATCTTACAGTAGCAGGACCTTTGAATGAAAATTTGTAAATAGCAACAAAACAGCAGAAGAGAAAGCAAATGTGCCAGCAAATGGTTTCACTAAAGCATAACAATTTCAACACGTTCTTATGCATTCCACACTTTACCAACAATTTCATGGAAAGATGCTTTACATGGATAATAGATATTTTATCAGTCAAATATGATATATATCCTGGGCAAATTTGTATCGCACTGTAAGCAAGTGTCTATTCAACAAATTCTGAATTTATTAGGCAAATGTTTACTGCATTTGATTTGGAGTACACGGAGCTAAGTCAAGCGTTGCATCAGCCATCCTATATGGATTGGGGTAACAGTTAAATTAGTTTTCTTCACAATCTGGTCCAACAGAAAAGCCTCAAAGCTGCAGGTTTAAGGCTATACTCTTTTCTTCTTTCTACTTTGGTTCAGGGAATAGGAGATACACACACAAAAAAAAAAGAATAGTTGAAAAACTTTAGGGGGCTTACTTGGTCATGTACCAAAGATAATCACTGCTATCTCTGGTGACATTGAGCTGTTCTAGAAGTCCAGCAGTTGTCAATGTTGGGCGCTCCTCCAGTGAAGAAATATCTTCATCATACATCTCCCACGAGAACAACCGGGAATTGGTAGGCAACATTTGAGTATGTGAGGTTTGAACTCCAACCTAGATATAAGAAATGAGGCCTCATCATTTGAGAGTTATGGCACAAACAAAGTATGAAAATAGTAAAAACACTTGGACTTACTGTAGCAGTGTTGAAAACAACATGTTTGCAATCACTGAGTATGCTAATAGACCAAGCAGGAAGGTCATAGTGCTCATTGTTGAATTTTACCCTTGCAGATGAAGTAAAATGGAAGTTGGAGAGGAAAGCAGCACAAGTTCCTTGACCTGAGAAGACAAAAGCCTGCAAAAGTATTCTTGATCAAACAAACAACACAAGGTACTAAGAAAAAAGGAAGGGAAAAAGGATATGCAGTGTAAAAAATTGACCTGCTGATAGGTTCCCAATGAAGTGACTCTAGGTTCTGAAGACAGTATTGCCCGTTCTGCAAGCTTGATGGCTCGATGAAGATCTTTCAAGTGCCCATATTTGGGTTGCCTAATCAGACCTGTATACAATAATATTTTAAGAAATGAGCTTTACATAATTACCAATGTTAACACACACTATAATAGATTAACAAGCACCATTCTTTGACCTAAAAAGGCAAAATGAGAGCTCTTTGAAAAATGACCAGCAGCTTGTCTTTTTGTACCTTTAGGCACTGTGTGATGGAGGCTGGAAGGAAAAAAGTCTTTCTCATCTTATTTATGCTCTTTCCTAGCATACTGAGTTCTAAATAGGGTTGTCAAAGAACGAGTGTTCCCTCTCAAAAAAGAAATGACTTAGGTACAGACTAAGCATATAAACCCCAAGCTGCAAAAGCTTTTAGAATAAAAAGAAGTGTTCCTATGCAATCACAAGCGTTTGAAAAAAATATTCATATATTCCTTCCAACACAACAGAACATAATCTAGGTGAACACTCAAGCTTGATATAATTGTTCAGTAAGTTCATAAGTATTGATACATGACGCATATAAGTTAGTTTGAAATCAATTAATTAGAATGCTTCTATTCAGAAAGCAAAGTGAAATATCAAAATCCATCCAACAAAACAGAACATAATCTAGGTGAATACTCAAGCTTGATATACTTGTTTAGTAAGTTCATAGATATTGATATATGATGCATATAAGTTAGTTTGAAAATATTTAATTAGAATGCTTCTATTCAGAAAGCAAAGTGAACTATCAAAATCCATCCAACAAAACAGAACATAGGTGAATACTCAAGCTTGATATAATTGTTTCGTATATTCACAAGTATTGATATAGGATGCATATAAGTTAGTTTGAAATTAATTAATTAGACTGCTTTAGTTTGAAATTAATTAATTAGACTGCTTCTATTCAAAAAAGTGAATATATCAAAAGGTATTTCGTATGACAAATTAAAGTCAAATAACATGAACAAGCAATGAGAATTCACATGTAACAATCAAGACAACAACTTATTGTTCAGGTTCTTATCATTTTTCTCCCCTGATTTTGGATCCACCCCAAGTTAATTAAACAAAAATATGCAAGAACAAATTTCCTACCATATTCATCAATTGGAGCATCATAGTCATAACTAGTTGTAATGAATGGTCCACCAGCCGTTCTCTCAAAGTTGGTTCCTCCATGGTACTGTCATTAGCAGTGAACATATCAGAAAGCTATCAAGCACAAAGCCAGACATTTATCATCCAATATTAATGATTAAACCAACTACATAATGCTCATAATATACTTCCTAACCATGTAATAGTTGAGATATGAACCACCACTTTGTATAAAACGAGCAACTGCAAATGCCAAATCCTCAACTGGTCGCTTGTAAACTGGACCTCCATATTCAGTGAACCTGCAATGACAGCGACGAATGTTATTACTCAAAGAAAGAACAACATACTGCAAACATGACACCAAAGTAAAAACAGTAGAAGTCGTAAAAGCAACATTACCATCCACTCCAAGCCTCAGTCCACATCTTGGGTTTATTTGGTTTGTTAGGCTTGAAATAATCACAGTAGAAACCATTGCATGTGTTTATCTATTGTCAGAGAGAAGACATCAAAGATCAGTCAAATGGTCCAACATTCATATTAATCACATTTGACAATATATGGGTATAATACTACAAATTGTTGGTATATATTTTTATTCTACCATTGGTTCCGGGGCATCATCTTCCTTACACATCAACCATGGGACTCCAGTTTTTAATCCATCTGCCATTTTTGCCGCCCAGTCTATGTATGCTTTACCAGCAGCCCCAAACTCCTTCACCTCTGATCCATATTCATTCTCAATCTGAAAAAACATAAGCAAATGTCAGAACTTATAGCAAAACACACCAAAAACCCGTAACTCGTGAACACTAATCTGCTATTGTTTACTCTTTATTTTCTTCATCTCAAATAACAGTAAATTTTTATCAAGACACATACAGCAGGTGAAATTTGATGCAGACAACAATAAAAATAAGGCAAGGGAGAAGAATTATGACAATGGACCTGAGATAGGATAATAGGACCACCCTGAGATGCAAATAGTCTTTCAGTTTTCATCATACCAACAATCTTCTCAGTGAAACCCTGCATTGCTCTCTGAATAATCAAAAGATTACCACCCAACAAAAATATCATCATTCAGTAACTTTCTGCTGAGATCACAAAGTGAGATGCCTAAAAGGTAAAAAAAAATATATATCTGGAAGATGTACGATTTCAGAAGTTTTTTTCAGGACCTTAAATGGTTCGTTATCAGTTCTGAAGCTGATTCCAGGAACATACTTCAACCAAACAGGAAAGCCACTGCATCCAATAACAGAGGTAAATACAGAGCAAATTACTCATAAAATAGTCAGATAATGAGCTCAACTAAATATTTTTTTAATCGCTCCAATTTTACAGGAGAAAAAAGATTGAAAAGACAGCCACAATTTGATTCCAGAAAAAATTTCTTACCCAAAATTCCATTCACCGCAAATATAAGGACCAATGCGGAGATTTACATAAAGTCCATTTCTTTGAGCTGTCCTGATGAACCTTACTAAATCATATCTCCCTTCAAAATGGTACTGCCATTACATATGCTCAATATATTAGAATCTCGCTCGAAAATATAGTAAGTCCATCCGTCCGATATTAATATCACATTGATAGTATAATTTGAACTACTAACTATCACATTGATAGTATAATTTGAACTACTAACATGAGAACTTAATCCGGACAGAGGAGTAAGAATGTGAAAATACAGATCAAGAAGTTTACTTTTCCGGGTGAAGGCTCATGCCCATTCCAGAAAACATAAGTATCAATGACATCTAGTCCTCCAGCTTTAGCGTTTTTCATAAGATCATCCCACATCTGCACTCACCAAAAAATCAGCTAAAAATTCCATAATGTCACAGTCACTATTTAAAAATAAAAATAAAAAACCAAGTAATTAGTATTTTTAAGATTAATCACAAAAACCCATATCAACTTAGTATCAAATTCTCACATCTGTACTCACAAAAATGAAATCAAAATATTCAATAAAGTTGCAACTAATTTCAAAATATCTGTAAACTAAGCAAACCCAACCCAAAAAAAGGCAACAACAGCAAATGACTAAAACCCATATCACCAAAGTTGCATAAATACACATCTCCACTCACTAAAATAAAATTATAAACTAGGATAATGTTACCATCTAGTTCAAAGAAAATATCAATATCAAACAGACCAATCTACAAAATAGACAAGTAACAAAAACACATTTACCAGAGTAGTAAACCCACGAACTAAAACAAAAGTAGAAAGCTTTCATAATTTTACAATCAATTTCAAGAAATTTGAAAATTGTAACTAAACCTAATAGTGAAAATCAACTAATAACAAAACCCCATTTCACCAAGTATCAAACTTTCACCAAAAGAGGAGAGAGAATTATTGGGAATTACATCAGGAGTACTTCTGGGATAATGAATGGAACCAGAAATGAGAAGTTTGCGTTGGCCATCAATGATAAAACCCTTATTATCATAACTAATTCGAGCAGAATAAATGAACTGAAAAAATCCCAGAAAAATGCACAGAAATATCAGCTTAGAAACCGAGATTGTTTCCATTCTGTTTTTCACTCTAAAGCTCTGTGTGTTTGTGGGTTTCGCTGTTTGTTCGCCAATCTCAAAAATCCAGAAAAAAATGGGATTATATAAATGTGGTAGTAGTATGGGTGAAGGTAACTTGTACTCAAATCTGATCTAAAAATGGCAGAAGATTTATCAGATAAATATTTCTGATTTTGTAAATTGGAAGGTTGTGGTAGATGTAGGCCACACCTCCATGCAATAGTGCAGCTAAGCAATGAGCACTCTCACTCTCACTCTCACTCTCACTCTCACTCTCACTCTCACATAAATAATACAAGTAGTTTTTAAAAATTAGTCAAAATTACACGAGATTAAGTTTGATGCAAAAGAAAAGACGTTTAAATTTATATCGTTCAAGAAATGAGGCAATCAGGCAAGTACGAATTTTTATTTTGTTTTGTTTTGTTGAGGTGAGTTAGAGTTTTAGTTAGGTAAATGGCGGAATTAAATAAGATAAAAAGTTAATTGGTCAAAATGATAAAATATTTAAATACATTTGATAAAACCGCCTAACCAGTAAAATACGTAATACCAATGTATATCTAAACACGGAGTAGTTTAAAGCTTATTTAAATGGGAATTAGGGCTGAAATGTATAAAGAGCTGAAAAAAGAGATTTTTAACCTGGAGTAAAATAAATAAATGCAAGTGGTAAAAAAAATAGTTAATATTTAATATTTGCAGGTGATCCTTACGAAGTGGTAAAGTCAGACGAGGTTTAAATTTTTGGAACTTTTGAGGTCTTGAAAGTATGGGGGATTGTGAGGAGACGCTAGGTTTTGGGTTGCTTGCTTAACTTTGAAGGCGGTTCTTGTTCTTGCTCCACTCAATAAGTTGAAGAAGTTTCTACTCCCAATTTAATAGACATGTTTTTCTGTGAATTTAATTAGTGTAAAGGATTGAAATTTTATACACTTTTGTTTAACTACATAAATTAGTTATAGTAGTTGGAGTGCTTCATCCCTAACAACTCCACCATAGTAATTGAAACCTATAGGTGGTTGCATATTAAGCCAATCTTTTTTGGGTTTTTTGTGTTTGTGTTCCAAAATCTGTGATTATCTTCTTAATTAGGCCTAATGAAATTTCACATTAAATTCGGACAAAATCTTTGAACATTTCAAAAGATAGGCTTTCGAATTTACAATAAGAGAAGCACCCAATATATGTTTAGGAAAATAAAACTATCACATTCTAATGAAAGTTTAGTTATTCATAAGCTAAAAACTAATGACTGAAGATTATATAATTAAAATATATGTATGCAATGTGCCATAAGTTGCACTCATGTGTATAGGGTCCAATGACCTTTTCTTATCCTATGGATTATCACATTAGTGATTGAAATCGGAGCAAGTTGTTATTGAAGTTGGAGCAAATTAAATGACAGTTAGATCTGGTAGTGTCCAATATTTTCTTCATTGCTCGGCACTATCCCTTAGAAAGGTTGATATGACCCTCTGGGGAACCTATACCCTTTTATCATGTGTTTACTCGATGTAGATAAATTAAAAGAACTTCAACTCTTTGTCTTACATAATACAATATGGGTCGGGTCAGGGTCGGGATGGGTCACAAGCAAAATAACTCGAGCCAAAGAAAATAAAAAATGGATGGGTCGGGTCGGATCAGGCTAAAGGAGATATATAACGGGTCGAGTCGGGCTGGGCCGTCCAAAAAGAGTATATTTTTTATTTATAGAGAGTGATAGTTTACATGTATCACTTCCAATCTTTGGTAGTGGACCATCGACAAGCAAGTAGAATTTATTACTTGATAATGTTTAAAGGTCTTGGAAACTATTGACCCATTATTAATCTTACTTGACCCATTAAAGATCCAGTAAACACATGACCCTTTAAGAGATCGACCCTTTAGGCCCATTATTGATTAGACTCTTCTACAAAAGGGCCCTTAATCGAGCCCCTTCCATTTGAACAGGTTTATATATGAATATATCTTAGTCATAAATTTATACATTTATACTCCATGTTTACGAATGGCTTGATGTACATCATGAATAGAACTATAAGATATGACTTAGGACTAATAGATGCAGGGATTATTAAAAACAACCATCAATAATTAAGGGAGGAAAGTCACAGTTATTTAATTGAATCTTCTTGATGGTATGGTTGACCGATCTTGAAGCTAAGCTTGATTGGATTTGATAGAACTAGTTAGAGATAGCAAGAAGTTATTTTAGAGGTGAAGTTGTAAATGAGTTAGAGATGAGTTCATTTGGATATCCTAAACGCATGCGACGTGAACAAACCACCACCAGTGTTTAAGTTAGCTGTTTTGTAATTAATGGTTGTCTTGAGACTGTAAAGATAATGAGTACGGATTATTATACTATATGCGACGTATCATGAGGGAAACGTTGCCTTACTGGCAATGTCCTTTGTAATTTGTTTTTTGTTAAAAAGCCATAGCTTAAGGGGTTGAAATGGAAAATGTTGGCAAAGTACGTAGCATTGATACAATGTAACCTATACTTGTTTTAGAGGATTCCTGAGTGGATCAATCGCATTTCTTTGTTTTCAGTGACCTGCTATATCATATGGTAAATTGGAATGAACATCAAGCATATACACTGTCCCTCCAATTTCTTGGCATCATAAATTACTGGATAATGGATACGCACGATCTTAAATGGCGGCCTTTGGTAGCATTTTGTTAGTCCATTAGTTAGTACTTATTATGGGTCCTCAATTCATTGAATTATTTGTTGCCTTTTTTGAGGGTATGTCATATTGTTTTTAAGGTATGTTCCCAAATAAACTAATTAATTTCGAAATATCTCAATGTTATGGTGGGGTTTCATTTGGATCTTGCACTACACCCAGTCAAAAGAACACCTTTCAATACTGATAATAAAGGTTTATGAACTGTGTTGTATTGATTTCAAGTAATTCAAGCTGTTACATGTTTTGGTATTTATACTCTTATGCTAAGACTATTTCCTTGTTTGTACAGGACTCAAATACTTGAAGACTTTTATCTTCTGTAATTTATTATCTTTGTATACTATGATCTAATGTAAATATTTATGTAGATTAGGACTCCTGTATAATTATCCTATTTTCTACACTCCCCCTCAAGTTGGTAATTGGAACTTCCAATACCTAACTTGCTCAATGCTTTCTCGAACACTTGGACTCCAACTGTTTTAATCAGAATATCCACAACTTGCTCCTCTAATCGAACAAACACGAGCGTAACAACTTATGCCTCCAAATTCTCTTTTATAAAATGTCTGTCAAATTCCATGTGTTTGGTCCGATCGTGCTGCATCGGGCTTTTAGAAATGCTTATTGTTGCTTTATAGTCATAAAAAAAAGTTCACAACTTCCTTCTCAGGCAACACACAACTCTCCAAGTATTTGATTGAAGGACTTCAATTCCCAAGAAGTATTTGAGTTGCCCAAGGTTTTTCATTTTAAATTCCATAAACAACTTCTCCTTTAACGAGCTTATCTCTTCTTTATCATCACTAGTAATAATCATATCATCTACATAGATAATAAGACAAGTAGTTAAATCCCCTAATTTCTTGAGAAATAAATTATGGCTTGAATTACTCTGCTTATACCCAAATTTTTTCATTGCTAGAGTGAACCTCCCAAACCATGCTCTAGGAGACTATTTTAGTCCATACATGGCCTTCTTCAATCGACACCCTTTTGCTGCTGAAAAATCACTTGAAAAACCTAGGGGCGGCTCCATGTATAGTTCTTCAACTATATCTCCATGCAAAAAGACATTTTTAACATCGAATTGATGCAATGGCTAGTCCAGATTGGCAGCAATCGAAAACAACACTCTTATCGTATCGATTTTTGCCACCGGAGAAAATGTTTTGGAGTAGTCAATTCCATATACTTGTGTATACCCTTTTTCTACTAGCCTTGCCTTATATCTTTTAATACCTCCATCAGTGCGATATTTAATAGTAAATATCCATCGGCAACCTACGACCTTTTTTCCTTGTGGAATGACACATCTTTCCCAGGTTTTATTCTTGATGAGAGCACTAACTTCTTGTTCCATTGCCTCTTTCCATTTCTTGATTTTAAGAGCCTCCTCAACTGAGATAGGAATATTCTCTACATATATGGCAACATTAAACACCACTGCAAACTGAGATAATCTTGCCAAATTCCCAATAGGATATCTCGACCGTTGAGCTTCATATTTAGGGTCATATCGCTTCGAAGGGATTTACCTTATACTCATAGGAGGTAAATGATACCCCCTTCCCTCAATTTGCTCCATACTCCTTTCTTGTACTTCTTCAATATTATTGTCTACAACTACTTCTTCAATCTAGTGCAATTAGAGTGGACTAGCTAAACCAACTTAGATCATCAACTAAAGTCTCCCCTTAGATCAAAGTTGGGGGGTAGTAATACATATCCTCCACAAACTCATAATCCATGATAGTGTACATTCGATATGTTACTGGATCTTAGCACCTGTACCCTTTTGTGAGGCCTCATAGCCGAGAAAAACACACTTTACAGCCATAGGTTCTATTTGTGCCTACTCCACTTTGGAAAATGCACATATACTACACATCCAAAGACTCGTGGGGGCATGGTATGGAAGGAAGAAGGTATAACAAAGGTGCATAACTTGTCTAAGGGAGTTTTGTAGTGTAGTTTCAGGGTAGGAAGGCGCTTAGTCAAATAGTTTGTAGTAGTAACATCTTTAGGCCATAAAGAGTTAGGAGCATGGGATTCTATCATTATTGCACGAGTCATGTTAAGGAGGGTCCGATTTTTCCTTTCAGCCACTCCATTTTGTTGTGGAGTATCAGGACATGTAGTCTGATGGAGCAACCCATGGTTTTGGCAAAATGATTTCATATTATAATTCACATATATCCCCCCCCCCCCCCCCCCCCCCCCGACCTTAGTACCCTAATCTTGGTTTGAAATTGTATAAGAATCATTTGGTAAAATTTAAGAAAAATCTCAAACACTTTTGACTTTTGTTTTATAAAAAAGATCCAACTCATTCAAGTGCAATCATCAATAAAAAGGACATAATATAGATAAATGGGTTTACCCGATTTAGGGGAAGGGCCCTATGCATCATAATGAATTAAATCAAAAGGTTTACTAACATGACTCACACTACTATGGTAATTATGTATATAACTCTTAGCTAAGTAACATGACTCATAATTTAGGGATAAATTCATTCCAGCTAGAGAAGAAAAGAGGTATTCTAAGTACCCTAGTGAAGGATTTCCCAACCGACGATGCCATATTCAAATTTGTGATTCCACTGCTTCATATACGAGTGCTAGTTCCCCATATTGAGATATTTCCTCCACATAGTACATCCCATTTTCCTCAATACCACGCCCAATGATCCTCCCATTCTAAGCAACCTGCATGGCACAACCATTAGAATTCATTAGGATAGTACAGTTTAGTTATTTCATAAGTTTGCTAATCGATAGCAATTTATATGAAAGTAACAAAATATAAAGACAATTTTTAAGGACCAAATTTGCTCTAATTTTAACTGTTCCTATCCCTTTGACCCTCATACATTCTCCATTGGCCACCTGTATTCGGGTTTTGTCTGGATGGGTAAATAGTAAAAATCTTTTTTTTAATCATATGTCATGGTGTTCGTCGCACCACAATAAAAAATCCATCGGGGTTTAAAGAGTGACGAGCACGATCCATTAACCGCTTGAGAGGACCCATTAGGCGCCTGAGTGATGAGTTGGTTTTCTCGTGGGCTGGGCTTGACAATAAAAGAGTGAGATACCAGTGCTTCAATCAATATATAGAAATACTTTAGACACTTACCCATGGTATTAGAGTCGACGACTAAATCCTTGGGTTTATGCCATTAAAACGGTCTCATCATCTACCATTAAGCTTACCTGATGGATGATAATGAGGCTAATTAATCAAATACCAACCAGAATGAACAAAAAGCAACAGTTGAAAGGCTGTTAGAATTACTGTCTCAACTTAAGGCTGGCATCTTGACAAAAGCGATACAAGCAAGAGTATTCAACGATACATTATCCAAGTGAGGTATTAAAGATCCTACTACCTAACTTGATGGGGAGTGTAGAAGAGTCAAGCTACCAAATCATGCAAATATGGAACAATACTTAAGATCAGTAAACAGAATCAATTGCAGCTCATTAACATATGTACTAATAGTATAGTCTATAATTGATCAAATATAAATTAGGAAGGTTATTAGGTATATATTCCTTGTACCAGTGCTTCAATCCATATACAGAAGATAGTTTAAACGCTTTCCTTTAGGAACATCCTTATTAACAGTGTATGCAAATGAGTTAGTTGAAGAAATGTAGTCTATCTTAATGATGTAAAATTGACATATTTGTCTCTAGGCAAATCTTCTTCAATTTTCCTCCATGGCTTGTCTGTTTGGCTCTATGGTAGATAACATAAGTTAGCCTCTACGTTTTATGAAATAATAAACTACTCCCTCTATCCCTAAAAAATTGCCCCAATTTGACTTTTACGATCTCTAATACACAAATTTAAACTTTTTTATCTCCAAATTTGTAAGGTAAAAAAATATGAAAACTTGATGTTCTAAAAATTTACATTGAGATGAATTTAATACGATCTCACTTGAATATATTATTTCTTATAATATGATGAGAATTCGTGGTCAAATTTTTTGAATATTAACTTTAAATAGTGGATTGGGCATTCTTATATGGACAGAGGGAGTATATAATTGAGATTATATTTTGCGTACCTGAAATCATAAGCATTATATCGAAGATCGTAAGCTTTATATCTAAAACTATAAGCTCTATACATGAGATCATAATCTTTATACCCTAGATCATATTATATATCTAAAATTATATTTTTCTTACCCAAGATCATAAGCTCTGTACCCGTAATAAAGATTCTAACCTTTACACCCAAGATCATAATCTTTATACCTAAGATCATAATTTATATACATAAACTTATATTATTTGTACCCGTAATAAGCTTTATATCTTAGATGATAAGCTCGATCTATATCTAAGATCCTAAACTTTATACCTAATATCATTATCTCTATACCAGGATTTATTTTATTTTATTTTTATATATGATATCATAAGTTTTTAAACCCAAAATCAAAATCTTTATTTTTGAGATCATATTTTACATATCCGATATCATACTTTTTATATGTTGAGATCATAAGCTAAATATCTTAGATCATTTGCTCTATACCTAAAATCATAACTATTGTGTTAAGAAACGTAAGGATTGAACAGTCACAGGTCACAAAATTTGGTTGATTTAATTTGAGTGTCTTAGCAATATTTTCACTTTAAAATTTAGTGGTGGTCATTTTTCAAGACTTTCAACTTTCTTCAGTTTCTTGTAGGTTGGTGATCATAAACATTGCTCTCTGTCGTTTGTTTATCACAGGAGTATAATTTTCTAGTGTTGTTACCTTGTACGTGATATTGTACCTATGTAGAAGGGGACACTTTACTTGTGTTTTCTGCAGCATTACTAATTTACTTGCATACAAACATGCTAAAGTATCACGAGCCCATACTATGAGGGCAGAAAATAATTTTGGAGCATTGCCCTAAGAGAGCGGTATTATAAATAACCACTATATTATATTATTATGTCGCTGAAAATAGGATTCCCCCTTCTTTAAGTTAAATGTTATGGACCCAATTTAATCACGAATAATTTGTATCTTCCTTTGTCTTTACTATTGTCTCAATTTTTATATAGTATGGTACTTTGAACATCACATTTATTGAGTACTTTGTACATACTAGTACTATACAAGATATTTTTAATAATATTTGAAACTCATCATTTGAATAGAAGTGATACACAAGTAAGAAGGATTATTTTAAGTTGTTTTAAATCCTTTTTATCAGGCCAAACATTTTTAAATAGAATTTTTTGTGAAAATAAAGTTTCGCATTCATTCTTTTTAGCTTCATTTCTTGAGAGTAAGATAGTTTTTGAGGTGGACTCGTTATATTAATTATGTTGTTAAAGGGTAAATTAATTCATTTTATCAGTAACTTTATAAGTTCATTTACCTTGGCATTATATATTAAGAGGTATTGTTAAGATACACTTTAATTTGTTTGGGTGATTGTATGTGTTTAGGTTATACGAGGGACATCACGCAAACTCTACAAATGTGTACAGGAATGACAATGGATCGGAGTCGGAGCAGATCCAACAAAATCCGAATCCGATCCGACAAGTTTGCGGACTGTAATTTTGGATCCGAATCTGACTCCGAATCCGCAAAATCCGACTCCGAATCCGAATCCGTCGGACCTCCGAATCCTATCCGATCCGTCGGATCTCCGAATCCAATCCAAAAATTAATATTTTCTTACCTATTTTTTTGTTAATTTATTTACTAATACTATAATTCCTTTATAACATACATTGTAAATTAAAAAAATTTATACAATACAAGCAAATACCATGATTTATTTATTTATTATTTAATTTTTTTAATTTTGGGTTATTATATTTGGTCTTTTTTTAATACTATCCTTAATACTACTCATTCGGATCGGACAATCGGACTCGGATCACAATCGGGTCAGATGTAATACAATATCCGAATCCAATCCATCTCCTATTCAGAGTCGGAGTTTTTTTATCGGATTCAGAGTCGGAGTTTTTTCAAATGGGTTTGGATCGGACTTTTTCCTTCGGATCGGATCAGACTCGGTTTGAACTCGGATTGAATTGCCATCCCTAAATGTGTATTGGACTTGTTTATTTATATTTGAAATCTTTGATGTACCAACTTCAAAATGCGACGACAAATGCAAGTGTTAAGTACGAATATACTTTATAATTAGCCAAGTTCTTTGGTACTAACCCCTCAAGCTGTGCATAGTGCAGTAAGTAGCGACCTGAAAAAATCAATATAATTTCAATCATTTGCTAAATATATTACTTCAAAAGAACAACGTAACTCTAATAATCGTCAAAAACCTCTTTTAATTAAACATTAACCTTTGTCTTTAAGTACCGTATCGCATGAATATTAGTTACCTAATTTGACACCTAATCTGACACCCTTGTTAACCTAATTTATGTATTTTGACTCAAGTATTCTGCCTTCCTTTTCTCATATCAATAAATATGTCCTCCCTTTGCTTGTGGACGTAGCTAACGCATTGATAATGAACCACGTAAATTCTCTTTTTTGTGTGATCTTTATCTTAGTTTATCGTACTTGCATTCATCATAACAATCACGAAGCAACCGAAAAAGTGATAAGGCAAATTAAAGGTAACAAGTATGACCAGCGGCGGATTTAGGATTTTCCGCTTGGTGAGTCACAATCGATAATCAAACAATTAATAATATTTTTTACCAAACAACCAAATAACAATACTAAAAAATACATCCAAATTTTTTTAGGTCGATTGATGAGTCATTTTATCTACTATGATAACAACTACATCCGCCACTAAATATGACCCACACGCATAACCAATTAATACATGCTAGCTAAAACCTAACTTAATGAAGCGATCCTAAGCTAGAAGACGACCTTAATGCTCGTTGAGTGTTGGCATGAGAGATTACTTCTTCACCATGCCATATTGATGGGTCGTTCGTTCATTCATGCAATTATGCCATTTGGTTAGAGTCAGTGAAAGATCATAATGTAGCGCTTACATACACCACTTCTTCAATCTTCACTCAACGTCACACCTCACACGAATCAATAATTATTTTATATAATTCTATATCATGGCAAAGTGGCTAAAATCATGTATCATTTATAAACCATGAGAGGTGAGTTTAGAATATTACCGACGCCAACTAGTAATAATTGTTACTTCATTTTCAGGACTGTAACTTTCCACAAATTGTTGTCAGCTCAGCTCATCAGGTTTGAAACTTTATAAAGTAAGAATTCAAAGAAGTAAGCGAGCATAAATATAAGAGTGGAAACAAGAAAGTAAAGTAAAAAGGGTTGAAGCAAAGTTGTTATGAACTTATGATGTCCATGTTACTCCTCACTTAACATGTGAAATGACTCCGTAGCTTTTTAAAGCTACAAACAATATGTCAAACATATTTTTTATGCTATTTTCTATAGAGCATCACAATATTAGATTAGCAAATAAGAGTTGATTATAGTTTGTCTGTTTTCCCCTAGATTTTAACGAGAAGTCATCAGTGAATTAGATAAGCCGCATAGAATAGTTAAAATTAACATTAATGTATGTTAAGGACTTCCTCCCGCAAATAAGAGTAGTTGCTAGATTCTTGTACATATATCTAGACCTATGTATTAGGTCGGATTAGGATCGAAATAGGTCACATACGAATGGTTCGGGTTGGATTGGGCCAAATAAGATGCAAAATGGGTCAAGCCCAAGGAGATACATAATGGGTCAAGTTGGGTCAGACTGTACAAAGAAAATATAATTTTATCTTTAAAGGGTGATAGTTTACATGTATAACCTCCAATCTTTAGTAGTGGACCATAGATAAGTAAGTGAAAATAATTCATTACCTAATATTGTTTAAAAGTTTTGAAAATTATTGGCCTATTATTGACCCGACTTGACCCATTAAAGACCTAATAAAACATGAACCTTTAAGAGACCGACCCATTAGGCCCATTATTGATTAGACTCTTTTACAAACGGGCCGGTCAAGGGCCCTTAACGAGGCTTCTCCCATTTGAACAGGTTTACATAGATCCTCCTGTAATGATTTAAAAATTGAATGTCATACTGGCTATATGTATAATTGACTATATTTACATTCAATCATCCGTTATAGAGTCAATCTACGAGAACTATAGAGAACGAGAATCAGTGGATATGATGGTGAGACTTAAGCAAAGGATGAAAATACTAGGTTAGACTTGTGCATTGAGTCGAGTTAGGGCCGGGATAGATTACATGCATAACAGGCGGAGTTGGGTTGGACTAAAGAAGATGCAGAACAGGCCGAGTCAGGCCAGGCAAAAAAATTCAAAACAGGCCGAGTTGGGCCAGGCCGTTTCAAAGAGAATATAGTTCTATCTGTGGAAGGGGATAGTATGGTTGTATCACTTCCAATCTTTTTGGCAGTGGACCATTGACAAGCAAGTGGAAAACATTCATTACCTTATAATGTTAAAAAGCATTGGAAATTATTGACCCAACTTGACCCATTAAATACCCAATAAAACATGACCCTTTAAAAGACCGACCCAATTAAGCCCATATTTGATTAGATTATTTTAAACAAGTCGATTAAGGGCCTCTTAATGGGGCCCCTCCCTTTTGAACATATCTACACCAAGCCCATAATTTTCATAGAGCTTTGGGCTTCCACAAATGTTTGGAGGAGTTTTAATTTTTTGTAATTAAATTAGTTAACCTATAAATTAATGTAATTTTTTAGTTACATAAACTAAAGCATTAGATTGCATTTCTAGTGTCCATGATTGATGTACTAAATTATAGAAAACATATCATTACCATAACTCAAATTTGAATTTATTTACTTTTGATTCTTCTTCATATTTCAGATATATTTAAATTTACTGTAGTAAAATTATGATTTGCTTGTAAAAATCATATTGATGACTCGTATAATATGTAGCATCAACGAATAATTGTCACGTAGGATTGAGACAAAAAATTGTCTCATCAAAAGACTTTTAGCATATTTGCGTAACACGTTTGTTTGTGCTTGAAAATAACATATAAAGTTAATCACGTTTTCCAAGAGAAAACAAGTTTTATTGCTACAAATTACATAAAACTCAACGTGATAATAGGTGATGACTAAACATATTGCATTGAAATCTCTGTTGTAAATTAAATATGTAAGAATTATGGGTTGCTTTCTTTTACATGAGAATTAATGTTGTGTAGTGCATACTATTGAAATAAATGGTATGGTGGGATGTTAAAAAAAAAAGAAGGAAATAAATGGTATCATAGAAAGGACGAAACCAAAATAAGCCTAGTGGTCCTTGGGTTCCCTCTGCAATAGTACTTTACAAATTTAGAACATACGGGGCAGGCCGACGTTAACATTTGGTGGTGCATGTCACCTTAATAAATATGAAAATGTGAAGACGATGATGTTCGTTGTTTAAGGTAAGTTTGTCAAATGGCATTACATTGACGCTTTATGGTGTCCGTGCTGTGAGCAATGAACTTAGTATTCTAGAAAAAGTTTATGAGATACAAAGTTCAGCTTTAATATTGTCACCGACTCACCCGTCATTACATTGTAATATAATCATAAGATTTTACGTGCATACGGAATATAATAAAATAATGTGACCAATTAAAATTGCCCATTAATACTATAACAGTTACTCTACACAATAAAATCACCACTATAACAAAAGTTATCATAATTTCAGTTGATAAAGACTAAGACATGTTCGAAAACAAAATATTGAGTATATTATATAAAAATTATTTCTCAATAAAACAAAAGTTATCCTTTTATATAACAAAAGTTATATGACTTACCTCTCAATTTATTAAATTTTTTTTGTATAAAATTATACGTAACGGTTGAATATAAGAAACTCACAACTAAGTTTACAATATTGAAGTTTTGAAACATATCGAAGAAAAATTATAAACGATAGTAGCATAGGAAATATTTTGGTTCAATAAAGATTTTGGTGAGGACAAAAGCTCATCTAAAACCATCATTCTAGCATCAAACTAACATATATCTCAATTTGATCACAAAGGAATGGTAATTAGTCCATACTTAATAGTGTGATATGTGTAACAACAATTATGTAGCAACACCAAGTGTTTGGAGGACATAGAAAGGGAGTTGGGTCAGTTGGTCCGACTTGACCAAGGTCTTCGGTTCGACCTTTGTAAACGCGACATCATTTTTTAGGGAGAGATTCTTCCCAATTGAAGCCTGATTGTACTCGAATCCAGATTAGCCAGATTTTAATAGTATATGGAAAACTAGGGGAGACACCCTGAACAAAACTATGTATAGCCTAAAACGTGAATGGTACACTTTCTAAGTCATACACCAACAATTTGATCCAAAACTTAGATACCTTACAAATAAATGTTACCCACATAGGCATGATTTAGACCATCGACAAGATACATAACTACATACGCAGCTAGACTATCAAGCAAACTGGCATTGATTAGTTACGAAGGCTAGTAAGGAAACCAATGAGGAGACACCGTTGCCGCGCCGTTTGTCACTGGCTCTGGTCTCGGGCCTTCGCAAAATTAGAGCAGCATATGCGTCTCGTTTACGTTGGTGGGCGGAAACCAATACCATTTTTCCAAAATAACAACCTGGCAATACCCAATACCATCCATATTCATGGGTAATCGTCCCTTTCTCACATGCGTCTTGTTCACATTCCTGGTAATTAACTGATTTTACTCATTTGTTTTAGGTTTGTGATTTTGTTAACTTCTTTACCAAGGGGTTGTAAATTGTAATGTGATGTGGGCACACTGGACAGGTTTAGCTCGGCCCAGTTCTAACTCAGCCCGTCTCTAGCCCGCCCACGGACCGGGCCAAGTTGGGTTCGGTCCGATTCCATAGTGAGCTGAATACGAATTCGGAATTCCCAACCCTAACCCTATTCAATTTAGTTCATGAAAAAATTTGATTTGACCCACAATTCGAACCGGACCGGACCATCCTGTCAGCCTGGCTCGGCCCGGGTAATTCGTTAAAAACTAGTCGTTAATAATGTCATTGATGATCACACTATATAAACCGAGCAATTAGGTTTTCATTCCTCACAAATTCACTCTCAATCTCTCAAACTCTCATTCTCTCAATATCTCAATTACTACTAAATACAATTAGCTTACTTATTACTACTAATTTTCTTCTTAATTACTCTCTTAATCTTCATTAGTTATCTTAATTAGTTGGTTTATTATTATTAATTTACTTGTTTACTACTACATTTCATAAAAGAAATGGCTTCAAGAGGTAGACTCAGCACTAGTAGCTCACAAGGGTGGCCACGGGGCCGTTCCGAGCGGGCTGGGGGGATGATTCATAGCGAATCGAAAACCGAATCACAAACCCAGTTGAGCCGAATTAGCGAATCAAATCGAACCGAATTCACGAATGGAATCGAATCGAAACGAATTTGGTATCGAATCAAAACGAATTCACGGATCGAATTTAACCGAATCAAATCAAAACCAATCAAAATGAATTACATAAAAAGAAATTTACAAATTAGAATAAATAAATTGTTTTTAATGTAATTAAACATTTATATTACACTCATAAGTACATTTTTATATACTTAAAGATAAAGCCGTATTTTTATTTATTTTCTTGATAATTATGTATTATTAAACTAATTACGTATATTCACCTAATTTTATATTTACATATTGTTAAACCAAGTAAGATAAATAAACTAAATAAACTAATTAACCTATTATTTAAAAAATTATGTATTATTAAACTAATTAACGTAATTAGCTAATTACATATTTACTTATAATCCATTATCATATTAATTTATTTTAATTAAACATGCTTTGGGGGTTGGGGAAAAAAGAAAGGGCTTGCACTTAATTTAGGAAATCAAAATTTAATTATATAATTAAATATTGATTTTTAAAATTAAGTTGCCTACGTATTTCGAAGGAATCAAATCCCACATAGTTTTGTTATGTACCTCAAGGGGTGCTTAGCCTAGCCAGGGACAATCCCCAAACCTCCTTCACCTGGTGTGTTGTCGCTTGATTCGCTCGTGTCCATCATCATCCATTGATCGTCTTTTTCGTTGCTGTCCTCTCTCAATCCTTGGGTTCTATGCTTCGCCTGATCTCTATCTCTCTTACATACACATATTTCTATGCTCTTCGGAGATAAGCGGGATCTCTTTTCGTCCAGTACTCTTCTACCTGCACTAAAAGCAGACTCGAAAGCAATCGAGAAGGTGGGAATTGCAAGGATATCCTTTGCAATTCTTGTAATTCTCGCCAAAACAGGAAATTGTCGTTCGTGATCGTGCCACTACTTAATAATTGAAAAATTTTCATCGGTTTTATGTTGGTAAGAAAGATATTCGTTAATAATATAAAGTGAAGAAGATGAAGATGAAGAAGAAGAAGAAGCCAATGTTTTTTATTTTTGAATATTCTACTAAGTGCTGGCACGAATCACGTACCGAAACTTCTACTAGACGACGATAAATGTTAGGAAGGTGCATAAATAGAAGCATAATAATAATATAAAGTAGATAAAACATTTTTACATTTTTCTATATAGGCATTAACATCGTATTGTAAACCTAGAGTGTTATAGTAAAATTCTAACACATTTTCTAAACCCGAAGCATTAACCCAGGGATCAAGAATAGCAGTTATACCATATATGACGGGGAATTCACTAAAGTAAGTGTACCACTTACTTAGCATACTAATAAGAACATCACTAATTTGGATAATGTTGAAATGCTCGTTAAGATTGTTAACTACGCTAACACACTCTAATATAACTAAATGAATGTTAGGGTCATAAATATATGAGAAAATTTTGGTTGCATGGTCAAAAGGTGCTAAAATGTAACAAATAGAAATATCAGTAGTCCAATGGAAATCACTAATAAGTTCATCAGGAGTCGCTTGGGTTTCGTTGTAGAGAATGGTCAAAACCTCACGATATTTAATGGCATCATTTAACAATCTATATGTTGAGTTCTAACGGGTCGGTGTATCGAGACACCATTGTCTCTTCTTAAGGGCTCTTTCCTTACATAAGGCCATATACTTTCTTCTAACCGATGCCGTAGTTCAAATCCATTTGATTACACTCCTAATAGGGTTTAGCAAGTCACTTAACTCAGCTAAACCTTCTTGAACCAAGAGGTTCATAATATGAGCACAATAACGAACATGTAAAAACTCTCCAATGTTCAACAATTTAAGCTAGGTTTCAATATTAAATAATCTATACATTTTATGTTTGCTGAAACACTATCTAAGGAAAGGAAAATAACTTTATCAAGCATGTGAAAGGTCTTAAGGTCTTCTATTATCCTTACCTTAAGGTTGTAACCGGTATGTGTCTCCTCCATAGCCTCAAAGTAAATGATATGTTTTTGAATGCACCACTCATCATCTATCTAATGGGCAGTTACACAAAGAGAAGGTTCACTGAAACAATAGGTTCATATATCACTAGTAAGGCTAATACGACCGTTAAAAGTGCAAAACATTTGTATTAAACTACTTCTATATTTGTAATAAGCAGTTTAGGTATGGCGTTTAAGTGTGTTCCTAGGGACACTTCTATAGGCAGGTTGTAGAGAGATTCTAGCGAAATGTTCAAAGTTTGGACTCTCACCATGGCTAAACGGTAATTTATCCGCAATTATAAAGTAGTTTATTTCATCAATCATCCTATTTCTATTATACATAAAAGGCATACCTTCTCCGAGAATGGAACTCATAGGCCCGTGTAGTTGTGTTTGACTTGATGATTTTGCTGCGCCTACGGATTCTGCTGCTTCCAGGTTTATTCCATGCTCTCCGGTCAAGTGACATGATAATATCCCCGTCCCATAACCGGTCTTCCATCAGTAAGAAGCTATTGGCTTCTTCCCTTGTTGCTTGCATATCAAGCAATAGCACATGAATTTCTTCCCTTTGAAAGTAGCTTCAGTTATTGAAACCTTCTCTAAATATAGCCATACATGTGAAGATTTCTTTCTACAGTGAGTAGGCTCTGGTACTCTACCTTCACCATCATCTTCACCTTCATTTCATATCAAGTTAAGCCAAAAACTAACATTATTAGTGCATTAACTAACTAATTAACATAATCAACCTAATATAACACAATCAAATAATATAACTAATCTAAAACAGCTAATCAGTTTAACTTAAACATTATCAACTAATCTAACATAACTAATCTTAACATGACATAATCAACTAATCTAACTAACCTAATCAATTTAACTTCAACATTATCAACTACATAAAGATTAATAACTTAACATAAAATAATCAAGTAATCTAACATAACTAATCAATTTAACTAATCTTAACATAACATAACACATAACTAATCAATTTCACTAATCTTAACGTAACATAATCAAGTAATCTAACATAAATTATCAATTTAACTAATATTAGCATAACATAATCAAGTAATCTAATATAACTAATCAATTTAACTAATTTTAACATAACATAATCAAGTAATCTAACATAACTAATCAATTTAACTAATCTTAACATAACATAATCAAGTAATCTAACATATATATTAAATTTAACTAATTAATCAATTATAAGTTTAAGAGTTACCTTGAGTAGTAGAAGGAGGCAGGCGCATCTTCAATGTTGGAATTTCAGGAACTTAAGTAGTAGGAGTACCGAAAATTTGTTGCTCCAAGTCATGAGCAAAATACACGGTATCTTCGTACGAGCTGCTAACGCTAAGTCTATGTCTTGAAGCCATTTTTTTTATAAAATATAGTAGTAAATAAGTAAATTAAGAATAATAAACCAACTAATTAAGATAACTAATGAAGATTAAGAGAGTAATTGAGAAGAAGATTAGTACTAATAAGTAAGCTAATTGTATTTAGTAGTAATTGAGAGATAGAGAGTTTGAGAGTAAAATTGTGAGGAATGAAACCGAATTTATCGGTTTATATAGGGGTGGCACCAACGGCTAACTCAACGGCCATAATAACGACTCTTTTCCAACGAATATAGGTGTGGCACCAACGACTATTTCAGGAATTTAAAATGAAAAACCTTGGGACACTCAAATAATTTTTGGGTATTGAGGTTCTTAGGTTACGACATGGAATCTTTATTTCGCAAAGGAAATATATAATTGACCTTTTATCTGAAGTTGGTATGATAGAATGCAAACTTGCAGAAACCTCGATGATAGTGAATCATGGGTTGCAGGTGGAGGAGGGATCCAAATCTATGGATCAATCCAATATAAAAGTTTGGTGGGGAAATTAATCTACTTATCGCATACTCGTCCTAACATTGCTTACACAGTCGAAGTATTAAGCAGATTCATGCACATAGCACAAATTCAGCATATGGACGCAGTTAATCGAATTTTGAGATACATGAAACATACTTTAGGGAGAGGTAATGTTCAGGAAGAACAATTATCTAGATATCCAAGCCTATACTGATGCTGATTGGGCAGGAGATCGTGATAGTAGAAGATCTACTACTGGATATTTCACCCTAGTAGGCAAAACCATGGTGACTTGTAAAAGCAAAAAACAAAAGGTGGTTGCAATATCAAGTGTTGAGGCAGAGTTTAAAGGCATTAGAAAAAGGAATAACAAAGGTTTTGTGGATTAGGAGACTTTTCTCTAAGCTTGGCTTCCCTTGGAAAAACCAGTGAGCTGTTTTGTGATAACAAGGCCGCTATTAGTATTTAAGAAAATCGTGTTCTACATGATCGTACAAAACATGTAGAGATTGATAGGAATTTTATAAAGGATGTGTTAGAAGCTGGGGTGGTCAGTCTTCCATATGTACGATCAAGTGAACAAGCAGCAAATGTCTTAACAAAAGTTGTTGGAGTTTGATTATTTGAAGAAGTACTAAACAAGTTGGGTATCGAAGATCCGACAATCCAACTTGAGGGGGAGTGTAGGATAAAAGGATAGAATAGAATTAGAAGATATATAAGAAACAATAAACTCATATTATTCTTAGTATTGTATAGCAAGTCAGTTATAACCAAGTAGAAGAAATACAGGGCATATGTACCAGTTTAATGCAATGAAAAATAATACAAACACAATACAATCTTTAAGAAATCCGAGAGTTTGATCTTTCTATATTTATGACAAGAAACAAACCCTTGACCTTTGAAGCAATTTTGATATCGAACACTTTAACCACTGTGCCAATTTAAGTTCTTTATTTAATACTCAACTTTTTATGTATAAACACTTTAAATTCAACTAGTATATTTAAAACTAAAAAATAACATAATTTGTAACATTCAAATCCACTAGGAACATGTGAACAATCCTTTTATTATAAAAAATACGATTTATAAAATGGTATGTTAAAAAAGGACGATATTATTCTACATTGATATTGGGGGAATCCCAAAGATTACAATAAATTCGGATGAGGTATTTCGTCACTCGAGAGTCAGATTGACACGAATTTTTTTGAAACTCCTTATTGTTAGGGCATTATACAGTTTTGCCACTTTCTACGTTATTAGGTTTGCGGATATAAGGATTTCAAGAAATTTTTTTTGATAAGGAGTAACTTTAGCTCTGGAAAATTGGACGGGACAAATTATTTTAAAAATTGTGTATTTTTTCAAGTATGGAAATTTTTTTTAAAGACTTATACATATGCAACTACCTAAAATATAGGTCTCAGAAAAATACACACTCAAAAAATACACTTTTTTTAAAAAAAAAATTGACCCAATTCGAGTTTTCAAAGATAAAGTTATACCTTATCGAAATTTTTTCTTGAAATCCTTATATTCGCAAAATCGAATAATTTAGAAGGTAACACGACTAAATAATGCCTTAAAAATAAGTAAAAAAATTCGCGCCAATCGAACTCTTAGGTGAGAAGATGCATCATTAAGAGTTTATCGTAACTTTTAGAATTTCCTCGATATCAAGTTTAACTAATATTGCCATTTTTTAGCATACCAATTTATAAATCGTAATTTCTCACGAGAAAAGGAGTGCTCACATGATCCTAATAGATTTGTATGTTACAAATTATATCATTTTTTAGTCTTGGTTGACAAGTTTTTATCTTAAAATTAGTATGATAAAACTTATGCATATTGAACTTATACTCCTTTTAATTTATTTTATCATTTAAAAAACTGGGTCTTTTTTTACGGTCTTGAATGATCTTCCGCTCGACGCTTGTTTTCCGTGTACTTCAATTGCACGACTTGTAGGTGCCGAATATGAACTCCGAGCTGACGGACAAATCAAGTTGAATTCCACTGTCCAAATTTCAGAACCCTTTGAAAACGAGAAGATATAAAAGTATAAAACCCTTAGACCAACGCCTAGTATGTAAGTACTTATTTCGTAGGTAGTATCATTTTAAGTAGACTAAGATATCAGAGGAAGTTGCAAACTGGTCCGCCCACTCCTACGTGGTTTTGAGAGACATCCAACTGACATTAGTTTTGTTTGTAACTTAAGAAACAAAGCGGACTGGGTTAGCATCACCCAATTAACACGTAGCCCAAAACACTATATGGAGATAGACGAAAGATTATCACCCGTCAACTACTTAACGATCAATAATGGGGGTGGTTGCATAACGCATAACCTCCGGAACTGGCCAACAATGTCATCCGTGTTAGCATCTATTCCTTCTTTCTCCTCTTTTGTTTATTTGGTTTGTATAGATTTACAGTGAATGCCACCGACGTGCTAAATATATTGGATGAAATCTTCATCAGCATTACCCTGAGCTGATATAACTAAGGAATCTGACTGCTTTTGAAAGGAGTACAGCCAAATTTATGTTTTTGGTACCTAATTGAAATTGGGTTGCAGATTATGAGAGTAAATCAATCGAGACACCCAGTGAATATACCAGCTTGAACATGTTAATGCATGGCTACATATTCATGTTTATGTTTACGAACAAAAACAGCTTGTCTATCGTCTAGACTTGTTACATACCAATCGTGAAGTGAACAAGAGCTTGAAGACACTATTAAGCTTGACTGTATGCTCAGTTCCGTGTCTGACTAAATTGGATGAGTTAGAACAATAGTAGTGACTGTTCGACTGGCCGTACTTATCTACTACACCTGTAACGATGTGATTTAGGCAGAATATGGTTTCATCAAAGTTTTCAAACTCACAAAAAGTAGGAGAATTGATCAAAGATATGAGAAGATTCTTCAGTATATATGGATGATGCATGCATTATATTCGACCTGCAATACCACAATGGATGAGATATTTCTCTTGCCTTGCTTTGCTCCTCGGCATTTTCACTTTTGTTGAACCAATGCTCGCTTGAAATGTGGTTGCTTAGTCTAGTTAATGAAATTATTATAACATATTTGAAAGCATACTATCTTCTGGAGATTTCTTGAACAATGTCTACAATATTACAAAAACAAATGAATTAGAAGAGAGAAAGCGGATGCCTTGGCTTAGCATCTAGCCATACATCAATACATCATCATAAAGAAGAACAATTTTGATGCCTACTCGAATTTGATAAGATAGTCCTTTTCTAAACTTTACTTTTTTAAGAGCGAGGGAAAAGCAAAAAGGTTATGAGAATATCAAAGTAAAATAGGCAAAGGATATTTAACAAACTTTAGGGTAGACCTGTTCAAATGGGAGAGGCTCTGTTAAGGGCTCTTGACCGGCCTAGTTAATAATGGGTATAATGAGTGAGTCTTTTAAAGGGTTATATTTTATTAGGTCTTTAATAAGTCAATAATGGGCCAATAGTTTCTAATACTTTTAATCACTATCAAGTAACGAATTATTTCCACTTACTTGCCGATGTTCCACTACCAAAGATTGGAGGTGATACATGTAAACTATCACCCTTTATAGATAAAAAAAATATACTCTCTTTGGATGGCCCGACCCATTGTATATCTCCTTTGGGCCGGGCCGATCCGTTTTGCTTGTGACCACTCTCGGCCCTAACCCGGCACAATGTACATGTTTACTTTTGGGAACAACCCAAACAGCCATGTTGATAACACGATATTGTTTATGGTTTTAATGTCTTAATCCATCTCATTTTATTAATTATTTTCCACATTTACCTCCTTTATGGGCTTTTATTTCGTATATTTCGATATTGCTCCTCTTGGGTATGCTTTGTTTTGTTTTGTAGGATTTTGATGTAATAAGAGCTCTCTTGATATCGTTCTTGACTCATGTTGGAAGTATATGCGTCATTTAGTAGTCTTGTCTCGGGATTTTTGAAGATCTATTGCAATGTGGCTCAAGCTAGACGTTGATCTTTCCATGTGAGGTGCGGCAAATGAAGTTTGGCCAGCAAAATGATGAATTTCGCAGCATACACCGCACCTCGTTGGCGGTCCTTTACCTCGCGCCGCAACACCTTGGCGGCCACTTTGAAAGAATATTTTGTATCCCTAAAACCTAGGCATTAGGTACTAGCTAGGTGGGGGGAATTTAAGAAGTTTTGGACTTCTTTTGGGAGGATGTCACACGCCACTTTTGGGGAGTAAAGAGGATTTTCTGACTTTCCTATTTTTAGTTTTCATTATTCATTGTTTTTGCTTTAGGGTTTTCATCGCTTTATTTTTTTTGGTTCTCTGTTTGGCACTCATTGAAGAAGGCTTGGTGTTCAACATTAAATTGATATTTTCAACGAATCTAAATCAAGTATTATTTTCTCTTCTCTCTTCTCTTATTATTATTGTTAATCATGTTTTTAATTTATAATGCTTTTGTTATTTTATTCAAAATGCTATAGTAGTTTTCTTATTCTAGGGTTAGGTTGAACCCCAACATGGAATGATGTGTTATTGATTCTCAATTCCCGATTTGATTAGTTTACAATTCATTTATCTTAGGGTTGGTTTTATTATCAATGAATGACTAGAAATAGTATTTGTTGAATGTGATTAGGTTACAACGAAAGTTGATCCTTAATCGAATCTAGAACCCTAATTTAAGATAAAGGAAATCACTACGAAAGTATCGATGGAATTTGTTAGGATGTTAAGATGCTACGCTTAAAATCTTTGAATTGCATGAGTCCATGAAAATAGGTATGATTGCATTATTGAAGAAGCCATTGATTGATCGAAAGAAATCACTAGTATTGATTAGGGCGTATCTATCCTATGAATTGTTAGTAATTGAATTAGAGAAGGAGGAATCGTTGGCGCATTAATTCATGCTAGTGAGGATACTTAACTCTAGAAGCCTTTAAACCTTGATTACTTTATATAAATCTCTTTCATTTTAGTCTTTAGATTAGATCATCATTATTCACTTTGATACTAGCTTAGTTTAGTTCGAATCAATTTAGCTAATTGAACCATTAGTCTCTTGGGATTCGACCCTTACATGCCCTGCTACATAGTCAGGAGGTACAATTAGGTTTATTTTTGTTAGGTGCGCGACACGCCTATCAATCCATGTCCCTGGGGTGGGGCGAGCGAGGCACTCACTCAGGCCCCCTGTAGAAAAAGGCCCAATTTTTTAATGTTAAGATAAAAAATAAAAGGGAAATAAATATAATGTGTGTAAATTCAATCATACTAATTGAAGTAGCTCGTAGGTAAATTGTCTTACTTATACGAAATTTTTAATATAATTTGGCATGGGTTCAATTCCTTTACCACCATGATTATTGACAATTTAACCCAAACACATATTTTATAATTGTTCGTTCAATTCTTTTTTTCTTAATTCCATGCTATATATACACTTTACATGAATAAAAAAAATAAGCAACAACCTATTAAAACGAAATACGATATACAAAGTGTTATTGTCATTATACTTATCCAATTATTAACCTTTAACTAAAATAGCTAGTCATGTCACCAATAAAAACTATAAGAAATTCAACCAATTATTTTGTATATTAATTGTGCATAGTTATCATTGTTCCTCATTTTGTGGACTAATGTTTTGCATTTTGACTATATTTATTTATTTGTGAAGTAAAATATTCATAATATTATGAAGAGAAATGATCATAATAACAAGATAACTTGATAATAAGAACTTTTATGAAGTGGATTTCTCATAATATTGTTTAAATTAAAAATTTTATTAATGATTTTTGTTTTTTTAGCGCTATTACTGATTTATGTGATTATAGTATTATTTTTAATTAAATTTTTCAACAGTTTATTTATTTTGTGAAACCATTACTTAATTTTTTTATTTGTTGTATAATATTATATTTTATGGTCCAAATTTCTTATTTCGTCATATGCATCTAAAATGTCAAAAACGGGCTTAACCCAAATTAAAAAATGGGGGAAACAAAGGGGAGGGACGGACTAGTATGTTTGTTTGTTTGGGCACGCCGCACGCGTATGATTCTTTCTCAGTTGAAAGAGTACTAAGCAGATACTGTTTACTGTGGTTGACAGGAGAGGGAACATATTTAAACAATTGAACTATTGAAGCATCTTTAATATGGATAATTTTATATTTTTATCCAACGTTCAGTCACAGATATTCTTGCATATATACTTGTCTGTAAAGTGGTCAAGTATTGCATTTTAACTGAATAAGAATCAGCTTTCTGTGAAATGACTCTCCATGCCTGAATTGTAAGTCATATCCCTATATTCCTCCATTTTAATTCTCTAACGGTATTAGATTCTTAATTTTGGCTAAGCAACCACGTAAAACTAGCGTGCTATTAGCTTTATATAAATCAGGGCCACGGATTTCTGCAAAAACAGAAACCACCAAGACCATAAGATTTTCCATACATTACTTCTAAAACGTCAAAACACTGCTACACACGAGACAGTTTCCCACCTGTGGATTGCCACTGAAATGGTAACGGAAGCTTTTCTCTTTATTGGACTAAATATTATGTCTTTTACTGTCAGTTATTTATTCCCACTGATCTTGTCTCTCTGATGGTTGGTTGCCAACACTGGCCATGACAGAACTACAGTAAGAGCGAGGTGAACCACATATCGTTTGGACCCTGGGGAGGCCAAAGTGGGTATCGATGGGATGATGGAGTCTTTTCCGGAATCAAGCAGGTAGTGATTTCCACCAGTTCAGTTGGAGTTCATTCCATTCAGTTCGAGTATGATAGAAATGGTCACATGATTTGGTCTGACCAGCATGGGGGTAACTCTGGTACTAGGACTGATCAGGTAAATAATTACATACTTCTACAATTAGCTTTTGAAGTGAGCTTTCCTTTTTCTCATAAAAGAGGAGTAATAAGCTACCAGTCATTGAGAGCCTCATGATAATACTCCACTAACCCACTGTATTGATTAAATTAGTGTAAAAACTTAAACGAGAAATGTTTGGCGATGATGGTATTGAAGTTCATGCACGAGTATGGTTTTTGTCTACAATGGTTGTGCAGATCAAGTTTGACTACCCTACTCAATTCCTAGTCTCAATTAGCGGACGCTGTGGCTCTATTACAGAAGGTGGTCCAGTGATTGTCCGATCACTTTCCTTGGAAACCAACAGGAGAAAATATGGACCTTTTGGCATTGAGCGAGGAGCTCCTTTCTCGATGCCTATCAATGGAGAGATGTTAGTGGGTTTTCATGGATGGAGCAGCAAATACCTTGATTCAATTGGGGTTTATGTAAAGTCTCACCAGAAAACACAACTTTTGGAGACACAAAGGGTATACACAACACTGCCATATCTTTTTAACTCTTTTTAATGGGCTTTTTTTTTTGTTAAGTCTAAGCTCTACAGGATTCCACTTGTGATTAATATTTTTGTAATTCCTCAATAGATGATCCCAACTACCTATGTAAGTAGAGTTCCTGGGATTAGCAAGAAAGTCATGTCACTAGGACCATGGGGAGGGGACGGTGGAATGATATTTGACGATGGGATACACACAGGAGTACGGGAAGTGCATATAACACGATCAGGAGGGTTAGTATCCATTCGAGTATGTTATGATCAAAATGGGACGGTGGTTTGGGGTAACAAGCATGGTGGGTCTGGAGGACTCAAGCTTGATAAGGTTCGTACTTTTTAGTTTATTTATTTTTATACAACTCTGCTATCTCAAACTGAATGATGCTGATGTTCTTGGGCACTTTGTAGATTGTTTTTGACTATCCCTACGAAGTCTTGACTCATATTACGGGCTACTATGGATCCACGATCCTGCGAGGACCTACTATAGTCAAATCAATTACTTTCCACACCAACAAAAGGTGTTATGGACCATTTGGAGATCCACAAGGGTTCCCATTCTCCACAGGGTCACCAGGTGCGATTGTTGGTTTTCATGGCAGAAATGGATATTTTGTGCACAGCCTTGGAGTCCATGTGCTTGAAAGTAAACCAGTCCTTGCTCAGCCTGCTTATCCTTATCCTGATCCTTTTGACATGTCAAGCCTTAAAAATTCCGAGGTATATTTCATGCTATAGTATGAACAATAATTGTTAAATTGGTGATTTGCACCGTGTGCCTAACAGACTATCCTCTTACTGCTTTTCATTCTGTAAACTTGCAGGTAGCATGGGGAGTGCCAAGTCGACCAAGTATTCATGAACCAGGAATATGGGGAGGTGATGGAGGCATGCCTTGGGATGATGGAGTATACACTGGGATCAAGAAGATCGTTTTAACAAGAGGGGATGCAATTTGCTCGATACAAATTCAGTATGATCAACACGGTCAGTCTGTTTGGTCTGCTCCACATGGAATACCCTACGACGTTTGCACCTACAATGTAATGTCTTCTCTACTAACATCTCTTCCTATGTACTGTAACACTCTGGTCTTCTGTTCAAAATTGTCATACTAATACAACTTTAAGGATATCACATGATTTTACAGATGCAACCTATATATATAAAAGCTACTCCGTATGTTATTTTAATCTACTCCTAGTAATGATATCACATCATCACTTATATGTAGGAGGTTATTAAGCTTTTCAGTCATAAACCATACTATTTTCAGAAAATGACATTTTCCGGACATTCTAAACAGTATGGCATCATGTTCTGTTGTCCACCTCCCCTGTATTTTTAGAATTAGGCACCCTAGGTTTTAGTAATTGTTTTACTTCATCTATGAAATTGATGCATTAAAACATGTCAAGGAGCCTGATTCTCCAACCATTGTTGCAGATAAAATTTGATTACTCATATGAAGTGCTTACAAGCATTAGTGGCAACTACGACATCCTAGTTGGAGATGCATATAGAGGGGTAATAAGATCTATCACCTTTCATACCAACAGAGCAAAATATGGACCATATGGAAAACCCATCGGCACATATTTTTCTTCGGGAAATAAAGATGGTAAAATAGTTGGATTCCATGGAAGGAGTGGCACTTTCTTGGATGCCATTGGAGTCCATATGCAGCACTGGGTGAGCGACGAACAGTCACATCCATATCTTGAGAGAGGAGGCCTCAAAAATATGCTGCAAAAATTCTACAAATGATCTTTGTGACCTATACATAAGATTTGTGTACATAATGCATTGTGAAATATGCTTGTATAAGTTGTATGATGGGTTTGTGAAGATGTTAGCTGACTTCTTTTCGGTATCCACTATGTATTATGCATGCTAGTTGCCTGCGCAGTGTGTACTGTGCACTTGCAAGATGTAATTTGCAATTATTGAAGTAGTCTTTCACAAAGTCGATCTTCTTGGAGCTATGCCTGGAGTAGTTCGAGGATATTTTCATCACTCTGATCTTGTTTCTTCTTATCTCGGAGTCACTGTTTACGCCAAGCTTTAATAAGAAAATATTACTAAAATAAGCTATGGCGTCCCAAATAACAAGAGCTATTACAAGTAGGGATTTCTGACTAAACCAATAACTCACTTGCTCTTACTCTCTCACATTTTATTACAGCAAAGATGAATAACCAAAAAGAATAAAGGTATCATTTATTCCCTTAATTATTTTATTTCATTTCTGTTTTACGATATAATTTTAATTTCTACGGCCCAATAAAATCTTTGGATACGTATGACTGATGTAGAGAATATGCGCAGCTTGCTGAGTCTTGCATAGAAGAACAAGAAACATATAAGAAGAAAAGAACAGAAGCGGAGAACAAGGGAGTATTAAACTGATTGTATCACAAAACTTAACTTTGTACAAGTATTATTCTTTTTATACAAGGATCTGTGTAACAGAATTCTTGATTTCTAGGACCGACTAAAACTAACCGACTAAAACTAGTATACATGGATCATTGCTGAGTTGGACTGTATTATTACTATTTTCTCCTTGAGCAGCAACTTCACTACTGCTAACACCCCCTTCAAACTAGGAATGGGATCATTGAAAACCATGCCTAGTTGAACAAAAGTTGTTTGTGCTGTTCTTTTGGTAGAATTTTAGTGAAGATATCTGCAAATTGATTGTGAGTGGGAACATAACTCAATTGTAGAAGCCCTTTCATCACCTTCTCCCTGGTGAAGTGACAATCTAGCTCAATATGCTTGGTTCTTTCATAAAAAATAGGATTTTTTGCAATTTGTATGACAAATACATTGTCACAGGGCAATGTTACTGGTTTGAGGCCGTTAATACCAATTTCTTCTAGTAATCTAACAATATAAGTTACTTTGGCTGCTGCTTGTGCCATTGCTCTGTACTTTGCCTCAGATGATGTCTTTGATATAGTACATTGCTTATAGATTTCCAACTTATGGGAGATCCACCCAATAACAATACATACCCAGATACAGATTTCCTTGTAATGTGACAAACAACCCAATTTGAATCACCAAAGGCCTGTAATACTAAATCATCAGACCCTTTTAATAGAATGCCTTGTCCAATTGTCCAGTTGTGTTGGCAATATAGTTGAGAGTATGTTTGAGAGCTTTCATATGAGACACACGAGGGGCATGCATGAACTGACTTAAACACTAAACTACAAAAGCTAAATCAGGTCTTGTATTTGTCAGAACAACTAAACTTCTATATAAATGTGGATCATGATACAATTCTCCTTCATCAGCCGTGAACTTCAAAGAAACATGCAGAGGAGTTGTTGTCTGTTTACCAACCAGACTGCCACAGTCATTTAGCAACTCTTTTGTAAATTTTCTTTGAGTTAGAACTATCCCATCTTGTGTGTAACTTACTTCAATACCTAAGGAAAAACTAAGTCTTCCAAGGTCTTTTATATCGAATGTCTTGTGAAGACTGGTCTTTGAGAGCTTCAATTGTTTCATTACCGCTTCCAGTCAATATAATGTCATCTACATAAATACCAAGGATTGTAATATCATTTGATTCTTTCTTTAAAAGTAAAGAGTAATCATTTTTTTATTGTATAAATCCATGTTTCTTCAGCTCATCATGAAGTCTCTCAAACCATTGCCTACGAGCTTGCTTTAACCCATATAGTGATCTTTTTAGCCTTCATACCTGATTATCTGGATTTAATATTCCCTCAGGCATTCGTATGTACACTTCTTGTTGAATGGGATGAACACTTACAAGAGGGGAGGGGGGTGTGTGAATTGGAAGTGTAAGTTAATTAAAACTTTTGCGGGATTAAACTAGAACTTGTAAACAGAAAGGAACTTGACAAAAGGAATACCAGAGATTTTAGCGTGGAAACCCTTTGTGCCTAACCCAAAGGGAAAAACCACAACTCATTCGAGATTTTCAACTCTTTTCACTAATAGGGAAATTCTCGATTATAATCTTTTAGCTACTCTCTACTCAAGTTCCACTCAGAATTGGAGTATCCTTTAGCAATGACTCCCTCAAGTCAAAGCGCTCTCTCTTGCTCTCTCTTTCTCCTTTCCTCTACTCTCTCTTAAGTCTATATAAGATCCCTCTATCTTGTCACCCTAGTACAATTCAGTACTACTCTCAAAGATTACGATAAAAACTATTTTTGTGACTTTGGAACTTAGCAGAAAGGAATTCACGATTTTAAGTCTTTTGTAAAACTGACATAAATATATTTTTCACTCAAGAAATATATTTCATGCGTGAGTCAGTTGTGCATTGAATGACTGAGCAAAGTCCTTTTTTATAGTGTGAAGCAAGTGTGTTGTTAACTCCATGAATTCCTAAAAGATAGGAAGATATGCATACTAACTAAATTCATGGTGACGTGCAAAATGGGATCAGTGGTGTTTGTCCTGACATGCCTAACTTCTAGCAATGATTAAGGGAATTAAATAATGTAGTTTAATATGGTTAAACTTAAGTCAAAGACGTGAGAAGTGATCTGCATGCAAAGTGTTTAACAAAATTTAACTACTTAAAGTCGTGCATTAGTGGATTAGAATTGTATTCCTATTTTTTAGCCAACCACCAAGTGGATTGAAATGATATAGTTTTGACTAGGTAAATAATCCTAACCTACTTACATATCTTGCACGTACAAAAACGGTTTTAGGATTTAGTTTAGGAGAAGTCACCAACAAACAAAGTGGTATAGTGGTTTTAGGAGTCTAGTAAACTAATTTATTTAAATTAGAAGAGTCTTTTATTAATCAACCCTTATGAAATAAGTTAGAATGAAATTAGGAAGATTAATTTTCATAAAACCACTAAATTAGTTTGCTGAAATTTTTCACAAAATCAATTTTTTTAACTAACTGTAAAGGAACTTTGACTCATCGACTTAGGCTTATTCATTGCTTGTTCTAATTAGCTAGATTCCTTGTCACTTACATAAATCTTAAGTATACTCCTACTTAGTCTTCATGTCCTCTTGTTTTGATGCTACCTCATTGTTGCTTCAATGGAAGTTCCTAATTCGGAACTTATCAATCAACATTTGCAATTTTTCGATCCAATTCTTGATTGAATTTGACTTTTGTTACTTGACGGTTTTGAGCTTCCCTTTGCTTCTACTCCGAAATATGAATCAAAAAAACCTTCACACTAAACAACCATCAAATATGTTTGCAAATCTTGTCATCACCAAAACCAAACAACACTTCTTCATGGAGATCCCCATGCAAGAAGACATTATTGATATCAAGTTGGGAAATAGACCACTGCTTACTTGTCGCCATGGATAAAATACATCTAGTAGTTGAAATTTTAATAATCGGTACCGGTGAAAAACTCTCTTGGAAATCAATGCCATATTTCTATGTGAAACCTTTGGCCACTAATCTGGCTTTATACCTTTTAATAGTACCAACTTTTAGTTTAATCTTAAAAATCCATTTACACCCAATAGGCTTCTTAACTTTAGGCAAGGACACAATCTCCCATGTATTATTTTTGGTTAGAGCATTTGTCTCTTTGTTCATTGCTTCTATCCACAACAGATCCTTAGTTGCTTCTTTATATGTTGTTGGTTCAATGATGTTGTCATGCTTGATGACCCTTTTGCATTTTTTGAGTCATACTACACGTCCAACCAGCACAAGCACAAATTGGCAGAGGATCTATACCGTCTATCAAGTCCCAAATAGACTTGATCCTAGTATAGAATTCAGATATACTCTCCCTTTCTTCTTGCACCATGTTATGAAGTTGGTTATGTAAGTTGTACAACTCTGTCCCAGAGAAGTTCCCAAATCATTCTTCCAAATTAAGCCAAATTTCTCTTGCAGTTTTAAAGTATAACATACACTTTGCTATGGTTGGATGTAGGGAAGCTAAGAACTGAGAAGTTACAAGGCTGTTGCATCTAGTCCATACCTTATGCAAGGGAGTGGTAGGTGCTGGTTCTACTAGAGTTCCATCAAGAAAGGCTAACTTGTTCTTGGCACATAACGCAATGGAGACACTTCTCTTCCAGTCATTGTAGCCATTCCCATCAAAAAAATTTCAAAAACAAGCTTTGCCGTGCTCGAATCAGAAGAACTCAGGAAATAGACACTGGTTGGGTCTTGTGTGGCTTCACTCTGATCAGACATCTTCAGTTTTAATTTGTCCCTAGTACCATGTAGAGAATATGTGCAGCTTGCTGGGTTTTGCGTAGAAGAACAAGAAAGAAGAACAGAAAAACAGAAGCAGAGAATAAGAGAGTATTAAACTGATTGTATTGCAAAACTTAACTTCTGTGTACAAGTGCTATGCTCAGAGCTGTCAAAATCAGACCGACCCGATAAGTTATCCGAAACCGACCCGGACCCGACCTGATTATGACCCAAAAAGTGAGACCCGAAAATCGACCCAACCCGACCTGAAATTAACCCGAAACCGATTTAACCCGATATTCAAAGACCCGAACCTGATCCGTATCCGACTCATTAGGAACTCGACCCATTACGGACCCGACCCGTCATAGACCCGACCTGTTATGGATCCGACCCAAAAAGAACCCGAAACCGATTGAAACCGACACATAACCGATATAACCCAATTTATAACAATTCGTTACCCGAATTCACTAGATGTGTTAATAATCTGAATATACATGAATATGACCTAATCTTGACATATCTATTTTTTACCTAATATCTAATAACTTTGAAACCAAACTTGTCATTGTCAATATCAAACTAAACATATTACAAGTTCTTATGTATATATAAACTTAATATCGTATGTTATAAACTAGTTTGATAGGATAATACACATTTAATAATCATTACCTCATAAATATTTTGTTTTTAAATGACTTATCGACATCATCATTGTCCAATTTATGAATTAACCATCATTATTGTCCGAATTTATCAAAACCGACCTTGACCCGAAATAATCCGTTTAGGAACTGACCTGATTTTACCAGAACCGACCTTGATCCAAATATGAAATAACCTGATAAAACCCGTTTAGGAACCGACCCGATTGTACTAGAACCGATATTGACCCAAACCGAATACAACCCCAACCGACCTTGACCCGAACCAAACACAACCCGAACCGGCATTGACCCGAACCGAATACAACCCGACCCGAACCCGACCAAGCAAAGAACCGATTTAACCTGACTCGATAATGACCCAACCCGAACCGAAACCGACCCGATAGGCCAAATTGACCCGATAAAAATCGATCCGTGATGGGTCAACCCAGAACCGACCCATTGACCCGATTTGACACCCTAATTATGCTATTTATACAAGGGTCTGTGTAACAGAATTCCTGATTTCTAGGACCGACTAAAACTAGTATACGTGGATCATTGCTGAGTTGGACTATATTATTACTATTTTCTCCTTGAGCAGCAACTTAATTACTGCTAACAACTGACAATAGCATTATTGTTCACTGTTCTCTGTTAGGACTTCAATCAATTTTTACAATCAAATTACTTGGTTCAATATATGTTTTATAAAAGTATCCTAACTTGAGAACTTGGGATCACAAAATTCATCATCCGACCCTAAACCAATTCTTGCTTCGCATGTACAAACTCATTAGTCATCATATTGAAAGCAAAGTAAAATGTCCTTCAAATGACATGTAATTCCAATGTATAAAAAGTTCAAAGGTCTCTTAAAATTAAGATTGAAATATGACAAGCTTTATGATTCATGTTCCAGTCCCATGAAAATCAACTGTCTAAGACCCCACTGAACACACACTCAGCACTTTACTAATTTCAACTCATTAGCACTTTGAAAGTAATCTTAACTTACTGTCTAAATTCTACAAATTTTTATCAATCATTGTTCACCAGGAAACCAATCAAATTGATGTCTATTGCAAGGCCTTTTGCAACATTTGTGGGACCCCAATTTACTTTTTCTAAGACCTTGCCAGCCAGTTAAGAGCTTACGGGACCCTCTGTCCCATACATTTTTATATGCAATCTTGATATACTATTAGCCCTTGTGTGGCAAATTTGTACTATACTTAAAAAAATTGAGGGAAAAAAATAAAAAAGTTAATATATATATATATATATATATATATATATATATATATATATAAAAGTTAAAATAAAAAGATACTTAAAATGAGAAGACATTGACTCTTCATTTCCTAAATCCAACGGATGATATTTTATGTACTTATAGTGACCCTTTTTTAACGCATAGTGACAAAATAATTTTTTTCACTTATAATGACTCTTTTTATTGTTGTAGTTACTCTTTTTATTATTATAATGACAATTTTTTATTGTTATAGTAACCATTTTTTCTACGTGTAATCTCTAGCGTTGGATCTTACCATTTGAATGGCTAAGATATCTTCTTATTCTTCTTATTTTAAACACACTTCTCATTGGATCCCTCCTATATATATATATATATATATATATATATATATAAGATTACAAATTAAGGACGGGAAAAATAAAAAGTTTTACGAAAGTACCTTAGACATTTGGAGAGAAAATATTTTCTCTCTGATTGTCTTTTAATATATTATAATAATAAAATAGTGTACATTATATTGCTTTAAGAAGATGACATATACATAAAAAAAATTAGTTAAGTGACAGTAGGATTTGGATTCGTTATTAAAATCATTTAACTAAAATAAGATCATTATTAAGGAGAGATTGATTTGCTTGAAATCTAAGCCACATGTAGTCATGTAGATATGTTTAAATGAGGGGGCCCCATTAAGGAAACTTGACTGGCTCATTTATAAAATGATCTAATTAATTATGAGTTTAAATGAGTCAGTCGGGTTATGTTTTATTAGGTCTTTAAAGGGTCAATAATTAATCAATAGTTTCCAAGGCTTTTAAACACTATCAGATAATGAATGTTTTCTACTTGCTTACCAATATTACATTGTCAAAGATTGGAGGTGATATAGACAGACTATCACCCTCCATATATAAAACCATACTCTCTTTGGACTGACCCAATCCGTTTTGCATTTTCTTTGGCTTGACTCGACCTATATTGCATGTATCCTATTGCGACTTTAACCCGTCCCAACACACAAGTCTAGCCACAAGTGATGACTGATTTTTTAGTCACTAATTATAACCACAAGTGTACGACTGTTGCAGTACAATCACGAATTGTTCTCAAGGAAGCTAATAAAAGGTCAACTTAACTCAATTTAACTAGATTACGCAAGAAAAATATTGTTTAATAAACCTAACAACTGCAAGTGCAAGAATTAAAATGTAATACTATTAATAAAAAGACCTAGGATATTAATAAATCCTCACTAACATGCATTAATCTTCATCAAATATACCAACACCAAATGATTAAATCAAATAACCCTTCAATTATCTTAACCTCAGCTCTCGCTTCTTGATTAATATAATTATATTAGATTTAGCCCTCTTAATCTTAGCTCTCGCTTCTTGATTAATTAGAAAATATAATTAAGATAAATTAAAGGAATTAATTAATCTCAACTATCGCTTTTTGACTAATTAAACCAATAAATTTAACCTAATGATCAATTTTAACAACCTAATAAATCAACCTTAATTTGACATTGAGTTAGTTGATACTAGAATCAATTAACACATGCTAAGGTTCATATATTAACATCCTAGAAAGAAAACTACTCACTACTCATAATTAAAGTCATATAAATAACAATAAAATTAAGCATAAACATGGAAATCATAAAACTATAAAGAATAAAATTAAATAACAAAGAGCCATGAATAAATAAGAAAAAAATATAATCAAGTAAAGAAAAATAGAGAAACTTACTTGAAATTTAGATTAATGATAAAATTAGGAACAAAATTAGAATATTCAAAAGTAAACAATAATTTTAAGAGAGAAATATCTAAAAAAATACTATAAATTAAACCCTAGAGAAGAAGAAGAAGAAGAAGAAGAAGAAGAAGAAGAAGAAGAAGAAGAAGAAGAAGAAGAAGAAGAAGAGAAATACTGCTTAAGAAGAAAACCTCCCCTAAAAACCAATTGAAAAGTAATTACTAATTTAGAAAAATAAATAAAAATAAAAATAGAAAAACTTTAAAAGCAAAAGAAGCCTTCCTTGAATTGTGTCGTGAAGGTTTCAAGTCCTTTTTTCCATGATTCACTTTCTTTCTTTTTTCTTTCCTTTTTTTTTCTTCATTAAAGTTTATCAACTTTAGGCTAATTTCTTCTTCCTTTTTCTAGCCCCAAATTTTATCCAATGAATCAATACTAAGATTCATCATATTTTTGCCATCAATATGCATTTATACTAAAAGCCTTAAAAATTAGCAATAACCGAAACGATTACGGCTAAACTAGGATTATGAGTTTTTAGCATAAATAAGCCCAAGTAAACTCGAAATTACCCAACATTCATCTACAAAAAAGTTTAAATTAACACCAAAAAAATACAAATAAATGTACTTATCAATAAGCCACCATCCAACTTAATTCATTCCTTACAATAAAAAAAAATTGCCATCAAATCAGTGCGTCATCTCGTGGTTTAATATATGTGATGTATACTGAGCAATTTTTATAAACACAAGTGGAGTATATTATTCCTTACACAAATTTTGTGCTAAATAATTCTACAGCACTTCACCAGAATATGCTACAAAATGTTTATCCTCAAATATTTGTTAAAAATAACTTCATTCTTTTGAATACAGCTTATAATCATAAAGTCACAATCTAAAGCTTGAAGACTAATAAAAGCATTTCAATTCTAGGCGAGAGTTTAATTGGGTAAATAGCCAACTAGCCAATCATCCTGTTTGTCAATTTCAAGGGGGAACAGTGACATTTTTTCAATATGCTGTCATGGTCTAACTTTAATGAATTTTTTCGTACTTTCCTACATGCAATTGATGAATGCTTGCGACTTATTATATCTTCGAGTATGACATCCACCAATATGCTTCCAGACCAATCACATGACATATTTCATAGAGTTATTTTTTCATGATAGTGCTTTCTAACACTGAAATCTGATTTTGCGGTAGGGTTGATAGGGAAACATCCTCGCATAAAAACATAAAAATTCCATCATATCCATGAAACTTCAGTGATCCAACTAGCATAAGTTATTACACCCACTCGATCTATATACATGATACTATTGCAAATATCATGCATGTTCACCTACATGCCATGTATATTTTCAAAGGATATTTTATCATATCGCATATTTTCGTTGTCTTAAAAAGAGAGTGGTTGACTACATATTTCGTAAGGTTATTGTTCCTATTATCTGACCAGTGAAATCATGATTTGTCGTAACATTGCATACTCTCCTCAAATATAGGCTTGTGCTTAGCTCATCAAAGATTAGTAGTTAGAGAGATGGGCTAGGTTGTCACTTCATACAAGTGACCCACCCATGTAAATATTGCAGATAAGATAGAATTTAGCAAAACAAGTTTAACAAAACAAAGATAAGATAAACTAGATTTAAGATAAGTTACATTGTAGTACAATATGAATTCTATTGATCAGTTTAGTTATAAATACATTCATGAACATCGTATCAAAACATATAAGCAATAATAAAAATTTCCAAAAATCTTTTTCCGTGTTAAGGTTGTATCAGAGCCGACTTGTTTTTGCGGTGGTTTTCCGGCCATTCAAGGTATCGTCATGCACCAACATCTTACTTGATGAGTAACCCATCCAAAGATCTGATTGAGGCTTCCACCGTTTTGATGGCTCAAATAATGGAGCTTCTTGAGAAGCTTCAAAACACTAGGAGCAGTGAACACAGGGCAACTAACTCAATCAATATAATCGAGAAGTTAAACACCCAAAACTTCATTAGATGGTCAAAGTTGATGCAATTAGCAATTGAGGGGAGGGGAAGGCTCAATCATATCATAGCCAATCCCCCACCCAAAGATGTATCAGACTCTGAAGAAGTGGGCCCAAAGAGATTCAACTGTCAAGTCTTGGATCATAGAGAACATAGGGACTGAATTGGTTAACCAATTCTTGGACTTCCCACACCTCAAGAACTATGGAGAAGCATCGAGACAACATTCGGTGGAGGAGGAGATGGCCTCCAAATATCTGATCTAGCGATCAAAGCAAACACAATCAGACAGGGGAATGATTCAATTGAAATCTATTATGGTAAGCTAACTACCATATGGAAAAAAATTGATAGAAGAATGTGAAACTCTATGAAGTGCTCAGAAGATATGATCATAAACAACAACTTGGTCCAACAAAAATGACTATACCAATTCTTATCTGGGTTAGGAGAAGATCTGGATAATGATAGAAGGGACTTGGTTAATCAAGATCCTCTACCAACTGTAGAGGTGGTATACAAGACATTTCGTAGGGATATTGCAAGGAGGAATATAATGAGAATAAGCTTACCTAACGTACCTGAGGTGACGATGCAAGGATTAGGAAGTGGGCTCACCTCAAATGTCCAATCGGCCGAACAGAGTGCTCGAAAAGAGGATGAAAAAAGCCACCTTAAATGCACCCATTGTGGAGGGAGAAGATACACTAAGGAGGGATGCTTCAAGGTGATAGGCTATCCATAATGGTGGCCTGATGCAAAGAAGAGAGGGGATAAGGGGCAAGGGAAGCGTGAAGACATAAAGAGGAAAGGGTCAAGCACAGCAGTGGTGGGAGACTTAGAGGAAACCGGAGTGAAGTAAGGAGAGGAAGGTAAGAAATTATGTGAAACTAACCCTAAAAACTATCTCACACCACAGATCAATGACCGAGATACAATGTATGTATCTCACGACCCAGATTCAAGGAGAAAAAACCTAGAGCATATTAAGGCTTCTATTTGGGGCCAAGATCAATGGTTAACAAGAGTTGTTGACATCTCACGGTCCAAAGCCAGAAAAAGGGGGGAAGGAGCACATGAAGGCTACTAGCATAGCCCATTTTATTCGGTCCAATGAAGGGTGTGAATTGGGCCAAAAACAAGAGACTCAAAATCGAAGCTTAGGAGTTATGGGTCGCTCTTATGCCGAGAATTAGTAGATTTTTGACTTCGGGGCAACGGATACTATGACATATGACAAGACGGGCCTCCTTCTGAAAAATCAGCAAATACACTTGTCCAAACAACAAATGGAGAGTGTATGGATGTCTCGGGAGCCGGAGAAATCAGAATTGGATCTCACATATCTTTACATAACTGTCTTTATATACCAAAACTTTCGTATGAACTATTTTTTATTAGTCAGCTTACGAAAAAATTGGGATGTACGGTATTAATGAGATATGATGGTTGTATTATGCTGGATGTTCACACTTGGGAGATCATTGGGTGTGGTACTGAAAAAGATGAATTGTACTATGTAGATGATGAGTTTCCATGATGTGAAGCATTGACAAGGTGCATATAACTTAAGGATCAACTCAAAACATGGCACAGAAGCTTAGGACATCCTTTAGTAGGGTACTTAGAAAAACTATTTCATACTCTTACTAGGTTAGACTTTACGTTTAATTGTGAAGCATGTGTTTTAGCTAAGAGTCATAAACATTCTTATCCTAGTAGTTTGAGCTGTAATGTTAAACCTTTTCATATTATCCATTCTGATATATGGGGTCTCGCCCCATAATCTGGTATCCATGATTTTTATATTATATTCTCTTTATTGATGATTGCACCCGTATGAGCTGGATATACTTTATGAAGAAGAAATTAGATGTTTATGATATATTTGTTTTCTTCTACCAAATGATTTATACTCAGTTTTGAGAAAAAATTAGTATCCTTAGATCTGACAATAGAGGAGAATATATTAACCAAAAAATACAAGCCTTTTTCAGACCAATGGTCTAATACATCGAACCTCCTACCCTAATATACCTCAGTAGAATGGTGTTGATGAGCGTAAAAACCAAACCCTACTTAAAATGGCTCAAGCTATGATCTTTGAGTCGGGGGTTTCCAAATCTTTTTGGCCCGAGGCTATTGCTACGGCCAATTACCTTACAAATCGTCTTTCCTCAAGGAGTATTAAATACAACACTCCCTTAGAGGCCCTTGGCTCCCATTACACTATTCCTTCCTTTTACTCATTAGCATCCCGCACATTTAGGTGTGTTGTTTATGTACATCTCCCAAAACAATACTTCCATAAACTGGAACCTAGGGCAACTAAATGTGTGTTTGTAGTGGTATGACTCAAAAGGGTTATCAATGTTTTGATCCTTTTACTAGCCATCTTTATACTATCATGGATTGTGATTTTATAGAGTCATCCTATTTTTATCACCAACTTCGATGTCAAGGGGAGACCACTAGTGACGATCTAAGTTGGTTGATGTATAATACTCTAAAAGATGATGAGTCTACAGTTCAGCCCACGATAAATTCAGTACCATTACGAATATCTCCCATAAATAAACATCAGGAGAATGAGGTATTCCCTGACACCAATACTCCAAATGTTTCTGGTGTAACTTTGACAGATGAAGTAGAAGTAGTGCAGGATGGTAATAAAGATGTTACATGAAGATATTTTCCCTTAAGAAATACAAGAGGAGTACCTCCTAAAAGATATGACCCATCATATGAGCCTTGAAGAATGATAAGGTATCTTGTGCAGAGTAGTCCTGAAGGTAGTATGTTTGAAGGTAGTATGTCTGATGTGGCCATGTGCTTCAACACCTCAATGTATTCAGCAAGTATTCCAAGAACTGTCAAGGAAACTCTGGAAAACAAACTTTGGAAAAAGGCAATGAATGAGGAATTTGATGCACTAGTGAAAAATAAGACGTTACAAAGCAAGACTGGTGGCAAAAGGTTATACACAAGTCTATAGGATAGACTTTTTCACCAGTAGCAAAAATTGAAACTATGAAGGTTCTTTTTTCAGTTACAACAAATAAAGACTGGCCATTACACCAATTTGATGTAAAAAATTCTTTTTTGTATGGAGCTATTTCATAAAAGATGTATATGGAAGCTCCACCTTGGTTTACTCAGGATTTTTCATAAGGGGAATGGTGTAAGATGAAGAAAGCATTATATGGATTGAAACGATATCTTAGGGCTTGGTTTGGACGTTTTGCATTGGCTATGAGAAGGTTTGGTAAGGAAACTGATGTAGATCAGCAGACGTTTTGCATTATGTCATACCCGACTTGATATTGCAATATGCAGCAGGTGTAGTCAGCAGATTCATGCATAAGCCTCTGGTAGAACATATAGATGTTGTTTATAGAATCTTGAGGTATCTGAAGCGGACTCTAGGAACAGGGGTTGTTTTTAAGAGGAATGGCCATTTGAAGTTCCAGGCATATACAGATGCAGAATGGACAAGTGGCAAAGATAGTAGAAAATCGACCTCTAGTTACTTTTCTCTAGTTGGAGGAAATTTGGTAACATGGAGAAGCAAAAAACAGAAGGTTGTGGCCTTTTCAAGTGGGGAGGCTGAGTTTCGAGGTATCGCTAAAGGGGTAGCAGAAGTCTTATGGTTGAAAAAACTTCTTCCGAAACTTGGTTTTTCACCTGCAGATAGTTGTGAAATATTTTGTGATAATAAGGCTGCAATTAGCATATCTGAGAACCCAATTCAACATGATCGTATTAAACATGTTGAGGTAGATAAACACTTTATTAAAGACAACCTGGATGCTAGGGTTGTGAGTCTATCATTTGTTCGATTAGAAGACCAGATGGCTAATATTCTAACCAAAGCTGTGAGTACAGGAGTATTCGAGAAAACTTTGTGCAAGTTGGGTGTGGAAAATCCCACAACCAACTTGAGGGGGAGTGTAGATAAGATAGAATTTAGCAAAATAAGTTTAACAGAACAAAGATAAGATAAGCTAGATTTAAGATAAGTTACAACGTTTAGGAGAGGACAATACGAATTCTAATTATCAGTTTAGTTATAAATACATCCATGAACATTGTATCAAAACATATAAGCAATAATAAAAATTTCCAGAAATCTTTTTCCGTGTTAAGTAATATGTCTCACACTTTAGTTCAATGAGAATTCACTTATTCATGTGAACAAAAAGCCAGTAACATGCCTTACAATTTAATAAGAATTCAATTATACATGCATGTAAATAGATAAATAACATGATACGATACGGATATATAACCTCGTGTCTTTGGTATTTCTCTTATATAAACCTTACATATACTTCATACTTTTTTTATAGTGGAACCCTAGACTTGTAGAACATCATCATTAAGATAATTGTTTCCTTTATGCGATTAACTTAAAATATTTATTAAGATATGAGAAAACACCTATCTAAATTGTTATTACTAAATCCAAAGCACATCTCTCTCACTCGAACATGATTTTGGACCAAGTTACCTCAAATCCAATGCAAGTATAAACTATACAAATTGCAGGAATATTATTCTGAAATTCTAGCTAAATGCGATTGAGGAAGTGGTGCGACAGAAACAGGCCCCTATGTTAAAAAAAAAGTTTTACAGAAACACTGTGGTTGCCTGGAAAGAAAGCCTTACATAAATTCAGAACACAGTAGGTGCCATACCATGATACCGTTTACAACTATAGATATGATGCCATGATAGTGGTACATGAATCATTTTCAACGTCCTTCTAATATGCGGTGCACACACGTCACCAAGAAGTAACTCAGCCCCATCCTACTTTGTTCTTTCCAAATTCACAATAAAAAATGTGAGAATAGTAACTTGTCACTAACATACTTTGTTAAATCCCTGTTAGACTAGCTACTCCCTAGTTCTTATAATCTTATGTACAAACTATATATTCAAGTCAGCCTATCTGCCTATGTCATAGTTGATTGGCGGTACTACTCTTGACTTAATGTTCGATAGGTTATCTAAAGGCAACATCATTGCGGTACTACTCTTGACTTAATGTTCGATAGGTTATCTAAGGGCAACATCGTTGACATCAAGGATTGATCCAAAAATGCCTTGTCCGGTCGCTAATATATGCTTAGGATCAAATTTTGTTTTCATCTTACGAAAATGGCCCCATTTCTCGCCATAATGGTTTATCCAATCTTCTTGTGAGGTGTAGTGAGGCAAGTACTGCTTAACACCAATTTTTGTTTCTTCGCAGAACTTCAAAATCCTCCGATTTTGGTCAGTCAAGTACTCTAGAGTTTGCGTCTCTTCACCATTCTCAATCGCCGACCTAAGTAGGGCTACCAGGTAAAAAACCTCCTCATTTGGTGTAACAACCGAAGTCCTTTCATCCCACCTACATTGCACATAACAAAAATGGTTAGAAAAGAAGATCAACAGCATTTATTACTCCACCCATTTCTAATAGTTGTTCGTATGTTCACTTCCTTAAATTTTGCCACAAGTGTGCAAGTAAGAGTAAAAATGTATTTTTTTATAATCATTTAAGGTATGAAATAAATACTTAGAGACAGAGAATATTCTACTTATTATAACAACTATTTCCTCTATCTCTAATATTTTGGTCCATTTAACTTTTTAAGGTATTTAAGATACGATTTAAAACATTTTTATTTTCAAATTCATATAAAGAAAAATTATGAAAACTCAATATTTTAAAAATTTAGATTGAAATGCATTAAATAAAATTCTACTTAAATATATTATTTCTAATAACGAATTTCAAATCAAATTTTTAAGTTTTGACAGCATAAATAAAAATAAAGATAATACTAAAGAACAGCAATAGCGGAGGAGCATTATACATCTATAATTTACTGTTTGGGTTAAGGTTGGGGATGGAAGGGTGGTTGGAGTTCAGTGTTACGGAGTAGAAATAAAGGAAGATACGGAGTATTTTTGGAACTATTACATGCAAACAGTGGGTCATATGAAGATCTTCTGACAAGAGAATCTACCCACTTGCTGAAACAGTGTTTGCCCTTCCTACTTGTTGGGTTTCTATCATGAACAAAAAGGGCAGTCCTTTTTGTCATCTTAACTGGCACTAGCTGCTTAAACTAATTGCAATTCGTCTTGAATTGAGGCCTGTACTTCTTTTCTTATAATTATACAACTTCAAGCACCATTTCTATCATTTGTTGTCAGCCATTGGCTTCAATCTTTATATGGTTGTACATTACAGTACCATGACAAAAAACTTCTCCATTATACAGCTGGAGATTGTTGGTTTAAGCTGTGCTTAGTAGGATAAGGTCCAAAACTAATTGATTGACCTCAACGTTATCTAAACATTTTTTTAGTAGCTCTGGAAGGTTACTCCACTCCTCATATTGCTTAGAAAAGGTAAGCTTATAGCTATGCAAGATTGAAAGAAGCTTTTTTTACAGAGTAATTGACAGCTTATATATGTAAAACATACTCCGCATTTACTACTTTACCTATAACACTTAAAGCCTTAAGGGTATGGAACTAGATTACTAGAGTGGATTGGTTCTGATAAAGAATAGTCGGAGTAAGGGCCGGACATGATATGTTTTTCGTCTTCCTCTAGTTGCCTACTTAAGCACCAATGATTTTAACCCAACTCAACAGTACAATATTCATGATTCATGAATGGTGGCTAACTAGAGAAGACTTTGTCCTGGAATCTACTAGTGGAAGATTAACCAAGGGAGCCAAATCAAAAGTGATCAATTGGTGATGGTATAATCGCACTATTTTGTAAGCAATCAGTGTCATAAAAATGACTAACATTGGTTCCCAAGTACACATTGTGGAAGAAAGGGATCTATTCATGGTCCTCAAATTCCGGGTTTGGGTCATGGATTGGACTGAAATACCTTAGTGATATACTGATATCCTATTCCAAAGGCCTCTTGACAAGTAAATATTGGACGAGAAAACTGTGAGGGTTGAGGACCTTGAGGTTTAGTCTAAATACTTGTTCTTCTTACCATAAAAAATAAATATACAGATATTCATGTACATACGCATACAAATTCAAATACAGTGATATAATCATGTAAGACATTTGCATCAACCTGAAAAATGCAGTCAAATATTCTCATGCATACAACATGCAAATGCAAAATTATATTTCCAATGATTCGCTGACAGGACAGGGTAAAATAATTTAAGTATTGATCAGCTTGTAACAAAAATATACAAAATTGACATAGATGATAAACAACAAGGACAATTGAGCTTACTTGTTTTTGTTCATGGGATAGATGAGAATAGGTCCACTAGTTTTGTTCCCCAAAATGCCCTTAAAGACGCCTTTGTCAAACTCAGCAATCCCCGACTTTGGGACAAATAGGTTAAGCCAGGGGTGTGGAACCTCCCACAATCCCTTGGACCGGAGCTTTAACTCGGCTTTGTGAACCCGGTCCAGAAAATCCACATAGGGAAGGTCGGTTATGAATTCTGATGCTGGTATATGGTCAAGAGTTTTCAGTAATGCCTCAATTTCCTGTTCATAAATTACCACGTTATTAAGAGTTAATACTTTAGTAACATATGTGACCAATAATTCTAACCATGCATAAGAATAACAAATGAATTCAAAGATTTTATAAGCACAAAAATTAAGATGCTACCAGACCATTGCTTTTCTGAGGATAAGTTTGATTCCTTCCAACTAATTGAATTATTTATTTAATGCATGCCAACAATGACTCCCTGACTGACTGAGTAGATTGGGAATAATCTGGCAGGTAGACTGCTTAGATTTTTTTGACAATTCAAGTAATTAAGAATTCCTGTTGAATTTGATTAATTATTAATGAAAAAGAAGCTTCTTCTCAATCTTAGTGAGGTGCACTGGATAATTCCCTAAAAATCATGGTAGGTGCCAAAGTTTATTCAAGTATCGACCAATAACACGACGTATGTCCAGAAATTCCAATTTTGAATACGGATTACATTCCAACTAAATCCCAATCTCATATTGCCAATAATTGAAACACAGTACAAAAAGAAAGCTCCAAGAAATATTTGGAGCTGTATTATTGGTGTTTTAAATGCATCAATGAATGAATACCTGTAGTATCGCTCCAGGAAACACTGCTTTATTTTACTGGCAGCTCAAAATGATCCTAGGATCAAGGTACCCAATTTCCATGGTTAGGGATGAATGCACCAACAACGCTAATCAAGGGCTTGTATTTAAGCACTAGCGGTCCATGTTGTCAGAAAGTTGGGAGAATAATTTGTTTGCATAAAGAGTTGCTGCTTATGAAGAGGATATGATGATGAGAATTCCTATCAAGTTAAGTAAACATTAGGTGATATATGAATTAAAGTCATCTTGTCACCATTACCAGATTATATCCCACTTTTTGAGGTTGACCAAAAGTTTAAATCTTTCTCTGTGTCGCTGTGGTATCTCCTCAGATGCATATATGCAGCCAAAGAAAGATGAAAGATGAAAGATGAAAGATGAAAGATGAAAGTAAGCTAAGGTAAGAATAAAGAATCTTATGGGAAAATGGTGATTATTATTATTACATCTTATTTTAGCAATATTAGACTTTCACTTTAATTAGCTTTACTTTAGTGAATATTTATGTTTTCGATTGCCTAACTTCTGGTCTCCATTTATAGACTATAAAGTTCTTAGAAGAGGAAAATTATCCCTCATTTTTACTTTTGATCATGTGAAATAAAGAAAAAAGCAAAGAGATTTTGTCTGGCAATTTTTTAGAATTTAAAGTCATCCCTAACGTTTCTTCTTGCAAGCAGGGGCGATATATAAATAACACAGACTACTCTTCTATAGACTTTCTACATGAATTCATTGAGTGTACGTCATTAGATAGCTTCACATAATTTTACTACACATTTGGTAGGAATACTTTTTCTGGTAATAGATTGCAATTATAATCGTACCAACACACTAATACTACTTCAGAGCATTATCTTATTCATCAAGATGATAAACAAAGTTTTGCTAATCAAGATGTAATTCTCAAAGGACATGGAACTTAGAGAATTAAACAATTTTAAAACAAAAAAGAAAACCAAGTAACTAGTGATTAAATACTAATAAAAAGTGAAATTTTTTACTTTTATATCCCTTAATATGCCAATTTTGTTCATTATGTTGATGAATTTTAGAATTTCTCCTTACTTTATTCACAGTATGTAGTACCAGTAACATAGAAAAGAAGTTGGAAATATAAAGAGAGAAAAAAAACTTGACTTAAACAAAAAAAAAAAAATAAAGAATTGAACTGTGTATGATTATGTTAGCCGACTGCAATTCAGAAAAAAAATTTAGAAATACATATTTCAACTCATAACAAATTTTAGCGATGTGTATATTCAAAACAAACTTTAGAAATATATGTTATGTGAAGTCGAAAACCTTGAGAACGACAATGTTGTATATGGACTACTTCCTATGTTCTCAGGGCAATCATAAATTATCTAAAGCCGCACTATAAATTAATGAAGACTTAAAATATGATTCTACACTTCAACAACTGCCTAACTAATGTCTTCAAGAGGGAATCATAAATTATCTCCTTTTTTTTTCCACCTTTTTGTATCAATAATTGTAACGTTTACCGCTAAAATCGCATTATTTAGACATTTATCTAATACTGCTCTATCCATCAACTGCTTGCTATAAAATATGTTCCCTTATGCCATGCACATCACTATTTATGTGCTACGCTAAATTAGCTAATGTCACATGTTGCCAAATAATATAGCAGCACACTCGATATATTCAGTCAAATCAATCATCATCCAACTCAAAATATTCAATCAAATCACCCAATCAATTAAATGGAGTAAATATATGACAAATAGTAAAAAAATGTGCTGTGCACTTTATTTTTAAGGATAATCAAATGTAATTTATTATTTGAAAACATATATATTTTCCCTTCTTAGTAATTCATTTTATTTTTTTATACGCTCACTTTATTAAATTTTAATTTGATAAACTTAACGAAAGTAAAAATTAAAAAAATCACGAATTATGAAGAAGAGATAAAAGGCTTGATCTATTATAATCATGTAAGGTATGATATAATCTATAAAGATAGAGATAAATAATTAGGGATGGGTTGAGTATAAAGTATTTATAGTTAGTATCGAGGAAAGTTTACCTGATCAACTGATTCTTGGGAATGGAAGTAGTTCTTAGTGATCTCCAAGCAATATAAGACATCCCCATTGTTAGAAGCAGCAAGGGAGGAGATCTTGACAGGGTTCTTAGGGGAGAAAAATGAGGATCTCCAATTGTTGATCAGACCTTCATCTACAATAACAAAACCTTCCACATAATCAAACTTTTGGCTTCTTGGTTTGTCATGCAACGAGATGAGGTACTCTTGGTCCTTCGTAAACGTCGAGAAATCGGAGTACAATACTCTTATCCACCTCACCTACATATTATTAATATATCACATTAAGTAAGGGGTTAATGATTTTATAAAAATAAATAACTAAGTTGTCACTATGATTAAGTAATAAATAATGGAGCCAAAACAAACAAACAAACAAACAAAATGCCAGCTCTGATTCAATTTATAGTAAATGTGTTTTCTCTTTCGGTGCTGTGGTGTTCTTCTGTTTTGCTTTTAGGGACAAATGAAGATTGAGCATAGCTTAGGCGGCAAAAAATGAACCCACCCTTCTCTTTTGCGTAACTAACAGCATATGGGGTCCCACTTTCATTATGTCAAACACCGAACCTTTCCAATCAAAACTTAAAAAAATCACATCAAGTAACGATGGTATTATTAGTTAAAATTACAGAATAAATTATTAGTTAAAACTTAAAACTAACGAAGGTATGGAATTGAGGAAGGACGTGTAGTACCCGTTGGGGAGCAGGTTCAAGGGCGATCCTAGCGCGGGTGATGATGCCAAATTGGCCAAGACCTCCTAACACAGCATGAAATAGCTCCGGGTTTTTATGGTTAGAGCATGTTACCACCTCTCCTTTTCCTGTTTATAAATATACTATAACCAGTCACGTTTCTTCAACAATTCCATGCAAATATATAGTAAAATACACGTGATAATTTAAGTTATTGGTCATTCTTCTTATTTAATTACAAGAGGCCTGATCGACTTACCGGTCACAACATCCAGCTCAAATACGTTACTTATCTGAGGTCCGTGATTAAAAGCTTGCCCACTAATCCCACCATTAGACAACGTCCCTCCCACCGTTAGATACAGATAATCCGTCCATGATCTAGGCGCCAGTCCATACTCTAACGTACACCTCAACACATCCACCCACAACTCCCCTCCCCACACGTCCACATACTCTTCCTTTACATTCACCTTGGGCCCACTCCCGTGACCCTGCCCTCTCCTTCGTCCCATTTCCACCACCACCCCATCTGACGTGTGCGCCTGCCCGTTGATGGAATGCCCATGCCCACGGGCTGAGACCGTGAACCCCGCCGTTGATGAGGCGGACTTCACCAACTCCGCCACATCAACGTCGGACCTCGGGCGAAACACGGCGACGGGTTCCACCCGAGTAAGGCGTCCGAAGTCCAAGGAAACCGCCTCCACCTTGTCACGGTCCGTGACAAGGTGGACCAACCCGGAGGGGCCGAGCGTGGTCAGCCCCACCGTGACTATCAATCTGCATATAGCAATTGCTATAATAAACAACTTGGTAGCCATGTGGTTGAAATGGAATGATAATTTGATATTCTTTCACACTTGTATGGTATGGTATGGTATTGTATTTTAGGGGTGGAACGGTAGAATTAGAGCGAGTATTTGGGTAGAGAGATTTATAGAAGAGGGCAGGTTGCGGGGAAAACAAAATCTGTCTGGCGTGGGGAAACGTAAGACAGAAGATAAAAGAATCCGGAATGCACTTTTAAGATTTAGTCACTCAGTTTTCAGTTTTTGGTGATTGTGTATGTTATTACACAACATGCACAGATACTGTTGATTTTATTGTTTCAGACTTGGGACTGCTTGAGGGAAACGAGGAAGAGGAGGAGAGGATAGACTATATTTTTTGGGTCAGAATTGTTCATCTCTTCTTTGGATTATCAAGTTTAAACATAGGGGTTGGATTTAGTTCGAGGGAGGGATGTTGGCAAGTGAATTTATAAGAGGGGGGAGAGAGAAAAATGACACGTGGGCAGTCACGTGTGAGGGGCTTGTGAGGACGCGTGTGAGGGATGGGGGAGGGGGTCCTGAGGTTGGATACGGAGGATCTGAGGTGGGGACGCATGCAGAGTTGTATTCACGTGAGAGTTTGTGTAAAAACTGTTGAAAAGAACAAAGTGTGCGAGGGGGAAAGTAAAGGTTGAAGAAGAAGACGCTTACACTTCATGAGCTGTTTCCTGTATCGGCTGTACGAAGTATGTAGCATTGTAGCCTCACTCTACGTTGATACCAGTCTTTACCCCAGTTAATATTCTCTACGTTGTTATTAGGATACGATTGCGCATATGTAAGTTATGGGTCATTCATAAATTTTAAAAATTTTAATTATAAATTCTAATTATATTATAACAAATAAAATATATATAGGTGAGTTCTTATTAAATTCATTTGTCTATCCGAACTGCAAAGTACCAAATTGCCCTAATTTAAATTATTTAGTTGAAATTTAGAAAAAGAAAACTTAAACTCTAAAGGATTAGAATTTTATGTAATGTTTATTGTTTAATCACTTAGCATGCTATTTGACTAAAGTTAATGCCCCACGTCTGATGTTCATAAGTTTTGTACTTATGACCCAATGTTTAGTCACTAAAAAATCTAAAAAACTTAACCATCGAGTCGTGTTATGTTTTATATAGTACAAAATGCTCATATAATGAAGGAATTAAATAATTTAGTTAAATTGTGAATATCATGTCTCGTGTAATTGAACACGGATATCGTTTAGGTGTAATTACTAGTTTCTCGTAACTATTGAGATTTATTACAAGTAAAATATTTGAAATGGTCATAGAAAGTTGTAGGGATCTGTACATGTAATGGGTTTGTGCTAGCTCAGTCTAATAAAAAGTTAAAATTCAAATATATTCAATTGTGCTTTTGTAAAAATTATAAAAATTCATATTTTGAAAATACACATTAAGACAAATCTATTAACATTTTAAATAAATATGTTTTTTCATCTATATTGAATAGAGTTTATAGTCAAAGTTTGGCTCTAAATTCTACAATATTTCAAATGAGAAAAACAAAAAAACGGAATGAGTATATACCAATGCATTATGTAGTATAATTTGAAGCTTGTTTGTTAAAAGACTTTTTTACTAGTTGCCATTTGACTAATTGGCAATTTGGCATACATAAATCAAACGTGTGCTGTGTGGGCGTGAGATTGTTGCGTGTCTAATTTAAAAGGAAATCGTTTGGTCCTAAATGGTTGGACCGCGGTTTTATCACATATGATAAAGGTCGGATGTGAACACAACATCAATTAGACTATTAGAGTAGACATTAACCAAGTCCAAAATTACCTGTACGAACTCACTCTTTCTATGACTTTGCTTTACTAGGGTTTCGTTCCAAAGTTCGATTTTTTGCTTTTCACGGTAACTTTCATAGGAAATTCCCAAGTGTAATTTCATTATGTGTGCACTACTGCACTAAGTACTTGCTTGACTTGCCTTTCTAATCACTTAATACTAGAGATAAACTGAACTATTTATCTATTTATATCTATCCTCCACCGAAAAAATGTACACACATATTATATATATATATGTAAAAGTTAAAATAAGAATAATACTTAAAATGAGAAGGATGAGAAGACATCTTAGCTCTTCATCTCTTAAATCCAACAAATGATATTTTACTTACTTATAGTGACCCTTTTTTAATTCATAGTGACCAAATAATTTTTTTCACTTATAATAACTCTTTTTATGATTATAGTGACTCTTTTTATTATTATAGTGACCATTTTTTATTGTTATAGTAACTATATTTTTTTACGTGAAATCTCTAGAGTTGGATCTTACTATTTGTATGGCCAAGATCTCTTCTTATTCTTCTTATTTTAAGCACTCATCTCATTGGATATATATATATATATATATATATATATATATATATATATATATATAATCCTATCTCTTAGCAAACTCAATTTTAGAGTACACAATTTTTAAACTATTATATTTAAAATTACTTGTTTGACATTTCAGATTAAAAACCATAATTAAAAAGGAGAGAAATTGTCATTAATAGTGAGGCAGAGTGGGTGGTTTGTGCTCTTTCTTGAGAAGAAAAAAAAAATTAAATAGGTTACGTTTTATTACAAGCTAATAATTAATAATTTCATAAGGATATAGTATACAAAAAGGCAATAATATCCCTGACTCTTAAAAGTTGTCTAACTTCTAATGAAAAGGTTCTATGGGTTCAAATATGGCTCTATTCGACATGTTAAGTTTAACTTTTATTATTTTTATATTATCTAAACTTCTTTTGTCTAAATTTATTATATTTTATCTAAATTATTTTGTTTAGATTTATATTTTAATGTGTTTTTGAACATATATATTTTATCTGAATTTATTTTGTTTATGTCGATTTATTCTATTTTTACTGAATATATATTATTTTTTATGAAATAAATCTAAATAAGTTAAACATAAAGGACCCTTAAAATTCAAGTGAAATGACCACTATACACCCTAATAAACCTTATGAGTACGTGATGACAACTACGTAAATTATCATAGATGAGTCAAGTCCTTTGGATGACCTTGGAATAATTGAACAACTAAGTTGTATTAGCGACATTTTCGTTTTCTTATTTTATGAAAAATAATTCCCTATAATGCTTGTTAGCCAGGATATAGCTAAGAAAAAGTGACACCTTATCCAAACTTTTTTTCCCAGAAAATGTGAAGACAATGAAAATAACAGTTCTTTTGACATGGTATTTCAAATTCGTCGGACAAACATTTGACAACCAGTCAACCTCGTGAGCCCCTCTTGAAAATTATTGTTCAAGCTTATTTGAAGTCATAGAATATTTCCAAATAATTGAACATGGGATAGTATGTAACTGTAATGCTGGACGCATGGTGAACTAGTAACATACTCCGTAGTTGAGTAGAGTAGAGTATTGGCATATGTGCATAGCTTATATTGAAGATCATTAGAAATAGAGACTGATCAAGATTGCTCTGTGTGAAAGATAAAAGCTTTGTTGAACATTGAGTAACACGCCACGGTGTGGAACCTAATCTAGGGGCATGCTACAAGTATTATATCTAGACATGAAAATAAGCATTATTCCTTTGATAAAGTTGTTGCACCCTTGAACATTATCCACACGACAAGAGATAGGAAAAGAGAATCTAGCATGACATATGTGGAGAATATATGATTTATTTCCATCCCTCAATCTAAGGAGTTGACCCATACGGTTGTTAGATTGGGCTTGATGAGGGCCATAACCATTCAATGAGCTATTTTGTTTTTTTGTTTTTATTTTATTTTATACAATTTCAATGGAATATAGCTATGCATATGAGCTGCATGATGGCTAAGGGAGTTGAATGCACATGACCAGCTTGTTGGCAATAATTCAAAGGAGCTGGGTTGCCTATTGATATATGTATGCCCTTGACAACTTATTACCAAAAATGGAAATTTAGCCCTTGGGAAGTTCAAAGAAGGAAAGAAGATGAAGATTTACAAAATCTTATCGAGAGGCCCACGATTCAAGTGTGTTGCTGTATGTTGTCTCAAAATTGTTTCTTTTATGGGAGGGTTGATCAGGCTTTATTATGGATTCTCGTCAGTTCTTTCTTGCTAGCTAAGATGATTCTGTGTGGCTTGGCTTTTAGCCTCTGTTTTAGGTTTGAATCAAAGGACATTATATTTCTCGTATATTATTGTGCTTGCAAATATTATATAGCATCATCCTCTTCTTATTGCTTATTATCTTGACTTGATTTAACTACTCATATTAACTATTCATTAACCTCTATCTTCATTTGATGCTCAGATTTAGTTTTGTTGTTGATCTCGCCAATTTGAGTTTCTTTTTTCTTTTTAATTTTAATCGGGTGTTCCAGATATTAGAATTTTTCTGTGAAGCTGTTTTACGATGCTCGTAGGTCGTAATAAGATTGACGTGGCTCAGATCATTTTTCTTTTCTCTTGGATAGATTGTAGTGGCCGTGAATTGAGTTTACTTGTAAAATACGTAACATGGAGTTGATTTAGTTTCTGGTAGTTTCATTATTGATTAAGTGGAAAGAATTGTGTAGCTTATATTATCATAATTGATATGAGGGGGTTGGATAAACTAATACAAAGTATCTTCATTTATACAACAAACTCATGTCAAACTCCCATTTGCATAGTTGCATACCATTGTTAGCGTCATGTTGAAAACAATCAGATCACCTACGCATGTAGCTTTTAGAAAGAGTGACTAGGAACCACAAAAATTAAGTCATTCGTGAGTCGTCAAACACTCACACCTAATCTCCCTAATATGATCGAAGATGATAGAAAAAGCATATAGTTGGGGACATCCCTCGTCCGAACTGTCTTCGATCATCCATACTATTCAACTATGTTATACCAAGTGTGAGTCATATTCAACTTGTGCATGACAACAACAAATCCACTCTTGCTGGCATCTCAGCATGATAGCTTTTATTAGCTCCAAATTTCTCATTATCAGTGTGTAATCATGCATTTCTGTAGTTTGTGCCTGCTGTTTACTGCCAATAATAAGTTTTACCGACATCGTGATATTCATCTCAAATTTCTCAAAATTAAGTATAGTGATGAATCAGATAAAAATATATAGATAGTAAAGATATTCATTCCGATATGTTAATCAAAGAAGAAAGTGATCAAAATAATTAAGATCCACAATATGAAACGAGAACTAAATTAATTAGTTTAAAGAAGGCTTTATTTTGAATATAGCACAAAGTTAGTGGTAGAGGCGAATAGGCCGGCGATCAGAGTTCACACAAATAACAGCGAATGAATGAGTGAGGTATTGGAACAATAATTGTGTCACAGTACGTTTAAAGTAGTTTATAAACATATAATAGCAGGATACAACTTGGTACTATAGTAGGTAAATCCCACTCAATGGATACAAGTAACTCCTAGTTCAAAAGTTGGTCCAAATTAAAACGCCAACACTTAAGAGTGTGTAGTACATGTACTAAACTCTGAATTTAGCATCTTCTTAGAACTCCAAAGTAAAATTAAAGCAGCTCATAATTAGGTTCAATGTAGTACAAGTAAGTCTTCCATGTAGTACATGATGAGCTTTTTTGAACTGAAAAAAGAAAAAGAGTTACATTGAAATAAAGACATGGATTCCAATTGGGCACCAGCTTCTTCGGCTTTCCATTGCTAAAGGCGTTTGCTTTATAGTTTCATCCAAGCAACACTAACACCAAAAAGTTACGTTCTTGTGTTTCCAGTTTCAATTCCTTGCCTCTCTTTCTTTTTCCAAAACACACACTTCACATTATAAGGTCTCGCTGATATCTTTTCAATTCTCTTCTGCACTTTGAACTTGAAATAAATCAAGGGTTAGTTAGTTACTTTCTTTATTGTTTGGCCCGTATGCTACATACTCCTCTTATAGGATGAAATTCAGAGCATCTTTTTGCATTACTCTGACACCCTTGTAATTTTCATCTTTGGTTTAGATTAGATTCTCCTTTCATTTCTCGAACTACGTTACCATACACCTGTAGTAGTAATAGTAGTCATAGTACGTGCATCGGTGCATGGCCACATCAAATCGATTAGTGGGTCTCATCGATCTTGTTTGCACATTTACATGTCAAGAACACACTGATTAATGCACTTGAACAAGATTTTGCGTAAATCCCTATAAAATGAGAACTCGAGATTGGACTTGATAATACGATAAGAACGGGTCCAGCTAATTCATTTCACGTATCTTCCAAAATCGCTAGGTTTGGACCATGCTACTGATGTAGCCATCAATCACAAATTTCCGCACATTCTTAAACCATCCACACTCTACAGTTTAGTTGAATCAAGGCCTAAATTAGTTGGGACCCATCTTAACTGGAATTTTTAATATGCACTCTTTCACATAAAATCACATACCTATGGACAAAGTATAAGTCAATGCCTAAATTAGTAATTAAGATTGTATGTATATCGAAAAGAAGTAAAAAAAAAAAAAAAAAAAAAAAAACAGTATACATGGAATGCAAGTTTAATCAAACCACTATGGTAGCAAACGTGAATTAGTATTTTCCTAGTGAAGAGAGTATAGTTAGTTAGGCAACATAGGCTGGACAACTCGTCTTTGATGGACAACACAAGACCTTCTATCAAAAGATTACAAGTAATGTCTGAGCCCAAAATGTATTCAACCCAAATTCAGTCAGTTTATGGACTTGACCCTTATTGCTCCCTTCAAAATAATTACTCGTACTTCTTTCTTTTTTGACGGAGAAAGAAAACCATAATATTACAAAGTATTTATTATGTTTTTTGGTTTTTACCAGAGTCAAACCTCGGTAAATTCTGGATGATATTCAATCTCGCAACTTCCAACCCACGGACAGGATAAACAATGTCATCTTCCTCCGCCCAATCCCGCAAGGTTCTTTTCTCTTTATCTTTTTCGTCACGCCTTTATCATCGTATTTCCCTTTAATTGTTTATGTTTGATTTCAATTTGTAGGCTTTAAGCAAAATCGCCCAGAATCGCCTCCAAAAAGAGCTCCTTGAGTGGCAGTTCAATCCCCCGTCTGGGTTCAATCTCAAATTCACCGATAATCTTCAAAGGTTCATGCTTTCATCTAATTTTGATTTTCTTGTATTTTTCCAGTTTTTTTTTTGGATATTTTTTTTAATGGGGTTTGATTATTATTATAATTTAAAAGATGGGTGATCGAAGTTTCTGGAGCAGCTGGAACATTGTATGCAAACGAGATGTATCAGCTTCAGGTTGACTTTCCTGAGCATTATCCTATGGAAGCACCCCAGGTTGACTAGTTGTCTGATTTCACATAATTTTGTTGTATGTTATGACATGATTCTGATTTAATTATGTGATTGCAAGGTTGAATTTTGGTATATTTTGTTGTTTGTGGGAGTAGGTTATATTTGTACCTCCAGCTCCTCCTCATCTTCACATTTACAGCAATGGACATATCTGTTTAGGTATTTTCTTTTTTAAAGTACTACCTCGGTTCGGGTTTAGTTGTGACCTTGCTAGATTGAATTACATTATCCGTGTGGGAACTAATACAGGATGGAGAGTGTATGTCGTAATTTTATAGAATGTTGCATCATTTTATAGTATTATGGATGCTAGGCTTTGTACTGTTTTTTCGAAGTCGATTGAATTGAATAGTTTATTAGGATCATAGGATTCTCTTTCATATTAGTGCGCAGATGTTGGATTTTATTATGTTTTATGCGTTATAAATTGGAGGGTAAACATAGAATTATAATGCTTTGTATGGAAGTGTTTAGTGAAGAGCATAAGCGCCAATCTTTACACATTGAAGGATGTTGTAGTGGGTTGCTTATGAGTACTGATCATGAGATTCAGATTTGATGATAATATTTATGGTCATTCTTCTTGCAGAAACTTTTAGTTATTAAGTAAAGCCTGACTTCCAAGTTCTGAGAGCTTAGTATTGGACTACTCTTATTTATGTTGCCAACTAAAGGTTATTCACATTCATATATGGTTTCTTTATAACTCTCCAACCCTATAGGGCCTCCTTTGAGCATGTTGGTTCTTCTGATTTTCATGTTTGATCTGTAAGATTGGCGCATGAATTGTGCCCAACCATGTGAATTTTATGTTCCGATTTGGTTATAGTTTTTGAACATAGACTCGGCTGTATGTTCTTCTTTTTGACTTAAGATTGACCATTCTCGTCCCTTGCATTATGGAATTTATTGTTTTGTCCTTTGTTCTAGTGGGAAATAATTTCCTCTAGTTGAGGGTACACAATTAAGATTGTGTAGCAAAAAGAGTGCAAAACCTTATTTAATATGTCTTTTATTTTGCAAACAAAGTTTGTATTTGTTAACTAGTTGTATCAAGTTCTGAAGTGCATGTTGTAACCTTATAGTTATCAGTTGAGAATCGGGGATAGAACTTTAAAACAGAGATTGTTTTCTCCATTCTTTACCATGAGCTGCAACTTGCATGTGTCATTTATTAATATTTCATAAAACAAGGGTGTGTTTTTTGTGGTAGGGGATGAAATTACCCCATGCCAAGTGCCAACTATCTGTAATACCATGAGATGGTTCTGAACATCTAGGCACTCCTTGCTCCCCTTTTGCCAGTTATATTGAATCTTGTTATTTCCTTTATGGATCTTGAATCCACAGGAAAATTGTCTTTCTAGTTTTAGAGTTATGGCTGCATACATATTAACCTCCAAAACCCTGCTCAACGCAGGATCCCTGTTTGGCTCTCGGTGTTGTTTGGTCTTTGTTGTGAAAAAATATGATCAATCACTTATGTAGCTTTTCATTAGGCTGGTGGGGCCCATGGGTTTTTTTTCTCCCAGCCTCTGTTTTTCTACACAAGGCACTCTTATGGTAGATTGTGGTTCTTGTGGATAGACTTCAGAGAAAGCATGTACTCATGCCAAAATACCTATAAATCATAATAGTTTACCACCTCATCATGCGATGATGCTATTGTACGAATGCTATTTTATAGTTATTGGATATCAAAAATCAGTTTCATAGGTCCTTTAAACTTTATTGTCTTGATTGTCCTTGTTCTGTCCCAAATCCTCGTAGATATCTGTCTTACCTGGTTTAGCTTCCTTGTGTGTTTTCTGGATGGGTCCATTTGCTTCCTTATGTTATATTTTAATCACTTAGTTTTATCCCTAAGATGATTTGTCTTGAAACTGACCTTGGCCAACAACTTCTTCCTCCTATTGTCTGTGCTTGCAGATATTTTATATGATTCTTGGTCCCCAGCAATGACAGTGAGCTCAATTTGTATTAGTATTCTATCAATGTTGTCTAGCTCTACCTCAAAGGTTTGTTGATATAATTTTCCCTGCCCCCACCCCCAAGTTGGCAATTCTCTCAGCGATTGCCAATGGAGCTAATGAGTTCCCTATTATTATTAAGCTTCACAAGGCTGACTGAAATGGTTTTGTTACTTTTTGCAGCAACACCCTCCAGACAATGACCGTTATGTGAAGAAATGCAGGAATGGAAGGTCTCCCAAGGAGACAAAGTGGTGGTTCCATGACGATAAAGTGTAATGTATGAGTATAGGGTGTGTCTGATCTCTTTAGACACGACTTGTTGGGGTTAACTTTTAGGATAAGCCTTGCGTCCTATTTCTAGGAGATGAAAAACAGAATATGTTCAGATTACGCCCTCTTGTTTAGTTTAAGGGATAACACAGATAATCTCCATAACTTGGAATATCTGATGTAAAGTAATGGATCCTGATCTCAAGTATGACAAAGTAAGCAGGGTGTTAAATGCTGTTTGATATTGCTGCAACATGGTAATGTTGTCTCCCCCATTCCTCTTGCATTAAGGTCCACATAAGAATCAGTCTGGAACTTTGAGCAATTTTGCAAGCTGATCTCAGGGAACATAGAATCAGTATGGCACATCATTGTTTTGGCTAGATAGTATTTCTTTTTCACCAGTATTGCTCAGTGCAGATTTGATCTGCACTACAAAGAGTGCAGGCAATATGGGTTTATGGGTTATTTTAGTTGAAAAAATTATCCTAGATTAGGTTTGATGCATGGGTAACTCTCTTGGTGTAGCGTAGGTAGAGCTAGCAAATTGGCTGTATGTCAAAAGTGTACGGATTCAAGAAAATTTTGACGGTAATGTTACTTAGATGAATTAGAACGTTTGACACTAATTCGTAAACGTTCAAGTAGTGATCTTTTTATCCTATTTGATAAGTTGAGTACCTTGATATGTCTCAACAATGAAGGAAGAACCTGAGGTTGTCACTGTACCATCTGAGATTGTGTAGCCCTTTTTCTTTTTCTTTTTCTTTTTTTAGAGGAGACCTAGCTAATCTCATTAAGTCTCATATATAAGCCTTCTACTATGTTCTCTTTTATTTTAGACAACTAAAGAGAGTAAGACTAACACGATCCAATAAGTTAATAAAATAATATTGATATCTACGACACGTGAAAGTAGGTGAATATTAGACCTTGGTAAAGAAAATTATTCTAATCAATTGATTATTAAGCGTATTGTTAAGTGGTTTATAGCTAGTTATTCAGATTCACTTTTAAATGAATGAGACAGAAAAACTTTTTTTTTTTTTTTTTGTCTTTTTTGATGCAAGTTAGGGGGAAAAAAAATCTTATCCCACCTATTTCATCTTGGTTAATATTTACCAAGTCTAAAAATCGTGTCCATCAAAAATCATCACACCTACTCCAAGCTTTCTTCTCTATTTGAAAGGATGTACATTGAACTTAGTAATAGAGGAGACTTGCTTAAGTAGTACCTGATTTTCATGACTACATATAAAATTGTAAAATACATAGATATGAAAAAGACCCCATATGAAACGATAGTAATTTTGGTAAAAGAAAACTTTTTAATCAAATAATCATTACTTGTCAGATTTCAATATCTTTCCAAATGTTGTACGATTATATCAATGAATTAATTAAGTATATAAAAAAACAATGTAGGTGGTACAAAGTAGCGAGTACTCCGTAACTAAATAAAAAGTTGATTGGTTTAGGACTTTTGTCATTAAGTTTCTGACTTCCATGCTTTGCAGTTTTGGCATGGCACCTTGCAGGAAGCTAAGGAGGCATTTGTATCTAGGCTACCAAAGGGAGAAATGACACTACTAAATTCTAATAGAGGGAAAATGCAGTTGTGTTGATGAAGTACCTCCGGATTCTCAGATTTAGGATGAACTCAGGGAGCATGCGATATATTTTCCCTGTCTTTCCGAGCTCCTTAGATCAAAGGACTTGTATGTGATTTCCTTGTACATTCTGAAATGGTGGCTATTGTATGTGATTTCCTTGTTGATTTATCCTTTACAAGTCTTTGCAACCCTCTTTAATATATTCTTTACTTATCTTTCAAGGAGAATGCTGGTCTTTCTTCTCATCTCTTATCTTACAATCAATTAAATATCAATCTGCACAAATGGCGGAGTCAATCTTGATACTTCTGCTAAATATTCTGCTGTGCTTTCTGCAATGCCTGACATTGCTCTTCCTATCTATAAGGTTTTAAAATCTTTTTGAATTTAGGTTGTTTGACTTGGTGATTTTTGGAATTTTGTCTTAGAGAGCCCATGGTATCTCAACTTATTTGATGCTGAAACTCTTGGTTGTTTCTTGGTAGCTTTTTTTAATGCTTGGGTCAGCCTACATTTCGCTGTCTCTTACCTTGTACGTATAGGCAATATGCTGGCCTTTCCACCCATTTGCTTGTATTTTTTTTTAACTTGTTGAGGTATTACTAAACACAAGAAATTCAGAAATTCATTTAAGCCTCCAATTTATATAAAGGCATGAGTAAAGATCTCATCTCCCTTTGTCCACTCGCTAAATTTAATAACTTTAACCAGTATCTCAAGTAGTACCATTTAAAAAAGTTTCATGTAGTCCTAAGGAAATCTGCCAAAGTGAACTAGAGTAGTTTTACGGCGTTTTCTAAAGCCTTGGTAGGATGATTGGATATTTGGATGGTAGCTTCCAACCTTAGTAGATAAGAATCACAACGGATCAAAGTCGGAGCGGACCCAATAAAATCCGAATCCGATAAGTTTGCGGACCTCAATTTAGGATTCGACTCCGTCTCCGACCCGATTAGAGATTTTGGACCTCCGAATCCGATCTGGTCCATCGGATCTCCATCATGATCCGAAATTTAATATATTTAAAATTTACACTTTTCTTTTTTGTTGATTTGATTACTAATACTATAATTCATTTATAACATATAAAGTAAATTAAAATAAAATTATCAACAAAAGTATAATGCCATTGGTGCAAGAATTTGACCTTGTTTGGCCTTGACACTTGTCATTCGGATTGAACTCGGATTATATTCATGTCGGATGTAATATAATATCCAAATTCAACCCATCTCCTATTATGAATTGAATTTTTTTATCAGAGTTAGAATTATTTTAAATGGATTTTAATCGGACTTTTTCGATCAGACTCGATTTGGATTCAAATCGAATTGACATCTGTATTAGTAGACAAGTCTTTGGGAACAAGATTGATAGTTTTGGAGTGCATCTTTTTGTAATGAGTTAGTCTTTTGAATCTCTAAAGGAAGTGACAAATGTGATTTACTTGCTTCTAAACAGATTAATCACCCAACAATAGTTACGACACAGAAAAAGCAAAAGGTCACCTGTTACGTTGTAGAGTCTAATTCTATCCATTCTTAACATTGCCCACTTCAGCTGAACTAATGCACCCAGCGATCAGCTTACGAGGAATTGGGCCTTAGTTATGTCCTCAATCCTTCCCCTAGAGAATAATTGCAAAATCTGCGTGATCTCTTTAGTAGTTTATGAAAAACAGGGTTCATAAAAAATGTCTTTCTAGTTTATATTGAAGAAAGTGTATCTGCATTCTAGCTTCATGTTTAAAAAACACCAATACAGTACATTTAAAAATCAGACTGAGGGTAGAGCTTTGGCTGAAGTATCTCAGTGAAGTATAAGCGGACTATTTGGGAGTTGGGGATCGTATTTCGTTAATTAGTGCAACAAATTACGGATTTCACAGTGTGCTTGATTGTATTTCAGCTTATTCGGGCGTACACGTAAGTTGCAGGAGGATACTTTGGGTTCTTGAATTCCTATCTAGACAAGTTGAATTTTTCAAAATATCCACCCAATAAGATAAAAGTCACTCAATGGTTTGTGCCCTATTTAAATGGAAAGTATCCCATTAATACCCTTGATCGGTCCGTTTGTAAAAGAGTTTAATTAATTATTGGTTTAATTTGGTCGGTCTTTTAAATGATCGTGTTTTATTGAGTTTTTAATGGGTCAATAGTTTTCAAAGTTTTTAACTCAAGTAATAAATTATTTCCACTTACTAATCAATGGTTTACTGTCAAAGATTTGAGGTGATATATATATGCAAAATATCTCCCTCTTTGGACAATCCAGTCTAATTTGACTCGTTTTGGATCTTCTTTAGCCCAACTCGACCCGACCCTTTTGCATCTTATTTGGCCCGACCTGTTATTTATGTGACTCATCCTGACCCTAACCCGGCCTAACGCACATGTCTACCGTCAGGTATCTATTGCACTTCGGAATTGCTGAATAGTTCTAGGGAATTCCTTTTTAGGAATGCAAATCGGAATCTGGCTTCCATTTAGCTTATCAAAAAAGCTCTAAATCTTAGCTTGTTGAAGTTGGTTGTTGAAAATGAGATACTCCGTATCTTCTAGGGAAAAAAAAAACATCTTCATGTAATGTAAACATTTTACTGCTAATGTAATTGTAGAACTTCCTTAACTGGTGAAGAATCTATGAGAATCAAGCAAGGAATCGAATAAAAGAGGCAAAGATATCAATCAAGGGAATCAAACTTCAATTAGTCCTTATATTACTTGAAAATCTGATTATATACCCTCTTGTAATCAGTTCTTAACATACAGAAATACATAAAATACAATTAATCAACTATTTTATATGGTATCAAAGCCAAGTTCCGATCTTGGGACCTGTGGGTTATGGGCCCACCACGCTACTCAATCTAAATATTGCCCTTAAGTAACTACTACAAACTCTCCTATTCCTTTGACTAACTTTGAATGCATAGATAACATTCTGCAGGGAGATCAGAGGCACTTTGAGGAACAAAGTAATCCTCAAAAATACTGACTTCCGCCAAGAAGTACAAGAGGAGTTCCTCCAAGAAGATATAAACCAGAGTATGAGCCTCGAAGATCAAACTATCCAATAGCCAACTCCACAAAAAGAAGAAAACTAACAAGGAATGTAAATGTGTTCAATGTTGCACTCTATTCAGAAAAATTGCCAAGAAGTGTAAATGAAGCCTTATAGAGTAAAGTTTGGAAGAAAGCCATGGAAACTAAAATAGAAGCACTGATAAAGAATGGTACATGAGAAAAATGCAGCCTTCCTGCTGGAATACATCAGACAAACATCGTGTTGGATGGTATTTACCATCAAGTACAGAGATGATGGGAATATATAGAGGTATAAAGCAAGGCTGGTTGCTAAAGGGTACACTCAGACATATAGTATTGGTTACTCAGAAATGTTCTCACCAGTTACAAAAATAGATACCATATGTAGATACCATACGAGTATTATTCTCAGTAGCAGAAAACAAGGATTAACCTCTATACCAGTTTGATGTAAAGTATGAATTCTTACATGGAGAAATCCAAGAAAGAAGTCTACATGGAAGCTCCTCCAGGTTTCTCATAAGGTTTCTCAACAAGAGAAGGATGTCGGCTAAGAAAGGCACTCTATGGAATGAAACAATCTCCAAGGGCATGGTTTGGGAGATTTACAGTGGCAATGAAAAAGTGTGGATATCATCAAAGCAATGCTGATCATACACTGTTCTTAAAGAAAAGAGGAAAACTCATCACATGTTTGATTATATATGCAGATGATATGATTCTTACTGGCAATGATTTAGAAGAAATCAAGAAGTTGAAAATGGAGTTGTTTAAAGAATTCGAGATGAAGGATCTAGGAATGTTGAAATACTTCCTAGGAATTGAAGTTCTGAGATCGAAAAAGGGAATCTTTCTATCCCATAAGATATACATTCTTGACTTTCTTGTAGTATGGCTGGAAACAAACCGAGCCAAGCCCGAGCTCGAGAAGCTCGTGGCTCGGCTCGCCTAAGACTCATAAAGCTCAGGCTCGGGCTCGGGCTCGTGACTCGCCAAGTTTTAAAATTTAAGCTTGGGCTCAGCTCAACAAAATCTCATGGTTTGGCTCGACTCGGTATAAGCTCGTTATTTAGCTCAAATTTATTTAATGCTTATTCGAGTAATTAAGCTCGATTCTATTTAAATATTGGTTTCAACTACGCCCTTAATTAAGCTCGGCTCGTTTAGGCTCGTCGAGCCCTCGAGCTTGAATTGTTTGAGCTTGAGCTCGGGCTCGCTTTTGTAAAGCTCGGGCTCGGCTCGGGCTCGGCTCGGGCTTGCCTAATTTCAAGCTCGAGCTGAGCTTTAGGAGATTCGATCTCGAGTAGCTCGCAAGCTAGCTCGACTCATATCTAGCCCTATCTAGCAGAAACTGGAATGTTGGATTGCAAGCCAACTGAGACACAAATGGTTGTCAACCATGGGCTACAAATCTCTGAAGAAGAAAAGATGACTGGCCAAAATAGATATTAGAGGTTGCTAGGGAAACTCATCTACCTTTCTCATAACAGACCTGATATCGCATATGCAGTAGGGGTCGTAAGTCAATTATGCATAAACCCCAAGATGATCATATGGAAGATGTTCAGAGAATAATAAAGTATTTGAAGGGAACTGCAAGCACTGGGATACTCTTCAGAAATAATGGACATCTAAGAATGGAAGCATACACTGATGCAGATTAGGGAGGTCATAAGGTAAGAAGACCTTGATAGGAGGAAATTTGGTAACTTCGAGAAGTAAAAAGCAAAAGGTTGTGGCTCTCTCGAGTATAGAAGCTAGGGGCATAGCCAAAGGCATTACTGAAATACTATGGCTACACAAGCTATTGAGTGAACTAGGGTTTCCTCCTAGTGAAAGCTATAGACTTTGTTGTGATAACAAAGTTGCTATAAGCATCACAGAAAATTCAGTTCAACATGATCGAACAAAGCATGTAGAGATTAACCAACATTTCATCAAAGAAAAACTTAAAGTAGAAGTCATCACTATACCCTAAATTCGATTAAAACAACTAGCTGATATTCTTACAAAAGCAGTTCCTATAAAAACTTTCCTAAAAACACTCAGCAAGTTAGACATAGTAGACCCTACTGTCTATATTGAGGGGGAGTGTAGAACTTCCTTAACTGGTGAAGATCAGAATTTGCAAGAATCAAGCAAGGAATCGAATAAAAGAGGCAAAGATATCAATCAAGGGAATCAAGCTTTAATTTGTCCTTATATTACTAGAAAATCTGATTATGTACATAAATAGATTAGGAAACTTCTCTAGTATAAATACCCTCTTGTAATCAGTTCTTTAACATATAGAAATACAGAAAACACAATTAATCAACTGTTTTATAGTAATAAAACAAGAGGTTGGTGGAAAGATTACAAAGGTAATTCTCTCTTGCATATAACATTATAATGTTCTTATACGAGGGCATGACAAAACTGAATCATCCCTTAATCTTTCCTTCACATGTAACTGGTCCAGCATCAAGTTTTAGATGTTCCACGTTGTCGTAAACTGTGGCATCACCAAAGATGACGACTTTTTGTATTGGTCTTGAGTTCATACCAATGTACCAGACTACCAGTAGTATTCAGATCAGTGTAGGTACCGTGAAGAAGGACTTGAAAATAGAACTCTAATTCTAAGGTGTATTGTATAAAAACTTGGCACATTGTTTATATAGTCTGTTATGTTGAAGGGCAGTTAAGCAAACAGAGTCATTTATTGCATTTGTTTAGTGGACCCTGTGTTTGAATTATGATGAGAAGAGAAGTCGAGCAAATGGAGCCATGTTGTACGACTAAATGTTCCTGTTTTTGGTTTTGCTTCCAGTCTTTGAAAGTTGTAGCTTGAGTTACAAATCTTACAATTCTGTTGGAATACATTTGAATTCAACTATATTTGTTGCTATGTCCTTGGCCTTTTCACATAACAGATGTATCTATGAGATTTGAAGAATATTCGACAACTTTTGTATCTTCGTCTCCCTAAGGTGTACGAAAACACAACCTACATATTCTCATTTAGACGAGTTTAACTTAAGGGCTCTGAACCCGATCCTGCAGTAATTACTGATTGTGAACTTTGCTTGTGTTCTATAGTGGTCTAAGATCACACAGAGAACTGAGAATTTGTTGTTGTATTTCATTATCTGATAAATCATGTACACGTACGATATTTGTAGTTTACACAATCCTACTTGATTCTGTGTTTGATTCTAGTGAACTTCTACCAAAAACTATCCTATCACTTTAGTAAGCCGTATCTTATGCCTAATCTGATCTTTTGATTAACATTATCCTATTTTTTCTACAGCCTAGTGGTAAGTGCTTGTATGGTGTTGCATATTCACTAATAATTAAAAAGTTTTTGTAATGCTATTTCAAGTAATCTTTTTTTTTTTATATTACTGGAATGGTCACTAATCATCACTATGTTACATTAAAAGAATACTATAGTATTGTTTGTAATTCTTTATACAAGTACAATTTGAAAAGGTCACTACAATATAGTTTGTGATTTCTGTACCTATATTATTTGAAAATGTCGTATGACGTTATTTCAATATTTTGTAACTATAAAAATTGGTTACTATTGAATTGTTTGGTTATTAAAACTAAACTGTTGATGTTTGTGATTTTGTGTTATAGCATAGAATTTGAGGGACTGGTAAGTAACTTAATCTTCTCTTAAGTGTCCTTGTGCTACTTCTTGGAACTTGTTTGCAAAGTCTGTTAGCTCAATAAGTGGAGTAGTGTGCAAAATGCAAATGCATGTTGCTGCAGATTAGAATCCTACATAGGTATGAAACAACCATAGACTATTCATCTGGTGTAAATATGCATAAAACAAAAAAAAAAAAAAAAAAAAAAGTGACTATTCAAAGATAACTATAATTGTATAACAAAGAGTACCTATATGTTTAAAAAAGTGACAATATGAGTAAAATGGTACTTAAATGTATATAGGGTGACTAAATTTTAATTGGAAGTAATTTTGAACTTATCAATTTCTTTTACAGAAATAATCAATACCCTATTTAATACTTCAACCTACCTACTCTATGCGATCGAGTCCAGTAGTCCACAATGCTCCACCAATTAAGCTAATAGGCTACAAACACGATATATTCATATGGAACCAATGATATTTTATGTAAATAAAATGAATGAGTAATTTGCAGAGGCTATATATTTTCTAGACGTTGAAGGTGCAACACTAAACTTAGATGAAAATGTAACAGATATTTGGATGTAAGACTTCATATGAACTATCGAAAGAGACGCACTGCTTTTAGAAAACAAGCATCTAGTTTATATCCTACACATCACACATGTATCTATCAATAAAAAAAATAAAAAATAAAAGGTACTATTTTTTGCTGTGTATATCAAGGCAAGGAAACTATTTGTGCTAAAATGTTGTAATGCTGTATTAAACACAGTGATATGTATTCCTACCAGAAGTGTCTCTAGTTTCTTCAACGAACCAACTAGAAACCTCTTCTTGAATAGTTGAATTTGTTCCTAATACACTCAAAATAGAATAAATTTATGAGTTCATTTCATATAGTAACCTTGAGGTAACTCACTATTTTCATACATTTTCAAACTTTTACTAAGAGACTAATATAAATAGTGGAGTGCTAAACGCCGCCCTAAAATTGATCAAACCGCCCCTCACAATGACGATTTTTTTCATTTAATGCATTTAAATAAAATCGAACTTTTTACACTTCAATTCTTATTTCCCACTTCACTTTCCCGTAAAAACAAACCTTAATACAATTTCCGACCACTAGACCGTCAACCACGAAACGAAAATCGGTTTTCTTAATGCCGAAAACACGGAAATTATAGACGAGCCGTTTTTCTTAGGCGGCAAGCCTTCCGGCAACCCGACTTTTTTTTTTAAAAAAAAAAAATTTAAGTAGGTAAAATACGTTAATCAAAAACGAAGTCGGGCTATCGGAGGGCTTGCCGTCTTGGCAGCCTGACTCTTTTTTTAAAATTTATAAGTATTTTTTTTGTTATAATAGCTTCCAACATAAGATTTTGGCGGTGATGGTATTAATTATTACCCTCATTTCACGACTTCAGAGATATTTCTGACGAAGGAAACGACTTCTACATGGGCTTTGGTGGCGGGCTGGCGGGGGCGAGTGGCGACAAGGATGATGGTGATGGTGGTGATAGAGAAGGAAAAGGGAATTAATGGATGGATGAGGGTTAGGAGGGTGGAGAGTAGTATAGGAAATTAAGGGGGACATTTAGAGTAATTTGGGGGCGGTAAATAACATATTGTAACATATTTTTTTCCTAACATTACAATTAGCTTCATAGTGTTAGTATTGAAATCAAATATTATTATTTACAAGTATGGATTAACGTGGAGCCTCCAAATAGCAAACGAAGCATTTTCGTTGCTTCGGGAGAAAAAACATTTTAAAAAATTAAGGTTAACTACGTACTATTTGGTTTGGATGAAACAAAACAAAAATATTTTCCTTTGGTTTAAGCCAAAAAAAAAATTTTAAGAGATAAACATAAAGATGCATAACAAAAAATAGGATAGAGATAAATAACTGAAAACTTTAAACACATCACGATTAACCAGATCCTTAAATTGTAAAACTAACACACAAACAAAGTACATTGTCACGTTTGCAACCATCAATCACCGGTAGAACCAACACACAAACAGAGTACATTGTCACGTTTGCATCCATCGATCACCACCTAGCATCTACACAAATGGCATATTCCATCACAACTTCATTCTAACAATGAGAAATTCCCTGATACAACAGTACTCATACTACTCTTCTCCTTTATTTGTTTATGTTTTGCTTGAATTGAATGTTGAGATACTTAATCTTTGGTGTTTTATTGAAAGAGGATGTTTCCTATAGGGATAATCACTGTTAATTGTTAATTGTGTGTTCTTTATTTTTTGTTTCTCTTTATGTCCTTTTATATTTTCTTTCTCTATATGTTGCGTGCCAAGCTTTGGAAATAACTAGAACTTTGATGTGCCCCATTTTATAATATTTTCTTCTTTACTTAAGAATTTTATCAAGTTTGAAAAATAGTTCCTTTAATCATTGAATTTTCAGTATGCTAAACTTATGTTGTGTAGGGTATTTCGAATAGAATTTGTAGGTAATAATTTTTAGGTAATTTTGAAACAATGACTTTAAACTTGCTAACACTTATGTACCATACTTATGGGATAGATTTGCAACTAATCAAGTATACCAACTTTTCCATGATTTAAATCAATTACATGTATTTGCCGCATCTTTAGTTACTATATGATATTATAATGGTGATATTTAGTAATTTCAAACCTCATACCATTATTATTCTATATAAATCATTTGGAATTTTTATAACATGTTTTCAATATAGATTATATCTATCTACTGTTCAGAGAACACGATTGTTCATTAACCCAAATATATAACATATGAAGCACTAGTAGAGAAATGTCTATTTGCTGCGGTTTTTTAGCTTTAAATGTTGCGGTTATTTATACGAAGCACATATAGGCGAAACACATGGAAAATCAACAAATGCTGCGGTTTTTTAGATGCAACAATAGAAACAACAATTGGTGCGGTTATTAGAAAAACCGCAATAAATATATCTATTATTTGCTGCGGTTTTACCAAAAAAACCGCAGCAAATATTTTTTAAAAATTAAAAAAATATATTTTTTTTAACATTATTTGCTGCGGTTTTTTGGTAGAACCGCAGCAAATAATAGATATATTTGCTGCGGTTTTTCTAATAACCGCAGCAATTGATGGTTACAGAACAAAAAAAAATTAAAATTAATAGGTCATAAAAGATAAGAAAAGCTAAGAAATGATGAATCGTGAAGCATATAAATCGAAAATTCAATTATGACCACTCGTTTTCACACGCAAAATTGCGATCTACAATATTTTGTACTCAAAATAAACAACCAATTCAATCTTCATAGATTTCGGGTGCTATTCCAAGGTTTCGTAAAGTTCGAAGAGGCATATCTCTTAACCCGGTAGTCTGAATGGTGTAAAATTTTTTTTGAAACCACCTATTTTTAGAGGTACAACACAACTATGTTACCCTTTAGCGGCTTCGGTGACGTATTATTTGAGATATTGAAAAAAAAACTTTGAGAAGCCATAAAATTGACTACGGCACTCCAAATGGGGCTTATAATATGTCTAACTTGTGTATTTTTTTGAGATCTACAGGGGAAAATCAACCTACGGGGGATTTGTCCACTCATTATCTCCAAAAAAGGTCTCTAACACCCTATAATCTATGAAATTCTATTTTTAAGGCTTATTCTTTCATAAATACAACATATACCATATAGATCTGAACATATAAGAAGTTTTCATCTTCACATTTATATATTAACAATTATGGACAAAAAATTTTTTTAAAAAAATATATACTAGAGTTTAAGGCAAATACAAACCGTGATTTTGAGCTTTGGAGTATGTAGACTTCTTCAAAATGGGAGAGATGAGTAAGTTATAAGGTTAGGGTTAGAGACAAAATGGCCTGGGTTTTTAAACTTAGGTATACGTTACGGGGTTAAGGTTAGGGTTAGGTTTTTTTTCGTGCGCTGAAGTGTTGGGACGATTCTGGGAAAGTTTTCGTGTTTGAATGGCCTGGAACAGAAAAGACTGGGTTTTTATATTAATGAACAAGTGCTGCGGTTATTTTAAATAACCGCAACATTTAATCTTCCCCCAGGAATATAATATATGACTGATTAAATGCTGCGGTTATTTGAAATAACCGCAGCACTTGTGATTTATAATTGCTGCGGTTATTTCAAATAACCGCAGCATTTAATCAGTCATATTTTATATTCTTGGGGGAAGATTAAATGCTGCGGTTATTTCAAATAACCGCAGCACTTGTGATTTATAAGTGCTGCGGTTATTTAAATAACCGTAGCACTTGTGTTATAAGTTTTGCGGTTGTTTGAATAACCGCAACACTTATTGTTATGTGCTTCGAAATTTATTTAACCGCAGCAATTGAGGCGAAGCAATTGAACTGTTTTCTACTAGTGAAGATTTACATGCTGGTAAGAATATATATTTCATTTACAAAAATAAGATAATTACTTTACTATAATAACTCTAAGTCATCAATAACTTTCACCTTGTCAAGGGCAAATAACATCTTCATTATGGAGATGTTATTTCAAGCCAAAATGATCTATTTGGATCAGTATTTAGTAACATCCAATGTGAGAAAATAACAATTATGCAACCGTTATTATTCTCTCTTTTTGCATGAGTCAGAACATTTTAGCTAATTTTTTCTTTGCAATAGGTTAAATATTTTAGGATATGTGCAACAATATTAAATATAGACACCAACTTTTCAATTTGGTATGATTCACGTGCACGATACTTATTAAGGGCTGATAAATGCCTAAAATGTCCCTTAGCTTCCAACAACATTAAGCCTAGATATATATTAAAAATAATATTATAATACATTTTTTAAAATAAAATTGTTAAGTTCATATTTTTTACAGATTTAAATTACTGATAAAAATTGGAGACAAGAAGACAACAATGTGTATTACGCTATTTGGCAAAGAGACATAGATTGTTATAGGATGTAAAACTGTCTATATCAAAATATTTGATGATAATATAAGTCTACAATTTCTAGAGTTTATTAAGATAAATATGTACAAAAACTAACTTAAATTTATTTCATTATTAGGAATATGGAGACCTTCATAGAAGAAGAAACACAAAAACGTCTAATGAATTACCTCACATCCATACTACATGCTTCAATAGAATATAATGAAAAAATAAGAGTTAGCAATTTTTCAGAACAAATGGGAGAAAAAGTATATTGTTTATCTTAAACAAGATATAAACATTTATAAATCATCAAATTAAACATATTCTACAATATATGATATTAATAATCCAACTTTTTCAAATTTGTTTACCAAATTTAATACCGTGTTGTTACATGGGCACTATGTTAGTACTTCAATTATTCATAATGACTTTTTAAATCATACGGTAACATTTTACAGTATTATACTATGCAAACATGTACACAAAGTGAACTACATAGATTTCAATAACAATAAGAAAAAAAAAAGCATCTCATATGAGCATTCATGCATCCAATTGTTGAATCAAATACATAAAGTTAAAAGACAGTATTATCATCAAACACATGCGCTATAATTCATCTAGAATATTCATATTAAAAAATACATTAGAATTAATTTAGAATATTCAGACTACGTAGAGGAGTTTAAAATTCAAATAATCTTAGTCCTTATCAGTTTCTTTAATTTCATGCATGTTCTACGTACATTTAGAATATAAAAAATTTCTTTAAAAGATTCGAAAGAAGTAAAAGCATGCATTACTCCAAGCGATATTTCAAAATTAATTATGCTATCCTGCATGCATATGAATTTGGAAGAAGACAAGATAAAGAGAATGAAAAACCCACGGCATAATTCAAAGAATAAAGAGAAGAGAGAAGAGAGAAGAGAGAAGAGAGAAGAGAGAAGAGAGAAGAGAGAAGAGAGAGCTTCAGAGGAAATGAGAGTAAGTGAAGTGAGGGCGTGAGTTGGGAAGAAGATCATGTGAGAATCAGTGAATGAATGTGACTATAACAAAGTGATGATGATCGACTAGTTATCGAAGTGGTCGTAATTAATAATTTATTTTCTTTTATAAGAAACACAAAGTAGTGTAATTAGATTAAGTATAATCCTCAAAATTTTAACTAACTAAATTAATTGACATAAATATGATAAATATCCATATTTTAAATAAAAATCGAATATAATACCGTTGACAGCCTGATCAGGTAAAAGACAAATCTAGCAAGCCGAGTATGCTAAATGGTATTCCGTACTCCGTAATATGGCTTTGGCTTTACAAGAGGAGAAAGCATCGCAGCAGTCTTCAATTTAATTTGCAGTTACATGTTAGTTTAATTAGTACAGCAGTTAGTTATTTCGCCAGGCCAGCATTTAAACACAAACTAATCCAACATCATTGATGAATTCTTGAACATTCTGCCTGGAATTCAGCACAATATGCCATCTGTACACTTTCCTCTTTTCCCAGTTTTCTGAGGAAACTTGTGACAGTTTGTCAGCCATCTATTCCTTGAAAAAAATTAAAGAAATTGTCAGCAATCTACTCCAAGGTTTATTATTAACATATACGGAGTATTCTTGGTGTGTTCCCTCAATCTGCTCTCACACATGCGGATATCCTTTTGAAAGCGAAACATCAAGGCAACTAATTAACACATGCAAATTATGAGAATGAAAGCAACTTTAGCTTAGGTTATATACTTATATGTATCTAATTAATTATTATCTTATGTTGTGGACTTTCTAGTAACAGTAGTAGAACTGGTAATTTCTGATTTAAATATAGTACGAGGTGCTTGTACTTTACCAATATAATTTAAATGTTTGTCTTAGTCACTTTATCTCTTTTGTAAGATCAATATATATATATATATATATATATATATATATATATATATATATATATATATATATATATATATATATATTTTGCTTCTAGATCAAAATCATTGTCCTTAATATAAGGTGCATTATTATAACATTAATTTGCAATCTAAGGATTTATAAATGTCGGCAATGATAGGGTACTTGAATTGGGTTCCCTGCGATCTAGCTAAAAACAAATGATTAGAGGCGCAATTTATTTGTTGTCATTCTTGGTTAGCCACCTAGCTAGATTCATTATTTTTGGGGATAAGCTTTGATACCCCTTTTCACTATTTGTTAGTAATACCACTTAGACCAGTGTGTTTTAACCTGATTTTCCATATTTATCGCAACATGGTCGATTATATTGGAATGTTGACGAGTATTATTATTATTATTATTTAAAGGAAATAAACAATCGATAAATGACGAGGTTTTATTATAATAAATAAGAGAGATCATGGAGGGATTTTTATTATTAATACTTATTCTTAATGGTCTACATTATGAAGGTTTTGGATGCCTTAAATGTAAGCACTTGTCCTATTTGAACAATAAAAGGGTCATATATATATACTTCACTAAATGTAATTGAGCTAATAACACTCACTTGTCTATTCATCATTAAACCCTAACTTGTATTACAACATTTACTTTTTTACATGTAGTGTATAAACTCTTTGGAAATTTAACAACTACTTGTAGCCTTCTAGGTAGCATTGTATGACTACCATTACTTGAAAAAACTAATTAAAGAGATCAGATTTTGTTTTTCATTCTACTGAAATAATTAAGGTACATCATCTTCCAGCTCTCTAGCCTACAAAAATTAATTAAGATTTCCATATACACTCCTTTGCATCAAAACTTCTTTCTCTTTATTTTGTTAGCTTTTTTTTTTTTTTTTTTTTTTTTGCTCTAATTCTGGGTTCCTTCTTCTTTAAATTAAGCCTCTACAATTCTACATCAAAGTAGGTGCATACTACAACCAAAACTATTTAGTTGCTTATTTCAAACTTCTTGAAATGAGCAAATAAGCAAACAAAGTGGCGTTAGCGTACCCTAGTTTTACCACGTACGAGGTACGACCGCCCATAATACAAGATTTCCATTATTATTATATTGTAATATTTTGTGTTGTTTTAAGACTGTTAACCTAATAAGTTTTTATTATTATTATTAAATAGAAGTATATTTAACGAGATGTTGATAAAAACTTTTGATTTGTTTGTTCTTATTCGTTCTATTTTACCTAAGCTTGTGTACGTGTGAATCAAATAGCACCTAATTATACAAGACAGTCACAAATTACAGAAATTAGGAGGGCAGGTAAAACATTTGAATTACAATCTAAGTTAGCACCTCTTGGTCTTGAAACAATGAGTAGCATTATCGGTCAACTGCATTGGATGATTTTACAAGTACAACCAACAATCTTCACAAATGATGGAAAGCACAACTTTAACAATCCAAATTCATGCATAAGTATTAACCAAACCTTTTTTTGTTACTTTATTTTTATCTTTTCGAATGGAACCAACCTTTTTCCCTTTTGTTGTAAACCATTTTTGGCATTCCACCAACTTTATCTAACCCCTTCCTTTTTTTTTTTTTTTTTTTTTACCCCCACCTAGCTAGGCCCCCAAAAAAGTAGACTTTGAGGATATTTTTCTCAAGAATTCATTCATTACATGAAAAAACTTCTACTCCGTAGTTCATTTCACTTTGGGGGTGCATTATTGGTTTCGCTTAGTGACAATGGATCGAATTTAGATCGGTTTTGATTATATTCAGATTCATACCCATTTTTTAAATTAGGTCAATATCCGTCCCAAATCTAATTGATCCTAAAATTATCGACCCTTATCCAAATCCACTGGATTTGATGGGTCTTTGATCTAAAGTGGATCCGTAACATATTTGTATATTTTTACATTTCAAACTTTAAAATTATTTACCAACTAAGTGTTATAAAGGAACATAAATTACATTATTATGTCAAGTGAGAGAAATTAATCAATCATTCCTTAAGCTCACAATTTGTATTGTGAAATACTTGCTAAACAATTTTTGGTTTATTGAGTGAAAAACAAATAAGCACTACAATAAAAATCCAATAATGAATCAAAAGTCCTGAACACAATAGTACTCTGTTAGAATATTTTTAAGATCAATTACATTGTTATTCGTTAATTTTAAAATTCGCACAGAAGCTAGTTTTCTCAAAGAATGAATTATCACCATACATGAAAGTATACAACAAAAATTATATGAATATGTTACTTGACGAGTGGCGACGAGAAAGTGTTTGAGACTTCCAATAGATTGAGTTCCAATAGATTGAGAAAGGAAAATGGAGGACGGAGAGGAAAAGAGTAGAAGAGGAAGACGGCGGAACAATGTGAATGAAACTTTTAGATTTAATTCTGAATAATGGAGTTAGATTTTAGTTTTAATTTTTTTTAAATATGCAGATCCATGTGTCAATTCGAGTCTAAAAAAATTAGACTCAAACCCTATAAATTGATTCGGGTCTTAGACCCATTGTCATCCCGTAATCATCATGCTATTCTTTTCACATGCATGTATACGAATTTTTCCATCGCATATAAGAAATTTAAGGCGGTAAAGTCCCGAATGAAGTAGTAACCAATGATCAAAATCTGTTTATAACTCTATCTTTTCCAATTCTCTATACCAAAGTCCAAGCTTCGTACAAAAGTTTCAACGCAACTTTATTACTTTGTATACTAACTAGTAACTACTATTCCTGTCCAAACCTCAAAACTATAAAACATTTTCAGGCAGCATTTAATTGGTTCAACAAGACAACTGATTTCAGTAATTGAAAGGGGGGCAAATATAATTTATGGATACCCAATTACCAACCAAGCCGGAAATATGAATTGAATAATGAATACACCCAACAAACACACAAAATAAATTCTTTAAAAATTAAAAATGCATTTATTTGTTTAACTAATTTTTATTATATATAATAATTTGGGAGGCGAGGCGTATATACTTGGGAAACGCTTCCTATACGTTAAAACGTGTGATGTTGTCACTGTCACCTACTCCTATGAATAGTATGCCGCTCCAATTATTATTCCCCCTTATCACGCCCAAGATTGGATTTTTACTTGTATTTTTTTATAATGTTTTTGCTAAAACTTTATTATTTTTGAGAAAAAATTTAAAACTTTATTATTTTTTAGCATTTTAATTATCTGGGCCCTTTTTCTTTTCATTTTTACAAATTGGGTTCATTTATTTTCGGAAAAAGATCAAAACTTTATTATTTATTTTGATGGGTCCAAATAAAATAACATTGGCCACAAAAATCAGAGCTTGAATTCAATCCAAAAGTGTATGTTCATGGTTCATCCTCTGCAAGTTTAGAGAGAGAAAGTGGGTATGCTTAAGAATGAGGTTTATGACAGTGTTTAGGTCTACCAACTGGTAGTTAGCCCTTCTTTAAACCCCCAAATATCGTAAAATTTTAGAGAGAACGTAGAGAGAGAAGCAGAAGGAGGTTACCAACAACTACTATAGCAACAACTACTTCAAAGTTTACATCTTTTTTGGTGCAAATTTCTTACTTTCACACGTGCCAAATGGTGGGATTATGATTGATGATTGTGTGAGAAATTATTGATAAAAATATTAAAATCAACAAAATTGAAGGTTGTATTACGTACTACTTCTACTACAGTAACTACTTTAACTCCTTTCTTTCTCTCTCTATCTTGGCCACTCCTTATATTTTAATTGAGTACGAAAAATTCAATCTTTTTTTTTTCATGTATATAATAGTTTGTTTATTTAGTGAAATTTTATAATATAGTTTGTTGGTTGTAGTAAGTATACTATTCTAATTGGGGTGTGTCATTTTTTTGATTTCAAAAGGGATTATAAGGGTTGTTTGGTTTATTGTATTCAAAATTTCTTGGGATCTGTTTGTCTTTAGTGTCGTAAGGTTTTTATGCTTTTAGCAATTTTAAGCTTCTTTGCTCCCTTATTATGTATGACACATCTTCTTTGGGTTGTTCTTTAAGGTATACTCAAATACATCTCCCTCTTTTTTTTTTTTTGAAAAAAAAATGTTTTATAGGTTTTTATTTTTCTTTATTTTTCTTTATTTTTTATTGAATCATGGTTTTGATGATGTAGTTTGATTCATTGTTCATATTGTTGAATTCCTATTCTGATTTGACTTGCTTCATCTTCATCATGACTTATCTGAAGAGCTGATTATAGCTGGATGAAATTTTATTGTGTTTACCTTGTTATTACTCTTATGAACTAGAGTGCAATCATTTTTCTGAAATTTTAAGAAAAGGGTTTGCTTTTTTTTTTTCCTCCGCTTATTTTGTTTGATTTTAATGGGTAGTGTTTTTTTGTTTTAGTGTATGTGTAAATTTTGATTCTTCAAATTGTTGGATTGGATTATGGAAAATGGGCTACTGTTCGCCTTTTTTTTTTCTTAAATTTATTTGTTCATAACATTATGTGGATCAGGAGTCGGATGATTCTAGAATATGTATGATATTGTTCCTTTGTCAGATTTATTATTAGGGTACTAACATTTTGATGATGATAAAAAGTTCTGTTTTTATCAGATTGGACTTATTGACTGATTTTTGTCTTATCTTAGCTTGTTACTGGTCCATGAACTCTGATCAGATGACATATGAAGATTTCTGCTGATGTTCTACGACGGTTGGAATTGTGATTGTGTATTGCAACATTTTGAGAAAAAGTTAGAGATATCCCACCTAAAATGGCCACTTATTACCCAAGTTCAAGTGCTCAGCTTGATGTCCTGTCAACTGAGTCAACTATGCTCAATGGAAACATGATGATATATCTTACAGCTTCTTCACGTGGTTCATTTTCAGAGATTTCGCCTGGTTCTTCGATGAATCCACAAAATGGTGTTGAGATCCCCTCGTTGAATGGTAGAAATGAGATGATGTTCATCCCACCTACTGGGGATTCGATGTGTGTGCAACCCATGAGTGGACCATTAAGTTCAGGAGCAGGTGAAGACGTCTCTATGCAGGGAGAACTTCAATTGACATCTAGGAGTCAAATGAATATAGTGGCTGGTGAACAGAATTTGCAAGGATTATCACTGAGCCTTAGCACGCAGATGTCTACTGCGGTTTCTACATCTCCATTTCAATTTCAATACTCCAATCCAGGACTTTCCTCTGTCATAAGCCCTCACCTACCCTTATCAGCTGAGAATAATGTTAGGTCAATGGCCTGCGAGGTTGATGAGGCTTCCCCAAACAAGGATATGAGAAATCCTGACTATTTTCCTTATGAAATGCAAGGACATAGTAGTATTAGGTTTGGGGCACTGAGCAATCCACAATACTTAATGAACCCAAAAGCAATGAATTGTAATCAATATCAGTATGAGCAGGCTGGAATGGCTAGCGCACCTTTGAGGTCCAAGTACCTGAAGGCAGCTCAGCAGTTACTAGACGAAGTAGTTAATGTTCAGGATGCTCTTAAGCGATCTGATTCTGGAAAGGACCAAAATCAAAGTAAGGTAGATGAAGGTTCCAAGGAATCTAAAGGGGGATCTCAAGCTGCCTCAGAAGCTAACGAGTCTTCCTCGCCAGAACTTTCTCCTACAGAGAGACAGGAGTTACAGAACAAGTTTGATAAGCTTCATTCTATGTTGGACGAGGTAACTTTATAGTACATGTCCCTCCATCCATTGTTCTTATCATTGGATTGCTCTTTGTTTTTTTCAGCAAGTATTATCGATTTTCTCTATACTGCCAATAGATTCTTAATTTCTTTTTATAACTGTGTGTTCTTTGCTGTAGTTTGCTAATGAATTGTGCTGATTGCTAAATGACATGTAATGACTCACCATTTCTAGTCACTGATCCTAAATGATATCTTTTGAATTACACTTGAGAAATTTATTGTTTTTGGAGACATTGACAGAGCAATCGATTAAGTTGTTAGGGATTCTTTACCTATCAGGGGAGTAGGAGTTCTAAAACTAGTGGATTAACTGATTGTAGGATTCTAGGCTACTCTTTTGCCCAAGGTTCTTCCATGGAGCTGTTGCTGATTGCCATGTCCTTTAGTGGTTGTTTAAAATAGAAGTATCTATCTTAATACAATATTGGGGAATGAAAATATCTGGCTTATTGGTTTAAGGCGCTGATGGACTAAGCAGTGAGGCTGAAAGGCAGGGACACAAGCTACACAGGAATGTTATAAAATTCTTAGCATGTTGATAGTTGCAATTACAGGAGGATATGTTAATGTAGTTTGTAGCTGGCAAAGTACTATATGTCCATATACAATTGAAATATCGCTCATTTGAAAGAATCATCAGTCATTTGCTAACTTCCTGTTGTCATCCTTAGCAGAAAAGTGTATGTTCGACGCATGTCAAAAATCTTTTAGTTCTGCATTTCAAACTTCTGATCTCTGAGTTTGGGATTCCGGATTTAGATGAACTTTGCTTGCATAATGCATTGTAGTCTTATAACTGTTGAAACTGACATTATGTTGTAACTTGATTGCGATTTTGCTGTTTATCAAAGATGGTGATTGGAGCTCTTGTGGTGAAATGTTAATTGCTTTTTAACTAGCCATTATGTAATCTATATCAAGAATCCTATTCTCTGTTTTGCTTTATTGTTATAGGGTGGTGAATGAGCTGAACCCAGTTCTAATGGCTCTCAATTTCTCCTCCTTGATTGCAGGTAGACAGAAGATACAAACAATATTGTCAACAGATGCAAATCCTGGTTTCATCTTTTGATGTGGTAGCTGGGACAGCGTCAGCCAAACCTTACACGGCCTTGGCCCTTAAAACAATTTCACGTCACTTCCGATGTTTGCGTGATGCCATAACTGGCCAAATTCAAGCAACCCGGAAAAGCCTTGGGGAGCAAGATAATGGTCTTGAAGTAATTCCTCGTCTTCGTTACGTGGATCAACAACTAAGACAACAAAGAGCCCTTCAGCAATTTGGTATGATGCGCCATGCTTGGAGGCCTCAGAGGGGACTTCCTGAAAGTGCTGTTACTAGTCTTCGTGCTTGGCTTTTTGAGCACTTCCTTCATCCGTATGTACTCTGCTTCTTAGACTCTCAAGAGTTCTGTTTATGAAGGGTGAATTCATGATCATTTGTGCTCTTGTATCCGGTTGTTACAGATATCCTAAGGATTCGGAAAAGATTATGCTGGCTAGACAGACAGGATTGACAAGAAGTCAGGTAATTTGAATGATAGAAGCTAATAGAATTGCTTAAGGCATACAACATTAATTACTCTATTCTAGCTTGTGAATAATATTCTTTTTGTATGTTGTACTAGTGTATTTTTGTAAAACGTCCCTTTAAAATGGTTGTGCTGCATATGAATCATACATTGTCCAGATAGTGGATTCAAGAATCCATTCTCACGTCTTGCTCTCCGCCAAAAAACGACCTTAGTTTTTTAGGGCGTGCCTAAAATGTTCTTGAGTGCACCCCACACTACCTAGAAGTGGTTCCCCCCTGAAAATACATCACTCTCAGATATGTGTTTCACCATTCTGTGTTGCATGGTCTTGGCCATGTTTTGAATATTTTGTGTATATGTTGGGCGGAAAATGAAATCCTCACTTGTCCATACTCATGTTGAAGCCTTGGAGTGTTGAGTATCTACATGGGTAAAGGGCACTTGTGGTGAAGTGAAAGGTCCATATAACGCACGGAATAGTTGTCTAATGCCCATGAAAAGCAGAAAGTGAACAGTTTGTTTGAAATGTTCCTCAATTTGAATCTGATACATTAGATGGAAACAAGTATTTAGTTTGATTTTTCTGAGTTATATAGGTTTCATATAAATGCAGGAGTACAAATACAAACCACGATGAAATATATTTAATGCAGCATGATTTGACTGACATTTTGTGCTCTTAATCTTTTATGCGGAGCAGGTTGCAAATTGGTTTATAAATGCACGTGTGCGTCTTTGGAAGCCAATGGTTGAGGAAATGTACAAAGAAGAATTCGGAGAAGCAGACATATTGAATTCAAGATCTTCACCAGAAAATACGCGGAAATTAGTGAGGGAGAAGTCTTGGGGATCCGAGGAGAGAAGAGAGGAAATGCAAGAAAGTTCAACATCCATTGCACACGATGCCCAAGATTCGAAGTACAATGTTAACCAAAGTATTGGTGCCCGTGGAAACAATAAAGACAGCCATAGGTTTTATAGTAATAATGAGACTCTCTGCTCTCCTGATCCTAATGGTGGAGGGCGTGGGCATGGGCATCCACATCTCCTGATGAGTACTGCTGCGTACCAAATGTCCGAGTTAGGCAGCTTTAGTGTTGACAACCAAGTATCACTTGCTTTAGGCTTGCGGCATCGTGAAGGTGATGTTACATTCCGGGGTAACACGACTACAGAAGCAGCTATAGGAGTCGGCACCTCAGAATATAACCCTTACCTTGAGCAAGTAAACCAGCAACATAGGTTTGGTAACCCATCACACATTCTAAATGATTTTGTAGCCTGAATTCAAACAAAAGCCTCTCCTATGCATACTTCTCTACATCTTTCTATGAATAAACTGGGGTTGGGCCATATACTGAACCTTAGAAATAGCAATACATGCATTTTTTTTTTCTTCCTCTCCTGCTGTTCTTACGAAGCATCTTCAAGCAGGTTTGCAGAGTAGGAAAAAAGCATTGGAGCTGTGTAAATGTCATTTGAATATATTGTTGTAGATTTTCCCCAGATGTAATATGTATTATCGATATTGGGTTGGAGAGACTAGCACATATTTGTACAAGATAGGGATTATTCATGTAATTTTTGTGTGACAACTTGGTCAAAACAAACAGCATATAAAAAAAAAAAAAAGGAGAAATTAGAGTATATACGTGCAGCTATCGTGGTATGTGCTATTCTTGTAATAAAAGAATCAAAATTTGCATTTTGAGGTAGTGCATATGTGCAGCACAAAACATAGCACATACCACGATAGCTGCACGTATAATCTGCCTAGGGGTTCATTTGTACCTGAAATTTTCAGCTACAGCCCATTTACTCAGAATGTTTCATAGTGATAAAATTTGTCAACATTTTTTTCTTATTTTTTTTTTTACCCAGGTTCAACTTTTACCTATCCAATGCTAAATTATCATCGGACTGTTATAAGAATGGTTTTGCTTCAGATAATTTGATTTAAAATTTTTTGGATTATCTGATGGAACTGTGTTTCAAAAGTGTTGATGCAGGAAGACCTACCCTCCTTTAATCAGAGATGGAGTGGGACCCAATTTTACATGGAAACCCAAGAAATAAAAAATGTTGTTTGTGTGTATTTGGAGAGTGACAACTGGGAGAGGGGAATGGGAACAAAACTGGTAATGATTACAAAAACAAGTCCCCTCCCTACTCCCCTACCAGAGTACCAGACTCCCCTACCATCTTGCCGACTACTCATAAATAAATTCTGAATCTATACCCCTAAACATTACCACCCCAAGATTTTTATTTAAAAAAATGAATAATGTTTGTTTGCTAAAGAAGGTGGTTTTTTGGTGGGTTATTGTCTAAAAAAGTTAGATATTGTGATTGTATTTTCGGAGCAGATAGTGTAAACTATTGCAATATAGCATTACCATTTAGACCATGTGGAAGCATATTATTGACTTCTGGCTCCTGAGTTGGTATAAAAAGTTCGTCTACAACTTTGCAAGGTGATTGATTAATCAAACCCAACCCTATTAATTAAGATCTATGTATATCAATTAAGTCTATGGCGTTGAAACTTCATCCCATCCATCCCATACCGCTTTGCCCGCGATTGATAACATAAATACTAAGCTTGCGTTTGACAAAAAAGAAAAACAAAAGAAGTACCCATGACTATCCAATTGAGGATACTAATGATTGTTATTGTGAAAGAGAAAATCCAATTGAGGATACTAATGATTGTTATTGTGAAAGAGAAAATCCTCTCTTGAAAACGATTCAGAGTGAGGAAGAGGAATTTCTATTTTTGAAAAGGAATAATAAGCATTACTCTTGATCAACTATGTGGCTAGCCCTTCTGTTCTGGATTTCTTTTTAACACATGCTGGACATCTATCCATCTTTATTGTTCCAAATTTTGACACTTGTTATCTCCCCATTTGCTAAGTGTTTTTCAACGAAAGTAATATATAATTGCTATAGAAAAGAATCAGTCATATTGTTTTTAGAAAAGAAATTTGCATAATATATAAATAAAACATAGATTTGTGGTAATGTATATGTGAGGTAGAAGATAGAATATTGAAGAGAATATTTATTAATGAAAGAACAATTAGGATAGGGATGGGGAAGGAGCTAGCGAAAGAGAAAACAGCGTATTAAAAGAAAGATTTGAATGAGAAAAAAATAGAAAAATTATGATTGCTAATCTTGTTCTTACCGTCTTTATACTTGCATGTGTTATCTTCTCCGTATGAGACTAACAAATCCAATAAATAAAGTTGGTATTCTCAGAAGAGGCTACAGACTCACATAAACAGACAATCTTATAGGCTAAAAGAAAAACCGAGTGTGTGAAAAGATAGCCCACTTTTGCTCTCTTTCCCTGTTCCAGAATGAAGAAGCTACTAGTACATTTCAATGGAAACCCTCATAAACTGAAAATCAAAAGAAAAACACAATCTTTTTCATGAACTCTTGCACAAGTTTTGCTTTTGAGTCTCCCGAAGAAGTGAAATTGCAGGAGCTGTGAATATGCAGCAAGCAGCAAGCAGCAGTCAGCCAGCAACAGCAGAAGCGGATCGCTTCTTGTTTTGTGTAGTCAGTAAAATTATACTACTACTAAATAAAACATAAGAAGAAGAAGAAGAAAAAAAAAAGTGGGGGGACCTCCCATTTATCTGTCAATATTTTTACACTTGGTCTACTTTTTTTTAGCCTTGCTTTTTTGGAATAGAACTGGTACAAGTCTATTTTCTTAGCTTCTTTTTTTTTTTATATATATATTTGCAATTTTTTTACAGTTATTAAATTATTATCTGGTCCCTTGTATAAAAAGCTTCTTTCTTTGTTTTTGTGTTGTATGGTTTCTGATTGAGTCATGGAGTTTATAAAAGAGAGTAAAACTTGTGTCTTTTGCTGTTACTCATATGGGTTTATCCTAAAGGTATGCTCTTGCATTATAACTTCATAATTACATTATGATGATGTTAAATTTAGTTTGTGTTAATACTTATCTTCTTAGGGTCTTAACTATAAATCTCTGGATTTAAGCTGAAACTGGCATGAAATTCCTTGTTCTGTGAACAACATTTATTGACAATTATGAATGCCCTTAGTTCAGAAACTCTTATCTGATTATGGTAGAATTTATTACTAATACTGAGTGAATTTATTAGTGGTGGTGGTGGGGGGGTTTAGATTTTGGTACTTGTACTTCCCTTTTTTGCTGCATATTATTGATGCGTCTTAATTGACTTTTCACTATTCAAACTGTCTGCTGCTTATTATTGCAGGTTTAGTATAGTTTTCTTCTCTGCTGAAATCCTTAGGGTCTTACCCACTAGATCATCTCCTGTTGCTGATCATTCACCCGACTATTTTTATGTCCTTTTCATTCCAGTTTATCTTTTTTATCACGAAAGAAAATCGAGCGGATTATCTGAAACATCATAACTCCGATAAGGTTTGCATTCTACTTTTAGAACCCTCTTATTCAGTACTAAATCCCAAAAAAAGGAAAAATATTTGAATAAACTCCTATCTTTTTTCAGACCCCACTAAACAAAAGTGGGCAAAGTTAGATTCCCACTTCTGATCATCTTCCCTTCTTCCTTCCAATTTTTGCTCATCAGATTTGGTTCTTTCCTACGAGAATCTTTGATGAAGCTGACAAGTTGATGTTTTTAGTAATTTTCTCATATGTAAGCTTTGAAGTTACTTTGAAAGAAATATCTCACATTAGTTGAAATATGGTTTCACAAGATACACAAACCAACCATACTTCAAGTAGTCTACACCACTTTCTGATCTCAAATCCAATTTCTTCACAAACCCATTTTGAGAACCCACATTTTGATGCATATGGTTCAGAAATCAATACTAGGGTCAGTTCAAGTAACCCTTTGTCAGATCATCACACTCTTGGTATTACCCAATTCCCTACAATTCAATCTCTTGGAGAAAGAATGTCAAGATCAATAAACCTTGTTCATGATCCTTCAATAGTAGTACTTCCTGATGATCACTCTGACATGGGTCATACTAGGCATCTCATGGACCTTCTTGGAGCTTCAAATGAGGCCTCCCATGGGTCTAATAGGCTCTCACTTTCACTCGGTTCTCAAGTACTTCACAGTCCTCAGTATAGGCAGAGAACCTTCAGCTCAGAGCTCATGCTCCAAGCTTACTGTGGCGTGGTTAGTTCTACTGGTGATCAAGAAATTTGTAATCCTGGAGACTATTCTTTCATGGGAAACAACACCTCTTTTACTACCTTTTCTGTTGGTAATTCGATGTACTTGAAGCCTACTCAGTCGATTCTCGAAGAAGTGATCGATCTTGGGAGCAAAGACATCGAATTAAGTGAGGTTAAAAGGTTGTTCATGAGTAGCAGAGGACTCTGTGCTGAACTGAGGGTTGAATTGATGAGTACTGAATTCTTATCATCTGATAAACATGACCTCCAAATCAAATTTTCCAAGCTTGTCGCTTTACTAGAACAGGTTGGTAATTCTGAAAGTATCTTGATTTATATGTTTCAAACATATGTTACTGAACCGTGTCTTGATTTTACTAGCTACAATAAGTTATGTTAGATAATAATGCTGATGAATTTTGCATAAGTTTGTTCTAGGTAGAAGGGAGATATGATGAGTATTATCAGAGGATGGAAGATTTAATCTCATCATTTGAAATGGTAGCAGGAGAAGGGACAGCAAAATGTTACACTGCATTAGCATTACAAGCAATGTCTAGACATTTTTGTAGCCTAAGGGATGCCATAATAACTCAACTTAAGGTTACTAGGAAAACGATATCACCCGAGTTACCTAAGATTGGAAATGGGTTATCCCGTTTAAATTTGTTTGAACGAGAAGGCCGAAGCAGAAATTGCAGGATGTCCCTCCAACAAATTGGACTGTTACAAGGAGCTCAACGACAAGCGTGGAGGCCCATCAGAGGGCTCCCTGAGACCTCGGTGGCCATTTTACGTGCTTGGCTCTTTGAACATTTCCTTCATCCGTAAGTTATTAAGGGGTATCATTTGTCATGCATATGATTCACAACAGTTGTGATGATGTTACTGTATCAAGGAAACTGTTCTGTTTTTGCAGATACCCAAACGATTCTGAGAAGCTTACCATGGCATCACAAACCGGGCTTACCAAGAATCAAGTAAAAAGACACTTTTAGATTTGTTAAATATGTAACTACTAATGAGCAAATACAGCATTGCTTTTGTTGATGATTGGTGATGCGTTATGTAGGTTTCAAATTGGTTTATAAATGCAAGGGTAAGATTGTGGAAGCCAATGATTGAAGATATGTACAAAGAAGAATTTGGGGAGTCTTGGGCAGATTCTTCAGGGGAAGTTCATATTGAAAAAACAGATGATCAGTGAATGAGATGTTGGTTTTGTTTTGTTGAGCTTGAAATGCCAAAATGGTCTGTTTATGTAGTAGTGAAAGCTTTTTGTAAATGGATGAACAAGTACATTAGATGCACATTGATCTTCTTCATGAGACTTGATCGATTTTTGTACTAATCTTCTTGTTTTGTACTTACTCTTAGAGTGAAGCTTCTAGTCTTGAGTTCATTAGAATCATGCAAACGGTCCATGGATTTGCGTAGGCAAAAATGCAAACATGCACTTCTTTGAAAGACAAGTAAATGGAACGAATACCATTTTTACCTTGAAATAGACTCGGAGCCATGATGCATTATCCTTCCAATACAAATTTGTTGTAAAAAATACTTCGTTCACCGTAATACTAATTTGTTGGCATTCCTAACATTGAGTAATGACAGAACTGAGGAGGAAGTTGGCCATTTTTTTTTAATCAGATTACCTTATATTATAATGTTACCTTATATTATAGACTTGGATATTATAATGTTTATGTTCATTTTTACTTTTGACTCTAAATTTTATTTCATTTGATTATCAAAACTCCTACAATTAGGCTTTAAATTCGTTTTTAGAGTATTTGGAGACCAAATATAAGGTAATGGTGTTGTACAACCATAGAAGACAGTCCAAGACACTTCCTACATTTATCTCAATTTTTTAAAAAAACATTCAAAAATATCTAAAAATGATCATTTTTAAAATCCAATAATACTAGATAATTTCGAATTCGGTGATAAACATACTTTGATATGCTTACCATGGTTCTCATATGGTCATATTAATTAGGCCCAACGAGTGAATGAAAATATTTATTTTGATTCTAAACATTCATTTTAAATTAATGTCCAAATATTCTATAGTTGGGTCATAAACTTGTTTTAAGGGATTTTTGTAAATGTATATAAGACAATGATTGATTCAAAACCTTCTTATATAACCTTGAAAGGATTCTAATTGCTTTATTTCAATTTTGGCAAATTTTCAAAATATCTCAAAAATGGTGTTTAATTTAGCTTTAAAAAATTTCGGTCATTTGGGACGATCTTGGACTGGTGAGGGAATATCTTAATATGTTAAAAATGAATCTTATAGGTTTATATTAGGCCCTAAAAATAACTATAATCTTCTAAATGGGTTCAAGTGACCCACTGAATAAAGGGGGCTTCGCCACTATCCACAACTAGAGTTGTCAGAATCAGACCCGACCCGATAAGTTACCCGAAACCGACCCGGACCCAAAAAGTGAGACCTGAAAACCGACCCAACCCGACCAGAAGTTAACCCGAAATTGATTTGACCTGATATTCAAAGACCCGAACCCGATCCATGTTTGACCCGTTAGGGACCCAACCCGTTACAGATCCAACCCGTTACGGACCTGACTTGAAAAGAACTCGAAACCGATTGAAACCGACACATAACCGATATAACCTGATTTATAACAATTTGTTACCCGAAGTCACTGGAAGTGTTAATAATTGAATATACGTGAATATGACCTAATTTTGACAGACCTATTTTTTACCTAATATCTAATAACTTTGAAACCAAATATTTTTATTAATTTAATTATTTGATAAGTACATTTTTGAAAATAAATTTTTTATTTACTAAATATTCAAATAAAAGCAAAACCATCATGTCTATGCCAATGAAAAGTGAAATTAGAGCCTTTCAATTTAGGGTTTCATTGTTTCATAAATCTCATTGACGTCCTTTTTTTTTATCAAAATGACAATCATTTTCCTACAACCTACTCTTTAAATAACATTAAATAAAAAACTAAAATGTAGTTTTCATAAAATTCCGCAATAACCCGTTGAGAAACCAACCCGATTTTACCAAAACCGACCTTGACCCGAATCTAAAATAACTCGCTATAACCCGTTCAGAAACCAACCCGATTGTACTAAAACCAACCTTGACTCGAATCGAATACAACTCGATCTGAACCCGACCAAGCAAATAACCGATTAACCCGACTTGATAATGACCCGAACCGACCCGATAGGGAAAATTGACCAGATATGAACCGACCCGATAAGAATAGACATGTGATGGGTCAACTCAGAACTGATTTGTTGACCCGATTTGACACCCCTATCCACAACTAGTATAGAACCAATTTACACCAAGTAAGGCAAGTATTATACGTAGTGTATTACTTCCTTTGTTCTAGTTGTTTATGTATTTCATTGAATGTAATTTCATAAAGAGGTTTATATTTCTACTCTATTCCCTTTATGACAATGAAATTTCTTTCTTTTGCCTTCTAATGCCCTATCACTTGGTTTCACTCTATTAATTTTATAATACCTACTGCTCGAAACAACTTTTTATATTCTACCAAAATATATTCTTAACGTCCTAAAAAAAAACTTCCCATTTGCTACGTTTTATTTGTCCAATAAATAACTTTCATTTACACTTTATTTGTTAATCTACTCAATATAATATTTATTTAGAAACTTAACATAATATTATTCAGTCAAATCCCTTTTAACTTTATAAATTATTCTCCTCTCTAAGCTAAATAAAACAATAATGAAGTCCACTAAATAATATAACACAATACCACTAATAAAACTCTCCTAAAACTTCCATATGCAGAGTAAATGAGAAGTGTTTAAAGATGTATAAAAAGGAATCACTTACATGTTGATTAATAGTCCTGACTGTGTATAGCTAGCTGAACATACATGAACATGTTTTTGAAACTAAGAGTGGGAGGCATGGCTGTACAATATTGTCCATAAAAAAAACTAGGTAAGATAATACATTCAATGTGTGTACAACATAAGCTCATTTTACTTCCTAATAGTACAAATATAAAAATAAAAAATAAAAAAAATAAAAAAAATAAAAGAAAATTTTCATATTCCGTATTACTTTTTTTTTAGATAACTATTCCGTATAATGAAAAGTGTACAACGTAATTGTTAAATGGAGATTTAGAAATTATGCGGTGCGCAAACATAGATATAGATAGAATAACAGCAAGGGGGTGAGCGATAGGGTCAGCCATTGCCATTTCCTACAAGGTAAAGGACCCTTTCAGCCTCATCCTTTAGCATTTGGTTTAAGCCTCTGTTGCTCTTCTTGTTTGTTGGAGCCTTTCTTTTGAAATTTATTTTCTCTTCTTAATATGCCTTTTTGCTAATAATATTTATTTTACTATCCAAAAAAAAATATATAATTCACATTACCCAAAAGAACGACGTATTTCATATACATACCCAGTACAACATCATCTTAGCGTTGCACAGTGCTTTATATTGCTGGTGTTCGAACCAAAACATCCGGGGGTTCGGACAAAGGTCCAGAGGTTAGGCCATTTGCCAAAACATACTCGCAACCTGAAGCATACTAACTACTAAACATAGCAGCAAGTTCCATACTCGTTGGAGCAATTGTTCTTCATCTACGGCTACTATTCACAATTATAATTACAACATAAAGTGAGACAAATAAAGCTACAAACAGAATCCCACTCGAGAAAGCAGGCATTATCTTCAGCTTCATAAATTATATACAATGTGTACAATATTAGCTTCCTGCAGGAAAATACCAAACTAATTATTAACCGAATCAGCACAAAAGAATTTCTCAATCAGAAAACAAATATTGCAGTGACATCCCTTCAAAGGGAATTAGTTAACAGTCCAATACCATCAAGAAACTGGCTGAAAGTAGGTTTTTCTTCACCTGTCATGCCCAGTTCCTTTTGGCCCGGAATTGGGTGAGTTTGTCCCTCCATTGAGCTGCCAAAACAGTTAAACAGCACAATAACCAGGCAGAAGGTTAGTCTAGTAAGTTAACAAATAAAAGATAAAAGATAATGAAGCAGGGTAAGCCTTGTAAGTTTTACCTCATGTCACATAGGCAAAAGCTAAGTCAATTTAGAAGCATGCTGAGATCTTGTTAGCAACAAGGTACCAACAATCAACAGGTAAATTTCATAGTTAACATATTTTCCGTTTTAAGAAGTTTTGAGTTTTTCAAAAAGGCGCATGTACATTTCTTCTTATGTCACACAACATTAACACGGGAAATTATTTACTACATAGTGTTAGTTTCTGTATCATTCTAGTTGCAAGGGAAAATGTGGTGCTGGGACCACAAACAGATGTAGTAGGTAAGGAACTCTAAGATAAAAACAGATGGAAAAACACAAGGTAACATTCTACCTGCTTCTTGATAGCGCTCCTCACAAGCAGCACTAAGCATATTGCGCAGCAGGTTAAATTCTGTTGTCTCTATACATGGCTGACCATTAGGCCTGGATCAAGTCACATGTATAAGAAACCATATACCACATTGATTAACACAATAGTATGCATCAAGAGGAAACCAATAAATTTGGAAGTGTACATATACTTTCCTGCCCCAAAACCTCAAGATAGAGCACATTGTACAGAACAAAAAAACTATTAATACAATCAGTTTATGATAGGATAACATCCAAATCCAATCAGAGACTGGAACGGACAAGTGTATCAAGCAGGCTGGTGAATCTAGCACCGCAAGCATAGAAACAGGGAAAATACACTATTTCAATCAGATATCCAGTTCCTAAGGTCAATGAACCCTAGTCGACTCTTTGAGCAGAAGGGCATGGTGGGTACAGCTAAAGTGACAAGTAAAAATGGAACCTCAGCAAATTAATAATGAAATTAACCTACCGATCCATCTCTGTAAATGACAAAACATCTGATGCAGGGCTCACGATTAAAGTCTTTGGAGATTCAACAATCTTCATACCATCACTATGAGCCAAGTTCCTGTTAACTTGTATAGGAACCTGTGTAGACACAGATAAGCTTCAGAGCAAAGCTTGGAAGCTATTAAACTAACAAGGTTAGATACACTTTGTCATAATTTCATATCAATAAACAAATCAAAATTGCATGTAGAAATTTCTAAATTTTCTTGTTCATAGATACCTTTGTAGTGAGAAGCCAATGGTGCAACATTAGTTGACTTTTTCCTCTATATTTTTTTTGCAGTTATGGTTTGTCCACAGAAAGCATGTTAAAGTGGAAATGTGTAGAGATAGGAAGGTTAAATTAGTGATGATATATAGAAAGATCTCAATACTGAAAAAATATAACTGTTAGTCCTAAGTATGAGATGCCTTCAATCAAATTATAACAGCTGGGGGAACATGTGCACCAACTTTAAATGTAGATTTAATAGACTATGAGGAAAAATAATTAACCAAATTAACAATCATCAGAGGTGCATCGGTCATACAGCATAACATCAAAGACACAAATATCACCTATATCAGAATGCTAAATACAAAAAAATGAAAAATATAAATTGATATTTCAAGAGTATAAGGCAACTTGCACTGAATTTAAGCAAAAATTCACAAAAACTGCAATTGTTGGCGAGATTCCAAAATCGGAATCCACCAAATTATAGTGTTAAATTCTAAGAGTAAGAAAAGAAAAAAAAAAAAGGTCCCTTGGCTGAAGAAGAGAGAAAATTTTGAACAGCCCAACTGGAGTGACTAAATTGGAAGGAAATGTTATGTACCTTGCATCTCACAGCAATATTAATTGCATCTGAAGGTCGAAGGTCAAAGCTGATACATTCGTCTTCATTATCAACCTATACCAACAAAATAAGGCATTTCCACAATTAATTCCATTGTTCACCAAGATAAATCCTTAAACAATAAATCAAAACATAGCATTATACATGCCTTTGTGAGATATATCTGAGCAAAATATGCTTCATGGACCCTCTTAGTTACACGGACAAGTTTGACCTGTAAAAATGTATCAGAGCAATAAGCATCATGGAATTTAAAAGAAAGAATTGCAATTTCCATCAAAGAACCATTGGGAAGGGAATTTTTCTTTCGCAGACTTACATTGTATCCCATTTTCTCAATCATCTCCTTCATAATTTGATACATCGTTGGCCTAGCCTGCACATTTCATCAGAAAATGATAAAGATTCCAAAACAATGGACATCATAGTTGATTTGTTACATAACAAACAAAAGCAATTGAGTTACAAGTTATTGAATATACACGTACAATATGTACATTACGGATAGCAGCCATGAGCAACACACTTGGCATCTCCACTGCAAGTACACATAAACACAGACATTAAAAAGTTTTGGGCATAATTCAAATATTGCACAGATATTCTTGATGAAGGTATCTATGTACATACAAACAATTATTGGAAGAAGAAGACCAGTTCCATCTTCCATCTTAAGAACAATAGCTGGATGTGGAGCATAATCTGGCAGATGGCCACCTTGAGGGCTGTTATGAGCACATTTTAATAATCTTCCATCTCTCATTTTAATTGTGAAACCATCTGAACCACTTTTCACCTCAACTGCAATAAGCCAATACAAAAACACTGATTAATAGTGCGCTCAAAAGAACATGTGAAGAAATTTGAACCTAGAAACAGGAGGCACATAATTTTGCAAAGCACCAATACGGCAACACTGAATGAAACTAGTTTGCAACGATGCACACAGAATCGACTTTTATCTACTCTCGCCTTTAAGTGCATCTAGTTAGAAAATGCAAGTTAGATCCTAATTTTACATATATTACTAATCACCTAGGGAATAACGAGAACTACCAATCCACCACAATATACCAACAATCCAACACAATGAATAGAGTGATAGAACACACTGGGAAAGTGATCTAAAGTTAGAAGACATGCTCACACAAAGAACAGACTGGGAAAGTGATCTAAAGTTAGAAAGCATTTATGGAAATTGATAGCACAGATACACTAGATCATGAGTAACCTAGGAAAACCAGGCATTAGCAAGCATGAAAACTGAATCATAAAATGAACTGATGAAATTTATACTAAGTACGACAAAATTAGTATACCAATGTTCAGCTCATTCAATCTCATTTAAAATGACAATGGTAGCACACCCTACCGGCTTCAATCACACTGGAGTTAACATAATCCTCATCATTCTCCTCAAAATTCTCCGCTCTACTACCACTTCCATTGGAAGAAGAACTGAAAGTGCAATGAACTGAACCAAGCCTTCGGATGTTAATAGGGTGAGTAACCATGCCCGCGCTAGTAGTCCGATGACGTATACTCTTATCACCCCAAAATGTACTTCTGAACATGGCATCCTTCATCAGAGAGATACTAACTGGTACTTGATAAACTCCGAACTGCTTTGCACGAATCGCAGGACAAACAACTGGTCCATGTAATGACGTCATCCCTATTCCGAGTCCTAAGAGCAACAACCGTCACAACATTTTTACATGAACAAGGTGATAATATTTAAAAGATTAAACCAGTTAGCTGTCGTCTTAAAATGCACCGACAATAACCAAGACCTACTCAACTTATGCAAGCAAGATAAGATATCTTTCAAAATTTGATGGCTACTTAATCAATCCAAAATACATTTCCCGCTATGTACTACTTAGCATCAGGAAAGATAGTTCCTTTTTTCCATCATAATACTATGGAAACAACTTAACATTCAGACTTTCATATAAAGATACCATTCTTGGACCAAAAGTCTGATACACAACCAAATAAAGATAACACAACAAACAAAACAACACTTAAAACCCACAATACACTTCAAGCAGAGAACAGTATTATTTATACAATTATAATCCCCCCATCAAATATAAACCGGGCGTAGTACCAATACTTCGGGTCGAATTCCATCTATCCTACACACAGAGAAATAAATAATACCCCCACAAGGCATAATTGATAACACCCACATTTAGAAAGATATAATCTTTAACTTTGCATATCACAATCACAAGAATCATAGTACAAAAACAGGATAAAAAGTGCTCAGATTCTGTAATCAAACCTTTTAAAATAAGAATCTTTGGAATCTGGGAATATCTCGATGGATCATATAGCTTGAGAATCTACAACTAAAGAGCTCAACGATCAATTACCTGTTAAAAATACAATAACCCAATTTTGGAAACTTTATAATATGAATTGGTTTTTAGAATTGAATCATAGTATATGATAAGAAATTGGAAAATTTTGATGGGAATTTGAGACCAGAATTGAGGGTTTTTTTCAGGAGAGAGATTGGAAAATACAAAATGGGATAGGGATAGGGATAGGGATAGGGATAGGGATAGGGATGGGGATTGGGAATGGGTTGGTTTGTTCAGTAAAAGGACCGACGAAAGTTGATCAAGCAAAGAGGCTAAATTTGGATAAGAGATTCTTCGGTCCCTTTATTTTTCGGTTCTTTCTTCTCAGATATGGGAAGATATTTTATATTCACAGAATTGAGTTGAATGGCTTCATCTTTCGGGTCGATAAGGAGACAATGATCTTTTGGACTTTGGAATGGTAAATTTCGATTTTTGTAGACTTTCGGTGAGGTGCATAAGAGATTCGGATAAAGTATATGTTTTGAATGAGTATACTTTGATTACTTGCATACTTTGCTTTTTTCAAAATTGCATATTATGTTGACCTACTAGTTTGATAACTTGATTGCTTTATATTTTTACACAACTTGCTCAAAAGGATCTATATCGTGGAAATGACATCATTGTTGAAATGATTTTGAAAAAACAAAATATCCTAAAAATTAGAAGAAAAAAAGTCCAATTGTTGTATTAATACTTATTAACGAATGCTCGTCATAAGAAAAATTGAACTTATTGACATCGTTTCAAAAAAACAAAAATGGGAATTAAAATCATAGACATGAACTTATCGTTGTAAAGAAATTGACATCAATTTGGTCATTAAAGATGCTAAAAGACATTTTAGTCACTGAAATAGGTATCACTCACTAGAAATATTATTGTTCTAATCTATGCTAAATCAATCTAATGTATTATCACGATAAATATTAGTTTTAAGATTTAAACTTAGGACAAAGATGAAATGAATGAGAATTCTTACCAACTTTACTAACAATTTAATGTGCATTTATAATCCACTCGAAAATAATTAAGCTGTAGAATTAATAAAATGAATAGTACTCTTATAGACTTAAGACATAGAACTCTTATGAGGGGACTGGAATCTTGCACATACAAATAAGATAGGTGAAGTGATTCTTGCACATTCAAATAAACAGGAAATTAAGAGCACACAGTAGTACAAAAAAAAAAAGAAGCAGCAAATATTAGTTGCTAGCCTTCCATGAACATTGTTGAAAAAGGATTAGATGTTTACAATGAGGAAAAGAATGAAAATAGTAACACGATACGAATGTTACTTAGCTTGCATTAGAAAGATGGACCAAACGTGGTCTATTTTGATCTTATAAATTCTTTCAAAATGACCAAGTTTGCTCCATTAATCATAAATAAGACCTTTAAAACAATTATAACTAATTAAGACGTATATACTATGCCTATATATGCCTGCATTTTGGATTACTATTAGAAGCCAGCTCCGGGATTCAAATTGGTGGGACTGTCATTTGCTAGACTAATATAGGACAAGCATCACTGGGGTACAAGACACAATCCTCGGCTGCTTAGGTCATCTGTTAATTTTGGTTCTTCACTCTCACAAATTTCATGATCATCTGTAACCTGCAACCACTTTTGGATACGTTCTTTAGTCTCGATCAGTAATTACCATTAATCACACGCATACCACACAAATTCATCCTTTACCCTCTTTATATTCATTCACAACCAAATATTAAGACTCGGAATTGTAAGTATGCAATGTAGTACGTCGTTCATGAATGACATATATATATACTTGTAATGCATGCATGGAATCCTAGTAATACTTAGTATTCTCACCCTTTTACTGTTGGAGCTTTTGTTGCGCGATGCTAACTTCATGTATGGTACACTTAACGTCTGCAATCAAATTCAACATTTATATGATCGATCAAGTAATACTTACAAATTCGAATGATATTAAAATACCTTAGCTAAGCTTACTTATCCTAATTATAATGTATATAGTTATGCCTTATTTTTTTTTTAATTCATGAACTCAAATACTCAGAACATAAGTTCCAGGAAAAGTGGAAAACGACCAGATAAGGGAAAAGATGGACTAATAATAAGCTCAAATAAGATAAATTCAGGATTAATATATAAATTCACATGTACGTGCATAAGGTCTAATTATTTCAGGTTAGTTGAGGTAAAAAGAATGCATAGAGTCGATCTTCTGTTCATACCTCAACTTGGTTTTGAAGGAATTTGATATATCCGATCGCTTCCATCAACACAGAAGCCGTGTCTGTCTGCCGAGCACAGTAAATCCATAAGCCCCGATGTTTAGATTAAAAATAAAATTCTAACCTAGTCACACATTAAACTAAAGTCGTGTATATGCACACTACGTTACAGTGCAACAAATTTGCAAAATGGCACGTTGATCATGTAATTAAAACAAAAATCATCTTGACTTCTATTAAAAGAAACTATAATAAACGCTCTATGATAACCACATTTGTACTTATGACATTACAAATTCAGACTAATTACGAAGTTAGGAGTATATTAATTTTATGCTGCTGTGTCAATTTTATGTGTACATGTACTATAATTTTTAATCGATAGATATGAAACAAATCATGACAAGGTAGCTTGATTCAATCTTGAAAGCTACTTTCACGCGATTTCTAATCAGCTAATTAATTAACTTCCCATTTTGACTCATTTTTCATTCAAATTAGAGAAATTGTACGTCTTTTGATTTATCCAAAAGAAACTAAAAAGTCAAGCAGAAATAGTTAAGTTATAATATGATATGTCATATACATGTAACATTTTTGGTCAAAAAGTTGCTTCTTTTGATCATGTATTACTAATATTGAGTTATAACTATAAAACTTATATATATACATGTGGATGTCAATTAACTTAACTAGTATAAATTTATGTGATATCTATGACTTAAAAATCTGGGATCAAATTTCGGCTACATATCATGCTTTTTCTTTGAAGTTAGCCCTCTTTACACAAATAAAAAATAATTGGATAATTTATAAGAAACTACCATTTAAAAATATCACCTTATGAAAAACTACCATATATAACCAATCTTGTTAAAAATTACCATATTAAAAAATTCAATTGTATGAGATCACCACATAGTGGTTTTCTGAGCGTTGACCTAATTTTATAGTGTTAACTTGACATGTGTGGCTGGCTGAAAGTTTTTTATTTTTTTCTATTTTTTACTTTATTTCCTTCCATCTTATCTCTTACTGAACTTGTCTTCGCCTTCTTCTTCCTTCCCTCGTTTCCCACTTATCCAAAAATTTGACAATTGAACATCATTAGCTATGAGTTTCGACCAAGGTAATACAAGGAAATAAAGGAAAAAATAAATAAATTTCAGCCAGCCACACGTGCCAAGTCAACACTGGAAAACCAAGTCAACGTCCAAAAAATCATTGTGGTGGTTTCGTGCAATTGAATTTTTTAATATGGTAGTTTTTGATAAAATTAGTTTTATATGGTAGTTTTTCATATGATGTTGTTTTTACTTGGTAATTTCTTGCAAATTACCCAAAATAATTACTGCATAAAATTTACTAATATGATTAGAATTTAGTTCATACATCACTAAATTCACAAAGATATTTGTAATGGAGGATGTAATGACAATGATGTCTTAGTCTAGTAGCTTAGTAGAAAGATAGGGAGTAGTGATATTTATAGGTTAGAAAGAACAGTAGGTGATTCAAATATTGTTGCAAGATAGAGTTATTATATTATACATTGTTCTAAAATATTTCTTGAAAACTCGATCGGTTCCATATTTGCAAGTCTCCATCTCTAAATAATTGATCACCTTCAATATAGCCAAGGATCATTTTTACTGAATTGAATTAAATAATTAAATAAAACTATTATTCAAATGTTAACATTGTATTTCAGTCATGCTAATATTCACATAGTAATTAAAGGTCTCTAGGCTGGTCCCATTTAGGGCAATTAACCCAAACAAGTTCAAGCTAGGTTTAAATTACTAAATTTAGAAAGGGTTCTATTATCTAGTGAGAGTTTGTGATAATACATTTAATATTGATTACATCTATACTGGTATCAAAATTTCAGGGCATTGCATGTCATCTCTTCATGTAGCACCTTGGCAAGTAACATATCATTGCGCCATGTCATGCTCACACCTTAGCTAATATTATTTTCTTAATTAATCTATTGTAAATCTCAAAGTAAGTGTAATGAAAGTAAAATTTTACAAAAAATACAAAATAAAAAGAATATTTTCAAACTATTTGCTATAACTAATGTTAAACAAAAATAGTCTGAAATTAATATTGAGAAATGAGAATCAAGCAAAGCATTGAGGTTGCACATAGGCTTGCTATGTGTTACAGTATTACCTACCTTTAACGGAGGGAAAGAAGCGCGTGAATCGAACCGTTGCTTTTTGGATGCCATTTGATGAGTTGATTTTTGCTCCATAATGTAGTTGTTTGATTCAGTTGGGACGTCTCCATCATTGTTAACGGAAGCAAGCTTTAACAAAAAAACGTACAAAAATTAAATTAATACAAGTAGATCACGGGCCCTATAAAAAGATAGAAAAAAATCATGTAAACTTTGCAAGAAAAGAAAAGAAAAAGCTTAAGGTTCTGAAAAAATTTATATAATTTCAGTGCGTAAAGCTGAGATGAAGGTATCCTACAAAAAGATAAAAGAGTTACGTTGGACCATATAATATTTTTTCTCTTTCAATTATGTATCAAACTCATTCAACTTTCAAAAGAATAATAGTAGCGAGTAGGTTTTTATTCATTTTACTTAAACAACTTATAGTATACTAACTTATTGATTGATCTCTTTAATTTTTATTCTTTCCTACTTATAATATATATATGTTGTCCTTACTATTTAATGTGTATGTCATCGTTACTATATTATATATATACTTACTAGAACACTAACACACGCTTGTAAAAGGATTAAAAATAAACATTTAATTTGTTTAGTAATAAGAACTTAGTAGTATAAATTTGAAAGTTTGACAACGCAAATTGCTACGCGCTGCTCATACACCTTCTTTTGGTTCTTCTGCTACCTACAAGCTACAAGTAACAAATAGGAATTCAGCAAATTAAATATTCGCACTTCTTTGATTTTTAAGGGAAAAACAATATATATATATATAGAGAGAGAGAGAGAGAGAGAGAGAGAGAGAGAGAGAGAGAGAGAGAGAGAGAGAGAGAGAGAGAGAGAGAGAGAGAGAGAGAGAGAGAGAGAGAGAGAGAGAGAGAGAGAGAGAGAGAGAGAGATGTACTCATTCTTAGCAATATTGTTGCAACGTTTGAGACCTTTAGACTGTTGCAAATCATGATCAACGCTGAACCGAGGGCTACCATCAAACAGGTTTAGGAGATTATTACATGGAGAAGAATGATTAAAACACTCTCCACTTAATAATCTTGCAGTAGCAAAGAGATCGAACTCAACTTGAGCATTATTAACGATTTGATGATCAATTGTGCTTGAGCTTGAAGATATTGGTGAAGACATGTTGGTTTTTGAGACATTCATAATATCAGAATAACGTGGCAATTACCACAACGTTGTGTACATGGTGTAATAATATGAATGCATGCGCTCCAATTCACATGTTTTGTGGTACGTAATTAGGGCTAATACATAATCCATTATTTTTGAAAGTTGTAAGCACAACTTAATTGTTGTTTACTCTATTAATATAATAGAGTCAGAACTCAGAAGAAAAGCTCGATTAATCCTCGTGTTCATTGTTATTCTACCTTTTGCTTTATCGACTAAGTGCAGTCTTACATTATTATTCTCTTTCTGCAAGGTTCAATGACACCTCAATTTGATGCACACTTACAACATGTCAATATGTAACAGACAATTGGTGTAATAGGAAATACCCATATTTAGTTATAAGTGATTACTGATTAGTACATTTAATGAATTAATTAAGGAGTTAAGCAGTGAAATTTGTGAGATAAGACAGAGAAATTGATTTGCACCACAAAAGTTCATATCAGACTGGAAAGTGGGATATATAGCCAGAGAAACATGTACGCGACAACGGGGTATGGGAAACTTTGCTTTAAAATGCTTATCTCTTTTGCTTTCGACCGACCTCCAATATAATGTAGCCCCATTATCAGTTGCACCTTTGCTGTTTTAACTTTTCTTTTCTTTTTTTTGGCTCATTTTACATTTCAAACTAATACTGCATTAAAAAAACAAAAAATAATTCCTTTCAAAAGCAATATCACATAGATTATTCTTTTCCTTTGTTTAGATGGATGCATGTGTTTACTGTTGTAGAGAGACAAAGAAAATGGATCAAGTAGAGATAAATCAATTTTTGAGAAGGTGTATGTAATTTGCCTAATCTTGATAACGTTTTTCTGATAAATTATGTGTACATATCAAGGCCGGGGTATTATAAGGTATTTCAATTCTTACATAAGAGAGTAAATTTTTTTTTAGGTTAAATAGCATGACTATTATAGAAGATCAATATCCATGAGATAAGAAATGTTCTGCCGAAAGTTCAATACAAGCATTATATCATCTACCTAGGTTGAACTAGTCTGGCTGTCGATACAAGCATTATATTATCCCTCCTAACATGAACACAAACAAACTCATCAATAGATTCTTCTATGGCTCTAATTTCGTCCACGAACATAAAATCAGCACTGTAACCCCTTTCTTTGCCTCTGATTTTCCGCATTATGTCTAAAGCATCGCACTCCAACACAATCCTCCTCATGCCCATATTCCTCACCACTTCCATTCCCAAGAGGGCAGTAGCAATCTCAACCAAACTAACCGAATCATTTCACATCACATCTTTTATTTTTTATTTTTTGTGCGCATGGGTGCATGTGTACAATATTGTAGAGAGATGAAAGAAAAGAAATATGAGTTGTAAATTTCAGTACGTAATTGAGAATGTGTAATTTAACTTAACTAATTTGCCTAATCTCGATGACATTTTTCTAATAACATTGAGAATGATGTAGGTATTTATGTATGTCAAAGGGTATTAAAAGGTATTTTAGATAAGTTTTCTTAATTCTAAATAATAATTACTTAGGTACTGTACTAGAGACTATCTATCGCTATTACTATTCACTATAAAATAATCAGAGAAAAAAAAACTTTTCCGCAAAAATTACTTTTCTCTTTTCCTATCAATTTTTATAGGATAGTTAACTATAAATTAGGCTAAAATGAAATTATTCCTAATAGTTTGCGGAGTACATCTGGATGAGTGTATATTGTTGTTTTGACTTACTTTTATTTTCCTTTATTTTAATTATTTGAGCTGTATCACATCACATATACTCTGCGTAAGATTTGCCAGTTGCTAGTTGCCAGTTGCCAGTTGCCAGTTGCCAGTTGCCACTTAAATATATTGATAAACTTGAGTTATTGTACCTCCGGGCTCCGGCTCTCTGCCCAAGAGCCCAGCCCGGCAGCCTACAAAAAACAGACATTTGGACAAGGAATATTTTAGATATGGATCAAGTAGAGCAACAAGTCATTGGTATAACAAACAATAACATGGTTAATAATAGAAATGTCGGGGAAGAACTGAAGAAGGTACAGCCGTACAAGTGAACTTTGGTGTATGAAAGGATAACTAGCGGTTCCAGAAATTTTGTAGTATGGGTTTGAATCTACGAAATGAAGCAATATCTACATATTATTTGTTTTTATATCTACAAAATTCCCAAATTATTCATTCAATTCTCAAATGAAAATTGATAAAAAAAAAAAAAACAATTCCAAAATCATTCATTCAACCAACAAATAACCAAATAACCAATTGTCCAATTCTCAAATAATCCGTTCAAATATTCAATTCACATTTTACAAATAAAAAATTAAATCAATTAGATAATTAATTAAATTTGAGGAATGAGAGATTGAGAAGAGCTTACAATGGTGAATGGTCAAAGACTCAAAGGAGAAGGCACCATCGAGCCACCGCGGACAGGAGTGGAGGACTGCTGTCTGCTGGCCGCGGAGCCCGTGAGCAGTGGCGACGTGGCGTGGAGCGATGTTGGCGCTGGCATGCTGCGATGGACTGGTGGAGGACAGTGGTCAGTGGGTAGGGTTTTGGTGGCCTGGTGGGTGACTCGGGCAAGCAAAAGTGTAGCACAAGTCGTCAAGTTGTGAATGTTAAAATAGAAGGAAAAAAAAAGGGTGGGAGGGCATTCGAACATGGGGTATTTGGGTAAAAAGAAAGAATGCATACCAGTGAGCTAGTGTTGTATATGAGTTTAATGTGTTGTAAAAAGTATATAAGGATTTTTTTTTCTAGTATGGGCTCAGCTGAATCCACTGAACTCATACTAGATCCGCCCATGAAAAGGAGACCACCGTACAAAAGTACAAAATAACCACCACCATAGACCGTACCATATAAGATATCACGGAGACCGAAAAAGGTGGGAGAGGCATCGTAGGAGGCCGCGGCAGCAATAGTAACCACGTTGGCAGTAGTAACAACACATTTCTCATAACAACGGGGACGACGTCTCTGTGGGATGCTTAGAAGAATTACCTAATATCGTTTCACAATTAACGTGATTCATTAATTTGAACAACATTTAGCAAAATATATACAACTTCTAACACGACTACATTTTATGACTTCTAGTACCCTACAGTCTCATCTCCAAAATGATTACTCGTAACTATTTTCCTCCAATTCCTCCATGGAATTACGAAAATTCCCACGCTAAAGTAAAAACTAGGGTGATTTAAAGAAAAGAAATAACTACTTTTTTTATTAGTTTTTTATTTGGTTGTTCATTTCAAAACAAATCATATATAATGGAGTATATAAAAAGAAAACACACTGCAAAATAAATATAAAAAAATAATTTCAAAAATCCTTCATTTTCTAATTTCAAGTTTCCAAATTTTGTCCACATAACGGTATCCAATCAAAATCTACATGTATCGATCAATATATATCTGTTAAGGGAAAAGAAAAGTACAGAGTAAGAGATTTCCTCGCATAATTTGCTGATTCCTCAAAATAACTTTCCTCACCTTTAAACAAGGTAACAAAATCGATACAAAGTACTTTCCAATCTAAGATACTCTCATCGGAAGTATTATGTATATAGTAAGCTCCCTTCCAAACACACGCACTAAAACAAAGACTGAATACAGCAAAATCCAAAACCAAAAAACATTTAATCTCTATCCCAATTCATCAATGCTTGACATTCCCAATAAAGGTAATTAGAAAGCCGACAAGCATAAGTCAAACCATCAAGTCCTAATCGAATCGATCAATAAATTAAGTCTAATTAATTTTAAAAAAGATAAACTTTTAGATTGTATGGGTAAGTTATTGGATCATGGTTTTGACATCACTTGATTTGTCCAAAAACATATGGTTAATAAGCATTCCACTTGTCAAATGGGGCCAAAACATGAGAAGGAAAAATTGTATTTGATTCAATAGTTTTAAGTTATGGATGTCCCCATTAGATAGCACATATAAGCTCACCACCACCTGCTTTCCTTTGATTGTAAATACCTTATTTGTGGGCAAAGGATACAGTATATTCACATTATCTCTAAACATTCATTGATAAAATAACAAACACCTTGTTGTTCCAAAAAGATCTCACTAATTTTAGGTTGTATTAACTGACTTAAACATTTGAGTGGGTCCCCTCGGAACATCATCTCAAGGCCAACTTATTTTGCAATGCAAACTTTCACTAATTCAAGTCCAAAGGTAGTTCTTCTCAAGACTCATTTTTGCATCCTTCACTCATCATCATCATCTATATTTCTTTACTTCTCCAACACAATTGGTTATTAGTCTGCTAACAGGAGTATTGATAATTGAACAAATAGCCAACAAAAAAAACCCTAAAAATATCAATTAAATCTCCAAAAATAGAAATTACAAATACAATTATGAAAATAGAAGAATTTTTTTTAAAAAAAAAATAGTACAAAAGTAGTAGAATTGAAAGATAGAAGTGAAACCTAAAGTTGAGATGGTGAGTTTTGACGTTTTGTGAAATTGAAAAATCATGCCAAGCAAGAGAGACACGAGTCTAAACTAGCATATTCCTGCGGATTTTACACATTTAAAGATATTATTTTCTTCCATGGTCATTCATACTTGCTTTAATTTAAATCTTTCAACTAGATACTTTTTTTTTTATTTTTTTCAAGTATTATTTGGCTACTTGTTTTGAGGTCCGTGGAACCCTCAAATTGTTCATATAGAATTATTTTTTTTTCTTCTAGAAGAGGCAAATCCAACAAACAAACATAACTAAAGCAAACAAAAGAAAAACAACACACAACTAAAATAAAAACAAACTAGAAAACCAACCAGCTACTAGGCTAAGGCATGAAAATTAGGGAGGGACAAAGCGAGAGAACGACATACCTCTAGCATCCTTTTCAAGAATACGTTTAAAATCAATTAGAGCACTATCCATGAGTGCAAAGTGGGATGAATTTATCACTCCCTGATTGGCCAATCAATTCGCCGCTCTGTCACTTTCGCGATAGACATGACAAACTTTGATTTTCCAGTCAGGAGCATGAAGGAGAGCCTTGCAATGATTGATAATACGAGTGCATTCCCCACACATGGTAGCTTCATTTGCCAAAGCCTTCACATAAGCCATATTGTCTATCTAAATCTTCAACTTTGAAATCCCGAGTTCCCTTACTAGAAGGAGCCCTTTTTGTAGAGCTAAAGCTTCTGTTCGAAATGCTTTGCAAATCCCATAATTAGCTGTAAATGCTATAATCCAACAGCCAGCTGAATCCCTTATCACACCACCACCACCAGTAGGGTCAGGTGATCCTTTTATTGCACCCTCGGTGTCCAGAACGTATCAAGCCATTTCAGGTGCATTCCATCTTATAAAGACCTCCTCTTTCAACCTTGTCGAGGCATGTGTTTCATTTTCCAGCTTGTTGAGGCTTTTGATGTATAGAATTATAGATCATGTATAGTGTTGATACGAATTATTAAAATTTAAATAATGTTTATTTTATAATTTTGTGAAGTAAATTTCTTTAGGCCATATGATGTCATGGGATGATATATTGAAACCATTAATGATCTTATGAAACTAACCTCAAATTAAGTTCAAATAATAAAAAAAAACTACTATTATGTTTATACAATCAAATAATTTTTAGATTTTGAAAAGATATCATTCTTTGTACTTTTTGCAGAAATTAACACTTAAGTAAATTACGGAAATAAAGTAGAAGATAAATAGCAAGAAACACAACTATTTTACGTGGAAGACCTTTCTAACTCATGAAAGGAAAAACCACAACCCTGAAGAATTTTCACACAAATTTCACTAATATAATTTACTTAGTAGTTTCCCTTCAATTTCCTCTATTGAATATAGAGTTCTTTGTAGTTCCACAACGAGATGCAATAAGGGGTGGCAAAAAATGACCCAACCCGTCAACCCGACCCAAACACAACTCATTTATAAAGGGTTGGGTTGAAATTTTCAAACCGAGTAATTAAATGGGTCAATCCAACCCAACTCAATCCGATTAATAAACAGGTTGGGTCAGGTTAAAATTTACATTTCGATTTCAACCCGACCCGGCCTGATTATTATTGGGTTTGATTTTTATATATGGTTCGGGTTTAATTAATGTGGGTCATAAACTCAAGTCATAATTATCACCAGTCAACCTTAGTTTCTACTTTCTATTTGCATTCTGCAGCTTTGCTTCTTCACTCTTAGTCTTCAAATTTTCATTTGTTTCATCTCTTCGTGCCTTCTTCTTCACTTCTCAGTGCTCTATACCTCTTCTTAACATATTGTCAAACTTTTCAATTTTGTTTTATTAAGACTATGTTAAGATTTGAGATTCTTATTTTGCATGGTTTAGAACTTGGAAAATTAAAAACTTAAATAACTTTTACTTATTAAACAGGTTGGGTTGGGTCAACCCAAACTCATAGCGGGTTGGGTTAGGTTGAAATTTTCAACCCATTTAATAAACATGTTGGGTTTGTATTGACATATTTCAATCCAACCCCAAAAGGGTTGAACCCGAACCCAACCTAACTCATTATCACCCCTAGATGCAATCGTTCTCTAAATAATATGATGTTACCTTAACAACAAAGGATTGTTCCCACAATCAAACCATATGGATGTCATCACCTATACATAATTCAAGAATAGGAAGGCCTTGGTTTAAGTTTGGACCTTGGGTCATCTCTCACTCTCAAATGGAAACATATTCAATCTAAGGTTAATTGTCTGGGAGTGAGTAGTGAGCTAGCATGTAGTGAGTCAACAAACACATGTCATGGGGGGCAATTGTAAACCCCACCATCACAAGTTCACAACCTATAATCCTATCATCACCTTTGTTTAAAACATCAACTCCTAGTTTAAACACCAAACACCATTCCTTAACTAGGGGTGTTCTTTACTATCAAAAGTTGAATAGAAATCATGAAATGAAATCATAAGACCCCAAGATTTTATAAAAGTCTATCAAATTCAAACCCTAAAATTCGTTAAACAAGGAATCAATCCAACCTTCAACGACCCACAATACGTAAATATCAAACACACATCACTGTCAAAAGCTATGGGTTTTCCTGAATACCGACTTTACCCGTACCCATCACTAACACAACCAAAAAAACCCAAAAAACAAATAGCCAACTAAAAATTGATTGAAGACTTGCCATTGATTGAAGAGGAAGATAGAGAGGATTAACAAATTATGTTCAACAAATCTGAAAGCTTTTGATAGTGATGTGTGTTTGAGTGAGGGGGACCATGAGAATGAGGAAGAAGATGACTTATTTGATCAAAATGTTGACGGCCATGAGGCATGAGCCATGACATTACTAAGAGAGTTGTCAGGAGCTTGAGGGGTTTTGCAACTGTTGAAAGGAATGATGAGAAGAGTGAGGATGAGGGATTGAGGGGTATGGTTTGATATACATGTTAGGATTGATGGTAGACCTTAATGAAAGTCACGATGAAGATGTTAGATTACATGGATCTGATAATCAACGACTTCATATAAATTAGGATTTTCTCCTTTGATTGTACTTTGTTTTACTTTCGCAAAATGATAGATTCTTCTCGTACTAATAGGCACGACGGTACAACTTCATACTTCATACTTCATAGTTGCTTATGCTTGTATGGAATTTTAAGTGTTACTTTGATTTGCTTTCGCAAAATGATAGATTCTTCTCAGCTTTCGCCCCGTATTACCCGATATGGACATTTAGTTCACAGTAAGGTATGGTAGTCTTATGTCTGTACCATCTGTTGTATGTCTTGTATTTATATGAGTAAATGTAGTCTTATTTTGACAAATAGCCTTGTGTGTGTTTTCTATACAGTTCATAGTGTATTGAGGCACAGTTGGAATCATGTTGTATCAATAAGCAAGGACGAGGTGTATCCATGGTGTATTCAAGGAGCAAAACAATTACTCCCCAAAAAATTTAAGAAGATTAATCTCAGCTAATGTTCCCTTCACCAGTACTCCCATAGTCCCATCTATCCTTCAGATACATGGATGCTGAGCTTTGTTAGGGAAAATACAGTTTTGTGTATGATGACTTATTTTTTAGTCACTAATTATAACCGCAAGTGCACGGCTGTTGCAGTACAATTACGGGTCGTCCTCTAGGAAGCTAATATAGGGTCAATTTAGCTCAATTCTATTAGATTACGCTAGAAATGAATCGTTTAGTGAAACTAATAACTAAGATTGCAAAGATTAAAATGTGAAATCGATAAGAGAAAAGCCTAGGATATTAATATATCCCCACTAACATGCATTAACCTTCATCAAATACACCAACATCAATGATCAAATCAAACAACCCTTCAATTATCCTAACCTCAACTTTCGCTTCTTGATTAGTCTAATTGTATTAGGTGTAGCCCTCTTAATCTCAGCTCTCGCTTCTTGATTAATTAGCAAATATCATTAAGACAAAGGAAATAATTAATCTCAGCCGTCGCTTCTTGACTAATTAAACCAATGAATTTAACCTAATGATTAATTTTAACAACCTAATAAACCAACCTTAATTTGACATTGAATTGATATAAGAATCCACTTAATACATGCTAGGGTTCATATATTAACATCCTAGAAAAGAAATTACTCACTAGTCATAACTAAATCCATAAAAACAATAATAAAATCAAGCATAGACATAAAAATCATAAAACTATAAGGAAATCAAATTCAATAACAAAAAGGCATGAATAAAAGAAACAAAATATAATGAACTAAAGAAAAGAATAGAAGAAACTTACTTGAGAATTAAATTGATGATGAACTAAGAATAAAATTTGATTATTCAAGAGAAACAAAGTTTTTGAGAGAGAATTACATAAATTAAACCATAAAACTAAAACCTAGAAAAAGAGAATAAGAGGAAGAAGAGAGGAGGAAGAAGAAGAGGCAAAAACCCTAAAAAATACTAGAATAATAGAATAATGAATGATCCTCACCCCCCCTCCAAATCCTAGCCTAATTAAAGACTAATTAAATTTCAGAAAAATAAAATAAAAAAAAATAAAAAAAATCTAAAGAAGTGATATGCTCTGCTGAAGTGCCGTGAAGAATTGAATATATTTTTTTTTTTTACTTTTGAGCTAATCTTCTTTAACTTTCCTTCACTTTAAACTTCACCTACAAATCAATATTCCACCATGTTTTTATTATTGAAATACATTTATACTAAAAAGCCTTAAAAATTAGCAATAATCGATATGATTAAAGCCGAAATATAATTAGAGACTTTTAGCATAAATTCGGTTAAATAAACCCGAAGTCACTCGAAACTTACCCAAAAGGAGTTTGAATCAACACCGAAAAGTACAAATAAATGTACTTATCAGTGTAGGCAACAAATAAGCGCCAGGCCACCAGTTCCGTTGTTCTATATTGCTTAATAGAGAACAAAGTAACAAAAAAAAGAAACTATAGTTTGGTATTGTAAATTCAACAAGGCGGCTACTCGTATTTCATATTTTCATACTACAATATTAGCGAACTAGCTAGTTAAAAGTCTGAACCAAATCTTTTGGATTCAAGTTGAACACTGAGCTAATTGAAAATCACTTAGCGACCGAACACCATGTGAAACCATTAGAGTTACCATTAGAGTTACCCTCACTCTCAAATCTATCGTAGGCATTGCATGGTAAGCTTTAGAAGCAGCCTACAAAACAAGCTCTCTGCACAGCCTATGCCAAAGGAATACGGAAGAGTGCAATAATTTATTCCAGATGGACTACCACCTCAGTTTAATTTAAATGTTCTAGGCCTCTACGGAATAATTTATTTTAAGCAATTATAATCAAAACCTGTTCGAATGCAATATATTGTTATCTTTTACAGATAACTTAATGGTACAATACTACAATATAATACGCTTTTTGTCATTTATTTCAAATTAGGTTATAATTCAAAAAGTTTAAATATGAATTTTCATTAAAGTTATGAGATATTCTTAGATGTATATTTTTATAGTGTAAAATTTTTATAGTTTTTCATTTTATAAATTTGGAAATAAAAATATTTGTAATTTTGCCTGTGAAAAGTTAAAAGAGCAATTTTGAAGAATAAAGGGAGTACTTAAGTGGAGGTTGGAGTTAAAAACGAAATAGCTAAAATTCATATGGAATGTCTGATTTAGTTTCAATGTCTACGAAAGGGACTAACCGCATCGGACCGTTAAAAGGCTATGTATTTTCATAGATTATAAGCATTCAGCATTCATAGGTTGATCATATTGGTCACACCAAGACACTTTAGGATTTGGTAAAGCCCGTAGGCGAAAGGGCAACTCTCTCTCTAGCTTCAAGATTGACAATGACCATCCATTTTAGTTTAGTAGCCGTATCATGTTTAAAGATCATATGCGTAATTTAACTGTATTAGTTTAATAGCTTGTTGAAATGTGTACTGCCCTGGTTAAGCATTTATGAAACAATCATGAGCAGCGCAGCTTATAAAGCTCAGTATATTTAACTAAATGCGACTGAAAAGACTTGATTGAAAGCTTCAAAGATTCTCGTCGGCAACGCAATCCATCTTACTCTTTCATAGGATATGTTCAGACAAATGGTATAATGCATTTTATCCTTTTTTAAGTTTTATTTCTTCCTTGACCCAAAAAAGTGAAAGATTGAGGCACAAAGCTTGTTGCCATTCCACCATTTTTATAAGGAGCTTCCACGTACAATGCAGGCAGGCCTTAGCTTATTACTCACTTGAGATAATATTTGCAAGGTTAGAGGAGGAAACCAACCAGGGGGCAATACACGATCCTAGGTTGATATGATAGGCATTCAACTTGATTAATCAGTATCCAAACATTGAGTCATATAAAACTCAAAACTTTCAGCAACTTTTTGAGGCAAAGACACGAGTACTCTTATTGATTCAGGGTCCTTCATTACGGGTAAAAATAGGCAATATATATCACTAGCTACAGGTCCCATTTGCAGCGGCTTTCCTAACCCAAAATCCAGATCTTCTAAGCCAAATTTTGACCATTGAGAAATTATCAGTGTTGCCGATGTATCTGTTATTACCTTTTTATCCTCTAATAAATCAATGATGGACCTTATGTAATCATCACTTAAGCGAGACTTAGCTTGTTGGACCAACTTCACCCCATGGCATAAGTTATTGCTCACCAAATCTTTAGCTTTTGTCTCGGCACACCCAAGCACAAATCCATTCCCATAATACCCCCGTGGTAATTCCGGCTTTAGCCTCTTCCTAATGCTGACTGAGAAAAGGAGCTTGACATTGAGCAAATGTGACAAGTTCAGCGATCTAACCCAAGACTGCCATGTGTGAGATGCGAGGGCTTCGAATGTGGTACATTTTTGTGACGGAATGATTTTCCTTTTCAAGGCTAGGATTTGGGAGGGGTTAAATGTTATGCATGTGGCCACAAGAGGCTGAGACTGTAAATACTTGTTCAGGGCAAAATGGCCATTTTCTCCTATCTCAGATGTACATTTAGTAAAACCAGGGTGAATAAAATTAACTTGTGCTGGGCACCTGGGTTTCAACCCATGTCGGCTGTGGAAGGCCTTCATTGGTGGTTCCGAATCGGGTTTGGAAGTTATGTGGGCCCATGCATTGAGAAATTGTGATGTGCCAATGCCGTCACATAGGCAATGATTTATGGCTGTGCACAGGATCATTCCACCACACCTCAGATTCGTTACCTGCATTTGACAATAAGAGATTACGAGGCAAAGCAGTCAAAAATTAAACCTTTGAGAAAATTGGCTTAAACCATTCCAAAATAATAATGTTATTTGAGAAAATCGCAAGGAATCGTGTTTTTTATTTTTGCAAATTTAATTAGGTTTTCCTGCATCATTTATTAAGATTTATTTTGATGGAAACAGAATCCTTGGTTTTATTTTCACTTCATATTTTGTGTATCTATTTCTTGGTAAGTGAGACAAATTTTCTCATGTCAATCTTGTTAGATGAAGAATTGGGTATTGTGCATTATTGGGGGGGGTGACTATAGGGATGCAGTGGGCGAGTTAAATAGGACTACATGGGATAGACATGAAATTATATTTATTACGGATATGTGGCTAGTGACGCCAAATATCTTACCCCACTCTATGCTTCTTCCATCCCATAACCGCAAATTTGCTCTACTTCACTTTTCAGCCTAAGTAATTTCCAAGCCCTAAGATGTGGAGTTATCCTATTCCTATTATTTGACTTAATGTGTATATATATAATATGATGTATGTGTTATTAATTTATGTAGTATTGTGTTATCATGTTAAAATTTAGTAAATATAGGTAGAAAAACATTAAGTGTCTTGATAATTTGTTCTTTAATTAAATAGTAAATTACGAAGTTCCGTGGTTTATTATCGATTATTACATACAATTCTTATCAATTTTAAGTACGGAGTAGTAGGAGTAGTGTTACTATTCTTTTGGGAATACATGTTTAATATTCCATTTTATTGATCTAATTAATTCCATGTAATTATCATCTAAATAGGCATATGAAAATGTTTAATGACCCGAGTTTAAAGAGATTCTTTGGGGTTTAAAATTAGGCAAGTTTTTTTTTTTTTTTCAACACCTGCTTCTTTTTCATAGAAAAATTTAAGACATACGTATCAATGTAGTTATGAAATTATTGCAAAAACAGGTTAACTAATTGTAGGTCATCTAATTGAACAAAGATTCTAACAAGCAAACTAGAAATATCTTCTCCTCAATTAATTCATTAAAATGAATTTTCCTAAATTAAGGCATAAAATTTTGTTTCATGGATGTACCAAAACAAGGTGACCACTAAAAGTTATACAAACTGGAATCAAATGGAATGGGAAAAAAATCCAAGTCATACAGTAATGTACACTACATGCATACCAGTGTGATATTTTTAAAAAAGATTTTTTATTTGCTTTAATTTTGGTGAGAATCTAAGCATGTGATTTTTTGACGTTTGTGGGATCGGAGTAACAAGTTGAGGGAATGAGCATGGAAACATATGAAGTTAGCGAATCATGGCCAAAATAAAAGGTTGCTTTCAATATTATTAGAAACATATAAGTAAGGTATAATAAGTAGGGGTATAGGAGCATAAATTTTTGTGTCTGCTATCATTAGTTGCTTTCCTTGTTTTTTATGAGTCACTATTTCACATTTTAAGTGTTTTGTTCCTTACGAAGTTACTGAGAAAATTTACCCTAAAAAAAAGTTACTGGGAAAATTAAATAGGAATAGTTAGGGGTGCTTATTGAGTTGAGCTACTCGAACTCGACTCGGTCAAAGTTCGACTCGATAAGTTAGTGAGCCAAGTCGAGCAAATCAAAGTTCGACTCGAAAAACTCGTGAGAAACTCGAATTTTCATTTATAGTATATATTTATTAAAAGGTATACTTAGAATATAAAATTGAAATAAATAAAAGATGGCTTGGTATAAATCAAAAGTCCCACATTGGATTAACATGAAATATAGTTGGAGAGAGTTATATATATAAAATCAAAGTCTCACATTGAAAAAAATGGTAAATTATTTGAAGCAATTAGTATATATAAACCCAATAGAAATTTTCCACCTAAAACCAAAGTAAGCTTTTTAAAGCTAAAATTTAGTCTTCTTCTTGGCCCACTTGGGGTATAAGTACTTAGGCCTATTGAGCTTTTAATCAAGTTGAAAATGAGTCGAGTTTGAAACAAGCTCGAGCTTGAACGAGCTTAAATCGAGCTCGAGTCGAGCTTAAATCGTGCTCGAGTCGAGCTTAAATCGAGCTTGGGTTAAGCTTGAAACGAGTTTTAATCGAGAGAATTGAGTTTTCGAGTCGAGCTCGAACTTCGGTTTTTTTAGGTCACGAGCTTTCGAGCTTGAGTTTGAGTTATCGAGCTCGAGTCAAGCTTAGCCAAACTCGAGCTCGACTCGACTAATAAGCACCCCTTTAAGCCTATAGTTAATACAAAATCAAAATTTTCTTCAATCAATATTTGTGTTGATGTTTTATATTGTAGGAGCATAAGTCAATGTTACTCCATTATAATAGGAGCATAAGTCAATGTTACTCCATAAAATATGATTGAGTAAACTCCACTCCCATCAGCTCCCTAGGATAGTACTTGTATTATTAGGCAAGTAACTTTGCACTAAGTGTGAATTAGACCATTGACTAAAAACCAACTTTTATATTTCCGTCTACAGCTTTTGCATTATTCAAAATTTAGTGTGAAATCCAGAATCTTGTCCTTTTGCTCGTTACCAAACAAAATTTCACTCATCAGTATATAATTATTTGCAAAAATTCTTAGCATTAAAGCAATGCGATTACCAATATCATTACAAGTAAAAATTCTTAGCATTAGAGCATTATTTATCATTATTTTTCTAAAGTGATGACCCTACATTTTTTTTTTACCATAATTTCTAATTGTATTATAACAAATTATATATTTAAGTGAGATCTTGTTGAATGTATTTTAATTTAAAATTTTAAAATATTATGTTTACATAACTTAGAATTTAAAGGAAAAAATATTTTAAATTATGTATTTAAGATTATAAAAAGTCAAATATAATAAACAAATAGAGACTGTGATAATAGAGCTTTAAATGTAGGTGGAAATACTTATTTGTAATCCGTACGTAAGATGAAGAAAATTGTAGAGTCAAGAGAGATGCAAACCTGAACAACAAGTGGAGGAACATCCAAGAAGCTAAGAGCTTCAACTTTGTATAAAAGCTTCCTCCCCCAACACTTGTTAGGCTTACTAGAAAACTCCAGGAACTCAGCAACTGAGTAGTCAAGAAAGGCTTCAGCAAACAAAGCACCTTCTCCATTACAATCAACTTCAAGCTTACTTTGATGATCATGACTGCCTTCATGAGTAACTGCTCTAAGCCTCCCAGCTAAAGGGTAGTACTCTGTAAGAACTCTAGATAGAGAGAGCTTTAAATCGTCGAGGCAAACACCATTTTCATACAAGTAAAGGTACTTAATGGAGAATCTAAGGAACTTTTGATCATCAAGATTAGAGAGATAAAGGGAATGCTTTGGGGTTGTACGATCAGGGGTGATCAATAAGGGTTTGTTTAGGTAGTAACAATCTGGGAATTCAGGGGATTTGTTGGTGTCTAATGTCATTGTGCTTGGATTTTGAGAGAGAGAGAGAAGGGGGAAGGGAGGGGTTGAGATCGAGTTGGATAGATGGGGGAGGGAGGGCCGGGGGACACTAAGAAATCTGCGGTTGTATATGCATGCTTATATTGTCATGTACGATGAGATTCCACTTCACACTAGACAATACGGGAGATAAAGACTAGAGAGCACCCAGGGAAAGGGGGCATGATGGTTTTTGCTACAAATTATTGGCTAGTTTTTTCCAATGTGCTAATTGTAAGAAATTCAAATATTTTTGTTCGTCATAATATTGTATGTGGCTTAATTTGATTGGTTTATGTAGTCATAATATTGTATGGAAAGGGTTACCAATACAAATATTTGTTTATCAAAGTTTAGACGACAAGCCTTATTAATTATCTGTTATTGCAGTAGTAGATTTCTGTTTTTCTTTTTTCGAAGTAGTTTGATATATTTGTTGAGCACAGGCAAGCTAAGTCGTAAAAATACCAAGAAAATTAAAGAAAACCACTAAATATGATAGCTTTAACCAAACTGCTTAAAGTTGATACAAAACACGCCCCATTGCCCCTATGATCATCCAAGTTATCTAGCCAGTGGACATTAATGTTTTTTTTTTCTGGTTTTGGTAGCAGCACCCTAGTACTACTAGTACTAGTACTACCATACGGGTAATTGTTTTTTGGATGCAAATAAGATTGACGTACTTAAAGTTGCTTAAACTAAGTAGCTCGGAATGCGTAAGAGGAGTTTGGTGGTGCAATTGACGTGGGGTGGTCTTCTAATTCTTGATTCCCATGTTTGATTATTAATTGCATATGCTCTCTAGCTTGTAGATTATATTATCGTTGATTGTTGCTAATCCACGTGGGTTGATTATCAAAACTCCAACACGAGGAGGCCTGAGAATATGGTCCTTAACTAAACTTCAACACCAAAATCTAATACCATATCATGCCAAAGTCACGCGATGTACCACTCTCGTATAATCATAAGCCACATTTGGTATAGTTTGCTGAATCATTTATACTCCTACTTGAGACGCCTATAATTTTGCCCACCACGTTCCTACTTTTCTACTTCCAACTTACGTTACGTTTGAGGCTGTTGGCCAAGTTTTCAATTTCCAGTTTTGGACATCAAATAAGAAGCAGCAGCCCTTCACCTAAATTTATCTTATTTTACACTCTGTATATTGTTAGGTGGTGTTGATGAGATTGAGTTTATATACTTCCAGTACACTTTTATGTCATTGTGACTCTTTCTCGGCCATCCTAGCGACTTAGTTTTTACCAAAGCTATTTTTCAAGTTCTATAGACAGTTGATAGTTTGATACAATGAATTAGTGTATTTCATAACTTGAAAACAGTAAAATGCTTTACGTTCTCATCTCATCACGCTTGTTTATATATTACGGATTGCAAATTAAAGAGGGGGAGCATCGCATATCACCAATTTCAATTTGGATACGTTGGCCGATAACCAAGTTAAGATAGGTCTACTGAAAAAATGCCCACCTTCCGACCATGAGGTTGTACTGTATGGGGTTCCAATCCCACTAAGACCACTTCCCCAGGACTATTGGACCGTGTTTATCACTTGTGAGAGGCTTTAATTTGGCTCCAAAAAGAACCTTAGTTTGTCCTACCTTTCGTTTTTTATTTACTAAAATGGTATATAACTAATGTATTAGAGACTTAAGATGTAAATTGATACCAAATTCTTAAAGGAGTACGTTTATTTTTAGTGGGTAAGGACAGTTGGAATCCCTAACAGATCATGATCAACCTAACCCAAGTTAGTGGGCTATGCACTATAAAAGTTGGTAGAATTTCCTATGTGCATCATGAGTACGTATATTGTATGTCTTCTCACATTACAAAATTTGACATATTTATATGTACATCTGTGCATTGGATCGTTTCAAGGCTAGAATGGGTCACAAGAAAAATGGGTCGGATTGGGTCGGGCCAAAGGAGATACATAATAGGCCAAGTCGGGTTGGACTGTCCAAAAAGAATATAGTTTTTATCTATAAAGGGTGATAATTTACATGTATTACCTCCAATCTCTTTGGTATTGGATTATAGACAAGTAAGTAGAAATAATTCATTACCTGATAATGTTTAAAAGTTTTGAAAACTATTGACCACATTAAAGACTCAATAAAACATGACCCTTTAAGAGATCGGTCCATTAGGCCCATTATTAATAAGATCATTTTACAAACGGATTGGTCAAGAGTATTTAACGAAGCCCTTTCCATTTTGAACGATGAAAATGCATGCGAGGAGGTGTAGCTTAAATTAGGTGCTATCATATTAGATGCTCTAGTGAGTTGGGGGAGAGGGTAAGGAGATCCCCTTCCCTTAAAAAGTCCAATTCGTCTTCATCGCTAATTTAAAAATAGCTTGTATACGGAAGACCTAGTCCAATTGATCGATATCTCACGGCTTCAAAAATTACAAAGGATAAGACCGGCAAAAATACTTTGTAATCTTTTCTAATTAAACCATCAGTATTATTCTATGACTGCATAGTATCATAATGATGTTTTAACGCGATTTTGCCCGAAAGGCCGAAATAGCAAAAACCGTGCATGTCAAATGCTGGATCAATATGATGAAGTACGACCACGCCTAATTAATATTGCTGCGCTTCTTTTATCTTTGACTTATACAAATTAAAGTATTAATTTTTATATTTTTCAAGCTGTCTTGCTAAAATTTTACTGTAATATTTTTGAAACCAGTACAATTTGTAAGTTGGTGCTAACAAGATAATGGATACCCGAATGTTAAAGTTTGATTTGATGAAAATGCCCTTGGATTTGAAGGATACGGACATGCTATGCACGATTTTCTATTTTTATTTTTTAAAACATGCATTACTTATTCGTACTATTAAAGATTGTAGCTAGACCTGTGCAATTGGTTAGGCCACATTGGAGGCCCTTGTCCAGCCCTTTATAAATTGGTTTATATAGTTATCGGTTTTAAATGGTTAGGGTTTTAAATGACCATTTGTTATTGGTATCTAATCGGGTTAATACTGGGTCAATACCGGGTCATAAACAAAATGTAAATGGGTCACTAATGGTCTCACTCTCTCCCATTTTCATCTCATAAGCAAACAGAAGGTATGCTTCTCATTTTCTCAATACTTTGAAAAGCCACAAATTTTCATTTAGATGTTAAGAGGAAGCAACTTAATTTGGATATGCCAATTCGTTGGAACTCTACATTTAAGATGCTTGATAATGTGCTATTTTATCAAAGCGTTTTTCTTCATTTGGGGTCTATGTATATGTCTTTCAATAATATTGTTCCTTCGGATGAAGAATGGGAAAAGTTGAATGTTATTCACAAGTTCTTGAAACTTTTTTATGATGTTACTTGCATGTTCTCGGCCAATAAGTCAACAACCTCAAATATATATTTTAAGGGGGCTTCGATGGTCCATCATTGTTTAGTTGAAGCATCTAAAGGTCCTCGTATTTTTTTAGCTCAAATGGTAACTCCTATGTTGGAAAAGTTTGACAAATATTAGTCCGACTATAACGTTTATTTGTCATGTGCGGCTATTCTTGATCCAAGATTTAAGGTCAAGTTTGTTGAGTATTGTTTAAGTAAGATATTTGGCCTGGAGAAAGCCGTGATAATGGTGAATGAGGTGTCAAGGACATTGAGGTCCTTATATGATGAGTATAAATTAAATTCTTCTACCTCACCAATTGTTATTTACCCTAATTCAAGTAGTAGAGTTGATGATGAGGACTTCTTTGATGATTATAGAAGTTTTAATCCAATACGTACAACAACTTCTATAAAAAAGTCATAGCTAGAGTCTTATTTGGAAGAGGCAGAGCTTGACTTCAACTTGGAGTTAGATATCTTAGAGCATTGGAAACAAAATATTGTAAGATATCCAGAACTTGCATTGTTGGCACGAGATTTACTAACTATTCCGGTTAGTACGGTTGCTTCGAAGTCCACTTTTAGTCTTGGTGGAAAGATTATATCTCCTAATCATTGCTCTTTGAAATCTAAAACTGTCCAAGCCTTAGTGTGTGTTCAAGATTGGCGATGTGATGAACATAACATTCCCCTGGAATTAGACCGCGATTCTAGCTCTAGTGATGAAATAGTAGATGAAGACATTGAAGACGAAGATGATAGGGATGATGATTTTCTTGGAAGTTGTTGAATTCCAGACTTTCAGGGTAATATTTTTTGTTTTCTATTTTTTGTTTTTTATTTTTTTTCTGTTTTCTATCTGTTGTTGAGCAATTTCAAAGGATGTCAGGTCCTTATCTTGACCTGCCTTTTCATGTTAATGACGGTGACAGGGACATTGGAGAATGTAGTAAGTTAAAGACTAGCTTAGCTCATCATGTTGCTAGCAGTTTCCCAGAGCTGAATCATGGAGGCTGTTCTATTGATTTGGAGCTGAATCATGGAAGTTGTTCTGCTGAATCATGGAGCTGATCATGGAGGCTGAATCATGGAGTTGATCATGGAGGCTGAATTATGGAGCTGAATCAAGGATATTGGTGAATTGTGATTTTTGTAAACATATTGTTGGTTACATTCCTATTACATCAAGCATAGAGGCATTCCTTAAAAATTCTAAGAAACCTACTGCTTTAAGGTAAGCAACCTTCTATACCTTAGAACAGGTTAATTTACAACAGTCAGGCTACTCCTAGTAGTTTGCTTATATGTTGGTTAGCTGTACAGTTCAAGCTCCAAACTAGAGACAAGCTAAAAGTCAGGGGCACTGCTGAAACTGATGTATCCAATCATCATCAGTTTTCGGGTGATATGGTGTAATTGATGTATCCAAGCTAAAATTCTAGGGTATGCCTGATACTAATACACATGATTTCAACATTACAAAACAACTTTTTCCATAACTAGATTGCAAAATCTAAATCTTATATGATATGATTTCACTATTGCAAAACCTAAATCTTATATGATATGGTTTCACTATTGCTGAAAAGCAGGATGTCCTATAAAATGGACCATGTGATATCTTTACTTCTTTACACAGGAATATAAATGATCACATTGCAACAGTCTGTTAAAATAGAGAAATTAAATATACTGTTCAGACAGACACAAAGGAAACTGGCCTATCATGATGAATATTTTTGAAAGTTTTCTGGTATCCTCTGAGTAATTTGGAAGCTAGATCCAACTAGTTTAACTGGTACATCATACACGAACTAGTAGTAGTGAGTAAACTGTATAGCTATGCATAGTGTTTTGCTCATCTCAATTATGTATCCAAGCAGACAGTTAGACTCATGACACACAATTTGTTTTTACAGCGAGGATCCTATACTGTCAATATGAGCATTTTGGCAAGTCAAAACATGTAAAGAATTGTGGGTCAAAGTAGTTAACTTTGGGTTTGTGTTAACTTTGGAAGCTGATGCTTATTAATAACAGTAGAAAACATTGTTCTCATTTATCAGACATCCACTTATATTTCATTAGAAAAAAGTATATACTACATTCTTAATAAGTAGTATCAAGGAATGTGTATGTTATGTTTGTTTTCCATTTGATTTAAGCCGTAAAACACTTTTATAAAAGTAACCGACCCATTTTACATATTTTTAGGGTTCGGTCTAGCCCGATTCGTTTGCATCTTTTAGGGTCCGGCCCGACCCATTAGGCATGTGACCCGGCCCATTGCACAGGTCTAGTTGTAGCTAGCTAAACAGCGAGCACGAGTATAATGACAATCTACGGTTACTGAACTTATGACCTGTAACAGCGCTAAGCATGTATATATGATAAGCTACCTATGTGAAGGTTGATCATCATTGTGTATACAAACTAACTTAGTTGGTTAAAATCTTGAAGGGTGATATCCAAGAGTCCTCACCTCTAGCTTATTCGTACGAAGTATAATCATTTTGATATTTTTCCTTACATATTAATATGAGTATATGTATCTGTAATCTCATGAATGATATAAGCACAAGATTAATTTAGTAGTATTGTACATCTGAACTTCTAAAATGATAAGTAAACTTTCATTCCATTCTTTTCATGTAATGATTTTAATTATCTCATTTCTGAACGAGAACAAAGGCATAATACCCCAAAGAAAATAATACCTTGTGACCAGTACTCCACAACTACAAGCAAGTGGAATATTGTAACACTCCAATATATTACGAATGTCAATTTCACTTTTGCAGCCGCCTCCAACAGATGAAGAGATGCATGCATTAACATTCTGTTCATGAAAGATCAACGCATGTACTACTTAGCTAGTGTATATTGTCTGTGTTTAGTTGTGACGGTTTGATAATGAGAGCTGCATATATCAATTAATGATATACAGTCCAATAATTTAGGGCGATGCTTAGGTACTATTCCTATATTAGTAAAAAAAAAAAAAAAAACTGTTGGAATCAATTTCCTGAACAAGTGATAAATACAGAAAATATTGCAGTGGAATTGAAGGAATGATTGTGTTTTCTTGTTTAAAGAATAAGATAATATTGACGCGCTTAATTTGGTAATGTTAAGTAGTTTTGTGATGCACCCAAAATGTTTTCAAAAAATAAAAAAGTAGTTTAATGGAATATTAGTTAATTGAGTCGCTAAGCTTAATGCGTTATCACATCAGATTATTAATTTATTATATCCAAATAATTGTGGTCGATCTATGGAGGGATAAGTGGGTGGATAGTACGCTTCAAAACAAGAGTACACCTAAACTAATTTTTTTGTCCTTGTATATTTCATAGCAACATCTACAATAAATATCCTTATAATTTCCTTTCATGCGTAATAGCTTGAAGATTGCAGCAAAAGCAGTTAGCGTTAAAAACCAGAAATGAAGCAAGGTGGCGTAGAGTTGAAAATTAAGGCCTAATTTAATGTCATGTATTGATAACTAAATGTATGGGTATGAGCCAAACTGATAAACCCCCACGTACGGCCCCACCCCAAGGTATTATACCTGTCGACAAACACGTACACTGTATGTAGGAGATTTACCCATTTTAATAGCCTAATACCAAAAGTCTGACAACCCCGGCCCCAACATGGCAACATACTCTGATCGTGCTTCATTTTCTAACAAAAACCATAGCCCCTCTTGAAAATGAAAATGATATTCTCCTTAGGTTGTATAAAGCCCAAGAAAAAACATGGCCTCAAAATCTACCATAATTAAGTGTTGAAAAAATAACTTTAAGCTCGACATAGGATTAAATAAGTCAAACAAATACATTAATTTCAGATTATATAAAGCTATAATAAGGTTGAGTTCATATAATATTTGTACAAGTTAAGTTTAGGTCAAAACTATAATGGTGACCCAAAACACTTAGACAGTTAAGACGTATCTTCGATTCCTTGCCCGAACACCCTTTGCAAATTGCAGCCATGACAGCCATGAGCCATCCATCCATCCCTAATAACAAACGACATACACAACCCTTGCTTTGCCTGACGTAATATGGGCTCCACCTCTATCTGCTTCGAAGCCTTATCTCCTCACCTCTTAGGTTCTTAGGTTCTTAGGTTCCCACTCCCACTCCCTCTCCCCTTGTCCCCTCTCCCCTCTCCCCTCTCCCCTCTCCCTTTAAAGTCGTTACCTTAAATTAGGAACAAATTGTAAAGTTGTGCAGTTGCATGATTATTATAAGTATACATAATTGTTTGAAAAGACTACCAACAAGTGGTTGGATCAGTTGAATATTAAGGGCCTTGTTCCACTTTAATCAACGTATCATATTTGAGCCTTGGAAATTAAATAACATTTGTTGAGAGAACTTCCTTCCAATTGACCTTACAATCAAATCTAAATTAGTCGAAACTTTAAAAAAAAATTCTTAAAAAAAGGATGGCCATAAAACAAGGCATTTACATCAAAACAAAATATTAAAATAAAATAAAACATACATGTACCTAGAGGTGGACACGGGTCGTACAGTGTCCGTCATGGCCGTGTCAACTCGTGCTTGACCTCTTTTCGTGCTATGTCTAATTGTGGTCATGTCATGGTAATTTTCCCTAAACTTGGCCCATGGCCTTGCACGGCCACGTGCCTAGTGTGTCGTGTCGTGTCTCGAGCTTGGCCTAATGTTTTTAACAAAAATAAAAATGAAGTGCATAATAGAATTGAAAAAATAATTTTAGTTAATTTAAATTATATTATAAGAATATAATAATATTAAAAATAATAGTAATATTAGTTGTAGTAGTAGTAATAATATTATTACTAAAAATACTAGTATTAAATAATACTAAATTATAGCGTCTTTCAAGCTGTGCTTATGGGTCGTGTCTCGTGTCAAATTGGCATACCGCTTGCGTACTCGTGCCTAAATTATTTTTGTTGTCCGCGGCCTGACATGTGGCCCACTCGCCGTGCCACAACTGTGCTCGTATTGTACCGTGTAAAAAAGTGTGTCGTGCATACTTAGTCACTCATGCCTAGTTCAAAATGTACCCTGCTTCGTGCATAGTTAACTTATTTAAAAAAAATTTCCAAAGGGTGCGAATCCAATTTTAAATGGATAATTTCACGGACAGGGGGCACACTGGCACACGACTCGGTCACATCACATACTCACATAAGTGGTTGAGGCTGCTGAAACGATTATTTGCTTCTTTTTGTAATAGTGTATGGCCTAACTAGTTTTTGTTTACCTGCATTTTGGGCTGATTACATACCATCTATAGAATAATCTTGTACAAGCACACTACTTCACGGAATAGATTGTCATCTTAATGTAAAGTCAACCTTTTAATTAATACAGAACACACAGGTAATTTTCATACAAATTATCATTATTGTCTTTTTTTTATGCCTCTTTTAGGAGCATACTTACATATATGATAAATTTGTTAAAAGATAATTTTTCTTGGTATAAAAAGAGCTACTAATAAACAAGATATAACTTTTAGATCTTAGGTGACTAACGTACTAAATTAACTATTTCTTCTATTTAAAAAAAAGTTATTCCATATTAACCAAAAAACTCTCAACGTAAAATGGTCAAATAAGACGAAAATATAACATTTATAAACATTAATAATAATGAAAATAGTTTACATTAGATTGTATTCAAGTTATTTAAATGAAATTAATCGAAATATATAATTTACGATAATACGATAAGAAAGAGCAGGTTATCCGGAAGGTGAGACGTTGGAAAAAAGAAGGATAGTGAAAGGATATTGTTTCTGGAAAATCAAATGTAAAGCACAATACTCATCCTTCCATTTCAAGCATTAATTTTATTTCTCCGATTTTCAGTTTCAATGACTGACTCAATTCTATCCATATACCATTTTTTAAATCCTAAATCCAATCTTAAGAAGTTTTCCCAACTCAGAGTCAATTTTATTATTTGTCGTTCTTCCTATGAAATCTTCAGCGTTACAAGGTTTAACTTAATTAACTTTTACTTGTCCATTATTCTTCAAAAAATGTTGATCATATGAACTTTTTAATCTATTTACATCATTTTCTCTTTTTAATCGTTTTTTTTTTTTTGAGATATGAAGTACAATAAAAGTCAAGTTACAACAAATGCATATCAAACAGCAGCGAACCAAACTTCTATATAGCAAACTACGACAATTGTGAATGAGATTTGGTAATTCGAGTTGTCCTCTTTCATAACTATCATTCTTATTATGGTTTTGCGGTACATTTTGGTATGGTCTTACTTATTTCAGATTTTTTTATTCAATTTATTTTAACTTAATTCACCAAAAATAAATTTTCAGTTAAAATAATATTAGTTGAAACTAAATGAGTTTAGCAAAAATATATAAGTTTAATAAAAATAAAATAACTTCAGCAAAAATAAGTTTTAAATTAGATAACTTATAAAGTCTTCTCTTACAATTTTAGATTATTTCAAGCAATTTCTTAATTTTTCAGATTATTTCCAACTATTCAAACAAAATAAGTTAATAAATAAAATAAAATAAATTAATTAAGATAAAATAAATTCAATAATACAAAACCACATAAATCTACTTTAAAATAACCAATCTAAGTTTGTCCAATTCAAAGTAAGGTATTACGGACTTACGGAGTAGCTTTTTATGGTGTTTAGAAGGAATTTTCCTCAACTAGTACAACAAACTAAATATAATTAGGACTAATTATGGAAATAATATTCGTTTATTTTAGGTAGTTATAGTGTTTTGCTAGAAACTAACTATAATATGTATGTTAATTAGATTAATATATAACTAATTTTAATCGAGTCCTATAAGGTCACACATATAAGTATTTGATTGGACAAATCTGATATAATTATGTGGGAGTTGCAAATGGAATTAATTAGGTTAATTAAGTCATTTTAATTACTTAATTAACACATGTTATATATGTAAAGTATCATATATATAAATGTTACATCCATATATGTAAATAATTATATATTTAAATGTTACATGTATAAGTATATACATATGGGGTTAAGAAAACCCTAATTAATTTACTTGTTTTGCTTCCTCTCACATAATTACTCAAAAACCCTAAAAATCAATCAAGAACCATTCTTGATTCTATACTAGCATACGTGATAGAGTTAATCTTGCTTGTGGACCAATATTAGAGGAACGACATTTGACGTTCTACTACTTTGAGGAATTCACGCATCAAGGATATGTTATTCTATACTGATAATTCGTATTATTATATGCATGAGATCTTATTTTAGAATCGCATCTGAATTTCTACATGTTTTACAATCAATCTAAACTATGTTGTTACTGTATAGAAAAATTGGCAAACTATGATATTGAAACTTATAAAAAAAAAACGATAATGAGCTGCGAATAAAACCAAAGAGCAAATACTAAGTTTAGACAAAACTTTTAGGTTTAAAAAATACTCTACACTAAAGTGTTCTGTTTTACGTGAAAACTATAATAGATCAACATATTTCTATATAACGTTATGTTCTTTTAAACTTATTTTGGTTTATTTCAACAAAAGTAAAATAAAGTTAGACAAAAGAAATAAGAACAAAAAAAAGTTCAAAAAAAATTAACATTCCTTATTTTAAGTTATTTGTTTTCTAGGTTTAATATACAATTTCAAATTCTTTTAGACGATATCAAAGAAAATAAGTTCAAACGCTATAAAATAAAATAGTTCATATAAAATAAATTCACACAAAATAAGTTAAGATAAATAAAATTCTTTTGAATATTTAACTCAGCATAAAACTGATATGTATAAAATAAGAAGGTAGTTAGTTAGTTAGTTAGTTACCTTCTTTTTTTTTGACAAATTTTTTTTTTATTTTTAGAGCAACAAAATTTTTACTTGATACCTTAGAATTTTACTCTAAACCAACCACAATTTCCAAGTTTAATTAAACCTGTAGCAAATTAGCAATCTAGAGGTTTGTTTAGAGCATTCACACCAGTGAGGAAAAATCCCCTCACGAGTAAAAGTAAGGGTGTAAAATAAATGCCCGAACTTTACACCAGTGGAAGGAAAAAAAAAACCACGGTTGAGGGATAAGAAAATCACTCACCCGATGAGAGCTTTTTAAAGCTGAATAGTGAATGCTTGTGGCCCCATTTGAAAACGCGCATAGGGGAAACCACGGGTGCAAATGCTTTTTAGGGTGAAATAAGTAGTGGGCCCCACTGCTGGAAATTTTTTTTTCTTCTAAGCTTTGGTGTGATACGTGAGGTGAGTAGGGGCTCGACACGTGTCCCTGCTTTGACCAATTAGAATTTTACAATGGTAATAATATCTAAAACGGTAATTAGATAGTTTAATTGTATTAAAAAGTTAAATAAAAAATTATATTAAAAAATATATTTATTAATTTTAAGCGTAATATTTTTTAAAATTATATAAAATTATTAAATTAAAATATAAATTGTAATTAAAAAATAAAATATTATTGATTTTAATCCATTTTAATTGTATTGAAAAGTTAAATAGGTAGCATAAACATTATTAAAAAAATTAAATAGAAAATAAATAAGGTGATGTGTATTATGGTGGGGTATAGAAAATAGTAGAGGAAAGAGTGATAAGGAATTTTTTTTTTAAGCATTGGTGTGGTAAAAAAAACGTCTCATGAGATGAATTAGATGGGAAAAGTGAGAAAGTGGGTAAAAATATATTGAGAGGTTTTTTTTTTCCCTCACTACTGTCAGTGGTTTTAGACACGATTCAATTTACCATTTGTACAATTGTACCAAGTAATCATCATCAACTCTCAAATTTTCACCACTTTTTCTTACCCAAAAATATACCACCTCAGCACCTCCATAACTTTTTTAGAATGCTAAATATAATCCTTTAGACGATTAATAAATCAAACATTAATATTTTTAATAACACCCTTTTCTGAATAATTTGACATTCATTTCAAATATGAATTTATTAAAAGTTATACTAAATGCTTGTATACAATACTTAACTAGCATGTGCCTATGTAATAACATGGTATTAAATTAGGTAAATAAAAATGAAAAGTTATATTATTAACTTAGAAAGTTATAATGACATAATACTATGTTTAAATGTAATTATTTTTTTAGTTGCTTTACGCAAGGATCAAATATAGCATAACATACCTAAAAATAAATCATCAAAAGCTAGGAAAATTAAGAAAAGGAAAGGAAATGTATAGTAGTTACAACATAAGATAATGTTTCTATATTCTATATTTATCCAATTAAAACGATAAAATAGATATAATGTATTAATATGTTCTCCTTTATACTCTACATCTTCATTTATATTAAATTTGATAAACGAAACTAAAGAAGTTGGATTATTAACATAGAATGATATAATACTGTGTTAAAATGTAATCATTTTTTTTAATTACATTACGCAAGGATAAAAAATAGCACAACATTCCTAAAAATAAATAATCAAAAGCTAGAAAAATAAGAAAAGAGAAGGAGAAGTATATTGTAATTACAACCAAAGATAATATTTGCTTTATTCTACATCTAGCCAATTAAAACGATAAAATAACTATAATGTATTAGTATGATCTCCTTCGTACTCTACATCTTCATTTACCTACTTTTATCCTTATTTAATTCAGTTTATAAATATAAGTATTGATTTTCACCATAATATTCCAAAACCCAAATCAATGTGTACTGGGGTTCGGAACTATTTTATCCTTAATTAAAGAAAAATTAAAATATATATTACTAAGGTTAATTAAAAAAAATATCAAATATATTTTTAAAAAAATTATTAAATTTAAGTTTGACCTTTAAATTCTAACATGCACTTGCTCAAAGGAAGACTCAGCATCCCAAAAAATAAATAATCAAAAGTTAGGAAAAATAAAAGGAAAAGTAGATTGTAGTTACAACACAAGATAATGTTTCCGTACTCTTTATACAATGAACAAAGACATCACATCATCTCTAAAAATAAATAATCAAAAGCTAGGGAAAATAAGAATAGGAAAGAAAAATAAGATTATAGTCCTTTAAATTCTGGCATGCACTTGCTTAAGGAAATCTCAGCATCCCAAAAAATAAATAATCAAAAGTTCGGAAAAATAAGAAAAGGAAAAGTAGATTGTAGTTACAGCTTAATATAATGTTTCCATGCTCTTTACATAATGAATAAAGATAGCACATCATCCCTAAAAATAAATAATCAAAAGTTAGAAAAAAAAGAAAAATTAGATTATAGTTACAGCCTAAGATAATATTTTTGTTTTCTACATCTACTCAATTAAAACAATAAAATAGGTATAATGTATTAGTATGATATCCTTAATACTTTACATCTTCATTCACATACTCTTATCCTTGTTAAATTCAGTTTATAAATATAAATATTGATGTTTACCACAATATTCCAAAACTCAAAACAATGTATACTCCCCTCCAGAAATATTTTATCTTTATAAAGATAAATAGTAAAATTAACAAATAAAGAAGGTTTAAATTTTACCCAAATGTAAGGAAAAGGGTAAATTGATCAGATTTGAAAAGGGTAAATTAATCAGATTTTAAATAGTATAGAATGAGTAATTTTGGGTTTGTTGGTTTTGTTTTTACTTAGTAAAGTTTATCCTCTATATTTATCTTTTTTTAAAAAAACTAAATCAATATGGTAATCATAGAGTAAAGTTTGATATTTCTTTTATAAAATTTTATCATTTTTTTTTAATAAAAAACGAATCATAGAACTTTATTTATTTTTTAAAAACAAGTAAAATGGTTATATTTTTTGTTTCATCCAAATCTAGACTTAAGTAGTTATCGAAAACTAATTTTTTATTTTCTTTTGCATATTTTTCACCCGAAATAACGACAAACCTCCGTTTATCCTTACATTCGTTGTGTATTTGAAATAATAATATAAGATTATTTATTTAAATTTATTAATATAAAATAATAAATATATTATTTTTATATATTTTATTAATTTTTTTAACAATTTAAGAAACTCAATATGGACAGATACCCCGCATAGCTTTAAACAAATACCAAAAATGACAGGCACAATTTCGACAGATATCCTCGCTTAATATTTTCTGTAACCTCTCCTCTTTTGTCTCCTCCATACTTACTCCGGTTTCTCCCCCTCAACACCCCCCACTAGTGCTGACCGTGACGAAATTGCCGAATCTCTCAAATCGAGGATCTGATCCAATAATTTCCCATCATCCCCTTCGTTTTCATAAATCCATCATTACCCATTTTTCCCTTTCCTCATCTTCATCTTATTTTCCCTCGAATTTTGCGATCATACCCACCTTCAGATCTGCTCATTTCTAAAATTTTGACATTTTTGTTCAACTTTGTATCAAATATAATCTAGGTTTTGTGAAAAAGGTTTGAAATAATGTGGGGTTAGTGAATTTTGGAAGAAAAGATGGAGAAAAAAGGTGGGAATTTGAAGATGATTCTATTTGTAGTAAGTTTAAGGTTGCAATTTTTCTTGGGATTGATGATTAAAGCATCGCTTTGATTCTCATTCTATTTTTGCTGTGAATTTTAAGATAATTTGCTGACGCTTTCTGGGGTTTTGATTCAAAGGTATGAATAATTTTCACCTTTTTTGTTATTTAATTCATCATATTATATATTTTTTTTTGTGTTATGACTGTTGATTAGATGTCAAGTTTGAGTATCTGTTACAGTGTGAAGATTTAAATTATAAAATTTTTAGCTCATGAAAGTAGCTAGCTTATGAATTTTCTTCGTTTTCTTTTGAGTGTGTGTGTGTGAGAATTGGAACGTTTAACACATGCTACAACTGTACTTGAAGTGTTTGATGTGTTTCATTGTTTTGTGGGCCGTAGTTTTCTGTTAAGTTATCTTGCTTTAATTGTGAACGTAGTTTGGACTATGATGTTCATGTTTGGTTAAATGGTTTATATATGAAAATAGTTTAGGTTATAGTGATTATTAACAACTTCATTACCATTTTGTGTATGGTTGATTTATGAATATAATTATGCAAGATTAAAATTATGGTGAAAATTTGTTCTCTTACATTATTTATATGTTATGAACGTCAAAGGGAATGGCAACACAAGTTGAGCCTCCGAATGGGGTTAGATACCCAGGAAAGCATTACTTTTCGATGTGGCAAGCTCTATTTGAGATTGACACAAAATATGTTCCCATCAAACCCATTGGTCGAGGTGCATATGGAGTTGTTTGCTCGTCAATTAACAAAGAGACGAATGAGAAAGTTGCGATTAAGAAGATCCATAACGCGTTTGAGAATCGTGTTGATGCGCTGAGAACATTGCGCGAATTGAAACTTCTTCGGAACCTTAGGCATGAAAATGTGATTGCTTTGAAGGATGTCATGTTGCCTGCCCATCCAAAGAACTTCAAGGATGTTTATCTGGTCTATGAACTTATGGACACGGATCTTCATCAGATTATCAAGTCCTCTCAGACTCTCTCCAATGACCATTGTCAATACTTCTTGTTTCAGGTATAAGTTAAGGTGTCATTTCATGGTTATTGTAGCGTTCAACAATCATCCTATGTCAGTGTTCCTCTCTGATGAATTATGACATCCATGTTTGTACAAGTTGATATTGAATTATTATTATGTTCCCCTCAATGCTTGAGTTCATTGGGTTTCCTATTGTATTAGGGGCTAGAGCTAGGAGGCTTGATTACTTGGTTTTACGTGTAGACTAGAATTTGTTATATCTGGTCATGTACTGACGCTATTGTGTTCTGTTCTGTTTTCAAATGGATGCTCTTTATCAGCCTTTTTATTTTATTAAGCAGGAACATAATGGTGCTCATTAGAAATCGAGACAGACTTAGATTCTCGTTGGGTACCCTGAATGGGAAAGAGTGGTGAAGTGGAGATGCAGTAATCTTCAAGAAACTAATGTTGGCCTTTGCTCAATTTGCTTTTGCCAATTTTCTTTTTTGTACCTTCCATCTTGATGTACCAAGTTATGCATCCCCTTTTCCATTTTCACACGGAGCCATCCTTTCTTGAGGCTTAAGAATTAACAATAATATGCTTTCCCTTATGTTCTTCATTTTTATTGTAAACATTGAGCTTAACGATTAACTGTTTTCACCACCAGAATAACTTCTTAGAAGAACCTTATTCACTTTTTCAGACAACGTGATGATGAGCTTGTTGAGTTCACATTCCTCTTGATCAAAGCAATTTATTGCGACTTTGAAGATGTGATTCTTTTTGAATTGGTATGGTAGGCTTATCGTAGTTTGGCCATGTACTGTAGCAATATTTTTCTGCAGAATCTGTAAATAAAAGAAATGGTGCTTTCTTTTTGTTAAGAATATTGCTGATTTCTTTACCGTGTTCATCCAATTTCGTGTTACCAAATTTATGCTTTAATATATGTTAGGATGATTCCACATTTTGCTTTTATGCTACCCTTCTGCAGCGTGCTCTTTATGATAAGTTAGCAGAAAGTTTGATTAAAAAAATTCCCATGGAGTAGAAAACTTTGGATTTGAATCTCTGTTCCCAAATCAGTCAACTTGTGTCGTACCATTTAATTGCTCTGATTTACGTCAGTACGTAGGCCTTTTCTTTGACAAATTTCTGTTTACATCTTTGAATACAGTTGCTAAGAGGCCTGAAGTATCTTCACTCAGCAAACATCCTTCACCGGGATTTGAAGCCGGGTAATCTTCTCATAAATGCAAATTGTGATCTTAAAATTTGTGATTTTGGATTGGCACGTACAAGTAGTGGCAAGGGTCAATTTATGACCGAGTACGTGGTGACACGTTGGTACAGAGCTCCCGAGCTCCTATTGTGCTGTGACAAGTATGGAACTTCCATTGATGTGTGGTCTGTTGGATGCATTTTTGCTGAACTTCTTGGCCGTAAACCATTGTTTCCTGGTACTGAGTGTCTGAACCAGTTGAAATTGATAATCAACATCCTTGGTAGCCAAAGAGATGCTGATCTTGAATTCATTGATAACCCCAAGGCCAAAAGGTTCATAAAATCACTCCCCTATTCTCCTAGCACTTCTTTGTCTCGCCTTTACCCTGCTGCCCATCCTTTAGCCATTGACTTGCTACAGAAGATGCTTGTCTTTGACCCAACAAAGAGAATTAGTGTGACTGAGGCACTCCAACACCCATACATGTCCCCTCTGTATGACCCTCGAGCTAACCCTCCTGCTCAATTCCCAATTGATCTTGAAATTGATGAAGATCTAGATGAAGACATGATTAGGGAATCTATGTGGCAGGAGATTATGCACTACCATCCAGAAGCTGTCAACCCAAATCTGGAATTATGCGGTTAAGGTCTTTGTATTTCGTAGTATGGTGATGGAGACCTATGAAGATCTATTTTCGCTATATGGTTGATCCTTATCACCACAAATAGGTTTCTTTCTTGAGTTTTACCTACTTTTATGATCTCAAAGAAGCCTGCATGCGTAGAGCTTCCAAAGTGTGTGTTTTTGCTGGTTGTTGCACTGTGAATTGTACATATAAGTGTTCACGTGTTTCTGTTGTAACTTGTGAAACTCCCTTCCCACAAACCTTTTAGTGTAAATTAGGATGAATGTCTAACCTTGCATTAATAATCTATGTTGTCTTCCTCTTCCTCATGAAGTTGTTGGAAGAAAGATGATTGCTCAAGTTTTCTGTGGAAAAAGCACGAATATGTTGAATGTTGCAATTTTTTAAAGAAAATTTGTGTTGAGGTGATTCTGTTGAATGACGTCTTTGAATCCTTGTGAGAGAATTATGCTATCACTGAAGATTCTTTCTTTTTCTGGGACAAAAGGAGTTTTATTTTATTTTTTTTTATCAAAATCCTCAAAAAAAGAAAAATGCTACTCCGTATTATATATAGACTTTTAATTATATACTACAGTTTTTTTTTTTGGTATTAAAAAAAAAGGGGAAATACACTCCGTAAAAACTTAATGTAGTATGAGTAGACCTGTTCAAATAGATGGGTCCCGTAAAGGGCTTTTGATCGGCTCATTTATAAAAGGGTCTAATTAATAATGAGTTTAATGAGTTGGTATCTTAAAGGATCATGTTTTATTGGGTCTTTAATAGGTCAAGCCGAATCAATAATGGGTCAATAAATTTCAAGATTTTAAAACATTATCAGTTAATTTTCACTTACTTGTCCATGGTACACTATCAAATATTAAAGGTGATACATGTAAACTATCACCCTTTGATAAAAAATATACTCTATTTGGACGGCCCGGCCCGACCTATTATGTATCTTATTTGGCCCGGTTCAACCCCGTCCATTTTGCATCTTCTTCGACCCTACTTATTTTACTTGTGACCCATATCGGTCCTGACCCGAACCAATGCACAGGTGTAATGAATTGTCAATTAGTCGACTTGAAATAAATCTTAGGTTGCTCAGCCGAAATAGAAAACAAAATCCTAGTAATTAAGGGCTTGGGCTTAAACTTGTAATGTATGGCCTTGCATACCAGTTTTGAGATAGTGGACTATATGATTGCTTAATTGGCGTGGTCTCGTCTCGTGGAGACTTTTGGAGTGATGTTTGAGTTCCTTTTGGTGGGGGGCTTGTACTTTGATGCTACTGCTCTGATATGAAATTACAATATGTAGGAAAGAGGAAACTATTTTCTCAATTTATAGGAACATTACAATCTAACATTAATTGGCTATCTTAATTATGAAACTTGTTTAGTTTTTAAGCAATACTGACAACATTATTTTATGCCTCAAATATTTTAGACTTTGCTAAAATTTAACTCAAATATTTCCTCCATTGAACTGAACAATGATTTAGACTTGATCACCTTCCAATGAATTAGCACCCAACAAATCTCTCTTAAGAGCTTTGATAAATATATGTACAAGTTTATCTTTGCTTTTGCATTGCATAAGATTCATTGTTCCATCTTTGCATAGATCCCCCAAGAAATAGTATTTAAAATCAACATGCTGCTAACTCCTTCGGTCGGTCCTTCCTTCCATGGAACACTGAATTCTTTGACAACTTGATGGTTGAGGAGTTGTCGCAATATGTCCTACTAGTATGAACTTGTCTGTCTAAACATCAGATCAGTTCTTTTAGAATTATTCTCACTCTAAATTCAATTGGAGCATTTACAAGATTACTATCTTTCATCCGTCAAACGAATGAACCACTTCAATGCTTATAAAATAGTCCACTAATCAAATATCTTACATTTCAAATTCTGTCCAAATATTTTCTCATCGCAATTTCCAGTAAAATTGAGGTCATTAACATATAAGCAAAAAACTGAGCATTTTTTCGTCATCCCCTATCTTAACAAGCATAGTATGCTCATAGGGACATTTCACAAAACCAAATTTAAGAAAATATGTCTCAAATATTACCAAGCTCTTGGGCTTGTTTTACTCTGCTAAGACCTTTCTTTAATCTACAGACTTTTTCTTCTCTTCCAGACATAACATAACCTTGCGATTGATTGTTCTTCTAAATACCCATTTAGGAACACTGATTTGATATCTAAATCGAAATAATCTGTGTGCTGCTAATGCTACATCCTTTCTAATGGTTGCTCATATCCTTGGGCTACTAATTGTGCCTTGTATATATCTACCACACCATCTTTGTTGAGCTTTAATTTGTTTATAAAACTACTTCACACCTATGGGTTGTATGTCCGTTGGGAAGATCACATATGCCCAAGTAGATCGAGTTCTTTTCATCCATTGCCTTACGCTACTTAGATTCTTTTATTGCAGTATCAGATGTTGTAGGGTCATAATCTGCGAAAAAAGCAAAATGAGAAATAGATTGCGGTTCCTGTTACCTCATTATCTTTTATCCATGCGGACATTCTACACCATGCTCTTTGCAAAAAGCTTCAAATTCGTCAGAGCAATACTCACCTCCTGGATTCGTTCCAAGGGTCTTAGTTGTCTTAATTTCCAGATTCATTTTCAACAAGAGACTTGAAGCTTTTAAACATAGAGAAAGCTAAGCTAGCTAGCTTTTGATTTATCTTGCAGACAATAAACCCGTGTTTTTCTTGAAAAATCATTAGTTACCTCCATTTGAAGACAGATTAATAGGAACATAATGGTTTGAGTCAATGAGTGCTCTAATTCCAAATCATCTTTTGCTCTCTTCTAAGACTTTACCAACAACAAATTCTTCACAAATCTAATAATGAGTTGCAATACGGTGAAGTCCTATCACTATTTCTTACAGTTGAAGCGTCCTTGATCCGCCAAAACTTAGATGTCCGCCAAAGCCATATTGAGTCTTTAAGTTAGCCAACAAGGAGATTGTGAACGCTTTCAATTTCCAAAGGAAACATTACAACTTAATGCTTGCACTCATTGGTACATACTTGATAATCAGTGTATTTATTTAAAAGTTAATTATAACTAATCTTGGGTTGTTAGGAGGTTTGTTAGAAAGAGGTATAAAAGTAATGTACATAGGTGTAAAATGGAAAGATGTAAGAAATAACAGAATTAATTTTCTCTCTTTAGATTTCCTAATCTTTCTTGATCATTTCTCTCCATTGTTGATCTATAAATAGAGTTCAGAATTATTTGAACTTATTGAAACTCGTCATTGTAAGCCGAGTTTATATGGTATCAGAGCAGCATATTGTAATCACTTGTTGATTGCGTTGTGGTTGAGTATAGCTATTGAAGTGTCGAGCATGGAAGATGTGGTGATTCAAGGTCAGCGTGGAAACAGTGGATATAATGACAAGTTTTACTTGTCAAGTGCAAATAATCTAGAGCAATGTCTCACTTCTCACAGATTTAATGGCGAATATATTCTAACCTGGAATAAGTTGATTCGGATGGCGCTTGGAGCTAAAAATAAATTGTGTTTCATTGATGGAACATGCAAGAAACCGGATGAAACTTCAGATGATTTACAGAGATGGATAAGGAACGATTACATGGTGCAGTCATGGCTGATAAACTCGATGGAGAAAATAATTTCAGAAAGATTTATCCTTCAACAGTCAGCATGACAGTTGTATGAGGAAATATTGGAAAGATATGGCCAATCTAATGCTCCATTGCTTTTTGATTTACATAAGAAAATCATGTCAATTGAGCAAGGAGCTAATACAATTACTGAGTATTATTCGAAGATGAAGCGAATTTGGGATGAAATTCAATTGTTGGAAGGATTTCCTGATTGTGATTGTCGCGCACTTGCTGCATGCACTTGTGGCTTGCTAAAAAAGGTTTTGGCAGCAGATCAGAAACAAAAATTAATACAACTTCTTGCTGGTCTAACATCAGACTATGTTGCAACTAAAACAAACTTTTTAAGTATGGATGTTCTTCCTATTGTCAATAGAGCTTACTATATTCTGCTCCAGGTGGAGAGGCAGAAGAGACTGAGTGAGAAATCTCATGGTACTCAAATGAGTGCTTTTAGTTCCGTGAAACAAAATCAACATCAAGAATTTCATATTGTGAGAAAGGAGTACAAGAAGCCTAGGTATGAAGAAGCAAAGAGTGATAAGAACAGTAGGAGATGTGATCATTGTAAAAGAACAGGCCATACTATGGAGCAATGCTTCAAATTAGTAGGCTACCCTGAATGGTGGACCAATATGAAGAACAGACAAATGAACAGAGTTTCTGGTACTAGAGTTGCAACAAATGCTATGGAAATATCTGAGGAACGTAATGATACACCATTAGACTGTACAGATGATAAATCGATCAAGGTGGATTCTGATCTACTGCATGCACTATACAAAGAGATGATGAAGATGATGAAAGAAAAAAAAACAGACAAACATGCAATCTTCAATCAATTTTGCAGGTACATTGTCTGTATCTAATGCTGTTTCCATTCATAATAATCTTGAGAAGTATGAATGGATAATAGACACAGGGGCAACAGATCACATGATATGTGATAAAGACATGTTTAAATCATTTAAGCATCTACAAACATCGATTAGAGTGGGTCTACTAGATGGTTCTGTTCAAGAAGTCTATTACATTGGAGATGTTCAGTTCACACATGATGTGATTCTTCACAATGTGCTTTTGTTACAAAATTTCAAGCACAATCTCTTGTCTGTTGGAAAATTGTTAGATGACAACAATTTGGTTGCAATTTTTGAATGAGATAAATTCCTCTTTCAGGAATATACAACTAAACAGATCAAAGCTATTGCTTAAAGGAAAGGTGGACTTTACAAGTTCATCCTGGTGATTTCTAACCTTGCTAATTCTGATCAGTTTGATGACTGTGTTGTTTCTTCTGCACTAAATAATGTTTCTAGTGTTCCTAAACTTAGTCTACTTCATGATAAACTAGGACACTTATCTGTACATACCTTGGCAAAGTTACAGACTTCATATGAAAATGATAATAAAGGAAATTTTCATTGTGAGTCATGCATTCTTGGTAAAATGCATAAGGTACCTTATAGTATATCATCTTCTCATGCTGATATGCCATTTAATCTGGTTCATATTGATCTCTGGGGTCCATATAGGCAACCTAGCATAGGAGGATCTAGTTACATGATAATTATCCTTGATGATTGTACTCATACTACCTAGACTCATCTCATACTGAACAAGACTCAGGTTGCTGGTGTTATTGAAAATTTCTTGGCTTATGTTGAAAATCAATTTCAGACCAAAGTTAAAATCATCAGGAGTGATAATGGAACTGAAATTTTCAAAGAAAGATATTGTATTCTATTCAATCAGAAAGGTATTGTTCATCAGAAGAGTATTCCTGGGAATCCGCAGCAAAAAGGAAGGGTTGAACGGAAACACAGACATCTTGCTGAATGTACCTGGTCAATTAGAATCCATGCAAATTTGCCAAAGAAATTTTAGGGAGAAAGTTTTCTAGCTGCTACTTATCTAATCAATCTAATGCCTAGTTCTGTTTTATCTTGGAAAACTCCTTATGAAATGTTACTAAAAAGGCTTCCTGATTACAACAATTTGATAGTAATAGGGTGTCTTTGCTATGCTGCTTACAAGTGTGGAGATAAGTTGGAACCACGGGCTAAGAAATGTGTTTTTCTTGGATATCCATATGCTCAAAAGGGGTACAAGCTCTATGATCTTGATGCACACAAGATAATTCTAAGCAGAGATGTTCATTTTGTTGAACACATATTTCCATTTAGAGATAATGTACTTTCTTTTAGAAGTTCTCAAAATACAATATCACCTCTTGTTAATCCCGCTTTGATGGATATGCACAATCATGGAATTCCAAAGACTACTTCTACTCCAGAGACTTCTGATAATGTTTATGATCATGCACCATTCATAAGTGATCCTCATGTTTTTACTTCTACTCCAGAGACTTCTGATATCATCTCTACTCCTTCTGCTTCTGTCCCTAAACGGTTCTCAACAAGGCAAAGAAGATTTCCAACAAAGTATAAAGATTTTATAACCAAAATTCCGAGACATCAAGCTACTCAACTCTCTTCTGTCTCTTCTTCTATCTCTTCTTCTGTCCCTTCTTCTTACACTGATTTTAATGTTTTATCTTGCACTGAAATGAAGCATTATTCAATTGAGCATTTAGCTAGTTTGGCTAAAATTTTTCATGTGATTGAGCCGGCCTCATATAATCAAGCTTCAAAAGATCCAAAGTGGGTCAATGCAATGAATGAAGAAATTAAGGCTTTAGAAAAGAATGATACATGGAGCCTAGTTGATTTACCAAAGGGAAAGAAGGCCATTGGGTGTAAATGGGTTTATAAGGCCAAGTTTCTTCCTAGTGGTGAGTTGGACAGGTGTAAGGCTTGTCTAGTTGTAAGGGGAGATAGGCAGATTCAAGGAAAAGATTATAAACATACTTTTAGTCCAGTGGCTAAATTCACTACTGTTAGGCTTTTAATAGCTTTAGCTGCTGCAAGTAATTTGCATCTTCATCAGTTAGATATAAATAATGCATTTTTGCATGGATTCATAAATGAAGAATTGTATATGTCTCCTCCTCCTAGATATAATAAAGCTTTGTCTGGTCAAGTCTGCAAACTGAAGAGATCTTTATATGGATTCAGACAAGCAAGCAGACAATGGAACATTAAACTTACTGCTTTTTTGCTCAATCTTGGATTTATAAGATCTCAAAACGACTACTCTTTATTCACCATGAAAAATGTAGACTCTTTTACTGTCATTGTAGCTTATGTTGATGACTTGTTAGTTGCTGGAACAAGTTTAGAACATATTGAATTTATCAAGACAACATTGAATGACAAATTCACAATTAAGGATCTTGGTCCCCTCAAATACTTCTTGGGTATTGAGGTTACTCGGGACAATTATGGTATTATTCTGAATCAGAGGAAGTATATCATTGATTTACTCAAGAACACACATATGGAGGATTGTAAACCAGCACAATTTCCATTACCAAAGGGATTACATCTTAGCACTGATAATGGTCCATTATTATCTGACCCAGAAATATATAGAAGGATAATTGAAAAGCTTCTTTACTTGAACATGACTAGGCCTGACATATCTTATGCAGTACAACAGCTAAGTCAATTTTTGTGTGAGTCGAGAACCACTCATACTATTGTATTAATAAAACCTCTAGTCTTACAAGCACCATTTTTATGGTTATTTTATAACCCTTTTTGTATATTGTCCAATACTCGATAAATTACTTTTCAAGTCTGAACATACATCTTATTTGAGATTGTTTCAATAAAACCTTTCTCCGTTCTGGGAGTTAAGATGCTTAACTAGAGATGGCCATGGGGCCGTTCCGGGTGGGCTGGGTCGGGCCTGGCACCAGGCCAGGCTGGGGGGGGAGGTGATCGGATTCGGACCGGTCTAGGGGGCGGGCCGGTCCGAACCGGGCTGGGGTTGGGGTTTTGAGATTCGGTACTGAATCAAACCGAATCGAAAACGAATCACGAACCGATTCGAACTGAATCACAAACCGAATCGAACCGAATTAACGAATCGAATCGAATTCACGAATTGAACCGAATTCACAAACCGAATCTAACCAAATTTACAAACCGAATCAAACCGAATCAAAATCGAATCATAACCGAATCAAATTGAATCAAAACGAATCAAACCGAATCATAACCGAATCATAACCGAATCAAATCGAATCGAATCAAACTGAATTTCACATAATGCCATTAGAAATCAGAAGAAATGAATTGTTTCAAAAGTAATTAAATGTTTTTATTCATGAATCACATAATGACATTCGTTGTAAATTTTTATATTCGACTAATCACATTCATTTCTTTTATCAATATTTTTCATTTTTCATTACATATTTACATAAATTACATAGAATCACAAAAAGACATAATCATATTTGATTCATATAAACTAAATTATATTCAGCTAAACTAACATTCATTGATTGATATAAACTAAATTATATTCAACTAAACTTACATTATTCATATAATCTAAATAAATTAACATTTATTAATTTATATAATGAATAAACTAAATTATATTCAACTAAATTAATATTCACTGGTTTTTATAAATCAAATTATGTTCAACTAAACTAACACTCATATAAACTAAACTAGGATTCAACTAAACTAAAATTCAGTGATTCATATAAATTAAACTATATTCAACTAAACTAACATTCATATAAACTAAATTATGTTCAACTAACTATATTAAACTAAATAACATTCACTAATTCATATAAACTAAACTATATTCAATGAAACTAACATTCATTGATTCATATAAACTAAACTATATACAATTCAACTAAATAACATTTATTGATTCATATAAATTAAATTATATTCAACTAAATTAACATTCATGTAAACTAAACTATATTTAACTAAATTAATATTTATTAATTCATATAAACTAAACTATATTCAACTAAACTAACATTAATTAATTAATATAAACTAAATTATATATAATTCAACTAAAATGACATTCATTGATTCATATAAACTAAACTATATTCAACTAAACTAACATTTATATAAAATAAACTATACTCAATTAAACTAACATTCATATAACTAAACTAATATTTAATGAGTCATATAAACTAAAATAAATTTAACTATACTAACATTTATTGATTCATATAAACTAAACTAACATTCTTATAAACTTAACTATATTCGACTAAACTAACATTCATTGATTCATAGGAATTAAACTAAAGTATATTCAAATAAACTAACATTTATATAAATTAAACTATACGCAAATCAACTAATATTCGTATAAATTAATTTATGTTCAACTAAACTAACATTTATATAAATTAATTTACATTTAAATAAACTAAATTTTACAAAACTAAAAGATTTAGGCGGGTCGGGCCGAACCGAATCGTGGGCCGAATCGAATTTTTTCTCGAACTGAATCGAATAGGGTCAGGGTTAGGAAAATTGAATTCGGATTCGACCCACTTTTTTAGTGGGCCGAACCGGGCTTGGCCCGGTTCGTTGGCGGGCCGGTCTGGTCCGGGCCAGAGACACGCCGGGTTGGGGCTGGGTCGGGCTGAACCGGCCCAGTGGCCATCTCTATGCTTAACTAACTGCCCCAACCTCCCATTCTAGCTGATCAAATAAAATCTTTTCGCGATTAGGCATATGTTATGTTAACTAGTGTTCAGTACAGTTGGTAAATCGTGCTCATTTTACCATTCGAGATTAGAGTGGTCAATCATTGTGACTTTGTGAGCAATTGTAAAAGTAAGTCCAGGCTCTATTAATCTTCGAACTTGGCCCAAATGTGTGTTTATGAATGTGTAAAGTACCTAAAAGGTTGGGTATTTAAGGAAATATTTCTAGGTAAAACCACCAATTTCTGCAAAACAGACATAAAAATGAGGCTTCATGCCTTGATTTGCTTTTCAAGATTGTATTGTCACGGCCAAATCGGTACACACACTATAAGGATATGTATAAAAAGCTATACGGCTGTGTATAAACAAACTAGATGACGAAAGAGTAAATAATGCTCAAAAATCACTGTTTGTTAATTGTGCCATCTTGTGGCTATGAATTGTACATGCAAAGGAGTACAACCCTTATAGATATAATGATAGTGATTCACCAATCCAATCAAACAAAATGATGGTCCAAAATTCATGGAATGGATCCAAGCACATTTATTATTCATCTATGATAGTATTCTGGCAAGGAAATAACTCATAAGTGTTAGGCTTATTGAATTTGCAACATTTATATGTAGTATTAGCTTGTTGATGTTAATGTTAATGTTGATCTCCTAGAGCTTATAGTTTTGATAGTACACACAGACGACTACTTTTTTTAAGCTTTACTTTTAAACTTATTTTAAAAATAGGCTCTGCACTAAAATATTTTCGAAAAGAAGCTTCTGCAGGTTCGGATGAAAATCGCTGTCCGATCAGTTTGAATTGGGCTGGCCCAAATGTTATCTATGTGTTTTCAAAAATTTGGTGGGGCAACGATTTAAAAAAAAAACAAAACAAAAAATTGTAAATTTTTTTATCAAAAATCGCTGCCTCTTTTTTTATTATTATTGAAATAGGCTAAGATTTTCTAATTACGAAAATGGATCAGCCCAATTCAATCAAGTCAAAATCGTTGATTAAGGCAGTGATTTTGTTCCGAACTTCCATAAGCTTATTTTTAAAAATATTTTAGTACGGATGTCCAATTATGTTGCTATCATGCCATGTCATTTTTTACAAGCATTGGCTCATATTTTTTTAATGTTATTTTCAAAGCAACAATATGTTACATATGTATAAATGCATGGCAAGCAACCCCGCCGGCACTGCCACTTAAATATCCCTGTTTTTACTGCCTTAGCATCCTAGCTTCGTGGGGTAAGCAATTTGATCAAGTGGTCAGGTTACACTACACTTCAAACTTGGCGCTTTACGTACAAAGCTATACTCCTTGATGCATGTACCATGTAGTATGTCTTTTAGGAAGGCCGGGACCAACCTATGTATACTAGGTTATATGTAAAGTTCACCCAGCAGTTCAAAGTTGATTCCCCAATCTTTCCTTTTACATATTGCAGCTTTGTATCTTTACTTTCTTGCTTGTGTAGTTTTGTTGGATTACCGCAATTTCTTAGCTTAGCTAAGATCTTATGTCATGTCACTCAATGTGGTGTAGATGCACTCAGGCGCACAGGACGATTCCAGCAGTATACTTTATTCTTCTGATCAGTTGGTATGATTTTGGTTAATCATAGGCGGTCGAGAATATATAAATATTTTGTGTGCATAGTAGCCGAAGTGGTCTAACCATGTGTAAAAAGTGTTGGGCACGTCCAGCTAGTCAAGCAATGGGTCCATACTGCGCGGTCCCGTCCAACAACCCGTCCACCTAGTTTCTATCCCAAATATTTTGGAGCCTAATATCTAATTGGACTTCACCTAACCCCAATAAGCTAGCAGCAACTCAGCGGAAATTTCGTACATTTTGTTAGTTTTTAAAAGAAGTGGATACATAGCTCGATCTGCTCGTGTCATATTTGCAGAAGTTACTATTTTTGTCATTGACCTACCTTTATAGCTACATTCTACAAATCAAGATGTTAATCCAGGCAACAAATGAAGGGCTAGTCAATATTTGAAATAAAATTTATAGACGTGTTGAGTTTGTGGGAATCTATGTAAGCTTCTAGAACAAAACAAATTACAATGCATATGATATGATAGGTCGATAGGAGGGAGAAGAATTGATTATTTCAATTCACCTCTATTCTTTATTCTTTAGTTGTGAAACGAAGATGGAGATAAAATGGAAGATTCTATACCTGAGGAGGGGGTGGGATATAAGGAGAAACGCCAGAAGTAAGAATAAAAAGGAAGGAATGAGCAGAGTTTGAAAGAATAGTAAGACATTTTGATAAGTTTGCTCATTATCCCATATTTTCAATACATTCTTAAATAAGGAATAGGGGTTAAAATTACATCCTGAATTTTCTTTCTATTTATCTCTATCTCTTCCCAACTCATGGCAAACGCATTTTTAATTCATAGTATAAGTACACAGTTATTTAATACTCTAAACTTTGATGAGTGGATTAAGAAATGGAGGAGCTGGGAAGTTTTGACCCTCATGTACAATCAAACTTTATACTGTATAAGATTTCACTTTTTATTTATTTTTACATGTTGTAGCAGCCTGCTAGCTGTTGTTGATTGTTGACATGAAAAATATCAAAGGGAATGTATCTACTGTGTGCTTGAATCTTCCTTGCTCTTTCTTGCTCACTTTTCTTTAAAGTCTCACAGCAGTCAAACTTGGACCCCTCTTTGGATTTTGATGTAATTAAGGGTAGTATTTAGATCATGTAGCCATGTAAGTTAACATTGGGCGCCAAATTAGAATGCTCATTTTTTGTTTCGTTTCATTGGTCATTGTTTATTATGGATATCTATATATAGTAGCAACATTGTACTCCGTGCATACAAAGCAGTGTTTATAACTTTTTGCTAAATTTGACTTTTCACGGATTTTAAAATACGACTTAAAACGTTTGTAACTTCAAATTCGTAAAGCAAAAACTTGTGATACTTTAAAAATTACATTGTAATCATTCAATAAAATTCCAATTGAATATATTATTTGTTATAACATGATGAGAATTCGTAGTTAAACTTTTAAAATTTTGACTCTATAAATAAAAATTGAGCAAAAATAAAGAAACAAATTACATAATTTCTTTTCTTCTTTTTTTTTTCTTTAATGATGAAAGTTGCTTTATTTTGATTATTTTTAAATAGTAAAAGTAGCTTTATTTTGTGAGTATTGATTTGACCTAGTTTGGCAAGTCATGATAACCTCATCAAGCAATTAAATTTGTCTGACCATGTCACACAATTTGAAAGGAGTTGTTCGTCGCACACATTGTTGATAGTCTGTTAGTCTCCAACGATAAATTAATATATATTGGAGTATTATACAAATAAAATTTGTAAACTGATTTATTTCCCTGTATAATGAGCCACATATAAAGAGTTATATAAAATTGAGATGAATATTTGATTTTGAGCAAGTATTAAATACCACTTTAGGTACACCAGACTTTACCTATTAATTAAATTAAGCTAGTTGTTTGCATTTTTTTCTTGCATAGTACCTCAGTACTCCATTTATCTCTTTAATTTTTCCTCACTGTAATTGATTGGGTCAAAGTTTAATATATTAGAACCCAAATTCTCATTACATTATAAAAAGTAATATATTTAAATAAAATCTTATTAAATATATTTTAATATAAATTTTTAGAATATTAAGGTTTAAAAAGTAAAAAATATCAACATCCCACTAGAAAACCTCCCGCTACAATACAACAAGGTGAAAAAAGAGGAGAGTAGTTGATGCATGTGGGGGCATTGAGGTGAAATTGTAAAAGCGATTTGGCGAAAACATATTAAGAAGCTTATTAGTGATAAGTAGGTAATTATGTGGGGGTGATTGTTATGAATTACGAGTAGGAAGTTCAAAAATATTTATTAGGAATCATATCATTAGTATTACTTCATTCCTTGATTTTGATTCTTCTTCTGTGCAGTTCCAAACTGAATTTCAAACTTAAGAATGTTAAATACAAAAATTATAAAATTCCGATTTAAAAAAAAATATATAATAAAGTAGAATATATAAGTGATATAAAAATCTAAAAATAGCTCAAACATGAAAATATAAAAAGTAACACAAGTCCCGATTTTGTTCCGATCGAAACTATACTTACTTGAGTTACTTCACATCAAATCAACAACTCATATTAGACCATTCAAATTAAACTTAGAGATGGGATCCCAGAGGTCCTATGCAAGATTTTGTTTCTAAAAAGATAATACGGACCTCCAATGAGAATGATCATATATATATAGTAAGTGCACCGTGTATAGTTAGTTAGTCATGTTAGAGGAAGTATCTAGTCATTTTAATCCCAAGTTGTTAAATTAAGACGAATTAGCTTTTGTCCTGTATCGTGAATAGAGTTTATAAGGTAGTTTGGCAGAGTTAAAAACCCATTCGATATGATGGCGATCCTACTAGTATTGTACTATTTCATAGGTAAGAGGCTGGGGGAGACACTGCCCCTTTCGTTTTCTTTGCATATGAATATATGATTGGGAATTGGTTGACATACATGAAACCTTAAGGATGAAGGTTGCTAATATGGAGAATTATGGTGAGAGAATGTTACATATTGCATGATATCTTATCTGACAAATAAGGGACACACAAAAAGATGTCGAATTTTTTTTTTTTTTTTTTATGCCCACACAAAAATATATATGCATATATAGAAAAGTGGTTTTTACAATCTACAACATGATATTCTTATGTCCCTGCCGCCCCTTTGAAGGTTGCTTTTTTATGTTTCAAAAACTGTATGTATGCGTTGAGAAAGTATCAAAGTAGAAGGCTTTAGGCCTTTTGCATATTTCATCAAAGATTATTTTTGATGGATGCACCTTATTATATACCTGCCTCATGTTGTTTGTGAAGCACAAGTCAAGTTGTTTAGACTTGACAGTCCTTCAATATGTTATATGTTACACTTCACCCCACCACAACAATATATATAACCATTGCAATATGGGTGGTACCAATTCAATCAACCCTACTTGGATTTTGTTTCTTCTCTTTTCCCAGCAAATATCTGTTCATAGTTTTATAATATTGGGGCGTTGTTAAAAAATGACAGGAATTTCTGCCCGAGAAATGAATGGTATGGACTTACGGATCCACCATGTTCTAGGTCCCACTCCAGATCAGTTCGTATGGTCATAAATTTGTGTTTTGCTAGGTTTTGCCAACTGTGGGTACATACGCATGCTCTTCCATCCCCATAGATCATGCCTTAGGTATATACTGGACATTATACATGCTTGAACTTTCTAATTAAGTAGCTTTACATTTGTGCGTGTTCACTGCTTTTGAGCATATGTTTCCTTTTTATAGAGGAACCCAAGGGTGTACTCCCAATATCTTGCATTGTAAGTATTATAATTATATATACATATATATATAAGAGTCAAAAAATCGTATTATAATTAGTAGTATCATACGGAGTAATATTTTAGCTTCGACAAAGGATGATGTGTATTGGTGTTACGTTGCAAAGGGAACGAGATTCTCTGTATTTAGGCAAATATAGTGTTGAATGATTTTCATATCTCCAATCTCCATCACTTGATTAAATTGATATTTACATAGATAAGTGAAAATAGTCAAATTACCTATCTATCTCTAACTAATATTTTGTTTTAAAATTGTAAAAAAGCTGATGTGGGAAGTTTTATACTCACAAATTGTACTGTGGCCTTTTACTTTTGTAGGGGGGCATTTCCTGATCTCAATTTTCAATTTTATGAACAGTCAATCAAATCACACTGAATTCAGGGAATTATAGATAATATCCTGTATCATTGGATGATAAATAAAGGAACGTGTGCTATTTTATCATCACAAACTAAAAACGATTGGCTTAAGAAAAAAAAGTGACTTTTTGGGTGATGTTATGTGAGTATAAACTTTTGGCAGCATTTTGGAGCAGAGCACATCAACAATTCAACATTGCATTTAGTTGTAGAAAGGGATGGATCTAGAAACGGCTAATGTAATGTAAGACGTCGAATTATAGTTAGAGACTTAGAGGTTGATTAAGAATCAATTCATGAACTCGTAATTTTAATAGAATTGCATGTCAAAAGCAACCCACCATTTACGTTTGCATATAATTTTTTTCATCTTGTAGATTCACAGTGAGCATGAATTTGGTCGAAATTACATCTCGGGTCTTAGGTTTGTACTATCCCTCAAGGTTCTTACTACTGCGTAACTAAGATAATTACTATTCACAAAAATATGAAGCTTCTATACTACTAAAATCTAAATATAAAACTGTTGATCAACAAAAAGAACCATTAGAATCTTAAAATTTTGACCAATTACAATGATAGATCGTAATTATATAAAATTCAACACGTAAAATAGTGTAAGAAAAAGTAGTTACCTTATCAATTTCTTAGGTAGCTTCACTTTCTATAAACACGCAATTATGCGTGTATAAAGAGGGAGGAATGCCTTACTATGAAATTAAGACTGGCATATCATTTTGCAACATTATTGGATTAGATATAAACATAGTTAACCCAATTACGACGGTGTGGGAACTCTTAACCAACTTAATTATCAATTATGTATAAAAGATTGGAGTCACTTCTAAAATGATGAAGACATAAATTTTACAATAAATATATAATAGTAACCATAAAATAATAAGTTCTCCATAGTCCCTACTATAATAGCCTTTATGGGTAGGGAATAAATACATTTGTGCTTGCCCTTGAGAACTCAAGTAGCAATTGCAGAGGTTACACTTGCGAGAGTTGCGACTCGAGCACTCAGCGATTACAGCAATGTCCGTACTACTAACAAATGGACCATTCTGCGTGCTGCAGGAACCCACTTGGTCCCATAATTATCCGTACAGTGTGTTGGGCTTCTCTCATCGATAAAGGACTAAATATTTTTGACATCTTCAACAATGCTACAACTTACAAGCTGTGCTTGATTTCGCTACATTGTTATTTCTCAGTGGAAAAGTTCAGACTTTATTGCAATTTGGAGCAACAGGAAAATAAAGTAGATCATGTTTTATGCAGGTTAATTAATATGCTATATGCTTGCTCAGGTTAAGGTGCCAACTTTTTTTGAAAGGATCCACTTTGTAAAAATGTTATTTTTACTATGTTATTTTATACCTTACTCAAAGACTGATAATTTTTGGTTTCTTTCCAATAATATGAGATAATGGTCAATAAGAATAAGAGGCTTATATAATAGAGAATTAGAGATAGAGGCTTAATTGTTCAATTACCTGCCTCAATACCCGGAAATTAAATAAATAATCATGCTTTTATTATTGTAAATAACACTTAACATATTTATGTTAGTAACTCTTTATAAGACTTAATCATTTCCCTCAACAATAGATATACTCATCATCAAATTATGTTGACAATGCATGATTTGTCATGAAACTTTTAACCTCCATACAGCTTTGGAAATGCATTCAATCATGCTAAGTCTAATTTTTTTTTTTTTTTTTGACAGCAAGATCTTGCTAAGTCTGTGGTCTATAAAAAAATCCTATTTTGGAGGAAGTATCAAAGACAGACATAAATGAACTCGATATATAGCTATAATAGGAAAAAGGTAGAGAATGAATATGAACTCGATTTATAGCTACATTAGAAAAAGGTACGTTACAGAAGCATATTCTAGTAAATCATTAAATATTTTGCAATTAACTGTGCACCAAATTGCACCTTCATGTGGAAAATAGATCTATACTCTATTAAATATCACACACACACATATATATAGAATTAATTAGACTTGGATAAAAATGTAAAAAAGAAAAAGTTATAAAAGATAATTAATAATTTTTTTATTGGCATAGACTAATCTCTATCAGGTTTCTTAGTACTAAAAAAACAAAAAACTTGCAGGCATGCAGTTTGGTTATCTAAATTCGCATCAACCCCAAACGTTCAAAGGCAGAAATCCTGTCGCAAGAGTTCGAAGGTTCAAACACAAGCAGGAGCTCCTTTAAGAAAGGTGTAGATATAATTAAGTAAGCTCTCTGGTAAATAAAAATGGATTTAGACTACGGAAATAAGTATGAGAGAAAATGGAGGCATTCTATTCTTTAAACTGCATGCATTGTGATATTTGAATAGTTTTGAAACGAAATGAAGCTAGTTTTTTGATTGATCATGGGTTCTGTCTAATTATTTTTTGTCCCTCATTTTAATGATGAAGAAGAACATGATGTAAGAGTAAACTATAAATCTATGTTGACTTTCTGTTGGTTTCTTCTTGTATTTTCCAGCTAATCTTGTTTCCTCAAAATAACTTTCAATGATTTATATGCATCCATAACCGACTTTGATACCGTATTAAATTCAACTCTAAGCGCCACCTATATAAAGGATATATCTTTTATTAAAGAGAAATGTTGATCATTGGACAAGTTTCATCAACATAAACCACTCTTAAATCATACTCCATAATGTTTAATCTCCAAGCCAACCTTAGCCCTAATTAATTTTGATAAACCATAGTTTTAACCATGATGATACTTATTATTTCTTTATCTACACCGTAATGATATAAAACTTGTATTAGTGTTCTTCTATTTACTTAAGGTCATTATCAACTAAAGTTCTATCTTTTTCTTTATTGGTGACTTAAGAATTAATTATAAAGGATTATAGTAGAGGGTGGCTTTGAGAGTACATTTAAAAATTATTTGGGTGGTTTCATTCAATTTTTTTTAGTCAAATGTGGTTTAGGAAATAGACCCATTACTTAGGGGTGGTTGGTTTTTATTTAAAATTTGTTTCTTTTCATTAGTGTCTTTAGTGATATGTTCTTTCACCTTTAAAAAAAAGCAAGTTTCAAGTCTAATATAGGTGTATATGTTCAGCTGATTTTTTTTTTTAACTTATTTAAACTTGTTTGATCCTCTTAATATTGTCTAAACTTATTATATATAGTTATAAATTGTCCTTGGATAATCATTATTTTCTTTCTCTTATATTTTCTAATCTAATCAAAACTTATTATAGTTATAAATAGTTGTTTTTTACTTATTTTTCTCATTGATTTTATCTAATCTCAACTAAATTTATTTTATCTTATTTTATTTCATCTTATTAAAATTTATTTTAGCTATAAATTATTCTTGAATAACACTAATTTTTCAAATCTTATATTATCAAATCTTTTATAAATAGAGCTAAAATTTTAATAAGGCTAATCAGGTCCAATAAATTTCTATTAATTTCAATAAGTTTCTATCAAATCTAATAAGTTTTGCTACTTAATTAGTACTATTTTGGTTATATTAGCATTACCATCATTATTATTATTAAAAGAATAATATTAAAAACTTATATTTAATAATTAGAAAAACGATATTAATTCCTTGTTAATTATTATTTATTATTAATAAAAGATTACTAACTACTATGTACGATATAGTAATTATATTACTACTACAAACATAACAATTGGATAGTTATCGATAATTAATCATACAGAGTTATAATAAAAATAACAACAATAATAATCATAATATTTTACTAACCTTCCTTACGTAGTTAATATCACGGTTAGTCAATTTGAAGCTATCAAATTGTATACATAGGTAGTTTTAACAATTTTGCAATTCAAAAATATTAAAATACTAAATGGAAAAAAAGTTTCATAACCACTTAATACGTTTTAGTTAGGTCTAATATTTTTTTATTAAGGTCTAATAATTTTAAATCAAGTTTAATAAAGTCTAAGAAGTTTTAATTGGGTCCAAATTGTTCCAATAAGTTTAGTTAAGTTCAGAGACTTTGAGGTGAAGAAAACACACCTTATACTCTCTTTTTAAAATGAATAATCACATTATCTCAATTTTTAAAATTGTACTCTTTTCCACAATTGATTATAGAGTAGAAAGAAACAATTTAAATATCGATGGTGTTTTTAAAATGTGACAATTTAGATGATACGTTAAATGATATATAATTATTTATTTTAATGGAGTAAAAATGTAACTTCATAGAGATGAACATAGTATAATGTCCATTTTGTCAATTTTGTAAATAGACAACCATGGGCAACATAAGGACTAATTATGTCATAAAATAATTTCGGCTCAAGGGAAGCATGAAAAAAGGAAAATCTTGCTAAAATATTTCGTAATACCTTTTCTATTCTTTTTATTTACACCTATTTTTTTTTATCCCTTTTATTTTGCTCCGTATTAAACAATAATGGTATATAGAATCATAACTTATCCAATCTCAAATCTTAAATATCAACCCTAATATTTTAACCAAATAAAGTTTGCATTCACACAACCACCCCCACATGATCTCACTGTATTTCTCTATCGTATAACAAACACATTTTTTTTTCCAATGTAGCAAGAATAAGGGAATTGAATGGTAGGAGAAATTTGTAAGACTATTGATATTAGTGAGGAAAAAAAAAACCTCTCAATCTCTCTCTATTTACTTTCTCACTTTTCCCATCCAATTTCTCTCATGAGAAGTTTTTTTTACCACACCAAGGCTTAAAAAAAAACTGTTCATCACTCTTTTCTCCACTATTTTCTCATAATACACATCATCTTATTTATTTTCTCTTTAGTTTTTTTTAATAATGTTTATGCTATATATTTAACTTTCAATACAATTAAAATGGCTTAAAATTAATAATATTTTATTTTTTAATTACGATTTATATTTTAATTTAATAATTTAATAATTTTTGTATAATTTGAAAAAATATATTATGCTTAAATTTTAATAATAATAATAATATAAGAAGTTGAGAATTTAATTTTAATTTTAATATATTTTAATTTAATAATAATAATCGTAAATAATAATAATAATAATAATAATAATAATAATAATAATATAAGAAGTTGAGAATTTTGTGAATATAAGAGATGTGAAGTTCAATGATGGGACCCACAACCATTTACTGTTCACCCTTAAAACCCCTCACCTGGTGTGTGGTTTTATTTTCTCTCACCCGTGGTTTTTTTTCCTCTCACTGATGTGAAGCTCGGTCATTTATTTTACACCCTTACTTTTACTTGTGAGGGGATTTTCCCTCACTAGTAGGAGTGCTTTAAGGGGCATCTTCAACTTCGCGAAAGACTCAAATACCCTCTTGCAAAGGCCAAAATAACACATCTCGCCCTATCACTCAAGATGCACTTTTCTGCCACCAATCAGTGACGAAAAAGTGTCAGAACAAGTAGCACAGCAGTGGACCAGCTGCATTAAATAATCGTAACGGTAAATATCTGCTGCGCAAATAATTGTGTTTGGCGGTGAAATTCAGGTGAACAACACAGAATCTTCAACCGTGATAAACTATTTGGTGACGATCAATTACTATTCTTTTTGCTTTAAAATTTTCGAGCTAATACACTGTGTGAAAATTAATTTTATTTTTAGGTATACTTAACAAAATAACTGAAATAAGGATGTACCTCAAACCTTGAATGGAAAATTGCTATTTGAAAATTTGCTTTTTTTTTTTTTAAAAAAAAAAAACATTGTTGCTCACTTATTAGATATATATTTGTATTATTGCGTAAACACGTATCATTATCAGTTTTCTCTTAACTTATAAGATAAATCTAAATAATAAAGTAGAGTCATCATAAAACAATAAAATATATGACTCAAGAATGAAATAATGACTATACATTAAAATACTTCAATTTCAATTTTAGGGTATGATTCCTCTGTTCTAAAAATTTAAGAAATACTCCCATGAGATTGAGGACTATAAAATGAAATTGGAGAGGTTTGTAATTAAGAATCATTTTAACAGAAATTATGCTTCTAAAGATTATAGAATATGGTGTTAATTTAACAGTTTAATAAACAAGAGTAACTTAAACTTAGATGCAGTACACATGTCTGACATAAGAATTTGGTAAAAGATCTGAAGTACAAAAAGCACGCATTTTTATTTGCTGATTGGTGTAATAAACATTTTTCTGTACCTTTTGCAAACCAGCTGGACTAAGGAACGGTTATGGCAATTTCCTTTAAACCTCACATGCCCAGATGCCCACTAACTTTATTTTAAAAATATTGATCAAAATCTTTTGTAATATAAAAATAATAATAATATTTTTCCTTTTAATTTTGTTCTTGTCATTTCTCCTAATTTCAAGCCTACATCTGTTCTATATATTCTCTCCTCAACAAGCTAAGAAACCTCTTCCTCCTTCCTTCGCCTTCCCCCTCTAGATTTCTGGTTTCCATCTTGCATCCCCTCTTTCTCTCCCTAAATTTCCTCTCTCTAGGTCCTTCTAAAAAAGGCTCCTAGGTTCTGTTACTCTGTTTCTGCTCTGTTTTCCCCTGTTTTACTCTGTTTTTAGCTTAATAAAAGCCTCAATTTTTGAGCCATTTTTCTTCAAATCAAGCTTTTTCCCTGCGAAGCCCATCTTATTAGAGAAAACCCACATCATCGAAATCTCTAATTACCTTCAACTTGCAGCAAGAACCTATCTTTTTGCATTGTTCTTGACATCTCCTCTGTCTTTTTTCAACTAATGATAAATTAAGATCCGGGGTTATTAATGTATGATATAAATTAATGACACCTGTTCTTTGCGAAATCCTTCGTTCTGGGTTTATGATAAATTCTTCTCTCAGGCGCAGGACCCACCTTGTTCAATCTTTCTCTGTTGTTTTCCTTTACTGGTTCTATGTGTTTTCATGAATTAGCGCTTCATTTTGCTTAATTTTATCATTATTATTAGCATATAATAAAGAAAATAAGATTTTAATTTAATTTTTTTTTCAAAAAAGGGTCCTGTGTCCTGCTAATTGTAAAGATCATAAAAAAAAAAAACTACCTGTCTTTTTTGTTAATTTTCTCGAGTTTTGTTATTAATGGCGAGTTCAAGGAATTCAATGTCGAGCAGCCCCCTTCAGAACTCAGGATCTGAAGGGGATTTGCAGCTTGTGATGGATGAGAGGAAGAGGAAGAGAATGGCATCAAACAGAGAATCAGCAAGAAGATCAAGGATGAGAAAACAGAAGCACATTGAAGATCTAATGGCTCAAGTTGATCAGTTGAAGAAAGAGAATAATCAGATCCTTCAAACTACAAATCTCACTACTCAACAATATGTTAATGTTGATGCTGAAAACTCTGTCTTGAAAGCTCAGATGAATGAGCTTAGCCAAAGGCTCCAATCCCTCAATGATATCCTCAATTACATGAATACCCTCAATGGTGTTAGTGCTAACTCAGCCTTGGAGGATGATTCCTTGGACATTATGGGCGATTTTGGAATTATGAACGGGTATTATGGTAATTTCACTCAGAATACTAATGTTATTGAAAATAATCCTTGGAACTTGGTTTATCTCAACCAACCTATCATGGCCTCTGCAGATGTCCTCCAATATTAAACTCTTATTAAGATTTTAGGGTTCATTATTGCAAATTAAGTGACATCAAAGTGGATGGCAGATCTATGGCTATATTTAAGATTTGGGCTATTTTTAAGGTGTGGGCTATATTTATTTTTATTTTCTTGTTTCTGAAATATTACTGTTATCATCATGTGACTCTCCAAGTGTTAGGTGAGGTTGTTGTGTACTGGTGTATTGATTTAGAAGGATATTCGCACGTGCAAATGACGGCTCTCCATTGTTCTAGAATGTTGTATCCTATTGTTGAATGTAATTTTTGTCATGGAGGGCTTTTGACAAGGTTGTACGAGTAAATAATGTGAAGTTGAGAAATGGAAGCCATGATTTGATAGCTTAGGCTAGGCAATCAATGGGGGTGATGATAATGATGATGTAATTTGGAATCTCATGAGTTACATGTTAATTATATTAGCGACCTTAATCATGTTGCTTCGTTTAACTCTTTTTGTTTGTTTATTTGTTTGTTTGTTTTTTGCTTACCTAATTATTTTGTTTTGCTTTTCCTCAAAAGTCGCAAACACTTGGTCTTCTCTCCCAAAAATTTAAGTGTACGTATTTAACTACTGTGATAATACGCATTGGGGTATCTTCTCTATTGATATTATCTGTATTAGGTAACTAAATTAGAACAAAATAGACTATTTGTATCAAGTAATATGAAGTTAGACTTGTATTAAGCACAATATTGATGCAACAAACTCTTATCTTTGAGGGTTCGTGATATGGCAAGTATGTTAGATCAGAAATTGTTTGGTGTTTTAGATTGTGTTACATATGCTAAAGATACGAGTTTGTTGCAATACAATAACTTATATAAAAATAGATGAGTAATTTTGGCAATAAGTTTATAGGCAAGGAAGGCAATTCCCAAGATGTGAAAAAGATTATTAGTGGCAGATGTAAATATAATTATAGCAAAGTCCGCAACTTTAAAGTGAGTTATTACATATTATTTACCTTGAACACAATGTTATCTACGTCACTCTCATAGGACTCGTTGATGACACAGGAATGCATGTATAGATTGTATTACTCATCTTGAAAGAATTTAAGAAATTGAGAAGGGGACGGGATCAAAGGTCCTAAGGAAGTAGATATATAAACACTAGCTCAATAATAATAAGGATGACAGGCAGCGCCAAAACTCAAACAAGATACCCCCGGCCCCCGCACTTGAGAATATGCATGGTGCGCTTAGTATATTCGCTAATTTTTAATTAATCTGTACGGTTTAATCAAATGCTCCATGCATTCAAATCACTTTGGTAGCTCTATACCAATGGAAGTAAAAGTGCGAGCACTAAACAGTATATACTCTTCCACATTCATGTCTCTTATAGCTACATGCATAAAAAGTTGAATTTTTTTCCATTACTTGGTTGAGTAAATTGTATAACAATTAAAGAAATATCAAGAAGTTAAAGCACGAGCATGAAACATACACTGAAATTGAGGAGTACGTTAATTAAACTGCTTCTTCACTTCAAATTTTTAATTAGACAATGAATATACTGTATATCCTTGTCGTCCACCAGCACATACTTTGTATAACTTTGACTTGTTACTTGTAACATTCAATGTACCAAATTCGCCAATTAATCAATGTATAAGACAATTAAATTGATTGACTATAATGATATAATCAAGTACGTACTGCAGCACCCCCCATGGTTTTGACAGGTTTGCATCAATTACTTTCAGTATGTAGAATTATTCCTACGCATAATAGATACCAAAATTTACTTGATTTAAGAAAGAAATAAAATGGTTTTACGGTAAATTCAATACTTTTCTATTTTTCTTACACGTAAAATTGTTTTTTTTTTTTTTTTTACATTTGATATAGATATAGAAGTACCTCTTTAATAATTTTTATCATAAACATACTGCATAATTGTTACTTTCAAGTAGAATAGTACATGTGCTAATAGCGTGTTGGCTTTCACCTATGTTGTACTGCACGAATTCGAGTATAACATGTTTTCCATGTCCGTATCTGAATTCGTATTGGTGCAACATTCACTAGCAATTAAATGATTTGTCGTTTTCGAGTACTCGTACTCGTATTAGTATTCGTATCCGTATATTTATTGGTAGAATATAGATTTTCACTACTATGGACTAGCTTAGCTAGAATATAGGAGAAAATTATACAAACTGTTAGACTCGTAATTTAATAATCCTATGATGTATGGGCTAGGACTGGTGCATGTATCTGTTGCAATGAATAGAGTGAGATAGTGTTGAAGATAGAATATTGGAGATAAAAAAATTCGACTGTAACCCTTAGAATGACCGAATTACTAACCATCATGGACATAGGATACTGAAAAGGAGGAGCCATTGAGCTAAGAGGGCATTCATTAATTTTGAAACAGCATCATGTTGCCGCATAAATTCAATTGGGTAGTAGCGATTTGTCTTATGTAGAAAATCCGTCGATGAAATTAGGTTAGTTTGTATGTTTACGTCTTATAATATCGTATTTGGCTCAAGACAAGAAGAGAAGTAAAAATGTTGAGGTTGATGAGCTCACAAATCACAAACACAGTTAAGTTAGATTAATGTCGTCTGCTTTAATTGGTAAAGACAGGAAAAAAACTTAAAAAAAGGTGACGTCGTTTGCTTAAGCTTGGCCCCTTAAAGAATGAGGAAACGTAGCAGTTTTACTTTGCGGGTGCAAATTGAGTGTTTTCCCACATTTGATTGAGTAGAAAATTGAGGCAAGTGTCTTTAGAATAAGGTGAAAATGTGGCAAAGTTATATATATTTGCCAATATTGTATACTTGGTGTAACATGTTCCCTTTTATTAATACAATAATACCTCCTATCGCTTTCCTCGGTGCTCAACACATAGACATAGTCACATAGCCGATGATTTTCTTTTTTGTAAATATTTCTATTTTGATGTTACTAATTAAACGAGAGGTAACAACTTACTTTTGTTAAATGTTTTTACTTTATTGTGCTTTAATTATTTGCTAATTAACTTTTTCCAAACTCGATCATTTCTTGTTAAGCTGAACATTATTTGAAAAAGTTGAGAAGAATATACGAGCCAGATGATAACCCAATCAAAAACCATTCCAACAATTATGTTTATGGAGATGATGGAATCACATGGCCAGCCACTTTCTAAGAAGGCAATGTCCCTTCGTTGCTTAATTTAGGCATTTACCTATGAGTTTTTTAAAACTGTTGATGATTATTGACTCCCATTCAAAATTTGGGGTAAAGTACACTCATTTTATTCGTCAACATTATATTGCATTACACCTTACTTAAATTACAATATCAGTATATCACTATAAATTATTTCATACTCTGTAGTCCGTACAAAGTAGTCTATAAATATTTTCATTATTTTTGAATGGCATCAAAGCTAGCTTAGATCCACCATACCAATTTGTATCCAACATCTATTACTTGAAACTCAATCAATTCTTTGAGAAATATACACTCTAATAGTAATAAAAGTTCTTGTAATTAATAGATTATAGTGATTCGGAATACGTGCATACTTTAGGTAGTACGACCAAAAAAAATTGACATCAGCCAGTTCGCACATACTAATTCATGTTCTATTGTCTGGGATGTAATCGATGAAGAACCGACTCAAGTGATTAATTAGTTGGAAAGTTCAAAGGTTTCTTAAAAAAAAAAAGAGAGAAAAGCAAACCGTATTGACAAAAAAACTTTCTAATAATAAGAGCGTAGGTACCTTTAATTTTATCAGCCCAGGATGCTCAGGAGTCAGGGTCGAAGATCATAGCAAAAGTAAAAAAAAATTAAAAAACATCATGTGAGCTTTCTTTGCATGATATACAGAAGGTGTGTGTGAGAGTGTGTGATTCCCAAAATGTACGGAATACTCCGCATTATTTTGTACTACAACTCATCAACCTTATTTTTAAATGTGGGTTAACATATAATATGCAAAGTTACTTAAAATTACGAGTTCATACAAATTCTTGAGCAAAATCACATCTTGCACAATCTTATCGTTGAAAATGTCAAAATTCTAAGGAGGTTGTCGTCATATACGCCTTGCATAAAATCTTAAAGAGAGATACTCAAATATAATTGAACACATTGCCCAGATTTTGGAGTGAAAATATAACTAAGGAAGAAGAGAGATCTCTAGTAACAATGTCAAAAGCTTGAAAGACCTCACACTTCCAAGCCTAACTGAACAAAACGGCTAAAGGGCATATATATACTAGGCTACAACAAGATACAAGAAGCCGTTGATTCGAAAACACGTGTCAGAAATTGAGGTCCACACTGACGTGCCAAAAGTGGGGCGGACGTGCTGTGCGCAGTTCGAACTTCCAGCAGTGAACTGAAACTTGGAAATTAAACCACAGTGCGTGCTCGGATGTGCCAACGGCAGCACAGGTGTACTTGCCTTAGTTCGTCTCTCTAGCTACATTATGCGCAACTTATGCTTTGCTGCTGCACGGACGTGTAGTACACATCAGCTCCAAACTCTAATCCTTTGCATGCTCTAAACATTAACTTGTTGAACGGTTCAAACGTTAATAAAAGGCATACTTCCATGCTCTAATGATCAACTTGTCTGACTTTCTTCTTAGTCGATCTATACTCCATCTCAAGAATTTTTCCACTTTGGATATTCATTTGCCATCTTCAAAGCATGCTGCCATCTCAAGTTCCTCAGCGGATTTTTGCTAGACATGCAAAACAAAGTATGACAGTTTTTATAATATCCCACATCTCGTTATTCTAGCAGATTCTTCAAAAGCACAGGCCTAAACAAGTAGGTTTAAAATCTAATCTTCTCTAACATTTTGGCGTAAATCTTGCCTTCATTGCGAGGAAACAAGCATAATCTCAGTGATGAGGTCCTTTGCTCACAAAAAAAAAAAAAAAAAATAATTGGGGGAGAAATTTATATCCGATGGGGCTGCCCTTAGCAGAGTATAATCTACTATTACGCACTGAAGCTAACGAGCATCAAATTTTGACAAAAATCCAAAAGTGCTTTTTCACGGAGAGTGATAAAGCTAGAAAGAAAGAAAAACTTGGAGTTTCTTAGGACGCTAGTAAATGAAATGATGATGATTGATGAGCAATAATTCAACAGGGCATGCAAGTGTTAGTATCTTATTACTGTTTGCTGAAAGCAACATTGGTGTCGCAATCTCCTATGCTAGTTTTACACTAATTATTACAGAGTACTCCGTATATTATAAGGTGGATTATTATACTTGAGTAGTGTGTCAGATTGTTAAACCCATGGAGTTAGCTTATTAATTCACCATTTTCTCTTTTTAAAAACGTAGCTGATACGGAGTACACTTTCACAAGGTGCCTGAACACTTACAAAGTACAAAGTTACAATCAATTTACCCAATTCACTACTAGGTCTACGCTCTACTTCATGTTTTAGCTTTTCAAAAGGGTAAAATTCTCCATCCGCACCACTTTTAGCAGGGACTTCATTAAGATTAAGGATCAAGCGGTTCTATTTAGGATCAACTTACGCATTATTAAATTTTACTGCATCCTATATTTTTATGTTATCTTAAGGATCAACTTTGTATCTTTTCATGGAGGTTTTCCATTTCAGTAAAGGAACCAGCAGTCTAGAACGAGCAAAATAAATTTATTGTATGCATAAATGGAGGGGCTTTATTAAGGGTCCTTGATCAACCCATTTGTAAAATAAATTTTACGTGTAGTCATGTTTTATTGGTCTTTAAAGTTAAAACTACTCACGTCTTCTACTGTGTTGTGTTACTGATATAAGATTTTTCTGATTGCTCTCTTATTATTCCATTGCTCATATTTGTACAGGTATTTATAGTTTACAAGGATCAATGAATTTGCTTCTCCTTAGAACTCCTTAAAGGATATAATTTGATTATCTGTAAACTACTACTGTATCAATCTTTTTATCTAAAGCTAATATTATCTTATATTTTCTATTGTATCATTCTTATCTTTTCTACACTTCCCCTCAAGTTGGATTGTCGGATCTTCAATACCCAACTTGAACAAGTATATTTTCAAAATTACCGGCTCCTACTCCTTTTGTCAAGATATCAGCCATCTGATCTTCTGATCGACAAAACATAAGATTAATAACCTTTGGCTCCAAGTTATCTTTTATGAAATGTCGATCAATTTCCACATGCTTCGTTCTATCATGTTGGACCGGATTCTCAGAGATAATTATTGCTGCCTTATTGTCACAATACAACTCGCAACTTTCATCTGGGGTAAAACCAAGTTCTGATAGAAGTTTCCTTAACCAGAGAACTTCGGTTACTCCTTTTGCAACTCCCCTGAATTCGGCTTTTGCACTTGACATTGCAACCACCTTCTGTTTTTTACTTTTTCAGGTTACTAGATTAACTCCAACTAGAGTAAAATACCCGGACATAGATTTTCTATCATCTCGATCTCCTACCCAATCTGCATCAGTGTAGGCTTGTAGTCATAAATGACCATTGTTTCTGAACAACACCCCTCTACCTAGAGTTTTCTTTAAGTATCTTAACACCCTAAAAACCGCTTCCATATGTGATACTTGGGGTTTGTGCATAAATCTACTTACAACTCCAACAGCGTAGGAGATATCAAGACGAGTGTGAGCTAAATAGATTAACTTCCCCACCAATCTTTGGTATTGAGCTTGATCTATAGGTTCTCCATTTTCTTCGATATGTAATCCATGATTTACCACTATCGGAGTATCAGCTGGCTTACAATTAAGCATTCCAGTTTCAGTTAACAGATCAAGAATATATTTTCGTTGAGAAATGAAAATACCCTTCCTTGACCTCAGTATCTCAATTCCTAGAAAATATTTTAGCCTTCCAAGATCCTTTATTTCAAACTCCTGGAATAGCTTCTCTTTCAGTACCCTGATCTCTTCCTCATCATTTCCTATGATAATCATATCATCCACATATATAATGAGGTATGTTGTTAGACCTGCTCGTTTTTTCAGGAATAACGTATGATCAGAGTTGCTTTGACAGTATCCAAAGCTTTTCATTGCTACTGTAAATCTTCCAAACCAGGCTCTAAGAGACTGTTTCAAGCCGGACAATGCCTTTTTCAACCTGCACCCTTCTCCTGGTCGGAAGTTATAGGAGACACCCGGAGGAGGCTCCATATACACTTCCTCAGAAATCTCACCATGCAGAAATGCGTTTTTCATATTGAATTGATGTAATTGCCAATTCCTATTTGCAGCTACTAAGAACATTACCCTTATAGTATCAATTTTTGCTACCGGTGAAAAAGTGTCTGAGTAGTCAATTCCGTATACCTGTGTATATCCTTTAGCTACCAATCGTGCTTTATACCTTTAAAAACTTCCATCAGCTTTATACTTAATCGTGAAGACCCATTTACATCCTACAACCTTCTTGTCCTTGGGAATAAGGCATTTTTCCCAAGTTTCATTTTGGGTCAGCGCATCAATTTTCACCTTCATTGCTTTCTTCCAGTGCTTGTGCTTAAGGGCTTCCTCGACAGTTACTGGAATTTTTTCTGAGTAGATTGATGCATTGAAGGCCTTAGTTACTTGGGATAGATTTCCTTTAGCTATGTTCTGTACAGGATATCTTGTCTGCTGTTTCTCATAAGAGGGATCATATCTCCTGGGAGGAATACCCCTTGTAGTTCTTAGGGGTAGCTTATATCGGCTTTGTTCTTCTTCATTTTCCTGTTCTTCTTCAATTATCCTGTTCAATTCATCATTATTAGCACAGAATTCACTCGTAAGAGAAGAAGAATCATCACATACCTCTATTTTCTGCGATTGTATAAGATGCTCATTCCTAGTGGATATTGAGGATGATACTAGGACTGGCTCTGATTGTATATGGCTTAGTGGAGGAGTTTCTCCTGATCCTTTCTTTTCAGCATTAATATACTCGGATAACCAACTGAGATCGTCTTCTGCAGTCTCCCCCTAACATCAAAGGTTGGGGTAGAAGTAGTCTTCCTCGACAAAGTCACAATCCATAGTAGTATACAAGTGGTTTGTGGTTGGGTCGAGACACCTATACCCTTTCTGAGATACTCTATAACCTAAGAATACACACTTAATAGCCCTTGATTCGAGTTTATGGTGGTTTCGTTTGGGAAGGTGTACATAAACTATATAACCGAAGACTCGAGGAGGGAGTGAGTGTGCTGAGAAACTGAAGTTAAAACTCTGAAGAGTGTCAAGGGGGGTTTTTTACTTGAGTTTTTTTGTGGGAAGATAATTACTAAGGTAGTTTGTAGTGGCTATTGCCTCAAGCCAAAAACCTTTAGGTACACGTGATTCTATCATCATTGCATAGGTCATTTCAAGTAGAGTATGATTTTTACGTTCTGCTATTCCATTCTGTTGGGGAGTGTCTAGGCAAGTGGTTTGATATAACAGACCATGTGTAGAAAAAAAGTTATGCATATCATGATTAACATATTCCCTTCCATTATCTGATCTAAGTATACTGATTTTTGTCTGAAACTGGTTTAAGATCATTTGATAAAAAGTGACAAATATGCTAAAAACCTCAGACTTCTGTTTCATAAAGTAAATCCAACTCATATGAGTGCAATCGTCAATAAAGAGGACATAATAGGCAAAACCATGACCCCCCAAAATTGGAGCAGGTCCCCATACATCTAAATGGACTAAGTAAAAAAGTTTATTACTATGAATGCTACTATCAGAATAATGACTTTTGCGACTCTTAGTGCGATAACATGCATCACAGTTAAGAGTCAATTTTGATTTAACAAAAGAAGGAAAGATGCGTTCTAAATACCCTATTGAAGGATGACCAAGACAATGATGCCATAATTTTAGTTGGTCTTCAACTGATCTTGAAATCCCTGCTACTCCATCTGTTTCTGATTCCTTATTCACGTAGTATAGGCCATCCCTTTCAGTATCTTCCCCAATGATCCTCCCAATTTGAGTATCCTGCATAATACAAGAGTTAGAAGTTAGTAAGACTGTGCAACCTAATTCTTTTGTTATATGACTGACAGATAATAATTTGTATGACAGATCGGGTATATAGAGACAGTTTTGTAGAGACAGGCAATCTCCGAGCCTCACAGACCTGGCTCCTTTAACACTCATATATTCCCCATTTGCTGTTTGGATAAATATTTTATCGGATTTCTTTAGGTTAATAAGGTAACTTTTGTCATTTGTCATAGTGTCAGTTGCTCCACAATCGAAAATCCACTAGGAATTGGGACCTACATGGCACGTAATACCAAGTTTGGGTTTCGAGTTTTTTTTCCATTGACACTGATCTTGGGTAATTTGGTGTTGGGCTCTTGACTCAACAAAAAAGAATTGGGTTGGGCTTTATGGTTGAAGCTGGAGTGGGGCTTTTTTTCTGGGTTTTCGACATGTCGTGAGGGTGTAGTAGGGTTTGAGTGGGTTTGGGTATTTAAGGGAATTTTAGGTTTCCCATTTCCCTCATTCCCCACTCTCACTCTTCCCTCATCCGCCGTTTCCCTCACTTTTTGCCTTGGGTTTGAGCACGTGCCGAAGAAGCTAGGGTTGAGCAGGTTCCCTCTCACCCTTCCTCTATCCGCCGTTTCTCTCACCAATTTCCTTGGGCTTGAGCACGTAAAGGGGAGGTTAATGTTGAGGGAGCTAGGGTTGAGGAGGCTAGGGTTTTCGTGGGTTTGGGTCTCTGAATGAGCCGTTGTGTCTTTCGGTTTCTCTTTTGAGCTTTTTACCCTACCTTCGTTCGTCGTTTCCCCCTCTTCTCCTGACGCCCTCTCCTCCTTTATGACCTTGTCTATGGCTGTGGAAACCTTGCCCGGTTTCTTTGCTTTATCTCCTCTGCTCGTTCCTTTCTTCGACCACCACTCTGGGTATCCAATTAGCTTGAAGCACCCATCTTTGGTGTGTCTTGTTCCTCCACAGTGCGAGCAATTCAGCTTCGCCTTGTCGTCTTTGCCTCAACGCCGGGATGATACTTTGTCTGACCGGATTTTGGTGGTCAGTCCACTCCCCACTCCATCTTCTTTAGGTAAGTTAGGTAAGTTATGTCTTATCACTTCCCTTTGGCTTATCTCTCGGCGTATGGCATTGTATGCTGCATCTACTGTGGGTAACGGTTCTTAATTGACAAGATCTTTTATGTCCTTCTCAAATGTTTCGTCTAATCCAGCTAAAAATTGATAAAGTCGGGTTTGTTGTTACAACTTATTATATGTGGTGATATCTGTTGGACATGTCATGGGATTCGGTACTATTCTGTCTATTTCTTTCCATATGATAACTAGCCTGCTGTAATATGCTTCGATTGTGTTTGGACCTTGTTTAATTGTGTTGGCTTTAGTTGCTAAATTGAAAATTTGCAGTCCATCCTTCCCACTGTTGTAGACTGACTCTATGCCTGCCCAAAGTTAATTTGCTGTTGTGAAATCTAAGAATTGGTTTACCAATTCTAGATCTTTGTTGTCTACAATCCATGTTCAAACTATTGCATCACGTTGGTTCCTCGTGTTTAGCTCTTCGGTGTCAGTGGAGGGGGGAAGGGTTGTGATGTGTGTGAGCCTCCCCCTCCCTTTGATCGCCATTAGCATTAACCTGGACCACTTAGCATAGTTCTGGTGACTTAGTTTCTCTGACATATGTAGTGAGCCGCCACTGTTATCTTGACTCCTACTGGAATTCATCTTTTCCAGAATTACCAGTAGTTGAGCCATAGTAACATGGGTGTCACTTGGGTCTTTTGGGGTTCCCACCATTGTTCAGGTAGGTTACCTTGGTAAATGATGATAAAAAAACCAGCAAACCCCCTTCCGAATTGCCGTGGCTATGATACCAAGCTTAAAAATACTCTCGTATTCAACTGTGTTGTGTTACTGATATAAGATTTTTCTGATTGCTCTCTTATTATTCCATTGCTCATATTTGTACAGGTAGTTATAGTTAATAAGGATCAATGAATTTGCTTCTCCTCAGAACTCCTCAAAGGATATAATTTGATTATCTGTAAACTACTACTGTATCAATCTTTTTATCTAAAGCTAATATTATCTTATCTTTTCTATTGTATCATTCTTATCTTTTCTACATTTAATGGATCAAGTTGGGTCACTACCATATCAATAGTTTTCAAGGTTTTTAAACACTATCACAGAATGAATTATTTTCATTTACTTGCCAATGGTCCACTAGTAAAGATTGTAGATGATACAGGCAAACTATCATCTTTTATAGATAAAAACTATATTCTCTTTGGACATTTTGGCCCGATTGGGCCCATTTTGTATGTGGTCTAACCTAACCCAATTCACAGATCTAATGAAAACTGTCATCAATTTCATACACAAGGGATAATTTTTTTTTTAAAAAGCTAGCTTCATATTTAAAAAGACGTAAATTAATATTTATTTCTAGAGAAGCTGATGTAAAGAATTAACTTATGCCTAGGGTACTGCCCAAAATAAATAAATGAAAACTGATGCATAGAGCTGGAAGAGTCATGGTCGTAAAGTACTATTTCTAGATCGCCCTGCCTGGTTGATTAATTAGTAATGAACTCAAGGTAACCTTATATATAATATGTGCGTTTAAGTTTAAGACTAAGACTAAATATTATATTTTTTTGATGCAAGCCGGCAAGCTAGGCTAATATCACTTTGACACTTACAGTCCACTAATCACCTGATTTATCCAAAACTCAAATATCGTGAAAACCAAAAAGAGGGAGAATCATGGATCAAAGATTCAAAGTCGGATCAATCAAGTCAATCAGATAGGTCAAATTTGGAAATTATAAGCCATTTGAATAAAATGTAGACATCTTCATTTGAGGTTGACGATGAACTTACCATAACGACAGTTTAATAAAATCATAATTATTTTTTTTTTACCTTCTTTACAAAAATGAGTTGAATCACATGCACATTCACATTACCATGCTAAAAAAAAACTAAATTTCCATGGTGAGTGGTGAGCTCCTTGTAAATGAAATCGTACAACGTACCAAAATTGGTGTTTGCATGGATCATTCTTAGTAGAATGCAGGGCCCACAAATCAAATCAAACAAATCGGGCCAAATGGCAACTCGTACACCAAAAAATATATCATACATAGATTATGAAAAACATTTATATTACCTTAATGATTAATTTATACAATCAACTATGGCTTGTAAAAGAAATTAAAAGCTACTACAAGCAAGCTTTAAAATATAAGAAAAAATACGATTCCTCTTATCCCAATTCCCAATACCGAAAGACAAAAATGGCATGCATCATGGGTGCTGATTACCAACTTTTTAAACTATATTTGTTAGCCCATCCCACTCTCAAAAATGAGAAAACAAATTTACACTAAAAAGAAAAGCAACACACAAAGGCATTGTTAAGTCGCGTATGATAAAATGGGCATCACAACATAAATTAGGGATCAATGTGCAAAGATTCATCAACATCATGCTGATGAATGGGATGACATAAATAGTCATATAGTTTTAGAATACTTAATATAATATCCTTTGGTCATGATTGCGTTTCTTGCATATATGCACTAATTTTATACATTATTTAATTACTTGCTCTGCCTTTTTAACTATCTTTTCCACGCATTGGCTCATTTAATTTGTAGCAAATCAGAGGAGAAGACAAGTAAAGCATATACGTATACACTACAAATGGAAGGCACGAACATCTAAGTCATAGGACATTGGTGATATGTTTGATTTTCGTCCAAAACCCAGGGTTTTCGGAGTTTATTGTATTAGGGACAAATTATAATAGCCAAATAAGACGATCTGTTAGAAGACTTCATTGAAAATACATTTCTAATGTTTCAAAAACTAAAAACAATTTGGCATTATTATAACATGAGAGACATGTCGAACTGATGTCCATACACATTTATTGCATAAGGAAAACTCGCTCCATCATTTTAAAATAAATAATAATAATTTATTGTATTTCATATATAATTGCAAAATATATATTATTATAATTTTTTCAATTAATATTATAAATTTATATTTTTTATATTGTTAGATTCATGTTGAAAATTACTTGCATATAAATTTGAAAAATCGGTAATCCCACATACGTAGTACTTTGTTACACACATAGATGAATCCAATCTCATCTAGGTTATAATATGACCTTATAAGATCTATGGTAAATATATCAAAATATTATCTCATTGGGTTTGGAATTGTCCAACATAAATGAATATTGAAGGTTAATTATATACTATTTTTGGAATTGTCCATTACAATGATTATAGATGAAAAATACATTAGAATAAGTATTCTAAGTACAAATTGGAGGGAACAAAAAAAACAGAAATCAGTGTCTTTACAACTTTTGGGATGAATTTTTTTTTGCTCCATTTGTATTTCCCGGTACTTTTTGGGTGAAATATTTTGGCTCCAAAAGTTCATCTTCAATTCCAAGTAGCATCACCATAAATACAAGCAAAAGCAAGCATTTTAGCATCACCATAAAAGTGGTTTTATATGTCTAAGATCACAACAAAGTACTACTTAGCTCCAGATGAGAAAGAGCCATATAGGACATGCAAAAGCAAGTGTTTTATCATCAAAATTATGTTTATAGCAGCAGTGGCAAGGCCACATATTACACCAAATGGGGAAGTGGTTTTTGATGGGAAAATTGGTATATTCCCCTTCACACAATTAGTCCCAGCAAGAAGAGCATCAAAAACAGAGCAGCAGGCACATTGGAGACAAAGGCTATAACAAGTGTCACAAAAGAAGTCATCAAATCAAAGATGATTGACTGTATACTTCCAACAATAAGGGCTAAGTGGCCACAATGGGGGTGCAAGCAACTTTGGGTTGTCCAAGACAATTCTAAACCACATATAAGCAAAGATGACCCAGATTTTGTACAAGAGGCTACAAAAGATGGATTTACTATCAGCCTAGTGAACCAACCAGCACAGAGCCCCGACCTGAATGCACTAGACCTTGGGTTCTTTAGGGTAATACAGTCACTCAAAAACCAAACAACACCAAAGACTATAGATAAACTAGTGCAAGTAGTGCAGCAAGCATACGAGGACTACGACCCGAAGCTAGTTAATCACATTTTCCTTACCCTTCAACAATGCATGAGAGAAATAATGAAGTACCATATACCACATATAAATAAACAATCACTTGAAAGAAGAGGAATGTTGCCCACAACAATACATGTTTCAAAAGATGTATTTGAGGAATGTCAAAGATGGGTGCAGGAAGGTTGCAAAGAACAAGCAGAAGAACAACAAATACAAGATATCAGTGAGCAGCAATCAGACACTTAGCATTGTTAAAGGTAATCAAGTCATTTTGTTTACTAGATGTTGTAATCCTTAAAGTCAACATTTTGTAATGGTAATGAACTCATTTTGTAATCCTTAAAGTCAGGAAAGAAGCAATACAGTTTGTAATGATAAATGTCTGTATTTAAGCAATTCATATGTTTATTGTTGTAATCCATATGTTTATTATTTATTGTTATATGCACAGAACCAGTAAGAAGGAACACAAATAGAACCAACACCAACACCAACACCACAGAACCAGTAAGAAGGAACACAAAGAGAACCAACACCAACACCACAGAACCAGTAAGAATGAACACAAACAGAACCAAAACCAACACCACAGAACCAGTAAGAATGAACACAAACAGAACCAAAACCAACACCAACATCACAAAACCAGTAAGAATGAACACAAACAAAACCAACACCAACACCACCAAGAACACAAAAGCTACAACACAAAACCAACACCAACAGAACCAACACCAACAGAACCAACACCAATAGACCCAACATCACAGACCCAACACCACAGACCCAACACCACAGACCCAACACAAACAGACCCAACACCACAGACCCAACACAAACAGACCCAACACCACAGACCCAACACCACACAACACCAACACCGAAGACCAACACTAAGAGCACATAATCAACACCACGAACAAGAACAAATCAACACTAAGAGCACAGGACAGATCAACATGAAGAGCACAAAACCAACACTAAGAGCACAGAAACACACCCAATACCAAGACTAAAGAGAAACAACACCACGAACAAGAACAAGAGTATATTAATGAAAGTAACCCAAAATAAGGACAGATCAACAAAACCAACCCGAATGAAAACAAGGACAGGAGTTTATCACAAAAACGAACATGTAAAGAAAACAAGCACCAAATATCACCTGCGTTCTTGCATATTGGAGAACCAATAGGAGTAGGCGGACCAGGACTTGAACCCAGTTGGTGGGGGTTCAGACCCACTTAGATCTGGTGCAATAGGAGTAGGAAGGGGTCGATTTTGACCGCAAGTACAAACAGTAGGGTTCTTAGGTTTAGGAATAGTGGGTTTAGGAGTATCTCTATCAATTTCAGCAAGAATGGCTTGCAAACGGATCATCTTAGAAGGGAGCAAAGGATCTTCCTCAAAACCAAAATAGAGTGGCTTAGATGTAGATTTCTCACCTCTATTTTTATGTGCCATGGTTAATTTCCAACAAGCTCGTAGAAATCCCCAAAACCAAAGAACCCTAGACAATTGCAGCCCCAAACAAACACGCAAGAAATGGGTACCAAAATGATTGTAGAGACCGGTAGAGTATTAATCTGGTGAGAGATTTTGAAAATTCATTGTAAATTTAGAGAGATCTGAGTTTAGAGTGGGAGAGAATGAGTTTCACGAAGAGAGAGCAAGAGACAAGAAAGTCATAGAGTAAAGTGATACGTGTAATGGGAGGGGGTAGATTTAGGGTTAGTTAATAGGTTTTGTTGGTAATATGTAAATATGTAAGGGTAGTTTAGGGATATTTATTACCAAAAATAGTCACGGCAAATAATTGGATACGATCGTAAATGGAAAATGTAGCAAATAAATAAAGACAAAGGGAGTACTATTTTTGAAATATCTCAAATAAAAATCAAAAATCAAAATAAATATACAAGATGCTTCATAGGGTCATAAGAAGATGTTTTGAAACATTCATAAGACCAACTACAGGAGCGTTGCAAATGTATTATAATGAGTCTTTAAAGTAATAGTATATGATTCAAATCACTCCTCCGGCAAATAAACACTTCTTGAAAGGTAGGATCCGCTAGCAGAGGACACTTCTCCAGACTACAATTCAGGCAACGTGGTCACCTGATTATATGACTCTATAGGCCATATGGTAAGAATATCTATATGTTCTCTCATTGAGTCTAAAATCGTCTAAAATGATCAAATTTTAAAGATTTATACACACTATTTTGGAGATATTTTTGATTTTTTAAAAAATTTAAACAAAGGAGCAAGATGATTTCTAGGGTCATATAGGAAAGTCTGTAATAATTCAATATCTTATATTCGGTTTCAAAAGGCCTTAAAAATGACTTTAGGACCTAATTATACAAGTTTTAGAAATCGGTTAAAATGAGTGTTTAGAGTCAAAGTAAATGCTTGTAATCATACATAGGACCTAATATCACCATGTAAGAATAATGAAAAATAATATATCAAAGGGTTCTCTCATGAATTTAATATTTTCTAAAATGACCAAAATTTAAATGTTAGTATACATTGTTTTTAAGATATTTTTGAAATTTTTTCAAATTTGAAGTAAATATACTGGATGGTTCCTATGGTCTTATGAGGATGTTGAAATCCACTAAACACCTCATTTTTGGTCTCCAAAGGCCTTAATGTGCTTATGACCAATCGAATTGTAGGAATTTTGAAAATCGATTGAAATGTATGTTTAGAGTCAAAGTAGATAGTTTTAATCAGTCTTAGGACATTGTAAGGTCATGTAAGAACCATGTTAAGAATATCAAAGTGTTCTCACACAAAGTTCAAAATTGTCTGAAATAACCAAATTTTAAAGGTTTATTAATGTATATACTATTTTTGATATGTTTTCAAAATTAAAATGACGATATTGGATGCTTAATTTCCTAGGGTCTTACGAGAAAGTTTGAAATAATTCAACATCTTATATTCTTTTTCCAAAGGTCTTAAAAATGAGTTTAGAACCCAATTATAGGAATATTACAAATAGGTTGAATTGGGTTTTAGAGTCAAAGTGTTTAATCACTCTCAAGGACTAGTATGACCCTATATGACCTATTACCTGCATATCAAAGTAATCTCTCACTGAAATTAAAATAAACGTATCAGATAGTCCTTTGGGTCTATAGAGAAAGTTTGGAACTATTCAATACCTTGTATTTGGTCTACAAAGGTTCTAAAAACTAGTATAGGTGAAATGGATGTATAGAGGTAAAGAATATGATTTTATTCACTTTTAAGGTCTATCATGAACCTATAAGACTTAAGGAATGTATATCAAGGTGTTATCTCTCCAAGTCCATAGCAGTAAAAAAAAAAGTCGACTTTTTGAAAATATGCTTGAAGTAGTTCTTATGACAATTGCATGCTCATACGGCCATATGAGGAGGTTTAGAACCCTTTATTGCTTAATATTTGGTTTTCAAAGGCCATAAACGTGTTTGGGCCCTAGGAATCTTGGAAGAATATAGTTGAAGTGACAATTAGCTCTATGAGATCATGAAAATTTTTCAACTCATTCAAAAATATCCTCTAAAATTTATTTCATCTTTAGGATGAGAAATCGACTAGACAACTTAAATGATGGATTATTTAAGTTGGATGCATTTTAGCATAGGTTTAGAGCATTTAAAACCAATAGTGCATGATTTTGACTTAATCCTATTTTAAATATCAATTTCATGGGTTATTTGTTTTTTCATATGTTTTTGGAACCATGGCCTAAGGATGGTGCAAAAGTGGTTTGGAAATTGATTGAAAACTAAAAATGCTTAATTATTTTGACTATATCTTAAGATCTACAAATTACCTTGTGTGATTCTGATTGGGTGTGAAAGTAGCATTCAATATCTTTACAACGATATATCACATGTCTCGAACAAAGGTTCGGATAATAAGTTATGACCATTTTAAGATGAGTTGAGCATGATAGTTAAATATCATGGACGAGCCAAAAAGAAGCACCTTCATGCCCCTCTACTTTTAAATTTTAATGTTAATGAACTGTCATCCTTTACTTTTGAAGCTTCTAAAGCCACTAATTTGTTGTTTGGACTTAGGCATGTTGTGTCTCTTTGCATTACAGCTTCCTTACATCACTACTTTGCTTAGCTATAATACATTAGTGCCTTTATTAGGCATCTTGTTTGGCTGGGATAGATTTCAGCTGTTTATTCTCCTATTTTATTCTAATTTTTCTAAGGTGATTACATACTCAGCTTCTGAACTTTCTATTTTTGGGGTGGTCACAATTTCATCATAGTAAACACTAGTATTTTGTGGAATGCTTTATTCCTTCACGTTTTGTTCTTTAACTCCGATTCCCATTATTGGTTTTCTAATTTGCAGCAAACTTATAAGCAGTAGCACTTTGATTCTCAATAGCAACCGTTACGAATCTGCTTGATACCGTGAAATGGATTCATACACAAACAAATGAATCAGAAACACTAGATAGTTTCTTCTCTTTGGAGCAAATTCCTGAATAGATTTATGAAACTTTGTAATTCATAGTAGTTGTGGTTGCAAAAATCAACAAAATTGTAAATTCTACCTTTTATCTAGCATCATTAGTAAACATTACAGAGTACTTTGTACAGTGCTTTTATGACTAGGCGATTCTCCGATTTCTGCTGATTATGTAGATTTTGTTGAACACATATGATGTCTAACATGCCAAAGCTTGTGTACAAATTTGCTTTAGGTTTAAGTTTAAATTCAATGAAAAATCTTGTCTTGCGATCACTACTTTTATAGCAAACTCTAGTAACTCTGCATTCTTCTGTTGTTCCTAATGATTTATAACTTCAAGAGGATTATGATGACATCAAGGCAAGGGTTTTAAGAATAAAACTTTACAAAGATGCGAAGTAGTGTCAAAAACTTTGTGATTCTACAAAGGAACCCTTTCTACTTCACAATATCTCTCACAAAATAATGCAAACACTGCTTATAAAATTTCATGTATGTGATTAAAGATAAATTTTGTTATAGCATTGGCCATATAAAACAACTAAATATGCTTGAATGTCAATTACAATTTTATCCTGACGCTTCATGTTCTTCATCTGCAGCTGCTTATGTAAACATGATCCAATAGATGGAAGATCCTTTTAAGGGATTAATCATCTTGTTCAGCTTAGATAATGTCCTTGTTTCTTACGCCCTACTTGCCCATGATGCACCTATAAACAAACACTCGTTGCCTTGGACAAGACAAGTGACACCAAATTTGATACAGTCAACGAATGTTCAAGTTTGAATGGAGGAGACCAGCGTTTTTCACAAAAGGTATGTTGGAATGTTGACTAGTAAGAGGCAGAGCACATCAAAAGCACTCCATCACCATGGCCAAGAAGAAAAATGTGACAGCAGACCAAAAACGTGAAGCGAAGAAGCGCGAGGGAACCCTATTGTTTGATAATGCACCAAGTAGTAAAATATGATAGAGTAACATGAAAGGAAAAGTGCTAAGAGGGAGCTATGCATGGGGAGGGATGTTATTGTTAGGATGAGCATAGGCCCAAGTGAGATGGTCTAGAAAAATCATTATATATGGCAGATATACGATATGCTACAATCCTCTACCACCATTTTGGCTTTTCTGTCATTTTAGGGTATGGCAGGGTACTAAAGAGTGAGTCCTTAAATGCCCTTGGGAGATAGGAGCCTTTGTATACCTGAAGATTCAAAAAGGTTTCAATAGTTGAATGCAATTGAGGCTTCGTGAATTACCAAGAACCAAAGAGAAATTTGAGGGTAATTGTTGATGAACAATGTCATTGGAAAATTCACAAGAGTTTAAAGTTTGCAAACAAGAGCAAAGAAGCACAAATGCAAAGAAATTTTAGAGTGAATAAAACTCCTAAAATTTGCTAAGGCTACAATTTATAGAATGAGAAGTTAATTTATTATTCCCACTAATAGAAGTTCAAAGGACTACATTACTTCTAACAAGAATATCAAAATAATTTGAAATTTATTGAGACTCACTAAGAAAGTTGCTTGATGCTGAGGAGGATTAGACTATAGGTTAAACCTGCCTGGTTGACTAACAAGCAGATCTGAGCTCAAGTTATATGGATCAACCCACCTTTCATGGGCCTAAGCACTTTCTCAACAAGACTATACTCTCCAATCTTTCGACAAATAAGTAGATTTAGGGGCAAATTGTATAGATCAACTCACCTTTCATGAGCCATAAGCCATTTGGAGCTTATGGTCAACCCATAATACCAACAGCTAAGTTAGTCAACAACCCAGTTATTGCATGGAGCATAGAGTCTATTGGGCCAGGCCCATTAGAATGTTTATCAACTATCCACGGCAACACACGTGTAAGAAATACACCTAAAATCCAAGTACTTGGAAATTCATATTAGATACCGAAACAAGTGGGCTGTCAGTGGATGAGGCCCATCTAATTTCGAATGACAAACCAGATGGCTTATTAATGAAAAAAATGTGATCATACTCAGTAAATCATAGTGCACATTAATAGTTTGTATGGTGTACGGGTGTATTACATGGTCAAAGTAGGGCTCGAAGGAAGATAACACAAGCAGGAAGTGAGGGTAACGCGTGGGAGTGGGGCGCACTCCTCGTACACAACATCTCTAATGGTAGATTGCTAGTCTCCTCTCTCTCTCCTCCTGCAACAAATGCTGACACAAACTCACACCCTCCCTTTTTTTTTAAAAAAAGTAAAAGCAAAAGGGACTCACCGCACAATTTCCAAAGTCATCCCTCTCCCTCCTCCGTCTCTCTCTAAACTAACTCCATTTTCTCCTCCCAATCCTTCTCGTCTACCCGGGAAATATTTCTCCCCACCTCCCTCCAAACACACCCCACTTCCTCTCTCTATTGCTGCTGCGTCCGCTGTTGTCATCTCTTTTCATCTTCTATTAACCCTAATTCTAAAGGTACAATCTTTATCTCCGACTTCTTTTGTCAATTAGGGATTTCGGCTTCATCAAAGTTCTGATTTTTTGAGTTTACAAGTTTCTTTAGTTGTTCATGCTTGTTCTATGTTTGCTGATTGTTGGGATTCTTTTCTTGTTTTAGTTGATATTTTTTAATTGAATTATTGGAACGATGTTAGTCTCAAATGAGTGAGATATTTTCCGAAATTTTGGATGATTTGAACAGATGTTTGGGTAGAATTGGGTTTTACAATATTTTTGTACCCGAAACCTTAACCCAAATCATCCTAAAATGGTAGGTTGATGAGATTAAAGGGTAAGGTGTTGGTGTAATGGCTTTTTTGAGGGAGTTGTAATTAAGGGTTGGAAATCGGAGGACAGATGTGTGACTATTGGTTGGCGTATTGATGCTTGTTTTAAGCGGTTTTCCATTATGTATAGCTCGAAAAGAATGTAAAGGGTTGAAGGATTTTGAAATATTACGTTAATGTGCGGCCGGATTTTAGTTTTGTAGTGTGTTGAGTTTGAAAGATTCTATTTTGTGAGGTCCTACGCTTTATTTTGTAGTTTTAGGAAAAAGAGACTGTAACGTGCTTCTGAAAAGTAACTTTTTAAATATACAATAAAAAAATATTTAGAGAGACAACCCAAAATAAAAAAAATCTTTAAGAGAATGGGACAATCTTTGGGTGATAACCCAAAATAAAATACAGGGCGATGTTTAGGGGATAGAGGGAGTAGCTGTCAAATTTTGAGTTCTCTAGTGTTGTTTTTGGTGGCATGATCAAAATGACATTGTAGCTTTGGTGCGACTGATGGCGTTCATCAGCTGGGTGGAATAATGTTTTGTGAGTCGGAGATTGGGACATTTATTTCTTCTCATCTAAACTCTTATTTCTTGCTGGTTGAGCCTTTGATTGCGCGATTGAACGGTGGTAGAGAGGTGAGTTATAAGGGGTTAGAAAATTTCTTCAATGAAATCTAACTATAGTTTCTGTAATTATGATCAACGGGAAATCAAAGTGCTCACTATGGATGTTGGTTGTCTTTTAGGCGGTCTAATTTTCATTCTTCCTTCTTTTAATGGTACCCCTATGTTGGGAAGGAAACCACAAAATCTAAACTCTGTTATGGAGATATACTTTTTATCCCTGCAAATCTCTTGTTGCCTTCACTGTATTAGGATTAGGCATATCTGTATCATTAGATTTACCTTTTTGGACCGCATTGTTTCTTTGATTGTTAAACTTATATTATGATATGTGAGAGGAGGGAGAGGGGAGAGAAATAGCAAATAATGAATATTGCTTAATTTAATCCTAGTAAATACAAAGTATGATAAAGCTTTTTATAGGTTTATAAAACACACTAACATAACTAGCACTTCTATTAGAATGTGGAATAAACCACTAGTTCACTAAGATAAGCGTAAACTTCATGTCCTAAATTAAGGACCACTACTAAACACTAATTTTGAGTACTAGTTCTTACATTGACACCTTCAGTTGATGTTTGTTTGTTTCATGGGCTACTTTAGGCTGGATTGAGTTTTTTGGCTTTCACATGAGTTGGTTTTATTGTATCTTGTTCAGAGATGAAATTTCAAAGGTTATTCTATACTTCTAACATAAAAGCATAGCCTGTCTTGAAGTATGGGATGGAGGTTTTTTTGGATTGCAGTGCATGGGTTGATAAAAACAATTGGTAGCTTAGATGGGCTTGGATAGAGTTTTCCATGCATTTATTAGTGCATCATGAGTTCCAAAGTGACCTGCCTACAATATTCTACCTAATGACTGAGGAAGCAAACTTGGGCAAACCTCACAAGTAGGGTTGGTTGTGTGAATCAGCTATGCTAGGCAGGGTCTAAAGTTTTGCTCCAAGAGTTAAGCTAGTTGCCTTTTGTTTCGGGTAGACTTAGGATCCGAACTTTTGTCGGTTAGGGTTTCCATCATGCATACCTTTACAGTTTTCCATTTGTTCAAGGTTCAAAACAACACCTCCTACTTTTTTCTCGTTTTTCTCTTCTTTTCACGCAACAAGTGATATTGTTTATATTGAGTTGTTGCAACATTATTCTCATTTATTTTAGGATTAATTGACCCCATTAATCTAACCTTTGACCGATTTGCGGATATTAATCCAACCTTTTGTTTATTTCTGATTGCACCTACCTTTAACTGATTTTTGCTTCCACTAAACCTTTTTACGGGTGGTCGGAACAGCAAGTGAGAATTATCTGACGTGACTTTACTTTGTGAACCACGCTTTCCTTTCTTACTCCTCCTTTTGGAAGGTACAGTCCGAGGAGGTCTTATTCTAGAAAGTAGAATAACATTTGCTACTTTAGTCAAGGATGAATCTATGCTAATGATGAACTTGCTCCCATTTCCCACTATACTATGATTAGATCTATTCTTCACACTAAGAAAATCACTATCTGATTGAAATTCCCATCGCTGATTCTTCTCAGAATAAAAATACTCATTCCTGGGATTACTCCCAAACCCAACTTGAGTTCCTCCATTATCCCCATGAGCCCACCTAGACTGAATGTAAAACCCACCGTAAGTCCACAAATTAATCAAAAGTAACCAGTACACCACTCGACTATTCCTAAACCACTGCAATTTACCCCCACTCGCTCTACCCTCTTGCCTAGGCGTTCGAGTAAACGGAAGCCTCCGGAAAGTGGGAGAAGACCTAGGGGTCGTTCTTCCCGACAATGTAGGCTTTAATGTTCTCAACGCCAATGGCCTAATCACATTTCCCAGCAAATCCTCATCATTATAAGTATCATTCATCACAACTTCCTACTCTATCTTTCCAATCACTAAACCATCAGGGAAAACTTCCAAAATAAAACCCTCCAAACCACTCACAAATCACTTCATTGTAGAGATATTTTTTTAACCTCAAATTCTGCAAATGCAATTTGACACAAAAATTAACACATTGAATTCAATAACCAGTGCAAACCCAATTAACAATACACTCTACACTACAAATTCCTACTCTCTAACTTAGCAACAACGTCAAAATCCCCAATATTTGTAATTTGCATAGATCAATAACAGGATAATAACAAAAAAAGCCAGAAATGTAGTCGAACTTATATTAAGCCAAAAATCATTCAATCAAAAGCCAAAAATGACAGATCTTAATATAAGTTAATCAGAAGGATGGAGAAGAGAAGGGTGAGGAGTGAAGAGTGAAACAGTGAAGAACTTATGCCTGCAACGGTATTTAGTTCATTCAATATTTTTAAAAGAGAGTTACCTGTTCGTGACCGTCTATCATAGGTAACAACTGGACCAGGTTTAGTGTAAGCAAAAATCAGTTAAAGGTAGGTGCTATCAGAAATAAATAAAAGGTTGGATTAATATCCGCAAATCGGTCAAATGTTAGATTAATGCGGTCAATTAATCCTTTATTTTAAGCTGATAAGTTTCATTATTCTATGTTCAATACTTCAATTGCTTGTTTTGTTTCTGATTGAACCATAAACAACAATAACTTAAACCTGCTGTAGAGAGACAGGGGTTGCTATGCTTTTAGTTTTTTACTGATCTTAATATTCATTCTTTTCTGTAGGAAGACTTGCATGCTCTTTTTTGTTGTAGATCTGTTTCTTGGTATTCCTCATAGTTTTTTTTCAAGTAGCGTATGACTGGCTATGGGTTCAGCTTGTTGTGTACCTGCTAGAAATACAACTCTTTCCAACAGAAGCAGAAATGGAGAATCTCAGAGGCTTGGCAGGTATTCTCCATCCTGGAGCTTTCGGTGGGATACTTATCGACATGTGGCAGGTGAATTTGAAAGCCCTTCATGTCAACCTGGTGAAAGATTAAACTTAAATGTCAGTATAGAGCTAAAAGACGATATAGAATCAGTGAGGGGACTAGTTTCTGATGGTGGTAGTCCTTTGCATAATCTTGGTACACCCATCTCACAAAAGTCGCCTTCTTATGAAGGCGGCAGCACAAACTACATGTCTCCTTCAGGTAAATCTTTTCAGTCCTCTCATAGCTTCGTATGGTATGTTGTGCTAATATAAGCTTCCATTTGTTGTTTTGATCTGTACTTCATGTTTATATTTAGGATTAATTGACCGTATTAATCTAACCTTTGCCCGATTTGCGGATATTAATCCAACCTTTTGTTTATTTCTGATTGCACCTACCTTTAACTGATTTTTGCTTCCACTAAACCTTGTCCAATTGTTACCTGTTGTAGTTACGCGATTTCCCCGATTTCCCACCTCTGCAGCCCCGACTCCACCAGCTTCGCCTGGTTCTCTCTTTGAAACTTCCACACCCTTATGTACGCCTTGAACACCGTGTTCAGGTACTGGGGCAAGATTGGGCTGGGCCCGAAGCGGGTAGGTCCCGCACTAGGGAGAATTTCCGGTCGGCCTTCTCAGCCAAGGCCCAAAATTCCCAGCCCGAGTCTTGAGGGGTAGAGGTTTCCGCTCCACCGTTTGTTAGCGTCATTTACTAGGTGGTGCGTAGGTGGGGCCCATGAAGTACGTCATTTTGAGGAAATCTCAAGGGTTGGAGTTTCGTAAGGTTGAACAAGTAGTATCTTGCCTAGTTGGAAATTTGAGCTGAGGAGTTGAAGGGAGCGTTGGGTAGTGGTGTTGGCGTGGAAATTAAACTGTTGCTGCCACGTGAGATAATTCTCACTTGTTATTCCGGTCACCCGTAACAACTTTTAGTGGAAGCAAAAATCAGTTAAAGGTAGGTTCAATCAGAAATAAACAAAAGGTTGGATTAATATCCGCAAATCGGGCAAAGGTTAGATTAATGCGGTCAATTAATCCTTATATTTATGCTTTGTAAGCTTTTGACTAGTGTAATTACTCTATTGGACCTTTCATGTTGGTACTTAGGACTACTCACTCTCACCTCCCTCCACCTTTCATACCAAAAAATAAATTCCTTCAGGATTTTATTCCGTACAATAGTCTAGACAAGGCTCTCTTTAGATAAAATAAAACCCTGGACCCTTATTTTTAAAAGCGCTCCTAAGGCACTAGGCAAGTCTAGATGCAGCCTTAATTGGATTGAATGTGGTGTGTGCTTTTGTGTGTTTCTAGGTGAAAGCAACCTTTTTTTATTTTCCCATATGAAAAAGTTTCTTGAAATAAAAAAAAGCCACATGTAACCAAATATGACTATTGGAGGCTGGTCAAATGAGGGTGAAAAGTAGGTTAAATAAGGAATTTAGGGGAGAGAAATGTTTTCATCAATTAATTGAAGAGAGAGATTGGACCCAAAGCCCTAGCCGAAAACCGATCCACTTGTCCTCTTTGCTGCTCATCGTTGTAGGAAATAGCCCGCTATTGTTGCTGAATAAGACCTTGGGCTACTATCGATCAATTTCATTTATGTTTTCTTAGTTCTTTTATTGTTCTTCTTAATTTTCTTTTGTTTTTCTTGATTTAACTTCGCTCTTAAATTCTGATCTCTTTTTTTTTTTGAATTTCTATTCTTCTTTTATATCTTTCTCTCTCTCTCTTTTTTTTGTAAAATTGATGGGAATAATTCAACATTTGGCCGGTTCGTGAATAATAAGCAAAACTTTCAATTCTTTCTGATTAATCCAACAATTGACCCTCATTTACTTCTATTGAGTTACCCCTAATAATGGTTTACAATTGTCAGTCAATAGCATTCCCCATTCATCCATTTATATATGTTTTTTCCCTTTTTTAAAGCCCTCCCTCTTTTTTACCTCTATACACCTACCATCTTCACCAATTTTCCTTGCTTTCTTCATCCTTCTTCAACATTCTTTCTTTCTTTTAATTTGGAATAACTGTTTTAATTTGGAATGGCTAATGGGTCCAAAACATAAGTTACTACTACTATAAGTGTATAATGTCGTCTTCATTCTTCACCCATTTGTCTAAGCCCTATTTTACTTCACTAATGGAAATTTATTGCAACTGATTAATACTGGTGCAAGACGAAGATGGTGATTCGGGTGTATTTTCCAAGAGCAAGTCCAAATCCCTCCATTCCACCCCTACTTCATCTCCCCCTACCTTAAGATCCCCACTCTCGAAATCCCTCCTCTCTACCCCCACTTCATCTCCTCCTGCCTCAAGGTCCCCACTTTCATGGGTTATGTACGACCGATTCATCCAAGTCAACTCGGACCCATCAACCAAGTTACTCTCCAATGGCAGAATCCACCAAATGTGAGCATTCTATCTCTTAACCCTCACAAATTAGCCATTGATTCATTTGTGCTTTCTGGTGAAGTCCAACAATGTTGACCCTGATTGCAATCAAGGTTAAGAGGAACCCACTTAAGCCATTCAACAGGAAAGTGTACCCTTGGATGAACACACAAGATGGTCTGTACTTGGTTAACCTCGGCAACCAACAGTCCCAATCTAATTCAGCAACATAAGTAGTTAAATCAATTATTATTGAAGCAAAAAAAATCCACATAACATGTTTCAATATGTCAACACTCGTAATTCATGAAATTATGCTATTTAAATTTTCAATTCATCGCGCCACATGCAAAATTACCCAAAATATTACCATGAAATTCGACTTTTTAACAAATTTATTCGACATATTTTAACAAAATTCAGGGCAAAGCAAGAAAAATCATACTTGAATTACAATAGAGAAGTGTACAGTCAAATGTTTGAATCTTCTACCTTCCTACTGCACGACGTCAGCAAACCATCACCTTTGTGCTGCGGTGGTTGAAACCTCAGTAACGGCAGTAGAGGGATTAGTAATGGCGTGAAGAGAGAGAGAGAGAGAGGAGAAGGGGAGTCAGGAAGTTAAGTTTTGCAGGGATTGTCAGTTGAGCATGTGGGTTAGTTTAGGAGGGAAATTAAGTGAAGGTGCCATGTCAGCAAAGAATAAAAAAAGACTTTACCCAATAAAGGCCAATGGGGGTCAAAGGTTGGATTAATCAGAAATAATCGAAAGGTTTGCTTAATATTTGCGAAACGGCCAATGGTTCAATTATTCCTTTTTTTTTTTGAAATTTCTGCTCTTCTTTTGTATTTTCTGATTCTCTAATTCTTGTGTTTTTTGACTTTTGGTGTGCCTTACATCTAAGGCAGACGCCTTCGCCTTCTACCTTGTTCTAGGCTCCTGGGACTATTTGTCCCTTAATGCTCCTCTCACCTTTTAAAACTAAGCCCTGGACTTCCTGATTGCCTGAGTCCTGAATCAATGCGTCTGTTGCCCAACTCTTTTTTATTTTGGTGTTTAATGCAAAGGCTTCAGAATGATCAATTTACTTTGTTATACGAGTCAACTTTAACATCAAAGGTTTGGTTGTTTTTGGTTTTTGCTTGGTTTAGAGACTTGCAACTTATCTGGACTTGCAAATGTTTTCGTAAGGTGTGCCATTGTTTCATCATGTCCTACTGTTAATTCAAACATATGCCTTGTGATTGACAAAAATGATCCTGTTTGTTTCTGGATGTAATTAATATGTTCGATTCTGAGTCTTGCAAGGCTAAACATTTTCTTTGTTGGGCAATGCAGTTGGTGAATGGCATTCTTGACTCTTGAGTATATGGTTGCTTTACTTTTCTTCTGCATTAGCTGATGCATTTTGTTTTTGATGTTCCAGAGACATCTATGACTAGCAACCACTTTTCAAAGGTGAACTCAAAACAGTCATGCTAGATCATCGTAGGATCTTATGATGTTTTCCATTGTACTAGGTTGTTTTTTTTTTGTTTTGGCTGTTTGACATGGTGCTCTCATTGTTTCTAACAGATGAACAGCATTGAAGTGCCTGATATCGCTGCTGTTCCAGTAGCCCTTCAATATTCTATGCCTTCATGTTCATCTTTCTCAACACCAGGTGAACAGCATCAGCTACTTCCTACCAGTTCAACCCCCTCAAGACGGGCTCGACGATCACCTGGACACCAGCTCTTTAGGGAGATTTCAGATAGCAGAATCCTGGGCTTGAAATCCCCCAATAGCAATCCGGTCTCAGATGGAAGACCATCTTTTGTGTTCTCAACCTTTAGCAATGATCTGCCAGGTGGGTCTTCTGATGGATGGTCATTGCGCACATTCTCTGAACTTGTTGCCTACTCTCAAAGAGAAAGATGGTCTTTCGATAGTGAGGGTTTTGGTTCTGGCCGTCACAAGATTAGTGGGTCAAGCAGCAGGTTCTCTTATTCCCCTTCCCTTGATCTTCAAACATGTGGGGCATGCTTAAAGGTCTTGGCAGAGTTCTCAGTTGTTGCTGTTCTTGCATGTGGTCATGTTTACCATGCTGAGTGCTTAGAAACCATGACTACAGAAGCTGAAAAATATGACCCTGTTTGCCCAATATGCATAGTTGGGCAAAAGCAAGCCTCTAAAATATCTAGAAAAGCTTCTAGGGCAGAGGCAGATTTGAGAATGAAATTTCAGAAAGTATCAAGAAATCGTGTCATAGATAGCTATCTTGATGGTGAAGTTGATAATTCTGAACATCAGAAAATTACAGGGAAAGGCAAAATGCCTAAGATGGAGCCAAGCACAAGTTCAAAGATTGCATTTGCAAAACCTTTCTTGAAGCGTCATTTTTCTCTTGGATCAAAAATCATTAAATCTAGTTTAGAGCACCAGTCCAGCAAGAAGAAAGGATTTTGGGCAAGATATCGCAAAGACTAACTTTTGATCATTTTTTAGATGGTGAGCACAACATCCTGAAAAGCTAGTTTATAAAAGGAAAGCATTCCAGAGAAGCAGCTGTCTTTTAATGTATTCTGGTTTTGCTAAGTTTTGTTGGTTGTTTTGTTGCAGTGTTTCTGGGAGTACCATTTGATTTAGCTGGTGTGACCCAGAGTTAGTGTTTTGGAAAATATATTGTCGCCAGTGTTAGCCACCTTGATGTACACATTAGACTTGGAGGGCCTTAGATGAAGCTGAACTGTTGCTTGCATCATAGAAAGTTTTTCTGACATCACGCGGTTGGAAAAGGTGATTAAAACCACGAGGATAATAGTACACTGGAAATGATTTATGGGAAACTTAATTTCGTAGCACTTCATTTTTTCTGTAAGATCTAATTTCTGGAGTCTGGAGATCCTCACAAACGTTTAAGATGATCTAATGCTGCTGCAAGTCAGTAACTGTTTGCCCGGTAACCACTATTGGTTGTAATTGCTTACTACTGTATACACCGCATGTTTTTTTGTGGCGGTTTCCCTCTATCAAGAGAGGTTGATCTTTGTTAATGTGGCTCTATAATTTGGCTGATCTTGTGACTTTTGTATCTGGTTACTTGACAGTAGTTTTATCGTGCAATCAGTTGCGATCAGCTCCAATTATAAACAGGTTTAATGCGTGTGCAAACATTATGTATTGACGCATTGTGCTACATGCACTAAGTTGCATGTGTAATTTATTGTCATAGGAAGGCCTTATAATGGGCAGAACAATCCAGTAATCCACAATCAATTTGCATGATCTTTTTGGTTCCGCTTAATTTCAACTTCTGACACTTGGCTAAACAATCATACAATGGACATGTAGGATAATGTGGCTTAATTAAGATATTTGGTCTGGAATTGTTTACAAAAATCCTGCGCTTGTACTTATTTAAGATTGATTCAAGGAAATGGGCCTACATCTTTAGAAGGGGTGATGCTAATATTTAAAACCGGAATTACAATGTCTAGTATTTGATGATATCCCGTACTTTGGAGGCCTGATCTAAAATCTGGATACGATAATTTCACGCCCAACTTCAAGATACGAGCATTGCTCATTTGTTTTTCTGCACCACTAGGAACTTGGCCAATGAATATGCTGCCGCGACTTTTGGGCAAAGACTTCGCCCTACAAATCTACAATGATGATATGGTTTCTTTTGTGTGGCAGATATTGTTTGCACTTTGCAGTTACCTTCTCTGTTGCCAGCATGATAGGAGGTCCAAACCTCGCTTTTGTTACTCTATCTGCTAATCACCCTCTCCTGATCAAGGTATTTTATTACCCTACTATATTTTTAAAACATACGAAGTACTTCATATACTCCGTCTACTGTATTTACTGAAAGGGGTGGGGTGTCTACTCTCACGCTGTTTGTAACTTGTAGTGTTATGCTTACAGTTGCATAACTCTTATTTTTGAATCTACATTATTTGCTGAATTTTCAAGTGTTGCTTTGTAGACGATTATGGTTCTAGTCACTAGTGAAAACATGGAGTGTACAATAGAAATGCTATGTTTTATATACGCGGTATCAAAATTTAAGCTTTATTTTGTTTTCTTATCCAGGCTATGGCAATGGGACTATTGCTTGTAAGAGCATTTTGGCTCTACAAAATCTTGGAAATGGTTCAATATAAGCTCATTACGCCGAAACAAAAGCAAGAAGTTGGCATGATGAATGTGTTTCAAGGATGATTATCCTGAACTAGAAATTTTGTCTAAAGTCTCTTATATATGCTAGTTAATACGGAGTACCCTTGGCGCCTACACCTCCACCAGCTATTGCTTCGTCTGCGCAATATACTTTTAACATGATTAATACTAATTGTCAATGGATCTATTTTCTAGGAATTGATTCTCCCTCTGTTTCAAAATACTCTTACAACTTTTCCCCCTAAAATCAGATCAAATCAAGATTGATTTTGTTCTTCTATCTATAGGTCAACCTTCTATTATGTAAACACTTGTGCTTTTAATGCATAGATGTGTGGTTTACTGATAAACAAACACAAACATATATTTGAGGCTTTGCGAGTGTTTAGAATGAAGGAAGTTTCTAATAGTTATTGTGATGTGCATATCATAGTATTTTGGAATTTCTAAGCGTCTATCCTTCGGTTGAATTAGAAAGGGATATATCTAAATCAATATAACCTAAGTATTGAAATTTAAACTTTGAACGCATGGTTTGTTTTAAAGCTAATTAGACATTATAAACCTAGCAAACACATTAATAAGACTGTCCCCCAAAAGACCAAAACATTTTGTTTTCAAAGGGTGTCATCAACTATTCAATTGTAATTGATTGGGTTACTATTGTAAACTCCTATTGAACCACGAATAGTATTTTCCATGTATGGTGAATTAACCAACTATCTCTCCGAAATAAATTGAGCTCATATCAATCGAATGGACAAGGAAAAAAAAAAAAAAACATATCATCATAGGAAGTGTATATTATAAGATGAAAAAAAAAATACTTGATTACTCACATATAAATATAATACAGACTCAAACAGATTAAAACGTATAATTTTGTTAAAAAAAAACCCGGCCACTAAACATACACATTATACTATCAAGCCTGCAAACAATTCCATGACAACCTTAGGCCTTCGCCTTAAAAAAAAAACACTTTGCTACATATATAATACTTAGCGACATCAATATAATTACATGCTACTAATTCTTGTATCTGGATTTGTAGAGGCTATGTTAGCAATATGATGCTGTGCGGCGTACTTGTTTGTAGGCACTTCCCCTTCTATTACAGGTGGCTCATTAAGGAATGCCCAGTTGCTTCTTGTCCACCTGCATTATCGACAAAGAGTAGATTATATTAAAACAAAATCATGTATCCATAATTTTTATGTTAAATCAATTGTCGCTAACTAGCTAGATAGGAAATATTTTGAGTCCATGCTATTTTGGGTTTGTACTACCTCATTTTATTAACAATCCTTCCAATAATGTAAGGATCGGATCAAGTATAGGTGGTGAATTCGGTTTTAATAGTGATGTTAGCGATCCATTATCATACGGTATGAACATGACGCGGCTGATGATTTATGGATTTGGAATGGAGCAAGGGAGCGCATTAGAGGTAGAGCATAGCATATGCAAGATTAGAAGACACGACTGAGAAGGTGGTGGCATGTACCAGCAATTTCTAAGGTGTTGAAGATCCTTATTAGATTCCTTGGCGAACCTGAGTTTGTCATTCTTTCTACCAATCATTGGCAAAGAAGTGGACCTTTGAAGCTGGTTTGGAGCTGATTCTTCAGCTAAAATCTCCTGTATGTTTAGGGCCAGAATCCAAGTGAGCAAAACAACAAAGGAAGTATTCCGTTATAAGAAGATGAAAAGACGAAATGGTCATACCTGAACCGTAGGACAGATAGGAGAAATCGCTTTAAGATGTTCTTCTTCTGTTTTTTTCTTGAGTCTCCAGTAATCTTCAATTCTCTCTTTGGTCAGTGACTTGTTTCTCATCAGAGTTGCTGTCACAAAAGGTTATTGTCAGTGAAAGTAATGTAAACCAAGGTGGGCATCATATCAGGAGATCATACGTCAAACTTGGAGTTTCCGTGCATGATCAGATCAAAGTACACCAATATAATTAAGGAAAAGAGAGTGGGAATTACCAGATTTAGGATCTTGGACTGGAGAGTCCCATCCTGCCATTAGAGAACCCATGTCTTGAGATTGTTGTTTGCTTGATCGCTTTCTCACCTTGGCACACTTTACTCTTAGACTCTTTGTGGAATGGTTTATTTCTTGACAATATTTTTGGATTTTAAAGTTGATCTCAAAGATGGTAGTGATGTCTAGGCCCCACCACTGCTTTATTCTTATCTTGATTGATTTTGGTTGTTTAATGAAATATCCTTTGATATTTAGGTAGGTAATGATCCTCCATCGTTATCTGGTTGAATGACAAATTTGGTGTAGGAATCTTCTCTAGACTACTCCGTATCGTATGTACTAAATAAAGTAAACTTTAATTTGATGAGGTTGTTTATCCGTAAAACTATGGGCTATAGATGTAGCCGCTTAATGTATAAGCTTGGACAGATAATGACCAAGTACGTGATTCTCCGTATATTTTTGTTGCCAGTCGCTTGGACAGATAATGACTCAATCCAAGTTCCTGCATTTATATTTTGGAACGGTTGACTCAAATATTTGGAATCTCACCTCCTTTCACTTATCCAAACTTTTTCTGGATTTTCGGAGGATGAATCCGATTGTTCATAATCTTGTAAATTCAAATCACTCCAATGATTTCACTGTCTCCGCAATGTGCTGAAATAAGAGATAACTATTTATAGACATTTTATTTTTTTTTATACAAATTAAATTTTCATAATAAATTCATATAAATGGTCATAAACTTGTTTAATTGAAATGAATAAAATAAAAAAACCCCATAAATTTAGAATGCTTACATTTTCAATAGTTATCGTAAACCGTTTCCAAAATTTCTAAATTTCCAACCCCATTTTTAACTCGACTTTGCAGTCACACTTTGTACACTGTGGTGTAGAGACGAGATTGAGAGAGTATAGGTATAAGAGTATATCAATTTTTGCATCCTATCTTTTTATAAAAGTTTGGAACAAATATACATGTCTCGTTAGTAATGAACCCTTTTTTTTTTATCCCTTGAAATGTTCAAAGAATGAATTTAAAGTGGGGTACCATGGATCGCAAGGAAATTTGGAGTAGTTGTGATGATTTGCCAGAAAAAAGTAGCTAATTTCCAGATCTTATAATAGGCCGTACATAAATGAGTTAAACCCCAATACTCCACTAGCAAAACTCTACGACAACAAATATATTTATCATACAATAAACTCACAATGTACAATGACGACAAACGCAAACAGTTGTAAATTAAAGGAATTTCCACTATCAATAATGTAGGTCATTTCCGATAGTGTGCATGGTCTACAAACACTACACAACAAAGGAGAAATAAAATGATGATGATGAAAAGCTTCAAGACCCAAGTTTTTGCATCCATCATATTCATAGTCATATTGGGCGTGGTTAGCTTGCCGGTTAGAGAGGCTAACCACTTGTTCGTTCAGCCCCCGGTCCGTAATCCGCACTCATATTCACGCGGTTCTACGTCACATGCCTATACTAAACAGTTATACATGTCTAGTGAAATTCCTTTCATAATGACTTTTTTTTAAAAAAAGGCTTTTGACCAAAATAATCAAATTGACAAATTGCATGGGAGTATGGGACCCATCCATTTTTATAACATATTTTCTCGATGATTGATTTTCCAACTACCAAGATTTAAGAGGTAATCATCAAAAACAAGAAAGGAAAGTGAGGACACGGAATGTTTATAACATGCATGTTAATGGCTATATTAGAAATAAAGATCTACACAGACTAATAATATTGTTAGTTGGTTTCGATAATAAGGTTATTTGTAAATATAAACTTGTCTCCAACTTAGTCGAGACTGGGTTGATTTGATGATATTCAAAGTGTCTAAGCTAGATAGGGTTACTATAACTAGAATTTCTTATTTTCTAAGAAAGTTGTTCCAGTTATTTTAGAAGAATGTTGTCCGGTTCAACCTTCTTACAAGTTCACCACGGTTATAAAAAGGGGATATACATTCACAACATGATATAGTTTTGTCACAGAGACAGGAAAATGAGCTATACATCTTCAAAGCTCCACACGGGAATTCTTCTAAAATTTGCAACTGATCCCAAATGTCCTTAATTCGCCCATAATATTTATTCTGCTATGGTTGAACTTTCATGACTTATTGACACCAAATTGCGGTGTAATTCAAATAGCTGAGGTCCATTTGTTTGACCAAAGCGCTCATGTATTTTTTTTCCATAATTCCGCTGAGGAATTAACAAAAACAAAACTCTCATCAAGAGTTTTGCTCATAGAATTGATTATCCATGACATCACCATGTAATCATTACGAAGCCATCTTTGATAATCCAATAATTCAATTGACGGTTGAGGCAGTGTTCCATCAACAAAACCGAGTTTATTTCAAGCAATTAGAGCCATCCTCACAGTTCTACACCAATTGATGTAGTTAGATCCAACCAACACGTGATTTCCCAACAACATACCTAGATGATCACCACTAGAAAGATAGTATGGATCATTAGAATTAATTGAAGATTTTTGTACTACGCTGGATTCCATATTCACCAAGAATTTTAGATGCAGAAGAAAAAACTTATGCAACTACAAAGACTGAAAGATCAGAAGCACTAGTAGCAATATTCACAGTTGATTTTTTAAAATAAAAAAATGGGTTTCATATCATTTTCTCCAAACTTCAAGAATTTTATATCAAGATGACGAGAATCTCATCTAGAATCCCGTAGCTTTGATACAATGAAGAGAATCGTGAAGCGATGAGATTGATCAAGAAGATAATCAATTGTAGAAACCAATAGCAGAGGAAGAAAAGAGAGGGAAAATTAATTTGTATTATTTCTTGTGTTATATCTCCTTTTACAATGTTGATAGCCTTTGTTTATATATGCTTACAACATAAGCCAGCCAACGTGGCATTCTAAAACATCAGCTACTAACTCTAATAGTTTCGAAGCGAACCTACTTAAAATTGAGGGTACATAGATTGCAAGACAGAAAAAAAGACGTTGCAATTGATGAGTACCGTAGCTAGCCACTACAAACAAATACAATATAAAGCTCCCTTAAAAACCTTCATAGATTGCATAGCTTTCATTATTACAGTCCAATATCCTATGTTAGCCCTACAACTCAACCACAATCTTTTTCATGAATATAATCAAACTCTATCACGAATTCACGACTTAGAAAGAATCCAATATATAGATTACAAACTCAATCATTCTAATTAAAGAGGTATGTAGGAGTATAATAATTAATTAGGACGACGACAATTCCTCCTAACTTCACCATTGGACCCTAAGAGAGGGCTAATGATTCTCATCTTAACCATGGACTTAGAAAAATGATCAAAGAACAAGGCTTTATCTTCGGCGTAGGACTTGACCGATTGAGCAAGACCAGCATTATTCCCCGAGTAAAGCTGTTGATCGGTGAACAAAAGTCCTCTACCTCCCAAATTGAGTATGTGCTCCTACAGAATATTTAACAGAAGATTGAATTTCAATCCTTCCCCACCACAAACTTTACCTTGTAGACCAAAATACTAACAGTAAAATTTCCTGTGGACGGAGGGAGTACAATGTGAAGTACTTACCTGATACTGCGACAAGATCAACTTCGTCAAGGCCTTGTTGTGTGAATGATGCAATAAGCTTTTGGGCAGTAAGGATAGGGGGAGGGATAGTTGCATTTGCAGTAGCATATTTTCTTTTTTTGAGTCCCTTCTTTCTAATGGGAGCTCCCAGTCAGGTCCTCCACTCTATTAATATAACGCAGTTCATTGGAAATTTGCCTGAAGCTTGTAAAAACATTGTTGTACTAATATTTTGTTTAGGCTTACCAAGACACTGGCGGCGCAAGCTACCAAGGCCAAGATATCTCCACAAGAGACAGTCTCAGGGCATGCTTCTTCTAGCCTGGCTTTGACTTCATCAATCACAGTAAAACGTCTCAAGGAATTAGCATTCGGCTTAGCCCTCTTTTCGCTTACGAATGTCGTGTTATCATCAACCAGGATAAAAGAATCACACCCCTGTGCAAAACAAAAGTTCCAATTGAAGGTAAGAAATTCTGTGTTTTTTGTGTGTATTTCATTATGAACTGATAGAGGGTTTATATACTCATAAACCTTCCTAATTTACATTCTTTATTTATGGTCTAATATATCAATAATATTCTCTCTAACAATCTACTACCCTTAACTGATTTTACTACTAGTCTTTTGATAGTGTTTCCATAACTTCAAGATTTGATATCTTGATTCTTCTACACTCCCCCTCAAGTTAGGTACGTAGTAGGATCTCTAATGCCTAAATTGGATAGTGTCTCATTGAATATTCGTGTTTGTATTGCTTTTGTCAAGATATCAGCTAATTAATCTTCAGATCTCACATGAGGAAGGTTTATGATTTTTGCTTCAAGATTCTCTTTAATGAAATGTCGATTTATCTCCACATGTTTAGTTCTATCGTGTTGAGCTGGGTTTTCGAAGATACTTATAGCTGCTTTATTATCACACACGAGTTAGCATTCCTTGGTTGGAGGGAACCCAAGATCTGTTAACAGTTTTCTCAACCATAGTATTCAGTAATCCCTTCGGCAATTCCTCTGAATTCTGCTTCGGCACTTGATAGGGCAACAACCTTCTGTTTCTTACTCCTCCAAGTAACTAGATTCCCTCCTACCAATGTGAAGCCCTAAAGTAGATCTTCTGTCAGTTCTGTTCCCTCCCTAGTTTGCATCTGTATAGGCATGCATGTCTAAATGACCGTTTTTCTGGAATATAATACCCTTTTTTACTGTTCCCTTGAGGTATCTGATAATTCTAAGAACTGCTTCCATATGATCCCTTTGTGGTTTATGCATAAATTGACTTACCACTCCTACCGAGTAAGCAATGTTTGGCCTTGTATGTGACAAATAAATAAGCTTTCCTACTAGTCTCTGATATTGACCTTGTTTTGTTGGATCCGCTTCTTCATCAATTTTGAGTCCATGAATTAATATCATGGGAGTATCGGCTGGCTTACGGTCCATCATACCTGTTTCAGCAAGAAGGTCAAGAATGTATTTTTGTTGTGAGATAAAGATTCTATCCTTGGAACGAAGCACTTCTATTCCTAGGATATACTTCAAGTTTCCTAGATCCTTCATTTCAAATTCTTTGAATAGTTGATCTCTAATCGTGTTGAACTCCTCTCTATCACTTCCTGTTAGGATCATGTCATCCACATAGATTATCAAGCAAGTTATGAGTTCACCTTGCTTCTTCATAAATAAAGTATGGTCTGTATTACTCTATTTGTAGCCATATTTCCTCATGACCAGTGTAAATCTTCCAAACCAAGCCTTTGGAGATTGTTTGAGCCCATATAATGCCTTTTTCAGTCTATATCCTTCACCAGTTCCAAACCCATCAGATAACCCTTTTAAAGCTTCCATATATACTTCTTCTTGAAGTTCTCCATGCAAAAACGCATTTTTGACGTTGAACTGATATAAAGGTCAGTCTTTATTTGCTGCTATGGAGAATAATACTCATATGGTATCAATCTTTACAATAGGTGAGAAAGTTTCAGAATAGTCGATACCATATGTCTAAGTATATCCTTTTGCAACTAGTCTAGTTTTGTATCTCTTAATAGTTCCATCCGCCGTGCATTTTATGGTGAAGACCCATTTGCAGCCAACAGGTTTTTTCCATAGGGAAGCTTACATTTTCCCCAAGTTTCATTTTTATTTAGGGCATGAATTTCGTCTTCCATAGCTTTTTTTCCAAACACTGCTCTGTAGAAATTCTGTGTTTTTTGTGTGTATTTTATTATGACCTGATAGAGGGTTTATATACTCATAAACCTTCCTAATTTACATTCTTTATTTATGGTCTAATATATCAATAATATTCTCTCTAACAATCTACTACCCTTAACTGATTTTACTACTAGTCTTTTGGTAGTGTTTCCATAACTTCAAGATTTGATATCTTGATTCTTCTACACCAATACCATGTAAAAATTGATCATACAATCTAACAAAGTAACTGAATAAGTCCCTTATAAAATAAAATCACAAACCTGAACAAAGTTGTCATGAAAGTGTAGCCTGAGTAAAGAAGTAGCCACACGAGCATCTTGAGCAATGGCATTCTCTAAGACCAAAACAACAATGTCGTTAGCTTGAGGACATGAGAAGTCATAGAAGTAAGGTGACAACGAGTTATAGTCACTAAAGCCATAGCTATATGTGACTGCTTGAGAGACCTTAAAAATCGACTTCAAAGAGAGAAATGCCAATAAAGATAGTTTAATTTTCGAAGCCATTATATGATATAAGATGATGAAGTTTTACTAAGGTTCTTAAGTGTGGAACAGTACATTCTAGGACTACTAAAATGGCTCATATTTGTAGGCTCAAAAAGTGGTGGCATTGTGATGAAACCAACCACTACTCTTACACTACCTAAACCTTATTTCTTAAATGTATGCATGACTGTGTCTGTATGACCATGTCAAAGAATATCCACTACTCCATTTGGGATACTATTGCTAGTGTTTTAGCTTCACCTGCTCCAGGAGTCCAAAGAACATATTTGGAAGCAAGTATGAAGTCATTATTACTTGAGCTGAATTTATGAATATCATAAACAATATCATGATTTCAAAACTATTTTTCAATCTTGCCTAATATGATTATGAAAACTGTCATTAGAGGATAGTCTGATCTGATTGTACTCAAGTTAAATAGGTTCTTTCTTAAAACCAATTGGTAACAGAAGTATTAGTCCACTAGTCTAATATGTACGTTGGTGATCCTTCTTCTCAATCTTTTTCTTATATTCCTTAAACTAACTTAATTTCCTTGTGTTATTTGACAAAAACAAATCAAAATTCATTGACCATATTCATACTCCAAACTAGTAATGTATAGTGGCTTTCATTCAAATTGCCAGGACTCCTTATGTTCAGAAATAATTCCCTGGTAAGCCCTCAAAATGATATGATTTTGAAACTAAACTCTTAAAAATTACTCCGTATATGTAGCCATTAACTTAAGATGGATGAATAGTTGTTATTTTTTTAATTAGGATGTAGAGGATATGATTAAGATCATGTTATATCACATGTTGAATTTGAAATTAGTATGATAAACTACAAATTGAAATTTGTGAAGGTATTAGAATATGGTAAGTAAATTAATTAATATCTCCACGGGGCAAGAATGAAGTAATTTGATGATAAAAAATAGGGTAAAAAGACCCTATAAAATATGTTGACTAATATTATTATCTTAAAGTCATCTCCGTGTTTATAAAAGTGGAAGTAGTTTGTCACAATCTCATTCATTGTATGAGTAGAAAAATAGTGTACTAGAAGTAGTTGCTTTAGAGTTAAGGTAATTACATAATTATCTTTATCACAAAATCAAGTGATAGTATCTTACTATTTGGTTAGGCTTATATTATTTGTATATCACTAAGTTGGACAATGTATCACGTAAAGCATCTTTACTAGCTGGAATGCTGGATAAATAAATAATGATTAGCGTATAGTTAGTGGTGTAGTTTCACCTGCTCCAGTATGTGATCACTCTGTTGATACTCCGAGGCTATAAACTTTTCCAAGTTTGTCTACTTGGCAATAATTTTTTTTGCAATAACAGTTTTGTTGAATTCTAGGATTAAGTATATGTTGCATCTCATTAAAAAAAAAAGATAAGAGTATATATACACAATATTAGAGCTCATTATAAAGATTGAGCTAAATAAACTAATATTTACCTCTCTTAAATATAGCTCTAACCCTAATATCGCCTCAATTTGGAGTATGCAAATTATAAATGCCCAACTTGTAAAGTAAGTACAAATATTTTTGCTTGCCCAAAGCCTTAGTGAAAATATTTGTCAATTGGTCATCAGTGGAAACATGACTAGTGACAATAGTTCCATCCCGAACGACATAATGCACATAATGACGGTAGACCTCAATATGCTTTGTGAGTTCGTGAAAAACAGGATTTTGAGCTTTGTGAAGTGCAGATTGGCTATCGCAGAATAATGAGATAGACCAAGAGTGATTCACTCCCAAACTAAGTAGTAGTGCATTTAGCCACTTCAATTTCGAAGTGACAGCAGCCATAGATCTATACTCTGCGTTAGCAGAAGGACGGGAGACAATATGTTGTTTCTTGGTTATCCAAGACACCATGGAACAACCAAGAAACACAAGCCAACCTCATCAGATCGGCAAGTAAGGGGTAGCTGGCCCAATCAAAATCACACCATGCAAAAAGTGTGATATCACAGTCAGAACAAAGCAAGATACCCTGACCCGAAGAACCCTTTAAGTAACGAACAACTCTGAGAGAAGCATCCTAATGAACACGCCTAGGAGAGTGCATAAACTGAGCTAAAAGATGGACAACATAAGCCAAATCCAGGAAAGTAAAGGACAAATAAATCAAACGACCCACAAGACGATGATAGGGCTCGGGATCATCGAGGAGAGGACTCGTCAAAGAGGCTAGCTGATGATTCTGTTCAATTGGAAAAGCAGTAGGTTTAGAGCCCAGAAGACTTGTTTTATTGATAATGTCTTTGACACAAGTAGATCCCTTCCGCATTTCTTGCAACCTCAACTCTAAGGAGGAACTTCAGGACTCCCGGATCTTTCATATGAAAGCAATCACCCAAGTACTTCTTGAACCCGACAATAGAAGATGAATCATTACCAAACACAATAAGATCATCAACATTAATGAGAATGTTAAGTTGGATCATGCCGTAAAGAAAGGTAAACAGAGAATAATCAGCGTAAGACTGAACAAAACCATAATTCTTCAAGGAGGCCGCCAATTTTGCAAACCAGCAACGATGGGCCTGTTTTAAACCATACAAAGATTTCTTCAAATGACAAACAAAACCAGGAGTAGTCACTGAGAATCCAGGAGGAAGTTTCATATAGACGACCTCATTAAGATCACCATGTAGAAAAGCATTATGAATATCCATCTGATGCAACTCCTAGTTCTTAGCTGCAACAACAGCAAAGAAAACACGAAAGATGGCAAAAGTCTCATTAGCATGATACTTAATCTTGTAGATCCATTTGTATCCAAGGGCCTTCTTCCCAGATGGCAGAGTCTCCATCACCCAAGTCTCATTAGCCTCAAGAGCTCTAATCTCATGCTGCATAGCCTTACGCCGGCCCTCATGCTTCATAGCCTCATTGAAAGACTAGGGCTCATGAATTACTATAATAACAACAAGAAACATACGATGGCGTAGTGAAAAAAGTCATAATTAACAAAATGTACAATGGGATAAAGACTACATGGAAAACAAGAAGGAAGTAGTGAATCGGAGGAAGGACTCAGCTATGTGACAGTGTGTGCAACATAATCCTTCATCCAAACTGAAGGCGCCCTCTATGGGAACCCATGATGTAGTGTCACAACAGTAGGCTCATGTGTAAGGGTGGGTGGTTGATTAGAAGAAACAGAAGTGGGCGGAGCAGTATGTAGATCAGACCTAGCAACCCTTACATCCTCTAAAATAACAGAAGTGTCACCCAAATCCTCCAAAACAGGATGATTGTCCACCAACGGTACTATTGACTCCAAATCTGCAAGAAGGTTGTTATATGGTGAAGAAGAAAAAGGAAATTCATTCTCGTAAAAAATAACGTCTTAAGACACAAAGAACTCCCCATTATCCAAATCGAACAACTTTCATCCCTTCTTATTATTTGATAACCAACAAAAACAAATTGATGACTCTTAGGGGCAAATTTGTCACCCTTTAACCAAAGATTGTATGCGAAATATAAAAAACAAAAAATACGAAGATGATCAATTTTGGGTTCAATGTCGTATAGAACCTAAAGAGGGGTCAAGTTTTGTAGGATAGGTGATGGAGTGCGATTAAACAAGTAGAAAACCCCTAAAATGCATTCTCCCCAAAAGGAAATCGGTTGATGACCTTGAAACATTAAAGCACGAGCAACATTAAATATATGTTGATGCTTACGCTCCACACGACCATTTTGTTGTGGTGTGGCCCCACAGGAGGTTTGAAAGACAATACCAGAAGTCTCAAAGTAAGGAATCATGCATTTAAATTCAGTACCATTATCACTACACGGAATCCAAATTGACGATCTACCATAGCCAAAAAATGATGAAAGCATTTATAAAATTCAGTTTTTGAGTCTAAGAGGTACACCCACACAGCTCTAGAAAAATCATCAACCAAAGTAAAAAAAATAATGAGCACTAGTAAAAGAGGTGTTGAATACGACCCCTTCAAATCATAATGTACTAGTTCAAATTGGCTACCAGCCCTACTATCACTAATAGGAAAACTTGCCCTAAAATGTTTAGCTTGCAGACACACAACACAAGCCTGAGGTAACTTAGTACTAATGGAAGAAGATGAATTCTAAAATACTAACAATGACTTGAGAACCCTATCAGACGGATGACCAAGACAACGACGCCACAACTTAGATAGACCCGAGACAATAGCTATTGCACACACTGTAGGAATACGCCAAAAATGATAGAGTCCTCCCTTTTGTTCACCGACTTCAATAAGTTCCCTAAGCATCAGTCTTGAATTGCACAAAAATCATTAGTGAATCAAACAACACAGTCATACGCCTTAGTCAACTAAGATACTGAAATAAGATGGCATTGCAAAGAAGGAACAAAAAACACATCTTCAAGCATTATCTGTGAAGAAAGAACCACTCGATCCCTCATTTAGCAGTGACTTGTTGCCCATACACTAATCGAAATTTGTTCAAAGGTGGGTAGGCTACTGGATGCACACAAATTCCTACTAATGATGTTAGATGCTGGTTGTTTGCCAAATAGTGTGCCCAATACTATATTGGATACGCTGGTAAAGGAGATGAAAAAACCCTAGAAGGTACCAACCCTATGACACGACATAACTTAATAGTGTTGGAGAGATTTGATATTAGGTTAGCCAAAAGTAAAATGGTTTATAAAAGTACTGTACAAGCGTAGGCAGATTGTGCAACTCTTGCATTACTACAGAGAATATAAAATTGCATACCACTTTAATAGCAGCATAAATAACAAAATGTAGAATCAAAGACTATAATCACTCCATGCTTTAGTCTTCTAAGGTTACATTTGATAATAATTCTATAGAAAAACAAAACACAAGACAACGACCAGAACTATCTCATAGAAGAATACACGAGCTCTCTACTTTTTAAAGAACCATCAGTGGTCCTGCTTTGACTATATTGACACTGCTCTGAATATTCCTCAGCTTATTGAAAATAAAGAAATTTTACACTATATTGATATATTGAACAAGTGTCCTTAAGCTACAATGGAAAGACATAGGTACAACATGCAGTTAAATTTTACATGCAAATGAGGAACATCATGTTGGATTGTAGATGCACAAAGCGGAATTTCAAGAAACAATTTCTTGCATTTACAATAGGATTTTATGCACATTTCAATACGAATTATATGAATAGAATTCCATACCCTTGAAGCGTGATTTCCACAAAGCAAAAGGGGACTTCACACTCCTAAAATAAAGATCTTTAGAACATCAAATGATGTTCCTCTAATGTTGGTCCACCAACAACGATCGAATCTCTCACGTATGCTAGTATGGAATCAAGAACAATTCTTGATTGTTTTTTAAGGGGATGGAAAAAAGGGAGAGAGAGCTTTCTTAGAATGATGAAAGTAGGAATGAATCTCATCTTTTTTAGTACTTCCTCACCTTGGCTTATATATAAGCCTTGGCCTTGTTATCAAATCCCATGTTGTATCATATACCATAACATCAATACTTCATATAAGAATGACTCTTTAGCTTCTTATCCTCTTTTCCGCTTTTTCCAATTGTATGCTCATATGTGTGATCTCATAGGACTCGAATAAAGTTAGTAATATATTTATCTAATTAACATATAAATTATAGTTGGTTTCTAACAAAACACTATAATTACCTAAATTAGCCGAATATTATCATCTCCATAATTAGTCCTAATTATACTCAGTTTGTTACACTTGTTTAGGACATTTCATTCACATCAACCATTATATAGTTTGGCACGGTGACTATAAATACGAGCATGCCTTAGATTATACATTTTCTTGTAAATTGAACAAGGATATTACAGCTTGAAGGACAATTTGTCAGCTATGTCAACTTGAATGTTAAACAGTGCAATCCTCCAAAATCCCACCAAGCAAAACCTTTTGAGGAAGTCGTTTTCAATTGTAATATCAAGTTTCGTACCCCTCAACGGATCCAGTTTCTGCAGCTCCGCGCTCTACTTCGGCCATTTGCTTGTAACAGTTGACTATCTTCTGATCCAGCTCATAATAGAATTCCATTTTATCCAGGGGTTTCATATCAAGGTCGATAAAATATGCCTGCAACCCAAGGGTAACAAAGCACCATAAGAAACTAGGGTGAAAGTGATCGATTCATACTACGGAGAACAAACTAGCCTAACACATACTAGGTTTATTTCCATAAAGACAGTTTATGAAGTGACAGTAACCAGTATATGTCATTGACAAAGCATTCTTCAGAACGAACCTAGAACATCAGAATAGGATAGCGTAGTTCTAAAAATTATAGCATCACATATTAGCTCTTTGATTTCTTAAGCATCTTCATTTCACCCAGCTGCTGAAAATAAACTTTTTCTATTGAATACAGGTCTTTTTTCCTGTGACTGAAACAGTGACTTTACGTTATACAACTGAGGTATCTACTTTCAGGCAAAATTAATTGGAGTTGGTCTTTACCTTGACGTCGAACATTTGCTTTGTTGATTCCAGGAATATAGTTCTATAGTCTGAATCAGGATCACCATCTTCCCTTGGACGGAAAGTAATCATTAAACTAACGTCCTTGGCTGTAGCGGCTATCAAGTAGTCCCTTACAATCTTCAGACTTTCATCGACAGAAAGGGAATGCAGAGAGCTATATTTTCCTGATTGTCGGTATTCTGCAGAATTTCCACATATCTTGCATGGCTGGGAAATAATATCGTAATACGCATGAATTGCCCCTTCCACATCGAATTTGTCAAGCTGTTGGACTTTAAGTAACCTATCTAATGCACCTAATTTTAGTAGTGCCTCTCCAACAAGGTGCACAAAATTTATTGTGTGCAACCCATTTTCTCCATGTATTAGAGATTTCAGGTCATCTTCAAATGCTTCAACTTCAGCAAATTTCGTCCCTAGGTAACCACCCCCCAAGCCCCCATATATTAGGGAACCATTTCGAAAAACCCTCAGATTACTCTGTGGATTAGCAAAGAGAGCCTTGATTGCTTTGTGTATTCGTTCTCTTGTTCCTGAAAATAAATCCATTGGATCATATTCGCTCAACTGTTGTATCTGAGAAGCACACAGAGCCCTTACTCAGTGAAAGCAGGAATACCATATGATCAGCATCCAAAGACATATCATGTAAAAAGTGATGGCATTTTTTCTGCTGGCATATTGTACATGCAGAAAGATCACTTCTAGATTAAATGACAATATTTCTTGATAAATAACATGCCAAAGGAATAACTAAGGATTACCTGAAGTTGTTGCAACTTAAGGACTTGATGCATTTTAAAACGAGTAACTTTCTTCTTGACAGAATTTTTATCAGCTATGAAGCTTGAAGACGGAAGAAATCCACACTTGGGCTGCGCATGAGAGACAACAGAGTTACTATAAGCTCAACAGAAACAAAGCTTTGCTAATATGGGCCTGTTAATCATACACTGAACATAGTTCCTATTTATGCCATTAGGCTAGTCAATAAATAAGGAAACAGTAGAATATCTTACAAGTACCCGGTTGTATCTATACCAATGAGTTTTTTTTTTTTTTTTTTTGCTCATTTATAGTACCAATGAGCAAAAGTTTAGCAAATGAGGAAAACATACCTTTAAATGCACCTGACTCTAGATACACTAATATGCATGTTAAATTTTCTAGAAAAAACATGTCATATGATAAATGAAACCACCTTAATTTCCACGGATATGCATGGCCCTCCTTTATATGAACCTAAAAGAAATCCAAACAGTGTTAAGACGGTAATTCAAAGTGCAATAATTAGTTTATTTTATCTAACAGCGGAGCACATTATATTTTTCTTTCCCACTTTGAAAAGAAAGGAAAATAATTAGCACAGAGCACTTACAAAGACAAGGTTCAGTCATAGTAAAATGAAACTTTTCCAAACTGTAAGGAGCTAAGGATTAACTATCCAAAACTTACCAGGCCATAACACACACAGAAGTTTTTAACAGCATACCTGAATTTGTTATATAAATCTTTCCAAATTAATTTAACAAAGATTAATGTTACATATAAAAAAGCCTGTTCTGATTACACATGTAATCATCTTTTTCTGGAAGTGAAATCATTAATTATCATATACCTTCCTCTATCAGCAAGGGGTAATTTGATATAGACCATAATAAGAAATCATGGCATCTACAATATAGCACCAGATAGGAATGCAATCATACTTTAGTAATCTGTAATCTATGTAAATAACAGAAGGAAACGGAAAAGCAAAATGATAAAATTATTGTAACTTTCCTAGAGTTACTCACCTTGGGGGAATACTGAATGATCAGACATAAGCAGCACAGAATCACAAGAGCAACAAACATTGGCTGCATCAACTCTCCAACCAGGGCGCTGGGAGAGAACATTTCTTTCAACCGACTCCAGAAATTCCTTTGATACAAGAATCCGTACCTGTGAAGTTGGTAGAAATGTAGAATCCAAACTTTTGTCAGGCAATTGAATGTCTGCACTTATCTAATCTCCTGAGTCATGCAATGGGTTAATAACAGTTACATCCAAAGGGTAATACTAGTAGTGTAGATTTGAAGCACGCGATTTTTTCTTTAAGATTTCAACAAAAACAAAACATCAAGATATCTATCATGCCTAACTGTTGAATCATTTCCTTTAAAGCTAATTTGAATACAATGCTGGGGTGTATGTAATTAGCAAGCGACCTCAACATTTTTATACAAATAGGAACAAGTTGGGCAAAAAAGGAACAGGCAGTCAATTTAAGCACTCTCCGCGAAACAGTAACCCCTAGTTAAAACAAGGTAATCCTCGAATATATGCAGACAGAATAGTATTTCAAACTTCTTTATCCTCTACAGATGGTTGTCATTACGTACTCATGCAAATTATACTTTCCTTTCTCATCCTACTCTTTGCTATGGTACAAAATAGGTGAAAGTCTAACTTTAATTAAGGTAATCATACCACACAATTTCCGTGCATAACAATTCAAACAGACATTATATTCGCAATTATATCATTAGTAAAAGCTTTCTTTTGAGCTTTTAAGCACACTTCGCCAACTTTAGATGTGATGTGACGAAAATTTTCGAGCCCACAAAACAAATACACCATGCGCCAACCACAAGCTGTAGACATGTGTCAGACTATCCGTAGTCAACTTACCCCAGGATCAACAAACTCAGATCCTAACAGTGGCATCATCACACGCTGCACATAGAGCTGATCAGAAATAATATCTTTGTTTGGGGATGTAAAAATTGCTGCGGCGTCTTTCCATAGCATGCATTCATACTGGGACAAATCTGAGCATTCAGTCTCTTTTGTTGATACTGAATTCTTCGGGACCTTCGGCACCCGTATTATCTTCCCATTCTGTGCACATGGAAACTGATCAGTTATTTTAATCAGACTCTGCTAGAAGTATTAGACACAGATGTATCCAAGTATCATACACGGGTACTTGAGGAAAATTGAAGAGTCCGAGTAACATAGATACCCAGAAATGCATGAGTATGCAATACCAAAACTGAGAATCTACAGTAATACAACTCGAATGAAAGTAGCATTACTATTTGCGTAGAAGTAAATTATATAATGATGAAATGTAAAGTAAAATGGTGTGCAATAGTTCAAAGTAGAGTAATCAAAAGTGGGTAAAATCCCAGAACATACAAAGACGGGAGATGGTCCAGAGTAAGCAAGAACAAGATTAACCGCTCCTTCGCCTCTGTAACTCCAATCACCTGCATCCTTCTCCTCCAAAATTAAGTCCATTCTGCTCCAGAAAAATCACACAAAAAAAATACAAAAAAAAAAATCTGCAGAAAAAATAGAGTGAGATAGATTGCAGAAAATGGTGGTGGATCTATTTAGTTAAAAAAAGCTGGAATTGTGCACTAATCAGTGGGATTTGGACCTTAATTTATGGTGGTTGAGAAATGAGAATCAAGAAAACAAGCCGTAACAGGGATTATTCTTGTTGAATTATCACGCTAATAGCAATGAGAATTTGATTCCTTTAATCTTTGAGCATAATAATTGTGCACAATCAAAAAAGAAGAAAAGCAAAAGCGTTGGGATTCTCAAGAACTTGGAAACTTCCAGTTTGCAGGAAAAATATACACTGGACACTTGGACAGCAACCAAAACATAAATAAGGAGCATCAGGCTTTGTACTCCGTCCAGTTTAACTGTAAATACGAGATGATCCAGTGTAAGCAACAACAATATTAACCGCTCCTTCACCTCTGTAACTTCAATTTACTGCATCCTTCTCCCTCAATATGTTCGATATTATCTCCACTCTTCTGCCCAAAAGCAACACTAAACTCCCAATTATAGAGTTCTGTGAACGTTTTGTGGTAGACTGAGATAGGCGGAGTACTCAACTCTTGCTCCAATTATTACTCAAACACCTTTCATAAACGGAACTATTCTTGTTATAATCAAACTCTTTCATAATTTTACTATTCAATAAAACGTTCTTCATTTTTGGTTTTAATACAGTAGGGCATTCAATTCAAGAATTAAAAATAGCAGAAGTTGTACGTCGCTTAAATTATTTAAAATTTTATTATAATTACAATCTCGTCAATTGCACTATTTATAAAATTAACATCATTTATCATTAGCCAAGATACTCGGGCTTGGTTGGTCTTGCCTCGGTTACATAGAATCAACTTGAAGTTTAATGAACTAAGTCGAGTAAGGCTCGTCTCAAAATTTCGTCAACAAGCTCGATTGAATAAATTGTTGGAATATTTGTAGATAAAATGGATTCTAAAACATCCTATTTTTAGAGCTGGTTAAGTTTTATACATCATTTTAGAGTATGTTTAGAAATGGATTGATTTGATGCACAAACTAATTACTAAAATAGCCTATTTCTAGAATTGGTTTAATTTCAGGCTTTACTTACATAGTACATCTAGAAATGGACTTATTTGAATTGTCTTCCAACTATAGTTGTGTGTTGACAAGGATGAATAGCTTGAAAAGTTTTGAGTCTTGCAATAAGCATGGAATTTACATGGTCCTTTGTAATGTTATTATTTTTATATTAAAACTTTTAGTTAGAGAAGCAAAAACTATAGACATGTAAAAAAAATTCTATATTTTTATTTTAAAAATCAAGTTATTAATTAAAAATTTACTATTGAGTCGTGCTTCAAGCTGATCTCATATTCAATTATTGAGTTTGAGTTTGAGTTCAGGCCCAACATCAAAAGCTCGTCAGCCAAGCATACCCTTAACAAGTCCCAACGGAGTTCCTACCACTCGATTTTATCTCATTGATAAGCACACTATTCATAATGATGTCATTGTTTACGACAAGAAGAAAAAGTATTGAATTAATATAAGGAAAAAGAAAAAATATTTAAATTAATGTAACTTATTAGGTTGTAATTTACTATAGTTAACATACTTTAAAAGACTAGAATTCAAAAAAGTTAGAGTAAAAATTCCATCAAAAGAAATAAGTCTTGTTCGAGTAAATCAATAAAGATAATAATGTTGAGTGAGAAGTTATGGAGTTAACCAAAAGTTGAAAAAGTTGTGGAGAAGGCATGAGAAAGAAGTGGTACGGAAGCATGCAAGATGAGTGAAAGGCAAAGATTGGGCCTTCCCAGCAAGTGAGAGGGTGCGAGTGTGTGAGAATGTGAGCTGGAAGGGATGCAGACCTTGCATAATGGTCTTATAAGATTGGACTTTGGACTGCTTTTGAATAAGACTCAAGTACCCAACAACCCCAATACCCCCTTACGAAGTCCAACTATATCATCATTTGCAAAAGTGAATGTCACATTAAATTCTATTGTATTGGGGAGCACAACTTGTGTAATGAAATTATATTTTTAAATGAAATTATACGAAATAATATTGAAATATGAGTATTAAAAAAAATGTAAGAGTTGCAAATTCTAAGAAAATATTGCTTATCATTGGATAACTAATTAGTTTAAAATAATAGTCACTAGAAAAATTGAGTTGACCAACAAAATTACAAAAAACCACTTCTCAATTCTCATTATAGGAGTTGCTCTAAGCCCAGCCCCAATTAGGCAGCTAAATTACCACAGAGTATTGCTAGCCATAATCCTTACGGCTATGGATAAGTATAAAATTATAGTTTTATATCACTACGGACTATGAAATATATATAATTGAAAATTAATAGCAAAAATTCACGTATTATTTCCTCTTATTTAATTCGTATTTTTCATAAACTAATGGAGTTAGTATGTGAATATCAATCAATTAAGATGATTGTCTTGCGAAACAAAATAATTAGAGACAAATCTTGTCTATGTCACTGCAATCTAGTATTACTTGTAACTATGAAATGTTCTAATTAATCAATATTTAATGAGACATGTACTTATGACGCGCTGATTTAGGGTTTTGTTGAAGAAGATAAATTGAACGGTTTCAATGTGCCAAATTATGCCCCGTGCCTTAGACAATTAGTTGAAGAAGAATCATCATTTGTCGGGCATCGTTTTGAAGCTGTCGAAGTTAAGTGGGATGGAGAAGATATCAAAGTCAGTTGCAACAAGAATGATGCTTCTTCCTTCGTGTGTAGGAATGCTAACAAAGGGAGAAAGAATAGCCAAGAGCCCAAGATTCATATAGCTTTGTGTGAGTCAATCCTAGAACACTATTTTGGTGAACAATCGATGGATGATCTAATATACTAATAGCTAGTGGGGATATTTGACTAAATGTTTTTAGTTTGTAAATTAGTTTATTAGATTTTTACTCAATCCACCGATCTACCGACTCAACTTAACTAGTTTAATAGATTCATATCAGTTCTATACAATGTCCCACTTTTTCTATAAAATTCGACTCTTATTTACCCGATTATATAGTGGTAGAATTAGTTAAATATTTTTGACATGTTCCTAAAAGAAGATCCATAAATCGCAAATATTTATGTTACATTTTCTGAGTATATATGTCTGTTGATTTGCTATGTGAACAAGTGGAAATATATACGTGTCAAACATGAAAAGAAACCGTTCACTAGAATTATTGATAGACTTGTGCTACTTGTTATAAGGTTTGTTGTTTAACAAGTAGCTGCCTATCTAGCCCAAGTTACACGTGTATACAATTAATCAAATTGAAGAATGATTAACAAAGAATCTTGATCTTAGATTATTTTTTATGCTTACTATGAAGCTACTACACAACTAGCTAAATATCCTCACATACAGATAATGTAGTAGCTAAATATGTACAGAGGAGTTAGGTCGGTCTGGTGTTTAATCAATAAAATACATTATTAGTGTGTATGTTGGAAAATTAGTAGATTTTATGCCTACAATTGAATTGAGTACTCTAACAAAACAACAATTAACAACTTATGTTTCTTGGTTTGTTAGGAGTCAGGAAACAGAGTTGTAGAAATGTAGGTAACAAAATAAAATACTACGTAACGTGGATGATTTCTCTAGTTTAATTGTCCATGCATTACAGCTAGCTAAGCTACTTTGTTTGGACAAGGGGATCTTAAAAGTATAGGCTTCTTACCTTTCATTGATTGTATACTAAGGAAATGTTATAACTATACAATAATTTATCAGCCTATCTAATTATCTATGGCTAAATATAATTTATATATGTCAATACGAGACCTTTACACCAAACATAATTTAAACTAGCTAGTCCATCAAACATCCATTTTCTCAAGGGGTAACTTTATCCCAGCCAGATTTTATCATGGATTGAAGTAGGAACAACTAGCTTTCATTTTTAGTCTGGTTAGCTAGTTCTTCCATTGTTCATGTAAAAAAATATAAGTATATCCATCTTAATTCTTAAAGTAATACTCTATATCGCGTCATTTAATTTAAGTCTATTTAGTAAGATTAAAAATATATATTGGAGACCATATCATGACTGGCATCTTGAGACTTCAGCTTGGCATATAAGTTGAGTTGTAGCTTGGATGTGATCTGATCACTCTGGCTTTGCCCCTTCCTATGAATGCATATGATGGTGCATGGGCTGTCCATAATATAATGATACACATTAAGTTGGATCATCCGTTACGAAGCTAGTTGATACTTAAACCTTGTACATTAATTCGATGTTTTTTGACATCAGCCATTGCTCATTTATAGCTGTAAAAGATGTGTCTCAATCTATAATCTACTTAAACAAATGCATATATAGGTGTTTTGTTTTATGGGCGTAAAGTTAGGTTTCTTGTTTGAGTATGTCATAAAACTTAGCTGAATTGCGTTTCTGTTTCCGCGTAAAATAAAACTCCCACTAGACAGACACAAGTGGTTGGCAATATTAAGGGATGTCACGAAATGAAACTGTAATTAGCTTGCTCCTATAGTTATGCTTTTACAATCACTTTGATGAATATATCTACATATTAAGATTACGAATCTCCTCCTATTACCAAGTTATTTTTCACAAGTTATTGATATAGAGAGTAATTGACTAAAGCCTTAGGTACCATTGTACTCCGTAGAGTTGATACTCATGCGCTATAATTAGAAATTTCAAATAAATGTGAGGCACGAGTGTAGTAAGGAAATCTACAAGAAGAATTGACCATTGTACGTTGGATAGCCTCTATCTAATAAATAAAGGGCATGTACCTAAAAATCAAGGGAAAGGGCAACATCTATTTTTTTCAGAAACACCTTTCATATCCAAATGTAGGCTATAGGGAAGGTTTTTATAAATTATCATTTAATTTTGAGGCAAAGGCTATGTGGAAAGGTTCACACCGCCTTTCCCCAAATTTTGTTCGCAACAATCTTAAAGTAACAAACCAAATTTGCCAACTCTTTTCCCCAAGTTTTTATCATCAATTGTATTTTATCAGTAAATATAATTGGAGTATTGTGTCCAAAAGGACAGTGTGACAACCACCACACTCACAAAATTGGTACCCAGAGCCAAAGAAGATAAGCATTCCAACTTACCACCGTATTTATATTAGATTATTAAGAAAGAAAAATGGGATTAAAGTTTAATATGATTCCATATAATTGAATGGTCCACCTTGTTCTAGCTTCCAATTTTGCACGGGCTTTGGTTTAGATTGTCTGACATGTGTACTTTGAAGTTTCAACATACGGTCTGCCCTCAATTGGCTTGCTTTGTAGTGTTCAGAGATGGCCCTCTTCTGTTGCCTGTAGTTGTTGCACCATTCGGGTAGTCTCCTAGCATATTTTTTTTTTCTCGCTTTCTTTTGCCAAGGAATAATTTGCAATGTTGGCCTACTAGGCTACTATTGTAAATTTGTACATAGACTAATAGACCACCTTCCATCTTTAATTTTGAGGTTGACTGATCAAGTGATCATGCACGACCATATGATTACTTAAGTAAAGGAAAAACGATATTCATATCTGTATCATATGTTTATTGATATTATAATTAGTTTTGTATATTGGGTAATTCCAAGTTACTCAAAATAATTCCTCATAATAAAAATTATATAAGTCAATGAAGAAGAGTAAAATGCAATTTAATACGTTCAAACATGTAATTTCATTTGTTCAACGTATTCAACTTATAGAGATGGAATCATTTGGTTTAGATGTAATTTAGTTTATGTAACGTTGAGGTATAATTCATTTGATCCATAATTTGTCTTCGTTCAAATTGAAAGATGATGTAAAATGCCTTTTATCAAGGTACAGAGTACTACATTAGCTGAATTAGCTCCAAGTGTGCTAACCTTCAAATTATTACATTCCCTTCGTCTTTTTTTAGTTGTTATATTTGATTTTTCACGATATCCAAGACACAACTTAAAACTATTTTTTCTCTAAATTCGTAAGATAAAAAATCATAAAAACCCGATATTCTAAAAATTTACTTAAATATACATCCAACAAGATATCACTTAAATATATTATTATTATAACATAGTTAAAATTTATGATCAAAGTTTATAAAGTTTGACTACTAAATTAAAATTTAGCAAGTAAAAAAGAACGAACACAATATAAGTTTGGGATAGAAGTATAGAAGATAGAAGTTCACTTGTGCCGTATTTGTGGGCCTCAGTTTGGGGCCATTTGGATAGCATAGGTAAATTACATTCTAGTATAATTCTTTAATTATTTCACCGAGTATATTAGTTTTGAATGGTAAATTAATTTAAAAATAAATATTTAGATTATTTTTTTTAATATTATTTAAAGTGCCCCTGTTTATAATATATAATATATTATTTAAATAATCGTACACGTATCCTCCATTGTTAATGGATAACCGTATTTCAAACCTCTTTCCGTAGCTATGCAAGCAAGGTTATCACTAGTTTGTCCTCCATAATTTGGAATTCCTACATACTTATGGTGATCGAATACAGTTGAAACCTGATATATGTACACTGAGTATATAATCAGTGATTATATTGTCAAAGACCTTTGATCATTTAGAAAAGAGGAGTCCACCACCTCATCCATGCTAACTGAGCTTAAGTTTTAAGAGAATAAATTAAAGCTACAGCACTAAGGTTTTCTTACTTCTTATATATTTATCTCAGAAAGTAGAACATTGAATAAATTAAAGAAAGTCCTATTGTTAATAAGCATTAGGGGAAAAACAGGGGAAAGAATCCATGTCTAGTCAGGAAAAAAGCTGTTTTCTTTCTTTTAAAGTTTGAGTTTATGTTAGATATCAATATAACATCGCTAACTTATACGATGCATTTAGATTTCTAAAAAGACAAAAGTGGGGTCAAAATTATCTTTTCATTAAGAATTAATAACAAGTTTAGACTGCAAAAAGACTCCAATCTCACATCTAATGTATAATTAGTTAGGTGACTGGGGGGGGGACTATAGCGTTAAAAACAACAACCAACATTAGACTAGATCAGGTAACGTGTATCATTATATGCTTCTTAATTCTTATGTAGTTATATTCAATTATTCATCAACACTGTATACTGATGCAATATTTGCTTAGATAATGTACGCACTTTTGTTGATACTAAAGGGCTAATTAATATAACTATTAGTTAATTGAGTTCCTAAGCAGAATGTAAGCATGTTTATGAAAGTGACTAACTTCAAAAATATCAACTAAGGTACAAAAGTGGCATTATTCTTTTTTTTTTTTAAAAAATATTGATTAGGGGTATAATGAAGACTATGGGAATTCATTCTAAATTTTGTCTAGAGTATGGGATCAGTCAAAATTTGATTTTTGAGAAAATTATAATGGTGACTATCTTTCATAAGATAATTACTCGCCCTAATTTTTATATGACGGAGACTTGGTTTCCAAAGAAAATATCCTAAAAAGTGTTATATTTTTTTCCCTCTAACCAAGCAATCCAAAGGGGTACATAGGGCATGACAATTGGTCGCTAGGAGTACTTATATTGAACGGGAAAAAAAAAAAAAAAAAATCGTACACGAAAGACTTCGCATAAGGAGTTAACTTACCAAGTATTCAACATACGTAAACTTTTGATAAATGGATAAAAATACAAGAGAAAGCTTCTTTCAAATACCAAAAAAAAAAACTCACCCTCTAACAAGAAGAACTAGTATAAAGTACACAAAAAGATAAAAGAGAATCCCATTACAGCCCCACACCTAAGGAATTGTCCGCTGGCTGTTGACCTCTCCCTCTCCTTAGTCTTCGGTTTTCCTACCCAAATATCTATTCCTGTCTTAAGCATTTATATGTCGTTATTCACGCAAAACACAAAGAACCTAAGCAAACAGTTCAAAGCACGGAAGGGGAATTTTAATGTGTGAACAATACTGTCCCTACTAGGGATCAATTTTCAAACATCAAGGCCGATTTTTCTTCGCCTATGGAGTTCTCTTAACAACTTCATAGGGATGATCATGAATGCAGAGTACCCTACATTGGGTCCATATAAATTGGGTGACCTTTCTTTTCTTTTAATTATGAAGTTATCCTTATTAACATCAGGGTAACTCTGAGGGGATAAGAAACTTGTTAAATAATCAAACATTCTTATTTGTTATATTTCCAAACGATTTAAGTTAGAAATAAATAAAGTATATACATAGTATGATATAAGAAATATTCCATAAAAATTTTAGTATCATTCTAACATACTATATGTTTTAGCTCTAGTTAATGCATTTCGAATGCAATACGCAGAGAATAGAAAGCCACAGTCCTTGAAAAAAGACAAACATGGTATGGTAGTACATCAACAAAATATATGCTTCTATGAAAAAAAAAAAGAAAAAAAGAAAAAAAAAAGACAAAATATATGCTTTTGGGCTTTGTGGATTAGGTATCAAAATATCAATAGCAGAATTATGCCTTTTATCCAAAAGCCCAACAACTAACTGATCTACCTGGCAAGCATAAGCATAACTACGCTAGAACTTAGAATATAAACAGTACTTCAAACAATGAAAATTCTATTGGAAGCATAATTTGTGGTCAATATTTTCGTAATTTCCAGATTAACTAATGATGTAAGCTTTTTTAAGTAGAAGAATATGTTCCAAAGTTTAACCATTAACCCAAGTGGCAACGCATCTTTATTGACGTCCATTTCTAAATTCTAATGCCAGATTCCTCCATGTCTTAAAAAAATGTACTTTATAGTTTATATGTCAATTGGGTTTAGATGTGTAGCATGTACATATGAGACAAAATATTCAACAACGTGCCATTGTCATGATCAAATACCTCAAGCTCGAGTTAGATAACCAAAGTTCTGCTGCAATGTGGTTTGTGGCTTCGTGCTCACAATAGCTTCGATCTCCTTCGTTCAATTGCATAATGAACTACCCATAGATTTAGTCAACCTGAACTGCAAGATATACTTAAAAGTCATATACTCCATAAAAATCAATTTGACAATAGGAAGGAGAGATTTTACGTGACTTTATATACATGTACAAAACTACAAATTCACATGTTGCACATACTCCGTATTCCAACACTAATTTCATAAAGTTTGATGTGTGTATCGTGATTGGTTTTAATCAGATTTAACTAGTTTTTCATTATATTCATTTAAACTCATAATAAAGATTAAGGAGGACATTTCTGTTCTTCTTAATGCTAATTAAAGAGCTAATTATGGTCTATATAATATTTTTGGATAGAAGTAAGATCCAAACTTATGATAATGAAACCTAGCCTCCCAATATAGAAAAAGTTCTTATATTCCGAATATAATGAAGAGCTATTTCGTTTTGTGTTGATCATTATGGCATTAATAATGGTAATCATCTTAAAGTTCCAAATATAATCTCTTACAAAATTCATACAAAGAGTAAATTGACTTTAAAAATTGGGCAATAATATGAAGTTTAGCATTAAACTTTATTTTCACATAGCTTCAAGAACAAGGTTGCTACTCTTGCTAGTAAGCAGTAATCTCATAATAACATCGATAATACTAACATAATTATACCTTTAATGTACTACTATCGTCTAAAGCTGTACATTAGTACAATTCAAAGAAAATATGACGCAGTAAAAAGTGTCTCAAAACTTAACACTTCCTACCATACTCTGCTCTTCCTCTGTTTTTACTCTGCCCTCAAATCTTAAACAGACCCATTCAACCATGATTAACATCATAATTAACCGCTATTTAATTACTCAAAACAACAGCTAATTTCTCATCTCGTAGAAACCTCTGTTGTTTCTCTATGAACGCTTCCACTTTCCTCCTAAACTCCTCATTACTCAATTCATCCACTTCGAACCTCACACTCCCTCTCCTCCGCGGCGACTTTACTTTTCGTCGCACTTCCGTCTCCGATCGCCGCAACTCCTTCTTCTCTGCCTTCTCCACCACCTTCATCACCATCATATTCGCCGTCGATTTCGTCCTCCTGTACACCTTCTCCTCTGCTTCCTCCTCCTTCTCTTTCTCCTCCATCACCGCCGGAACCTCCGCAATGACCACCACCGGGGTACAGACGGATACGTTCTCATCCGCCGCAACAGAATCTACATCTCCGACAACTCCTCCGACATTCTCGGAGGCTTTGTTGTTTTCGTCACGGGAGGATTTGGCGTAGAGAGTGATAATGATGACGTTACCGACAAGAAAGACGAAGTGAGGACTGAAAAGGAGATGGGAGATTCGCCGGAAAAAAGCGCCGGCGAAGTCAACGGTGGGCGGAAGGTAGGAGGAAGTGAAGGAGATGGAATAGGAGACGAGCGTGATGGCGACGACGATTTCGAGAGTGCGAAGAAAGTTTCCGATCTTCTTGAATGTTAGATATCGTTGCATTGCCTTTTGCTTCTCCATTTTAACGGTGTCGATTTCATGATATGATGATGAGTCCATTGAATGATGAGTTAGGTTTTTGAAAGTAGAGGGAATAGAGATTGGAAGCGTAACTGTGAAGGAAGCGGTTGGTGTCTGTTGAGATGAGAGAGAGGGGGAGCGAGTGAGTGAGGGTGTGGGAATGGAATTGCGGGGAATGGGGGAGAAGGGGGAATATGAGCCTTATTATAGGGTTATCCATGCCCACTTTGGAACTTTTTTTATTTTTTTTAAACTATTTTGAAAAATAATCCGGATTTAGGTTCGGTATAAAGTTATTGTCTTGGGACAAAGACTTTTATTAAATGAAAATAATTTTTTAAAAAAGTAAAAAATCATTAATATTTTTTTAATTTTTTTATTAAAAAAATAGTTTTTTATATTTTTTATAAAAAAATTTAAAAAATTTATTTTTTAATAAAATAACCTTTTTTCAAAAATAAAAAAACTCAAAGTCGTTGTATCGAACAGCGACTTTTAAATACAAAGGCGATATCCTAAACAACGACTTTAAACCGAATTTAGCCTCAAAGTCATATTTTGAAATACTTTAGCGCGGTGGTTATATTTTGAATTTTTAAAAAAAAAAAAGGTTAAAAAAAAATTCTCCCCGACTTTGGGTCTATCATTCGACTTTTTATTCTTTCATCACTAGTAGAGTAGTAGACAGTAGATGCTTATAAGCCTATAATGTACGGAAGAATTAAATTTGAAGAAACCAATCAAGTATTAACTTTTAATATTTATCACAATTTTGTATAGATGGATTCATGGATTTTGTTAAGCCAAACCAAGTGCACTGTATTAGTTAGATTCAAAGCAACGTAGATAAGAGTTAAAAAATCAAGTAAATAAAAGAAGTACGTAGGTTTCATGGAGTAATTAATTGACTTGATCAAAACATGTGATAAGAACGTCTAGCTATAAACCCCATAGGTTTTTGGACATCTAGAAAACATACGCAAGAACTATACATGCTCATAATAATAATAATAGTAGTAATAATAATAATAGTAATAATAATAATAATTATTATTATTGTTGTTGTTTAATCTCCTAGTCCTGGATCTTAGGTGATGACACTCCGTGTCTAGGTCCAGAGATGACACTGTTATTAGTCATTACTCATTAGTATTACATTACTTTTAGGTGTATTTTTTGGAGAAATAAAGGACTAGAGGCTAAGCGATATCAAGCATAGCAAATCATAACGTGTAAGAAATAGTTTCTCAATGAAACATTTTTAGCCACTCTATTAATGGTCGAAATTTTGATTAGAAAAGGATAAACAAACGAAAAATGTGGGAACAAAAGAAGGAGATCGAAGAAGACAGGAGGAAGTATTAGTTAGACCAAGATTAAATTAGTCTTTAGGCTTACGTTATAAGCCGGCTAGCCAACTAAAGCCAATAGGAGATGATGCTAGTGCTATGATTTCTTTTGTCCGTGAGAAGTGCTTTGCTACCAATACTTTGATGAAATGCGTCGCGAAACTATAGGTATAATTTAGCAAACCTACTACTTCGTATCATGGAAGTATATTTATATATATATCTACATTACTCTATTATATTTTCCCCATTTTTTTCAAGTGTCTAATAATAGTTTCAATAAACAAAAACACAAATTCTTGTAAAAGACAATGCAAGTTAATGGAGGATCTCAATCTACCGAGTCTGACCAAAACCATTCTGACATGAAAATCTAGTGAGATCTCAATCTTATAATACCATTTCAACAATTATAACTTCATGTTCTGAGCAATAAAAATATATATGCTAGACTTGAAAAAATTGTACCTTTAAAAACTTTTACAGAAAGTTACCATGGATTACAGTTTTGTAGTCTTGCATCATTTGACATGAGAAAAGATAACGCAAAATATTAATGACAAAGCAAGCTCTATTTCAATACAATTTGATTGCTACAATAAACATTTCCTAACTTAATTGTTCTAGAAAGCAAATTAAATGTGAGGATGAGATTTCTTGGCAATAGACAAACATTTGGTAATGCTACCAACCCTAGACCCTTCCATTTCCAGCGTTACTTGCAACTGAGAGATAAGAAAGAAACAAGCGTCATCGATTTAACAAGTCATGAAGATAGGTCAATGGCCGCTTAAGGCCTATCCATCTTGATCCTTTTCTTCAAAATTCAGTGTACTTACTTGCCCCTACTATTAATTTGTAGTGCCATTATTCATGACTACTATACATGATTCGGTCCATGAAGCTTAAATTGAATGACGATGTCAATGGAAACTGCAATAGTAAAATGCTAGAATATTTATTGATTCAAGTAAGGATCTTCCTTTGAGCTGAATATTGACCTAAGATATCAATTATTAGGGTTTGTTTGCATATTTGTCAGCCTTAAAATCCATCTAAACGCGATTTGATAATTGTTTGTCTATTAACCAACATAATATTGATTTTTACTAAGTTAAATGTAGCATAGATATACTTCCATTCAATCTTAATATAATATTCATACACTCATAATTAAGAATATATTATATATAATAGTTGTCTATTTTACAAGCAATAATGACAATTGAGTATGGTAACTACTAGTTATATATAGTAGCAGACCTTCAATTCAATCATCCATGCATGGGAATATAAAGTCATTTCATATCAAGAGACATTTATTCATAATGCTTGCATTGATACATATATAATTGATCCATATGCGACCAATATGTGAAAAGACAGAGAAATTTGAAGGAATTTCCTCTATCATGAAATTTTCACGACCTAGACAAGGCTATCCGAAGACCAAAGATTGAACATATACTTTACACAAAGCTAGAGACTAGAACAAACATTCAGTAGATCGATAGGTAGTCAAATAATTTGAAACATTAATTCAACTGGTAGGTATAAGTAAAAAAGGAACAGTTTGATTCTAAATCCAACGAACATATGCTCTTGTTGCCCTGTTATTTAGCATGAGAGATTGAGAGGCTGACACGCACAAATAGCGCCCGTGCTCTACTGTTGAGTGGGTGGCTTTAGGAATTTGGATTACTTGTTACCGTGTGACCGACCCTATTGCGTGCCCCAACTGATTCGGACACAGCCAATTATCCGCCACTAAATGGCTATACTCAATCCAACACACACATGTTATTTTATGTGTTTAAGTTTGATTATTCATCCGAAACATTCTCCTCATACTATCAAGTAGTGAAGTACTCCCTTGCACAGTTGCACTAGTTATGTCTGCGTTTAATAGAAAGTTACTCGATCATCTTAGATAAAAATATTACAGTTTAACTCTCATATTTTGTTTTTTTATTTAAGGGTATTTTTACTACTCCATTTGCTTTCAATAGTTAGTTTTACGAGTAGTTTCATATGTCAAATACGTAATTGTCATAGAAATTTTTTTTACTAAACCTATGTTTGGTATGAACCAATATTTGAGTAATTCATACACGGAGACATTGACTCGTTGACTACTCTCCTACTTCATTGCTAGAACTTGAAAGTCATCTAAATAATTCACTCGTCAACTCATGTTCAGAACTTTCATTAATTCCATTACCTAAGTGGCTAAAACGGTCATCATTTTCGATAAAAAGGTAGTTTTTATTTATTTATTTATTTTGGCAAAGTGTGAATGTAGTAATAGTATTTTCTATGGAGAGAGACACAGTCACAAAGTTTTAGTGGCTAGTGGCTACTCTCTTTGTTCCTAATGTTTTGTCCCAATTAATTTTTTATAGTATTCAATAAATAATTTAAAATATTTTATCTTAAAATACATATGACAAAAATTATAAAAATTTGATATTGTAAAAATTTAAATTAAAATACATTTAATAAAATTTCACTTAAATATATTATTTTTTTTTATAACGTAATGAGAATTATAATTAATTTTTTAAAAATTAACACTATAAATAAAAATAGAATAAAAATAAATAATAAATAAAGTATATAATTTGAATAATAAAACAACCAAATTTCCAATTGACGGGATAAAAAATGAAAACAGAGAGGGAGGCCCCAAAATCCAAGCTTATATTCTGTGACTGGGGGGATAGCAGAAGTCCCAGGGAAACTGGTAGGTCCACTCAAAATTCAATGCATCACGGCCTTTACCACGAGCGAAGAGAGTTCGAAGGCCCGTCAAACACGCGATCAGACGTGTGCTTTGGGTTCTTTATTTTTCAATTAAAAAAAAAAAAGAATTACAAACTTACAAGTGTCATAAAATCAGCACGTATAAAAGTAGAAACAAAACATGTAGGCCTATAAGAGAGATTTGATCCTTTGGGCACTTTGTGTGTGAATCTTCACGGTTCTTTTCTGCGCCCGTACCTCTTTTTTCTCCTCAACATATCTAAACAAAAAAATTTGTTTGCACCAAAATCATCCTAGATGGTCATATAAGTTTTTATTCTTCGTGTATATATATGTAAGCAAAAAAATTTATTTTATTCCGCACGACCAATTTACCTAAAGAAAAAGTTTAGACAATATATCAATTTACGAGTGTCATTGACGACAATTGTATTAATATGTACTGCGGTAAATAGGAGTTTAAGAAAATGGTACAGTATAAGATTAAAGTAAACTGAAATCATGAAATTTTTTGAGGTTATCAAATATTGCTTTGATGGAAGTTGGAATAAAACAAGATCCAAATTGGGAAATGTTATGTCGCAATCAAATAAAAGTTTGAGTAATGTTTGGGGGAATTAAAAAAAAAAAAAATCACAACCGTTATTATTTATAATGGGGTAAATATATCGATAAAAGACGGTATCCATTGGTAAGTCTTTTTCTGGGACTCAAATCAACACCTAATTCAAGTAAGGGTGATTTGAAGATGTTAATCATGAATCATTTCTATCTCTAAAAAAAAAACAATAGGTACCAATTAGCTTTCGATTTCCTAGTTGGTTAGTACTAACAGGGGCTTAATTACTAGTCTAATCCCCGTTTATTCTTTTGAGATCAACTTTTAATTGTACTCAATGAGACTTTTAGCATTAGTTGATTAGCCAAAGTAAAGCAAAGATATAGATATATCAGGTGAAGATTAAATATTTGCAAAAAGACTATCATAAATCTTAATTAGCTAGCTTTACCATGAAAGATAGGCCGAAACCTCTTGGGTCCCAACACGTGAAAAGGTTAGAATGTGGTGATAGGGTTTTAATTTTGAAGGTCCTACCCTAGTCTACATAATGGCTAATTTCTTGATTAGAGAGTGTAATAACATTAATTAATAAACCTTTAAACAGCAATCCCGGAGTAATTATTGAGTCAATCATGGTTTAAGCATCATTATGCCTTCCATTTAACAAGTTGAGTGGTCGAGTGGGACTTTTGTTTCTACCACCGTACCACGCCCACCCCCCAACTTCATGACGGAACTTTGATTCTTGTAATTGTCCTACCAATTCAACATGTTTGTTTATACGTACCGTATGACTTTTAATGAAAAAACAACGCTTCATTTATTATATACCGATGTTGAAAATAGTTTACATGCGATCATATTTCAACATATGGAAACCTGATCATTCATTCGTTTGGCATCATTAGATTAGCACAATGTCCCATTTTCTAACAATTAATACCGTTATTTTATTTTATTTCAATATACTCTTTCATATTTACACAATATTTCATCGTCCTATCTCATCAAATTTTCACTGTATTTTTAAATATATTATCTCACAAAAAAAAAAAAAGAATTAGCTTGCCTCTAGAAGATGATAACATATACGAAGCTAATAGAAAGTAATAGTAAAAGAAAATGAGAGCAAATAATAAAAGCGGAGACACGAATGAAGAGATGAATGCAACTTAGAAGAGCAAAAATAAGAGCAACAGCAATAGATGTTGTGTTGTTCCATCATGCTGGCCATGCGGAAGGGCATTAATGAGTAGTTAGAAACTCCAAAAAGGAGTAACATTTGACAAGTATTTGTTATAAAAAAAAAAAAAACATCCTTTTTAAAATCATAACAATAGATATTTGTTAAGCACTTCACTGCAAAATAAAAGAGAAGCGGACGATTACATTTCTTAGTGAAAAAAGAAAAAAGAAGCATTTTTGGTCGGCAGAGTGTATATAATATGATGGATGGTGGACTGGTTGTCAAATGTGTTTTTGCGCAACCTCGTATTACTTTGACTCGATAACTTGTATTTTTTCATTTAGTTAGTTACATAACAGATGTAAGTCTTCAACAGTTAACCAAATCTTAGACTGTGTCCATCATCATAATTAGTTGCACCAATTAATAAGTAATGGTTCCGCGTCTTATGAAGATTCAAGGACAGTAACCAACAATAATACCATGCATGCAGATCATGCAAGTATTATTAGCTACTTTTTATCAACGTCTTTAAGTAATAGAATGCATATTTGAGCATTTCTGGACGATGAATACAACAATGGCAACAGCAATATCAAAATCTCAATAGTCATATGTAGTAACTTAACTAGCTTAATTAGTAGCAGGCAGGACGACCACAGAGCATACGAATTTCATAATAATTACTTCGGTTTTTATCCAGCTCTTACTTAACAAATCAATTGGTTAGTATAAAAAAATAAAAAATAAAAACATCAAACATATGCTCGAGCTAATTTTGGCGATCTAGTGAGTGTTTAATTTCATTTGTTACGTGCAAGAAAGCTTGTGGATCTATCTATCTACTCCCTTTCTCTCCTCCGCTCACAAGATTATCTTTTACTCAAAATAGTTATTTTTCTGAGGCAAATAAGTAATTTGGCCTTTAGGAATTTCAATACTTGTTAAGGATACCACTGTAATTAATTAACCTTTCGCTTTCATATAGACCAATTCTAGCTTAAAATGTGGGAGATGAGAGAGGCATTGATTTTGGACCTATCGAGGTAATATGTGCGCCATATTAATCCTAATCGGAAAGTTTGTTAAGAACAACCTTATAAATATCCGTTTTTGTCAAATATAACCTTATAAAAGAATTTAGCACCTAATAACTTTTACCCAAATATTTAAGAGCTTTTATCAAAGTCCGTGACTGACTACAAATTTCCGACATTGACCTAACCTATTTCATTTTTCTTTAGGTCGATTTGACATTAAGATCATTAATCGGCTAGAAATAGTGTGTAATTAATGTGTACGTAATTAGGTTAACAACAACGGTTAATCCTTATTTATTTAATAACTCTAATATAAGGTTATGAACATCGTTATAATAGTCTACGAAATTAACTTGGATAGATGTCAAAATGTCGTACTTAAGTTCTTTACATTGCATGAATCCATGAAAGTATACATAAACTTGCATTGTTAAGGAAGTCATTGATTGATCAAAATATATCTTAATATTTATTTGGAAGCATTTATCTTATGAATTTTTTTTATTGTTTTAATCTAAGGGAAATAGATTGTTTAGTGCATTAACCTATTTTAAAGGGGATACTTAGTCTTGGATGCTTTTAATTTTTGATATATAAACTTATTGTATTGCTTATTAATCCATTAATTATAATTAGTTACTCATTTATCACATTTGAGTTGGTTATTCACTTAGCATCAATTCAAGTTTTTTTAGCTAGTTTAATCCTAAGTCTATTAGATTCAATCCTTATTTGCCCAACTATATAGTTAGAAGGTCACTTGCTTTCTTTCGTGATTCATCCTTGCATGTACCTCACTTATCTCCTCCATAGCTGAGAATTATCTAGAGAAAGAAAGCGATTACAGAAATGATATTGTTGACGTGCAGTTCATGCCTCCATGTCCTTCTCGCCTCCTTCTACTTGGGTTACACTCACAACTTCTCCTCCTCTTCTGTTATATCATTCTTCTTTCAGCAAAATTCTATCAGTAATTGCTTCATATCCATTTTATTGAAGCTAAGGTTGTCATCCATGGTAGATTGCAATAGATGAATAATTGTGAAGAGGAAGGTCTAAAAGGAAGAGGTATAGTGTATTAGAAAAGAAAAAAGGGAAAGTGGGAGCGCATGGGGAAAGTCAATGCCGGAATTTTATAGTCAATGCCGAATTTCGAGCGAAAGTCTTATCTTCAAAAAAAACTGAACATAAAATTGTTTGGTGCCAATATTTGTTATAAAAAAAATCTAAGTTATCTCTCAATATAACAAACGTTATTACCTCAACACAACATATGTCAATCTTTATTAATTTTAAGGAATAACATTTGTTGGGACATAATAACTTAGCTACAATAACTTTATTAGGATATACTAACTTTTGTTGGGATACAAGATTTTGTGTTTTTTATAAGGTTTTTTTTGACAAAAACTAATATTTAAAAGGTTATTTTCAACAAATTTTCAAATCTTGATATCATTACTCTATCTAGTACACAATTTTATTGGTTCCTTAATTAGCTTGCTCGCTTAGTGGTGTCGGTGAATCCTTGACATACGGAGTGTATTGAATGAAATGGTGACTCACAGCTCAGAACTACAGTGACGCATGGCATCAAGCGAACCTTCCCAGCTTGATATCTTCAATTAAAATTGACTGTTAGGGTCGTCGGAGTTATGGTTGCTATTGTCATATTCTTTGATCCTTACTTATATAATCAAACAATTGACTTATATAAGTCAATACCTCATGACTTTGATGCCGCACGAACCAAGCAAGACGGAGGACCATGGGTTTGTGGGTTTGATCCATATTATGAATATTTACGAGTGAAAATACTCAAACATAGTATTAAATTAAGTAGATCATTATCTTCAAATCCCCGTTATAGCCAAGAGTAGATGTAAAACCATAATCTTGCTAGGGGTGTGTTCTCATTTTAGTTATTAACTTTTTTGCATTTATTCCGAATTTATCTAAATTATACGTATATTACTCTTTAATTTCATGCGTCAAATTATTATTTTGTCCTTATTTTAGTCCCGAAATTCAAATAAATAGAAAATTTGTCCATATAAAACTTTCCAAATGTATTTGATAGACAACTTATGCTTCAAGTGAACTCACCGTCCCATACTCCCATATCTCCCCATCACGAACCATATATGAATATGACATGACTTGGGAATACAAGGGGAATCAACGAAATTCCCAATCGTATAGTTGAGGATTTAATAATTACTGAAGCAATCAGTTGAAGTGATGCAATAGAGGGGGCAAACGTGTTAGCCCTCAAAACCTCTAGATTGAAAGAAAAGGGTCCAAGTCCTTTTCAATCGTAGCTGAGATTCATGTGACTTTAATCCTTTCCGTTTTTGACAGTTAAAGTAAAGAAGGTGAAATTATTGAATTTCAAAGATGATGTACATTGATGCTTGACTAAAACCGGATACACGAACTGGTGTAATCGTTTGTGCTCTTGCCATCTCATACTCTTAGGATAGTAGAATTATTAGCAGGGGAAAGTAGGCTTGGCTTATTCATAGAAGTGCACATCGTTTTATTAACAAGACACTTACTTGAATATGCCCTAATCTCTTCAATTGATGGTTACTGCACTCAAATGATTTCTTAATAAGTAAAGCTACGCTATGTTTTTAGTCGTTAGAGGGAACTTTTATAAACTTGTTTTTCTAAGTCGCAAATATTGTAGCCTTAATACTATTTTTGGGTAGGACTGTAGAAGTATGATTCAGAAATTTGTGATGGAGTAGCAGACTGTCCTTGTAGTTTTGAAGGTGAGAAATCTAGCATGTAGTATATGCCGTCCTTGCATGCTAACATTGCTAAGGAAAAGTGATTATGAACAAAGCTTACAAAAAACTTAGCTCGTCGATCTCTCATCATCCTTTTCAACAACAAATAATGGAAAATACCTTTTGCTTGTTTTTCTACTTCCACTACGCTGCCCGACTTTCAAGAGTAGATAGGTCACTCCCACACATATTGTGTGATATTCATAGATGCACCAAAAGTTCTTAGAAACCTTATCCTTACCAATTTCTTACCAAAAACATCTCTTATCATCAAATTCTTGGTGAAGAATGCAAACGAAATAAGTGAAATCTCAGACATCTCTTTACCACTTTCAACTAAAAAGTAAGTTACCAATTTTGACTTATTTCAAAGGTGCCTCGCGAGACTATAAACAAGTCGTTTATTAGCTAGTATCATTTTACATATACAGCTCAATAAGCACAAACTCGGACTACTTTTTGATTCGAGCAAATTATGGGTTTCATAGCGAGTACTACTATCCTCTTGTACTTTGGAGGACTAATCTTACATTCTTCGTGTTTGACGGAGTACCAATTGTACAACTTTAACATGGACTTACAGGAACCAGTTAAGTAATCCCCAATCAGGCAAACTGTTATCTCGCCACTCCCTTTCGTTATAATCACACTCCTCTATCTAAATGGAGACTAGGAGATCAAATTGTAAACAGTTGAACCATACTCTCCAGTGACAATGAAATTGAGAGCGCAGAGATCACCACTGTTTTTGCAACTGAAAGTTTTCTTCTCTTTCGATTCAGAGTTTCAGAGCTATTTCAAAGCGTGACTATTCCCTAAGTATATATACAGTTATGCAGCGGAGTTCACAAACTTCCACACACCATTAGTTAATGATTGGCTTCATTATTGATCATATTTAACTGCATGATTGTCAATCATGTTTGTTTATGAAGCGCGCTGTACTCGCTTAAGGAGACAAAAATGGGACAAAGAATGTATCTTTTGAAAGAAGTAGATTTGACAAGATCAAGATAGCATTGCATGCCCATCACTTTTCTAAGATAATGCCGTCTTTCCGGCTCTATTGACTCTTTTCTACTAAAAGACTCATTTACATGCTTTCGCCACAGTAAATGACATTTTTCAAGAGTATATTAAGTAATACTTTATCTTCGAAAAGCGATAACATAAAGTTTAAGAGGCAAATGACCTCAGAGATTTTGACTTGTTACTAATAGGACTATGTATTAATTTTTACTTCCACTACTTTGTGATGTGTGATACCAATTCTTCGTATGCCCCGTTTTATGCTCCGTATTAAATAACTCAGCCTTTGACTATAGTTGCACAGAAAGAAATCATTTGTAGAATGGTACTTGTATACGAAGAAATGTTAGGGCCATTTTTTATCAACTTCAATCAAATATTTAGTATAGCCCATCCAACAGGGATAGGATGTACCGATGTAATTAAAAAAAAATTGCGTAGAGCTGTATAAGATTACTCCAAGTCAGACTGGCATTGCTCTAATGTGATTACATTGAATGTTTAAATCAATGAGAAACCATCACTAATTTTAAGGGAATTTTTTGGTTTTAAGGTAAACGGCAAAGATTAGCTATGGATTTGGGAGCAACTAAGTCCCTATCACCACAAAACCACCTGCGGACTACAAGACTTTATCAACAAAGTTAATTAGCATTTGTATTTTCTTAAGGCTATAACCGTATGTATAAGAAGGTATGCCGTGTGTATCACATGTCTATCCGTCAGAAGGTTAACATATTTTTGGTAAGGGCCTGAAAATTTTCAATTGTTTCTAGAATAAGTATAACTTCTATTCAATCAAGCAATTTGAGCCTATTGGTTCAGCCCATTGTTTACAGGACTGTGGCGGTTGTATAGACCCCTTGCCCTTACCACAAGCAACTTTAGCTGACCTTGATCTAAATGACTAGAGCATGGAACAAGTGGACAACTGCTGAAATACTGATAAGTTTGATAAGTCTGACAACTGACAAGGCAAATAAGGTCCAGCAGTTAAATAAGCCATAAAACAAGCAACTTACTTGAATCATTGAAGTTATGAAGCTTGACGTCAGAAATATGCAAAACAAGGAAGTTTGCAACCAAACATAATTACATAACCATCACTTACATGATGTCCAATACTGTACAGAAATTTCACACTGCAACTGCTACCTCTAGCTTCTCTTTATCTTTGATCAAGTACAGCTAATTGCATACCCATATTCCAAATTTACTACAGGTTGCATCAAGTGATCAAGGGTTTTAAGACATTTTCCATATGTTGGTCTCCAAACTAATCAAGAAACAAACTTTTCGCCATTAGACGTGGATGCACTTACAGCACAACCCCAAGAACAACCATCTATGCTATGGTACCTCAAAATTATTTAATCAATGCGTCTGCTAATCAAAATACTTTACAGGTACCTCAACACCATTTCTTTCATCAATAATGATCATCACACCATCTACAATTCAGAGATGATATATTTTGAGGCAATTGGAAGACTCAGAAGGCAAAATAGACGATAAATGTGTTTTTTTTTTTAATAAACTCTGGCTGCGCTTATATACAAAACCATTCACAAGTGACAAGTCCTTCCTCGAGAGAGTTCACGGTGATAAAGGATATGAAAGAAAGATAGAGATGTATAGACATAATCAGAACAGCAACATCCACAAGTCAGTAAACCCAAGTTTGTGAACAGTCGCACGCCGGCATTACATATCAGAATTGGCAGGAAAGGAAATCCAATTCCTGAAGCTTGTTAGACAATGTAATCAGAGATCAAGGAAGAGTGTATATCTAATAAAGAATTATCAAGATTATAAATGATCCCATAATAGATGTTCCTCCAGAGAAGGAAGAAAGCTGCTTGGTCTCAGAATAGTGTCTAAAAGAGTTCCAGATAGAAACATTGGATGCCAACCCTTATTATCGATAACAAATCAAACCAAGCACCCAAAGCATTCCTAATTCCCAACCAGTAAATCCTTTCTCATCAAATCATCGTGAATTAAAGCTCAATTATCTGGCTCTATCTAATTGTAGCAAGTTGACACGATTAAACCTAAAATCTCAATTAATCTGAAATTTCCCATATCAAAAACTATGCAAGCAACTCCCTAATAACTCGTTATCACAATTTAAACGACACGAAAAAAGGCAGTTTGAAGCCCAAAACAACCAGAACGATTTTCATATCCTCAACGGTACACCATACTTCAGAGCCAGTCAACATATCAGCAAAGAGCCTGAAACTTAAAATTATCTCAAAAGTTTGGTGCCCAATAGTCAATACAGCTCCAAATAAAACCCTTAATTCATCAAACACATATTATTAGCATAACATCACATTTAACATACCAGCAATGCACTTGTTAGATTCAAATTTAAATCAAACCACCTAAATTAGCATCATTTATATACATACATATAACCTATTAAAATCAAACCTTCAAACTAACTTCATCAAATCCAACAAAATTCCATAACTTTCATTTCATTAACAAGAACAATACCCAACTTCCACATCAAATATACAAAGAAAATCATACAATTATTACCGAAGTAAACCTAAAAAACAACAGAAAATGAAATTTATGAAATCTCTCACTTCTTCTTGGCCTTGTTTTTCTTTTTAGGAGGAAGAACAATCTCACCCTTAAGCACAGGAATCTCCATAATCTGAGTCAACTCACCAAACTTCTTCCTAAACTTCTCGACTTGATCAGCATCAATCAGAAGGGCAGACCTGTTCCCGAGGTAAAAGGGGTGGTTCCCCGACCAGACATCAACGGTGTACTCCTTCTGGGTCCCACCAGTTGTCATGACGAGCTCACCATTGCAGGAAACCTTGGCATCATCGTAGAATTCTGGGTGTATGTCTTGCTTGCGACAGCTCCATGTCGGGCGGAGGGATGAGGATGAGGTTTTGGGAGGGGTTAAGGTTTTGGGAGGGGATGGGACTTTGGCTAGGAATTGATTGGATAGGGTGAACACCATTGTTGTGAACAGGAGGAACTTGAGAATGTGAGAGGTATATGGGTTTTGTGAATGACTTCGGCTGGGAATTGATGATAGACCGATAGTGTGAGATAGTGAGAGTTTTGATGTGGGTCACTGGAGAATGTTGTGGATTGTGGGAGGTTGGGTTATGGTCTAGGCCCAAATCTAGAGGTACTCCATCCGTTGCGTAGTTATATTTCTTTTATGTATTTATTAGAGGTGTTTTCTAGGCTCACTATTTTTTACTCATTCTAAAATCAAATAAGTAAATTATGCTTTTGGATCCAAAAATTCTAAATGCATCTAGGCACATATTATATGCTCTATTAGGGTAAGTGCTTGTAAAGTTTACTCCATTTGACTATGTTTAGTTCAACTAATTTAAGTAAATAAGTGCTTATTTCAAAAAACATCTAGTCACATCAAATAAGAAACATTTATAGTTTAACTCGCATAACAAGATCAGATTAAAAAAAATTATATACATTTAGGTTTAAGATCTTGGAAAACAGCATGTGTCTATTTCATAAACCTAGATGACAGTGTATGAGTAAGAATATTTAGTCAAAGTTTTGTGATAAAGCTAAACTTCATGGCTCCATAATACCAATGTAATTTTCTAACTAGTACTTTGTAACAAGACCTTATTAGACCAAGTGTGATGTATAGTAAGGTATTCTCTCACCATGTTCGAATTATCCAAATTGACGAGTTTTGAAGGTAATGAGTGTCTTGTAAGGTCGTTTTTTTGGTACCATTGCCTTATATTTGTTCTCCAAGGATTGAAAATGAGTTTACCTACAATTGTAAAAGTTTTTAGAATCAGCTCAAATAAATATTGGATGTCAAAATATATAGCTAGAATTACTACTAGGCCCTACTATGATCCTATAGACCAATGGAAAGTATGTCAATTGTTCATTTAACGGATTTGAAATTGTCGTAACTTGTAAATGACAAAATTTGAAGGTAGAACATCGTTTTGAGATATTTTTGGAAAAATCCCTGAAATAGAAAGTAAAGGTAGTGGAGGACCCCTTATTGTCATATAAGGATATTTGTAACTAACTATTGAGATAAGTCTTACATTTAGTGATTCAAAGTATTTAGAAGTAATATTACATGATTTTGACATATTTTAGTTATGCGTAGAAATATGTAATGTCAATGGAAAAGGATGTTTACATTAAATCGAACTATGTTATAGGATAGAAAATGATATTGTGCACAAAAGTATATTATATCTTTTTTTGGATTTTCGTCGGAAAAATGTATGATGAACATCTTTGATGGTTGTATCTTCTTAATAAATCTCTCAATATTGTTTAGACTAAAAAGTAAAAAAACTACTAAAAAAATATTTTTATAAAAAATGTATGAAATATTTGATTTGTTACACAGATGTAGAGTCAACATACTTCTGTATTTTATAGAAATATTTATATGTGGTCATCGTGAATTATTTTATAGATGAGTCGAATCTTTTGAAATGGCATGCATGTGTGCCAAAACTTTTAGGATAAGTTAGAGCCTTAAAGGTGACTATTGGATTAGCTAGATTAGGCTCTAACTTAAAGATACAAAATACCGGGTTGATTATTGAGTACCCATACCTGAATTTTAAAGCCCGAAAAACGAGCTTCTCATGCTATAAATGTTAAAAAACTAACGTAAAATCAAATATTATTTTGACACTTATTTTAGGAGTATTTTTTTAAAAATATATAGTTTAACCATTGATTACTTTAAAATGCATTCTTTCTTCTTTTATTTTACGATACTACAAAAAGGATTGAAGAAAGTATATATTTATGAATAGTTATATATGAAGTAATTGAGATTTCATGCAAGCAAACGCTCAATTTTGATCAACATTAACTAATTTTGCTCGATGAGTACTGAGGTATGTTTCACATATTGTTGTTAAACAAATAATTGACATTCATATTAAATATGTGAAGTATATATTCAATTTATATTAGCTTAGTCCTTTTATTTTAAATTTTTTTTTTTACTTCAATTTACTATTTGAGAATTATTTATACTTGAGAGGAACTAATAGGGAATATTAAATACTTGAGATCAACTCTTGAGTTTTTATCACGAAGTAACTTTTTATTTTCGTATAGACCCTATGCAATTATAAGAACACAAACTAGTTTAATATTATAGGGTTGTATTTGTATATTTATGATCCATAAAACATTGGTCATAGAAAATAGGGGAGTTTATTGATTATACGGTTATACCATGAGCCATGCTCCTGAAAGTACTACTGCGTACTCCTTAAATGTCTCCGATGAAGAATTTGTTAGATAAATTCCCGAGTGGAATATTATTGTAAAAAAACATGAGGTTGAAATCTCATTTAACATTGCTGCATTGACGATCGATCACACTCTCCAACTACACGTCCTATTTCTGCTCCCACTCAACCCTGCTATTTGACTACGCTCCTCTCCTCTTGATTCTATACACATTTCTGATTCCTCCATTCTTTAATTCCCCAACCTTTGGGATTCTTTCATTTCATTTCACTTCCACCGATCTCCTCACCTTCCACATTCTCCCCTTTATCACATTTTTGAGTCTGTGATCAAAACTGCGATATTCTGTTCTTGCGAGATTTTGAAGCTCAGATTCTTATTCTCGTTGTGCTCATTTTTCTTGTTCTGGGGTATATTTATCTGAGATTTCATGATCTAGATCTTTTTTATTTGATTTTTAATTATTGATTTATGATTTGGATCTTAAATTATTCGTACTTCTAATGTTAAAGTTGGTAAGATTTATTTAGACCTTTCCAATCATTTGTTTATAAAGATCCTTCCTTTATGTATTTATTTCCTTAAAAAATATTTTTATGATTAATTAATTGAAAAAATGAGGCCTTTTTGTACGATTTGATTTTTATAAATGATGCAGATTTAGAAGATAAGAAATGGAGTCGAGTGCAGCATTGATGAACCCTAATGTGCGTATAGCAGAAGCTGGAAAGATCCGATTTTTAAGTGAGAGAATTCATCAAGGGCTGAAGAACAAGAATCTGAGAGCTCTGTTTTCCAGGAATTTTGAAATTGGCAGCAGGGGCAGAAGGGTCATTAAACCTGGGGTGGCTTTCTCTGTTCTTGCCTCTGATTTTAATGGTGTTAAAGAAACCTTGGTATGTTTTTTTGGGCTGATTCTCAATTTTCAAAAAGTTGTGTTTTTTAAGAAATTTTTTGTGATTTTGTTTAGTTTGTACAATTGTAAAAGTTAGTCGATTTTTGTTTTGAGTGTAGAAATTTGAGCCAGCTTTCTATGAAACTCGTCCTAAAGCTGATCCTAAAGATGTTGCTGCAATTGTACTGGGTGGTGGTGCTGGCACTCGACTCTTTCCTCTTACCAGCAGAAGAGCTAAGCCAGCGGTATGATTTCAAGTTGCAACCCACATTTTTGTATATATTGAGCTTAATCATTATAAATGTTGTGAAGAGTTTTAAACGTTCTGATCTTATGCTACCAATGCTACAATGTAAAATGAGATGTATGGATATGAATGCCATAGTTTGAATTCTGCACTGTTTATAAATTAAAGCTTGCTAATTACCCTTGAAGTTGTTGGTCTTCTATTACTATCTCTCGTAATTTATGTTTCAAATGATAGGTGCCAATCGGAGGGTGTTACAGGCTCGTTGATGTGCCTATGAGCAACTGCATCAACAGTGGTATTAGAAAGATATTCATCCTTACACAATTCAATTCGTTCTCGCTTAATCGTCACCTTGCCCGAACCTATAATTTTGGGGATGGAGTGAATTTTGGGGATGGCTTTGTGGAGGTGAGAAAAAACTATCGTATATTTTATACCATTTTGCTATTGCACAAGTATGCCATATAGATATAGTCAGTGTTAGTATTAGGAGATTGTCAAACAACCAGCAATGTTTATTAAATTATACATCGTCTAAAATAGGTTTTTGCTGCTACCCAAACACCCGGAGAGGAAGGAAAGAAGTGGTTTCAAGGCACTGCTGACGCGGTGAGACAATTAGGGTTAGTGAAGGTTCGTAAGTATGAGTTTTGATTGTATATATGAGTAAATGTTCTAGGTTTCAAAATAAATTTATAAGGATGATTATATATGAACCACTTATGTAGGATTCAAAATACAAGGATATCAAACATATAATTATTTTGTCCGGGGATCATCTTTACCGAATGGATTATATGAGTTTTGTGCAAGTACGTCTTTCTGAACTTTGTATATCTTTTGGCAAAATCACATATTGTTCCAAGTTTGTATCATTCGGAGATTTTGTAATCCATGTTTTCCTTGTGGTTTCAGAAACACATTGACACCAATGCTGATATTACAGTTTCATGTTTACCTATGGATGATAGGTATGTACTTATAACGTTTTTTTTTATGCTTGTGGCAAAGAAACGGTAATTTTTTATCCGTAATTATATGATGTAAATTATTGCTGTAATTTTGATTATGGTGTTAATGTATATGTTCAGTCGTGCATCAGATTTTGGGTTGATGAAGATCGACAACACTGGACGAATTATCCATTTTGCAGAAAAACCGAAGGGAGCTAATCTTAAGGCAATGGTATACTAGTTGAACTTTTAAAATTATTTGAAATAATCTGGCTTCATTATTATGTTACAAGTCTCCTTGCACAACATGAAGACACTTTGACAAGAAAAGTAGGAAAAAAAAGACAAGAACAGAGAAAGGATAATACAGTAAAAAAACCGCTAAATATTACAAGTGGTTTCATCAAATAGTTTTATTTCAAAATCTTATGCCAAGTACGCACATACTGAGTCACTGAAATAAGTTAAAAAAAAAAAGTACACAACTAAAGTAACTACGAAAAAAAGACAACCAAGCATGGATCTGCCTATGCATGCCATAGTGTTACATAACGATCACGTGTAGTTCTTGAAAACACTCAACCATTTCCATACATTCTAACGTAATATTAGTGACTGAGTTTTGAATAGGAAATTTAGATATTTTCTATATTTAAAGTTGTTTTACTCGTTAATAATGGTGGTTCTATTTTTTTTTTTTTATGGTAGCAAGTGGATACCACTGTTCTTGGACTATCTGAGTTAGAAGCCATGGCAAACCCATATATTGCATCAATGGGAGTGTATGTCTTTAAAGCGGACGTTCTCATGGAGCTTCTTAATAGGAAATACCCTTTGAGCAATGATTTTGGCTCTGAGATCATACCGTCAGCAGTAGGAGAATACAATGTGCAAGTAAATGAGGCCTTTTAACCTTAGTTCCAACTCTTTAAATTAGTTCTATTTTTGTAGTTTCTTCTTATTCCTCAAATGGGTTAAATCACATGCTCATTTGGAAGAATTTATTTGGCAGGCTTATTTGTTTAATGACTATTGGGAAGATATCGGTACCATAAAGTCTTTCTTTGATGCCAATTTGGCCCTTACAGCACAGGTTTGCCTTCACATGAGATTCATTTAGCCTTGGCTTGAGAATTGAAGTATCGTTAAGTATGATATTTATAGTTGTGTAATAGGATATTTCTGTTATGCAGCCTCCCAAGTTTCAATTTTATGACCCAAAGACTCCTTTCTATACATCTGCTAGATTTCTGCCTCCTACCAAAGTTGACAGGTCCAAGGTATAGTTTCTACCTACTATACTCTATCGTAAGATTTATTTGATAATTAGACAATTAGTTATGGTGTCTCACCATACTACCACACTAATCATTCCGTTTTCCTTTTAGATTGTCGATTCCATAGTATCCCATGGTTGTTTTTTACAAGAGTGTAGCATCCAACATTCTATTGTTGGAGTTCGTTCAAGATTAGAATCTGGTGTTGAATTTCAGGTTTGCTGATAATCTTATCGAGTCCATAACTTATGTTTGTTTTGTATAAAATAAAATTCTAGCTGTCTGTTCTTGGTTTTTAGGATACAATGATGATGGGTGCGGATTATTATCAAACTGAATCCGAAATTGCTTCTCTGCTTGCTGAAGGAAAGGTTCCAGTTGGTATTGGACAAAACACCAAAATTAGGTAATATTGCTTCTTCTCCCTATTTTGAGCCTTGTGTAGTTGTGTTCTTGTCACTAGGCACCTGTCTACACCGGATAACACTTGACTATGGTTTTCCTCTTAATTTGTTTCAAATTTCAAATCTCTTATAATTAAGAATGTTAATTGAACGGGAAGCCTTCGGAGGGCGGGTGTCAACCTCAATACAACAGTACCATGGACTAATTAATGTATTACTGAACATATGTAGTTGAAATCTATTTGCTCTGTTCTAATCTTCTAAATGCCTTTGTGAAGGAATTGCATAATTGATAAGAATGCTAAAATTGGAAAAGACGTGGTAATCGCAAACACAAATGTAAGTTCTGTTTGTACAATCTTTGCTTTCTTATTAGATATGGATATACTAAGTACTACACAAGTATTAGATCAGCTACCAACATGTTATATCTTACCCTATATATATGATAGGGTGTTGAAGAAGCAGAGAGACCAAATGAAGGATTCTACATTAGGTCAGGTATCACCATTATATTGAAGAACGCAACCATACGAGATGGCTTGGTGATTTAGTTTTAGCTTTGTAAACGTGTTAGTTAAAAAGAAATAAATTTTTGCATGCTTTCTTTCCATAAAGAAGGAGAGAAATGTATATAAACTTGGATAATCATGATTTATGATGCTATTATTAATTTGTTTTGAAAATTCACTACTTCAAGTATCTTATTCCTGCTCAACTTTCTAAATCTCTTAGCTTAACAAACTTCTTCTTTAGCATGGAAAGTTTTTGTGATTGTTCAGAAATTATTCCAGCAATGTCAGATTCTTCTTCTAGTACTATCTCGTACCCATCACGGAAATTGTCCATTCCATTGGTTAGCAACTGCCAAAACAACCCACCAGCTGCAGGCCCATCTTGGCTGGCTGACGAATAAATTGAGGTGTAGGTGATATTATAGAGCTGATTTCTATCAGATGAGGTGTAGCCTGAGACTTTGTATGACTTACCAAACTCTGCAAATAATAATGGCTTTTTAAGGATGTTTTGCGAGTCAGAAATATGTTGTTGCACCCACTGCTGGAGGAAGGAGAGTTGTGCTTCACCTGTTGAGACAGAAAGCCTATAAAAAAGTTAAGTGACCCACCTTAAACCGAACTTTCTTATGTAAGTAGCAGCCTTGGAGGAACGTCCCCCGGTATGGAATGGGGAAGGGTGATGTAAAATCCTAATCCGAAGCCGGTTAATGGAAACAAGGCACATATGACTACCGAACCATGAAGTTGAGTTTGATGAAAATCTTCTGCTTAACCTCTTGTTGGACAAATATCAAGGATTCCTTTTTGTAATTGGAGTTCTTTTTTTCTTATTGAAACTTGCCAATGTATAATTACTATTGTCGATTAATACAGAAAAGCTTGTGAAAAAACATAATTTCGGGTAAATCAAGAAGACAAGAGTAGGATAGGGAGGCTGTTATAAGATAGGTAACTTACCACTGATCTGGGTAAGAATGGACAGTAGCAAAATCCACACCAGGAACTTGATTATTTGTAATGAAGTTGGTCCCTTCTTTGATATTGTTTGGGTTGTATTGCTTCTTGTCATCTCCATAGAACCCTTCTAGTCCAACTTCAAGTAGGTGGTTTGCATCTATTGATTTTAAGTATGAAGCCATCTCTGTGATCCAATCCTGATAATAAGTAGAAGGTCATTCACTTAAGATAAATAAGACCAATTTGATATCAGAATTAATGTAGAACTGCACTACACTAGTTACAGCAGCACCTCAAGCGACTTGTACTTGACTTGAATTCTATAAGATATGTAGTACTTAATAGAACTTTGTGAATTTTAATTTTGTTTAGAACACTTTATATATGAATGTGTTGTCTTAATTGCGTCTGATCCAAGGTTACACAAGAGGTTGTTTTCGATATGGCTTTGTGTATATATGTTGGACACTTCTGCATCTTTCATTAAGGTTGACCGAGTTCTAAAGCTCTCGATTCTAATTTTCTCCACAGAAGAAATACACGTCAGTATGGACAGTATCATCATGAAATTGCCATATTTTATGCGACTAGTCCGTACTATATAATGTGGCAAAAGGAATGAAAAGCAATTTATCTTTTACTCCCTCTCGTAGTTTGTCGCGTTTAACTATTTTTTATGAGAACTTTTTAGCCAAATTAGAACCATTATTAGAAGATAGAGTGATACGTTACAACTTTAAATGATAATGTTGTAACAGTTGCTTCATTATGTCAGCCTTCATTGAACGGTTGGAGAATCATAGGTTCCTTGCCTCACTAAAAAGCCTTAAATAAAGAGTCGAGAAAATACAAAACACCAAAATTGTCGAGTCTTTACATGTGATCACTATGATACTAATCTCTGACTATATAAACCACACGACTATTGTGCTCCACTGTTCAACACAATCGTACAATCAAATTACTTGAAATTGTGGTTATAAACTGGGGTGACAATGAATCCAAGACTCGATCTAGACTCGGTTAGATCAGACCCATTTTTTAGGGTCTGAGTCTAATTTTTTTAGATCCATTGGATTCGAGTCGGATAAGGGTCTAAATGTCCTTAGGTTCGAGTCCAAAAAATATAAACCTAGATCCGATCCAAATCTGACCCATGGACCCACACATTTAAAAAAAATAAAAATTTAAATCTACTCTTCATTTAGAACTAAAACTAAAAATTCATTCACATTACTTTGTTGCCTTCTACTCTTTCTCATCGCCACTCGCTAGGTAACATATTCATATAATTCTGATGTATACTTTGTGATTACTTGCTTCTCGTCATCATGCCCCCGCAAACATATTCAACTGAGTTTGAGATTACTAGCTTATGTGCGATTTTAAAATTTGCAAGTAGCGATTAGGGACAGCACTGGACCGGATCTAGACCTGATCCTTATGTATTCATATATGTTTTTCAAGGATGGATCCATATCCAGATTCAGATCCGCTGAGTATGGAAAGTAAGGATCCATATCCAAATCCAACGGATCCGGGTCAAACGGGTTTAAAACGGATCCAAAACGGATCCTACATATTTTGCCAATTTTTTTGCGACAAAAATAAGTGTCAAATTTATGATTCTGCATTTTACATCAACGACAACAATCCAATAAAGGATGTAAGTTTAATACTTAAATATAATTCATATAACTACTCAAATATTACAAAATAACAAAGTACAAATGAATCAAATAAATTTTTACACGTTTTTTGAATAACAATACAAACAAGTACAAATGAGTAAATAAAAAAATAAAAAAAATGGGTAACGGATCTAAATCTGAATATTATGGTTAGACATGTACCCGAATCCGTTTTTTAGTCATAGGACTCGGATTCGACCCGGATCTGTAGAGTCTAAATTTTGAAGACCCACATCCGCAAAAATGGATATGGATCCACGGATCCGGGTCGGGTCCAATATCCGTTGACATCCCTAGTAGCGATGCACTTGATCTTAAAAATATTGTAATAGAGTACTGTTGAGTTTAGGACTTTTAATTTAGTGTTGGATTTTGAATCTAGTACTTACTTGCTTTCCACTCACTGAACTAAAAAGATTATTTTACAAGTATTTCAACGATACAAATTGTGTGCTTAAGAAAAGATTTATTAATTTATATCATTTGACGTAATAATGCAATTTATCTTCCTTTATAATACTTAAACGGTAAACAATTCTAAGGTCTGAAATGCAAAAATACATCAAATTATAAAATATGTGAATAATAAGAAAATAAAAATATGTCAAGGATCCATTTTAGACCCATTTTAGACCCGAGATCCATCAAACACAGTGCATCTGGATAAGAGTTTGAAATTTTAGAACCCAATGGATCTGGTGCGAATATGGGTCTAATTTGAAAATAATGGATATGTGTCCGGGTCAAATAAAACCCGACCCAAACCCGATCCATTATCATCCCTAGTTATAAATCAATCTTATTCCTCCATTCAGACAATGAGACAAATACAAAAAAAAAAAGCATTGTTTTACACCAACATAGTACAATCTAGAGAAACAACCTGTTAATATAATAATTTTTGAATTTCATATGTCATCACTCCCCAAATCAACGAATGCATCATTTTTACTAGAATATATGAAACCAAAAAATCTGAAAAGAAGGGGATTTGCGGGTATAGCATAGTACCTTTTTTTTTTTGGCAGAGATATTATATTACTTTTTGAGTAGTTTCCTACAGAATTCAATAACTGATGGTTCAAAAGTACTGCTACAGCAATTTAGACTTTAAAGACAATAAAGTTCATGTAAGGGCTTACGAGTCCATCTAACTACTGAAATTAATTCACGTCCTTGTAAACGCCAATAAGTTCAAATAAATTCAACGAGCATAAACTCGTATCCTTTTCACCAAATAGCTACATGTACAAAACTAGATGACTTCATGATTATGGATGCAAATAAAGTCAAAGATAGAACAAGTTTCATGCAACAAAACCATCTAACCATCAGCAAAACCAACTAACCAAGCCTACATTGACAGAAATTCAGTAAGATATATTTGAAAAGTACTACTGTACTACTGCAGGAAAAAGCAGGTAGTAAGTGAGTGGGAAAGCGAGGTTGAAGTGTTGAACAAACCTGAAGGATTTTTCCAGATAAATCTGAAGAGCATCTGGGCTCATTCATAAGCTCCCAAGCCATAATACTTGTATCATCTTTGTAAGCAACTCCAGTGATGCTATTAACTCTTGTTAATACAGTCTGTACAGAATACAAAATTTTGCTGTTCAACTGATAGAATTTGTTTTGTGGTCCTAATTAAGCACCTAATGTTACTACTATGAGTGTTGAGCGTTAATCATAATAGTAATTGATGTTTACTTACGGAGAGAAAAGTTGGCATGATGCCATCATTTCTTACTATGTTAATACCCGAACTCTACAGAAATCAATCATATTTTGCAGACTGATATTGACTTGTTCTTGATTAAAAAAGGATACTCTATCAAGAATCAGTTATCACGTAGTGCCAATCTAATCGAAATCACTAGTACATTAAAAGAGGTGGTAGCTTTTTTGGGACATCTGAAAATATGAAGAAGGATATGTGCTAGTACTGAGATGATTACCTTAATATGATCCTTGAAGAATCCCTTAACAACAGGATTAGTGAAGAAATCATCCTCAGATGACAAAGACTGTCCTTTACTCTTAGCCCACTCCACATACTGCTTCTTCCCTCCAAATTCGACGTAATTATTCACCAAACATAACACCAGCTTTATCCCATACTTCCTTGCCTCAGATACCACGAAATCTAAGCCCTTCATTCAACCACCCAAATTAAATATATAAACAATTTATAATCAAATGTCAAAAATATATTTCAAAAAATAAAGAAAAAAATATTACTTGGAACACTTGTTGATTGTATGAGCCAGGGGAGTACTGAAGAGGTCTGTAACCCCCATCACTGAAAGCCCAAGTTCTTGCAATTCTGAGGCCATGACTTGAAGCTTCTTGAAATGCAGTTGAAACTTTGTGCCTCTCGGATGGCTCTGAACCCTCATACATTAACCAATATGCATTGAACCCATTTGAGTAAAATGGGATCCCATTCAACCAAAATTGGACCCCTTTTATTTTGATGAATTCATCCTCTCCTTTTACTGCTTTTTGTTGGAATTGTAGCAGAAAAACCAGCAAAATCAATTCCCTGGTTTTCATGCTTTTTTTGTGGTGGAGTTGTATGATTAGGCCTTACCGCCTTAGTGTGGTATATGTAACATGTATGTGGACATGTGGTGACTCTTGTGAGTAAAGTTCAAACGTTTCTATGCCATTTGGTAAGGTACTCCCTTAACTCGAGGGATCTTAAAACTTAAAAAGTACCCCGTTTCAATACTTAGGGTATTTTGGTAATTAGGTGTTTGGGTTTAGGGGCGCTTTAGAAATTCCGTAGTTTAACAGGCGCAACATTTCTTTCCCCGATAAATAAATTAGATTCAATATGTCTACTTTTAGTTCTTAGCTCTTAGTTCTTAGTTTTTAGTTCTTAGCATACAATTTTGATTTGGGATCATGCAATGATTGTTTTAGAGAGTGATGAGCTGGTAAAAAAGTTTTTGGCCCTTAAATTGAACAATGGAGTTTGACTTTTTCATAAGCTCTGGATTTAGTGCAAACATTTTGGTAGGATCTCAGGCATATAATTTATCTCGTAGATTTTAATACGTAAGGAAGTTAAAGAGTTGGGGTGAAATTTGGAAATCAATGTTTTTCTTTAGGAGAGCATATTTTTCTTTTAGAGAGTTGTATGCAAATCGATTGTTGTGGTCGAAGGAGGAAATCAATGTTTAGTATTAATATTGGCGTCAACCGTTGAAGTCACGTGGAATTCTCCCAAGGCTCATGTGTTCGAAGGTTAAGAATTGGCTGAATAAAAATAAATTCCATCCATGAACAACTCAAGTGGTTAATAATCTAGTGCTAAGTCATTAACATTGGTTTATTGGGTGGATTCGTCTTCTCTTGAATTTTTGGATACTTTTGAGGTGAACACAATTCTTGAAGAAAGAAACCTTCTTAGCTTTGGATTTAATATGTCCATTATAGTTTCGTGAGATGGAGGAAGCAATGCCAGATGATTTTTCTCTTTTTCATCATCGTTTTTAAGAAATATTGGCACTAGGTTGGAAATTCGGTATTTGAAGCTATTAATCAATTTTTTTTACAATGGGAAATATGCTTAGGGAATAGGATAAATCCATTTTGGTTATGATTTCAAATGTAGATTGTCCAAAAGTGGTTAGTCGGCTTTGTTGAATAGTTTTGTGCAATGTGATTTATAAATATGCCTCTAAATGTTTTGGTGAATCAAGGAAGTGAGTGTTGCCTGTTTATTGCTCGATAGTCAATTTCTTTTTATCCCGGGTCGATATATAAGTGATAATATTATTATAAGCCATGAGAAAATGGATGCTATCAATAAGAGGAGGACAAGGAATGCACAACTAGCGTCTCTTAAGCTAAATATGAGTAAAGCCTATGACAAATTAAAATTCATTAGAACTTTATGTTAAAGTTCGTCAAAGATATGAGTTTCCTCCTCACTAGATCTTGTTGATAAGTCAATGTATATCCATTGTTTCCTTTTGGGCCTTGGTGAACAATCGATAAAATTGATTTAATTCCTCTCAGGTATAATTCCTAATTCCATTCCATTCTATTCTTGAAATCCAAACCTAGGTGTGGGCTATGTTAGGGAGATAACTTATCACCATTTTTTTTGTATGGATAAACCGGGAAAAATATTAATTTCAACTAAGTGAGGGTATGAGACACAAGTCTTTTTTGAAGTTTAGCCCAATGTCACGGATGAGAATAGGCTAGTTTACAAATTCATTCTTTTAAACTCCAATTCAACGTATATAAAAAAAAAATTACAAACAGTAGTTCCCAGTCGAGAGACTCTTTCAACATGTGAGCCCATTTTCAATTTGGGCTAGTGTATATTAAAGCCATTAAATGTCCAAAACCATGGGCCTGACTTTGACCCATTTAAATACGGGTATGGACTATACCCGTCATAAAGAGAGAGTCTACTTACAAGGCATAAAAGAGTTTCATCCTAAAATCATATGATAATAGAAAGAGTTGTCCCTTAACCTTATAAAGTATTTAACTCTTACTCATTTAATTAATGTGGAACAATTGATCCCAAATTACGTGTGAGTTTTTCTAATCTCTTAACAAGTTAGCCACTTATCAATAACAAACATAAATTGTACTTACTACTCATATGGTGATATGAAGAACGTGCATAAGGATAGAATTTGTATAATATAATTGAGGAAGGTGGCCGAAGGATTGAAGTAATGAATACCTCTGATTGAGATAAATCAAACATGACCTGAATGGAGAGAGTACGTTAAAAAAGGTATGTATGAATTTACAAGAAAATTTGGGGCTTTAACTAGGAGGGAATAAAGGAGGAGAATTTATGTGTATGATCATGCGAGATAGATTATTGATTTATGTAGCCGACTCATTTATTGTTATTTGTAAGGAGTCGTCCAATTCAAAACTAGTGACTCTAAAGGAAAACATTTTAATATCAAGCCACACATAAAAAAATTTCTAAATTTATTTTATAAGTTTATGTATCGCTTGATTTACAATAGGCTACTCGAAAAGTTTACATATCGCACATTAATAATAGGAAACTCTAAAGAATCTACTCATATAGGCATTTTTGTAGTAGTGCCTTTTCTTTTTCTTTGAGATGGTTGTAATGTAATATAGCTTTCTACCTCTGCCGTTGGTTTAGTATTGACCTAACTACTCATCTACTCGATCATGAGGTCCATCTCAACCTACCTGACTTCTTATCTTCCCTTCTTCACCTACCATTATGCCCTGAAATCAGCCTCAGCTCTAATGTCTTTCAAAGAGAATTTGATAATCAAATACGAATAAATGCATATATATTATGCTCCTTCAAGTTGAGCTCTCACATACGTACAATGCGGAGTATTATATATAAACCAAAGTAACACGAAAAATATGTCACTGCCCATAACTTCCAAAGCCTAAGCTTCTACTACATAATAATTTATAATTTTATCATAGTTATGCAAGGAGACATTGTTTGTGTTACTGGAGCAGCCGGGTTCATTGGCTCATGGCTTATCAAGAAGCTCCTCGAGCATGGCTACATTGTTCGAGCCACAGTCCGAGACCCTGGTCAATTTATTTATTTACTACTACATTACTTCATTTTGTTACCATGTTTAAATAGTTGTCAAGAATATATTGATTAACATAGTTATTATCTTAAACATAACTTTGTAGGTAACATGATAAAAGTACAGCATTTGTTGGATTTGCCAAATGCAAAAACTCACTTGACACTTTGGAAGGCAGACCTTAATGAAGAAGGAAGCTTCGACGACGCCATCAATGGTTGTACCGGAGTCTTTCACGTTGCAACCCCTATGGACTTTGAATCTAAGGATCCCGAGGTTAACTATTCCCCTCTTAAGTATTGAACTACTTAATTTAATTCAAGTTGATTCATACTTACAGTTTTACGTGTACAATATTTGCCAAATTGGTAAAATGGTAAGATGTATAGCTTAACATCTTGGAGAACAAAAATTATTGTATTCACATTGGATACAATAAGGGTATCACATCTCAAAAAAAGTTATCTTTCAGTATAATTAAAATTATCCGTCAACACAACATATCTTAGTCTTTATCAACTTTGCGGAGTAACTTTTATTATATTAAGAGGTATTTTTTATTGGGAGACACAATAATCTTATTGTTTACCTAAAAGATTTTGTGCTTGGAGAAATAACTAGTGGAGCAAATATACTACTCCATATTACGTTGACATTTAAATTTGTTGACACAAAATTGTAAGAAAATTAATAGTACTTCACAAATCATACTTTATATGAGATTATCCTTATATAAGTACAGTAGATCTCTAAGTACAATATCACATTTGGTCGAGTAAGAGAAACAAACTTATCCTTCATACTTCAAAATTTTCAATGAATATAATGTAAGGGTAACATAGAGTAAAATCTTTAATAATGAAAATTTAGAGAGTGGTCATTAAATTATTTTGGTTTGGCTTAAGACTATTATATTGAGGATGGAGGGTGGGGTATAGTACGTGAACTGTCTAATCATTTTCTAAATTGGGGGTTTTAATTTGGTTTCAGAATGAGGTGATTAAGCCAACCACCAACGGTATGCTAGACATAATGAGATCATGCGTCAAGGTGAAAATTCGAAGACTAGTTTTCACATCATCTGCTGGAACTGTCAATGTTGAAGAAATCCAAAAGACTGTATATGACGAAACTTGCTGGAGTGACATGGAATTTTGCCGCTCCAAAAAGATGACTGGATGGGTAAATAAAGGAGTAATTATTTTCCATAGTATTCCGTACATGTTATATCTAATGTATCTTGATTGACAAAATGATTTCATTATATTATATGATTTCAGATGTATTTTGTGTCCAAAACACTAGCAGAGCAAGCAGCTTGGAAATTTGCAGCTGATAATAATCTTGATTTTATCAGTATTATTCCACCTTTGGTAGTTGGACCTTTTATCACTCCCACAATGCCTCCTAGCCTCATTACTGCGTTATCTCCAATTACAAGTACGTACTATTCTGTAAGATTATATTGCCTAATACAATCATGTATTATTCAATCCTTAACTAACTAATGTGTAGGAAATGAAGCTCATTATTCAATCATTAAGCAAGGCCAATTTGTGCATTTGGATGACTTGTGCATGGCTCATATATACTTGTACGAGCATCCTGACGCCATGGGCCGTTACATAGCTTCTGCTTGTGATGCAACCATCTATGATATTGGGAAAATGTTGAGGGAGGAATATCCAGAGTACAATGTACCCACCAAGTATGTAATGAGTAATAATACAAATGGTTTTCATTGAGACAGCTAGGTTCATCATATATATAGTAGTGGAAGGATTCGAAAACTGCAGATTCCTGCCTTGCGAGTATAGTTCCTGCTCTTATCATTTCTGAACCATCTCCCAAAGGTTCTAGCTTGATATTAAGTTACATTTAGCAAATTAATGCATGCTACGGAGTACTAACTAAACATGCCACGAAAATTGTATAGAATATAATGAACATGCTACAGATTTTAAACAGAGTTCAAATGATTGTTAATTTGAGTCCTACATTTAACTAATATATCTATTGAACAGATTCAAGGACTATGAAGAGGATATGGAGTGTGTGCATTTTTCTTCCAAAAAGCTGATGAGCTTGAATTTCAAGTTCAAGTATGACTTGAAGGACATGTACAAAGGAGCTATTGAGACTTCCAGAACAAAGGGACTTCTCCCTTCTTCCTTTGAAACTACGGAGTATAATTCATGAGTATTGACTGTAAATGCATGTTAGAGAATCCTTTATATTCGTCCTTTCGAATAAATCCAACAAAAATCAGGCAGTTAACTTACGTATGTTGCACTTTGATTTGCATTGTTAATGTTTATATGTTGTATTCAGAACTTGACTCTCCATGCATGCCCAATTTTTTACATTCCCCAACTCATCCCTACAAATAGTACGTGATTTTGTTGGATAAATGAATCCAAGTAAACATTTCTAATATTCTGATATAAAGCTCTCCAATATATCACTTCACTTTCAAGGAAGTGTAAAATTTTGTTCCATTGAGTATAAGAGGCCAAATAAATATAGGTTTCTCTTTATTTATTTACTAGATAAGTCCGATTCGATTGCACAGTGTGATTATAAGTTATTATATTATATATTTTAATTATAATAATATTTTCATTTACCGGTCAAAACTTATAGGTTTTATAAAATTACAAATAGTATTCCATAGCTTTTAACGTAAAGTAAAAAAACTTAATTGAAATATTCTTATAAATGCTTGAATGTGATGATATGCATCAAAAAAACCAAATGTTCCCAAAATGAAGTGAAATTAATGATCTAATATGACATAATTTCATCATCATTCCTACTTTTTCAACACAATATGATTGATCGAACATAAATTTTTTACAGTTTGATAATATTTTCTTATAAGTCACACAATTATAAGAATATTTTCATACAATTATTATAGTAAATAATTTAGGAATTTCTATAGTCACATAATTTTCTATGCATAATATTTTCCAATCTAATATCAATGCAAAATAGAAAAAATTGATGACATCATCTAATAAAAGGCAGATTTTTTTTATAATAGCTTGACATGTGTCTAAGATGACATCAACAGAGGTTTTGTTTTAGTAATAGTTATAGATTGCTCCGAGTCAAAACTTCGATTACACGTAAAAATTCTTGCTCAATTTCTAAATCAAACAAACACCAATATAATCAAAATATGAATACATATAGGCCCCTCCTTAAATTTTAAACGTCAATATAAGCTACACAAGATTAATTAACACATACTATCTTTTTCTCCACGTACTATTAATTAACAGTCTGATGTGTTTGTCTAAACAATTCTTAACTAAGCACTTAATGGCTTAAATATGTTGAGTTAATCATCACTTTATTTTCGAATACGTTGTAATTTTGAAAGAGGGTGTTCTTTTCGCTTGTTCTTAGTTTTTGAACCATGATCTAAAATAATTAGTGTTAAAATTTTTAAACTCTACTTATTTAAAGAATAGAACTTATTTGAACCTGTTTGCATTGTGACCGACTTGCATCATATTTGTGAATTAAAGTCAGATAGAACCTATCTCTATTATATAAGTTAACTCATGAGGCGATACCAAAAAAGTGATTGTCACTTTTACATTGAATTAAACTCAAATTAAAAAATTCATAAAAGAGACACCCATTAAAATAGAGGTTTCCTCAATGTTGATTTCCGCGAAAGAAGTTCTTCCAGTAGAGAATAAACACTAGAATATCGAGGAAACGTAAAGATTTTTAAGGATAATAAATGACAAAATTAGTGGCTAATGAACGCATAAAATTTGCCATGGCACCTATTGAACACTATCTAAGGATAAAATATTGCTAGGTCTAATCGATTAGTGCATACCCCCGAAAAAATACAGGAAGTGGGCAAACGTCTCAAGTATTATTTGGTTAAGAAGGTTCCATAGGAGCAGGTCATGACATAGCAACTCACTGCAGGAGAAACTTTAGCCAGCATTAACATTTATTTGCTTGTTTTTAATAGATAATAAGCTAATGTTTTCTTGTACATATGATAGACTCTCTTGAAGTCTAAATACATTAGAACTCTTGATAGATTGATTAATGTAGAACACTCTAATTAAAGAGTTTAATCCACTTTCATGGTATCTGAATTTTTTCCTTTGGAATTTCTCATCTTATTCCTAATCTTGATCTTCTCAATTTCTTATGGCAGGCGACCCTCCCTTATCAAAATCATCTTCTTTTCATCCTGCTTATGATGTCACCAATATTAAATCACTAATTCCTGTGACATTAGACACTTATGACAGTCAATACTCCACTTGGGTTGAACTCTTCCAGATTCATGCTTGTGCTTTCAATATTCTTGACTACATTGACAAGTCGGTTCCCCAAAACTCGGACGTTGATGACGCTTCTTGGAACTCTGGACGCCATTGTCAAGCAGTGGATATATGGAACCATCTCTCGTGGTCTTGTTCAAACAATTATGAAGCCCAGAGCCACCGCTTTCGAACTTTGGAATCAACTGCAAGAAATATTTCAAGACAACAAAAATACACATGCCGTGTATTTAGAAGAATGTTTCACTAACACACATTTTGAGAATTTCTTAAACATGACCGAATATACCAAAGAAATCAAGCACCTAGCAGATCAATTAGCTAACGTTAATAGACCAATATCAGACACATCTATGGTTCTACAATTAATCAAAGGCTTACCAAAGGGTGAATATGATGCACTTGCTGTGTTGATTCAACAAGCCGACCTAATCCACACCTTCAACAAAGCTAGATCTCAATTTCTTCTTGAAGAAACCCGGAAGAACAAATAAGAGGAGCACTCCAATTCCACTCCCATACTCGTCGCGGCTTCAGCACCTTCTCCGCCTTCTTCTCTGACGAAACACTCTTCCCGGGGCGGTGGTCGTGCACGAGGTCGCGGACGATTTATCGGCAGAGGCAGGGGGCGTGGTGGACGAGCTGGGCATGACTCTCAATTTTCTGGGCAGAACTCGAGGCAGAATTCTCAAGTGTCGTTCCAACCCCCAAAATAATTATGGGGTACCTTTAGCTTCTTCACACCCGTGGAATACTCAACCTACGTAGCTGGGTCCACCAATGTGGCAGCAATCCCTTGCACATCCTCACGCATGGGCTTTACCCCCGTCGTCCTACTCTAGGGGCCCAACGTCATCTCCTTCGCTCAACAATTCCACTAGGGCTCAACAAGGTGTATTGGGCCGTCACCCTGCCCAGGCCAGTAGCCGGTCCACTTTAGCCCATTCCCTACTCAATAACACCAGACTCTTGGGCCTCTTATGTCTCCTATAGATCTGGGTCAGGCTTGTAGTTTTGTTAACACTCCAAAAGCCTGTTAATAATTGGTACATGGACACTACTGCTTCCTCTCATCACACCCACAACTCCAATAATTTCTCTAAATTGTTTAATTCGAGCAATCGTCAATTTATTCTAGTTGGTGATGATACACACATTTCGATTCACGGTTATGTCACAATCCCTACACCCGGCCCTCACCTCACCCTAATTACACTTTCAAAAATGTCCTTTTTACACCTAATTAAAATTATAAAAAATATGGTTTATGTTTGCAAATTCACTACTGATAATTATGTTTCTGTTAAATTTGACCTTTTCGAATTTTCTGTGAAGGATCTCGGTACGAAGTAACCTTTAGTGAGGTGCAGTAGTGTGGGGGACCATTATCCATTCACTCCTTCTGCTAACAATCAGTTATCCCTAGCTACTATTTCTCCCACTAAATGGTCGTCTTGCCCATCCTGATGATTCAATTTTTTCGTACCTTACTTAGTAGGAAATTAATCGCTTGTAATAATGGGTCTAAGTCCTAATACTGTTATTATTGTTCTATATGAAAGCATGTTAGACTTTCTTTCAAACCATCTGTTTTAGTTACTTTTTCTCCTTTTGATACTATTCATGTAGATTTATGGACTTCCCCTATTGTTAGCAAATTAGGTCATAAATACTATTTAGTGTTGCTTGATAATTTCTCTCATTTTTTTGGATCTATCATCTCAAGTTCAAATCACAGATATTTGATACTTTTCTCCAATTTCGGTCTACGTGAACACTCAATTTGAGAAAAGTATCAAAACTTTTTAATGTGATAATCGAAGATAATTTGACGTATGATATGCATTATCAACAACATGGTCGTCCCCTTCTTATCCAGGCTTCTCTTCCTCCTTCTTTTTGGGTTTATGCTTTGTCTATTGCTAGTCATGTTCTTAAAAATTTTACCCTCCACCTCAATTAGCAATAAGAGTCCCACTGAAATCCTATTTCGTCTGCACCCACCTATGATCATCTTAGAGTCTTTGGGTGTCTATGTTTTCCAAATATTTCTTCTCCTTCCTCTCACAAATTAGCCCCTAGATCTATACCCTGTGTTTTCCTTGTATATCCATCTACATATAAGATGCTTATATCTTGCCATGTCACCTTCGTCGAATATATTTTCCCATTTTCTAATATTTGACATTTTTGAGACTCCGCCTACTCGTTCCTTGACAATGGGTTATCCCTTGCGATTTCTCACTTAGTAGATCCGACTGTCCACTCTTCCCTTCAAACATACCCACCTAACCACTTGTCTTCCCCACCCCAACCTCACCTCTCCCCCACCCCCACGTACCTCTCCTCACCTCTCCCCCACTCCTTCTCCTATACCACAACACCAACTCTCCTTATTATCCACCCAATCCCCTATACACCCCTCTTATCAACCAATGCAAACTCGTGCTAAACACGGGATTTTTAAGCCTAAAATACCATTAAATCTTTCTGTCAAATCCATCTCACCACTACCCAAGAACCCAAAAACAGCCTTACTTGACCCGAATTGGAATGCGGCTATGAATGAGGAATTTAATACTCTTATTAAACAACACACTTGGGACCTTGTTCCCAAACTGAATGGTGTTAATATTATTTGTTGTTTGTTGTTGTTTAAGCATAAGTCCGGGGACAATGGTGATCTGGAGCGCCATAAAGTTAGACTAGTTGTTAATGGGAAATCTTAGGAAGTCGGGGTAGACTGTGATGAGAATTTTAGTCCAGTTGTTAAACCAACCACTATTCGGACAGTTCTCAGTATTTTCATGTCTCATAATTGGCTGATTCATCAGCTGGATGTCAAGAATGCATTCTTGAATGGTGATTTAAAGGAAACTGTGTACACGCATCAACCTCCTGGGTTTGTTGATCCAAAAGCCCCGTCTTCGTCTTTCAAACTCTCTTTATGGTTTAAACAGGCTCCCTAGGCCTAGCATCAGCGATTTGCTACATTCCTATGGCAGATCGATTTCTCTTGTAGCACGTGTGACTCATCCCTTTTTATTTTCCGTCGCGACAATATGACTACTTATTTATTACTCTATGTGGATGATATTGTCATTACTGCCTCTTCAGAATCCTTAAAGAATACCATCATCGCTATGCTCAAATCCAAATTCTCTATGTCAGACCTAGGTTAGTTGAGCTATTTTTCGGGCATTTCTATCACTCGTTCTCCGCATAATATGTTTCTTTGTCAGCACAAGTATACCGAAAAAGTTATACACAAAGCTCATATGGATAACTGCAAGCCTGTTGCTACTCCTGTTGATACTAACTCAAAACTCAGTACTATAGTAGGGGATCTAGTAACTGACCCATCCTTGTACCGCAACCTTGTAGGAGCTTTACAATACCTTCACTCGACTTGATATTGCGTATGCCATTCAACAAATCTGTCTTTTCATGCATGCTCCCCCAAAATCTCACTTTAAAGCATTAAAACGCATAATCAGGTATATCAAGGGTACTGCTGATCATGGCTTACATCTTTTTCATTTAAAGTTAACCGACTCGTTGCATATACGAATGTCGACTTGGCTGGATACCTTGATACTCTTCGTTCAACATCGGGGTATTGTATGTTTTTTGGGGATAATCTAGTATCTTAGTCTGCCAAAAGACAACCCACTTTATCCAAATCTATTGCAGAGGTCGATACTGGGGAGTTGCAAATATTGTAGCTGAATCATGTTGGCTTCGAAACATTCTTTTGGAATTACATTGCCTAGTTCAATGGGCTACTTTGGTCTATTGTGATAATGTTTCTGTAGTGTATCTCTCTACTAATCCGGTGAATCAGCAGCGTACTAAGCATATCGAGATGGACATTCATTTCGTCTGTGAAAAAGTTGCTTTGGGTCATGTACGTGTCCTACATGTTTCGTCGTCATATAAGTATGAAGATATTTTCACCAAGGGTCTACCTCGACAATTGTTTCTTGATTTCAAGTACAGTCTAAACGTTCATCCTACTACTGCTTTGACTGCGGGTGTGATATGGATAATAAGCTAATGTTATCTTGTACATATGATAGACTCTCTTGAAGCCTAAATACATTTGAACTCTTGGTAGACCGTATTCATTATAAATCTAAGAGAACACTTGTAATCTACTATATATAATTGATTAATGTAGAAAACTCTAATTAAGGAGTTTAATCCACTTTTAGTTTTGATGATATGTCCAAAAAAAAGCAAAAGGACAATGTAGACACCAATATAGATCTATTTCCTATGACCTTTGCATTAATGAAGGTAGGAAGCTGCAACTTCAATATTAGAAAACACATTGTTTTACTTCATCTACAATAGTTAAAGAGCGTGTGATTTTAAGTAAATCAAGATTCGATTTTAAGCCTTTTGACAAATTGTTAATCATAGAATCCAACTAGCATGGGCTGTGAGTTATCATTGTGAGCCTAATGATTTACTTCCTTTGGTCTGCAAATTATTAGTGGGCCGTAGTCCGTGCTCCGTGGGCTGTGGGCCAAGTCTAGTATCACAAAAAGTCCAAAGCAATGAGAACCGTTGGATGGTAACCACAGATATAAAATGAAGAGAAGAATGGGATAAGTAGAAAGGGCCTCACACTGTCGATCACTCCACCCCTAAAACCCCATCTCACGGTCTCACCCTTATTCGTGCGACCCTAGTCCTTCGCCATTCGGCAACGCCGTCTATTCCCACCCCTACACTCTCTCAATCTTCTCTAAGGTATACTTCTTCATTACTCGTCCTCCATTCCCAAGTTTCAATCTTTCGTCGATTTAGGGCTTTTACCAATCTGGATTCTTGTTCTTTCGATTTATAGGGTTTAGGGTTTTAATGTGGGTGTCGTTTTCTTGGATTTGTAAGACAAGGATTTTAGCAAATCTGCTTGATATTTGTTGGATTTGTACATTTTTGTCCTTAAAATTTGAACTTCATTGATATGATGTGTGTTATGCGTATTTTATCTAATGTTTTAGCATGAATTACATACACTTTTTTGTCGTAACTTTGGCTAGATGTGTTTGTGAGATGGGTTTTGATAGTGTTTGTCATTTTTATCTTTGCTTTTGTATTGGTAATGGATTGAATGTTATCTGGATTTTGTATTTCGTGGTTTCGTTCGATGTTCCGATATCCCGTAATGTCAATTGAAGTGCTAAGTAAATGTGTCATTGTATTGGAGGGTTTTTGTTTCAGAGCTTGGTTGTGAATGGCTTGTGAATTTTAAGTTATAGCTCATTGTATCTTTGCTCGTGTTACCGTTCAGATGAATGTTGAGAAACTGAAGAAGATGGCCGGTGCGGTCCGCACTGGTGGGAAGGGTAGTGTGAGAAGGTATGAGTTCCTCTTCAAAATTTATTGAAATGTTTGTTGGGGTTGTGTTTTAATATTTAAGTAGTGAGGAAACGGCTTGTAATTTGCCCGATTTTAAGCAATTCAGTTGGGAAAGTTGTATTAATTGTTATTGAGGATGTGTTAAGGAGGAACTGGCCTGCCTTTTGTCAAATTTTAACATTACATTTCCCCTATAAGTTTGCAAATATGTCAGTCAAATCTAGTAGGGGTTGAATCAATGGTTGGTTTTGTGCAATTTCATTTGCAAAATGTTTGTTCATTTGATTGAGTTGAAATCTCTGCTTTTTATTGATTGTTTTCTGAGACTTCTTCCCTGTTTCTGTTACAGTATGTTGTGGCCATTATCCGTGCCTGACTTGTGTGAACGTTTATCACACTAATAATCATATAGAGTAGTAATATGCATACCCACATGCGTTCTGGTGTTGGTTTTTCTGGGTCTTTTAAGAATTCCAGAAGGTTTAGTGCCTGATTCATTGTAGTATTGATATGTGGATGAAATGTAAACATGGTTGTGAGCACTTTGGAGGTCCTAATTTTGGTGTCAAAGTTCTTAATATTGCATGTTATTCTGAAATTACTTTTGTGTTAGCTGTTTGGATTGGGTATATGTTGTCTATTTATCTTGCATTCATTGATCGCTCTGAAATATATTCTAAGAATTTAAATTCTGGAGATTACAGAAAGAAGAAGGCTGTCCACAAAACTACTACTACTGATGACAAAAGGTTGCAGAGCACCTTGAAAAGAATAGGAGTGAATGCTATCCCTCAAATTGAGGAAGTGAATATCTTCAAGGATGATCAAGTTATACAGTTTCTAAATCCTAAAGGTGAGTATAGCTTTTTGATGAAGAATGTTGACGTATTCAATTTCTTGGCTCATTGTTCTTCTTTTATTAATGAGTAATTCCTTTCCCTTTCCAGTTCAAGCATCAATTGCTGCTAATACCTGGGTGGTTAGTGGTGCACCACAAGTCAAGAGTAAGGGCATCTTTGCTTTTTATTATTGAATTCATCATCAGTGTTTCTGAGAATATATTAGTAGCCTCTCTGTTACTGATTGAGTTACATATGTTCATCAGAATTGCAAGACATCCTTCCTGGAATCATCAACCAATTAGGTATGTGTAATAGTCCTATATGTTTTCTGAAGATTATTCTGTTCAACCTCTCAACTTAGTTTTGTATCTGATAAACCTATTCTCTAATATCTCAGGACCAGATAACTTGGACAACCTGAGGAAGCTGGCAGAACAGTTCCAGAGCAGGGGACCTAATGCTGCTGTTGATGGCACTGGAGCAAATGCTGTGGAGGAGGATGATGACGAGGTCCCAGAGCTTGTTGCTGGCGAAACCTTTGAAGCAACTGCAGAGGAAGAAGCTCCCAAGTCTTGAACTGTTTGATGATTTTGCGTCAAGCGTCATATCTTTAAAATATTTCTGCTTCCTCTTGCCCCCTTTTTGTTCAGTTTAGCATTTTTGCTGAATTTCTCTTCAAACAATTAGTTAAGCGATGTGTATTGTGACAGGAGGCAAGTTAGTTTTACTAAGCTCGATTGGGTTTCATCTGCAGCTCTATAGCATTGATTTTGACTGTCCTTTTGTTACCTATGTGAAGTGATTCTTATCTTTGCCTGGATTAGATATTGATTATATCATACTGTTTAAAAAACAATTTGACAGTTTTTCTTAAGGGGCTTGTTAAACGCTTTCCCACAATTACTTCACATCGATAGCAGTAGTATGTTGAAACACCATAACTCGCCGAAATACTATAACATGTCAGGAATATATTTTCAAAATGATAGAAATAAAAATAATTTCACCAGAAACTAAATATAATATGTTTTAAAGGAAATAAAATATTTGATCAAATATAACACGTTCAATAGAAACAAAATATAATATGTTCCATCTATTAAAACAAAAATAATTATTATTTAATAGTTTTTTTTCTGTTATGTTTCTAGTTAACGTAATTTACCCGCGACGTTGACGGCTCCTCATAGTTTTTGTGGTTTTCAGCGTCAAGAAGACGACTTTAGAGTAGTGGTTGATCGGATTCTGGTGGGGCGTAGTGGTCGAGGTGAACGTATTTTACTCGCAACGTTCCGACGTCAAAAAAGACTGACTGGTTGATTGGATTTCGGCGGGGTGTGATGGTCGACAGCCGAGCGTGGTGGTGGGAGTCGAGGATAGTCGTATTTACGGAAGTGCGAAGTGGGAAATAAGAATTGAAGTGTGAAATGTTCAATTTGATAAAAAAACAGTTAAAGGGCATAATGGTCATTTGAGGAGGCAGTGTGAGTAATTATGGAACGGTATTTAATGCTCCACTTTTTTTAATCAAAGTAGATATTGGCCGTGTCAAGTGGCTTGGCTTTCTCACTTGTCTGGTTAAATGTTTCAAGTTTCTCAAAAACATTAGGTGCTATATTGAGTTTGTTGAACTTGTGTTCAGTGAGCTTTATCTGGTCCAATTATAAGTAGGGTCTTGCACTGGGGTTCTCCGAGCCTGAGCTATGCTTTGATGTTGAGTTGCTTGCTAATTTAGCCTTAAATTAATTAGTCGTTATTATGGGAATCGAAAGGTATCATCGAATCATTGTTTTAATTTTTGCCACTCCACCTCCCAACTTCAACTGCGGGGAATATAGTACTCGGGGCATGTAAAGAGATGGTCTAAAAATTTATTACAGCTGCGAGGTTAATTTCCTTCTAGTTCATCTACCTATAAAGTTGAAAACCCTTGCAATTACATGTAGTTTAATACAACCGCCAACTAAACGAAATTCATACCAAAGGGACCTTACTACATAACAATGTAGTTTTATTGAATTTGACAACAAAAACATGAACAATCAGAGGGAGGGTCGAAAATAGCCAAATTTCACAAAAATCAAAATTTTCTTAGACTTAAAGAGAAAAGGAGGAAGGAGAGCTTAGGGTTTGTTTAGGCTTTTTTTTTTAGACAAATACTACTTAAATAACGGATTTCATGGAAAAAATATTTACAATAATATTAATGATGCTTGCAGTGTACAAGAGTACAAAAGGTTAGCTTAGGTAGTATCCTATGCATGAACAGCTACAAAATCATGCCTAACACAGCCAAAATCTATAGCAGCAGACAATCCCAACGTTTTCTTAAGGCATCATATGCCATGGAGCAGGGAACAACTTGCAACACATTTTCTCCCATAATTTTCTTTTCCTCTACAAGACCAAAATAAATCAACATATCTACAGCCTTATCAACTGGCATCTTAACCTGCGATCATATTGACCACAATGTAATAAACAATTAAATACCAAAGAAGAGTAGGTGGTTTATATCCTTAATAGCAATACCTTCTCTTTGAAATTGCTGTACAAAAATCTCTCGCATTCTTCTTCAAGGAATGTGCGCGTAGGAAACTGCAGTTCAAAATCATTTCTAGTGAGTCCGGAACTGCTGGACAATCACCAAAATAGTAATGTTATAATGGCATCTAAATAATATCCATGATTTAAGCAATACCATACATTGATCATTCAAGTGTCCAGCTTTTGTAAGTGAGAAACATGACCATCAAAATGTGAAAGATCATTAGGTTAACTAGATACTTGTGATTATGCAAGTTGTGATGGGTAAGTGGAACAGTCTCACTAATAGCGACATTATTCAGTAATGTGCTCATAAGAGGTACAGTAAGATGCACAAGTGGAACTAATGAAAGAAATAACCTGAGTTTTTTCTGCTCTGAGCAGGATCGCATATGCTAAAATGCATTCCTTGTACTGCACATAGTTTTTAAGAGAAGAAGAGTAATGGTGTATTCTATCAAACTGTAGCCTTTTCAGAGTAAATAAACAGAAAAATTAAGAAAATCATTTCACTGCTCACTTGCTGTTGTTCAGAAGCATCTAAGAGAAAATAAACAGAGCCAAACCCACTAGCCAAAGTTTTTTCATACAGTGCCCTGTTGACGAGAAGCTGTAAAAAATAAAGAATTGTATGATACAATTAGAAAGGGGGAGCTTGAATGGAGAACATTACATAGTATTTTCACTTTATCTCAAACCAACAGAAAGCAACTTAGGATTCTTACCTCATATCTATCTCGGGTCTGTTTGTATCCAAGAGCTACACGTATAACAAAAAATATGAGGGCACTCACAGCAATGACATCTAGAAGTAAATCTGACCTGCGGGAGAAGTTAAATGTGCTCAAGAACTTGACAGTGGAATCTTACAGAAGAAATGCATCAAAAGTGGCTACCATAAGTAATGAAGGTAGAAGAGTTATATGGAAAATGGTGGAAGGGAAAGAGCCAAAGAGGGTCACATAGGCCTATATGCTTTCATGTGGGAAACACATGTGGATCAGTGGCCTTGCATCAGGTTGACCACATGTAACTATGGAATGGGCTTTGAGCCTTTGAAGATAATATTCTTAGTTGTACGGTGATATGGTTTCCAAGGAGCAAGTTTCAGGCATTATCAAACGATTACATGACAATAAGAAGGCTTGCTAGTCACCTAGAAAACAATAGCGGCAGTTGAAGTACATTGTAACAGAAAGATATATTGCAAGTTCCCCTTTGAACTTGGTTGATATTTTCACTTGAACCTCAGAATTTTTTTAAAACCAGTGACTTGTAGCCTAAATTAAGGGCGTTGACATAACAAGTTCAGATCAGTGTCATCTACGATGACGGTGGTCATGGGATTTCAGGCTTCTCTTAGATGCTGCTGGGGATTTCTAGAACCTTTGATTTTAGTTGAATTTTCTCACTAGAAAATATGCTCAGTCGCCAGGCCAGGATCTCTTTCACATGTCTCCAACACGTAGCTCAACTCCCAGAATTGCATTTTGAGAAATGGAAGAAGGTTCATTGAGCTCAAAGAAGTATATTAGCTACTTTCCATTGCAAAAACCACAAGTTATCAGATAAAAAAACTGCGCTATAACTCTTCTTAAAGAAATGGCATAATCTCAAAAATACATACGGGGAAGATAAGACGTCCTCAAATTTGTAATTTATGAAGTAAGCCAGAAGTCCAGCTATTGTTGCAACATCCAAGCGTACCTACACATGAAGGTAGCCCATTTAAAGCCAGCCTAGAAGAAAATTTTGTTTGAAATCAATTAACGGGTCATCAGATCCAAAAAGTTGCAGTTCATGCAGCCCAATCTCCAATAAAGCACTCCACATGATTCACGGATTATTGACATAAATTCAGAATTTCACCAGTATATACTGAGACAATTGGAGCCTTGTTTTGGGATCCATCCCAACTATAGCTTCTATGTTAACATGACAAACGTAGTCTTTATTAACTCTGAACTTCGATGAAAAATCCTTCCACTGAGTAGCAGTAGTGATACTTCGAATGTTTAGCATAACAATAGAAGAAAATCTTCTCACCAAGAATCATGTGTCACATGCAGAACTAGGGAAATTAACTCTACAACAGTGACTGTTTTTTCAAACCCGGGAAAGACTACAATTCAAGCTGGGAAAAGACTATTCAAAAACATCTATTCACATTAAGAAACTAACAATCAAAGGCTGCAGAGCTCAATGACATAACTGACAACTCCATGTCTATAAATTTGAAATTTTGAGTCACTGCTTTACTGCAGAAAAGCTGAAAATACATATGCATGAACTGAAATAAGTTAACAAGAAAATTACACAGTACTTACTGTGTCCAGTATGCGAAATGATAGCTTTTTGTGAGGAAAAATAACCTGCACAAAATGATTTTAAACGTTTAAGAGAGAATCAATAAAGAAACAGAAAGGCTAATGAATACTCCCATAACACGCAATATTTGGCAGAGAATAATGACCAGTAATCAAAGGTTTTAGTGGAAAGTGTATGAAATACAGTGAGTGGTGCCGAAAGAATGCAGCAGAAATTTTGAGACAGATAAGCATTAAAGTTATGACAGTCAAAGTGAAATATGGATTGCACATAGTCTTTTGCATGCTGAAATACAGCATTTCAAATCACTAGCTATATGTTACCGGCAAATCCGGAACTGGAATCTTCTCGTAGATCTTTAATTGCAACGAAGAAATCTTTGAATCTCCAGTCTCCTCAGTGTACAGCAAAATTAATTCCTGAAATGCCGGTTCCTACAGACACCAGAAAAGAAATGATTGATAATTCACTTGTTTAAATGATTGAGAATTCATCTGTTTAAAACACATAACAAGAACAGTACTAGTTTAGGTGTAGAGAATAATATTCCAGACTATACTAATTTGAAGAATGGATTGAATACCTGGATGATTGATCGAGAGAAAATAATAGAAAAGCCAACTCTCAACATTTTCCACACATTGTTCCCACAAAATTTTCTTGTAGCAGGTCTCCATATATCATTGAGAGTGATTCTAGATAATAGGACTGGCCTGAATGAAAATTGAAAAATATTGCTGTTATTTGTATAGTCACCCACTCATCCCCAAAGAAGGCATGCAAATTCTCTCAGAAACATGCAAGTAAAGGGAGACTTCAACTTGGATAGACCTTAAGTGAGGCTCAGTGGCAATGTTATTTTCAGAATCAAACTCCAAAGGAACTTCAGGAGTTGGTGGTAGAACTCCAACCCATGTTAGGAACTTTCTCAGTAACCTGCTACGAGGACCTATTGATGACAAGAAGCCTTCATATCGACTTACAGCCTCTTGAGCAGCCAGCCAAATGGGCAATTCCCTGTCCAAATCCAGGTCATATTTTGGTAAGTCATCTGATGCTGTTGCATTGGAAGTATGTGGCTGTTGAAATATAGGTGTTTCCTGGATCCTGGTCTGAATTCTCCTGATCCAAAACTGAGTGTCTTCATTATCAAAGGCTAGTTGAATGGCCTGCAGAGGAAAATTCCATTAACAGATAGTCTAGAAAAGAAAATGCAATGAGAGATGACACAGCAAATAAGTTACAAGGTATAGTCTTCTACTATATTAAGGGAGTAGCTGAGGTGCAGCTTCAAATCCACACACATGACACCCCATAGACCAGTGTTAGAAAAGGCTCAAGGTGAACTAGGACGATAGGGTCAAAGGGTCCCTAGAGGCTAGGCACAAATTAAGCGCAATTCTTCAGAGAATAATGTTGTGTTAATGAACAGGTTGCAGACACCAACTGCGATATTTTTATGCCTAAGTGGACCCCATAGGTGTGCCTCATTGAAAACATCTAGTCTGGGATTTTTTAAGCACTTGGGAAGCAGTGCCTAGCAGGTATTTATAAACACTGCCTCCGAGGCTCAGACCCACACAAAAGCAAACTATGAAAAGACACTGCATTGAGCTGTTTGCATGGAACACATTAAAAGATGAGATTGGCAACTTCAAAACTGCATCTATATAGTGAATACATCTAGCCTTGAGTGGTACAAGGAAATGATCAGAAGAGTCACGAGGAATTAGGAAACCAGTACAAGAGAAAAGCCATGTACCTCTTTCAACCCAAGTCCAATCATCATCAGTGGTTTTGATATGAGGCCAAAAATTCCTTGCAGAACCTTTGATTGTAGATAATCAAGTTTTTCAACTATGAGCAACCCTTTCTGCTTCTCAGTACTGTATCCTCTCCTGAAGATAGCACAATCGTAATGCATAAATAATATTTCAATTTCCAACTTCCAAGAAAAGCATGCAACAAAGTTCTAAAATCAGCTGTAAATTTTATTTTGTTAACCCAATTGCTTTAGAGCTTAACTATTAGTTTTGGGGGAGCGGGTAGGGAAGACCTATAAGGCTGGAAATAATGAAATGCATCCAGAACATCCACATCAGGTTTTAGCAATATTAGTCAAATTTTCCAGTAAGATTAAAAATTACCATTCAACTGGACCTAAATGAATCATGACAAAAATTCCCCTTGGACTATATCAATCCTAGAAACTTCACTTTGCCAATACAACACCGACGACACAGTAGGTGCTGCTAATCGGTTTTGATGCAACAAAGTAAGTGAATGGGGGCAGAAATTCTGAAAAGATGTTTGCTACACTGTAGACATTGAGGTTGATGAAAGACAACAAAACAAGAGATAGGAATATCTAAGATTTCTATACAAATTCCTATTATGTTTAACCTAGCTTGTACTTTGTACTTCGGTTTTACCTCAATATCAATAATATGCTCTCCTCTGTTCAGTGGACGTAGCTATCTCATTGATAGTGAACCACATAAATCCATGCATGCGTTTGTTTGTATGTCTGTCTCTTTATGTTAATCTTTCGCTTCCATAATAACAAAAGATGCGGTAGTTACTGGATTGGAGTGACAATAGACAAATGTTGCTAAGTGCCAACCAACACATATAAAATAAGCCGTGTTGGTTAAACTGTAATGGAGTAATCAATTTCTCTCTTGTTCATTGCCTGAATTCACTCAGAAAAAATAAAAGAGAAGAAAATTTAATCATCTTCTTCTCATTGCCTTGTCTTCATTTTCAGTAATTTACAAAACCTATAAAAGTGATATGTATACAGTATGCATGTTTGTGTCCATTTTCAACAAAATTAAAAGATTCATCATTGGCAATATTTCAACTTTTGATTACAAATGCTATAGCAAAGCGTCTTATTTGTTGTAATTTGGTGGTCTTCTGTTTATTCCTTACAGTACCAAGGGTCTATGATAAAAAGTAAACCTTTCTAAAACCACATAGCTAAGCTAATGCGGCTAATACATGACACCCTATCATGGTATGGAAGAAGTAATATGATTTTACAGTCAATAACTTTTCAGTAAGCAAGCGCCGAAATTATTAAAAGAAATCACCTGAATATAATTGCATTGGACTCAGAAGCTCTCTTCCAATCAACATATATTGGTAAAGTGAGTAGATAATCACTGTTCAATGCTGATGTAAGCATCAAATCCCTCACTGATAGCTCTTCAAACTGTGCACCCTGAATAAGCTTCATGAAAGAGCGCTGGAAACGGGTTGCGATTTCCACTTCAGAAGTACTGCACAGTAAGTTCATGTTGCCTGAAGGATAGCGTTTATTTCGTTACAAGATAACAGACATACAACTGGAGGAACAGATGATAGCTAAAGGGCACATGCTCATAATTGATATACTATTGAAATATTATGAATTTTTTAGAAAGAGGCTTGTATAATCTCAACAAGTTATGTAAATCCTGAACTATAATGGCACGGAAAGGCTCACAGCCTCCCACCAAAATAAGCCTCTTGTGACTTGAACTAAAGAGACAACCCCTCATCAGTAGCTTAATATGGCCAACAACCGAGCCAGGGGAAGGGTTAATGTAAACTAATACTATTATAATAATAATCAAAGAAAAGGGAAAGGTAGCGGAATTACCTGGAGCTCTTGTCATCATTGTTCAAGGTACCTCCCATTGAAGAGCCAAATATTTGCATCAAATCCAACCTTTTGAAGAAAGATAATTGATTTTCCTCTAACTCCACTGCGTCATCATCATTCTTCTTCGGACTCCCATTCCCTTGACCATTAACAAACTGGACGCCCTCAGCAGAATCAGCTTCACTTTCCCTTTCAAAACCAAATGTATCCAATTGCTCTTCATTTCCCACAGAATGAGTGGATAAGAAATCGGCTCGCATTTCCTCCAAAATGCTTTTATGCTCCGCATGAAGAATTGAGTCCAAACACCTATGAATAAGATAGCAAAATCAACAACCAATAACATGGTCTAAATCTATGTTATCAGACTTTGGTGCATTATTAGCACACTTTTGTCCAAAATGAAGTGTCCAAGTGTCATACCTATGTCGGATTGTCAATTATCCAACACAAAGACTTGGGTTAAAAGAAGAATAGGAGTAACATGGATTCAAAAATTAAATCATGTCCTTTATTGGTAAATCATCCAACATACTAGCTTAATAAAGCTAAATACATCATCATTAATCTTGATAAACTTGAGAAGGCAATGTTGCAATTGTCAGCCCTTCATAGGTAAGAACGTGTATTATCATTCTAATCACTATTTCTCACATAAAATAATAGAAAAACACAATCATACATAACATAAGAGAAAAAAAAAAGAAAAGAAAAACTTTGCATACGAGGAGAGGAGGAGGAAGCGGGAGACTACAGAATCTTCGCCGCCGCTATCGTCGTCATCTGAATTGCGGAGGAAAGAGAGGAGAGCGTCATGAAGTTGGGATTTGGAGACTGGGATATACTTTTGTCTTGAAACTTGAATTTGAGAAATGCTCTTTCTACTGTTACCCTCTTTCTTAATCTTCTTACTGTTTGGAAAGATGGGGTCGGGATTGGGAGGAGATGGTTGGGGTGGGAGCTTGGACTGATACTCCGGCGCAGAAGAAGCAGGGGAGAAGCGGCAGAAGAAGGTGGATGGGGATGTATGGGATTGGGCAAGGGAGGTGGGGATGAATGTGAGATGAAATGATGGTGTTGGTAATGGAGAAAGAGCTAGCAACTGCATCATTTTGGTAGGGAGAATGGAAGAGGGAAGGCTCAGGACACCCCCATATCCCTCCCAATGAGCAGGGCAACAGTTGGCCTCTCGTTGCTTTGTCACTCTTTGTATTCTAGCCTTTTAGGAATACTGCTACTGTCCCACTGCAGTTCTGGAGTCTGGACTATTACCCGTCCCCAGTTTAATTATTCCTATATAATGCCTAAATTCCCATTTTTGACCTGCAACTCAAACTAATTGCCCTTGAATGAAATTGATCTCACGTTAACAAATTTAACATTGAATCACAACGTTTGTTCTTTCTTAACTTATGTACTAATGGATTACTACCACGAATGTAATACTTTGTTTTCATTTTGAATCAAATGGAATGATTCATTAATCAAATACTATATATGAATAATGATAAAAGCATTATTACGAGTATTATTGTATTAATTTATTATCTGGTTAATTATCAAACTAAGTTATATGATATTAAGTATTAACAAATAAGTTGAATTGCAATGCATGACAATTTTTATTAATTTCCCATCTCCTATTTTATGACATATTTGGCCTTAATTTAGGGGTTCATTTATCCTGTAGGATTGTTCTTCTCATAATAATAATAATAATATAAAAAAAAAATTCCAAGTCATAAAACCTTTTGTTTAGTTCATACATATACTTATTCTGCAACGAAAATCATTTACAACTTTCCTCTTTCCGTCCGTATGCTTTGGCTTGTTTCGTACATACGACATTCCATATCAGTAGATATAAATATAGCTTAATATTCTCCACTGCTGATGCCAAATTTTGCACATAACATTGTCTTTCATGGGTAGAATCTGTGAAGCTCTCATACCAATCTTCAGAAACCCCGTTCCCTCAGACCCTTCATATTACTTGAATTTGCTTCAGATGTGCATCGACGCAAAAGCAGGAAAACCAGGCCGTTTGATTCACAAATATCTCTTGTTTAATGGGTTGGATTCGAATATGACTTTGAACAACAAAATAATCATATTCTATGGAAAAATTGGTAACATGAGCCATGCACGTAAGGTGTTTGATAGAATGCCTGAACGAAACATTGTATCTTGGACTGCTTTGTTATCTGGGTATTCTCAAAATTGGTTTTTTAAGGATGCCCTGATGATTTTTGAGGATATGCATCATTCAGGAGTGAAGGGTAATCAGTTTACGTATGGTAGTGCGCTGAGGGCGTGTACCAAGTTGATGTGTTTGAGGAGTGGGAAGAAAATTCAAGGGTGTTTGCAGAAGAGTAGGTTTGCTGGGAATTTGTTCGTGCAGAGTGCATTGGTTGACATGTATTCTAAGTGTGGGAATATTGAGGATGCGAGTGTCGTCTTTCAGATGATGTCTGAGAGGGACTTGGTCTGTTGGAATGCTATGATTGGTGGGTATGCAAGTCAAGGCTTTGTAAATGATGCATATCATATGTTCCTATCTATGATAAGGGAAGGTGAGGTTTAGCTTTAATTTATCCGACTCAGTTTGTTTTTTTGCATTTACTAAATTTCCTAGATTATTGTGGAATTTGTAAATATCAAATCTTATATGTTTGTTGCCCTTTAAACCACTAGGTACAATACCGGATTGCTTTAGTTTTGGAAGTTTATTGAGTGCCTGTGCTCGAGGTAATAATCTTTCCAGAGTTCTCCAAATCCATGGACTTATTGTACAACATGGTTTTGGATTGCATGATCTGTTGAGCAGACTATTAATAGATGCATACGCAAAATGTGGAAGTACAAAGCATGCATACACTGTATTTAGGAGTATGATGGTAAAGGATTTACTGTTGTACACTGCTATGATTGCTGGCTTTGCACGTGAAAATGACCATAATGTTGATGCATTGAATCTCTTCAAAGAAATCTACCATAGTGGCATGTTTTTGGATGGTTATCTATTCTGTACCATGCTTAGTATGTGTTCTAATTCATCTTTGTTGAATTTTGGAAGACAAATTCATGCTTTAGCACTGAAGAATGTTCTCACTCATGACGTGGCTATGGGCAATGCTCTCATTGATATGTATGCCAAATGTGGGGAGCTTAAGGAAGCTGTCTGTGCTTTTGATCAAATGGAGAAAAGGAATGTTATTTCATGGTCATCTTTAATCGATGGATATGCCAAGCATGGCTACGGACATGAGGCAATGTCACTATACAGGAAGATGGAACATGAGGGCCTCAAGCCAAATGATGTTACATTCTTGTCTCTTCTGTTTGCTTGTAGTCATTCAGGGTTAATTAAGGAAGGCTGGGAATGTTTTAATAATATGGTTGGAAAACATAATATTGTTCCATCTGAAAAACACTATTCATGCATGATAGATGTATTAGCACGAAGTGGAAAGATAGAGGAGGCTTCTAATTTGATGCAAAAGATGAATATTCAGGCCAATGCATTGCATTGGGGAGCAATTCTTGGTGCTTCCAATGTCCATGGTAACATCACTCATGGAAAATTAGCAGCAAAACACCTTTTTGATTTGGATACCAAAAATTCTTCTAATTATGTTGCTTTGGCTAGTATATATGCTGCATTCGGTTTGTGGAATGATTCTTGGGTTACACGTATATTGATGGAGGAGAAAAACTTGAAGAAGAACCCTGGCTGCAGCCTTGACTTGTCCCTATATAAGAGAACAGAGCTTCTGCAAAGCTGAAAACGGTGGAAGAAAAAATACAACCACTGTGGTGGATCTTGTAGTGGTTATCAGTGACAATAAACTGATGTTGCATCTATAGCGGTGAGCTTATGATCAAGAACTAGACGATCCTTATAATTTCCATGTGGTTCAACTTGCAATATCTTGCTCTTGCATTGACAGTCTTTGGCCAGATCCAGGTGTTTGCCCTTTCTTATAAGTATGCCTTTCCCATTCCATTACCTTTAATTTGAAACCTTGTCTCATGTTTTATATTTTTGAATGCATGACCGGTTCACCTAACACAGATTTGGGCGTCACTTACGAGAGAGAACTTGCATTTCTTAAGCCATTGTATGTTACTGTGTGAGGGCATATCTGAATGCTTGCTAGTTTCTTTGTGTAAGGTATTAGAGTTCATTTGAAAACTAAGAAACCCATCTGTGTTATGTTCAGGACATCACTCTGAAGAGAGCTGACTTTAAGGTGCTAAGTATGGCTAACAACAAGAGATGACAAAATTAATTTTCTCTTCGATCAAGTATCCAAAGGTAATAACTAGCCTTCCTAAATAAAAATAAATCATGTGCATAATGCATAATATTTTCCTAAACAGAAAAAATGGTATATAACCAACATAATTACTTTTAAAATTTATTTGTCTTGGGTAAAAGTTGAAGAATTAGCATTCAATCTGATACCTTCACCTCCAGAGAAAGCATAAAACTGTTGGGCAAATCCATTTTTTAGACATGTTTTTATTGGAATTTGTTTGAATATAGTAGTCATAGTAAATCAAGGAACTGTATGCATAATCCTTTTAAAATTAGGAGAATGTTTCTGATAATCCTTTTAAAGAAGGACAAATCCTAATCTAAATTTATCCCACAAGTCCACAACAGTAAGATGTGTTTTAAAATTTTATTTTTATGCTGTATATAAAAGTTTACTTTACCTTGAATTTTTTTTTTCCTATGCCCTTAGGTGGGACATCATGCTAAGTATAATTTTCAGACATCGATCAGCTAGCATTTGCATGTTATTGCGTAGTTGTGTTGGCCTCACATCATAGCAGACATGGCAATTTTAGACTTTAAAATGGTGATGAACTATGGTACTGGACTGCATTGTAGTTGTGGGTTGAAATCCATCTCTTGAAAGCATTATATTATAACTATCTTAGAATCTACTTTAGGGATAGTTGGCTTGAGTCCTGGGTTTGTACTTCCAAGCAATGTTTACATCTTGGATTCTGGGTTTGTACTTCCCAGCAATGTTTCGGGGTTGAAACTTCAATTTTTATACCTTAGGTCTCGCTGCAATATGGTGGTTTCTTATCTAATGACGATGTACATGGTTTCTCCATTTAAATATTACTGTCACAGTGAGTGTATATTATCGAATTACTATTTTTGTTCTGGCAAGAAATGTGCTCCAACCTGAGGAATTGGACGACCTGTAGCAGTTTCCCATTTATCCTTCTGTTTTTCACTTGTCTTCTCTCTTTATGCATAATTGATAAATTTCTTGTGTAACCAACTGGTTTGTAGAAGATACTGAGGGATCAAGATTGAGCATGCCCTGCAAAGGTGGTAGTTCTCAACATGGTGCAGTATGGCCTCATTAGGTTGACTTTGGTATCAAGCCTTGTACAATCTTGTGATATTCAGTAGTCTCGTTACATTGGAAAACAATGCACCTCTTCCTCGCATTATACGTATCATTTGCTATGTATCATATGCTCAGTCCAAGCTGTAGGCTATGGCTGGCTGCATGGTGTCTATTAATTCACTCTGTCGGAGTAAATAGAAGAAATTTCAGTAAAATTATAAATTTATAGGTCATGTAAATGGATGTACTTTTGCTATGTAAATACCTATTCCTCTCTTGTTCTGTTATTTGAGAGGATTTGATTTGATAACTAGCTCTTTGCTTCCATTGTTTATGCTTTCGGAACTCTATGCCCTTTTCTTTTTGTCCATGGAGTTTAAACCTATGAATCAAGTTCACGAATGTTCCAGTTTTTGGGCCTTCAACTATGTCAAAGATTGTATTGATATGGTAAATGATATACTTTGGGTAGTCTTCAAATAATCTCCTAGTAGCTATCTAAGTTTCAGTAATTGGACATTGCACCCAGGTGCAGAATGCTCATCTGATAAACATTCTGTATAAAGCAATAAATATTGTCAGTTTCAAAATTTCCCCCACTAAGCGCAATGATTACGGTTGGATTTCCCACGCAACATAACTATTTCGATTTCTCACGCGATATGTTCCCAAATACTCAGCAATAATTTTTTTTTTCCTTGTAATTTATGGAATTTGCTATTTTATGTATATTCATTACTAATGTTCATTAGAGATAAGTTAAAATATTCATTACAATTGAGTATATTATTCATTCTGTTAAATGTAATATTCATTATATGTGAAGTTTATTACGTAATTTTCAGTGTCTTTGAACGTAATGTTTAGTGACCTTTGAAGTGTATGTTCAGTGTCTTTGAATGTGATGTTCAGTGCCTTTAAACGTGATATTCATTGCCTTTGAGCGTAATGTTCATTACATAATGTTCAATGTTCATTTTAATAAATATGTGTATACTGTATGTACATTCCCAATGCAAAAGTTCATATTTAAAAATAATATTACAAAATTTTATGTGCGTATCTTTTCCCAATGCGCAAATTACGAAGTACTGATGATGATTTCACCTGGTAAATAATGAATATTACGCATCTCAATGTTCATTGCCTTGTAAAGAATGTTCATTCTGTTCAATTCGTGTGAAATATGTTAACGTTCATTGCTTTTATATAGAATGTTTATTCAAGTTGTATATAATGTTCATTTTCGAAATCCATAATGTTCATTTTCGCAATACTTTTTTTCACGAATGTTCTATTATTTTGATAATAACTAATGTTTATTGTTATAATACTTATTGTTCATTGGCATAATATATAATGTTCATTACAAAAGTATATAATGTTCATTTTAATAGTTGTGTACAATATGTGTTTATTTTCATAATAACTAATTAACATTTAATGTTCACTATATTAATACTGAATGTTCATTACATAAATATAGAATGTTCATTTTTCAAATATGTGAACAAAATGTCTATTATTCTCAATGCAAAAAGTTTATTTCTATCTTGATATATTATGTTCGTTGTTCTAATATATAATATTATATAATATTCAGTGAGATAATATATAATGTTCATTTTTATTGTTTGCGTACAGTACGTGAACTATTCCCAATGCAAAAAGTTCAAATTTTTAAAGAACATTGAGACTTGTACTACTCTCACTGCAAAAATAGTTCTGCTTTCCCAATTGCAAAGTCACTTACATGAGGAATAATGAACATTACACATCCCAATGTTCATTGTCTTGTAAAAGAATGTTCATTCTATTCATTTTCTATGACATTGCTTCCGTTTTATATGTATGAATGATGCGTTTTGACCCGAGTGTACGATGCTCACTGTGTACCCAGGTACATAGTCTTATCTGTGTCTAAGTTCTAGTAGATGAAAAGATATATGCATAGATTGTAGTGTTGTGGTAAATGATATCCTTTGGGCAGTTTCCAAATAATCTCCCAGTAGCTATCTAAGTTTTAGTAGATAAGCAAATATTTGCATAATTTAAGTGACCAGCTATCCAACATAATATATAATCAAAATATATAATGCTTTGACAAGATTAGCAGAGAGGCATGGAGGAAATAAGTTCAAACACCCTTGCACACAGTGTAGATTTGCCAAACTATAAGGTTACAGATTCTACATCATAATCTGGTTAGAGTGACAATTTTTAAAAATATAAAAGAGGTAGATTTGCCAATCTATGAGGTTATAGATTTTAGTATTTTACACCACATTTCGGCTAGAATATTTGTTTTTGGTAAATATAAATGACTCCTAACATCAGTGAAGCTTAAGATTGTGTCTAAATTTGTATTTTTGTTTTATTTTCTATTTTATTTTTGAGATAAAGTACCTCTAGTGTAAGTAGTTTTTTTAAAAAAAAAAATTAAAATAAAATAAATATAAGAATGGTTTTATATAATTAGATAACTTCTACTTCGTAATTATATTATTTGCAATATATCATACTTCGCCATTCCACTCATTTGTGCAATTTCAACTGTCAATCTTACAAATAGAGGGAATATATTTATGTTTGTGTCATATTTAGTAGCTAGGAGATTACGAAGGGTAATTCGAAGTTTATACGTTTAAACTATTTTCCTCGTAGTATTGTAATGTTGGCAATGTTGGACCTTTCCTCTTAGTATATGATCGATCCTTTCCTTCAAATTTTTTTTATGTACGTGTCACAATAATTATCTGCGACATTATTTTATTAACCTGGGGCGGGAGTTTATTTTTACACAACCAAGGGCCACAAATATACCGAGGAAAAAAGAAATGAAATACAGCAACTGTAAAAAAAAAAAAAAAAGGTGGGTTTTCGTCATTTGTGGTGCCGTTCCCTTATCCGTTGCCTGTTGGTGCCTTCCTTTCTTCCCACTCTACTTTATCTATGCAATCACCGCCCCATTAGAGCAGCTCCTACACTTCCAAGATGACGTTTTTATTGCCCCAATTCAAATGTCAACCTGATACTTTCTCCATTTCCTCCATTCTTCATCCTCCTTCTGCTACTTCTTCCCTCTGTATGTATTTTTATACTCTCTTTTTTCTATTTTTTTGAGCAAAATTATAATTGTTGTAGGTCAATGTTGATTACCTGTTTCATCTTTATGCATAAACTTCGAAACTTTAATTTTAATTTAATCACTCGTTGATTTCATGTAAAATTTTTATTCTATGATCAAATTATGGGGTGAATTTGAATATCCATTTCAATTTTATGCCTAAAGTTTGGAATTTTATTTGAACTTAATCATTGTTGTTATTTTTAGTTAAGTTCGTGTGAAATTTTTATGCTATTTGATTAAATTATAATTTTAGAAGGGTCAATTTTGAATACCAGTTCAATTCCATGCATAAAGTCGGGGACTTTTTTTTTGTAGTTGAATCAATCTTGTTATTTGTAGTTGAGTTTCTGTAAATTTTAGGGTATATGATCCAAATTATATTCTGAAAGGGGTAAATTATCCATGTCAATATTATGCCTAAAGTTTGGAACTTTATTTGTAATTGAATCTATTTTATGCTGTTTAATCCAACTTTATGAGTTAGTTATGATTTTATAAAGTTTCTATCATAATAGTTATTTACCCATTTCAAGCTTTAACCGGTTGCTATTGCTAGAGTTTTTGTAGTTTCAGTTCAGCTCTTTTTTCTGCCCTTTTCGAGCGCCACTGTGATGTACGATTGATTGTGTGAATAGAAAGATAGGAAGTTATGGTTTATTTTTATAGTTTTTAGTGTTTTTTATTGATTTTATGTGAATTTGGCAGTGAGAAATAGAGATGTGGTCTGTTTTCGCCCACAATGTGCGGTGTCTACTCCTTCACCACCAACAGCAGCAGCAGAAACTGCCATATTTGATGTAGAGAAGCTGCGTTTGCCCTATGTTGGATCTAATTCCAAAACACTTTCCGCATACACCCAGTCAACTTTTTTGAGCAAATTGGGTTGTCCAGCAGAGGTTAGAAATTAATCATCTTGAAATTGATAGTGTGTTTGAAATGTGGGGATTTCAAGGGTAGGAGAGTCTGGGATTATTTTTTGCTCATTTGGATAGATAAGGGAATGCATGATTCATATTCTTACCATGTATGGTAAAATACAAGCCTTTCGAAGCATAATTTGAAGGAAAGTGCAATCCCGTTTCTCTTGCCCTTCTCCTTCCTTTATAATTGGTATCCAGACATAATTTTTTCTCTAGCACTTTCTTATCTACTGGAATTAATTTTTTTTTTAGAATTTATGTTTTAATTGGCTAAACTATTCCACATCATGTCAGCATGTTTCGCTCTTTGTCATCCCTTGGTTTCATTCACTTTTATGTTGGGTTATCTGGATTGCTTTTGTGTGTTGTTTTCTTAATAACAAAAAAAAGGATGTTGTAAGGAATGATGGATGCTGAAGGTGTTCACTAATGTGTATGCTACTAAGCTTTTTCACTCAGTTATAGTCAACTAGTGAGTATATATATCCTAGGGTTGGCTGATATGAATAGCCATCTATTTTGCGGAAGTCTGACGTCCCTGTTCCTGGGTCAAGTGCTATGAATCGTATATTAGTGCTTGATAATTAGGCATGGAGTGGATTAGATTAACAGTCCGAGTAAAAGTAATGTTGAGCAAGATACAACATGTTTCTGCATCCCCTGTATGACTTTTCCCTGTAGGAATCATAGTGAAAAATTAGTTGGTCTAGCTGTTTGATCGATTATGATATGAAAGTGAAAAATACTTAAAACAGCATAATTTGTTATACAACTTGAGAGTGGTAGAGCCTCAACTCCTTCAGATTCTTTTTTCCTTTTTCTTAAGAAGAATTTTAGAAAACATCATTAACCAGTGGACTGTATTATTTCTTCATACACAGGCTAAGTTTGACACTGCGCTGACAGCTAAATTACTGATCGAGAATGAAGAAGCTGTTATTGTTGCTGCTGCTGCTGAAGCAGTTGCCTTGGCCAGGGCAGCAGCCAAACTTGCTAAAGATGCTGCACTAATGGCTATTAAAAGTCATCCAACTAAGCCAGAGTCTGATCTTGAAGGTCAATCCCTTCAGTCTAATGGTGCTCAACTTTTAGAAAGTGTACAATTGAGGAGTGAAAGAAACTTTGAGGTTGCTGGTACTTCTCTTAGGGAAGGTAACCTCACACAGTACTCAGTATCTGAACCTGCTGACATGGAGCCAACGAATGAGGAACTTCAACACCTCGAAGCAGAACTTGCTGAGAGCATTACTGTTAGATCGACACGCCAAGGAGAGAGAAAGGCCAGGAGAGCAAGGGCTGCTGAGAAGGCTGCATCCAATGTCGTTTCTGTTAAAGTAGGGTCTAATAGCCGCAGAAAGCGCACATCTGTGCAAGAAGTAGACTATTCAGATCCCTTGCGTTACTTGAGAGGAGCTACCAGCTCCTCTAGGCTTCTTACTTCTGCTGAAGAGCTGGAGTTGTCAGCAGGAATCCAGGTATTTCTGAAATTTCTTTTGTATTCTGGATGTGCGTTCTGCATTTCCAATTAGAGAGTAACTGGGGAAGACATTTTAGGTGCAATTAAGATGAAATTGAAACAACTTGCCATTATTGACAATGCCACTGGTGTTGTCCAGGCCTTTAGAGTGGTCTAGTTAGATACTTTATTCATATTATTTTCGGAACCCAATTATTTTTCTCTTGCAAGTAATTGGATGTAATCATGACTACTTACTTCATAGATTGATGTTACCAGATAAAGCAGACCCACCCCAGCCCCCCAGCGAAATTTTCCCTATCCATTCCACTCCGAAACTTTGTCGGGTTTACTCGCTAATACTCTTTCCTTTTAATGCATTAATCACTATCCGACAAAAAGAAAAGCAGAAACAATACTCCTGATAGATCGATTTTCTAGAGAGTAATTAGTTATGTCAAACATTCATATTTATGCTGGATCATTTTCTGATATCTAACCTTCAAGGATGTAGCCAAATACCTCAAATATTAAGATGGGGGTTCCAGATATATGTCCTGATTGATTTATGCCCATACAAGATGAACTTTGGCAAAAATAGTTATACAGCCCAAGAAATTTAGAAATTGATATGCTCGTAAGGCCTGTATGGCCGGATGTCATGTTTAGGAATCTTACTAGTTTCTTGTGAGTACGCCAGAGGAAATGAAATATTATAACCAGGACAGGTTAAGTAAGGAACTGGTTTTTCTATCATATTTTGGCCTTTTTTTTTTTTTTTTTTTTTTATCTCCTTGAGTAAGAGATTAAGGCATCACTACAGCACAAAACATACAAGGGGAAAGTTTAAGATGTTGTGATTACCATAAGAATGTGATGTCTTACGTAGGGAATGTATATCTTCCAAGCTTGTGTTTGAACAGAAGCTGCCTTGATATTTTATTGTCTTCAAAGTATAATGTAATCTGAGGGCCCATTCATAACTTCTTTAGAAAAGGTACTATCTGTCTATCTGTGTGTTAGCCATATAACGCAGAAAAATAATCAAGAATTCTGAAAAGAAAATAATTCATAGGTACATATGTTAAAATAAAATAGATAAAGGTGAATCCTCAGTTGTTCAAATGTGAGATTATCGATTTTTTCTCTCTGTTCATTATTTCAGGTTGGTTTGCTTAACCCTTTTTATACCTTTGGGAATTCCCTGTTTTGGCCTCTGGGCGATCGCCCGGTCAAACAATTTTCAGGGTCGGCCCTATGTTTAAAAGTCTTTATCACTGGAGGACTAACTTTCACAAACTATACGTCGTGACTTGAAGTATATGTAGTAGACAACTCAAATTTCTTGTGTCCTCTTTTTATGACCTAAATCAATGTAAAAATTTGTGTGGATAAAAGCCAATATCAATGGGTTTTAACTTTTAAGAGTACAAGGCATTTCTCGTTTCTCATGTTTGGCTTTAGAAATTGACATCAAAAGTGATCCACTATTTTAGGACTTGCTCAAACTAGAGAAGCTGCATGACGAGCTGAAAGAAAGATTTGGGGAAGAGCCGTCCTTTGTACAGTGGGCTGCTGCAGCAGGTATTGATCAGAGGACTTTAAGAAAGCGTCTAAATCATGGTACTTTTTGCAAAGATAAAATGATCAAAAGCAACGTAAGGCTTGTGATATCAATTGCCAAAAACTATCAGGGAGCTGGAATGAATCTTCAAGATCTTGTTCAGGTTTCTGCCCTATTTTCCACCTATATCAACCTTAACTGTGCAGATTGTTCTTTGTTTTCCTTGATTTCTATTAATTGCCTGTAACCATGATCATAAATTATTGACCTGTAGGAAGGATGTAGAGGCCTTGTAAGAGGTGCAGAAAAGTTTGATGCCTCCAAAGGTTTCAAGTTCTCAACATACGCTCACTGGTGGATAAAACAGGCAGTTCGAAAATCTCTTTCAGATCAATCAAGGACAATCCGCCTTCCAGTACGTCTTTTTTAATCTCCCTGTCCCTTGTTTATGAAAGCAGTAGCCTTATTATTTTTTTTGTAATTGTCATAATGTATCAATGTTTACGGGGGTGGAGTATTAATTTACATGACCTTTATTAACAGGATTCCGTAGTACACGCTCAAGAATTATCATGCATATCTTGTTTTACATGGCAGAATTAAGTTTTTCCATAATTTCTTTGTTCATGCAGTTTCACATGGTTGAGGCGACTTATAGAGTTAAAGAGGCTCGAAAACAGCTGTACAGTGAAAATGGAAGACAACCTAATAATGAGGAAGTTGCAGAGGCTACTGGTCTATCAATGAAGAGGCTAACTGCCGTGCTAATGACTCCTAAGGCACCAAGGTCTTTAGACCAGAAGGTCGGATTCAATATGAATCTCAAACCTTCGGTATGTGTGTTTCCTCAACCCTTTGCCCAAAACTTTTGATTCAACACTTCTATTTCCTTCAAGTCATGACTCCTTGTGTTTTTTTTCCCCACAGGAAGTAATTGCAGATCCTGAAGCCGAAACTGCGGAGGATTTATTGACTAAGCAGTTTATGAGGCAAGATCTTGACAAGGTTCTGGATACATTGAGTCCAAGAGAGAAACAAGTTATAAGATGGAGATTTGGATTGGAAGACGGAAGAATGAAGACGCTGCAAGAGATTGGTGAACTGATGGGCGTTAGTAGGGAAAGGATTAGGCAAATTGAATCATCTGCATTTAGGAAGCTGCAGAATAAGAAGAAAACCGCGAATTTGCAACAATACATGTTCATATAAGATCCAAGCTGCTCAAGTTTACATTCAAATTCTTAGCCATTCTATGCTGCAGTTTGATGTTTTTTGTTTGCTTATTCTTGCCTAATTGATCTAGAAACTATTCTTTTCTTTTCCCCTTTTTCAATTTTGGGGAAGGATAAAAAGGGTAATGGGGTTGATGTTTTTTTTTTTGACAGCATGGAAGTGATGTTGATGTATCATGCTTGTGGCATTTTAGGGAAGTACAAAGTTCATATATATTAGTACAAAGGTCAATTTCTGCCCCAAATGTAGCATATTCGATTCTGAAATTAGAGACAAAACAAAGGAATGATACATTTAGCAAGAACTTTACCTGTGATAACCATTCATTATTAAACGTGTACATTAAATTGACATTGTAAACTACTAAACCATTTTCTATCATTAGATGTTCTCAATGGGGTTTGTTCTGAAATACAGGAGTGGTATACAAATATAGAGAGTAGCTCTTTATTTGCCCTATGATATTAGTCATATTACATGATATAGTTGTGTAAAAACCTTTCGAGCAATGATTTATCTTTTTCTTATGTTAAGATTACATCTCTACTCAACTTAAGGCATTATTTTGAGAATAGCACCGTTATATCTCAATATACTCTTTATCTATATGACATGCGTGGGCTAGAAATTCACAATAGGAATGGACAATACTAGTGACAAGAGCACCACTATCATCATTATGAATCATGATGGATTCGAAGGTCACAACTAAAATCTCAATGATTGCAACTAAAATCTCACATATATTTAATTACATACCTTTTTAACATATAAACCACTGAATTCACACTCTACACCATCACAAAAATAACCTATTAAATTAATATTATTATCACACATCACATTGATACCCTAGGAAAACATTTAGACTTGAAGATCTCAATAGATATGTTGCTACAATGCTAGGCAAGAAGTTGATCATCTTATACTCTTACGCTTCCCCATCACTCAATCTTTACTTGACATTTTATTCATTTTAGTTAGTCTCACATCTCAACTCACTTAAAGACACGGAGTACTATTTATTATTAGAAAAAATCTCCAAACAATGAGACAAAGCGAAACTAGTGAAATAATCGATTACACTAACCACTTGATAACCTACCTTTTACTTTCATTTGTAGATTTTCACCTGATAACCTACCTTAATAAACAGATTTTTGCAGCTGTCAGAATCATTACCATCTAACTGCGAGGAGGACAATCCAATCTATCCAAACATTCTCGGCTTTGAGAGCTGAGTAAAACCCCCCCCCTCAAATGCTCTGACTTTCGTCCATCTCCTATTCTCTCATTCTCTCTCAAAACCTCTAGCGAGGGAAACCAACAAAACTACCAATGAAGAAGCCCAAAATTAATGGCGGAAGTGGGACCCCGCTGTCCGAGTCCAACTCACTCACTCACTCTCCCTCTCACTCACTCCCAGAGTCCCACCCTCCTCCTCCAAACGACGAGTTTGAGGACTTGACTCCGCCTGATACTCTCAATACGCTGCGTGTTGAGGCGGAGGAAGGGGATGGGGAGGTGGAGGAGGAGAAAGAACCCAACGACGGAGAGGAGGAGGCTGACGTAGATGAAGACGAAGATGAAGTGGATGATAATGAAGAGGAGGCTGAAGATGAAGCAGAAGAGGAGAGCTTTGAAGCTGCGGATGAAGAAGGTAAGACGACGTGTGAAGACCGGAAGAAGCTTGCTGATGGATTTTTCGAGGTTGAGGCGATTCGTAAGAAGCGGATTTGCAAGGTGATAATCTTGTGTACTGGGGTTTGAGGATTTTTTTGATTTTTGTTATCTAATTTGAATTTGTTGTTGATTGATTTTAGGGGGTATCTCAGTACTTTATCAAATGGTGCGTACATTCTCCTTTTTAATGGCTTCTTTTTGCGCTGTTTATTTGTTTCTTAGTGTGCAATGCAATTGAGTTTTGTTTATCATAATACTAAATTACTACATATTGATTGATTGTTGTGCTGTGTGTTGGATTTTATGTGTGCCTGTACAATCAATATGCATTTTGATTGTTGTGCAGTGTGTTGGATTTTATGTGGGCTTTAAGGCATATACACTATTGAATTTTTATTGCTTTGGTGGTAAGGATTGTAGAACCAGTAGTTTGATTAGTTAATGTGAATTGAGTTCAATGGGTTTTGATAATTTTTGACATGGTGAAGGAGCACTGAGGTACATCTATAAAATTCCAGTTAGTTAACTTATCATGAGGTTTTAGGGTCTGACTCTTGCCCCCCCCCCAAAGTGTTCAAGATACCTCAAAATGTGAGACCCTAAGGACGCTATTTTCTGTGGTGAATCTTAGGATATAGGCTGAGATTATAGTTTCCGTTGATTTGTTTTCATTTAAAATAGCTGAATTTTGTTCTTGGTGAAATTTTTGCCTGCTTTAGGCGTGGTTGGCCGGAGAGCGCAAACACTTGGGAGCCTGTTGATCACCTTCAAACATGTCCTGATGTTGTGGAAGCTTATGAAGAGAGGTTTTTGCTTGCTCTTAAGCTATGAAATTATGTAAACTTGTGTTTTCAGCCATTTATATGTGTTGGAATTCTTCTCTTTGGGTTACTCTTGATTCTTAGGACACGTTTTCTGTTGGCTGCAGCTTGCGTAATGGGCAAAAGAAGAATTCACGAAAGCGCAAACGCAAATTTACCCAACCAAAGAAGAAAATGCAATATTCTTATGGTGTCTCCAAGAGTAAGTTAACGCCCATTAAAATATCTTTTTGCAATGATCAAGGCTCTGCTGCTCTTATATAATTCTCTGGCATATTTGATATTGTTGTAGAGCATGATGAGGCAGTGAGGAGGTCTAGAAAAGCTAAAAGTATGGATTACAAGGGCTCTGAGACTGTATCTCCACTTGTTGCTAGCAATGAAAAAGAAAGGAGTAGCCAATGTTTTGGTCAAAATTCAAGTGGGAAGCATATGAATATACAATTTCCTCTGCCTGCAACTATAGAAGGAGATGGCCCTGCAAATTTTCAATTTAATCCCAGCTGTGTGGAAGTTGGTCAAAGCAAACAACGTCGAGGTGCGAAGCGAAGGAAATCTGGCTCTGTACGAAGGTTCACACAGGAGTCATCACTCAATTATGATTACTTTGGAAATACAGCACCAGGGAATGTAAGCACCAGAGAATTTGACAGCTCCCCTGTTATAACAAGCCTCGTCAATGCAATAACCTTCTCAGCGTCTGTGACAAACAATGTTCAGGATGTTACTGTACAATTTGCGGCTATGAGGTATGCTAAGCCTTTTTCCTATAAGTATCTTTGTGCAAGGGAAAATTGGTGTTTTAAATTTTATCATCTCCAAAGATCATGTTATTAGTGTCTTAAAATCAGATATTGGTCAGAATATATGTTTAATACTTCCCTCCTTTATCTTCTGCGTGATCAGTGAAGGGATTCCCAAAAATATCGTTAGTCTGGCCTGATTGTGTCAGTTCCTCAAATGATATAATTGTATTAAATATAAGGTCCATCTCTGTTGTGCAATGTTGTTCCAGTTAAACATTCTGGTCAATTCTTGTCATTGTATCTTATCCCTCTCTCCTGACCTCCTCTTATAGCAATATGATTCTGATAAGTGTCTATTAAGTTATATGCACTGGCTTTGTCTCATATCATTATTTCTGTTTAGTGAGGAAGCCTACTCTTGATTTTGCTATGTTGAACATTTTTCCCAAGTATACACTGTTGCTTCTAATTTTCATGCTTAATTATTTTGTTTCACTTATTGGTCCTTTTCGTCAATTGTAAAAGTCCCCTTGGAATTCAATGTTACTCTTGAATCTCGATAACTACACTGAAACTAGATAGTTTCCCTATGACTTTTGTACCAACAGAAGCATATCTACTGAACACTTGATCCTGCATTGTTTTTCTTCTTAGTTGCTGCATATGTCTGGATTTTGGTTTAGTAATATCATAATGGTGCATTTTGCAGTTGTAGACATGTCTAATTTCACCGGATGCTGCGATTCTTATTGACTCCCATTACTTTTGCGTGTTTCTTCATGCATGTAAAACAACTTTTAGGTGTCTATGTCATGGCTGTGGCTGTTTTCTTGAAAGACTTGTATGCAGTCTTGTAGAGAGCCACTTTCTGGAGTTTTTCTAGTTGGAGTCTGTCATAGAGTTCCTGCTTCAATACAAACAGCTATCCTTTATGAAGTGCCATCCTCCTGCTTTAACAAGTTTTTCCTGCAATGAGCTGGTCTGCCAGATATGGTATTTCATATTGTTATCTAGCCTTTCACAAAGTCATTCCAAACGATTTTGTCGTATCCATCGTTTACTTGTGAGTTCTCTGTAATAGTATGCACATTAAAGTACTTGCTACCCTGGTGATTAGTTGATACGAGGAAAAGTACCATTATGAAGACTTAATGCTCTTTATTCTTGATAAATCGTAATGAGCATTATTCAGTTCTATGTGAGATGTTCTTAGCACTTTTGGACTTCTTTCTAAGATGATGAATTTTCTGTTTTGTTTGTCCTTTAGGTCTGATGGAAGAGAAGTTCTTGTTGATAACAAGTTTCTCAAGGCAAACTACCCCCAGCTGGTAGTCTTCTTTTGGTTTCATGTTGATAATTCCTTTCCATTTACTAAGTTACCCAAAGAGGGCATGATATCTAACATTTCCCCCTTGGTGTGGTTACAGTTGATCAATTTCTATGAACAACATCTCCGTTACAATCCGAATTGAGGTGGCGACGCATTCTTCTGCACCTTTTTCCATGATAACACTTTGGAGATCCAAAGGGGCCATTAGCATAACTATGAACAATATCTACAGCATTATCCAAAAGGAGGCGATGCATTTCTTCCACATGTCAATTTGTACGAGTTAGTATTCTGATGACACAATGAAGATTCAAAGGGGTCATTCTGATAGATTGGAGATGCTGATTATTTGTGCCATAAGTAGGAATTTATTTTTTGTTTATTAACCTATATAGTACAAGTGCTAAATTAGTAGAGCATACCGGCATAGTATAGGTTCACAGATTACATGGTGCTGACGTAGCCTTTGCTATCCACAAATCAGAATACTTTGTTGTATGTTTAATTTGTGGTAATATGATTGGTGTTTGAAAGTGCTATATAATTTTGTGTATCCATGCTTTAATGCGAACCATATTGTGAACCATTGACATGCGAGTGAGATTTGAACTAAAAAGTTTTTTCTGGGTTTCAACACTTTCCTTTCTACTCTATTAAATTTCGCTTGGACCTATCGTTTCTTTGCCTTTTCATTTTGCACTTCGTGTACTGCTTGTATTTTCAGTTTGATTTGCTTCATCAGACAATGAGATCGACGAATACAAGCAAAACTTTTTATAAGCGAAGAGGTCTTGATAAAAATATAGGTAGTATCGCTCCTATTGTCACTTTTATTCCTCTTATATTCACCTTTGAAATCATATAGTCATCTTTATACAACTAAAATCACTTTTATTCTCTTATATTCTCCTTTGAAACCATAGTCATCTTCAAACATATATTTTAGTCATTAAGTCATGCTTAAGACAATATAATCACCTTTGAAATATTATAATTACCTTTAATGTAGTATCACTGTATATATATTCCCCTTAATAACAATTTAATCACTATTTACTATTTTGAACAAAAAATACTTGAATCATATAAGTTTCAATATTTTACCCTTTTATTAATTGATGAGATTGTTGAATGTGCTAGTCGAACACTTATTTTGCTGGTATACTCATCTTCAGTTCCATATAATTATGGATTATGAAACACAATTTTTAAATTGAAATTCGCAATTTTATGGTAATTACAATGATTATTTGAACTAAATTGATGAATATATTGAAGAAGAAAAAAAACATTTAAAATACCTTTGTAAAATTGATTTTGCCTTCTCTGGAAATCGAAACTAAATTATTTGCTGTTCAAATTGAATTCAATAAATATTTCAAATTGAACATCATTTGAGGATGCATTTTTAATTCTATGTTCAATTGTACAATTCAAATCAATTTCGCTTAATAATATAGTTGATCCTTCCATTGTATTAAAGGTTGATAGAGGGTCATCTGGATGACTAGCGTTTTCTTCATCCCCAGAGGACACAAGTGATTTTCCTATTAGGTTTGACATAGTCTCACTAGGAAGGGGAGGGAAAGGGCAAAAAGACGTAGTTATCATCCAAACTGATGGGGCAAGGAATAGAAATTATGGTTCTTCAGGGTCGGGATGGGAAGTAATAGGAGGCTAGGAGCGAGTGATATTTCTTTGGTGGGTAAAAGAGGATTTCACTGTGGCGTCATGTCGTCATCAACCTTGGAAGAAGCAATATCATGTATACTAGCTTTGAAATGGTGTGCCTCTTTTAACTGGTACTTGATTAGAATCCTAACTGATTCGAGTGTTTTAATATCTTCTCTAAGAGGGAAAGCAGAGGTACATTTGGAAAATGAGAATACCATCCGTCTCTTAAAAGACATTGGCCTTCTCTTTCATGAATGTTGTATCTTTGAAGTTGTAAGGGATCAGGTGGATAAGGCTCATTGTAGAGCGGTGACAACTAGGATTATGACTAAGTCTTTATTGCTTTAATTAGAATATTTATATTGTATATTTTAAGGGATGAAAAATAAGAAGGTTGATAGAGGGGCAAGGAGAAGAGAGGAGCTATAGGTTGAGAGAAGACAACGGTTTTTTCTTTTACATTCCATAAAAAATATTACACAATAAGAAACTAATATATTGTCTAATATTTATAATAGATTGGTGTGACTAAGAGGTTAAGAGTTTGATTTTTGAACTAGAGATTGGTGGTTCAAACCTTGGCCCATCTTAATTAAATACTGATACAGACATATAGTGATACAATCCAATTCGTGAATCAAAATAATAATTTTGTTAGAAGCATTATTTTGACAAAAAAACACAGTGCGTAGAAATTCAATGTCCTTCGGTAGAATCAAGCAAGGCCAGATATTCTTCAAGAGCTTCGGCTTCTTCGGCCACATCGATGTCATGAACTGCATATGGAACTTCGTGAACAACTATTCCCTTAGGCCTCAACTAGTTCATCTGCCAGATTGGAATCCTGAGAAGTTGATGTACTTGATAAATTGGTCTGGCCTTGTGCAAGCAGCTGGTTCAATGTTTCAATTCTTGTTTCGTGTGGTTATTAACAGCAGTCAGCAGGAATGCGTATTACATTGAGCTCTCGTTGTCTCTTTGTCTTCTTAGACATAACTAGATCTGTGCATTTGAGCGGGTTAGGGCTGGGATGGGTCACAAGCAAAACGGAGCGGGTTAAGGTGGGTCAAAGAAGATGCAAAACGGGTCGGGCCAAAGGAGATATATAACGGGTCGAGTTGGGTCGGGCCGTCCAAAGAGAGTATAGTTTTTATCTATAGAGGGGGATAATTTTCATGTATCACCTCTAATCTTTGGTAGTGGATCATCGGCAAGTAAGTGGAAATAATTCGTTACCTTATAGAGTGTTTAAAATTCTTGGAAACTATAGGCCCATTATTGACCTGACTTGACCCATTAAAAACCCAATAAAACATGACCCTTTAAGAGACCGACCCATTAAGCCCATTATTGATTAGGCCCTTTTACAAACGGGTCAGTCAAGAGCCCTTAACAAGCCCCCACCCATTTGAACAGGTCTGGACATAACTGAGTTGTGTATCTCAGAATTAATCTTAGGGTTACTCAAATCATCCAAAGCCCTTTGGAGGTCATTTTCAAACATACGTAGGGCTTCTGCAGAAAGCTCCTTCTTATATCTATCTTGCGTCAAAACATACAGCATTTGAAGATCAATAGCTTTGCCAAGCATCTGTTTCCTAACTAATTTGCTGATGATGCTTGAAGAATCAATAGGAGATAGTTAGGATCATTATACTCTAGAGGGGGTATGGTCGTTTTTCGAATTTAGACTTTCAAAGCTTTGAAACAACTTTTAGATGCGGAAATATGATATAACAGGTTTCAAGGGCTTTGAAATATTTTTCAGGATTTTGAATTGAAAACAAATACGAATAAGATAAAGTAAATAAAGAGCGTAAATGCAAATATAAAGGGGATGATTATTTGTTACGTTACGTCTCCGCCTAGGGTTTCCTACCCTTAGGATTTAATGACTTTTATTTCTTCCCTTAGAGACCTAAAGCCACCTTCAAAGATATTCACCCAATCTTCTTTACCGTAGCTTTTCCTAGCTACACTTTAGTATCTCAATTCCTAGAAATAAAAATCTCCTTACTTTTTCCGAACTTTTGAGTATTATAGTTTCTACTCAAGGTATATCTCTCTTTTTCTTTTGATCTTTCTTTTTCACACTTAAGAGATACTTGTATTCTTTTCTCTCAATTCTAAATTACAATAAAAGAGTAAGTACTAGAGAGAAAGATATTTGTTGTAGCTTGATTTATGTATTTCACGTTGAAGGCTTGTTTTTCTTCAATGTTTCAACTCACTCTATTTATAGAATTACTTTGCAACGGATAGTTCTTCAAACAGATTCTTCAGAGGAACCTTGCTTTTGAATCGGAGATTAGGCCTTTGACTGACTGCTTCAATATTGTTCCAAATTATCGGGCAGTTACTGATGGTTGTTTCAAATGTCTTGACTGATACTTTGAAGTCAACTTAGCCGTAAATTGTTGTTGAGATGATCTTGTTGTTTGAATGAGTCTTCCACATATTTAGCACGTCCAACAACACATGATAATGATTATCTCTTACAGCTTTGATCAACCCCACGAAATTAGGAGGATTTAATTTTGAACTCATCTTCTAAGCATTTGAATTTAAACCAAATTTCTTCAAGAGTCCAAGCCATGACAAATTCCTTAAACTTAGGGATAATTTCAGCAGCTTGAGTCTACGAGGGCTTTGATTATATCTGAAAATATAAATCACGTAATCCAAGCAACAAGTAATAGAAATAATAACCTACTATTCCTATTGTTCCATGCATTCGTAGCATAGATTTTTCTTTGACTTCCATCACCTACATTAAGCATGTTAAAGCATATTATCATCAAGGTGGAGTCTTCAATGCTTCTTTCAATTCTTTGCCATCTTTTCCATTCCTCGAGGAAAAAATCTGTGCTGACTCCCGTAGCTTAACGTTCTTTGTAACTCAAGCTGACTAACAGTAATAGGATACTTGTTGCTTAGGCTACCTTGATTTGGAAGACGTCAAAGCTTCTTTATATTTTTCTAATTTGTTACTATGAAAAGCTGCTACACCTTTCAAGAGCTTCAATCTCAGATGCAACGCAGTCTCCACGCTACGACCACCCTGAATCTTTCTTACACGAGAGCCATCCATTCCATGGGTGGTTCTGCCTTCCCTAGCTACTGCAAATGATCGAGTTGATGTCGCGAAGCATAAAATAGCACCACACTAGATCAATTTGAAGCATCGAAACATTGTGGAACTCTAGATATTTCTAATCAGAGAGGGAAAATGACTCCTTCTCCCATTACCAGCACCTCTAATGCTTCTCTGTGTTGCTGCGTATTTATTAGCTCCTTTCCTTTCTCTAATTTTACACCTAAAACACCATCCATGTCCCCGCTATCTTGAGTTTTGCGGCCATGGCTCTTCTCATGAAAAGTTGTGCTACTGAGTACTGAGAGCAAACAATTACAATACAGGGTACAAGGAATCTGATACACTTTCCTATACCAATATTTGAGTAGAAATATAATGTATAGGGTTACCATGTTACTTGAACCCCTAATATGTAAACTGTAGACCTGTGCATTGGGTCGGATTAGGGCCAGAATGGGTCACATGCAAAACGGACTGAGTCAAGTCAGGTCAAAGGAGATGCTAAACAGGCCGGGTCAAAGAAGATACATAACGGGCCGTACAAAGAGAGTATAGTTTTTATCTATAGAGGGTGATAGTTTACATGTATCACCTCCAATTTTTTATAGTGGATTATCGGTAAGTATATAGAAATAATTCATTACCTAATAGTGTTTAAAAGTCTTAAAAATTATAAGTCAATTATTGACCCGACTTGACCCATTAAAGACTCAATAAAACATGGCCCTTTAAATTACTGACCCATTATTAATAGACCCTTTTTACGAACGGGCTGGTAAAGAGCCCTCAACGAGCCCCCTCCCATTTGAACAACTCTACTAATATGGATTATAGAGTTCATTTTATCAAACAATGAAGTTAGACCAATTAACTATTCACCATTATTTGTTTTTTTTCCTATCTAATAGTATTTGAAACTTATCAAACCGTCTTTTACAAGAATTTTTCTTATCAATTTAAATTGAGAAAAGACCACTTTAATTTATATCAACGGTAAATCGACAAACAAATTTTTATCCCTATATACCCGGTGATCACTAGACTTGGTAAAAATCGACCTACGAGTGAATAGTATCAATTAACTCTAATTGTCCTTTACTAAGTGTGTAATGAGAGTAATGTAAACTAACTCAACCTAGTTAAAAAGTGATCATTCTAGCATAGGTAATATCACCACCTATATAACTTATTGAAATTTTATCCTCGAATATAATTTTTCCATGCTACTAAAAATTTTAACTTATCTTAATTCGAAAAAAAAATATTTAGATATGATGGGTGAAGAAATTTAATAATTTTGGTGGGTGAAGCACAAATTTCAATAAATATAATGTTTATGAATTTATCTATCCGAGCATTACCCCCCAAAAAATTCAATCTAAATTATAAAAGTGGCACAATATTTTGAAAAGTAAAAACAAAAACTACATTTACTCAAAGTTCCATCATAGAGGTATATCCATATTTATAGATTAATGAAGCAGTACGCTATCAAATTATATGGTAACTGTAATCTGACTACCGTTCTCTAAATGCTTCAGCAACTGTTTCTTAAATTCAAACACATGTTTCAGTTTCAGTTCAGGTTTCATATACATATAATATAATAGTTTCAAATAACTCACGTCAATTTGCTCTATAAATTTAGGTAACACCAACAACTCTACCACTATTAATATAATTACAAATGGTCATGACATGCGGTAATTGGACCTTGCACTAGGGTGCATGATGAGCATTTTGCACCCGATGGACATTGTGTATAAAGTAATGAACATTGTCAGTTTCAAAAATCCCCCCCATTAAGTGCAATGATTACGGTTGGATTTCCCACACAACATGACTATTTCGATTTCCCACGCAACACATTCCCTAGTACTCAATAAAAAAAAAATTTGCTTGTAATTCATGGAATTTGCTTGGGAAATGTATGTTCAGTGCCTTTGAATGTAATGTTTAGTGCCTTTGAAAATGATATTCATTGCCTGTGAACGTAATGTCAATTGCCTTTGAACGTGATGTTCATTGCCATTGAACGTAATGTTCATTGCCTTTGAACTTAATATTCAATGTTCATTTTAATAAATATGTGTACAGTGCGTGTACACTCCCAACGCAAAAGTTCAGATTTAAAAATAATATTACAATGTTCTATGTGCGCATCTTTTTCCAATGCGCGAATTCCGAAGCACTAATGATAATTTCACATGGAAAATAATGAATATTATGCATCCCAATGTTAATTACCTTGTAAAAAATGTTCATTCTGTTCAATTCGTGTGAAATATGTTAATGTCCATTGTCTTTGTACATCATGTTCATTCAAGTTGTATATAATGTTTATTTTCGCAATACATAAAGTTCATTTTCGCAATACTTTCTTCATAAATATTCCATGTTCATTTTGATAATAACTAATGTTCATTCGCATAATATATAATGTTCATTATAAAAATATATAATGTTCATTTTAATAGTTGTGTACAATATATGTTCATTTTCATAATAACTAATGTTCATTGTCATAACACTTAATGTTCACTAAATTAATATTGAATGTTCATTACATAAATACAAAATGTTCATTTTTCAAATATGTGAAAATAACGTCTATTATTCCCAATACAAAAAGTTCATATCTATCTTGATATATTATGTTTATTATTATAATATAATGTTCAGTGAGATAATATATAATGTTCAGTGGGATAATATATAATATTTATTCTCATTGTTTATGTACAGTACGTGAACTATTCCCAATGCAAAAAGATTAGATTTTTAAAGAACCTTGGGACCTGTACTACTCCTACTGCAAAAATAATTATGCTTTTTTCAATTATAAAGTCACTTACATGGGAAATAATGAACATCACACGTTGCAATGTTCATTGCATGGTAAAAGAATGTTCATTTATTTCATTTTTAGTGACTTTACCTGCGTTTTATTTGTAATTTTTGTGCATTTTAGCCTGGTTGCACGATACTCATTGTGCACTCGTGTCCATAGTCTTATTTGCGTGTTGATTAAATTTAACACGTTATTGCACGGATAATGTTAGTATTTGCTTATTAGGGGCAAGTAAACTAAAGAGTGCCCATACCAAACATACTAACAAAAGTAACAATAATTTCCCACAACGGTAAAGCCTCCTGGAATGATATCAAAGAACAGAAAAACTCAAGTCAATCTCCCTATGGATTCATCGCCGGAGATTTATTTACCGGCGATCTCAACTGTCTCTCCTTCCGTCCTCTCTTTCCTCAACTCTACATTCCACCCCAAACACGGCCTCAACCTCTCCGATTCCACTCACCTGGTTGTCGAGTTGGACACTCACTGCTCCGAGTTGACTCATCGCCTCATCGATCTCACTCGCCACCTCGATTCCAGTCTTCTCTCCTACACTTCTTCCTCAGATCGAATTAGCGACGCTTTCCACCACATTCATCACCAAATTCAGGATCTCAAATCCAAATCTTCGTCTTTTGCTTCCTCTCCAGGTTTTCTTTCTCTTTGTTCGTCAATTAATCAAATTTTTAGCACTCTATTGGAATCATAAACTTCGAATTTTGAAGAAACTTGACGAATTTTTTCTTGAAGATGGTAAATCGGAGGATTTGTCGGCAGATGAGTTGCCAACTCTGGCGAAAGAGGTTGCGCGAGTTGAGATGGTGCGGAATTACGCCGGTTCGTTGATTGCGATCTTACCTCAATTTTTATCATAATGCTAAGTTTAATTAGTATGCAATATATGTGAGTTATTGTTTCTGTAATTGTAATTATAAATTACAATGCATTGTGTAATTTATGATAATACAAGCTAATTATTGGAAATTAATTACGACCTAATTATGGAGATGTGGAACAATGCTCGGTTTCGAGTACCTGCATTTGATGAAGCAATCATATCTTAGTGAAAGATCTTGAGAAGAACGCATGGTAAATTTTGTATCATGCTCCGTGAATTATTTGTAATCGATTATTAAGTTGGGAATTAGGGGAAATAAAGCGATCATTTTCCACACCGGGGTAATGGTAACTGGTAAGGGTAGGTTGGACATCGGTGTACGTCAGAACCTTTCCAAAACCTTAACCCTGCCGTTGGTGAGAAATTTATGGGATTTTCTTAGCTGCAGATCTCAATTTACTTAAGTTTGATAAGGAGCTTATTGTCAAGTATATATGATGGGGTTATTCATTTTAGGATTGAAAATTAAGCAGGGCGTTTTCCCTTGTACTACTTATTGATGATAAAATGTTTGTTAAAGGGCATTGAACAGGAGTATTCCCTTTTGATGATGAATGCTTCACATAATGTGTTGCAAATAGAGATTTAAAGAGTGCCATGGTAATTCCTGTCCAATTCCATCCTTAGAGTAGAGGGCCTTCAAGTGTCTTTCGTTACACCAACTACTTGTTCTAATTACTAAGATTCCAAGTAACTCTAGTGAAATATACCTCTGTTTTGATTGTTCTTGAAGACAGAAGTTCAAAGTCGTGATGTACTATTAGTGAATCATGAGTGGCTTTTTAGTTTATCCTAGTTTCTATTTTTGAACTTGATCATGCTTGTAGTTCTGTTCTTGTAGTTCTGTTACAAAGAGTTGTGAAATTCAATATATAAGGTAAACTCTATGTTGTCTGGTGCTGCAATGTGCCATACTCCTGGAACAACAATATAGCAGGGTTCTTGACTTTCTATGCTAAAAGCATCCTATGTTGTCTCCTTTGGTAGTTGCACTTTTGTGAGGCAGTGGCTTTCTGCTCCTAACCTTTAAGCTGGTGATTTAGCATTGGCTAATTAATGCATGTATTGGGATTTCCATTTCACTTGAGATAGGTTTTGGAACAATGTAGGTAGATGATATTCAACAATAAGATCTTCCGCCTGTGTCCTGATTTAGTGTATCAGGTTGCTGGTAGAGTGGTAGGTACCTGAGGCTTAATGTGAACAAGGATCCAGCAATCAGGGGCTTGGGCCAACTTTGCAAGGGCTTGTCAAGCTTTGATCTTTGACACTGGGTTTGGGTGTGGTCAAGGTGATGCAAGGTATAGCTTTGAATTGGGTTTGCTGGCAGCAGCTGGGGACCTCATATAAGTTATGGTCTCATTGGTTTTGATGTAAATTCCTATATTTCTATCCTTTGAGATTTTTCTTCGGATCCAGGTGGACTCTTTAGTGTGATTCATAGCCTTTGATTCAACTTGTGGTTCAGAATCACTAGCGCTTATTTGTTTGCTCTTTATTGATATTGTTGACAGTATCCACTGCTGGGAATCGAAATTTGAATTCCATTTTAAAATTGAATTAAAGGAATCCATTTTCCTTCTGTTCTAATGAACCAAATCCTTCCACCGTTGAAAATGCAAGCTTGCTTCTTCCCTCCCCTCCCCTCACCTCTTAACCTTTTTTCTTCTTCCCTTCCCTAAATAGCTATCCAACTGTAAAAGTTTTAAGAGGGGTTTGTATTAGGATTTGGCAGCTAGTCATTTCTACTTATGTATTTAAGATGCTCTGATAAATATCACATTTGTAACAATAGAGCAGCATATTGGGTTTGTAGTTGCAGTAATCTTGACATTATTCTGAAATACTAACAAGTGATTGGGCTGCTTGTCTTTTTTTATTAGTTTAATTTAATTACAATCGACATTTATTGGTTTTCTGATTTGTTGGATTGTGAAAGTTGTTGCAGAGCTGTTAACCCTATTTTGGCTGTTCCTCTAAATATGGATATCTTTTTTTTGGTTTCAGAGACAGCATTGAAGCTTGATAGCCTGGTTGGTGACATTGAAGATGCAGTGACTTCTGTGATGAACAGAAATTTGAAGAAATATCCCACTAGACTTTATTCAGAGGTTCTACCCAGAAACAATCATCAGCTGAATGGTTTTGTTTAGAGTCCTGATTCAAGGGATGATTTTCTTACTTTGTTACATCTTTTCACAGGAAATACGCTTCAATGCAATCAATTCCCTTAAATCAATAGAGGATATTTTAGCTTCAGTGACAAGGGCGCACCCACAGTGGGTCCGGCTTGTAACAGCTGCTGATCACAGAGTTGATCAAGCCTTGGCTATACAGAGACCCCAGGCCATTGCTGATCACCGTGCCCTGCTTGTTTCTATTGGATGGCCACCACCTCTTTCCACATCAAGTTCTTCAAATGTTGAAGGAAGGAGAATTTCTGAAGTGCCAAATCCTCTCTTAGCTATGCATGGAGAGCTTAAACAGAAGTATTGCAAAAATTTTCTTGCCTTGTGTAGCCTACAGGAGTTACAACGACGAAGAAAATCACGGCAACTAGAGAGGTATGACCTTAGGTCTCTGTACCAACCACTCTGGGGTATTGACGAACTTGTGAATCCTCTGTCTCTTGCATCCCTTCATCATTTCCAAAAGTGGGTAGATAAGCCTGAATTTATTTTTGCTCTTGTTTACAAGAATACTAAGGATTATATTGACTCAGTAGATGAGTTATTGCAACCCCTGGTGGATGAAGCAAAGTTGACAGGGTACAGTTGCAGAGAGGAATGGATATCAGCAATGGTGACCTCCCTTACAACTTACTTGGCAAAGGAGATATTCCCTGCATATGTTTCTGGTTTGGATGACGAGAGTATAGTGGAGGATAGACCGCAGGCAAGAATATCATGGCTTCATCTTATTGATTTGATGATAGCATTTGATAAAAAGATTCAAGCTCTGGCTGCCCTCTCTGGGATATCAGACACCATTGAGGAGTTTAGTCTATTGCGAAGGATGTCGTCTCTCTCTGTCTTCTGTGATCGGCCAGACTGGATTCATTTATGGGCCCGAATAGAACTTTACAACATAGTAGAAAAATTGAAACCTGAGATGGAGGATGAGAGAAATTGGAGTACAAAAACTCAGGGAGCTTTAGTTCTTTTTCCTGGATCTGAAGATTATAAATCTCCTGTAGCTTCATCCATAGTTCTTAAACATCTATCATCAGTCATTGACCGCTGTAGATCAATACCCTCCGTGTTTTTGAGATCTCAATTTGTCAGATTAGTGGGTGCTCCAATTATTCAGAACTTTCTGAATTGCTTGATAACCAAATGTCTAGAAGCAGAAGGGCTCACAGCTCTGGCAGATGATGATGCTGTGGCCAGAGTTATGACTTCAATTAATTCTGCTCACCATCTTGAGTCAATCTTAATAGAATGGTGTGATGATATTATCTTTGTTGAAATGGGATTTGCTGATGAAAATGAATCAGAAAAACTTTTTGAAGACAGTAGTCTTTTGACTGGTGTCACAGAGGGAAATGGCAATGGGGTTTTGGATGAGGAAATCACAAAGCTGGAGGAGTTTAGAAAGGAGTGGATTAATAAGTTGGCAAATGTTGTTTCAAGAGGATTTGATGCTCAGATTCGAGATTATATAAAGAATAAGAAACAATGGCAGGCGAAGATTGAAGAAGGCTGGACAGTAACAAAGTCTTTTGTAGCGGCTCTAGATTTTTTGCAGGGGAAGATGTCTAGATTGGAAGGAGGTCTAAATGGCATAGACTTTGCAACTGTATGGAGAAGTTTAGCGGGTGGAATAGATCGTTTGATATTTAATGGTATTCTTATGAGCAATGCTAAGTTCTATGATGGTGGTGTTGAGAGGTTTGCAGGTGATATGGATGTTTTATTCGGTGTTTTTAGGAGTTGGTGTTTGAGACCTGAAGGTTTCTTTCCCCGTGTGAGTGAAAGCCTCAAGTTACTGAAATTGGAAGAAATATTTCTTCAAGATCTTTTTATTCAAGGAGAGGGGTGGATGAAACACAATGGCATTAGGCATCTGAGCTTAACCGAGGCTGAAAAGATTGCAAGGTGTAGAGTCTTCAGACATTGATTAGAGAGCAGGTTAAACCCATAGTTTTTCCACCCCCACCCCCCCCCCCCCCCCCCCCCCCCCCCCCCCCTCCTCTTAAGAAAATGTTTAGAAATGTTTTGTACATCATGAAGATTCGACTGAACTAACCCAATTGATTTTATTACAGGCAACAATAATGTAATTTTTTTGTCCCCAGATGTATTGAAATGTATGTGAAAATAGAGCTTGTTTTACTTGGTAAAACCTCATCATTCAAGTATGTTATCGATGATCGACTATGAGCATGTCGTCCTTTGAAAGGAGCTATTGACTGGTGCTCGGCCATGACATCACTTGACACTCGAGAGTTGAGAATCCTTTGAATACGTTTGACTAGTGAGTCAAGGATCTCCTCCTCTAAGCATGGTCTCGAATCTTGTCAGTGTCTGCCATACCTGCCCGCCCAATAGCCCAAGTTGGCATAAATTCTAACTAGGCGTCACTTCATGAAAGTCAAATTGTACTGATTTTACAATGTCAAGTAACCAACCAAAGTGAATATTAGCCAATCACCAAACCCTATCCTGTCACACCTTAGATGAAAATCTTCTAACAAGAGATAATTCATATTATCGTTTCATTTAACAAAAGCTATCCGATACAATTGCACAATGTCTCTCACAGCCCATGTGAATTTTGTTTAAAATTAGTTCTACACATATAGTGACATCTAAATTGTTGTTTGGCCTTAGAATTGTATTACAGTTTTTATATATACACGATATTTCATTTCAGGTATTATTAGGTGCCACCCCATAATTTTAATCAATTAAGTTGACATCCATAATAAACGTCACCGATGTAATGTGTGGCTCTTATATATTTGACAAAGGTGTAGGATAATAAGATGTGTTCCGTGCAAGAGTGTTTGATAGACTATTATAAATATAAAGCTAGAGTTATAATATGTTAGGACTTAGGAGTAGATAACTTTATTTATGTAAAAAAAAAAAAAATAGATAGAGTTCAACAAAAGAATCTATCAAACTACCAAATGTCCAACTACTGTGGAAGCTGGAAGGTATACATATTGATATTTGACAAGAATATGTCCAGCCAAAAATTTCAGCCCAAGGATATGAGCGAAGGATCCTTACGTCTCCACGGGGCCTTTTCGTGGTAGCGTGTCGTCAATGATATCTTTATTAATTCTTTCTTAATTCTTAAGGTTTTGTTGAACACATTTAAATGTTGAGAAACAATATAGTATTCTTCTAAGCTCATTTCTTAAACGAACAAAGACCTTTAAACTATCATATTTTGTCCTCTCTAATTTTGTTGGTCATGTTAAAAATTGACTCAGACTATCACAAACTATTTAAAATTTTAACTAAAATATATGTACGAAGAATTTTTCAAGAGTATAATAAGTGACAAATAAAAAAAAAAGAAACCAATTACTTGCCAAAAAATATTATTTCAATTATTAAAAAAAAATCAAACTAACAAGTCATACTTATTTTAAAAAAAACTAACGTACATAAAAAAACTATAAAGTGTATATATTATTGTAACTTTCATAACTAGTAAAATAAATTTATAGTTTTTACTTCGTATATTGTCTCGTGTTAAAAAGTACTCCAAAATAAGATGTATTTATAATATACTTAAATAAATTTTAAAAAATTTCTACAACATTGTGAAATATTGTGCATATGAGTTTAAGATCTCATACTTAAAAGTTAATTGCATTGTGAGTTTTGTATAATTGAGAAATAAGTTTGGAAGGTTGTAACTCAGATTTTGAGGATTAGGATCCTAATTTAAATTTATTAGAGGGGGAAAACACTAATTGATATAATTAGAATATCATATCATAGGATCATAAACGCATTCAAATTTAAGAATATGGTGAAAAATTATGACAATTTTACATGTATTTTATGCTTACATACAACAAAAATATTATATTCAATAATTTTTTTAATAATATTTTATATTAAATTAACCAAAAGACAACACCATATTTGTAAATATTTAGAGCTGATATGATGGATTGCATATTTCTTGTACAAAGGCGTAGAAAACGAGTTTATGAAATAATTGTAGGAGTTTTATTCATTGAAATTTAGATGTTTAGAGTCAAAGAATATGGCTCCAATCACTTATGACACTATTAGACCCATAACAAGCATATGGAGGACTTCCTCATTGAATCTGTAATATTTCACAATGGCCGAATTTTAAAAGTTTACTATACATTATTTTTGGGATATTTTCAAAAATCTTCTAGAATTGAAATAAAGGTATTGAGTGTATCGTAGTGTCATATTAAGAGGTTTAGACCCATTTAATCTCTAAAAACCCAAAAAATAAACTTATGATCCAATAGTAAGAGTTTTAAAAATAGATTAAAATATTTATTTACTATTTAGTGTCAAAACATAGGGTTTCAAAAACTTCTAAGATAGAGATGATCATGAGCCATGCTAGGATAGGCTTTAGCCAAACAAGTTACCTATTTCAAGCGTAGGGCTTGACTGATAAGGTTGATTTTTTTGTGCCTGTTTGGGCTCAAAAATCGAGCTTTTCTACTGCACCAAAATTTTGGTCTAAAATTATAGTTCTAAGTTGCCCAAATCTAATTTATTTAAAATAATTTTGGGTTGGAATTTCCTCCCAAGCCTACTCATTTTTTGGATGGGTCACCTTTAATCAACTATATTCTTGGGCATAATATACATTCATTTTTAGATATTTTCAAAAAAGTTTCAAATTTGAAATAAAAACACAAGGGCTTCCTTGGAACACATGAAATGGTTTGAAATACATCAAATATTTTATAATTGATCTCTAAAGGCCTTATAAAAAAAGTTTATGATTCAATTGCAAGAATTTTGAAAATTTACTAAAATGGGTGTTTAGATTCGTAGTAATGGTTTCAATCACTTTTAGACCTAATACAACCCTATAAGACTCATGTTATGCATATCAAGATATTTTTCCATTGGGTCTGTAACTGTTCAAATTAATCGAATTTTAAAGGTAATTATAGGTTGTTTTTTAGACACATTCTAAAACATCCGAAAATTAAGTGATTGATGCTTCCTAGGATCATATAAGAAGGTATATAACTATTTAATAACTAATATTTGAGTCATAAAAACAAGTTATGAAGCATTTGTATTAGTTTTGAGAATTGATTGAAACGGGAGTTTAGAGTAAAATTAGATGGTTTCAATCACTCATAGGGGCTGTGATGACCACATTAAAACTTATGGTAAGCATAACAAGATGTTTTGATACCAGGCTCAAAATTTTCTAAATGACAAAATTTTAAAAATTGTTATACTTTATTTTTTAAGATATTTTTGAAAAATTTTCAAAATTGAATTGGATGTTTCTTATGATCATATGACGAGGTTTGAAACCTTTCACTACGTTATATTTAGTCTCTAAAACCCCTAAAGATAGGCTTCAGACCTAATTGTAGGAGTTTGAAAATCAACTAAAATTGGTGTTCATTGTCAAAAAAGATAATGGTTTTAATCACTCTTAGTCTCTTAGGGCATGCCTCAATTCTATGGAATGATTACGAGGTAAACTTTTATGGGGTGAAGTTTAGGGGACTATCAATTAAGGGGATAATATTCTCCATTCTTTAGTTTTGATATTATTTCAAGGGTAATGGAGAAAGGAGTAAGGAGGAGAAAGAAAATGCAACTTCTTACCACAATGGATGGGAGCCATAGGCTAAGGTCGAGGCAGAGGTGCCAAGTTGAATGGAGAAGAAAAGCAGTAGAGAAGTTGGCCTTATTTTTTACACGGGAATAGATGGGGGGATGTGTGTAACTTTTACCCTCTTTAGGATGATAATTCACCCTACTAACTTATTACCTTCAATTCAAACTTAAGCAAACACCCGTAATTATTACTCCTTTGTATTCCCCTCCCATTACCCCTATTATAAGCTTGGTCTTAGGGCCTCAAATGATCCTACAAGACTCGTGGTAAAAATAATAAGGTGTTCCTTTATCACATACGAAATTGTTCAAAATTACCAACTTTTAAAGGTTGTTACACTTGTTTTAAAATAATTTTAAATAATCCCAAAATTAAGGTACTGGATGCTTTTAAATGCCATATTAAGATGTATAAATTCATTCAATACTTTATATTTGGTATCAAAAGGCCTTAAGCAAGTTTAAGACCTCTATAATATAAATTTAAAAAATCGATAGAAACGGTGTTAAGAGTCAAAGTTGATAGTTCCAATCAACCCTATGTCATAATATGTCCTTATAAGACTTATGGAAAGCATATCAAAGTGTTCTCTAATAAAATAAATGTATAAGATGCTCCAAGGGTCATATGAGAAGGTTTGAAACCATAATACCTTATTAGTTTGATTTCCAAATGACCTAAAAATAACTTATGACTCAATTGTAATAGTTTCGAAAATCAATGAAAATGACTGTGTAGAGTTAAATTAGATGGTTTTAATCACTCATAAAGCATATTAACTTGTGACCCTATAAGACTACTAATAAGCATATCAAGGTATTTTCTCACGAAATTATAAATTGCCCAAAATAAATGAATTTTTAGGTCATACACATTTTTTGATATATTATCAAAAATTTAAGAATTTATTAACACCTCTACTATGGATAAGTAGGGGTATATATGAGTAGAGTCAAGTTTAAAGTAGGGTAGCTTGACTTGACTCCTTCACATTTCGAGTTGAACTGGACTTTAATAACACCACTGCTATGTATAAGAGTAAATTTTTTTCTTTTGTTGGAAAGTGTTGATAGAAGTTATACTATCTTAAATATGTTTTTATATGTAAAAATTTTGAGATTTTCACGTATTTTTTGGGTCAAGTTTAGTGTTGTTCAATTCGGCTCATTAGTTTGTTGATTCAAGTTTGATCTTGAGTCTAATTCACCTAAGTCGAGTCTTTAGCGAGTTGAGTCAAGTCGAGTCCGACTAACTACAAGTAACTCAACTCAATAAGGCTCCTTTACGTATAAGTTCCGTATGAATATAATAAGGTGTTTTCTAACCAAATTATAAATTGTGTAAAATAAACAAATTTTAAAGATTAGACCCAATATTTGAAATATTTTCTGAATTTAAAAACACGTCTCCTACAGTCCTAACTCCTCAACGTATAAGCTAACGCGTAGAAGCACCGCGTAAATATAGAAAGTATAAAGTGTTGTTTCGTTCTTCTTAACCGCACCCAACTACTTTTAACAAATTCTCCAACCTTAATATTTTTGACAGCCCCAAAAACCAACAAAAAGAAGGAAGAAACTTGAGGATCACGTTCTCAACATCATTTGGTATTATTCTTTTTCTTTGATCAAATATATTTTCCCATCAGCTTATTAATTTATAAATTCTCATCATGTTTTACCCCTTCTTTATTTTGGGCTCCTCTGTTTTTCTTGAATTATGTTTGAATATTAGGGACATTTTTCTGAACATAATTATTTGTTTCGAATTTCTTGTCTGTTGGTTGATGAAATTCTACAATTCTGCGATTATGTTAATTCTATATCATTTATTGTTGACGATAATATAAGGCATATAAAATCACATAATTTTGTCAATAATTATTTCTGTTTTGCTAAGTTTTTTCTATGATCCTACATAAGATAAATAGACATTACTACATTTGAAGGTCGAAGCTCTTGGTGGGTTTTTTTTCGTCTAACCCGTGTTGAGTAGTAAGGATCCAAAGAATATCAGTACTCCAATAATATGACATAGTTTTTAAAGGAGATTAGTAGTATCGATTTTGTTAAAAAATTTATGGATATATATAGGAGGTTAATTTATCAATTTTTAGTCTGTCTCAAAATAATTGATCACTTTCTAAATATAGTAAGTGGAACCTTGCAATTTTCGTAATAACTAGCCATTTCAATCAAAGAATACGTTGGTGTGATCGGGATGTAAAAGATTTACTCCGTATATTGTGAAGGATTGTTACTGTGCTCAAAATTTAACTCATTTTCCTTGGAGAGTATAAAATTTTGTTAGGGGTTGACAATTTTGAATGATTTTGTCGTGGATTTATCATTGTAATCCGTTAGGGATTTTTTTTTGTTAAGGTAACTTGTACGGAGTAGTTTCCTAGAATCTGACTGTTGTCTTAGGATCACAACATTGGTACGTTACGATTATGGAGTAATGTTTTAACTACTTAACTCTTGTGTTTTAACTACGTAGCTCCAAGTATGATATAATATACTAACCTAGCTTGATTGCTGTTGTAGTCAGTTCAAGCATGGATAGGCCGCCGGACAACCATGATTCAACTGACAAAGGTCTGTTTTCGGGTCTCATGGGATATGCTGCAGGACACCATCGACCTCATGGGTATGGTGCCTATCCTCCTTCACATGGATGTCCTCCTCCGCCATACCCACCGCAGTCCTATCCACCATATCCCCCTCATGGTGGATATCTGCCATCTGGCTATCCACCACCCGGGGGCTATCCCCCTACCGCGTACCCTCCCCCTGGAGGGTACCCTCATTCAGGTGGTTATGCTTACCCTCCATCTTCCCATTATCATCATTCAGGTATACCCTTAAAAGTTTTTAGTTATTTCTTTTCCATGTGTTTCTACTTTGATACATACTTTATAGTATGAAATCTGTCGACTGATGTTTGTTGCAAAACATGTTTATATTGATTAGGCCATGGACCAAATATGGGACTCTTAGCAGGGGGTGCTGCAGCCGCTGCAGCTCTTTACGGAGCACACCATCTGATGCACGGACACCATCATTCGCATGGACACGGTATGTTTGGCTACGGTCATCATGGGAAGTTTAAGCATGGAAAGTTTGGCAAGCGCTGGAAGCATCATGGCGGACATGGCTTTTTTGGACATGGCAAGTTCAAGAAATGGAAGTGATGACTTATTGCTGTATCATTATCAAACTTAATAATACTGTATTCCAGGGGAGTGATCTTGCTTGTGTTATGCACACTTCTTTCTGTTTTATGGAGATATGGGCCATCTAGTACTAATAGGCCGTTGTATGCAGATCAATTACGATTTTACGAGTATAACTGTTGTGCTTGTGATTTTCATAAACAAATTCACCTTATTGTAAATTCGTAAGTTACTAACTTTCAGTAGAATACTTGCCGCAAGTTAGACACTCGAGTGCATAACAGCTGTAAAGCTTTTGGTCAAATTCCAAGGACATTTTTGTCTTTTTACGAGGTGTTGATAATTGATGTTTTCTAAACACCTTGGTAAATTAGGGGGTGCAAAATATTTGGGCTGTAGTAGGAAGTATACAGATGAGCCACAACGAAGTTCGTCGACCATAACAACGCTTGACTGCTACGACTTCAAACGATTTTTACCAGTCAAAATAATCAAGGACTACAAATTTGTGGTCTTCGAATGTATATTTTTCTTTACTAGAAACTATATACAACCTTTAAATGTGCTAATCCTAACATTCAACTGCTACAGACCTATAGTTGCCTTATATTCATGAAAGCTACATGCCTACAACTTCTATTACATAATTAGCCATTTGCGAACACTGATCATCAATTTTGTTATATTACAGTTTACAGAACTATTTAATCCCGTCACAATACCACTCTAAACATAATATGTGCCTCTGGTCTATTCTTCAGTAGCAGCTAACCTGTACAATCAAAAGTTGGTTGTAACTGTAGCATCTTTTACAGAATTGATTAGTGTTTTCTCTCCCATTTTCCTTCACGTCTTCCATCTCGTTCTCTTCTATCCACGATTTGCCTCGACTTGCTTCCTCTTGATCCATGTCTTTGAGAACCATATCCACCAGCAAGGCCATCAAAAACTGGCCCAAGCTCGGGATCACCAGTGCTACCTGTATCTCCAGAATCCTTGCTCCCATCTAAGTTCTCCTCATAATTGCTGCAGCACTCATCGACCCGATCCCGCGCTTGGAGGATTGTTGGAGGCTGAACTGGGAAAGTCCTTGAACCTGAGAGGACAACAGCGGGTGTTGTAGTAGAAGACTGAGTGTTGGCTGGCATATCAGGTGACAGGCTGGCAGTACTTGCTCTCAAACTGCCATCAGCATTGGACCTCCCATTCTCTCTGTCCCGGTACCGATCACGTGGACGGCTGCTAAGGTACCAAAAAACCCAGTCACGAGCTGCCAAAGGCTAAAGAATATGGTACATACATGATGAAAATAGAAAGTTCAACTAACAAAGATTTCGAAAACAACAATTCCATTGAAGCCAAGACTTAATTGTCGACTGAATTTCAAATTGATCATTGAACTACCTGCTATGGGTGGAAGAAAATTCTCTTCGTGATGGTCTGCTTCCAGACTCCACTTGTTCTAGCTCACGTTGAATTTCTCTCTACATGCAATTATAATCAGTAAGCATCACACTTTGTGTAACAGTGCATAACTGCATAAAAGTATTCAAATCCAAATTGGGAGAGAGAAGAAAGTCATTTCTTGGTTAGTAAAAAGTTACAGTTTATTCTCACCTGTGTTTGCTTTTCTTTCTCTAAATCAAGATTATATCGAAGTTCATTAGTTTTGGCACGCTCTAGCTCGAGCAACCGCTGCCTTTCAATCTCCTTTTCCATTTCCGTAGATCTTTGTCTAAGTTAACAACCAAAGTATCACCAACATGATTATAAACTAGTAATACAATCAAGGTTTATCAGCACCAGGGAAGTAATAATTGCTAAAAAACTGAATCCAAACCTATCAAGTTCTTGCAGTTGTTTTGCTTCTCGTAGAGCAGCTTCTTCAAGATCTTTCAGGCGTTTGTGTCTCAACAAAAGTTTCGTCTGCCTCCGCTCTATTATCTCTTCCTTGATTCTAGATTTCTCCCTAGGAATTGAATGAAGTACTAGGTCGTTAATAGTGAATTAAAAGACGAACTTTACCTCCAATAACCTAAAAACTACCTGTGTAGTTGCTAATATATGTAAAAAAGAAATGAATCAAGAAAGAGGTAGTCGTGAAACGAAACATGAAAAGTAAAAGTATGTGAGCAAAGAACACTATAGATCAAAGAACAGAGAAGCAATTTTAGAGTTTATAAATATTTCAATATCTAAATATGTGATGTAAATATTATCCTGGGATATTCTAAATGCAATCCTAAAATCATTTGTTTGGTCTAGATTGTTGGAATTCAACCAAGCCTCCTCAGAGAATCATTTGCGATCCAACAGCAATCATATTGGCAGCAATCCACACAGGAAAAGATTAACTCCTGCAGGAATCCATACAATCGACACAACATTAAAGGCAGCAAGGAATCTATGGCTGCATGACTGCATCACACGTGAATGACCTGTTCCTGCTGAATATCTTGTACTACAGCCAAAGAATTTCAGTATGCTAAACTATGGAATTTTCCCCTTTAACAACTAGGTGTTCAAGATTTTTGTTACTTAGTCGCTTCCATTAAATCATTTTCCATTTCGTTCTCCAACCCCAAAATTCAGTGACAGCAAGAGCGAGAGAATTAATAGATTCATAAAATATAGAAGAAAGTCATACAAAGAACGCATGCTATCCTTAATTTGCTGCAGACGATGACCATCTTGTGTATCAGCTGCAGATAAAATGATGAGAAAATCCCATGAGACTTGCCAGACAATGGTCGAGAGATCATAAACATTGATTAAATAGCTCAAGCGTATCAGGAAGAATTCGGAGTAGACATTACCATGAGAGGCAACTCTATTCTGATGATTACTATCCAGCAGTGGAAATTCTTTTTGAAGGATGTCCATCTCCATTTCAGCCTCCTCTAACTCCTACACATTTAATGTGTTAACTACACTAGATGTACAAAATCCCAATACATCTCATCTTGAGTAACTTACTCTAGCTTCTAGGTCCATTTTTTCAGCAAATACATCACAGTATGACTGTACAGAGGTCAAATTAGCAAGAACCTGCAAGAAATAGAATAAAATCTCTAAAATGAAACAAGATAAAGGGATTTCATAGTAGACAAGCACAAACCTGGGACAACGGAGGGAAGAAGAACACATCTTAGAAGTTAGATATAGCTTACCTGAAGAACAGATTGGCGAGTATTCCCAAATTCAGGATCAAAGTCTTTGGATGGACAAGAAGATAATGCTTCTTTCAGAGCCTTGCAGGAGAAAAAATCAGAATAATTACACATTCCCAACCATGAAGATTAGGTGAAAAAAACAATAAGAGAGCGAAAAATGCCACATAAGCTGTTCAGTGACATGGACACCATCCAAGCTAACGATGAAAGAGCTTGAGTGCCATGAAAACTAAGGTGCATATCTACAGAAACTTCTGGGGTTCAAATCTTAGTATGGTTGCCCTGCATGTCATGCACAGCGAGGGGCGTCTGGCGAATCGGACCTTCCCAATTCTGCATGATAGGTCCTTAGTCCATTCATCCCCTCAGGTTCCCAACCTTGGTCTCATTGAATCAAGGGACAACTAATAAACAACCTTAACAGAAAAGGTAGAACAAAAAGAATTTCACAACTTACATTTTTGGCCTCATCTTCTTCACGTTTAATTTTACACAAAGCTTGGCAGATCCTTTTCTCCATTTCCCCAACTCTGCCTGCCATGATAGTACATTAGAAAAGTAATAAGGGAAAAAAAGCAATGTCACAGCTACATCAATGAAGGCTCTTGAGAATGGAATAACATTTACAGTAGTTCAGCCACAAAAATACTTCTCTTTCGAAATACAACATTCAACTTCTCTATGAAATGAAGAAACCACTGTCAAGTGGAAATAGATATAGTTCTCCCCTTCAGTACTCCACCTCCAATCGCACCCCACCTCAAGAATATAGGTAAAACGAAAACATAGTAAAAGAGGTTGACTTGATAATTAGTTATCTTGATCATGTAGGGGCCATTCACTGATCTTGACAGCCTGTAATTCTTTCCAAGGGCCAAGCTGGAGGGGGCCATCCTAGATGGTTTGTTCAACCTTAAAAAGTTCTTTCAGGAAGAAATATCTGCATATGATGCTTCTGTAATTTCTGTATGGTGATGTGTTGATCTGATAAATGTTATAAAACTTAATTGCTTACTAAAAACAAGAGTTTGTCCTTAGAAAAGAATGTGAGAGCCTAAAGAATGACAAAAAGGGTTGGCCAAACAAGCATAATGAAGAGTAAAAGTATTTAGCTTTTGACCAAAAATATCATTATGACACCACTCATTAATACTCCTGTTTCAAAACCAAAGAAACTCACACATTAATGATATAGCAAGTTCATAACCATCCAACTCTGGCTGATAGCGTTGGCAGCTAGAGTGCTGGACACACCTCACTACATAGGCGGACCCCACCCCCTCCCTCTACTCTCCCCTTTTCTCTTTCTTAGGAGTAGTCTGCACTGACATGTAACATGGGAAGTGAAAATTCTTTTTAAGTGGATGAGGTGGGAGTTTTTTGGTTGACATGATCGTTGGAAGTCACACTTCCTAGAAAATTCCACTACCATGAAATGGAGGAAGTAGCTTTACCCACGTCTCCTTAGGTTAGTGGAACTTCCCATATTTCACCAACAATATTTTCTTCCTAGGATATTTATATATGGGGAAATTTTTTATCTATGTCCAACCAAACAATCAGAAATCTTTCCACCCTTCCCACTTATCATTCTTCCTCAAACTTCAATACGCTCCTTTACATCAGCATCCTTAACACACAAAAATGTTCATATCCATGTTCCATTTAGAATAGTCCTTTTACTTGGGAGTACAGATGGAATGGAAATACCCCTGAAACGAGAATCACAGAAAAAGAAAAAGAAAAATCCTATTTTAGTAAACACATGAATAATGGCTAGATTTTTCTAATGGTTTTCACCCTTTTCTCTTCTTGGCAACCAGTTAATGTCTTTTAAGAAATAAAATGTCACAGTAAGCTCTTCGAGAAAAACACCCTTAAGCAAGGTTCTCAAGAAATGGTGAAGGAAAGGTAAAGCGAGTGTAATGCTTATGGAGTAATAATTGATACTGCCAGTGGAAGGCATTATAAAACATAAGCAATAAGGAAAAATTAATAAAACTAAAATAAATCAAAACACTTCAATAGGAAAGGGCCAGTAATCAAGGTTAACAATAAGAACCAAAAACAGATAAGCATACCAGATTTTGACCCTCCTATGGTCTCGATATATCTCCAAACATTTTGGGGAACCAACACCATATCTTCAACTGGACAATACAGGCAAGCACCAGCAATTAAAGCCAATGAAAGTTGAGCAAACTGGCCCTCAGCAATGGGATATGCAGAATTTCCCAAAGCATGGAAAATAGTGTCGGAATTCTCAAGAAAAGATTGCAATTTAGCACGATCAGCAAATGGAATATAATGAACAAGAAGTGCCCTAGCAACAGTCCTCAATTGTAATGACATGTCTACAGTGGCCATAAGGACAACACAATCCCATGTGTTTGAAACAAGCAAGGATAAGACTGATTCAGAGATACAAATAACATTATCTAGTGAAGCTAATTTGTCAAAAGATGGAGAAGTAAGCACCATCCATCCTCCATTCACATCTAGGCCAAAGAGTCTACCCAAATGAAGTAGAGCTGTAAAACGTTGCTCTGGTTCAGGATGGCTCAACATTTTAGATATTAATTCAATAAGACATATCCCACTCTCATGCATAAGAATTCCTCTTGAAAATAAATTGGATAACCATTTATCAGTTTGCAAACGCCAGGAAATCTTTGGGGCATTTAACATGAAATTTTCAATCACAGAGCTAAGAGTAGCAACCACATTATCCAGGCTACAAAATACTGGCACTTTGAGAAGACAGTCAACCATAGTGGACACAACTTCCCAGCAACTCTTCTCCTGAAACAGAGTAATGTTTTCTGCTAGCCCTTCTATACCATTCTTCCAATGGGAAAAGAATTCATCAAATGTATTACAGATCAATGTGTTGTGAACTTCCAGACCAGAAAGGTCATGCATAACAGAAGACAAGCATCTAGAGTACATCAAGCACTGGGCTGAACAGACAGCGAGACTCCCGGAGAGTTGAGGGTGAAGATTCCAACATGATTCAATTGTTGTAATAAGCTTAGAGATGAGATTGTTTACATCTTCACAGAAACCTTCTACCTCTTCTAAGGATAAATGATGGTCAGTATCTGCCATAGAACTAGTACTGTTTTCTCCTTCCGACTTTTCAATTATCTCTTTATCACAACTATAGCAAAAACTATCAGGAAACCATACATAAGATTCTGATCTATTGTCTCCAAATGACGGGACATTCGCATTAGCAGTATGAGGCATTGGAATCAGACCAAGTACTCTTAAGTTTTCTGCTAAAAAATCATTGCAACTTTGCAGAAGTTGCTGGAATGAGCAAAGGTAGTCAAAGAAAGTAGTTGTCGGCTCTAATGTTGGAAATTCCACCCACAAGAAAGATGATTGTATGACCTCCCTTTTACGATCAAATGATAAATCATGAAAGACAGAAGCTAAAACAAAAATAATGAGAGCCTTTTGGACATTTTTGGTGGAAGAATCAAGATCCTCTTGCTCCTGTCTGATGTATGTAAATAGCTCATCAAAGCATAGACTCTCAAAATCAAGACATGAATCACCATTTAGATGTTTTTCTTCCTTAGAAATCTTGCTCAAAGAATATGAAATTAAGGGTTTCAATAAGAGCAATATGGACCTGAGAAATGGAACATCACAATAAGAGCTTCTGCACAAAGACCCAAGAGCCGGCACCAATCTGGGCATTTCAGGAATGACTGCTTCCATGTGCTCACTTATAATAGCTTCAAGTATAAAGAGGATGATTGCCTTCGCATTTTTTGCCTGGTAACCTTTAACTGAAGGAAAACTATCACGAGTCTTGTCGGTCTTCTGAAGGAAGGGTGACAAACACAAATCAGAAAACCAACACAAAACATCTGGAATTGCAGTTGATGCAAGAGATCTCAACTGCAGAGTAACAGCCTCCAAAATACTTTCCCTGAAAGCTTTAAATTCTTTTTGCATGTCAGGAAAGAGGTTACTCAGGTCAGAGTATATTACAGTAAAAGAATGGTCTTGGTATTGCTGCTCGGAGAACTTATCTGCCTTAGTATCTTGTTTTCCTTCTACCTTTTCTGAATCCAAAACCTCTTTTTGTTTGCAACCAAAATCCACGGCTGCCAGATCATCAGCAAATATGGATAATAAATTTGTCAATTGTGACAAATTTGATGTAAGGAAGTGACGTTGGGTCAGGTATTCTTTAGCATTTCGCGACACAGCCATCCAACCAAGATAGCGGACCAGAGGAAAAGTACTCAATGAAAATGTTGGTATCTTGCATATCCAGGTCGATGGAGGAATCAAGTTGATATACTGACAACCACTCACATTAAATACACTTTTTGATCCACTGCTTCCTCCACTAGAAGCAATCACCAAGCTTTGAAGAATCGTCCAGTGCCTTTGGAGTCTATATACTCTTTCTGGGATAAGCAGCAGATTTCCCTCTTTATACTGGTGAAGAGTGAACACCAAACACCTATTAAGGTTCTCGGCTGAACCAATTATAATGTCAATCACATTTTCAGGAGAACAGACAAGCTTAGTGGCTGAATGTAACAAGAACACAAGAGATTGCATGAGAGTTTCGTGCAATGACTGCTGCTCTCTTTGCAGTTGATGAATCAAGAAATTGCACAACAATTCTTGGTTTCTCCTAACCAATGTTATTGCATCAACAGATGCATCATCTTTCGCAGAAATCCCAAGTTCTTCATCAGTCCCAGCACCATATGGGCACGGATTTCCATCAGATACTTTCTGGTGATAACTCCTGTCCAGCTCAGCAGCCTCAAGCAATATTTGGACAAACACTTTGTCTCTCTTACTTTCAAGGTGACTTATAGTTTCTAGATTGCAATTCCTTCTTCCTAGGGCTTTCCTGAGTTCTAAAATATGTTGGTCACGCAGATTTTTGGTACCATGAAAATTAACTTGATCGCTAACCACTGGACGCTCTTTAACAGAAATCATGAAGGGATTAATATAGCATTCTGCAGACAGGATCAAAGCATCTATTGCAGCATTATGACCCTCAAGATTAACATTTTTCTGTGAATGCAGGTCCAAAGCCAACCGCTGAAATTTTGATGCCCATGATTCGCAAATTTCATAGTCAAGAAGCAGGGTATGATCAAGATGCAAGCTAAAATACTTCATGGAAAATCCAGAATCCAATGTAGCACACTTGCAAACTCCAGTTCTTATTTCTTCCTTTGTAACATGTGTATCGTCATAGTTGGGATCTGAATGACTAGCCTGCAAATCACTAATGACATTCCTGAAAGAGTTTACTAGTTTCACATTTCTCAGCTCCTCTGGGGCAAAAAAGAGGCTGACATCTTCTACAATATCCAATTTACCATCTGTCACTCCATCCCCTTCGTCTGAACCAGAGTACTTTAGAGTGTTTCCTCCGCATGGAGCATGCGACAATGAAGAACAACTCAAAATCTCTTTATCAAGCTTGGAAAAAGATGGCTTGCAAAAGTCAATCTCAGGCAGTAATTGCAGGTGTGGGTCCAAAACGGAGAGAAGAACGCTGCATTTAAGAAAAACCATACATTGAGAGAGAGAGAGAGTTGATGATGGTCAGAGCATTTTTTTTCTTCTGGAACTTAGTTTTTAAGCACTTTGAACATGAAAATACAAGTTGCCAAATTACCCATTGATATTAGCCAAATTACAAAAGGATACAAGTCATACAATATTTATCACAAACATTGATATAAGATTAATTCCAAATTCCTGCTATTATGTGAACCATAGTTGCAATTTCAAGAAATTAGCTAGTATCATAAATTTCCAAGAAAAATATGAATGCTTAGAGATATAAAAAATGTATCATGTTAGATAATATATTGTTTATAAAAAAAACACCGTAAAAATTTAAAGGTACCAATGATAGTAGCTTAGTTACAATTACTTCTATAGATTGTTGTAATATTGCATAAGAACCACTCGGAAATGAATCCTGTAATAGTAAGTTGCACTCCTTGCTACGCATTCAAAAGATAACCAAATATATATTAAACATTACTGAAACGCACTAAAATATATCAGGTTTTCCGCCCCAACGGCCAACACCCCCCCCCCCCCCCCCCCCCTATATTCCCTCCCAAACCCTTTTTGTAATGATTATTTAATGTCACTCTTAAATTTTTCAGTGGATTAACAACCATGTAATTATAATGTTGGACTATCACTGTGTTGGAATTTGGAATCATTTTTTCCCACTATTGTTAATTATTTCACCTCTCAATTATCACTATTACACTTTGTTTTACGGTTGTTTTTCTTTCAAAGATTTTATCAGTGCTAATAGCACTTGTGTTTTTCTTACGATAACTTTTTTAAAGGGTATATTTTACAACAATTGATTAACCTTGAATAATGAAAATTGTTTGTACTAATTTCAAAAACCGAGCATGGCATGGGGATCACCTGGTTAACATATAAGCAACAGTTGGTATACTCCCTCCTACTCCCATAAAACTTAACAATTTTGACTGGCACAAATGCCACATCAATCCAGAAAGACTTGGAAGAGAGGGAAAGAGTATCATTTGAGCAGATGGTAGAATTACGTTAGTGGAATATGGAGCCCACACGAGGAGTGAGTGTTCTTTGTGTGATCAATAGGTTTTGCCGAGTAGATGAGAGGGGCAATGTACCAAATAAAGAAAAGTAAACAGGTTAAAGTTAGATAATTTGACAGGCTAAGAGCCAATAAGAGCAAGAATTAGGATATGAATATATGTTATACCAGCAAAAGACCTTTCAAGCCCTTAAAATGCTATGAAGCATGAGAGATATTATTGTTACCTTGGAGGTACAGTTCCAAGCCGCCATTCCTGCTCCAAAGAGGGGAGAACAGAGGGCTTTCTCACAGCTGCACGGATCACTTGAAGAGCAGTAGCACAAGTATCTTCGTGAACGTTGAGGAAAGTGGAGTAATTAGCAGAGTCTATTATGCTTTGTGAGGAGGAAATAGCTGGCTCCAGAAAATTCTCCAGCATCTCCAAAAGAAATAGAACTTTGAGCTTTGCTTCCTACAGAAAGATCAAGATTGAGGTTAGAGTAGTTTGCTCTTCTGATTTATTCCTGAGATTGATCCATATAGTGAAAAAATAATTTTGACAGAAATTTTTTAAAACAAATAATTTGACTTTGCCACCGCTTGGGAGTCAGCAACCAGAATCAGGATTTCATTTTTGTTTAAGGCACGAAGAGAAGTATAAGGTAACATGTGATGAGATCATTCACACACCCACAAAGTTAAGAGTTCTCTTCCATCAACATTTAAAAACTTTTTTTTTCAAAATTTCACATAAATGGACCAAATGACACATTCTCAAAAGGAAAATAAATAGAGGTAAAAGTCTACGAATGTAAGACCAATTGAACAGTAGCCAGGCAAGGATATCATAATACAGAAACATTTTAAAAGTATGTATTCAGATTGATGGTAAAAATGAGGCTTGAGATTCTCATTACCTTGTATTCAGCCAGTACATCATCCATGTAACCAGATAAAGCCAGCAAGAGATATTTTAAGGCAGCCCGGACACGTACAACGAAGTGATGTTCACTCTGTCGTAATGTCATGCATCCAAATGTTAAGAAAACAAAGAAAGACAAGTCAACTTTCAGAAGCTAAAAAGGTCACTTTTATTGTCACATTCATCCAAGAGAAAGGAACGTCATCTTTTGCAGATTTGAGGAGAATTGTTCAATGACGCATAGAAATCCAAAGGAGTCAAGTAATACCTGAATGACACCCAAAAGATCCTCTAGAAGCTCCACAGCCAAGTCTATCTGCACCAGAAAGAGTGAACACGACTTCAATATTCCACAACAAAGTCATCAAATCAGTAAATGGCAGTCATGACTCACAACAAAGACAAACATGTGACAAACTGAAAGATCCTCCAACAAACCTTGGCAACAATCCGAGGCATCCAAGGTGCAAGTGAACTGCTGCACAAGTCAATCAGGACACAAGCAGTTTTTGCCTGTACCAGGTATAAAACTTAAATCATTTTCTGCATCTAAGCCTATTAAACACATAGAAGATAGAACAAAAAGCCACTTTAGTTAACAACATTATAAAACTACCTCTGGTGTTCTTTATACTTTCCACAGTCGTCCAATCTTTTTTGATCTTTACACTTTTTCTTTCAATTTTTTGGATTTGAATTTTTACACTTTACACCCTTTACTCGGCGCAAAAGGACCTGCTTTTTTCTCACTTATTCACTTGTAACGCTGCTTTCACACTCTCTTATTTTCTTAATAAATCCACAGATAGTAAACATAGTATTTGAGATCTATTCCAAAAGCCCACCAGAACACATGGGGCTTTAGCTAATGAACCACCTCAATATATCCCAAACATTCACAATTAAATTTTTTCCCTTACTTTTCCAGGACCACACCAACCAACAATTGAATCCAAAAGGATGCAACTAAGAATCACATTATCACACAAGAAACCACCTCATCCCTTGCTGCTCTCAGCCAACTAGGATGCTCAAATGAGAGAGCAATCGATCCCGTTCAAAACTCCACCTGATCCCGACAAGACATTTACAAGATTCAACAATCACTTCCATAGTATAAAAGTCCTTTAAAAATATCCAGCTAGAAGATAACATCTCCTTTGTAAACCCCTCCCCTATGGAAAAAGATCAAATTGAATAGAAGATGAATCTGGTTCAAAGGAAAGTAAGAAAACACTACATTAGGCCACCAAAGCCAGCACAAAAATGATCACATAGTTAAAAGTACCTATGGATAGCACCACAGTTAATGCAAGTAAATACACAAAAGGCATCACAGCTTATGAAGCAAACTGAGCAATTATCAGCATGTTACTAAGATATATGAACCAGAGACCAGGAGATACACACATGTGAAGTTGAAAATGAAGACAAATAGCCAGCACAGCTATGAAGAAGTGGATGATATGCCGATGATGACAATGTTGATACAATCTGCAAAACAACATCTGCTATGAGGAAAGAAATCCGGAACCCCCCAAACCAGAGAAAGAAAACAAAACAAAACAAAAGACGGTGAAAAACACATAAGCAACAACACAAACAGCAATACATAACCTTAGATAAGGCTTGTTGTACAAGAGGCTGCATCCACTGCCAGAAGGGATCATCAATACTGAGTGAACAACTAGCTGGACGAAGAGCTGCAAGATTTTAAGAGTTCAATTATGAGAAGGAAATCATATTGTCCTTTTCATGAATTACATGAGGTATTATTGTTGTTGTTGTTTAACCTTAACTCAAACTATATATTCAAAAAAGCTTATGCTATGCGCGGGTCTGGACCTCAAATGCAACAAAAGGCACAGGATACTTGTCAAATATTAATTAAGTCAGTTTCTTAAATAATGAATCTCTATATTTCAGATTTAAACCAGATACAGACCCTTTCGGTAATCAGAGAGAGAATAAGAACTGATATTTCATTAACTCGATAGGTATCTAGAGAGAAATCGGTTTCAGCATAAGGTAAGAAAAAATTCAAAATTATACACAGACTTCTCCATCAGCATTAATGTACCAATAAGGTAAAAGTTACAAAACTAACCTGGTAACAGTGCTTGTACAAGAGGTAATGTCAACCAAAAATCAGTAGCACTGCCTGCCAACTTGCTGCAAATTGACGGCTGTTGATGTACTTAGTTAAGATACAGCAAAACAAAATCGAACAAGCTGTCATACTTTTGATGTCAACTCACCTGAGATGCACAAGCATATAAAACATGCAAAATTCCTTCCTCAACAGCCCCAATATCAAGGACATTTATATAGCTAGGATTCCAGTCAACATCTGGAGTGAGAAACTGGTCTCCAAACAACTCTGAATAATCTGATAAAGCAGAAAGATATGATTTTGACCCAGGGGCTTGTTCAAGCATAGATGATGTCCCTCTATTAGAAGATGATTCTTCTAGAGAAATTGTTGTCCCTGCTAGATAATGGAGAACCTTTGAAGCCTGAAAGATAATCAGTTCAAGAGATCAGGCTAAATGTTGTAAACTCGTAACATAGAACAAAAATGTAAGACATGAAAAGATGAGGGGATGAAGAAGACCCAAAATCTCCCACATCTACAACATGACTTGGATGTAACAAGTAACCGTGAAGAACAAGTGCATTACCACTTTGCATACAACTCCCAAGTCATTATCAGCAAAAGCTTTCCTCAGCAACACGAAGATTGTATCTGGGCGAAATACAATGGATCGGGAAGATGGTATAGGAAAAGGTGACATGTTGCGTGATTTCCTTGGCTGAAAAGAAGAAACATATAGATAGATGACAAGTAAACAAAGAAACAGAGGATTTCAAGATTATGACTAAAAAAAGCGAGAATGAGATAATATAAAACAAAATCAATGCTATCTGCAGCCAACTGCAACAAAGCAAATTAATCAATACTACATTAAATAAATTGCCAATCTTGTCAGACTTCAAACAAGAATAAAAAGACCCCGCCTCTTATTTCAATAGCATCAGACATTAGAAAAAAAAGAGAAGTAGGGTAATGGACAATGAAGACTTCAGAGACAAGAAAAGGAACTAAAAAGGTATTGAGCTACCTCGAAATTAGAAGAAACTGTTAAGGCTGGTGCTGGTTGATTATGTCTAGAAAATTCAGGGTCTACACCAATTGCTGAGCATCTAGCACTTTCTCTGAGAAATATGTGAATAGATTATGCAGCACCAGTCAGAAATTAATTGAACAAAGAACAATACTCAACCAAAGGGTTTAGCACAGAAAACAAAGCCAACAACTAACTGCCAGGTACAAGATTAAGTCGATTAACAAGCAGTGGTTTTATTAGAATTTTTTGCTGTTTTCACATGAAAAGCATTTTGATGGATATATGCCTGCAAGCAATCAAATTACCAACAAACAAAACTTCAAACATTAAAAACCAGGAATAGTATATTGCAGATATTTTGTATTCATGATCATGTTTAATGTTCCAATAATACCATAACTTATTACGGATGGATGAGGGTGATTGATTGGTAAAAGAGACAGTGAATTTGCTCCGGTAAAATTCCCACCATGGGTATTTGACATAATTTCAAGTGGAGCTGGAGCTGGAGCTCCGTTCTTCCCTTCCATCTCTCTCAGTTCAGGACTCTAAGCCCTGCCGAAAACCAAGTAATCACAACAAAAAGAAAACCAACAAGGTTTCCACAAAGTTTCCAATTTTGCTTGTCTTGTGAAAATTCAAGAACTCAAAGTTTCACTGTTACTCTTGCTAATAGAGGAGAGGGGTGAGAGCCGAAAGGTTGGGGAAGACTAATACCTTCATCTTGGGAGGAGAAAGTTACTCTTTCACCACTGAACTATAATGGATTAAGTCAGATGTCTAAACTAATCTATTCTCGACATTCAAGCTAGTTCTAAAAAAAGGTCAGTCAACCAATTCCAAGAACAATGGCCAACGAAATAGCCTTCTTGAAAACAAGAAGGGTAACCACCTTATACTTATAAAGCAATTTGACAGAAAGAACTTTCCAACATACAACCCTGATTATAACAAGTATATCAGAAAGATTTTCAAGCAATTTTTTTCAATGCTGATAATAATATAGCCCTTACACAAGACTTACTAAAATACTAGCTCATTTACATGCAGCTCATGAGTTACTGAAATATTGTATGGGTCTGATATGAAGATAATTTAGTACACGCTTTGTTGAACAAATACTCATTACTGCTTTACCATAATATACAAAAGCAAACAAATCTGATTTTGCCACATCAAAATAAAATCCATAACCAACTCAAGATATCAGTGATGCAAGTTCAAACAAAATAGGTAGTGCTATAAACTACAAATACAAAGCCCAACATTATAAGTCGCATCATGAGACCACTTTGTTTTTCAGCAAGCCGAGGCAAGATAGAATAGGAGATGGTAGTAAAGGATAACAGTATTCATGAAAGAGTATTCACCATGATGTATCTCTGTTTCATCTTTATATAAGTTATAGCATAATAACTCTGCAGTAAATAAGTTTAAAGAATCCTTAAGATCTACAGACATATTAAAGAAAACCAACCTTTCAGTGACAATTTGAAGAATAGGATAAAATGGACCGGCAAGCATAGCAAGAAACCGAGTGCCAGTCTCTATATCATCAGCATATTTTGTAAGCTCTGACTGCACAATGGGAGGGAAAACCACTTGAGCTCAGAATCACATGCAATGACCATGACTCCATAAGTAGCAAATATTGATACTTAGCAGAAAATGTTATCATACCTCAATTTGAGGAAGGAATACATGCAACCGATCTGTTATCTCTTGTAGCAACTATAAGCTTCCAGATGTCAGAAATTCATTATGGAGAAGGAAGTGAAGGCAAAACACAGCAATTTATATGGTATGTGATAGAGAAATATGTGTCACCTGAAGATGCAAGTCTTTAATATCTTGTTCATGTGTCACAATTTGTGGCAAAAGGTAATTGACCACAGGTTGAAACTCGGGTTCAAGACCAGGCACTGATATCCCAACCAACTGAAAAACATACAACACCAATCAAGTCGTGAATAAAGCATCTGGATATAAGCACATCTGGAAGACTTTAAAATAAATGGCATCATCAACCAATTCAGTTAGTAAGAAGAACAACGAGATACCGGAAAATCACTATCTTATGAAGACATCTTGTGGTTAATACATCGATAAATGCCACTAATTGTTATAAACTTGAGATTGACATTATTTTAATCAAAAAAATCCAGCAAGATAATTCACCTAAAGAGAGAGGGTTAGCAAAATTCAAAGAAATATTACCATATAACACAACACATCCTCTTCACTTGTGAAAATACCACCCAATTCTCATTTACAGATCCTTGACTTAGAGATCATTTACAGATCCTTGAACATATTTGAAGGTTCAATCCTAATGTCACTCTGAGTCTCTAAAATCTACTGACTTTAATCGACAGAATTTACCATCAATGGATTGAAATCCTCCCCATCCCCATCCTGGACAAAAGTGAAGGAAAAGAAAAGTTATAAGATAGTTTGCTGCACTTTTATAAAGAACCTAATTAACGATGTAACTGCAGGATCTCACATCTCCAGCTCCCATACTACATGTTGAGGAGTTCAGAATCTAGTTCCTTCATACATGGATGTTGATGGTAGAGTATAACTCTCAACTTAAATCTTTTCTCACAGCCGATTCGCTAGAAATTAAGAAAATCGAAAATGAGACTGAAGGAAACAGAGATTAGAGAAGGGTTCCTTCTATTGAAACACTTTGACATGGATCTAGACCAAATAAATAAATATTGATACAAAAAATAAGAAGTTATCACTAGACAATTCGCTCAATCACTAACCAAAGAATGAACTAGATCTTAACCCACCTAAATCACTCCTAAGTTCTATGTCCTTAATAAGGTACCCAATTATCAATCCTAAGACATCTAATTGGGCTATCTTGGATGGGCTGCGAGCCATTTGGAAAAGTTGTTGATAGTCTTGGAGTTTGATCAACAGTGGATGTTTGCAGCATATTGGCATCTCCGTGTACAGCATTCAGCCAAAAGTTTAAAATAAAAAGGGAAGGTTTCAGTTCAGTGAATTAAAGGTTTTCACATTACACAGGAGTCTTCATGGGTAAACTTTCCAAATTGTTTTTGTACGTTTACTTGGTAGAATAGATGCCCAAAGTATTTATTTGACTTAAGAATTCGTTTATCATTTCATAACAAAGTCGCTGTGGCAATCCTAGTTTATTCGCCATTCCCATAAGTATTGGGCGAGTAATTAAGTTATTTTAGAAACATAATCTTTAAATATTACTAAAATCAAAACTTCCATGATGAAGTGACTTATTTTTTATTTAGGACTACTGTCAGTCAAAAATCCTATACAAAGGGACTGTAATCCCATTTCTACATATAGTTGTGTAACAGAAATTGAGTTCATTTTAACATGTTTCAAGAGTGATACACAAATATTTATTCTTTAGTCTTGAGTGTTTTAGAATCGTTGAATAAATGCCTTTAAAAGAGTGATTTAAAGGGTTTATTGATTCAAGAATCAATACACAAGAATCAATACATTCTTCAAGGAGTGACTGAGTATAATGAAACTGTCACTCTATCTTTTGGATTAAGGTTGATTTTATTTGGCCTAGATCCATATCACTTTTGATACCAAAAAGGAAGAACAAAATACCTACCTCGCTGAATTTTCCCAAACATTTCAACTCTAAACTCAATGAGCTTGTCACACTTGCTTTCAAACATTTTCCTCATCAAAGTGAAATGCAGTGCTTAGTTTTTTTTCCTCCCATTATACTGATGTTCCAATATTCCCTTTTTCTAGCTTCTAAAACACTAAATTAATAATGAAAAGGAATATTTTACCACACTTGAAGTGGAGCACCCACTCCAAACCTTAACGTAAAAACAAAAGTTTTATTGGTTGAAGGATAAACAAATGAAGTACTGGATTTTATCACAAATGTGCAAATAAATAATTTCATACAAGCCAAGTAGCGATAATGTAAACGGGGCAGCTATTTTGGTCATTCCCGTTTCCGGGGTATTGTTTCCAAATTCCAATGCACATGGAAGCTGAACCTCCCCTATATTTTCATTTTATCCATCATATCCTCCCAACATTGATCAATTATCATCTATTCTAATCATACTGGTCCAAATTGCTGAGAAATGACAAATTCATGGACAATATGGTGATATAATAGTTCCAGATAAATAAAATAAAGGTATATTGTGTTCAAAGGTAACCTGGATGAAGAAAATGGCAATGGGGCTTCCTCTTAGACAAGATAATCGAACATATCTACATGGAGTATAATTCAAGGAATAAGTCATATCTCGTCGAGGTGCTTCACATCGTGGACGAACCTTCACAAATGTCTCTGGCTGCTTTCAAAGAAAGTAAAGGAAATTAGCTATCAATTGTTGAAAGTGGCACCTTATTATGTGGAAAAGGCCACAAGAAACAGACTTCAACTAGATTTTCTTTACAGCCATAAGCATTCTTGACAGCATCAAATACAACAGAAAAACATCAATGATTCCTAAATTCATATACATACAAGAAACTCAACCTTGAGAAACTGTCCTTTTTCCCTTCATGTATAAGTCAAGAACAGTATTAATGGACATGCACACTAGAGAATTCACCAGGATACATTCACTATTGATTTCTATCAATCTTGAAGACTAGAACATTACCAGATAAACAACAAGTCAACAACCATGAACAAACTATCCAAGGAAATTTACTATTAGAGAAGTGGGGTGATTTTAGTATGTATACAGAGAATACAAGGTATATACACAGGGGATTATCACATCATGTCCATAGTGGCTTTGACATTACATATCCAAACACTATCATCTATTACTTCAAGCTGTAAACCTTGTAACGTAAGCCTGCTGAAACTTCCCACTCCAGAACAGACTTATTGTGAATCCGTATATGAGATAAAAGGCACGGTTCCTGCAGACAATACAGAAAACCATTACATCTTGGAACACAATGGTAAAATTTCTAATATGGAAGTCAGGCACTTGGTTGAAAAACAACATAACTTTGCATACACTCTGATACAAACTCTGAATGGTTCATGCTCATAGCACAGCGACAAAATTTCAGAAATTCAGATAAAAAGACGTAAAAAGAAAAACAACAAATCTATTATGCAGTGTATATATGATTTTAAGGAAATGACCAAAAGGAAAGAAAGGGGGGCTACATAAATAAGGGTTCTCATCACCTCATGACCTATGTTACTAGGACTCTTTATTTGACCTTAAGCACCCGTTGGATGCTCGACATTCCTACATGGGTATGGAAACTTGGACACTTCATTTTGGTCGAAAATCATGAAAAAATTTCGTAAAATAGCAAAGTTGGACACTTGGACACGTTCCCACACCCAACACCCATACTCGAGTCTAAGTAACATAGCTCAAGATCATCATATGTTAAGGATATTAATGATTATGCAAAAAGAACTACCAGGTGAAGGCGATTTTCCAGTTTCAAGCACAATTGATTCTCCTTGCACGTCATGGACTCATGGCAGTCCCCCACCTCCCAAGCAAACTAAATCCAGTCTCACATCAATAAACCTAAATTGATTACTGCCTGGCTCTTCCTTTCTTCCTAAACCATGAAAAATAAATGTTCATCACATGAGCAATCAATAATCCTACCATCAATTTCTATTCATCCATATATACTAGAGTAAAGTGGAATCCACTCTCCTAAATATCGTTCCCAAACATATTAGGATTTCACTCGATTACTAAACACGCTATAATCTAATTACTCATTAATCAACAACTGTTTGCATTGGCAATCAGACCTTAGTTCATTAAGTAACACCCTATTTCAAATTACTACATTCAAAATCATAAATGAACATATAAATACTCAATTCGTCCCGTAATAATTAATATAACCGCGAATAGCTCCGGTATTACCTAGTAATTTAACAAATTGCATAACAAAACCACAGTAATTAAAAAATTAACTGAACCAAATTCATCTTCCATTAAAAAAAATTACACAATCAAACAAGCGCATTAAATAATTCAAACAGATGCAATGCAAAATTGGAAGAAGAAGAGGAGAGTACATTGAGTTCAAGTAAGATCCACTCCTTAGTATTGGTACCAGTAGACCAGTAATTGCGGAGGTCGGCGTCCAGGACATGGACGGCTTTCTGAGCGGATGTTTCGCGAGACATAGCTTTGACTTTGTATGTTAGTGGCTTCGCCTTTACGCCTTCCGACTCCGTCTCCATTTTGTGGCCGGAGGACTGCGCTAGTGTTGGGTTTGGGTTTTCGATTTCAGCTCGCCTGCGTTTGCTGTAGTTTCGCCCAGTGATTGGGGGAAATGGGACAACTAAGCGAGACTCCGGGGTACTTTTATAGAGATAGACTGATTTTACTACTCCCTAGGGTTTCATGTTAGTTAGTTTGGTTTATTTACGAGTACATCTGGTAATGCGCGTGTTCAAGTGGGTGGGGGTCCGGGCTCTTAACCGATCCGTTTATAAAAGGGTCTAATTAATAATAGGTTTAATGGGTCGGTCTTTAAAAGGGTCATGTTTTATTGGGTTTTTAATGGGTCAAGTCGGGTCAATAATGAGTATAAGGTAACGAATTATTTCCACTTACTTGCCGATGATCCACTACCAAAGATTGGAGGTGATACACGTAAATTATTCCCTTCTATAGATAAAAACTATACTCTTTTTGGACGGCCCGGCCCGACCCGGCCCGTTATATATCTCCTTTGGCCCGACCCGTTTGGCATCTTTTTTGACCCGCCCCGCCCATTCCGGGCCTAACCCGCCCAATGCACAGGTCTATGCCTTGCTACTTCATCAATGATCAAATGTATGATGTTATATTATAAACTAATGACATTGAATTCGAATTATAATGATTGTTAAATTTTTCACTTAAACTTTATCTATTAATTCACTCAACAATCTTAAGTCGATTTTTGTTTGGAAAATGTTTAAATATTGAGTGAGTGTTAACCTATACATTGACAATTAAATTTCATTTAATATTTACAAAGTAAAGATAATAATTCCAGAGTCGTGTATTACGACAAATATAAAGGTTCATTAAAGGCAATATATGTCATAAAGGCCAAGGGTTTAAATTGGCTTAGACTTTTAATAAAATCATCTATCCTAATACCTTTAGGATGGTGTACCCTAGGGACAATCTAGTAAATATACACATAACTTTAAAGGATAGAAGTGTAAATTCCATTTATTTTAAGCTATTTGCAGGGTTGTAGGCTTGTATCTCCAATGTTCTCTCTTTTATTTATTTGCAAAATCGTAGCTCCACAACTCTCTCTTTGTTCTTTTGCCTAACAATTTGCAAAGCTTCACACGGTAATTTTTATTCATTTCTAGCTGATTTAGCTTCATATCATAACATAATTTGTAGTTTATAGGGTTTGTATCTTCGGATTTGATATTTTGTTCAATTTCATACCAAAAACGCATACAAAAAATTCAAACTCACACAAGAATTAAACGATGGTGACATTCCATTTGAGAATGACACGAAAATCAACATTTATGGTCTACATTTAGGTATTTATTATAATCAATAATACTTTTGTTAAATTTATATCATAACAAAGTGTAATCAAATAATACTGCGTTGTCGATGAAGAATCAAATCTTGGTATTTATACTCATAAATTTAATATCTCATTAGTAATCTTATATTTCAACTTATATATGGTCGACGAAAAAAATCACATCCTTATGGTTTTTTATTTTTTTTTGTAACCTTAATTAATGTTTTTTTAGCAATCTTCTAGTCAGTGAATCATGCATGTTCCCACCATTTTTTCTTTTTAGATTTTTTTCTTTTTTCACGAAAGAAAAACCCCGATCTTTTGAGAAATATTAATATTGAATTAGAATTGATATAGAAAAAGAGGCAATATTAAATATTAAATATCATTAAGATTCTATAAAATAATTTAAATTAATCGAAAAATAAGAATAGATTATATTAAAAAATAATGTAAGTGAGTTGAGCATTAAATAAGTAGTAAAATTTCTAAAATTTATGACATTGAACAATTAAAAAATCAACCAATGAGCTACATATCACATAGATAGCGATCCTAACCAAACTTTTTCAACCAATCACAATATTAAACTAAAATAGAAGAATTCCAAATGAGAACAATATTTTGAAATTTCCGGATGGGGAAAATGGGAAGAACAAAAAAGAACAGAAGGAGTAATAACTAATTCAATAAAGGATTAAGGATTGAAAAACACTCTTTTTCTAGTAGTGCTAGATGTACAATTATACCATCTAGTAGACTAGCATTATTCTAAATTTTCCTTATTCATATGATCCATGCAATATAAGAGTTATAAGTTTCTTAGGCCTGCTTGCCATAAGTTAAAAATTTAGCCCAAATGGTTTTTGGCCTATGACTGATAGGTTGACTCATACAATTTATAGTCCGATCGTATTTGTAGTTAAATAAATTACTACTTACTTCACAATGTAACAAAATATAAAATATTACAATCCAATTACTAAGATAATAAAAGTCCACGAACTAAAGGCTCATATAACATGATATGCCCCGCACTTAAGCTCCCTAGCCAAGTTGATATCTATTATCTTTCCCATTCCTCATTTTGAGTCGCACTTGACTCGTATTTGCGGTTGCCTACTAGGCCATGCTGATATCATCATATTGAGTCATCCTCTAATGCACTACTTTAGTCAAGCTTACCAGACCTAATGTCATCTCTATCTGCATCACTGCATGTGTTGATGAATTTTTCATACTGCGTGATTATGAATAAACACAAAGTTATTAGTTTAATAATCCCATCAAGAAAACGGCCTAGAGGCTATAGATAACCACTAAGAGTTTCCCTAATTTTAAGGTCCAGCCTACACATAAAAACAAACAAAAATACAATATAACAAAGCCCTAATTACATACTTGGTTGACTAATCAAACTCCCATCACGCATCTCACTGCGCTCTCCTCCATTCACTTTTATCAGCACTGATTCTCTGTTACAGGCCACTCTTCACTCTCACAGACATCTGCCCCCACAAAAATGCTTGCTTTAAATCTGCTACCCTCTTTATCCCTCACTCCCCTCAAATCTAAACCCTTCAAAAACCCCACCGTTCTCCCTCCCATCTCCACTCTCAAACTCAGAGCATCCAATGAATACCTACCCAATCCCTCAAATCTCCCAATCCCGTTCACCAAGTCATCAAAGTTTCCATCTTTCCCCTCAAAACCCAGATCTCGTTTCCTCATCCCACCCTCATCCTCCACCTCCCCTGAATTGACACCCTGCAATGAATCCAATCCCAACTCCAAAACCCTCAAACTTGCCCTTGTTTTTGGGTTATGGTACTTCCAAAACATAGTCTTTAACATCTACAACAAAAAAGTGTTGAACATTTTCACATTCCCTTGGCTCTTAGCTTCATTCCAACTCTTTATTGGTTCAATCTGGATGCTATTTCTTTGGTCCTTCAAGCTTCAACCTGCCCCCAAAATCACCAAACCCTTCATCATTGCCCTTCTTGGGCCTGCCCTTTTCCACACCATTGGTCATATCTCAGCTTGTGTATCCTTCTCCAAAGTGGCAGTCTCATTCACTCATGTCATCAAGTCCTCTGAGCCTGTTTTCTCTGTTATCTTTTCCTCATTCCTAGGAGAATCATATCCGGTTTCGATATGGCTTTCAATACTCCCCATTGTTTTCGGATGCTCCCTCGCCGCTGTCACCGAGGTTTCCTTCAATTTGCAAGGGCTCTGGGGTGCTTTGATTAGCAATGTGGGGTTTGTCCTAAGAAATATTTACTCAAAGAAGAGTTTACAAAGCTTCAAAGAGGTTGATGGGTTGAATTTGTATGGTTGGATTAGCATAATCTCATTGTTTTACTTGTTCCCAGTTGCCTGTTTTGTGGAGGGGCCACAATGGGTTCAAGGGTATCACAAAGCAATTGAAACCGTTGGAAAGCCAATGACACTGTATGTCTGGGTTCTGTTATCTGGTGTGTTCTATCACCTTTACAATCAGTCATCATATCAAGCATTGGATGAGATTAGCCCACTTACGTTTTCTGTTGGCAACACCATGAAGAGGGTGGTTGTCATAGTGGCCACCGTCTTGGTCTTCAGAAACCCTGTTAAGCCTCTGAATGCTCTAGGATCCGCCATCGCTGTTCTTGGAACTTTCTTGTATTCACAAGCAACTGCAGCTCAGAAGGCCAAGAAGAAGCTTGAAGGTGAGAAGACTAGCTAAGAAAAAGTAATTGACATTTTGGTTGCAACAATATTTGATAAAGTTGTTTTTGACAATGTTTACTTATGTTGCCTATTTATGCCATAGCTTGTAGGATCGTTTATTTGATTCAGACCAACACAATTAGAATTTTGTTTCTCTTCATGATCTAGTCTGGGTACCAAATTTGTTGAATCTTGTATTGGTAGGTGCCGATGTGACATTGAAATACTTGATGGCGGTGCAAAATTTTAGTTTTGAACTCTTGATTAGAAAGAACATAATTGAATGATCAAACATTCTTTGGGAGTTAGGGATCAGGCTTTATAGTTGAAAACCCTGCGACAATCTTTTGAACATTCTCCAATCTTAGTAACAGTGATGAAGCCATTGCAGACATGCAATATTCACCAACATTCCAAATTACATTTGCAATCTGCATAGATCATGGCTTGCGCATAGGCGGGACGATGAGAATAAATTGCTTTTGATTGAATAAGGAATCTCCATCAAAAGTAACAGATATCCCGTGAAAAGATAAAGAAAAGAAATCATTAAGTACTGGATAGACAAGTGAATTTATGCACATAGAGCAAAAAGTTCCTAAAAAACTAAAACAAACGAAACAAAAAATGTGCCTGTGGCCTAGTAATCAAGCTGGCTGGCCTAGTAATGTGCCTCTGGGATCCGCCATCGCTGTTCTTGGAACTTCTGCATCTTTAACTCATTGCTGGTAAATAAAATGTGCATTAGGCAGGTTTCAATGACAATATTATGTTCTCTTCTGGTAAATACGTCTGTACACTTTAGCACCTTCAAGTTCAGCATGAATCTCTCTCTCAGTCCTAATCCCCATAGGATTATTCAGAAGCCAACCATCAGGATCACAACCAAAATTAGGGTCTATTGCATCAATATGTAACATATCTGACACAACATCAAACTGATTTCTCATGTCAACTGCCACTTCATGTACATCAGACTGCACAAAAACCTGTTATTAATCAACCACAACAATGTCAAAACTCAAAACCTGTTATTCAGCAAAGCATGGAAATCAGAAACCAAGCATTTGACTAAAAGAGTTCATTCAATCTACCACTATTCTGTACAATAAACTCTCAATGTTCAGTGATATAGATTCCAGGCTAAGAAAATGATCTTTTGAAGGGACTTAAAAAGCAAAGATAACAAATTGGTAGTGACTAGAATATATGTGTAGGTGAATCCTAGAGATATCTCCAATCAGCTAAGATTAGAAGAGTAAACCCTTGCCAAAACTCTTTAATTAATTCATTGGTTGCCACCATTTACCAAAAGAAGAACCCTGACCAACACCAAAAATCCAAAAAAATAAGAGGAAAAAAAACACGGGGAGAGAAAAGGGAGATGAAAGTTGATCAAAATCTAGACACTTTTTGTTCATAATCCTACTTTCGGGTTTTGTTTATAGACCAGCTTTTGGTTGCTGTCAAATTTGTCTTGAAGAGCAGAAGAAGCAGAAGTGCTCCCATAATGTGCAGAACCCAGGTATCTCAGTATCTGCAGCAGGGTCAACCTCCACCATAAAGTTCTCCCACAGCTTAGAAAGCTACCTTCCAAGGGTTGAGAAAGGAAAACTAAAGACTAGAGATGTGTAGCATGAACTGACGAAGAGGATGGAAGTAATATGCACAAGTATTTTTGATTAATTAACATATTCCAAGCAAACTAGTTTTGCATTGAATAAAAAGAATTACACGTTCCAAGACAAGTTTCTTCCGTGATACAGAAGTTGCCATCACCCTGAATTTCCCCTGAGGTTTACGTAGAAATAATGAGAGCGAGTTGAATATACTACAAATCAGGTTATGGTTAGGATTCAGGAATCTAGGCCATTGAGATGATAAAAGATTATGAAATAATAACCACTGTGTATGGTGCATGAGCTAGGCTAGACAATTCTTACCTGTCCACCTGATGTCAGATTATCCACAATAGAATCAACCAGTGGCTTCTGCAAAACCCTTCTTTTATGGTGCCTTTTTTTAAAGTGAGGATCTGGACACTGCAATCAATAACAGATTATGTTCACTAAGAAACAACTCTTTCACAGCAGAAAATATCACGACATTTGCACTAAGATGAACGCACCAGGATTGAAACCAACACCAATGGTCCAGGATAAGAGGATATCAACTGCTGGAAAGAAATGGTAGCATTGGCAAACATGAAATGTCTGAAGCATACATAAGCACAATTAGTCAGTGAAAGACAAAATATTTTTATCAGAACAACAAAAAATCTCAAAAACATGCCAAAGAGTCTCACGCATTAGAAAGGCTCAGCTCCTTTGCCCAAATATTAGCCCGCTTCGCCAACTGCACATCAAAAAAATTTCGCCAGATCATCAAACATCCATCATGTTCAATAAGATGTAGCTAAAACAAGAAAGTTCAAAGAAGTAGCCCAGATAATTATTCCCATACTTTTTTCCGTATTTCTAGTCCCAAATAATTATTAGAACCATTCCTTTTGGCTAGCCACAAGAGAAATCTGCCACTACCTGAAAATTTCTATGATATCAGGCACTAAAACATAAAGTACTCACAGTAAATTAAACAGCATCCATGTAAATGATACATGACATATATTGGAAATACCCCAGAGAAAAATTGCTAATTACGAAATTTTCTCCCTCAATCAGTGCAAGGTTGATCCATGTCTGTCTAACACTATAATCAGTCATCTCTCGTTTAATAGGAAAGTGAACAAATAATACACAAGCACAAAGTTTGAAAACTTTCTGCCAGACAAATCATGGTGCTATATGGCTGTAGTAAAGCAAAAGGGCCTAACTGATGCTTAGATGTAAACTGGCAATAATTATGAAAACTGCAAGTCTGCAACAAAAAATGTAGAGAAAGCAACCTGCAAGTGTCACCGACTTAAAAAGGTGATAAATATCTAATTCTAGGTCTTCCAAAATTAAGCTTTAGTCCATCCGCTTCACTTCAATTTGATGTTTCATCTCATCTAAAGTCACTCTAAAGTGTCAATATTTGCCAACACAGTGAACCTAGGAACCACATTGGCCTATTGTAGTGCTTGAAAAATAGTGACTTGTCAAAAATGTTAAACTCTAAACCGATGTAAAGGGAACATCACATATTCTCATACAATACTCTAGCCAATACAGTGCTGGAATCAAAGTATCAAACCAAAACAAAACACACAAGATAAACACATGTAAAAGATATGCACTCAATACCACATCCAATGTCCACCATAAGAGGCAAAGAGTCGTCCCTAAACACACCATTCCAATCATGCACTATTGCTGGAACCTATCAATTATCCATAAAACTACTTCAATTCTCTCAAAACCCCATCAATTAAAAAGACAACATTAATCAAAAACAAGCTTAACACTTACAGAAAATGCTAAACTAAGAGGATTAACATGCTGGCGAATCCGAATGTGACCCACCTCCTACACCTCAAAATCAACACATAAAATCACATTAATCAGTCTATACAATACAAATAGAAGGTTTCACATTTCAATAAAAAGAAGTGATTTTGAATGTGGGGTTTGTGAAAAGGGAAAAACCCACGTCACAAAATAAAAGCAAGAAATTGCAAACGAGGCGTTGTGGAAGAGAAGAACCTCGCAAATAGGAGGAAGATTAAGGTCAGCATACTCTAAAGCAACAAGATTAGGGCTTCTGATTGCATCAGTAGCACTACTACTGACGCCATTTTCTTGGAGACTGATAACATCAGATAAATTTGTGGCTTTAGTTTGATACTTTTGAGAAGCGGTGCTGAAATTAAAGATGGGATATTGAAGTGGGTAATGATGAAGACGATTATTGTGGATTGGAGACAGAGAAAGTAAGGATGTGCGAATGCAAGAAGCAACTCTTGCTGCTGATTTTGGTAAGAACATGTTGTTGTAGTTGTTGGAATGGGAATGGGAATGAGAATTGGTTTGGGCAAAACGTGAATCTCTGTAGTATTGTCTGGATTAGATGATAGACAAGAATTGGCCTATGGGATCCTCCGTTGGCCTGGTTCTCTCTGGGCTTTGACTAACTTTTACTTATTTGTTCGTTCTTTAAAAAATATTTCCCCGGCCTCCAGCGATATTCACTCTTAAGTCTCAAGGACGGTTAGTTGTAGCACAATTTGGGACTCATGATCTCAACCCCGTTCACTTGCTTTTTTTTTTTTGGTCAAAGAAGCATAATTCATAAATTACCAAAGTTTTAGGTTTCTAAGGTATAACAGGCTTGCTCTAGCTACCAATTCAAAGAAGCATTATTCACTAATTAACAAAGACAAAATGTTCCCAATTCTTTTCATTGTTCCAGTGTATGCCTGTGAAAATAGCTAGTCATTCAGTAGTTGTGCACATGTAGCATAGGTCTTTAGACTAAATCCTCCTGCCCATGACCCACCCATTTAGAGTCTCTGCATAAACCAGCCAGTCCCACTTAGAGAGAATCGAGGAAGGGAGAAAGTATGCGTGGAGGTTGAATTTGAGTGAATTCACAGGAGGGGGCTGCCATGGGTTGGGTTAAGTGTTCCCGGGTGAGGAGATGGTATTGGAGTAGGCACACTGGGGGTTTAATGATCTTTGGAATACACCCTTTGACTCCTGCCAATGCAAAAGGAAATTGCCAGCAGGGCACTGAATCAAAGGGCCTTGAAGAGGAAGAATTGTCATGATTTCATGAAGCCATTGGTGTAGGGGGTGTATTGATTACACTCAGATCTATCTCACTGAAGCCTGAAGGTGTTAATTTGTGTCTAAGGTTGCTTTCAAAGCTCGATTGATTGGATTTGGTATCTCTTGGCCAATGGTGAACACCTATGAATATAATACATCCATAATGCGGATATGATTTATGATGATCCAAGGTTGAGAAGCTTCACTGAGTACTCAAACAAACTTAAAACTGCCCCCTGTGAGGACAGTGGAGTAGTGGACCATGCAAGTGATGCAACCTCTGAAATATTCAAACTATCGCCTTGAATTTCTGCTTAAAATTTATATAATTCAGAATCTGGGACTGTGTGATTCTTGATATTTACTGCAATTAGCATATTTTCAGGTCACTCTTCGTTATTTTCTTCAGATCTTGGAAAGTCGGGAGTTTTTCAGCGATTAATGGGTCAGATTTTGGACAAACTACAAGGTAATAGTATCACTCTTTAAATCATTGTTAAGCGCTGAATTAGTGATTTTTGTGAGAATTACATGGCAAATGGATTTGTGAGAGCATACTCTATGAAAAAGGAGTAACCATTCTCATATAGTATGCTTTATTGCTTACATTTGATGTAACTATGTGACCGTGTGAGTTGTCCAAGTGGTGCAATTTTGATTACCTTGTTCTAGTAGGGACGTAGGGTGAAACTTGTTTAGTTCATCTAATTTTCTTGAAATAAAATTATTTTTGTTGATTAAACTGATTTTAACTAAATGAAATTGATTTTTACTGTTGTTTTCTATGCATGATACTACTATATTTATTGATTAAAATCGATTTTTACTAATTGAAGTGTATTTTTACCGATTAAAATTGATTTTTACTGATAATTATGCTTTTACAGTGAACTGAACAACGCGCAAGTGGGTTCTTGTACTGCCAATTGGTTTTGAAATGGAATATACGCAGTCCAATATTTGCCATCATTAGTATTTTCAAGTTCACTTATTAATTACCTAGTGTAAGGTGTAACCTTTACACATTTAACACGAGGTGTAGACGGGAAGTAGAAGAGAGAATTGTATAGACTTTTTCTATATACTTGAAAATTTGTGAATTGAACTTGTGTAGCAATTATTTGAACTTACCCGCACTTTTTCCAGAGACTTGTCTAGGGTGAAAGAACCCCGAATACTTTAATTTGTATGGGATGGAGTAGTTAATTATTAAATATTTGATATAAATGACTACTATTTATTGGAATGGATTTCAGAAAACGCTTGAGTGACAAAAAGGGTTGAATGAAATGCTATTTCAGGACAAATGTATTAATCCCTTTGCCCTCGAACTTCATAACGGCTACTTGAAATGTATTTATCTGTGTTTTTATTTACTTGATTACTATATGTACCCTGGTGATGGAGTCACATTGCCATCCTGCACAGGTAAGGAATGGAGGAAGAACAAGATCAGGAAGATAACGGACAGAGTATTTGATCGTATACAGAGTCAGACTGGAAGTGTCACACTGTCGTTTGAAGAGCTGTATATAGCTGTCTTGATTGTTTACAAGTGAGAAGTTCTTTCCTTTACCTTTATCAAAGCATAGTAACAGCGCTAGTATGGCTTCCATGATAACAAAATGGTACAAATGCCTTGCTGTTGCAGTGATATCAATAAGTACTTACCAGGGCCACACTTTGATCCCCCGACAAAAGACGAAGTCAGAGGCTTGATGCAGGTACTTTCAGCTTTGTCACACAGATTTTCCTTCCTGGAATTCCCAATAACATTTGTGTCAAGTCTTTGTTCTTTAACCATCTTCTGAAACTTGTGTGTTCTTGTTTCCATCTTTAGTTATTTCACTTTTTTAATTCTGAATTGAACTTGGGTAACCCTTATTTGAACATATATTTCTGGCAATTTATTTCTATAGGGTGAAGTAAACAGACACAACAGAAAATAAGACCATCTAAACTTGAATCTCGTCTCCAAATTGATTCACAGTAATATCTATGTCCTACTTTATAGTTTAAACTTTAATTGAACATCGAATTCGGTTTAGTACAATAAAAGTTTCTGGTTTGAAATTGGTCTGTCTGCTTAGTCTGAACTTCAAATGCTTGAATCTTTCAACGACATTCAGCTGTCAGCAATACTTACCGGCCCTTTTTTTAAAAAAAAAAAAGTTTAATAGTTGGCAATATCTGAATTGCAGAAGTGTGACATCAATCTGGATGGGGAACTCAACCGAGAGGAATTTGTGAAATTCATGCAGGAATCGACTGCTAAGACATTTAACACGGTGAGCCAGGGACTGATCATCAGTCTAGTGGTGGCACCAACAGTAGCTTTAGCGACTAAGAGGGCAACAGAAGGTGTCCCTGTAATAGGGAAAGTGGTGCAGAAGTTGCCAAATTCAATTTATGCATCCCTTGTTACTCTTCTTGTGGTTGCACTCCATAGCACTAGCCAGGGATACTGATGATGACTAGTGGTTGTCGTTAATTAGCGTCTGGCCTTATTTATAAATACAGAAATAGTATTTTTACCTCTATTTTATCTTCTCTCAGCCCCAAGTAAAGCTTACGAGGGATGCGAAAAATAATAAACAATAATTATTGCTGTGCAAACCACAAATTGATTGTGTATTATCTGCCTTTTCGGCTTTTGCAAAAATTGCATACTGCCTAAATTTCATATTGTAAGATGGTGATTCTGCTAACTCAAAGCACGCGTTTATCCTTCCAACAGGCTGTTTGCAATGGCTTATCACCGTTCAGTATGATTCACTGATCACTGCTGTTGCCAAGTTTAGTTCTTTGATTCTTCTGCTTGTTCAATCATTGCCAGTATACAACTTTGGCCACTCCCCCAAGACCTCAAATCCTATAAAAGCCACTCAAACTACAACTTATCAGTTGAGTTGGCCAATTTACTAAAGCTACGTTCCCTTGTTCTATTTATTTCTTATCATATCCAATACCATAGTGACAATGATAATCTTAACTATACTCTGGTCTCTAAGCATCCATACTCTGTTTTTAAGATGCTTTGCATTTCATGAAATTTCGCCACCTAAACACTCCTTTGCCTTTGTCATACTATCTAATACTCCCTCCGTCTCTCAAAGATTGCCCCATTTCTATTTATAGAGTCAAAATTTAAAAATTTTGACCACAAATTCTCATCATGTTATAAGAAATAATATATTCAAGTAGGACCTTGTTGGATTCATCTCAATCTAAGTTTTTATAATATTTAGTTTTCATAATTTTTTGCCTTATGAATTTGGAGATAAAAACCGTTTAAAGTCGTGTCTTGGAGATCGCAGTTAAATGGAGCAATATTTGGGGATAGAGGGAGTACTTACTATTCCAGCCATCATAATCTTCAAGAGTAATAAAAATCCAAGTTAATATCTAGTTTTTCTCGCCTTTGACACAATACAAGTAACGTTCTGTGCTTCGCTCGGGATAAAAAAAAAAAATATAGTTAATTCATCTCTCCATCTAGACAAGACACATCTAGATTCAATCTAATCTTGGGCCTCTCGTCAAACAGAATACGGAGTACTAGTGTATTACACTACATTCCACAAATTACTTGAAACACTGGAGTGACTCGGGAGTCGGGACCGGACCATGATGCGCATTGTAAATTGGCTGAAGCCCAACTTAACATCATCATTAGCATATACCGTACTATTGTAGAGCGAAGTGAAAGATTGGAGTCAAGTAGACAAGTACTGTTCACAGGAAGGCGCCAAGCATACGGCAATGGCAACTGCGGCTTCATCTTCTTCCCGAACCTCCCCTTCATCGGACCCCAATATTTTACTTAGAGAGGTAACACTATCTTGTTTTCTCTTTCCAACTCATCTGATTATAGTCTCATCCGATGTTTAATCACTCCTCTATTTTCTGTAGATTAAACGTAACGAAGTTGCAATTGCTGAGCTCAACAGTCTACCCTCTTCAAGGGTTTGATCCTACTCTACTTCTATATTACTGTAACTTTGATAATGTTGTGAAATTTTCATGTCTTATTGAATTGGTGTTGTATTATTATACCTTAAATCATTATATTTATTACTTTACAGTTGCAGGGTATTTTTTGGATGAATTATAGATATTAATGACTGCTTTAGGTTTGAAGTTTTGGTCTGAATTTTTTGTCTGAATTATGTCGAGGTGACTAATTATTTATGACCCAAGTGGGTTAATTAAAAGAAATTGGTGCAGAAAAGAGAAGATTTATGTGAGGATTAGGAGGAGAAGGCAAAGGTGAATTGGCCAGTTGGGAATAGGCATGCATAATAAGAATGAATCCATATGATGTTCTCGATTGCATCATACACTATACTCCGTTTTTTTTTTCCTTTCCATTTGAAGGAAAAACCAAGACAATATTAAATATCATTAAGATTCTATAAAATAATTTAAATTAATCTATAAATAAAAATATATTCTATTAAAAAATTATACAAGTGGGTTGAACATTAAATAAGTAGTGGAATTTTTAAAGTTTATGACATTAAACAATTAAAAAATCAATCAATGGGTTACATATCCCATGGATAGTGATCGGAGCTAAACTTTTTCACCCAATCACAAATTTAAACTAAAATAGAAATATTCCAAATGAGAACAACATTTTGAAATTTCCAGATGGGGAAAATGAGAAGAACAAAAAAGAACGAAGGGAGTATCATATATTGAGGATTTACAATGATGGTAGTGGCCAAATCAATTGTGTACATTTGACGGTTCTTTTAAGACATACCCAGGTGTACCCAGAGTTGAAATGGGCTATTTGTTGCAGAATTATTGGCGTAGCTTTACAGCATGGAAGTCATACCGGGTATATCCTGGGTCTTAAGTTTTTACCTTGTAAGTAGCAAGGAAAAAGGAAGCATGGAAATCATATCCAAGTCATGGGTGAGAGTGTTTTCAGCCCCAGAAAAGTTTTAGTGCATAAGATGCACCTGTTACATTCATTTTAAGTCTAAAAGTTTGTAACTTTGGTGGGAACGCAAAGCAAGCTAGAAGTCTAGAATGCTTGACTTATTGAGCGCTTCTTCACAATTACTCCTGATAATGGATGTAGATATACCTTTTGTTATTGAATTTGTTATGCTCTTACTCATTCTTGTCAGTGGCACTGCTCATTTATTGCTGCTAGTTGTTTATGTTCTAAGAGGAAAGGGTGGTTTGAACTTTAAATCCTACTTGTCTCTTCAATATGAATGATTGTACTTTAGCTGTTCTTATAATGTTGTTGGGAGGCTTTGGAATTGAAGCTGGGATTATATGAACTAACCTTAGTGCTCAAAATTTGAAGGTTATGTTTCAAATAGAAGACGATGAAATATATGTGAAATGGAAGTTCCAGGTGGGCCCTTAAAAATGTTAAGATCATGGGGTGGTCTGAGTTTCCAGCTCCTCTAGTTAGGATATACATAATACAGTTTTTGGAACTTCCTCCTCGTTGCTTTCAGTTGAATGACGTATGGATGGTTGCATGGGTTAGTTGAGCATAAGGTGATGCTTGCAAGGAAAAAGTGACCAGTGCCAAAATACAACTAGGGGAGCAGGGAAGGATAAATAAAGTACTTATATCTGATTAGATCTTGGATAGGGGACAATTCTTAATTTTTCGGCTATTCCAGTGAAGAAAGTTGGATAATTACATAGTACAATGACTACTTGATATGCTATTACACAGACAGGTTCTTACTGCTTACTTTTTGAAAGGTTAATATAATATCCTTACTGAAGGATAAATATGATAGGCACCTCAGCAGACTATCAGTTAGGAGGAGGAAGGGTCTAGCAGTAGAGCAAGGAGAGATGATAAAGAGGTGAAGATAAGATGGAGGAACGTGGGAGCAAGAGTTGAGCAGGAGCAGTCACTCAAGTAGTAGTTACAATAGAGCAATGCTGTAATTATTATAACAGTAAAAGGGAATCTTACAGAGTTTGTTACAGGTTGTTAAGGTAGTAGTATAAAGAGAGAAAGCATTGTAAGAGAACATTATCAGAAATTAATACACAAGTTTATTCATGAGAGGCCCCCTACTTCTCGAATTTTAGGAATCTGTTGCTTCCTTTCTCTTGTTTATTGTGTGCGTGCTGCAATTGCTTCCCAAAATCAGCGAACCCTACCAATTTGGTATTAGAGCAGTTAGGTCTGTGTTATTGTTTTTACGTTATTTAAAAGAACAAAGGCTAAGATCAGAACCCATTCACAAAGGATGGATCAGCTAGAGGTTTACGTTATTTTGGTATCAATGGATACACCAGCGCCGGACATTAGGATTGTGGGAAGAGCTTAGATCTATGCTTCTGCGGCAATTTAGAGCAGTGTCAATGGGGTCGTTGTACGAACAGTAGATGGAACGGTGAGTGAATACACTCGACGATTTATCGAGCTAGTGGCGCCATTGGAGGGTATGACAGAGGAGGTCACCAAAGGGAGGTACATCACAAGGCTTAAGGACGAAATAAAAGTTGAGGTAAGGGTGTTGGGACCAAGGAACTTAGACCAAGCCATGGAGTTGGCTTTGAAGATTGAAGACAAGATCAGGTTGGGAGCTTCGCAAGGGATTTGGGCCCAATCCGCAGCGCTCCTTTCATCAGGTCCAGCAGAGTCAGTCCTCCAACGTGACAACTATAGGCCCCATATCCACTTTATCTTATCATTGCCATGCTCCTAATCCAACGGTGGGAAGCTACTCAAGTAATTCTCAAATCTCCTCCATTAACAATTACAAAAATGTTGGGAATGTTGTAACAAAATCTGGGGAAATCAGAAGGTTGAGTGAGAGGGAGATACTAGATAAGAAGGCGAAGGGTTTGTGTTTTCGTTGTGATGGAAAATGGAGCCTGAATCATCGCTGTAGTAGGAACCGTGTGTGCTTATGGCTCAGGGAGATGAGGTTGAAGAGTGGGAAAGGGGTGAGCCTAGAAGGGGTTACAGAAGAGATAGGTGAGGAAGTAGAGCTTGTAGCCTCACATCTATCCATCTCGTTGAACTCGGTTTTGGGGATAACAAACCCAAAGACACTCAAGCTCTGGGCTGGGTTGGAGATCAAGCGGTGTTTGTGATAGTGGACCAGGGGCCACACATAACTTCTTATTAAAGGAGGCTGTAGAACGTCTGGGAATTGAGGTATCGAGTACTCAATCTTTCGAAGTATCATTAGGCACCGGGGAGGCTGTTCAAGGGGAAGGAGTTTGCATATCTGTCACTGTCTAATTGCCAACCTGGAATTTGGATTTGATACTCGGTACACAGTGGTTAGAGAAGCTGGGTACAATGACAAATAACTGGAAAACACAGACTTTGAAATTCCAGGTTGAGGGTAGGACATTGACTTTGCAAGGGGATCCTTCATTAGGGCGTTCACTGGTATCTTTGAAAGCAATGGTGAGGACGTTGAGGAAGGCGGGACAGGGGTACTTAATTGAGTTCAATCAGATTAGCAATGAGAAGGCATCGGTGAAGGAGGAAGTACCTGAGTTCTTGGAAGAAATCCTCGATAACCGGAGGAAAGTGTTTGAATTGCCTTTGGGGCTACCTCCTAGGAGGGATCATTGCTATAGTTCTGAAGGAAGGCACGAACACAATAAGTGTGAGGCTGTATAAGTATCCCCATACACAGAAGGATGAGATTGAAAGATTGGTCCATGGCATGCTTAAGGCTGGTATCATTCAACTGTCCTCGAGCCCATTTTCAAGCCTAGTTCTGCTAGTCCGAAAGAAAGACGAGTCATGGAGATTTTGTATCGACTATAGGGCTTTAAACAAAGCAACTGTTCCGGACAAATTTCCCATACCTGTCATAGAGGAGCTGCTAGATGAGTTGAGGGAAGCTACCATATTCTCGAAACTCGATTTATAATCGGGTTATCATCACATAAGGATATGTAAGGAGGATATTCCAAAGAAAGCTTTCCGAACACACGAAGGGCATTACGAATTTCTCAGTAATGCCATTTGGTCTCATGAATGCCTCGGCAACTTTTCAGGCTTTGATGAATGCAATCTTTAAGCCATTCTTGTGGAGGTTTGTTTGTCTTTTTTGACGACATCTTAATTTATAGTAAAGGGGTAGAAGAGCATCAACTACACGTGGTCCTGTCCTAGACATACTGGCCCAAAACTCCTTGTATGCAGATCGAAGTAAGTGCGAATTTGGCAAGGCAGAGATATCATACTTAGGCCATATAATTTCTCACATGGGTGTAGCTGTGGATCAGTCTAAGATCGAGGCTATGTTGGAGTGGCCAGTACCAAGAAATCTCAGGAGCCTTAGGGGATTTTTAGGCCTTACTGGGTATTACCGGAAGTTCATTTCGGGTTATGCCTCCATTTTGGCGCCCCTAACTGCCCAGTTGAAGAAGGATAGTTTTTGTAGGGTCACCTGAGGCAACGCTAGCCTTCAACCAGCTCAAGGAGGCCATGACCAAAGCCCCCATCTTAGCCTTGCCAGACTTCCAGGAAATTTTTGTGGATGAAACGGATGCCAGTGGATTCAGTGTAGGGGCAGTGCTCTTGCAACATGAACACCCCGTGGCATATTTCAGTGAGAGCTTGGCGAGGTCAATCTATGAGAAAGAGCTCATGGCCATTGTGATGGCAGTGCAAAAATGGAGACACTATCTCTTGGGGAGGAGGTTCACTATTAGGACTGATCAACAAAGTTTAAAGTTCCTAATGCAACATAGGGATGTTGGCTATGAGTATCAGAAGTGGTTCAGCAAGTTGCTTGGCTACGACTTTGAGATTTGTTATAGAACAGATACTTCTAACAGAGTAGAAGATGCTCTCTCTCGGGAGTTTGTTGATCAGGTTGAGCTGGGAACACTGACACTAATTAGTAGCAGGGAGTAGCTTGGGAGGAAATTAAGAAGTGCATAGACCTTGATCCTTTCATTGCATATTTAAAGAAGAATGTAGAGCTGTATAAGCCTTTGCCCAAGAGCTATTCATTGGAATATGGAGTCCTCAGGTATAAAGGTAGAGCGGTGGTGCCTTCCACTTCCCCAATTGCTAAGACTTTATTGCCAAATTTTCATAACTCTCCTATCGGAGGGCACCTAGGTGATTTCAAAACCTATAAGAGGTTAGCTATGGAGTGGTTTTGTTCAGGTATGAGAAAAGCCATAAGTATGTTCAGAGCTGTGAGTTATGCCAACAACAAAAGTATTCTACACTTTCCCCTGCTGGCTTGTTACAACCCTTGCCTGTCCCAGTTCAAATATGGGAGGATATCTCAATGGATTTCATTGAGGGCTTGCCGAAGTCTAGGGGATGGGATGTTGTTTTGGTGGTCATTGACTGGTTTTCTAAGTTTGCACATTTCTTGGGGTTGAGCCATCCTTATACGGCAAAGACAGTGGCAAATATTTTCATTAGGGACGTTGTCAAGCTTCATGGGTTCCGTTTGACGATTGTGTCAGACAGAGACCGTGTATTCATGAGTATCTTTTGGTCTGAACTCTTCAGGATTCAAGACACCAAGCTCCATAAAAGTAGCGCTTATCACCCTCAGTCTGATGGGCAGACAGAGGTAGTCAACAGAAGTCTGGAAACCTACCTAAGGTGTTTTATTAATAGGGCACCTAGGACCTGGGCCCAATGGCTCCCTTGGGCACAGTTATGTTACAACATGGCTTCGCATTCTTCTCTGGGCTGCACTCCCTTCAAGGTAGTCTATGGCAGGGAGCCACCTTCCCTGCTAAGATACGACCGGGGGAGTACTAATGTGCAGACATTAGAGAGCACTTGATGGAGAGAGATGCTATGTGAGATGACTTGAGGGCTCATCTTTTGAGGGCACAACAGAGGATGACAGCCCAGGCAAACAAACATAGAAGGGAAGTTCACTTCATGGTAGGGGATTATGTTTATCTGAAACTTCAACCCTACAGACAAGTGTCATTGGCTAAGCGGCCCTGTGAGAAGCTATCACCAAGGAACTATGGGCCTTTTCAGATTATTCAGAAGATTCGCACAGGCGCTTACAAGCTAGATCTTCCTTCCTCAACTCGCATCCATCCAGTATTCCATGTTACCCAGCTAAAAGCGGCTATTGGTGCCATTCCTGCTAACCCATGTTTACCAGGGGTCATTAGCCCTGAGTTGGTCCTGGAGGTTGAACCAGATTACATTTTGTCTGCTAGGAATGGTAATGGTGAGGATGTGTCTAGCCTGGAAGTTCTAGTGAAATGGAGAGGTCTGTAGGAGTTTGAAGCTACATGGAAGGACTTTACTGGATTTGCAATTCCCTACCTTTAACCTTGAGGACAAGGTGAGACTTTTGGCAGGGGTAATGATAGGCACCTCAGCAGACTACCAGTTACCATAACCTACTGGAGGAGGAAGGGCCAAGCATCAGGGCAAGGAGAGATGATAAAGAGGTGAAGATAAGATGGAGGAACGTGGGAGCAAGAGTTGAGCAGGAGCAGTCACTCAAGTAGTAGTTACAATAGAGCAATGCTGTAATTATTATAACAGTAAAATGGAATCTTACAGAGTTTGTTACAGGTTGTTAAGGTAGTAGTATAAAGAGAGAAAGCATTGTAAGAGAACATCATCAGAAATTAATACACAAGTTTATTCCTGGGAGACCCCCTACTTCTTGAATTGTAGGAATCTGTTGCTTCCTTTCTCTTGTTTATCGTGTGCTTGCTGCAATTGCTTCCCAAAATCAGCGAACCCTACCAAAATAATCTGAGGTCCTCTTGAATTCTAAAACGTCGTATAACCTCTTTGGGGAAATAATACGTATAACAGCATATGAGATCTGTATTTTGAATATTCTGGTATTGTTTCTATTGCTAAGTATGGTTTTTGAAGCTTCCTTCTTCCAGTATTTCAGTGAGTGCCACCTCATACTGATTCAATTGTGACAGTCTGTTATTCAGTTTCTGAACCTTCTCATTTTTGTTTTTTCAGCCTGTATATCTGAAGAATGGAAACATATTCTTCAGAACAACTATCCAAAAAGCAACCACGTCTAAGCAGAGTAAGCAAAATGGTTTAAAAGGGCATTGCTTTAGATTTTTTGAAGTGCAAACTTTAATTATGTTACTGCAGTAACTTATTCTCGTTTTGTCCTTGCTATGCAGGACAACTTGATTTGGCTAAGAGCAAGATGCAAAAGCTTAATTGAGAGGGATGATGCCATGCCACCCTCTTAAGCTTGGAACATAACAATCTTGCTAAAATCTGCCAACAGGGTGCCCAAAGTGTTGTCATCACTTGGTCAGTTGGTCCTTTGGGTGATAATTTAGGGCTGTTAGGTTTTTGAACCCTTTATGGGTATGAACTGTTTTGTTAGCATAACCTTCATCTTGATGAAACCTTCCTAGGTTCTTGACTCAATATCACTTGAATTACTTGTAAACTGCCTTGCAATTTTTGTCCTGTTGAAGGAATGCCCCCCCAAAGCCTGTTAAGGCAGTAAGGTCTTATCCATTAACTTGAAAAGCATTGTTGCCCTTTGTAGGCTGTGTTGTTTTTCATCAATGGTGTACCCCTGTCTGGCTTTAGTTTAACAAGTTTCTTAGTCATTCACCATCATACTCCATATTTAAGTGGGAATTCCATCTTATAGTACAACTACTATTATGTGCTTCAACATGTCAATGAAAAACGATTTTAATCATCAGTGTTAACGTATCAACTATATAGTGATTACATATTTAAACCCATATTCCAAAACTGATACACTTTAGAAAAATTGATCAACTAACACTAAAAAGGCCCAAAAAAAGGATTCAAATACATTCTTGAGGTAAATTTATTCATTATATTAGATGAAACGCAGACTCATCATGAAGAATCAATCGAGGGGAAACCTTAGAAAGGATTAAACATGCAATATAATTATATAACCTCTTAATATAATCATTGTAGACTGGGGAAAACCTGCAAATAATCAAAATTCCTGAGGGAGAAATTTAAAGGACAATACAGTGCCTTCAAATTTTCTTTCATCAATTATATTTTTTTTTTTACCTTTGGATACTTTAAAAATTAAGAACACAAAAATAATTAAATAAAAAGAAAATGCCACCAAGACAGGCAACAAAAAGAGTGTCATGTGATGTTGATGATGACATAAAATATGATTAATAAAAACCGAAAATAAGTGAGCTTGGTGGAGGATTAATTTCTTCGCTTTCACCTACTCAAAGAGAGAGAATTTGAATAAACATATCATTCTTTGAAGAACCCAAAACGGTTCATAAGAGGAGTTAGTTCAGGCTGTCATTTTGCGTGGAATTCTTGCAATAATCCCATCCCATCCCATCCCAATATTGGCCCCACTTTGCTTTGCTCTTTGAGTTCTGTTAACTTTCAAGCAGATATATCCCCTTTATTTGCGTGAATTAGCCCCTTTGTCAATTATGCAGCATTTTTGCTTTGATGGATATTTTTTCTTAATTAGCGTAATTCCAAAGTTTCATTTCGATGTGCGGTTATTAGCACTTGTAACTCTTTAGTGTTGCATCACCTATTCACCTTCCATGTACGAACAGTACGATTATCATTTCCCGTACGCCCATTGCATCAAGTTGACAAACAAACTAAGGGGTTGGCTTTCTATGCGGGTTGATGATAATTTCTTTAGTTGGGTTCTAAACTTAATTTTTATCTGAACTATTGCTTAATGAATTAACATATTTTCCTTATAAAATAGCTTTATCTTAATATCTCTTCTACTATATATACATTTGAGAACTTTTAATAACCCCCAACGTTTTTCTACCTAATTTTACTATTTCTCTGTTATTAAAAAAATAGTTATTTGCTTTGGATTTTACAACAGCTAGAGATTATTATAACCAATTTGGAAATCTGTGAATCATAAAAGTGTTTGTGGAGGCAATTGTTTATAACATATATATCCTATTAGATAGACAAAATAACCTCGATAATTATTCTGAAATTGCATTAGTTCATTGGTTTGTAATTGACTAACATACTCTGATCTATAGTATACACTATACATTTAGTTCTGGTGCGTGCAGTTTGAAGATGATTTATACTAATGTTTGGATGTATTTATCGAATTAAGTGAACATACAGGAAAGTTGTAAGTTATACATTGTTCTAAAATATGGAATACTTATTTTCATCTAATTAATTAAGACTAATAGATGACTACCACTTCCACATCAAGTGAGACCTAAGGCTTAAGTTTTTCCTTAGCTACCATCTACTTACCATTCCTACTAACTTTTAACTAATTTTCAATAGTAGCCAGTACTTTGAACCACATCACCATTTCATGCAAGCACATTTTGACAATCGAACCCTTTGAACAATGATTTTATTGGATATTAATCTCTCATTATCCACATGTTTACTTTGGATCTAGATATGATTAGTGCGGTTTGTCATCTTAAATTCGTGGTTAGTGTATCAATTAATCTACAAGTTTCAAGTAGCTATGGAAGCCCTTGACTTGAAGGAAGCGTGAATGGGAATGAAATAATTATAGGTGATGAAAGATGATGGTATGGATGACTTCTTTTCGATAATTAGAACTTATTAATTAATAGTAGCCTAACAAATCTATCTACTCCGATCCGTATAAAGTATAATTTAAAAATTGAAATATTTCGCAACCTTTTCTTATTTTACCTCTAACAAGAGGTGAAACAAGCACACAGGAAACATCTTAGGTAACGACATGACAACTTTAATCATATAATAATCGCTATTAAAAACGTATAAGTCGATCTGGTGCAAGATAATACTTAGTTCCCTTAAACCTCGCAACTAGTTGTCCTACAATTATCCTTCCAGCCTTCCATCCTCATTTAAAATTATTAAAAAGAAAACAAAGCACCAGACTCGACGTAGCTAAAACAGAAAAAAGATGACAAGTGTCAGCTCTGAATCACAGGCAAATCAGCCACGCCAGAGTCAGAGGCCATTTCAGAACTCCTCCAGAAGATCATACGTGGGTCCCATCAGCAGGGTAAAGGAATCTCCGCCAGTCTTGAGACTCTTGACCTCTAACTTCTTTGTTGACTTGCTATTGCCATGCGCAAACGGCTTCAGAGGTCTAACAATTAACAACAATTAAGGAAATTTCAAATATATTTATAAGATATGTTTATAACTAGCGGGTATTGTTAAACCATTAAGCTTTAACGGTACGGTTAACCGTTTATCGGTATGGTTAACGGTTAACCGCTAACAATTTCATTCCATTTTTATGCACTTATACACCTAATATTGTGAAACTACTTGTATGATTCATTAACTCATTTGGGTCTTCAACAATAATAATAACACATATTTACACGAGGTTTAATCATGCATAAAAAAACTTGTGGTATTCATTCATGTGTTTAGCCTTTTAAGTTTAGTTTTTAAAATAAATTATAACAGTTAAAAAATTTCATTATCATAACCTTAATCGTTAATCGTTAAGGTTAACAGTTCGGAAACTGTAACCGTTAATATGGTTAATATCGATTATACACGGTTACGGTTATATTGCACACCCCTATTTATAAGTATATTTCATAATTTTTCTATATGAAACTTTATTTTGAAATAGTGTACTTTTATATCTTTTAATACAACTTTATTTTCAATAATACAACATCATATCTAAATAGTATAACTTCAAAAAAAAATACGTAATACAACAAAAATAGTGAAATTATGTATAATTTTATTTTCTAATAATGCAACTTCATATTCTATACGTGCAGTCTTATTTACAAATTGTTCAATCTCAATTCTCAAAAGTAAATGTATAATTTTATTTCCTAGTATTGCAACTGTATATTTTATAAACACAATTTCATTTACAAGAGTACAACTTTAATTCTCCAAAGCATCAATGTAAAAAAAAAAAAAAATCAAAAGTACAACTTAAAAAAATGAAAGGAAAGTATCGATTTCTTTGTTTTGCAGTACGGAGTATAACTGTATACATACGTTCCTTTAGGCCCTAATTGTGATTGTGAACGAACCAAGTAATAAGACGATTAAAATTAGTGGTGGAGTTGAAACTCCAACTTAAACAATTCATATACTAATATATTATTCCATGTGAAATATGATGAGTTTAATTATTCATTGATTCAATTGTTGAAACCCTTAAAAAATATCTAAAAAATGAAGTGGTTACAAATGACTCTTTTTACATAGTACGGGTTTTATAATTTATCGCAATCCAAAAACAAAAAAGTTGAAATATATGCTCAAAAATTTACCTTTGACACATCAAGACTAACAGAAAGTTTGTCCCAATAGAGGTCCAACTAACCCAACACCCTAAAATAACAAAAGAATACCAATTCAGAAAAAAAATCCTGTCACCCAATTTACCAAGTATATATATACCTGCCCTGACTTTCCCTCTTCTCAAAATCAAGACAAAACCCTCCCTCCCAAAACTTCATTCATACATTCATTAATTAGGTCATAATACACGTCTGTAAAAGGTAAGCTAACTATGATCCACCCCTACTATTCTCTCTCAATAACTGTTCTTGGCAACACTTTTTTTTTTTTTGGCAAGGTCTATAGTAATTTGTACATTCCAATTTTTATACACTTACCCCCATGCTTTCCTCCCCTTCTAACTCCCCAAATCATTAAAAAAAAAATCAGTAGATTCCTAAATGATTTTAATTTTCGATCCTGTTAAACATATGCTTTTTTCACAATCTCCAACTATTTTGTGCTTTGCTTAATTTATTGTTTTCTCTTGACTGAAAACAAAGATCAACAACTGATCTTGTATGATCTTGTGCAGAGACACAGGCCCACAAGTGCGGTAAAATGTATGATCAGACAACAGAGGCTGCTTGTTTTGACCCCAACAACATCTCAGACACAACTCCTGCATCTGCCATTCCTACTGCTAGTGGGAACGGGAACGGGTTTGTTGCCCATGAAACAAACAACAACAATCACCAAGCACAGGAATCAGACTCCTCCTCAATGGATTTTCAAAACCCTAATCTTGGGAATAATCATGGCTTCTGCATTACTCACTTACCACCCATGCTATCCAACAGCACCCCTCCACCTGATCATCATCATCAAACTTATCATGATCATGATCTCGATACATGGGGCCCCACAAATGTGAACAACCATCATGAAATGGGTGGTGTTGGGTTTACCCATTTTGATGAAACTTTACAGCCTACAACTGATCTTCTTACACTTCTACAGTTACCCAGATGCACTTTTACATCCTCCTCCACCACTAGTCTCCTCTCACCGAACCAATCTTTATCCTTTGGGAAGCCGTCGTCGTCGCCAACGCCGCCTTTGGGTTCAGCTTTAGGCTTCTTAGGGGAGCTTAATCCAGCTATGATCGTGGACAATCCATCTGGGTCAGGATCATCTACCATTTCTTATGACCCATCAACAGTAAACAACGCTGCCGCCGCTGCGTTTTCCTATGACCCTTTGTTTCACCTTAACTTACCCCCTCAGCCTTCCCCTCTATTGAGGGACCTTATGTATCATCAGTCACTGCCTAATGGGTATAGTACTGGAAGAGGGAATGTGAATGGGAACGGGAACGGGAACGGGAGTGTTGGGATTGGGAATGGGATTTCAACTTCTTTGTTTGCCGGGACGGATGATGGAGAAGGCAATACTATGAATGGGATTGGTGGGATATACCAAGACGGGGATCATCATATTCATGGGAATGGCTTCTTTGAGTTTAGCAAAGGTGATGGCAAAGGGGGCAAGTGCCCTAAGAATTTTGTCACTGAGAGACAAAGAAGGCAAAACTTCAATGACAAGTACAAACAGCTTCAGAGCCTAGTTCCTAACCAAACCAAGGTATCGTTATTTTCATAATATTGCTTTCTGTATATCGTAGTATAACCCCCATATCATGATTTTATAAGTTGTTTTGGTCTATTTCATTGACTATTGTTTTCATTTGGCGGAACTTTATTTGTAATAATAGTATTCACTCAACACGAAATTGGTTGGGGGAATATAATGAACAAATTATACTTATAGTACGTGTTTGTTGATGTGCATTTAGGGGGACAGAGCATCAATCGTTGGGGATGCAATAGCCCACATAAATGAGCTGCGAAGAACAGTAGGAGAGCTGAAACTGTTGGTTGAGAAAAAGAGGATGTCCAAGGAGAGGATAAAGAGGCACAAGGCTGATCCTCCGGACACCCCTAGTGGTACTACTGCCGCGGGTGGGGACCACCACACTGGTAACGGTGTAGATGGGCAGGCTGTGGTGAAACCCGACCCGGACGAGGAATTTAACGGGTTGGCAGCCATCCAGCTCCGAAGCTCGTGGATCCAGAGGAAGTGTAAGGACACGGAAGTCGATGTTCGAATCGTGGATGATGACGCAACCATTAAGCTAGTGCAGCGTAAGAAGATCAACTGCTTACTGTTCGTGTCTAAGACTCTTGATGAGCTTCAGTTGGACTTACGCCATGTTGCTGGAGGCCATGTTGGGGACTACTACAGTTATCTTTTCAACTCCAAGGTGATCATTAATTTCAGTTTAAGTTCGTTGATTAAAGTGATTGATTATTAATTAGTTTGTTGGTTGGTTTGTGGTGGCAGATATGTGAAGGGTCAACAGTGTATGCAAGTGCAATAGCGAACAAGCTGATAGAAGTTGTGGAGAGACAATATGCCGCAGCTTCTGTTGGTGTTGCTGCACCCACTACCAGTTTTTAAGCTAATCAACTGATTAAGCAGTGATTAATAACAATAGTTACCTGCAGTTTACTCTTTTCTAACCTAAGTAGTTGCTGCTTTGTTAAGATGATGGATGATTAATACGTAGCGGCATTGTTAACATGATTATTAATCATCTTTCCACCAGCTGCCTTCAAAATGCTACGGAGTACTAATTAGAGTTAGTTATTAATGTAAATTAGGTGGTACTACGCTTAATGATTATATTATTTATATACATACATGAAGACCAGATAATAATAGTTTCTTAGCACATATGCCAACGTGAAACTTGTGAATTTGCTGTGTGACTGTGATTTATGTGCCTTCAAAAAGTGGGTTTTCAGTTACTACTCCAATAAGAATCATCTAAACGTCAAAGGTATAGCCGATGCAAGCTAACGCAGTAGTTGTTGGGTCGTTGGGACGGAAAACTTGCAATACTTCTTCAAAAGGTGGGAGTGATTAGTTGGTGAATGAATGTGGGCAAAGGGTATCGTTGTAGCTATAATCTTGGAGAATTTGTATGCTTTTATACTGTTTGCCTTAACCGACCTTGGTCAAGGACTTCTACTCCTCTTATAATTCTACTTCCTTGTATTTCGTAAATTGTATTTTATCTTTTTATACCACTACCATTATTTGTATTATACTGTATTATCTACACTCCCCCTCAAGTTGCTTGAGGGTCACCGACACCCAACTTGCCTAAAATAGTTTCAAATGCATGTGACCCAACTACCTTTGTTAAGATATCCGCCATCTGATCCCTTGATCTCACATAAGGTAGACTCACTACTCCAGCTTCTAAATTATCTTTGATAAAATTTCTATCCACCTCCACATGCTTCGTTCGATCATGCTGCACAGGATTTTCGGAGATGCTAATAGCAGCTTTATTGTCACAAAATAATTCACAGCTAGACTCTGGTGGGAATCCAAGTTCAGTCAGAAGTTTCCTTAGCCAGAGAACTTCAGCAACTCCTTTTACGATCCCCCGAAACTCTGCTTCGGCACTCGACATTGCAATCACCTTTTGTTTCTTGCTTCTCCACGTTACTAGATTCCCTCCAACCAGAGTAAAATATCCAGATGTAGACAGTCGGCTGTCCCGATCTCCAGCCCAATCAGCATCTGTATAGGCCTGCAGACGCAGATGACCGTTTTTCCTAAACATCACTCCTCTGCCAGGAGTTCACTTAAGATATCTTAGGATCCTATATACAGCTTCCATATGGACTGCTTGTGGCTTATGCATAAATTTTCTCATTAATCCAACAACATAAGCGATATCTGGTCGAGTATGAGATAAGTATATGAGCTTTCCTACAAATCTCTGGTATTGACCCTGATCTATCATCTCTTCTTCCTCGGTTATTTGTAGTCCATGATTAACTACCATTGGAGTATCAACAGGTTTATAGTCGATCATTCCTGTTTCTGTTAATAGATCTAAAGCATACTTCTTTTGAGAGATAAATATGCCAAGCTGTGACCGAAGAACCTCAATTCCAAGAAAATACTTCGGACTCTCCATGTCTTTCATTCAAATTCACGGAACAACCTCTCCCTTAATGAGCTTATCTCTTCCTGATCGTTTCCTATGATAACCATATCATCTACATAAATAATGAGACAAGTGATCATTTCCCTTTTTCGTTTTAAGAACAAAATGTGGTCAAATTCGCTTTGTGTGTATCCAAAATTCTTCACGGCTACTGTAAACCTTCAAAACCATTCTCTGGGATACTGCTTTAGTCCATATAAGGCTTTCCTCAGTCTACAACCTTCTCCTTTTGAGAATTCCTGAGAAAACCCCGGCGGTGGTTCCATGTAAACTTCTTCGTTTATCTCACCATGTAGGAAAGCATTTTTTACATCGAATTGATATAGTGGCCATTCTTGATTTGCTGCTACTGAGAATAGCACCCTTATTGTATCAATCTTTGCTACAGGTGAGAAGGTTTCAGAATAATCTATTCCATAGACTTGAGTGTAGCCTTTGGCCACAAGTCTCGCTTTATATCTCTCAATGCTTCCATCTACTTTGTATTTAACTGTAAATACCCACTTACACCCTACATTCTTCTTCCCTTTTGGAATCGTGCACTTATCCCATGTTTTGTTTTTCCTAAGAGCGCTAATTTCACTTTGCATGGCTTGTTTCCATTCTTCTTTCTTTAGTGCCTCTCGTGCTGTTCTTGGGATGCTAGTAGAGTATAGTTTTACTTTAAAGCCCATACCAGTTTCTGACATTCTGCTAGATTCTTGAGTAGGAATCGGGTACCTCAATCTTTGAGCCTCAAATTTCGGATCATATCTTCTGGGAGGTATTCCCCTTATACTTCTCGGAGGTAATTTGTATCTTTCTTCTTGGGCTTTGTCTGTTTCTACGTTAACCTCATTTATTTCATGATTAGAAAGAACACAATCAATAGAGTCAAGAAGTTGACCTGATATTACCTTGTTGCTAGAATCTTCGAACCGGAGTGTTGGGCTCGGCAGTGGGACTGGTCGTATACTAGTGGAGGTCGTCTCAATAGTTTGGCCTGTCTGTTCTTGTTGATCAGTATCAACTCCCCCTGAGTAGGTTAGCCATCTTAGACTCTTATCTAGATTCTCCCCCTGACGTCTAAGGTGGTGATAGTAGTAGACATCTTCAAAGAAATCACAATCCATTGTAGTATACATATGGTTAGTGGTAGGATCGTAGCACTTATATCCCTTTTGATGTACCCCATATCCTAAAAAAAACATTTGACGGCTCGGGATTGGAATTTATTTTGATTTTGTTTTGGGAGATGGACGTACACAGTACACCCAAAGACTCGGGGTTGTAAAAAATGGGTCGATGGTATAGGCATGTGTAAGTGAAGGGTGTCAAGTGGTGTTTTTTATTGAAGACTTTTTGTAGGAAGGAGATTAGTTAAGTAATTCGCTATAGCAATTGCCTCATGCCAGAAATGGGTAGGGACACACGACTTAAGCATATTTGCTCTTGACATTTCAAGTAACGTCCGATTTTTCCTCTCAGCTATCCCATTTTGTTGTGGGGTATCAGGGCACGTGGTTTGATGAATAAGGCCATGTGTATCACAAAAGTTTTCCATGGGATTGTTAACATACTCTCTACCATTATCAGTTCGGAGGGTACGAATCTGTGTCTAAAATTGGGTGCTAATCATGTCATAAAATTTTACAAAAACATTGTATATTTCACTTTTATGTTTTAAGGAATATACCCAACTCATCCTAGTGCAATCGTCTATAAACATGACATAGTACGCAAAACCATGGGAATTAGAGGTATTTGCAGGGCCTCAAACATCAGAGTGTACCAACATAAACAATTTTATAGAACGACTCATACTAGCAGAGTATGTTTGTTTATGGCTTTTTGCCAATACACACGATTCACATTCTAACTTTAGTTTTTTACCTTTAAGAGACGGGAAGAGATATTCTAAATAATCTACTGATAGATGTCCAAGCCGGCGATGCCATTTCCAGAATTTTTGGTCCACAGATCCATGAGCCAACACTGCATCACCTTGTTGAAATGACCCATCCACATAGTATAAACTGTTGTCCTTAGTACCAAGCCCAATAGTCGTCCTGGTCCGACGATCTTGCACAATACAAGAGCTAGGTTTTATTAGTACTATACAATCAAGTTCTTTAGTCATATGACTAATTGGCGGTAATTTATGAGATAGACTTGGCACAAAAAGACAATTCTCTAAAATAAGGTTTGACTGTATTTTCATAGTTCCTACGCCCTCCATTGGTACATAGTCCCCTTTAGCAGTCTGGATTGTTGTATTATGAGGTCTTGTCATGGTAACAAAATTTGTCGGGTCATAGGTCATGGTGTCCGTTGCCTCGCAATCGAAAATCCACCCTAATTGCTTTATATCATTGTTTACTTGGGCTTTACACCCAGCCCCTGGCCCAAAGTGTGTGAAGCCCAAGTGTGGACAATAGGGCCCACGTGCAGCTAGAGTTTGCTGCTCTCCCTCTTTATTTACCCGAGGTTCACTGCCCCTTCTAGCCACCTCACTCTGCTCTCCCCCTTTATTCTCTCGAGGTTCACTCTGCTTTTCCTCTTTATTTACCCGAGGTTTATGGGTTTCTTCGGGGTGTTGTGATGGTGTGCTTCTTGAGACACCATTTCCCCAAGTCCTCTGTCTCCTCTTTTCCGTCGCCTCACTCTGCTCTCCCCTATTTCTTACTACTTTTATCTGACCTTGTTTGGTGTCTTTTGACCTGGTGTCTTCCATTACTTGCAGGTCTTCCTTTGTCTCTCCGGGCTCTGCTTTTGTGAGTTCCATCTCTTCGGTTGGTAAGTTTGTTCCCTTCACATACGATGCACTCCCCTTCTTTGCTTCTTCTTGAACTTTTGTTTGGGATGGGTTTCTACTTGTATTTTGCTCCTTTTTTCGTGCTTGTAACTCGGCCCACCACTCCGGGTAGCCAACGAGCTTGAAACAACCGGTCTTGGTATGTCTCTTGCCCCCACAGTAAGTACACTGTAGTTTCGACTTATCATCTTCCTCCTATCGAGTCTGGGTCTTTCCAGATCTTGACTTCGAGGCCAATCCACTACCCACCCCTGGTGCGTCTGGTACACCGTCCTTCCTGAGGATACTCCTTCTAGATATTTCTCTTCTTATGAATGCATAGGCCTCTTCAACAGTTGGTATGGGTTTCTTGTTTAGTATTTCCCTTTGATCTGCATCAAAAGTGCCATTTATCCCAGACAAGAACTGGTATAGTCTGTTTGTCTGGATTATTTGATTGTATATGTTTATGTCCTCTGTGTGTTTCATCGGGCTTGGGACTTGCCTATCAATTTCTTTCTAAATCGTAGCCAAATTGCTTAAAAAAAACTTCTATTGAGTCATTACCTTGTTTTATGGTGTTAGCTTTTACCGTTAAATCATATACGTGCAATTCATCGATTCCACTAGTATATAGTAATTTGATTCCACTCCATAGATCCCTTGCTGTTGGGTAGTCCAAGAATTGATTGATTAATTATGATGAGATATTTTCTATGATCCAGGAAGTCACAGTAGCATCTTGTTGTGTCCATCGTGGGTATTTTGAGCTATCAGTCGTAGGTGGCAGGGCAATGATATGGTTGAGCTTCCCCCGCCCGCTGATAGCTAGATACATGAGTTTGGACCACCGGATGTAATTATGATGGTTGAGTTTTTCACTCAACGTTATGGTTGATTGGCCACTCGTCTCAGAACCAATCTTGTTGGGTTTTAATTGCTGAAGCAATTGCCACAGTTGGTTTACTGTGACTGGTAGAGCGATCTCTTCTTTCTTGATTTCATCGTCGTTATTCAACATTGTTCAGGTAATGTGTATGGTAAATGATGATGGGCTTGATTTTTTTAGTGGTTTCTAATTTAAAGAACACCTTGACTCTGATACCATATAATCTTGGAGAATTTGTAATTGTTGTTATATTCATTCAATTTAGAGACTAATGCTTTTATATTGTTTGCCTTAATCGACCTTGGTCAAGGACTTTTACTCCTCTTATAATTCTACTTCCTTATATTTCGTAAATTGTATTTTATCTTTTATACCACTACCATTATTTGTATTATACTGTATTATCTACAGTAGCTAGCAAGATCGAGGAATATGACAAAGCCAGAAATTACATCAGTTTCATTTCATATGCTTAAAGCAGTTATAAGTTGCTAGATAGATCACACATAATTGAGTTTATGCCTTTTTGAAAAAGCTTTATAATATATGGTGAAGCAATGATTAACAACAACAAAAACAATAATAATAATAATAATAATAATAATAATAATAATAATAAAAATAATAATAATAATAATTCTGGTGAAGCAATGACAATAAGAGACAAATAATTTTTTGTTCTTTTTTAATGTAAAAAAACACAGTAGTTTTTCAGCTATAAAAGGTATGACAATTAGGGTTGTATCCCTTCCGTAAGATCAAACCACAGCATTGTTTCATGGTGTCTGTTCAAGACGCGCAGCTTCCTGGTAATGAAATATCAATCATCTGAATGGTTAGGACAAGCTAAGATCAAACCACAGCATTGTTTCATGGTGTCTGTTCAACTGTCAAATGAGACTTGATCAAATAAGAATCCATTTACATTTCTGGCACTTCCAAAATCATGAGTTGTAAAAGTTCATACTGTTCACACCGATCAAAGAATTTATGTCACAACTGATATACTAAATACATGTTCACACCTATCAAAGAATTTTTGTCACAACTGATATACTAAATACATCAAGTGATACGAAAACTCTGCTCCAGCAAAGCCAACTCTGGAAAGTACAGAACTCCTTTCCCAGATTCAAATCAAGACCAAGAAACAATGACACACCGTAAAATTTCATAGTTGCAGGATGCTTAACCCAAAGAACCTTTTATGCCGTCAAGGCTCTCTCCTGTTGACACCCTACGTAAGAACAAAAATATATATTTACTGAAATGACCCAAACAAAAACAAAAAAAAAAGCATGGACAAAGGAGGTGCAACATCAGCTATTAAGACCATATAACCCACGATATAAGATGTACAAAGGTGATTTCAATCAAAAACAATAAAATGGCTGCAGTTGGATTAAACATGCCCTTATCTCGTAATACCTAAGTAACATTTATCACCCACAAACATATGAATACATGGTGATACATGTAGTGGTTGAGTTGATTGCTTTATTCCAACGTATTGCTAATTTGCTATTTACACACTGCATTGGCCTTTGCAAATAAAACTTATACCTTATGACAAAGAATGAGTGAATATTAGGTAAGTGAATACGAAGTATATCACAGCAGTTACACTAATTCTGCATTTCAGCCACGATCTTGTGTAGTTTCAGTCATCAAGCATCAATTGTCATTCCCAGCTTGCTCTATGTAGTTATGAAAAATCCTTCCCAATACATTATCAGATATTGTAACTTGCACTACGCACAATTAAGCAAATCAAGCAACGAACAAGGCTTTGACTCTATGAACCAGCTCAGGATTTCTGCATGCAAGTGCCATATAACCATTTTTTTTATTTTTTCAGCATGATGAATGAAGTTAAATATTTCCAACCAAGAACTAACTATTCATGTCTCATGCTAATCATTTCATTTTGGGGACACATTACAAACATATGCATGTTTGTGTACAATGTGGATGGTCTAAAGGCTATGGCAGGCTACACGTCTCTATATATGCGTATTTGCACCCTAACTTGAGAGTGTACACTCAACTTCACGATGTGAATTTTATTTTTACAACACAAACAGAAGGACGGGTGCAAAATAAAAAGCCCTGATTTCCTAACACTGACAGTCAAATCTTGGACCGCTGAACCAACAGGATTTCTATTCTTGACATTTTCAGGAGACCTGCTACTTTATATTCCTTAAAAAGAGGCAGTTGAAGTTCACTATTTCTCATGCTCAATTTATCTCCTTCACACTTTCTTTCAAAACTTTTCCCTATAATATATAGACAGAAATTAGTGAAGAGCACAATTTGCACTCTGAACTCTGAAGAGTGAACATGAATTCCTGATTCTTTGGTTGGTTTTGAATGATTTCTATCTCGGCAATCCTTAACAGGCCAAAACTGCTGAATTTCCAAGTTTTCATCTTCGGATGGAAAATTACCGTCATAAGAGTGTACATTTTGCAAAAATTTTAATTGCTACCAAGAACAACTAAGTTGGCATCATCTAGTAAAAGAAAGAGACTAAGATCTTCAAACTCGAGGGCAAGATAGTAGAATTGTGAGTATTTGATTCAAGTTCAAAATAGCTGAAGGCTAAATCCATATCATTAGCATGGCAATCATACGCTAAAATCACTAAAATTAGATTTTTAAACTCAAGTAAGTACAGTAAAAATCTACCATTATTACTTAAACCAGCAAAAGATACAATCCATGATATCTCCAGAGAAAAATTGGCATACTAGGGCTCGCAAACTGAGCCTCATGATATCAGACAGCATGCAAAAATATTTGGTTTCACAGAATTGTACTAGTTAAAATCCTTAACAATAACATATAAGCAAAACCATTCATAATTACACACACAGCTCTTGACGGGCAAAAACCAAAAATCACAAGAGACAGAGGAAACTTGACCTAATAACAATTCACATTAGCAGTAACTTCAAATATTAGAAGTATATTGGAGTAGTAATTTCTGTAGGGACACTTTACCTATACATACAGTACTTGAATTCTTGACCCCTGATGAAATCCTTCTCACCTCCTTCCAGCTGCAAAATATAAGCAATGACAACTTTTGAAATTAGGAATTATACCCACAAGTAATTGATGGCCAAAAAGTAAAAATGAGGTTGCCCCACTGGATCACTCTCGTAAACAAGCTCGTAACACCGTGGTGAAAGACATCGCAAAGCACAATTCTCCTTAGCAATCATAGAAGCTTTGCAATCCAAACCCCAGAGGCCACTACAACCAGTTTGAGGAGGGGGTCATTTTACCATCATAATGAAAACAATTGAATCATACGAGTTTAACAAAACATATCTCCCACGTGAAGTGACTAAACAATGTTAATCCGAAATTCCATAGTAACTAAGGGTTAAATAATCAAAAGATCAGAAGAGTTATATGAGCTAGCATACCTCTCAATGTCAGCATAACACTCATCTTTCTTCATTCTTATCTCAGCATCCTGTTATTCAAGAACGACAGATGGTAAACAAGCACTGCTAACAAGAAATAAAAAGATAAACTCACCGTCTAATCCTCGAACCAATACTCACTCCTATTGGTCCAAACACAAAAAATAAGTTAACTCCAGTTGTGGCGTCAACATAGTGATTGCTGTCTTTATCCTTCCTTAAATTCAACTAAAAAAATATAAAAACAAGAAAATTTAGGTGTTTTCAAAAGGTAACTTTATTTTATTTTATTCTGATCTTCATATAAATGATTAAATGAACAGCAGCCTAATATTCTACTTACATGCCTTTTGAAATTCAAGGCAATGCGTGCATAGCGCGCAATTAAACAAAAACTCCAGTAATTAGGCATATACTATGTTTGAATTGGAAGAGAAGTGACTTACGGTAATAGGGCGACCTGACTTGGCGTAGGCTGACGCCATAAAAAATAAGATGTGCAAGGAAAAAAAAAGCCACAAAAGCAAGGAAGCATTGGCCCGACGGTTCCTAGCCATCCTCTTTTAGTGCTGTGAAACTAAAAGCAACTCTTGCCCAAATTCCTGCTTACCAGCGAATAATCAGTTCATATGCTTCATACTTCTGAGTGTCAACCAATATAAAATGAAGAAAAAATACACCCTAAGATGGTCCTGATGCATAATTTATAAGAGGACATAGTAGCTTTAGTTTATTTTGCTACTCGGAAGAACCCATATGGTATCCTCCATGCTCGCAGATGGATATGGACACTTCAATACATCATTCTACGCTAATTTTTTTTTATGTTCCTCATAAAGTACACTAAGTCGGAAACTTGGACACTCACTCGTGTCCAGCACAAATGCCCCAAATTTATAACTTACAAAACCAAGGAAATTCCCCCTGGGGCTAAGACATTCAATAAAGAAAAGCAGGAACCCAACAAAAAAAATTGGCAAATTATTGCAAATTGGGAACAAAATAGCAAAACAAATTACAAACCACAAAGTAGTACAACAATCCAACAAGATTTCCACTGAATTGGAAGAACATGAGTTGAATACAGTTATTATAAATTTATAACCAATCAAATCAAAACCCAATGCTTTAATTAAGACAAAAGCAAATTATATCTACATGGTATTGATCAATGTATGGACGTTGCACCCGCGTATACCATGCGCATGGTACACCCGGTACAAAACGCATGCTAGTTCGAAATGTACATGCAGTACATTGAAAATGTACATGATAATGTCAACTTATAATACTGAATCAGATGCATGTCCCCACACTCAACCCCATTTTTCCGCTGCCTTTCAGTCTGTAATCTATAACTGTCAGTCTACTTTTATGGGAAAGGGAAGCTATAATAAGCTTAGTTAGCGCACACAATCATTTCTATTTTCAAAAAAATAAACTTCTCCTTCCTTCCCAACGCTTTCGTCCTTCCCTTTCTCCACTGAACAGTTATAGAATTTCAAACCCAAAAAAAAAGCACTAGACCCTGAGCATCCAACCGATACTCCATTGCCATACTCCATTGAACTTTTTCATTTTTTTCCAACTCAAATTTTTCTCCAACTTATTATGGGTCACTCGAAGAAGAAGTAAGTTTTTCTATTTTATTTTTTAATTTCTTTTAATTAAGAATTTCGCCATTACCATTTCAGGATTAAGTAATTATTTTGCAAAACTCTTGAATTTGTATTTTTTTAGTACATTTTTTTGATCTTGGGTGTAGGGTTGTAGTTGATCCCACAGATGACCAACCAATTGCTCAAATGGTGAACAAAAGAAGGACGAAAAGGAAGAACACGACCGAAGTAGCCATTGTCGACCCTTCTTTGCTTGCTAAAATTGGAGAAGAAGTAGAATTGATGGTCTCCAAGCAATTCTCTTTTGTCTATTTTTAGTGGAATTCTGAAGGCCAAAAAAGTATACCTTAGTTAAACAAGGTCATTGGTGCTTAAACTAAATTTGTACATTTTTATATTTATATATGTATATTTTTTACTACAGATATGTACATTTCATGACTCATAAACGTATATTTTATGACTCATTGATTTATATATTCATGAATGAGATATGTACATTTCGTAATTGATACATGTATATTTCATGATTGCTATATGTACATTTCATAACAAGTACATGTATATTTCAAAACTAATACATGTACATTTCATAACTCATAGATTTACAATTTCATGACGACACTTGTACATTTCACTATTGGTATTTGTACATTTTATGGCTTGTATATGTACATTTATCGATTTATTAATGTACATTTCCTGTTAATTACATGTAAATAAAATATGTAAATTCCTCTATAGTTATATGTACCTTAAATTATAGTTATGTGTACATTATATACACACATATACCAATGTACTTTACCAATTTACATTTCATGAATGAGTACTATACCAATATATATTTCATGAATGATACATCTACACATTTCATGAACGATAAATGTACATTTCTTGACTCATAGGTATATATACGTACATTTTCTGAATGATATATGTACATTTTATGAATGGTACATGTATATTTTATCCTTGGCTCATAGAGTTACATTTTCATGTATGAAACATATACATTTCACGATTCATATATGTACATTTTTTGTCTTATACATGTACATTGCAATATAGTGATATGTACATTCTAATACTAATACTATACCACTGTACATTACACACACATTTGATGTACATGATGATTATAAGCTCTACATATCCAGAAGTCTCAAGTATATTTCGTTTTAGGTATATGTACATTTTGTTATAGGTATATGTACATTAGTAATGGTTCTATACTTCAATTACAAAAAATGTATTTCCAATTTGACGAACCATACTTCAATTACACGATCGAAATGCATTTCAACAAGTTTTTTTGCAATTTAATTTAAAAGTAGGGAGGTGCAGCAATAGGATTAGATTTTACAGAGATTTTATTTTCAGATGCAACTTGAGTAATGATTACAAATATTTTTGAATTTGAATCAAAAATTTCATATATTTAATAGATTTCACTTGTGTAAACGCCATTTATTTCTTTGTCAAAATTTGTATGAAAGGCTTGGCTGGTTAGAGGGTGAATTTCTTGAGGAGCTCTATATTTTCGGAGGAAAAAATAAGCTCTAATTTGGTATTTGATGATGAAGAAATGAGTTCTATCAAAAGATAATGTGTATTATATGTATACTTACCATCCTATAGGGATGATCATGGTACTTGTTTTCTAGCGTTATGCCTTCAGGAAGTAATTTATTGTCGATGACATCTATGGACCCGGACTTGTGGTTGATGCAGTACAAGTAAAAGTGTTGTGATGCGTATACTGGGAAGAAGACCTTAAACATTCAACGAATAACATGTAGAACATTAATACACATTAGTTGGGGAAATTGTACATTTTCTAACCTTTAAATGTATATTTCCATTGTACATGGTGCACATTTTCTAAATATGTAATCAACATTTTTAGAGCATATTCCATTCAAGTACATTACCATTGTATATTTTTGTACATTATCAGTGCATATAAATGTACATTTTCTAAATATGTAATGTACATTCTTTGAAACCTTATAATGTATATAATCAATGCACATTGCATTTATGCACATGATACTTATTCCAAATGTAATATCAACTATATAATAATGCCTTACCAATGGATAATCCTTGATTGTGCAAATACCGTTATCAACCATATAGTTTTCAATGAATTCTTCGAAGTTTGCACACCTCAACTCCAAGGTCACTAATTGACTTGTTTCATCGTAGGCATCATTCATTCAAACTACATTCTACTAAAGGGAACCATGTGTTAGGTACAATTTTAGTTAGTGACAATTCAATTATTTGTTCAAAATGGTGGGCTTACAAATGGATTGTTTGAGAAGAAAAACCTTTTTCTCTTTGCTTGAGCGGTTTTGCTTGTTGAGTAGACTCGCCCATGCATCAATGATTTCGGTGTATATGTTTTCGTCAAGGCCCATTGGCTGGACCTGTTCCCTTGTGAGGAACGTATGTCCATCATCTTAAAGTAGCTCACTACAATAGACATTTTATATATGAATTTAGAAATGATTACTATATAATTACTAGAATATGGAAGTATAGGACACTTACTGGGGATCAAGATTATCAGCAAAGGCGTAATCACAAAAAATACTTGTGCCTCATATGTTTCATCTTCAATCAAAAGAGAGTATTGTGCTAAGAATGGAGATGATAACATGGGAGACACTTTCCTCTTTCTCTTGGCATCCATCTGTCCCACAAAACTGACAACATATTTGATGAGTAGAAGTTCATTCATGTTAGATTAAGTGCATTTACTATTAGTTAAATCATGTTACCTATCTTTAGTGGGTTTTATTTGTGAACCCCCCTCATTTTGTGGATGGTCTTCTTGCTCTGGGGTTTCTTCAGATCCGCTATATATAAACAAATGTACAAAGTTGTATTCAATAATGTTCATCGTACACGAAATAAAAGAAAATATATTTTTATAATGGATTATTAATGAATACTTGCATCTGCTGGTTATCAATGCATACGATGCCAATTCCTTCTTCTCGAGGCACATCAACGGGTTCAGTTGGATGGTCACTGGAATATATAAATGAACATTGTAATATAAAAAAAGGTATATTATAATAAATAGAAATGTACACTGTGATCATAAGAAATGTACATTCCAATCAAAGTAAATGTACATTATAATATTAAGAAATATACATTATAATCTAAGTAAAATGAATTATGTGTATTTATTTCAGTTAAATTGTACCTTTTATCTACACATTCAATCTCATTCTCTCCCTCTTGGGGCATATAAACATGGTCATCAACATAGTCACTAAACACGTTCAAACACACTAGGTTAGGCCTTAGAAATATAATGATATGTACATTTCGATCCAATAACATGTACATTACTTACAGGAAGGTGACAAAGAGTTCATTTGAAATATAATTATGATGACCATCAATTCTAATATGTACATTACTTTTATTATATATGCACATTTTCCCATAAAAGAATGCACATTATATACATACATGCAACCTTAAGTGTACCTTTGATTTTCTTCATGGTGTTCCGTATGGTATTCCTCTTGATCATTTTCTTCATCATTTTTCTCTTCAACATTCTGTTCTAAATGGTACTCAGACCTGCGAGTAATCAAGTTAGTCTATGCAATATGTTAAAGGGTCGACAAATAGCAAATATTTGGGTCAGCCCAATGTCATACATGTTGGGTTCATGCGTGTGGGGTGTCCTCAAACTTGCATCACCCTCCGTTGCCTTGCAAACGGCTTCATCAATCATATCCCCAAACTAGGCAGCACCATATATGTCCTCATCTTGGCTTATGGGCTGGACATCTGGTCTCTTTTGGCTCAAGTTGTGCATGTTAGGTATAGTGGTTCCAAAACATATAGACCACATCAAAGCCACATTGTACATGGTGCTGTCATTGATTAGGCTTCGGGGTAAAACCTTTCACCTAATCTCAACATGTCAGTGAGGTTGACGAAGTCTGCTGTAATTTTCTCCTTAAGGGACCTCAACACGTTGTTATATTCCTATTCAAAATAGTAAAACCAATACGCATAAAGAGTGGAATATACATTAATTCATATATAAATGTACATTTCACATATAAAGGATGTACATTTTCTATCAGTAGTATATATAAGACCTACATATAATGCTTTTCAATGTACATAGTATGAAAACTCAATGAATATTGTATGTAACCAGAATGAACATAAAAAGACTGCCTGAAATTGTGTGCCATGGGTTAGAGTGAGAATAGATGTTCTCATAGCTGAATGGTTTGGGGGTTGGTGGGATGAAGTTGTTGTTGATTTTCTTGCTGCTGTTGGGATTGTTGTTGTTGCTGGTTGTGCTGGGGTTGTTGCTGCTATAGTTGGTCTTGTTTTTGTTGTTGCTGCTGTGAACTGTCTAGCAAGTGTTTGGGTATAGGGATATCTGGAATTTGGGTTGCTGAAATCATGTGCAGCACACTACCCAATCTGAACCCATGCTTGAGCTCGACAGTAATTCTCTCTATCACCAACTGACGTTTCCAAACAGAGACTAATGGGAACTCCCTTGGTACAGTGTTGTTAAACCTCTGTAACCGATCAAAATAAAATATCTGCAAACCAACTTATTCAGCCCTAGAAATATAATGCGTTATGGGATGTGCATTCCAATAAAATATAATGCGCGTTATGAATTTGAACACAAAATAATAGCAAACATGTTTAGTCAAACTAGTTCAGGAAAATACCGTCAAGAATGGGAGAGGACCACAAAAAAATCGAGAAGGTTTCTCTTTCCAAGCTAAAGAGCACTCCACCAAGCTGCTGAGTGTGTAGTGGCTCCAATCAAACTGGGAAATTTGGCTTGTGTCATAGGTTGTTGTTAGGAACTTGATGAATGGCTAGGAATTGGTACTTGATTTTATGCAGGTGTTAACTGCAAGGACGAGGAAACTTCTCTTCCAGTTGTCGTCTAATGGAACTGCATCCTCCATTAGTTTTTTTTCCACGTCCTTCAAAGTTGGCATTGTACCTCCGTAATAAGCCTTGAACTGTCTAACAACCTCAGAGAACTCCTCACTATGTCCCTTTTCTTGGACAATCTTCTCTCCATTCAATGGTAACCCGTACACTAAATGTACGTCAACATCCTCAATTTCAATTGATCTATTACGGTCGATTAGAATGCATATTCCGTTCGACTCAAAATTCCCAATTAGGTAAGCTGCAAACAAGGTATTATTTATGGGTAAATCCAAGTGTAGCAGGCCAGCAAATCCCATGTCTTTAATGGCTTGCAGTTTTTCGAGCTTGTAGGCAAGAGACTTGGCAACCTTTTTAATTGGTTCCAATGTTTGCCTAAGACTGAGACGATTTGAGGTGCTAGTTGTAGGCCTTTTACGCTTCTTCATGGGTTGTTGTTCTTCGGGTGGGGCCAGAGTCTCCTCGGCTTCAAGGTATCTTGATGTATCTTCGGGCTCATTGCAGTTGTAATTATGAAATAAATATTTACACTCTATGTACATTAAATGTAACCCAGATGAACATAACTATATTTGACATTACATAAATGGAAAAACAAGTTTATTGGTCTAGTAATAAAATGTGTACATTTTTTATTCAAGTATGTACATTTCGTAACAAGTGTATGTACATTTTTCGTCAGTGTCGTGTACATTGCACACAAAGAAATATAATGTACTTAAGATAATATATGTACATTGCATACTAGTTAAATGTACATTTGATCCCCACTGCAATATCTGCACACTTTTCCTCCCTCGGTCGCCTCAAATATTTCCACTTCCCCATACCCATTTCACTCGGTTGCATGTGACACCCAAGCCACGTAGAATAGGTGCACGATGCATCCCATGTACCCGGGTGCACCTTCGAAATTATGGGTATTGATGGGAAAGAATAAAGATTGAATTTTTAATACAACTGAAATTATGAAACAGAAAAAAAGATGATAATGTGATAAATTGATCCGGGTTTCAAAAGGACCAACCTCAGTCGCAAGAGTAAGCCTTGTAGGACGTTAGAGTAGGAAACTTCTGAATGAAGCTAAATCACCAGACTCACAGAAGTCGATGTTATGGAATTTATAGATCGCAGGCCACAACACAAACACCTCTCCGGTTTCTTCTGGGTTTTTTTGGGTTTTTTTTTTCTTTCTACTTTGTGTATTTTATATGACCTTCAATACCTTTAATTCTGGCCTTTGTAAAAACTAATTATACATTTTGATCACAAGATTTAACAGAAGTTATTTTTATATTTTCTCAAACTATTACGGAGTAATAATAAATAGGCTTGATAAAAAATTAATAAATACTAATCCTAGTTTTGTCAAAAAAAAAAAAAAAAAATACTACTCCTAGTTAAATTTGACCATGGTTAAGGGCATGTGTTTCTTCAACACAAAATTCAGTTAAATTAATTTCACATCAATTCAAATAATTTAAGATAAGTTTACAAAAACCCAGATGGAATAAATTTAGTATGGTAGAATTGTAATTGTTCTTATTAGAACAGATCAATGATTAATATTGAAGACATGCCAATGGACCCTTACTATAGAAACATGATTAATGGGTATTATGTTAGAGGCTAGCTGCATTCTTTTTGTCTATATATATATATATATAGACAAAACACTGAAATAGAAAAATTGTACAGAACACTGAAAGGCAACCAATACAATAGAAAAATCATTCTCCGTCTGTTTGTCTGTAGTCCAGCAGCTGCAATCCAAGCATGTTCACATAGTTTTCAACAATGATTAGATACATGACTATTCTGAAATAGTTTAATTATTGAGCTTGTGTGATGGAACAAGGGAGGATTAAAATAGAGATTTTTCCTTGCCATTAAAGGAATTTTACTAGACACCTTTAAATCAATTAGAAAGAACTTTGTGATGCGTGAAAAATGTTATGTAGGTATTGGTAATTAAGTATCTACTTCACATTTTAATTAATTAATTATTTTCATATATAATTGCTAATACAAAATTAAATATGACTTTTAGTTCAATATGATCCCTTCCATAAACATAAATTGTGATGTTTCTTGTAACAGTCCAATAATCATAACTCATTAATGGAACTACTTATAACACAACAAAAGGCCAAACTTTATATAAATGTTCAAAAGTCAACTTATAAATATACAAAGTCATTTAAAATGAAATACATTCAACAAAAATATTAAATATTACATCACATGTCTTTCAAATTAATTAATTTTAAAAAATGTTCATTAAATGTACATATAATATATTACACGAGCTAAAGTACTATTGAACATTCTACTTAATTTTTGCAAGTATCTTCCCCACCATGTCAATTTCTTAAATTCATGTTCAACTCCTAAAATAAGATTTTCTTACATACTTGCAAGTTAGCTAGTGAAATACAAAACACATTTTTTCCTGGATAAATATAACTATAACGTGATCATGAATTAGCCATTAATCACAAGACAATTTTGAAAATTACTATAATCCGACAATGACAAGAATCATATTTTATTCACCAAAAAATCCTAATACATTAACAAGAATTAGAATTTTTTACTCATTTTAGTTTCAAAAGTTTCAATTTCTTATATTACTAGTTTCATATTTGGCAAGTCCGTATACCGTAGAGTGTAGAGTGTAGAGGCAGTTAGGGATGTCAAAATCTGACCCAACCCATGAAACTGTCTGAAATCAATTTGCACCCGACCTAGTTATAAACCGAAAAGTGAGACCTATAACCCGACTCAATCCGACTTGAAGTCAAGCCGTAACCGATTAGACCTGATATTTCAAGACCTGAACTCGATCTGCGTCTGACCCGAATGTAACATGACCCGTTAATGACCCAACGCGATATAACCCAACGACCCAATGACAACCCGAAACCGATTAGACCCGATGAATAACTGATAACGACTCGTGACCCGATTTTACCAACCTATTAACAACCTAATTATGAAAAACCTAATTTTATTGTCCTACTTTTTACCCGATTTGAGATATTCTTAAAATAGCACTTTCTTATTAATTTCAAAATGTTTATTTTATAAAACTAAACTCGAAATTTTTAATAGACTTCACATATATGGTTAAAATTCAGTCATATATTCCAATGTATTACTAAACTTCACGTATATAGTTAAACTTCAAGTATATAAACTTGTCCTTATCCATTCAAACTATATACATTTCAATTTCTTAACTTATATATTTACATGAACTTAATTACTTAATACTTTATGTTATAACTTATAAGTATATATTAACAATTATACATTTATAAATATATCAATACTACTAAGTATTTCACACTTTTAGACTTTCACTATTGATTTGATAAAATGTATCTTGTTTAGACGGCTCAACTGCTCATCCAATATTCAGTTTATTTCAATTATAATATGTCCATTAGTCTATCACTCTATATCTCAATCAATCTATACTCTATATTATGATATTTGATATTTGTTCCATATTTGATAAAATGATTCAATTCTGAAATTAATTATATTATCAAATCTTTGTGATACGAAATAACCCGTTTAGGAACCGATCCGGATCGACTGGAACCGAGCACCGACTGGAACCGAGCACCGACTATGACCTGAACTCGAAATCTATCTGAACAAAAACAATCTGCTATAACTTGTCTAATGATCGATTCAAATTAAGTGGAACTGAACATGATCCGAACCCAGATCAACTCGTTATAACCCGTCTGGAACTAATCTGAATTGACCCGAACCGAACATGACTCGAGACCCGGACTGAACTTGACAAAGTAAATAACCGATTTGACCCGACCCGATAACGACTCGACCTGATCTGACTCGACCCGAAAAAACAAATTTATCAGTTTTAGTTCGACCTGATGAGAGCAGACCCGGGATGGGTCAATCCAAATCTGATCCGTGGACCCGATTTGATATACCTAAGTATAGTAGTAGACCCGTATCTACTTGTAAATTAGATTAGTGAACATTGTCCAAACTCCAAACCAAATTTGAGCACCGCCTTCATTTCGCTCCTCATTCTAAAACCCCCACCTTCACTCCCTCTCTCACCACCGCCGCAATTCCCTCTACTCCGTCGTGCTCTCCACCATGGACGAGAGCTTATACGACGAGTTTGGCAACTACATTGGTCCCGACATCGAATCCGATCAAGACAACGATTCCGACAACGATGATGATGTCAACAATCGCACCTCCTCCTCCTCACCTCCTCCCCCTTCCTCCGCCGCTGGTCCCTCTAACGGCTGGATGACAACCTCACACGACAATGACGATGATGACTACGACGACGACACCGACATGGTCGACAACCAGGTCGTCCTCGCCGAAAACAAGAAGTACTACCCTACTGCCGAGGAGGTGTACGGAGACGACGTTGAAACCCTAGTCGAAGACGAAGACGAGCTTCCGCTAGAGCAGCCAATAATCAAACCGGTTCGAACACTGAAGTTTGAGCTCGGAGTGAAGGACTCGTCGACCTATGTTTCGAATCAGTTCATGCTCGGGCTCATGTCGAACCCTAATTTGGTGAGGAATGTTGCGCTTGTGGGCCATCTTCATCACGGGAAGACGCTGTTCATGGATATGCTTGTTGAGCAGACTCATCATATTTCCACCTTTGATACTAAGAATGAGAAGCATATGAGGTACAAATTCTCGGATTTTTTTCAATATTTTTGTTGATTTTTTTTCGTGGTTTATGTTTTGTAAATTGTCGTGTTCGTTGGATATTTGATTTAGTTTAGTGTTGATTGGAGTTGGAATATTGCTATTGATGATTACTAGCTTGTGATGTTGCAATTTTAAGTTTGAATTTATATACGAATTTTCAAAAATAGCTTGCAAGCTATGTTACTTGGACTATGGTACCAGTACCGGTCACAGGTACGTATCCAAGGTTAGACTTGGCTATCTTGTGTGAAAATTACATAATTTTGGCCGAAAATGAGATCTAACAGGGGTAAGGTAAAATATGGATAGTAGATTCTGGGTTGCGTAGCTCGTGAGTTCCAAACTTTGTAACACAACATTCAAGTTTATTATATATAGATCTGGTCCTGATGTTTTAGTGCGCTATATGTGGATAATGCAGTTTACAGTCATATGTTAAGCGATCAAGGGTTGATTTGGATGATTTTTTGGGTTTCAGGTAGTGTTTTTTATGACAAAGAATGGCTCTATAGGTAGTTATGTAGTTGTAAAGTGTGAGGTGGGATACCATCAATTTCTGGATGTAGATGACTTTGTTGAACTTTTGATTTGGATTATTGTAAGAAGTTGACAAATTCGTCTTGATGATTGTTAACTTTTAAAGTGGCAATTATAAGTTTTGAATACATTAGGTGATGATTGTTGACTCTTAAAGTAGCTATTTTTGAAAATGACCACTTGTTTGTTTTGGAATTCATCACATTGTGTAAGCTTATAAAGACCTGATACTCAGTTTATCTTCATTTGTCGGTCATGGGTGAAATGGTGAGATTACTACCCTAGTGGAAAGTGTAGTTTAGAGTCGGATGTTTATTGAGCTAGGGTTAAATTAGATAATTTTTTCACTTAAAGGTAGCATTTTCATAACTAAGGTAAGCTTATAAGCCTCGATCCTTTAGTTGAAAATTAGACAAATTTGTTGGACTTTTGTATTGATCTACTCTTGTGTTGATTGAAGTTAAAAATTGCTATTGGAAGTCTCAATTTTTACATTTAAGTGTTGGGAAATGGTCTCAAGGCATCTTAGCTACATGAATTTCTGAAACGGCTTTCAAGTCTCGAATTCTGGAATGTTTTATTCAAGTTGATTAGAACCTAATCTTGTTGTTTAGTCCACTGTGTGGATAATGTAGCTTACAGTCATATGGTAATCAATTAAGGTTGAATTTCGCTAATTTTTTTAAAGCTTAATGGTTGTTTTTTTAATAACATAGATTGCCGTACCTAGTTGTGAATTTTGATATGTCGATTTACGCTTGATGAGTCAAACTTGTCCATATGTTGATACGTGAAATTCTTTAGGTATACTGATACAAGGGTTGACGAGCAAGAGAGGAGGATTTCGATAAAGTCTGTGCCTATGTCACTCGTTCTTGAGGATAGTAACTCGAAATCATTTTTGATTAATATTATGGATGCTCCAGGTCATGTGAATTTCTCAGATGAGATGAGTGCTGCTCTACGGCTTGCTGATGGAGCTGTTTTGGTTGTTGACGCAGCTGAAGGTGTCATGGTGAGTGCCTTTGCTTGCCATAGTATCTATAAAACTGATTTCATTTTTATTCAACTGCTGGCTATTTGGCTGTATCTCATGGATATTTGTACAAGATTGTCATTGGTTTTGGCTTACCTTCTAAAATAAACATGCTCTTGGATGTCTATTGTATAGGCTTCTACTATTTCGTAACACATTGGGAAATCGAAATTGTTCCATATTTCAGATCATGGCTGATGATATTAGTTTGGGCAAATGTCGCTATAATGTGTTGTGTATTGAATTTTAGGAAGTAAACTTTTGAAGAGTTATCATTACGTGCTTTCCATCTATATTATTCATTTAGCCATTTGTCTTTGTATGTGTTGTACATCATGTGGCTATGCTATATTGCTATCATTTAACACTATCATACCCCTCTGTTTTGTTCCCTGTCTCAATTACTATAAGCCTATAACTCGAAGCTAATTTAGTCCTTGGTATTCTAGGTCAATACTGAGAGAGCTATTCGGCATGCAACTCAGGAGCGTCTCCCAATAGTAGTTGTTATTAACAAGGTATTTATTTCTTTCTCCGTCCATTTAACTTGTGTATTTTCGAAGTCCAAGCATTTGATATTATTCTTTTTGTTTTCTTGAAGGTTGACAGGTTGATAACAGAGCTTAAATTGCCTCCTAAAGATGCCTATCATAAGCTAAGGCATACTTTAGAAATCATTAACAACCACATCACAGCAGCCTCGTCCACCGCTGGAGATCTCCAGCTTATAGATCCAGCTGCGGGAAACGTTTGCTTTGCCAGCGCAACAGCAGGATGGTCTTTTACTTTGCAATCATTTGCAAAACTCTATGTGAGATTACATGGTGTAGCATTTGATGCTAGTAAATTTGCTTCTCGTCTGTGGGGAGACATGTATTACCATTCTGACAGCAGAACTTTTAAGAAAAAAACCCCTGCAAATGGAGGGGAAAGATCTTTTGTTCAGTTTATCTTAGAACCCCTGTATAAAATATATAGTCAGGTCATCGGAGAGCATAGAAAGAGTGTGGAGGCTACATTAACAGAACTTGGAGTTACACTTCCGAATGCAGCCTACAGGTTGAACGTTCGCCCATTGCTAAGACTTGCCTGTAGCTCAGTTTTTGGTACAGCAACAGGCTTTACTGATATGCTAGTTCATCATGTTCCTTGTGGGAAAGAAGCTTCATCAAGAAAGGTTGATCATATATATACTGGTCCAAAAGACTCAGAGGTTTACAAGTCTATGGAAAATTGTGATTCATCAGGGCCACTTATGGTTAATATTACAAAACTCTATCCGAAAGCAGATTGCAGTGTTTTTGATGCCTTTGGTAGAGTGTACAGTGGTACAATCCAAACAGGACAGGCTGTCCGTGTGCTAGGAGAAGGTTACTCACCTGAGGATGAAGAAGATATGACAGTGAAAGAGGTTACAAAGTTGTGGGTTTACCAAGCTCGTTATAGGGTCCCTATAAGTAAGGCTCCACCAGGTTCATGGGTTCTTATTGAAGGTGTAGATCCCTCTATCATGAAAACTGCAACACTTTGTGATGTTGATTATGGTGAGGATGTATATATATTCCGCCCTCTTCAGTTCAATACACTTTCAGTGGTGAAAACTGCTACGGAGCCTCTTAATCCTAGTGAACTGCCGAAAATGGTTGAAGGTCTTAGAAAAATCAGCAAGAGCTACCCACTTGCCATTACCAAAGTAGAGGAATCTGGGGAGCATACAATATTGGGCACTGGGGAGTTATACCTTGATTCTATCATGAAGGACCTGAGGGAGCTTTACTCTGAAGTAGAAGTGAAGGTCCGTTATTTTTTTGGCTTTTTAAAAATGTTTTAAGCTTGAGCTTCTGGACAATCCAATTAACTTCCTTGTTATAGCTTATGCCATTGAACCTCGTCTGGAGTGAGTTTCACCCTTGTTCTAGCTTTCACCCTTTTTCTGATTGTTTTTCACATTTGAGGATAGAATATCCTACAACTGACACCTGAACTTCATCTGTTTCAACAAATGGTAGGTAGCAGACCCAGTTGTCTCTTTCTGTGAAACAGTGGTAGAGTCTTCATCTATGAAGTGTTTTGCTGAAACGCCGAACAAGAAGAACAAGATAACTATGGTATGCTTTTCATTTGGTTTGGACTTTTTTTGGCGGTTGAAGAATCTAGTCATCTTTCTGTGCATAACTCTTGGAAACTGCTATTCCCTGCCTCTTCAGATTGCAGAGCCATTGGAGAGAGGTCTGGCAGAGGATATTGAGAATAGTGTTGTGAGCATTGATTGGCCTCGGAAGAAACTGGGAGATTTTTTCCAGACAAAGTATGACTGGGATTTGCTGGCTGCTCGTTCTATATGGGCTTTTGGTCCCGATAAGCAGGTAAGTTTGTTTAGGTTGTCATCAAATGTAAAAATTCTCTTACTTCATTCTGGTATTTGGTGTTTAAATAAGTCTAAAACTGTCTTACTTGTAGGGACCTAACATACTGTTAGACGACACACTTCCTAGTGAAGTTGACAAGAGCTTACTGAGTGCTGTAAAAGATTCTATTGTCCAAGGGTAAGCCAAAGTTTTATGTTTTCTTGTCCTCCCCCTCCCAGTTATCTAGTACGTTCTTCCATTTAAACTGTTGCATTCCTTGTGAAGCTTTCAGTGGGGTGCACGAGAAGGTCCTCTCTGTGATGAGCCAATTAGAAATGTGAAATTCAAGATAGTTGATGCTAGGATTGCTCCTGAGCTACTACATCGAGGTACTGGACAAATAATCCCCACAGCCCGTCGTGTGGCTTATTCAGCTTTCCTTATGGCAACCCCTCGTCTTATGGAGCCAGTTTATTATGTGGAGGTGATTACTTTTCCCTGTTCTTGTACTGTAGTGTTGACTACTTTTATCCCAATCATTGTATAATTTTGTGCGCTCGTACAGATACAAACACCTATAGATTGTGTTTCTGCCATCTACACGGTCTTATCTCGTAGGCGTGGCCATGTTACTGCTGATGTTCCACAACCAGGGACCCCAGCATATATTGTGAAGGTTGTTTTTTTTTTTTTTGCTTTTCCTATTGTGATTAGTTTCTGTTTCCTTTGTTCATTTTGGTGTTTGGTCCTGCAGCTGAAATTGCAAAATGCACCTTGTCACTTTTATTTCCGTTCATGTTGAATACATTTAGTATTCTTTTGGTTTAACCATTGCCTTATTATTTGCATTCTAGGCCTTTTTGCCCGTGATAGAGTCATTTGGCTTTGAGACTGATTTGAGGTATCATACACAAGGTCAAGCCTTTTGCCTCTCTGCCTTTGATCACTGGGCTATTGTGCCTGGAGATCCTCTTGACAAGAGTATTGTCCTACGCCCTCTTGAGCCTGCTCCCATACAGCACCTGGCACGGGAATTTATGGTGAAGACCAGGCGCAGAAAGGTATGATCCTTTTCTTTCTTTATCTCAACATATGCATATGAATCAACCTCAATGCTAAGCTATGCTATGCTATGCATGGTTTTAATACACTATTTGCCATGCGTACATAAACCTTTTCTTATGCTTTCATTTTATTTTTGATTTTTTAAATTGTTTTATTTACTTTTCCTTGGTCACGTTATCTTGTTAACTTTTTTCAAAGATAGTTAGCTGAAATATGGAACCATGCATGAGGCAGCTGAATCTTCTCATGAGTTGTAGAGAATTGACTCTATTCTAATCACTTTATCTTCTTTTAAAATGAGGGTTTCACAGAAATATGTACAGAGTACTTGTAATGCAATACTTCAATTAGTTAAAACTTATCTTTAATGATTAAAACTGATTTTTACTAGGTTTTTCTGCATTAATTTAATGGAAAGAGAGAAAGGCCTTATACGAACAAAAAACAATGACAATAAGGTTTAGAGGAATTACTGAAAGTGATCTTATCATTATTACTGTTACTTAAACGTTGATGGTCTTGAATAAACTTTTAACGAAACTAGATATCTCACTTGTGCTTTTTGTTGATCTTAACCGTAGGGTATGAGCGAGGATGTGAGCATCCAGAAATTCTTTGATGATGCTATGGTCGTGGAGCTCGCTCAGCAGGCTGCTGATCTTCATCTGCAGATGATCTGACAGTTTAGGACTTGTCTTGCATTTTGTTTTTGTTGATATATAAAATGTTTTAGTTGAGGAAAACTTCAGATTTATATGGAGTCCATTTGCTTCCAAAACATTTATTTTGTTATTCTCCATCTGCAGCATGAATCTACTGTCTTTTTGCATTTGCAAAGTCATTGGTGATAAGTCTGATACAAACTAAAGCTAGGAGCTCGGACCTTTTGGAATCCCTCACTAAATGTGAGTAGTGTCTATCTTCTAAAGTCTGAACTATAAACAAGTACATAACGAAACCATGATAACGTGAAGGTCGTACATACCCTCTTCAAGCCTTTTCAGATGGCAGCAAATATTGCTGAAAAATCTTCCAACTTCAATGGCTGTAAGTCCCAAGTCATCATATATTGATCCTTGGCCCTATTGTGATATCTGTCTATTATCTTTATTTAAAGGGAAGTAATTTCCATATCTAATAGCATGCCACTTGCCATTAATAATGTCTAACATGTGTTAAGCTAACAATGATGACAACTAGGAAAAATTAACATCAATCAAATAAATTTAACACGGGTTAGAAACCTTGAGTAGTTCTTTTTACAAGCTCACTTAGATTATGAAATAGATAAATTACCTTTAATTAAGAAATAATTATTTTTTATTAGTTGTCATATTATTAAATTATTAATAAATAATACTTAGTATTAGGACAAAAATATGCTCTGTACTCTATTGTATTAAAGTTTGGATATTATTAACTTAAGTTTTTTATACTTAAAATCAATTATACGCAATGGACTTGTTAACAAGGTTAAAACAAAACCTTACATCCTATTGCTTAGATTGGAAAACCAAATAATTTTTTCAATCGCAAAACAAATGATCCTTGTTGAAATTTGGTGGATCCCCAAAGAACCACTTAACCAAACCTGAACAAGGAAAGGACACGAGCGAAACATGCATTGTGTCTTCACAACTTTTGCCACATCCATTACACTTCAGATTACCCTCCAGCATCCGTCATTAGTCCATCGGAAAAAAGACTCCAGAAAAATATTAACCATTTCGGATGAACCGGTATATGCCAAAGATAACCAAAAAACCGATGATGGGCTTGGCCAAAAGAATGTCATTGTTTTTGTAGAAACACAGACAAACTTCATAGTGAGAAACTCAGTCATGAAAGAGCCAATAAATCAATATATAAGAAGAGATTAATTTATTATAGTGAAAGATTCAGTCATGGATTTCCAATAATTTTACAACTTCCATATATGATCATCATGAACGATATCTACTACATCGTTGAGGTACATAAAAAGAATAGTTTTTCCCCAATTGAATTATAAAGTCACTCTACTATTTAAACATCAAAGTAAAACTGGAAGCATAGGTCTCCTACAACAGCAGACATTAGGATAGTTAGAAAGGCAACTTAATTAAATTGGTGGAAATGTCAAGTGTAAAAAAGAAATGGTCGACATACAACCACTAAAACATCGAAACAAACTTGTTCCGTAGTCTTCATAATAGAATCGACAAAAATTTCGTTTAGAATTAACATAGGAAAGCCAACTGTGTAATAATACTGTAAGCCACTGGCCTAAAACAGATTCCAATTTGCTTTTTATTGAACACCAAAAGTTACACACTGGGAAGGTAATTGGGTAACTGACGAGCTTAACAGGAACATTATCATAAAAGAATAGCTCAAAATAATACCCAGTATTAGACTCCTCTATTTAATTTCAAAGTAAACCAGTACTGTACATAAAACTCAAATAAGATTGTACAAAACTGTGGTTCCTATTCTATTCTATTGAACAGCTAGCCTTTGGAGATGATTCAAGAACACCTCAAAACTCACATCATCTGTAAATATGAGATCTCCGCCAGGAACCATAGGGGCTCCAGAGTTGTACGTGGCTGAAGGATTTAACTTCGCCAGCAGAAAACGAGCCTGAAAAGCATAAGAAACAAGAAAGATGAGCCAAGTTAACTTTACGGGTGCGTAGTGAGCACTTCTAGATCATGATTATGAATTGACTCTTTATCAGCCAATTCCAAGTACTGGTTGTTGCTGTAAATCAGAAATCATTTATAGTTAATAAACACATACCATTCATCTCGTAATTATCAAGGTGAGTTTTTAAGTGAGAGGCATGCATTATTTTCTTCGTACTGCTTTGGGTTCATTAATAGGACACTAGGCTCTGTTCTCCTAAGAACTTTTAAATAAATTTCAGCAAAAATAGTTAAGTTTAGAAAAATTATCTAAGTTCAGTAAAAGACGAGCCTAAAAAGTAACTTCAGCAAAAATATGAGTAAGTTCGGAAGAAATAAATTGGGGAGATATAACGACATACAGATAGTTGTTGACCTTTATTCATAAAAGTAGACAAGATTTCTAGAGATTCAAAAATAGAAAGAGGAACAAAAATATCAGATGGAATTTTAAAGATAGACTTCCTCAGAATTCTTTTTGTTGTGTTACTTTGACTTCTAAATAATTTACAAACCCCACGATTTTTTTTTTTACTGCTATCGTAAGATACTTATGCAAAAATGTAACCATGCACAATATGAAATGTAATAGGATTTATCTCAATGTATTTCAAAATATCAATTTTTAGTAATGTTTAATAATATATAGCTATAATAATGGTCAAAGTGGTGTGTTGGGAAATGTAAAAAGTCAATAGAACGACAACAAAATGAAGTATAATGATGCTTTCTGGGCAAACATAAATCTCAATCACAAAAGAAAGTCAAATGGGCCTATACTAGGTAATGCATAAACAAATGAAATATGTGCTGCTGATTGGGAATGCAATAGTACTCGGTACACAATTACACAGGGTAAAAGATCGGAAAATAATAGCTGCTCTTCAGCACACACTATAATCATAGCAATCCTATGTGAAAGCAAATCGTCATATACACCTATATTTATAAAAATACTATCACAGTTCATTCCATTTTATCTTAAACTTTACAATTCGAGAAAGTACCTGAGAGCCATACTGATCACAAATGACCAACCGTGGAACTGGAAACCTCTCTTTGACCAAAGCATCAGCATCATCTTTAGGAGTTTGCAACAACTGGGCCAGTGCCTGAGAAAAATGAAACAAAAACAGAAGCAAAGTCAAAGAAATAAACAAGATAGCCAGTTGGCAGTAGTAGATAACACAAGTTCAATGAAATCCAAGTCATTTTATATATCATCATCACGAACACTCAACAAGGAAAAAACTAACCTGGTGTTCAGGCATATCTTGGAATCCAGCTTTGCGCCACTGAGAAATTGTAGCGCCATGAAATACAACAACAGTGAAATATGAATCCAGAAGCAATATCCTATCTGCAGTAACGGCCACAACATCAAGAAGTGCAGGTTCAGGAGATGAATGAAGGGAGTAGGAAATCAGTGAAGGCTGAATCATCACTACTGAGTTGGCTACATTTTCCCGATTAAGAATCATTCTAAAATATGCAGTCTCATCAGGACTGTTGTTGAACACCTGATGCACATAGATAGAATTAGCGGGTTTTTTTAATATTACAATGATTAAAGATTTACATGAAGAAAATGAATACCTGTACAAACTGAGATCGTCTAAGGTGAAACATAAATTGAGGAAATATTGAAAACCGTGGAGATAGGCTAAAAGAGGAGGGATTCTCCTTTTGGTAATCTCCAAATCTTGAGCATAGACGTATCAGGGACCTGTCCAGCCAACGTATTGGATCAAACTCTACCTGCGTACCAAAAAAAAGATAAATACTAAAAGAATTCATGACAACGCTGCCGTAGCCCATGACAGAAATGAAAAACACATACTGGATGCAGAAAGTAGCAGCAAATATAACCAATTAACATAAGAGAGAAACAGAGATCAGCCATATGCATGCTGAATGACTTTAAGAAAATGAAGAGGATAGCACTGAGTATGCTGGTAAGCACACCAGTCCTACCAACAACAATCTTTTTGACCAATAAATAACGGAGTACAGACACCAGCTATCCACATCATAAATTGACATAAATAATGGCATTCACAATTATTAAAATTGGTATGCCACTTTAAATTCACCTCATTTTCCATTCTGTATGAAATTAAACGTGCCATGGTAACAGCTGCAGCTTCTTGATCAAATCCTGCAATCAACTCCTACGCAATTGATAGTAAAAAGTGTAAAAACATGAAATTTCAGGAAAGCCAACAACATGACTAACAATTGTGAAACAAACTGAGCATGAACCCTGAAGCCAGGACAGTAGAAGACTTTTAAGAATCTGGATTAGGATTTGTTGAGAAGCAGGTCTCCTTCCTATTACTCTCCAAAATTTTGGGTTCTAATCTACTTTGTGGAGAAAACCATGCATTTAAAGTAATATGAATCAATCTGGCACCCAATTTGTAAACTTAAAAGACAATTGCCCCTTAGTTTTTAAAAGATCAGGATCCAGATTTTCTAAAATTTTCGAAGGTGTTTTCTAAAATTACTATCTGGTTACTGATCATAAAATCCATAAAGGCATTAAATACAAGATATGGAGAAAATACCTGTGTACTTCCGGGACCAGTAACCCATCGCCTAGAAAGAGTTGTAATCCGAAGTCTCATACGACCACTTTTATGTTGATAGCTGAGAAAATCTATACAAAGTCAGAATATTACTAGCATCTAGCAAACACTAAAGCACATTAAGCAAGAAAGTGAAAGGTTTTGTACATACTAAGTCGAAAACTGCAGGTAAAACTGGTTGCTCGTGGATTCACCAATAGCTTCAGGACTATCCTTCTTTGTGATGTCTAAATAGATGCATAAAGTTGTAGCTTTATCAAGCCCACACAACTTCCATGCACTTGTGTTGCCCTGACCAACAACAGTGTCTGAGCAAAGAAGACCTTTCTGCACTAAGGCATTGATCATAAACATTAAAGATTAGGCAAGCACAAACACGAGCATACACAAAATCAAAACACAAATGTACCTTTTCAAGTGATGCACAAGGACCAAGAATTCCCTGAATCTTCATATCCTTTGAGCAGCTGACCTCAAATATACCACTGCATCCAGATATTGGTAAGGACAAATACCTTTATTGGCTGTGCTAAAAACCTGATGAGGAAAGCTGCAAATACTATTACCAGATGTCTAAATGCTGATAAATCCAATAAATGGCATGGGAGCAGAAAAATCAATACAACAGGCAATGCGTGATTTAAGCAACTTTTGGTATTCAAATTCTTTTCAGGCCATGTGAAGACTAGCAGGTATTGGATCATAAAACAGGCTCCTTTCCTAAATTCCCAAATAAGATCATAGAAGAACCTTTACTATTGAATTGTGTCCGGCACTTCTAACGAATTCTAATTATATCACAAAGATGAATTCACTCCTTCATAGAGTACCTTCTAAGTAATCAATTCTCATAATTGAAAAAAAATTAAATCATAAAACAAAAATAGACGTGGGTTTGGTTTATGGTATTGAGCAATGAGTTTCCTAAATTCTACAATAAAACATTCTAAAGGTAAAGAAAAAAAAGGATTCAAGATTGATTTAACTATATTATCTCACTGCAAATATCTTTCTTTGAAAGCCCAATGTTGTTTAACGTCAGCTTCCAAGCAAAACTAAGGAAAGAGTACTTAACCATTCAGTCCAAAGAGTCTCACTTAGCTCTGGGATTCTGGATTATGATGGACTTGCTCGTTGTGATGGCAAGCACTGGTCTCCTATAGTGATGTAGCAGACAGTTGCTGCCTTTGTGTTCAATGGTTAATCGTAAACGACTCCTTGGCTATAGCAAGATTAAGGCAGCATGTACCCAACAATCCGACCCTCAACTTACCTTCCAAAATTTAGGCCCTCGTTACAGATATTGAGGTTATAAATGTACCATTTGACAAAAAAGTAGGGAATAAGAATAAAAGGGACAAAAATAAAATATAACGAACAAGAAAGCACATAAATGGAGTTGAATATATTCAAGTAAACAACTACCCGAAGAAATCAGAACTTAAAGTTGTTATAAAGTGAAAAGCAGCACAATCCTACCCAAAACTCTTATTCACTGAACACTTCAAACTCTAAACTGTAGTGTGGAGCGCTTTAATTGAGTCAGTAAGTAGGCTAAAATGAAAACTCTAGTGAAGTAGGGACAAAAATATTCTCGGTCAAAGTTCTAAACATTCCAGAGCTTAGTGTTCAAAAAGACAGTTCTAAAGCATTCTAACTTGTTAGTGTAAAAATGAAAGCTAATCAACCCAACCAGGAAGAACGTATAACCAATCAAGATCGAATCATTTTCCAATTAAAAATAAAAAGATGTTGACTTAAATATCAATGCCAACCAGATCTGGCTTAATATAATCATGATGGTGTGTTGACAGTACTAGCTAGCTAGTGTTTTAAGTACGAAGGAAATCAACAACGAACTCACCCAGCACTCTATAAAGTCTTCAACTAAAATGATACTAGGATAAGCTTCAAATGCAAGGGTCAATTAATGTCCCAAAGAAAAAAAAACTACCACAAATGACGAGATAATACATCAAAACCAGAGGCTAGATGGTATTTATTGATAAGAATTTCAAATCTGAATATTTTATAAGTGAGGTATTATCAAATCGTATGATTCAACAAAAATAATTCCAACCAAATACTAGACACTAAACAGTTAAAAAGTATAATAACAATATCCCAACTGCTATAAGTTAAAACATGACAAGCAGTACAAGCATGATTTTGCTAACCCTTACTTTAATGCTGGTCCAAGGTCATTTTCCCCAAACTGAAATACGCGCTTAAAAGAATCCTTAAATACTGAATGGCCGAAACTTTCAGCAAGGACCACAAGACCGCCCGTCCTCTCAACAGCAACTTTAAGTTCAGAAAGTCCAACCTGGTATTTGAAAGATGATCAATGAAATCAGGCCACCAGGTCCAGAAAATCATATGTACATGACAACAGAAAAGGTAAGGCAAGGTAATTATTGCAAGTTTGTGTAGTTGGGAATTGGGCATGCAAAAATTATGACAGGACATATCCAGTGATTTCAAATCATAGAAGTTAGACTGATAACCCCAACCCCCAGACACCATACACACATACACACAGAGTGTAAGCATATTCTTTTTAAATAAAAAATAGGCCAATGTAGAAAGTCCAATCTGACAACAATTGTCCTCCCTTTCCCTTTAATTACAGTATGACTCCTTCAATAAACGCATGCCCTGAGCTCAAAATCCCAAGAAAATAAGAATTCACTAAGCCTAAATACCAATTAATACCTGATCCAGAGCACAAGCAAAAACGTCAAGAATGTGCCCTTGGTGAACAAGCTGCTTCGAAAGTCCTTCATAGAATTTCAAGGCTTTATGATAGTAAGGAGCAGAATCCTTATCCAGATCTTTGTGGGAACGAATTGGCTCAGATAAATTCTTTGAAACAATCTGCAAATACAAATGAAAGAGCACCACTGAGCACAGACGAGATACAAGTCCTTGACTTAAAAAAAAAAAAGAAAAAAAAAGAAAAAAAAAGAAAGAAAGTGGGCACCCAAACTTCATGAGAACTACAAATGGCAGGGTGGGTGGCAGTTTCAAAAGACTTGATCTTGACAGGGGTTTCTTAAGGTAACTCTCTTTGAAGGAACTCCTAATGCAACTATGAATAGATCTATTGTCAAGTATATAGTCATTACAAAAGATTTTTCCAATGGTTGGACTATGCACCCGGGTGCACAATGCTCCGGGTGCAGCTGGTGCAAAACGCAAGAATTGTACACATAAACGCAAGAAATGAACATTACGTTCAAAGGCAAAGAACATTGAAAATTATTTAGATTTAAAAAGAATACAAAAGTTTTGTATGTATCTTATTCCCAATGCAAAAATAATAGAATCCCAAAAGCATTAATGACGCAAATTACAAATCATTAATGATGACTCCTACTGGGAAATAATGAATAAAACCGATCCAATAATGAATAAAACCGATCCCAATGTTCATTGCATGTATATGTAATGTTCATTACGTTACCCCCAAATGCTTTTAACCAGCGTTTTATAGTCCAACCTTACTTCAAACATTAAAAAAATAAAAAAAAATAAAAAATCTATCAACCTTACTTCAAACATGCAAAAGATAGGGTCAGATTTGTTGACCTTCAATTATTCTAGACTATAGAAATACAAAGGCGAGCCTTTTTCCTACACATATTAAGTTAACTATTTCATTTAAATTATCCCATGAAGATGATGAAGTTTCACCATGATCTCTGCATAAAACTGCTGATTTAATCTCTGGGCCTACTCCTACGGAGTTCAGGTGATATTTGCTAGAACCTTCCCTTACTTCAGTTCATAGCTATAAAATTCAAGCAGGTCTACCTAAATACGATAACTAAAGTATTGCATAGCATGTTAACATAACAGTAGTGTATGAAAACAACCATCTTTATTGTGTACCACTAAAGAGAACTAACATTGGCCAACCAAAAGCGATTCAATAAAAACATAAGGTAGGAACAGAGTATTTCCAAAGCAGAAAACTCACAGCACCAGGCCCTTCTGTTGAAGGCCCACCAACTAAAGCCATGATCCTAGCTCCTGATCCAGGAACGCAAGCTCCAAAAATATGGGCAGCAATACTGAGCGCTGTGCCTGTACACCTACTTGCCCTCTGATCTGCAGGCGCTTCCCAAGAATCCTTCTGAAGCTCCTCTAGCAACTACGCCCAACCGATCACAAAAGGCAACAAAGGAGAAACAACAATCAACAACCCATGATAACAATTAATCAATAATTCACATTCCAAACTATATAAAATCAAACCTCGAATATCATCACATACAAATCAGTATCAGTCACAAAGCAAGCAAAATCAATCATTATACATATCTATCGAAATCAAAATAGCTACAAACTTCCATGTTACACTCCAAATCCTACAAAGCAAATGGCAACACCATCCATCATCAACGACGTGATGAATAATACATTCAATCAAATATCAAAAGAGCTACAAACTTCCAAATTTCATTTCAAATTCAAAATTACAAATTCGTTCAACCAATTCCAATAAACACCAACCAAATCAATTAAAAAATAATATATCAAAAGAGCTCCATACTTTGAAAATAGTAAAGTATAACCAATAAAAATTATCAACATGATGAAGCAATATACCGAATTCAAAGTAAAATCGCACTCAGAAGCCGGCAACAAAAACCTCGCAATACTCTGACTGGACAGCCCATCCCTGACACCAGCAACAACCCCGGAAGCCGGTTTCGCCTTACCCGAAAAAAAACCCAACTGCTCCATGACCTGATCTTTATTAACCTCCTTCCCCCCATTAAACACGTAACACTTAGGTATACCCTCAAACCCTAACTCATGAACCTGAACACACCTTCCAAACGTCACAAACCCAACCAACGCCTCATCCTCAACCAAATCCAACGCCTGCAAAAGCGCCGATTTCAGGAACCCAATCTCCTCCTCAATCAAACATACATCAACAACGAAGAGGTAAACTTGAGGGGTGTAATTCTGGGCGTGGAGTTCAGGAGGTGGTTCATACTCGATAGTGGTGTACTCCGGGAAGAGCTCAGCTGGGAGGTTGGTGTCGGAGATGGAGGCATAGTGAACGGGGAAGTGGTTGCGTTTGAAGCAGAAGGGGCAGACCCAGATTTTGGCGGAGAAGTCGATAAGAGAGAAGGGGTTGAGGATGGACCGGCAGGAGCGGCACCGGAGTGGGGAGTAGGGAAGGATTGGGAGGTTTGGGGTGGGTTTGAGGGGTGTGTAGAGGAGAGATATTGGGATTACGCAGGAGGCAGATTCTTGCTTAGTGCCTGGGAGGACGTTGAAGGGCATTCGGACACCGTCTTGGGATTCTAGGCTTAGGAATTCCGCCATTGTAGAGGGGCTGTAGAGGTGAGATAGTCAAACGGTGGACGTTACACGGTGTACAATGACCATTCACCTAATTTCACTGATCATTTGCGGTTTAAATTTTTTTCCTCATAAATCGTCATATCCTGGCATTAGAAAATTTTCATCTTTCCTTATAGTGCTCTTTCTCTTCCTACAAACTGACCCAAGGCATCCCATTTCCACTCTTCTCTGCGCCAATCTTCAAGCCTCTCTTCGAACATTCATAAATTTCCACTCTCACCCTCTAAACCCTTAACCATGTTTCGTGCGAAGGACAAGTAAGTGCTGTAAATTATTTTGGCGTTTTCTTTTATTTTTAAAGGATTGAATATCTAATTTTTTGGACACTTTGAAGGTTTGTTGGTGACCTAAATGAGGAAGAGCCCTTAATTAACATTGTCCAAGCCCAGAAAACAAAGAAGAAGAAGACATTCATGTATGAACCTGTTATAGATTCGGCGTTGCTTGAAGAGATAACAGAGCAAGCCGAGAACATAGAGTAACGAATTTTGCAATTTAATTTTTTTTTTGTATACAATGTATTCCTTTTTAATGTTCATGTATTTTTATGGATTGTATTTGTATAGATGTTAAACTTTGTATGAAATTAGGTAAATGATCAGTGTAATTGACCAGATGTGCATTCAATATCTGTACATAGTCAGTGGAAATGAGTAAATGTTCACTGGAAATATAGTTGAGTGTATTAAGTTACACGTTGAACATGTTCAGTAGTTTGAATTATATGTTAATTGAAACTGACCAAATGTTCAGTGCAAATTAACTTATTGGTCATTGAGATTATGGATTTGGTCACTGGACCTAATTATATATTCAGTGAAATAACCATAACGTTCAGTGGAGTAGATTGCATGTTCAGTGAAGTATGTTACATATTTAGTGGAGTAGATTGCATGTTTAGTGGAGTATGTTACATGTTCAGTGGAGTCAGAAACGTTGTTCAGTGAATATTAAATGGTCAGCGAACTATATCAAATGGTCATTGGAATAACATACATGGTCAGTATATTTAACTAAATGTTCAGTGAATATTAAAACATGGTCATTTAAAATAAAGGTAATGATCATTGACTGTAATTAGATGATCATTGCAAATGGCTAAAATACAGTAGAATGGAATGAAAATGTGTTGTAGAATTGGTTAAATGATTAATAAATGATTTATTAAATGCTCAGGGAAATGAATGTAATGATCAATGGAATCATGTAAATGGTCATTAGAAATGTAGAAATGTTCAGTGGAATAAGGTACATGATATAGTAAGATTTCGTAAATGGTCATTGATATTTAGTAGATATTCAGTGAGAAAAGGGAGATGTTCAGTGGAATTATGCAAATATTCAATGAAATGGGTTCATTGCTCAGTGGTATTTTGTGTATGGTCAGTAAAAACTGACAAATAGTCAATACTATAATACTAAATGGTGAATTAGATTTTATTGGGTGTGAATGTTCACTGGAATAATGTCAGTACTATAATCTCAATGGACATGTGCAGTAAATCAAATGGACATTATATTTGCTAAGAGTGTTACTGTTCAGTGGATTTGATATAATGTTCATTGGATTTGATTTAATGTTCATTGAATTTGTTTTAAATAACTGTTCATTGATTTTATCAAATGATCACTCGTATTTGTTAAATGTTCATTGTAATCATGTAAATGGTCATTAAAAATGGAGAAAATGTTCAGTGATAAGGTACATGATATAGTGAGATTTCGTAAATTGTCAGTGAGAATTAGTACATATTCAGTGAGGAAAGGGAGATGTTCAATAGAATTATGCAAATGTTCACTGAAATGGGTAAATTATTCAGTGTATTATGTTCATTGGATTTGATAAGATTTGATTAAATGTTCAATGCATTTGTTCAGTCGTATTTGCTACATGGTCAGTGGATATAACATATATGGTCAGTAGATGTTCAGTAGATATTCAACATATATTATTGGATGTTCAATGTAAAAATCGAGTAGATGGACACTCGAAAATAACAGTAGATGGTAAAAGACATAGGTAAATGTTGAAAGATACCTGATATATGTTCATTGTAATGGTGTAGATGTTCAGTGAAAATTTATAAATGTTCATTGATTGTTTTATTCTATGCAGTGAGCAGTCGATACCAATCCCACTGGCGGTGGAAATGCCAACCCCACTCGTCGTGGAAATACCAACGACCATTGTGGTTGAAATTCCTATGGAGAAGCACTCAAAGGGGAAGAAAAGATTAGAATCAATACCATTAAATGAATGATTGAACGATGTTCTTTTCAATTGTATCAAATGCCAACTTACACAATACCACTTATCATTCAGTTCAAAATCCCATTTAGCTTATTTCCACTGAACAGACCATCCCACTGCACTGACCAATTAGCTAATTAGACTGACCATTCTGTTTATTTTTGCTTACCATTCAAATCAATCTCGTGGGCACGTCATTTATGCAATTGATCATTTCCCACCGACCATTTAGCTTATTCCACTGAACATCGCATTCTTTTTCAATGACCATTTGCGTATTCCCACTGAACATTCCTAGCGGCAAGTCACTGACCATTTAGCCCACTACCACTGAACATCTATCCATTCGAACTGAACATGTACTTAATCTGAATGACCATTTTCTGTTTGCAGAGCACAGCACAGCACATGCCAGCCCAGACTGCCAAGAAAACGCACGCATCATCATTACAAAAAATGCGCCTTTCCAATGCAATCTCTTTGATTTTTGTGCTGATATGTAATGTTCATTCAAACAAAAAACGTAAATGTTCATTCGTTTACACTAGTATGTTCATTGGTTTACAAGAGTATGTTCATTGGTTAACAATGCAATCTCTTAGATTTTTGGACTGGAATGAAATGTTCATTCAAACGTAACAGTAGTATGTTTATTGGTTTATACTAGTATGTTCATTCGCTAACACTAGCATGTTCATTCGTTTAGAATAGTATGTTCATTGGCATAGCGTAGACAATATTAAAATATATCACAATTTGTAAATACTTTTACAATCATTAAATATATTACAATAGGTCCTCATACGTAACAATAATTGAAATATTAAATTAACCAAATCCCAATACATAATCATTACAAATTAATGCTTTTTTTTAACTCTTTCTATGAAGTAAAACAAATGTTCACTGCATAATAATAAATGTTCATTTCATCTCAAACAAATGTTCAGTGACTCGTTGTAAAATGTTCATTTTTTTAAAATTTCAATGAATTATATTGAACTAATTCACCCAAGTAAATAAATGTTCATTGGCTTATTCCCTAATGTTTAGTGATGTACAGCTACATGTTCATTGGATAACTACGTAATATTCATTCGTAAAATTGTGTCATTAATTTTGGTCTCGTTTCATGATTCTCAATGCAAAAAAGTAGTATGTCCATGCGCTACAGTATCTACTACAATGGCTCCTACAAAAAATCTTTGCTTTTCACGTTTATCAAGTACGCCTTTTCACCCTTACCAACTTTATCAACAATGCACGTTACCACCTTTTCAAGTTTCTGCTGACATATCTCCCAACCCTGCCACACATGCTGACCTATTTTCCACTATCATTCAACTCCAGCAAAAGTCATTTGCGTTTTATGTTATTTCTCTTGCGTTTTGCACAGGGTGCACGATGCGCATCGTGCACCCGGGTGCACTATCCTATTTGCGGAGATAGTGGAATTTTATCGGAGACTGCAAATCTATACGAGTAACTGTTATACGATGGATTACTCCGTACTCCGTATGATCAAAGTTCTAAAGTTGATCTCCACTTTCTTTCTGCCCAGTGTTAATCGTATACTACGGAGTACCCCGTATAATTATCAATGAGGAGTTGAGGACGACTAATGTCGTTGTCTCTAAAAATGACATGTGTTTCTTTTCTACTTCCTTAATTCTTTAATGTTGGTTTATTTTGACCAAAAAGGTTTTTATAAAAAATGGTTAAATAGGACAAATCTTAAGGGACAAAGGGAGTAACATACATAAAATGGTCTTTGCTAGTTATAGAATGTGTTTGTACAAATATATGAAACATATATAAAATAAGTGGAATAAAATGACATTGACATAATACTGAAATTATGTTAAAAGATGGTTAAATGACATGTGCTAAATGTGGAAAATACACTGACATGTATTATCAAAGTATGAATTTAGAAAAACAAAAAGTTGTCTTGAATTTGTATGTGCTATTATGAAATATTTATTTTACCTACTTTAAAACAAGATTTCGAGTGAAGTCAATATAGTCCATAAAACATTTCTATCTATTCCATTATACCTCATACGGAGTATAAACTTTGACGAAAATTATAAAGTATTATGTTAAAAAACTAATGTAGTTTATAATAAAGTATTATGTTATATGATTTAAGTTTTCATAATCTTTTGAAAAAAAAATAATCGGTACAAATGATTTTTTTTCCATTCTTGATTACCAGTAAAGGTTTTCACCCATAATTTATTGTTATTTAAATTACTACCCTCTAAATTATTAACTTTAACATTGCTACCTTGACTAACTTTTGTAATTTATCTATAAAAAAATATATAATTCGGAATTTTGTTATATTTATTTTAATGTATAGATTTTAAATATCAATTTTATAATTTTTACTAGCATTAGATCTTACCATTTGAATGGTTAAGATAAAAAAGGAACGCTTTGTTATTTCTAGCTATTTCATGAGGACATAGAATTTAGGAATTCTACATATAATTAAAAATATTTATGATTGATAATATACATTGGCAAACATGATAAAAGAAATATGTCAAATTCAACAAGAAAGGATGAAGTATAAACTTTGACAAAAATTACAAAGCATTATACTTTGTCTGTTCTTTTTTGTTTGTCCTATTTAGGATATTTCATTTGAAAAGTGAGAAAATTAAGTATGATTTTTGCTGATATATATAAGTTAAAACATATTTATGTGAGATCTTGTTAGAATCGTTTCGAAATAAATTTGTTTAATATGTAAATTTTATATTTTTTATAATACGTATTTATATATATTATAACTATAACATGTGTATTGAAAATTGTGAAAAAGAAAATTATACCCTAGACTTATAGTTGTATGAGGATGATACCATTGATTACCTCCAAAAATCTTCGCCATGTGATGAGAGTCAAGACACTCATTACTCAGATTAAAGTGAGGCATAATGTGTGCCCTTATTGACTTCTTTATAAACTCGTAAAACTAAAATCTACATATAATCCTTTAACACCCCATCCTTTAGCTTATATTGGCCATTAAACAATTGGAAGACATTCTAAATCGTTTAACACTAAACAACCTTCATTTGATAATAATTGCACCAATTATGAATGACTTGAATACATCTTTTATAAATCTATAATGTAAAAATATAGTTACATAATATAATTTTGATTCAGCTTCATTGTATATTTTCAAAATATAAACTTTTTAAATATAAATTAATAATTAAATATATTAATGATCAAAAAATGTATTTACAAAGATAAAAATTGGCGTAATTATTTAAAAAATGAGAGTAGAATACGAAAATGACGAGCCTTGACTCATGAGTGTAGGACCCCAAAATATCCGTAACCGTTAACCGTATATAATCGGTTCATATTAACGGTTATTTTACCGAACCATTAAGAATTAACAGTTACGGTTAAAATTATGGTTACGGTTATGAAATTTTTGTAACGATTAACCGTTATTATTATTTTTAAAAAAAACTAAACTTAAAAGGCTTAAACATGAATAAATATCACAGTTTTTTTTATGTATGATCATAACTTATATAAATATGTGTTATTATTATTTTACAAGACCCAAATAAGCTAAAAAATTATACAAATAATTTTATAATATCAGGTGTACAAATGTATAAAAATGATTGTCCAAAAATTGCTTATGCACACCCCAAGACGGTGGATCTACTACCCCTCAGTTAGTAGGACACCACGTTTCCTCCTCGTTTCACATTTCCCACTTCCCTCTCCGATCCCTCTATTAAAACTCCCCATCATTACTCCAAAACCTCGCAACTCTCACATTTTCCCACCATTTTCCTTCTCCTACAATGGCAGCCCCATCCGACACCACTCCGAACGGAGAAATCCCCGTCAAAGTGGCCCTCATAACCGGCATCACCGGCCAAGACGGGTCCTACCTAACCGAATTCCTCCTCTCAAAGGGGTATTCCGTCCACGGCCTCATCCGCCGCTCCTCCAACTTCAACACCCAGCGCATCAATCACATCTACATCGACCCCCACAATGCGCACAAAGCTCGCATGAAGCTCCACTACGCCGATCTCACCGACGCCTCCTCTCTCCGCCGTTGGATCGATACCATCTCCCCTGATGAAGTCTACAATCTCGCTGCCCAATCCCACGTCGCTGTCTCCTTTGAGATCCCTGATTACACTGCTGACGTTGTTGCTACTGGTGCCCTCCGTTTGCTTGAGGCTGTTAGATCTCATATTGCTGAAACGGGTCGGACCCATATTAAGTATTACCAGGCTGGCTCGTCCGAAATGTTCGGATCTACGCCGCCTCCTCAGGCGGAGGATACACCTTTTCATCCGAGGTCCCCTTATGCTGTTGCTAAGTGTGCTGCTCATTGGTATACTGTCAATTACCGTGAAGCCTATGGTAAAATATTCTACTTTTTTTAATGGTTTTTTTTAATTGATTGATTCATTAACTTTTGTTGGTTGGTAATTTGATGCGCATGAAAGTTATAATGAGAAACGGGAATGGTTTTGTTTTGTGTGTATAGACGGATTTAATCCGAGATTCCGAGGCCTTGGAAAGTAATATCATAGGGAATGGTGGAAAAAGGAAGATCAATTTGGGTTTGTGTTTTCGTTATGAGTGGATAGTATTCGAATTCGGTTGATTTTGATGATTGATCACTTAACTGTATTGCTTTCTGTGATGTACTTGGTTATCTAATTTAGTTACATTTTCATGATTAGAACTTTATGAATGTGTCGATTTGAAATTGTGGTGCATGGATACGTGTGTTTTGTACAGCTAAGAAAGATCTGGGGGTTGGTCATGTGGATCGATCCTTTGTCGGTTTATTCGAAAATCAATCACTGATCTGATTTCATTTCAATGATCTCCTATACTACTCTGTGACATTATGTATAAAAGAATTAGAAAGTCAATTTGAAATTCAATGATCTGATCGCGTTGGTTCTTTAAATCATAGGTTAGGGACGCTAAATATTCAGGTGTTTCACAGGCTGATGGATTAGTCTATAGTGTGAAACTCTGCTAGAATTAGGATTCTATCGAAATGCTGTTGTCTACTCCTTATTCTAGCAGGTCTTAGTAATGGTGAATAATCCATTAAAGTTGTTTCTTTTCATAGACATTTTTGCTTGCAACGGCATATTATTCAACCATGAGTCACCCAGAAGGGGGGAGAACTTTGTGACCCGTAAGATCACACGTGCTGTTGGTAGGATCAAGGTTGGGCTTCAGAGCAAGCTTTTCTTGGGTAATCTATCAGCATCTAGGGACTGGGGTTTTGCAGGAGACTATGTAGAAGCAATGTGGCTGATGCTCCAACAGGAGAAGCCTGATGACTATGTCGTAGCCACTGAGGAATCCCACAGCGTTGAGGAATTCTTGGAGGTTGCCTTTGGGTACGTGGGTTTGAACTGGCATGATCATGTAGTGATCGATAAGAGGTACTTTAGGCCGACTGAGGTTGACAATCTGAAGGGTGATGCCAGCAAGGCAAAGAAAGTACTTGGCTGGAAGCCTAAGGTCGGGTTCCAGCAACTGGTGAAAATGATGGTTGATGAGGACATAGAAACGGCTAAGAGGGAAAAGGTGCTTGTTGACGCTGGTTACATGGATGCTCAGCAACAACCATGATCGACTTTATGGTACCATCTGATACTCAAACTAAGCTTTTGTGATTTAGTATACAGATCAAATCATACTTCGGAGGCTGGCAATTAAGTTATTGATTTGTTGATTTTGTTTCAAAAAGTCCATTTTATTTTAGAAGATCCCATGTTTCCGCCCATGAGTGTCGGTGGGATACTTGTCATAGTTCACAAATTGTCAATTGTTGGCAAATTACCAATTATTTTTAGATATTTTTTCGGTTAATCAACATGATTTTCTCGTCATTGTCTTTTTCTTTTATTATTATTCTGGAGATGGGTGAGGTTGTAACTTGATCCAGGAATTTCTGTATGACAGATAATTTGTTTTACTGATGCATTATTATAGTGAATGAAAGGCATTTTCTGTCTCCGTGTCTCTTCCGCCCCCACTTTTCTTCCTCTCTTTTGAACTGTCTTGATCGCTTGATTTCACAGTCCACACTCACGCCGTGTAAATGAACGAATTCTTTTCTTGATCCCATCTTGCTCTATGCCAGGGCCTGGCAGGTTGACTTTTTTTGACCTGATGCATTTATCCGGGTCACACTTTGGGCTGGAAAATCTGTCCAGACCTGTTAAGTTTGGGTTGTCGAGCCAAAAAATGTTTTAGCTAGACTACAATTTGGGCTGTAACAGGCTGCTCAAACCCGGATAGAATCACTATCTTGCTTGTTTAATATGCAATTGTGATGTGATAATTCGTACAAACATACTCCGTATTCAAGGTTCTTGCTAATTTTGACTACTTTTGATAATGAATAATACGGAATACAAAGCACTCAAGGAATTGTTCTACTGTAAAAAGATCGAGTTCTGTATACAATTACAAGTAGCTGAGTTCATCGTAGTATTTATGGAAGAATTGATGTACAAGCATAAATTTATACGAACTATAGCAGAGAAGATAATTGCTGCGAATGTGAACCTGCAGTGATGTACTTCAAATTTATTTAGGAAGTAGTACTTTCAACTGTTGTAGGGTGAAATCTGAGTCCAGAAAAGCTCAATTGTTACAAGCTAAGCAAGAGAAAGGCTTGCCTGCGAATGATCTGTAAGTGTCCTTTGATGAACCCACAACAACGATTGAGGACTCGTCATCTCCCCTTCTCCTAGCCTCATCACATTCACGCAAGAAAATCTTCCTGGCTTTTTCACATATTCAACAGCTTCTTTAATTGTCATCTTCTCTACTAATGCGTCTGGGTATGTATTCCTCCCGTAGTCGCCATTTAAGCAGGCTGCCATTTGTACCAACTCTGCTCGGAAATCAGACAGTTGCTTGTTTTCCAGCGGTAAAGATGTTCTCAATTTAACTGGTTCTGGCAAAGAAACTGCTTGTGTCCACACATTGCAATTTTGTAGAAGCGTTATGTCACTCCTAAACTCCAATGTTCCTACTTGCTTGGAGCACATCATTCTCATTTATTAATAGAATTTGTTTTTATAGAAGAATCTGTTACATATTTTCTCAACATAAGAACATTTGTTACATTTCTAGGAGCTGTGCATTTGTACCTACAAGTTGAGAGTTAAGCCAGAACAAATACGTAGTATTGATACAAACATACAATATAATGTACTACGTAGCTTAACAATTCAAGGAGTAAACCTCAAATAAAAACACCCACAACTTTTCACAATTACATATTTACATGATATCTTTGGCCTTGATGAATCTTGAAAGAAGTTCCCTCAATTGTTGCAGGCTAAGCAAGAGAGAAACTTATCAATGAATGACTTACGATCATTCTCCTCATTAGCAGGTATGCGTTGTTCAATGTTTTCAACGACAATGACAGTGTCTTCATCAACGCCATTTTGCCTGGCTTTCTCGCACTCTTCCAAGAAAATCTTGAATGCTTCGTTGCAATACTCAGCAGCTTGAGCAACATTCATTTCCTCAACTAGTTTGTTTGGATAAGAGTCTTTCACATGGTCTCCTCTTAAGCATGCAGCTAATTGCACCAACTCTCCTTGAAAGTCTGATAACTTCTCGTGTTCCCTTGCCTCAAAGTTTCTTAATCCCGTAGGCTCAGGCAATGTAACTGCATCCACGCATGTCAAGGTATTAGTTACTTCAGATGAAAATAAAATTCTTGGAGGATTATTTCTAAAATATACAACAGTCACACCACCTCAACTGTCCGACCCTCTCACAATCCTTAACAAATAGGCGGATTTTAATTAGAGATATGTATGTCGTACCAGGGCAGTCAGTTCTAGGAGTGGTTCTGTTTAAGACAAGTTCAAATGTGCCAGCCCATGCATCTCTTTTGGTAAGGAAATCCTTCAAGTTGAAAATCTTCTTAACTGTTGCTGGAATAGAGGAATGCTCAAATTGGGATGTCGGCTGTGGCCCGTCAGGAGCATGTAACACTGCATTTTTCATGTCCAATTTAGCTGTGTTAGCTTACATGCATTAGGAATCAAAAACACCGACTGAAAATATCCATACACGACAATCATAAATGTTTTTTGTGGACTATGACGTGAGTCTCTTTACCTGTTCCGGGATCTATCCAAGGAGATATGAAAATTGTAGGAACCCTAACACCAAGACGATCAAACATAAAATTATAAGGTGCTGGACCGACGATATCATCAGGACTAGGCACCCCTTCGACAGGGGTGGGAACATGATCAAAGAACCCACCATGCTCGTCATATGTGATTATGAACAACATCTCATTCCATTGAGGGCTTGATCTTAATGCTTCATAAACTTCTTTGATGAATTTTTGACCAGTTGACACATCATGGGACGGATGATCATCGTTCCCTGGGAATAATTTCAAGTCCAGGTATCTCTGCTCTATTACCACATAGTTGGGTAGCTTTCCTTCCTTGCAATGTCTCTTGAACGTTAAGTCAAACTGGTGAAATTTTGGTATGTATTTCAATTTTCTAAGGTTCCTGAACAAAAGTGTATAAATAGTTAGTCCTCAAAAATAAAAAGTGTAATATGTTGTATCATGAGTGGTCCAACCACTATTTAATAGTCATATTGAAGGTGTTGTGACATTATTAATTAAAATTACCAGAGTAAGCGTATAGCTGGTCGGGAACATAAATGACGTGGTGATCCTAAACCACCCAATAATTGTTCATCAGTAAAGAGTTGTAGATATAATTACCTGTAGTAAAGAGTGGCAGGAGGGAATTGATAATAAATACCGAAACTATAACCAGCCTCATACAATGAATCAAATATGGTCTTCTGGGGCATTCCTGCCTTTAACTTGTTACTATCATTGCTGGTTAAGCCATGGGAAGTGGCTGAGTGCACATACTGCCTATTGGGTTGCGTGGACGCAGGTACTGAAGCAAACCACCTGTCGCAGACAGCAAATTGGGTAACCAGTTCCTTGTAGACCGGTACAAGTTCGGGTTTGAACCCATTCATCACGGTTTCATCCATGCTGGCTTGGATCCGATTTGCATTCTGTGCAAAACCTTGCATTTTTGGGGGCAGCTTCTTCTGGGCTGATTCTTGGCTCCATTGCTCTCCAAAAATCTGAATAAAAGTGGACAACCTTGGACTAAAATACAATACGTACGATAACTTTTGTTCATCTGTTTCACTCTGTACGACCGAAATTGGCAAACATAGTTGGAAATTTTGCTAGCTTATTTTGGAAGGTTCATTTTATAAAGTAGTTGGGCAAACTAACTAAGCCTTTAGTCCGTATAAACAATATTACCGGGAATGAGACTGAGTCGCGGACTATGTCGCTCTCTTTAGAACATTCACGGTACTGCCTCAAATTGTGCAAGCAGATCGTTAGCCACCGGATGTTCCCCAGGATAAAACAGCCTCTCAGAAAGATCAAATACCGATGGCTTGCACTGTACCACCGGGCAACAAGAACACCACAGAAGAATTGAAACTGCTCGTTTTTTTTTTTTTGAAGAGAGAAAAAGGAAGATTTTTGAGAGAAGAATTTTCTGTTGTTGCTTCTCTTCTCTTTTCAAAGGTTACTTAAAAACTGTTTTTGAAGTTCATCCCAATTCAGAAATTTAAAAAAAAACTGCCAACACGTTTTTTTTAAATAAAACAGTTATAACATTTAGCAAAAAATAAGCTTGGTCAATAACCCAAACCCAAACCCGACCCAACCCGATTCGGCGTGCGTGTGTGATAGAGGTAGGAAGTAGGTCCTCCTAAGTCCTCCCTCTCCACAAAATGTGGATAGCCCAAGGGCCACATCCAACTATTCCACACACACTATTATAAAGGAAGTAAAACTTCCATTTTCCATCAATGTGGGACTTGAAGTTTTCACCAAATTCAACTTGTTCCAACATAATATATACCTAATTCTCAACCATCAAAACTACTTGAAGAAAAAGAAGTAATTCGTACAGTTCTTGATTGCACTAGGTGTATGAAGATCCTTCCATAAGGACTTTGTTTAGACAAAAACTGTACTATACACAAAATGGAACGGAATACTATATATGTTACATCACGTATCCCTTGTGTGTGCACCTTATAGGCTTGCGGAGTACTCCGTATATTATGAAGTTATGGACCTGCTGTGTGCACCAGCCTCTTATCTATGAAGTGTTTCAGGTGCAAATATTAATAGCGTATTGCTCAAGCATTATATTTTTTTAGATCGAGTGTATCTCTAACGGTGGGCAAATCCAAGAGTTTAAATTTTCCTACTTTGAGTATAACTGAATGTTATAGTTTTTGTTTTATCTTTTCATCTCTTCTCCACTCTTTCCCTCTTTAATAAGAAGTGTGTAAAAGTTCATTTTCATTTAAGTACATGTACTTAATTTCTTATTTCATTTCGACACACTATTGTCATCTGAATCAAATATGTACGACTTCAATACTTGAAATGTCATGACCATTTGCTCTAGAACTTTCTTTCTTTTCACTTAAATCAAGGCTATTGGCATAACAAATCTACTCCATACCTGTTCATAGATGTCTTGAATGGAGTGACCCGGGTCAAGATCGACGTAAACGGATCCATTACCGAAGTTGACACATGCAGAGGTGGGATCCGAGGTGCTCAAAGGGCTGGACTCCTGACCCGTGACCCCGTCGATTTCAGGGTTGAGTAGCTTCATCCATCCAAGCATGTGATCAAAGGATCTATTTTCCTGCACCAGCACCACAACTGTCTTTATTGGATAACTCTCCTTTTTACTTGAAGTCATTGCTAAACAATTTCTCTCAAGCGCAGAATCTCTCTTAGCAAAGGCCAAATTTCAAGTTTGATGTATGTGGAGTTGAGGATAGCCAGGATAGATAGGTTGAGAAAATGAGTTATGTATGCTACTATATATAACTATATAAGCAAATAACGTTAGTTGCGGGTGCGGGACTACTTTGAAATTGTTTGGCTTACTTGTAGAGCTCACTTACCAAATGACCTTTTTTAACTTTTTTTTTTTAAAAAAAAAATCAAAATATAAGTTTCGGATCAAAATATTTCAAAAAATAACCTTCGGATCAAAGTAGTTCGAAAAACAACCTTGAAATCAGGTTCAGTATAAAGTCACTGTCGACTTTACTCAAAAAAGGCGTTGTCTTAGAAAGCGGCTTTTTTGTTTATTTTTAATGAAAAATAATTTTTTTTTAAAAAATATGAAAAGTCGTTAGTTGAAAAATCAACTTTCTGGTTATTTTTTTTAAATTTAAAAATATTTTTTTTAAATAAATAAAACTGAAAATCGTTGTCTCAGATAATGACTTATAGATTTTTTTTTTAAAAATTTAATTTCATAAAAAAAAACAAAAAATTTATAAGTCGCTATCTTAGACCATATTTTTTTTAATAAAAATATTATTTTATTATAAAATTATAAAGAGAATTTCAGATTTTATTTTTGTTTTTCCAAAAAGTTATTTTCTGTAAGTAAAATAATGATAATAAAGAAAGCAACTGCCTGAAATTTCACGTGCTTCGGGTTATTTTTCGAAATATTTTGATTTAGACATTATATTTTAAATTATTTTTTCTAAAAAAGGTAAAAAAAAAAAAATCCTATAACGTTACTTCTCTATGCATGCGCGAAATTACTTCTGTTGCAGTAACGTAAACTATAGAGCTAATAAGAATGGCCAGGGCCAAGTTTGGGCATGAAATTTCGATTTTGAAAAATATATAGATCAACTCAATTTAATTCCAAGGATTTTTAACTTATGTTTAGTCCCAACATGAGTTTTAATACAAAAGAGATTATGTGACACTCATTTAAAAAGTTAAAAATTTTAACTAGAGCGAAAAGAAAAAACTTGTTTATATTATTATTATATATGAAACTATTTACGTATAACAAAGTAGTAATATAGTACATCAACAATACCATTAAAGGAGAGATGAAACTCTTCTTTGAAATTTCCAGTTTTTGGACTGTTGGAGTATTCAACCTCTTACAGAGTTACAGGTTTTTATATTAATAAAAGTCACGCAAGCTATACCTTACTATATACACAGAATATGCAAGGAAATCATATCATAGAAGTATATACCAAGTGATTCCTAGATGCATAATATCTCATGTGTTCGTAGCGTATTGGGAAGAACCTGTTGATGGCAAGGAATAATAATAATATGTAATAATGAGCATCCTTCAGTCTAGCTTCATGTCAATAAATAAATAAATAAACATCTGTTTTCACGTTATGAAATAATTAAGAAGCATGCTCTTGAATATGCCAATCGTATGAAAGGCGTTTCTGGCCATGCTTGTATGAAATTAAATGCTCTTGATTTTGTGATGCTCATTTAAAAAGTTCATTTTTTAAAATTTTAACTTGAGCGAAAAGAAAAAACTTGTTTATATATGAAACTATTTACGTATAACACAGTAGTAATAAAGTACATCAAAAATACCATTAAAGGAGAGAAGAAAATCTTCTTTAAAAACTCCACTTTTTGGAAACTAGGAGTATTTTTACCTCTTACGGGTTCTTATATAATTAAAAGGCACGCAAGCTATACCTTACTATATACAATAATCACACAGAATATGCGAGGAAATATACCAAAGTGATTCCTAGATGCATAATTTCTCATGTGTTCGTAGCGTATTGGGACGAACCTATTGATGGCAAGGAATAGTACGCAATAATGAGCATCCTTCAGTTTAGCTTTATGTAAAAAAAAAAAAACTTCTATTTTCACGTTATGAAATTCAAAGCTTGCTCTTGATACGCCACAAAATAACCTTATTATATTCGCACACAAAATCTTTTGTAATATACGAGGAAACTTTAACATTTTTTTCATGTAAGATGTAATCAAGATTCATGAGATTTAATTACTTTCAAGTTCCCACAATTATCACAAAGCAAAGGGGCTTACATACCCTCCACAAACCATAATATATCTAATCATGCAACTGTAACAGAAATCAAAGCAAAACATCTTCCGCACAACTTTTAAACATTATTTGTTAATGATGATAAGGCCGTGAATTTTATTTGTCACCAACCAAAGCAAGAGAGCAACGTTTGAATGAAAGATTTGGGTTTGTTCAAATCTCTTTCAGAGTTCTCAACGACGACAACGTCGTCGTTAGCTGCGCCATTTTGCTTGGCTTTCGTGCATTCGTCCATGAAAACCTTGAATGCCTTACTGCTGTATTCAGCAGCACGGGCAACAGTCATTCCCTCCATAGGCTTGTCTTTGATCTTATGGTCTCCTTTCAAGCTTGCTGCTAACTGCACCAATTCTTCTTGGAAATCTGATAGTTTATTGTCTTCCTTTGCCTCAGAGTCTCGCAATCTCATTGGCTCTGGCAGTGTAACTGCGTGCAACATGTTTAAGAATGTGTTAATCTACATGGTTTCACGGCATGAATAAGACTGGCTAGAAACCTACATCTTTCAATCATGTGAAATATTCATAATTCATCATGTGTTACGATAGGACTTGTGTGGCATTCACACATCAAATGGATTAAATGTTGACACAATTGGGAACACTGTGATAGCTATAGTACACTCTGTATAATTATGATCAATCTGACAAACTGAATACCTGGACAGTCAGTTCTAGGAGAACTTCTGTTTAGGACAACTTCAAACGTGCCAGCCCATGCATCTCGTTTGGTAAGGAAGTTTTTCAAGTTGAAGAACTTCTTAATTGTAGCTGGGATCGAGGAATGCTCGTATTGAGATGTAGGTTGTGGCCCTGTCGGAGTATGTAGCACTACATATTCCACATACGTAATGTAATGTAATGAGTAAAAACAATTTCAACTTATTGAAAATAGGGCGAAGAGAATGAGGCGTAAGTTGACTTAACCACGTTGTAGCTACAAGTATTTCTTATAAATAAATAGTCATGTGAATACCTGTTCCTGGTTCGATCCAAGGAGAGACAAAAATGGCAGGAACACGAACACCAAGGCGATCAAAATTGAAATTATAAGGACCAGGACCAACAAGATCATCCGGATTAGGCACCCCTTCAACAGGGGTGGGTACATGATCATAAAACCCACCATGCTCATCGTATACAATTATGAACAACATCTCATTCCATTGAGGGCTTGACCTTAACGCTTCATAAACTTCCTTGACAAATTTTTGACCGGTTGACACATCATGGGATGGATGATCATCATTTCCTGGCAATGTTAGCAAGTCAAAATATCTTGGCTCAATCACCACATAATTGGGTAGCTTTCCTTTCTTGCAGTCGCTCTTGAAGGAGATGTCGAAAGGGTGGAACTTTGTTATATATTTCAATTTCCTAAGGTTCCTGCAGAGAAAGCACTCTGTATAAGTTTCGCATAGTCATTGCAGTGACCTAGCTTAGTCGGTAACAATCAAAAAAGAATACTTTCTATATATACGCTTACTTGTAATAGAGGGTGGAAGGTACTGATTGATGGTAAATACCAAAACTATGACCAGCTTCATCCAATGAATCAAAAATAGTTTTCTGAGGCATCCCTGCATTCAACTTCTTGCTATCATTCCCTGATAAGCCGTGCGATGTTGCTGAGTGCACGTATAGCCTATTTGGTTGTGTGGATGCTGGCATCGAAGCAAACCACCTGTCACATACCGCGAATTGGGTTACCAGCTCCTTGTAAACAGGCACCAGTTCCGGTTTGAACCCGTTCATTACAGTTTCAGCCATGCCACTTTGGATCCGATTTGCATTTTGGGCAAATCCTTGCATCGTTGGGTGTAGCTTTTTGTTGACAGATTCTTGGCTCCATGGTTCACCATATATCTGCTCGTTATATTTTGGTAAAAAGAATGTTAGGGAATGAGATCAATAGCTAGTTTGTACAAGGAGCTATACAGAAGGTATCGACGCCAATGAGATTTGAACTTAGATATTAGACTTTATAACTAAGCTAGTCGTCCAAGTAAAAATAATGCATAAATTGTACATATGTGCGCTTATGGCTACTTAAACATATGCTATGTTTGGTAAACTAAACCTATGTGCAAAACTTCGATTTGGGAAGTATGGGAGTAGTTGGTTATTTTTTGTGTATATGTTTTTCACATGAGAAACTGAGAGCTCTTGTATTTACCCTATTTGTTATTTTTTGTGTATAATTTTTTTCAATTTACTATACATGACAAAATAGGGTTTTTCGTTTTAATTTTTTTTTAAAACAATTAAAAAATTTCATAATCCTAGATTTAGAATCTCATTAAACATTACTCCTAAATAATAATATAGAAAAAATATAATTAACTTTTTTATTCTCGACATTCTTTAGGGTCCCAATATAATAAATTTTATCCAATTTGTGGGATCTATAAATGAACAAGGTTTTTTTGGAGGGGAATGAGGGAAGAAACTTCCCTTTCTTCACAGAAAATAATTACAACCCCACTGATGGATCATATCCTTGCGCATTTTTTTTAACCTGCAACACATCCCCACTAATGGAAGTGATGACCTAACATTCTAACCTTGAGATCACGGGTTTGATTTCTGCTTTGCCATGTCTAACTGGCTAGTCCTCAACCCAGCTCCCAAGCCATAGTGGACTGGTAGCATCTCAAAAAATAAAATAACATATAGTAGGGCACAAATCTTGACCCAATTAATCGACCTTGTGTAAAACAGTTAAACAGCATACCTGTTCATAAATATCTTGGTAGGAATGACCAGGATTTGGATCCACAAAAACGGAGCTATCCCCGAATTTGATATGTTCAGAGTTAGGATCAGAAGTGTTCAAAGGGTTGGACTCCTGACCCGTCAAACCGTCAATTTCCGGGTTGAGTGGCTTCATCCATCCCAGCATGTGATCAAAGGATCTATTCTCCATAACCAACAAGACCACTGTTTTGATTGGAAACACCTCTTTATCCGCCATTGAAACTTGCTTTGATGATCAAGCTAAGAAGCAAAGATTGTGCAAGCTAGCAGTATATGTAAGCTGCCTTAGCTAGAAGAGGAGGGAAGTAATAGATGTTATGAGATGCTGCTACTCTGCTAGGAATATTAGCCAAAGTTGGAGTAAATAATATAATGGCTTGTTTATATATAAAAAATGAAAATGTTGTGACTTAAAGTCGTATACGGACATATATTAGAGTAATCCAAGATGCTTATTAGCTGAACGAGGAAATAATGTAAAGGATTGTAGTTTAGAGCATTAAAATAAAGATCAATTAATGAGTGGTTTTGTTAAAAAATATCCAAAGGGATTAAGATGATCGAACAGGTACGCAGTTGGCAACTACAAAGTCGTAGATCAAAAACGTGTGAGACAGTGGAGAACATGGCCAATTGGATAATTATTGGCCATCCACAACAAATCACACGTTAGTTATTGAGAAAGGTTCATTTGCTGGACAGTGAGGATTTTTAATTTAACCAATCAGAATGCTATCATGGAGTGCAGTAATATGATTAAAGAAAAAAGGGGCACTAGCTCAGGAGTCCGGATATTTGCATACTAAGTAACAACAACAGGGGTGGCCCGTGGCCGGGTAGGTTGGACTTGAAAATCATATTAAACAAAACAAAACACATGTGAGTATGATTGAATACAGATCTTATACCATTTGGATGGTTGTGAATTTTATCTGTTGAAAGAAAGCTAAGTATCATGAGAATTACACTTTTTCCATTTACTAATATTCCCTCTATTTTTATATTATATGATCTTCAATCATAAATATTTCTAGTCCTATTTGAATGTTTTTCACGAGATCTCACATAATGATGTTTTTTTTATTATATGTAAATCATATTTGATGGTCAAAATGTTAAAAGTTTTGCAAATAGGAAATAGTAAATGTTCCAATGAGGAAGCTTCCTTCTGAAGATAAAGTAGGAACTAGGAATACTAGGAAAACTTGATTACCTACTAATTAATACTATGATATCTACGACCCAATTGAGTGAATTGTACACTTCTGGTGTTTTGTTAGTTTGCAATCAAAATCTTCTCCACATTTTGATTGGCCTAAGTTGTTTAGGATAACAATGATATGTCCACGTATTCAGTGAGGTGATAATGCTTAACACTATAGAATGATATTTGGAATATATTGAACTATCAGTAGTTTTAATTAAACTTGTAATGAGTACTAGTCGATAGAAATTTAGAGATGTCCTAATTATAACTTCTCATAAAATTGGGATGACATTTCTTAGGGGTGAATCGTTATGTTCTTCAGATTATAAAGTCCCTTCACCAGGTTTGTAATTATTTAAATTGGTCAAATTTAAAAGATTATAATACATCATTCTTAAGATTTTTAATATATATATATATATATATATATATATATATATATATATATATATATATATATATATATATATATATATATCCAATATTGAACTTGTGATTTTAGACAACGCTTGGACCCTGCACCCAGTGTAAAATGACTACAATTTAGTAGATTTAATTAGATGTTCAGTTAAATTTATCAAATGTTCAGTGATCAAATGTTCACTAAGATTTAGTAAATGATCATTGAAATGAAAGACAAGTTCATTTGGCAAATGGTCATTGAAATGAAGGATATGTTCATTGGGCAAATGGTTAGTGAAGTTTTGTAAATGGTCAGTGAAATAGGGAAAATGTTCAGTGAGCTTTACTAAATGGTCAGTGAAATTATTCCGAGTGCACGATGTGCATCATGCACCCAGGTGCAGGATCCTTTTTGCGATGTCCTCTAAAGTCATGTGAAGAGGTTTTGAGGTTCAGTGCCTAATATTTAAGGCTTCTATTAGGTACACCTTAAAAATGTAAAATGATAATTTGGAGGTGATTTGCCTCATGGAAGGCATCTTTAGGTGGTAACCAAAGATTAAATGTAATACACGGATTTGGCCCAATTAGAAGTACATTGGAAACTTATATAGTTGCATATGATGTGGATACCTTCTTAGGTCAAAAAAGTGGTTTAGTCCTTTAATCGTCTAATAATCAACCTCTAAATTAATGCCCAAGATTGAATTTTATAGCCAATTACGAGCAAATAGAAATTAGGTAGAATAGGCGGTTTAGATATATAAATCGAAAGGGTTCAGATAAAATTACATTAAACAAGAGGTTGTTAGTTATTTCTTGCCCTTAAACAATGGGAAGAAGAGGAGAAAATGCAAATATGAAATCAACTCATCATACATTTCCAAACCGAACTGGACTTCCAATATTAGCGACTAATAACAGCGGAGAAATGATCGCAAGATCAAAGCTTTATTAACATTCATTGAATGGAAATTATTATCCCCACTTCTTGAAAGCTAAGCACTCATTCAGACTAACGACGAGCTTAGCTCAACAGAACCAAATCTTCTTTCTATATTGAAGCATTCTAAAAAATAAAATGGTATACAAATATTAATATACCTCTACATGCCACTGCTTGTTCTTCTTCAACTGAGAAAGTTTTTCATCCCAGTTCTCCCCCCTCTCTTCCGCAACTCTCTTGAGGGTATCTTGGATACCCGGCATCATCCCTTTGAGCCCACAGAAGTAGATATGAGCTCCATTGTCTAGCAGCTTAAAGACTTCATCGCTGTATTCTTCAATCTTGTCCTGCACGTACATCTTTCCACCCTTCTTGTTCTTGTGTTCTCGACTAAGCGCAGTGTCATATCGAAAATTATCTGAGTGGTCTTTTAAATATTTGGAAAATTCATCATCGTATAGAAGACTGTCGGTATTGGCCACCCCAAGGAAAAGCCAAGCAAGGCCTTTGAACTTGTAGTTGGGGACATCCTCCATGAACATACGACGAAGGTAGCCTCTATACGGGGCCACACCAGTTCCTGTAGCAATCATTATGTGGGTGGCATTTGGGTCTTCAGGTAGAAGCATAACCTTGCCCGAAGGACCTGCAAAGGCAGCATCGGTTCCATCAATAACAGAAACTAGTATTCCAAATAAATGACTTAGAAATAACCCCATTTTCCAAGTAGAAGGAGGATAAGTACGTTGGAAACTATCAGTTCAAAGATCAGTTGATTAGTGGCATCTTTTAACAAGTAATATAGAGCAGGCAAAAACCTACCCAACCAATGAACAGATCTGAAAAAAATCACCCCAAATCAAAGGCATGATTCTACATCTGAATGAAACCAAACCAAAGGCCAACCTATTTGAAAGATAGATGCTCTAGCACCAAACAGATAAAAGAAGATTGAGTAAAATATAAGATTAGAAAATCCAGGAGTAACCCAAACTGGTGAGAGACTGTCACTTGTTCCAGATATGTGAATGGTTGATTTGTGTAAGTGGTGGTCGGGATTGGGTTAATGGTGGTAAGAAATGTGAATGAATGAACGAAAGGAAAAACAGAAAGTTCAATGCCAATTTCCTGGCGATTGTCAGTAATTACGGGCAACAAATAATATCTCTCATTCCCAAAAATCACAAGTAGATTATTCTAAAATCTGATTGATGCATATTTCAAACCTATCCTTTTGAAAGAGGCTGATAATATCTTCATATGCTACTAAATCAACAGGCTAAGTTGACACCAAAACTAGATACAACTTACCAGCTATCTGAACCTTGTCTCCAGGTTTTGCATCACAAAGAAAATTGCTGCATACACCCATCTTAGCTGGGTCTTCTTTGCCTGTCTCAGAATCATAATAGACTGCTCGACGAACACACAAAGTTGCAGTCTTTCCATCAAAATAGTCTCCATACCTTGTAGAAGCAATGGAATAGAGACGCACATTATGAGGATTTCCCGGTTTCTTGGGGTTCTCACCCTGTCCAACAAATAAAGCCTTCATTTAGTTTAAATCCTCAAACCAAATAGGTAATAAGATTAATAACATGAGTGACATAGTTGTAATGACCATTAAAAAAAGGGGAAAAGCTATGAAAGACAAAGGCTTGAGGCAGTGAGGCTACTACAAGTTTATTTTCCAAGACAACCCGCAAGAGAGCATCTACAACAACAAACCAGTACAATTCTTACCATCAAAAGAGCTAGGTTTTCTAGGTTCAAGAAGTAATATAAATTACCAATCCCAAATCTCCCCCCCAACACACGCAAAATATAGTACAAAAAATTGACTCCTCGTCGCATGTCTGACAAATCAAAGCATAGACAATGTCAGAACTGGTACTAGATGCGGACACTTCTAACAGGAATATACTTCACTCAACAAGTAACAAAAATCAACAGGAAATGGAAGACATACCGGTGGAATAATACCATAACTCTGTCCTTCCCAGTAGGGCACATTGCCACCATGATCAATCACAATGTGGCATGTTTCCCCTGGAGCCTTTGGACCAACAAGCCTCTCAACAGAAACAATGGTTCCAGTGTAGGGCTCCTTGGCTTTGTACACATGCATGGGAGGTTCTTTAGCATCTTCAAGCTCTAAAGGTGAAACACCAACTTTGGGTGTGGTAGCTTGTTGTACAGACATGCATACTACTGACTGCTTTCTCAATCTTAAGTTGTTTGCTTTCAGATCCAATGAATACCCAGGAGCCCATGATTTACTGCCAAAGCATACACTATATGTCTGCAGACATGTCAATATGTTGCAACTTGTGAGCTTATGACATTAGAAAGCGTTAGCTTGGCTACAGAATTAAAAAGATATAAGTTTGGAACATGTAATGCCGTTTTGTAGTCATAGGAATGCAGGATAGAAGAAACAAGAACAGAAGCAAGCACAATAATGTAAAAAGGTTATATCACTATCATCTAGATTGTGTTCAGCATGCTAAATCTAGACCTCTACTCATTATTCCTCCATTCGTTCCTGACTCTCACTTTCTCACCTCACCAACTTTTCAACTTCAAAGGCTTGAAGTACAATGTCAACATCATATATCACTAGTTTCAAGCTGTTTCAACTATGTTTGATTTACATAACATGCTTCAAAAAAGAACAGTGAAAGATGCAAAATCAAAGTCAAATTGAACATCACTGCAAAAAAGATGCTCAAAGCGTGAATTTACAGCCCATAGACAATAGTTGAATTTCTATGAGAAACATTTGGGAAATAGCTGGTGTACAGTTATGACAATAAATTAACTAGAACACATCCAAATCATGACAGTAATAAACCTTAATTGTACGGTCTTAACGTCATACACAATACACCCATCCGAGCATTTCCCCCTAATATGAGGTGAAACATATAGCATGGACCAAAGAGTTGTAAAATAAACCCTAAATAAACTCTATCACATACTACCTTTCAAAATAATTGCACTATAGAGTGACTTAAATACATCTTTTAGTAAATATACAATATAAAACTATTATCATGCAATACGTTTTAGGATTAGTCTAACTGCATATTTTCAAAATATAAACTTTTTTTTATCTTCAATAATGAATAATCAAATATATTTATGGTCAAATGATTGTGTTGGCAAACGTGAAAGTTAAAGTAGTGCATTTGAAACGGAAGTAGTATATGATACTTCATCCGTTTGGATTAGTTGTCACATTTGTAGGTCATATTACACAAACAATGTGAGAATGTTAATGCTATACTAATTTGGGATGAAAGGAGTAAACAGTCAACCTGTCCTTCCAACTCAATACTTCTCCATCACTCAATGTAACATGTAATCAAAGACACTAAAGCAAAACCCATAAGATCAATGAAAATAAAATCAAAATACTGCATAAGCAAAGCTATGATCAAATCAGTATAATTATCAAATTAGCATAAGTTGATTAAGTACCTTAAAACTAGATCCTTTCACAGTTGTATCATTTGTAATTGGGACAGCAACAGAAACCTAAATACAAAACAATCAATACAACTGAGGTTAACACATGATAATCAGATCTTAATCAAGCTTATTAGCAACAGAAACTTGATTAGTAAAAATATACATCATCAAATTCAATTCAATCCAACAAAACCACTAAAAATTCCGAACATCTTGTCCTTTAAAGTGAAGGAAATCAAAAGTGATAGAGAAAGTTGAGAAGAAAACAAAAGTAACGGGGTTTGACTTTTGTGGGGACTCCGGACTCGCCCAACCCCCAAAAATTAACAAAACAAGAAAATTAGCTTAAATTTGATCTTAATAAAAAAGATTAGATTTTTATGAGAACCCATTAAAATTTTCATGCATTTCTCAATAAGTAATAAAAAAGAAGAGATTTTTTTTGTCAATATCAAAGGTACCCATCAACAGAGACTGATTCAAACGAACAAACCCATTTGAAACTGCAGTAACACCCATTAAATTTTCATTCATTTCTGCACAAAAGCAGGTAAAGATTGAATAATCAGAAGATTCAAGAAAAGGGTATGGTGTGGAACAGACCTTGGCAATGGCAGAAAGAGCCATGATTGAATGCAAGAAATGGGAGGAAGTAAGATGGAGGATGATCAGAGAAGAAATATAAGGGAGGAGAGAGGGAGGTTTAAGAATGAAAGTGATTGAACCTTTGGGCAGTTGCAAGGGACAGGTTTAGGCTGGCGGCAGCAGATGGCAGGGTCTAATCACTGTTTAAGTGTGCATTAAAATATCAGATTTGCCAAATTAGTGACCAAATCTAGGGGCCAAAGGACCAATTAGGCAATTAGTCTAGGCCATGTGTATGCACTATGGTTTGGTATTGGTAAGCTTAAGGTACTTTGCAAAGGCCAACCAAAGGTGCCGTCTTACTTCTTGCTTCCTACTTGGGCTACTTTCATTGTGCTCAATGTTCATCCCCCTAAACCAGGGATTGCATTATTATGCCTCTTTGTAGGACAAGTTAAACTTTATTAGTATACTTCTTTATTGTTTATTATTGCTCGTTATTTCGTTATATGATCGGTTCCTATGCATATAACTTTATACCAAAACATTATTGTTACTGATAATCCGAATGTGTCGTTTCTTTTTTTTAAGAAAAAGCTACTTTTTGTGAGATTTGTCCCTATCAAGTTACTGATTTTCTAATTAGTTGGGAAGTGAGAAAATCAATGGGAAAATTTCACATATGAATGTGTTTCTATGGCTTGTTGGAATGCGATTGGAATAGAATTCGTCATTGTTACATTATTGTTATGTTCCACATAATTTTAAAAGCATACGATCCTAACAATTGTCCGAGAACAGAAGTTTTTCAAATATTGTAACCTAAATTTCTATTTCTATTAACACCTTATTATCTTATTTTATATTATTATTTAGGAGCAATCCAAATCCTGAATTTAGGATTAGAAAAAAAATTCTAATTTTTTTTATTTAAAATAACCCTTATTTTTCCATATAAAGTAAAAAATAAAAAAAATTAATTACATAAAAATTACCAATGGATAAATACAAGATATGTATATCGTTGGTGGGCTAGTGGCAAGGTAGCGTTCTCCAGAGGCGTTGAAACAAGGAAATGCTGCTGCAGTACCTAATTTCTTCATGACACATTTATTATTTTTGTTAATACTTTTCCATTTTTTTGTTCTTCCCATTTAAAATCAAGGAAGAAACTAAGATATGAGTAAATATGGGTAAGATTTTTTAAAATAAATTTAAAATAATTTAAAAAGAAAATTAAATTCTCTTGAAAAGAAGTTATAAATGGGACATGTATTAAATCTCATGGGAATTTGTAATTGAATTGTTTATGTGTAAATATTGTTGGAAACTTTTAGGGTTAGTAGGAGTATTTTCAATAGTTCTGGTGAACATTGATGTTATTTTCGTCAACAATTTTATTCAAATGAGGTTATTTTAGTCATAGTAAATTAGATTAAAATAGAATGATTCTATATGGGAAGATCTTTTTGAAATTTCCAAATGATAAATACAGAAAAAACAAAAAAAAAAGTATATTTCGTACTAATTAACGCCATATTATTAAATTTTTGCTTGCTTAATCAAACTAACTTCATTAATTTTGCATATTTATTGCACTCTATTAATTCGAGTGTATCACTGGTATTGTGTATGACCATTTGATTTAATTTGAATGAAATATTACATTTTGTATAAACCATATATAATCTATATTTCATGATATACGATTGGCCTTGCCCCTAAAAAACAAATAAAATATAATAAGCCAAAGAATTGAGTTACAATATTAAAAACACATCTTTTAGAACCATGACAAAGTAGCGCGGCTGTTAAACAACATTTCCAAATGATTATATGAGGTTTCTTTTTCAAATAAGAAATGGAGAAGTACAAGTTAAAGAGTATATGCAGATTCTGATTATTATGTGGGAATGTTGAAGGTGGGTGGGTCAGTGGACAGTGGGTGTATTGAATTGATTGTTGTAGCTATATTAGTTATTGTGTGATTTAGGTTCTTCAAAATACTCAATTAATTACAATATGTGATTGTCAAAGGTGGGTGGGACGTATTGAATTGACTATAAATATAGTGATTAATATTATATAAAAAAAATGACAAGTTAATGTTGTAAATCCAAAACCTAATAGTGTATTTTTAATTATCACATGGTTGCTTTCCAATTGCATAAATCTCGTACAATATTATTTATAATTCGCTGATCCAAATTAACTCTTCAGAGTAAAATTTAGAAGAAGAAGAAATAATGTTGACATTCATAGAAGATCATGGTTGAGTAAATCGATAATACAAAGTCATTTATAATTGATTACCATTGAAAAAGGGAGATATTAATATTTTATATATGTGTAAAATTTTGTAATTAATTATTAAGCTTATCCTATATATTTATTCAATTTATAAGTACATTTATATTATTCCTTCTATAATAGTAAATTTATGTAATTTTATACACCCTTTATTGACTTTACAATATAATAAGAAACATATGTATTAGTTTCGAACTCATATTGATATTGAGCCACGGTATATATAAAAACTAATATTGTAATATATTTTTTCAATTAAATATTTACTTCATATTTTTCTCATATTTAGAATACCTATAAAAATTAGAGACATTAAGACAACAAATTGTATTACACCATTTTTCAAAGAGACAGATATTGTTATAGATTGTAAAGCCTCCTTTATTAAACATTTGTTGATAGTGTAAGTCTACATTTTTTTTCCAATTTCATTATTATAAATACAAAAACTAACAAACATTCATTTTTATGATTAGGAATATGAAGACATCTTTATATAAGAAGAAGCACATAAGTGTCTATTAAAAGCATTCACATTTATTCTACATGCTCTTATGGAAGAGAATGAAGAAATAAGAGTTGCAGCAATTTTTCAAAACAAATGGAAGGAAGAACTTTGTTATCTTAAGCAATATATTAATAACTTGAAATCATCAAATTACTCATTTGTTAAGCTTTTTATTCAAGCTACCTTTTATGTTAATAGTTAGACTTCTTTAGTTTTATTTACCAATTCTTACTACCGTACTATTACATGGACACATGCTATAATATCTTATATTATTATTTACGAGCACGGGTTAATGTGAGTCCTCCAAAATCCAATCGAAGGTTTGTTGTTGCTTCGGGTAAAAAAAATTAAAAAATCTAAAAACAATTAGCTTCGGGTAACTAATTAATTTTAGGTTTGGATGAAACAAATTTTTAAAACATGTTGATTTGGTTAAAAAGGATAAATCTTATATTATTATTTACTAGCATGGGTTAGTGTGAGCCCTCCAAAATCCAAATAGAAGTTTGTCGTTGCTTCGAGTAAAAAAATAAAACAAATAAAAATAGCTTCAGGTAACTAATTAATTCTAGGTTTGGATGAAACAAATTTTTAAAACATGTTGCTTTGGTTAAAAAGGATAACTCTTATATTATTATTTACGAGAATGGGGTTAATGTGAGGCCTCCAAATGCAAAACGGAGGGTTGTCGTTGTTTCGGGTAAAAAATATAAATAAATAAAAATTAGCTTCATGTAACTAATTAATTTTAGGTTTGGATGAAACAAATTTTTAAAACATGTTGCTTTGGTTAAAAAAAGGATAACCATACATAACTGAAAACAAAACTACCAACCCACATACTTATCACAACTTCATTATAACCGAATTATTTTCACACTCCCTCTCAAAATCCCTCTGTTTCACTCACATTTCGGCTGCTCCAATTAACTTAGCACGCCTATTCTTCCTCCCTTCTCTCTCCAATTTCACTCTCCAACTTTTGCTACAATATTGTACTTTCACCTCCATTTCTAATTCTCAATCAAATCCCCCTGATTTATTACAAATCAAAACTCTACTTTCCAAAAGAAAAATCCCCAAATTTGACATTGAATGCAGGTATTTGTGTGTTGTTTCGCAAGTATACACTATTTCACCTAAAGGGGTACTGCTCGATTTTGATGTTATTTGTTAAATATCATTCAATTTTGAGCCTTTTCAGTTAAATTTTGATAGGTTTAAAGATTTAGGCATGTATGTATTCTATTTTTATTGTAAATTTGATTGATGAGTCTTCTTTATGTCATTGGAGCAATAACTTGCTTTTTCGGCATTTTTATTTGTTAGTAAGATTAGTATGGCATTGTAGTTTTTTTGTGTATTATTTGTTATAATTGCATTGCTTTTGGTTGGTGCCATGGTACAAACTTTTTCCTTTTGGTTAATTTAGTACTTATCTTATATTATTATTTACAAGCATCAATTAATGTAAAACCTCCAAATTATAAATCAAGCTTTTTTGTTGCTTTAGGTGAAAAAATAACAAAAATTTAGCTTTGAGTAAATAATTAATCTTAGGTTTGGATGAAACAAAATTCAAAAACACGTTACTTCGGTTTAAAACAAAAAATAAATAAACATGCAAAAAAAATTAACATACATAACTGAAAACAAAATCATCACACCCACATTTACCCATCCTAAACCTTTTAAAATCTAATCAAATACCTTTAACTATAGGAAGAAAATTTGATGAATAAAGCAACAATACCCATCACAACTTCATTCTAACCGAATTATTTTCAAATTGTTTACTTATTTTTATGAGATTATTAAGATTTTTTTTCTTGATAATTTTTGAGAATTTCACTTGCTAAATTTGGTAGATTATTTATGATTATTGTTTTATTGAATTTTGAATTTCAAATTATGGGTATTATTGCTTATTTGATAATTACAATAATTAATAGTAGAAGAGTAACACTAACAGGGACTCAATCAAGATACTTTGCCAGCATATCAATGGCTTCAATCAACCCTTGCTCTGCAGTAGTTGGATATGAAGAGGGTGGAGTACTTGAGTGAAGAGGGTAGTGGGTGTGACGTGTTTGATGGTGATTGAGTGTGGGACGAGAGTTATCTGTTGTATGAATCAAAGAATTGTGAGTTTTTGGATTTCTATACTAAGTAGTGTTGGCAACTTAAACTTTGCAATTTACCAAGGTACTTTTTTTTCTTGATTTTTACATTTTTTCTTGGTTTTGTTAATTGTAATTTTTCAAAATCTAGATTCTTTTGAAGTTAGATATCTTGCCAATATTATAAATGCAATAGGATTGGTGTTGATAATGACTTTGCTCTAAGGATTGTTGTTGAATATATTATTTATTATAGTATTATGATAATTTGTGTTCAAACTTTTTAAACATTGACTTCATCAATAAAAATGGAGGAAATATTAAGGGAAACACGTAATATTTAATAAAAATATATTAAATTCATATTATTATAAGTTTCCTGTGCATTAACTCGGGCACAAACTAGTTATTATTTAAGAATGAGTATTGCGAGTGTTGGGCCTAAAAATAGTTGAGTTTTACAAGGCATTAGATAGAAGGAGACTAGGAGAAACTCAAAGACATAGCTGGCCCAATTTGTATTACATTTTCATCTGTCCAGGCCTACAGGCCCAAGTGGATGCCTTGATTCTCTTTGACAATTCAAACGAATCATACTCGGTACACTATCATGGCCTCATGGGGGGCAATGAAGGTTTCATTTTTTTTTTTTTCTTATTACCAGTGGCATTTTGACTTTCAAAATTCTATTACTTCTTACTTTAATATAAAACCACGAATATAATACGAAGTATACTACTCCCCTTCAAAATTATATAAAGTGTATATCACTCAATGGTAAAAAATATGGAGTACTTTATATTAAATCGACTAACCCTTTAAATTAAATCCACTCAAAAAACTAATTCTTAAGCCATTAAAAGATTTAAAATAAATCTAACATACTAGCATGAGTTCTCAAGATGTTGAGAAGAACGTTTGAACCAAATCCAACAATAAGAAATTAAAGAATTATTGCAATTTTCCAAGAAATTATTGATAAATATATTAGCATATTCATAGTTTGATCATAAAAAGAAAAAAGGAAATTATTTGGAGTAATTATATACTCCGTATATTGCCAAGATAATGTTATAATAAAAACTACATCCCCTTTCACAAAAAAGATCCTACATTTCCGGCGCCTAATCGTTTTTGTCATGAAATTGTGTAGACTTGTAGTAGGAGATAACTTGGCACATTATCAAACTTCAAATAATCAAATGCAACTACGATTCCTAATGCATCGAGATAAGATCTGATCAGACGCATTGAAAAAGCAAAATTCCCATGAACTTTTAAGCATGTAGCTTCTGAAATCACAGCGTATTAGCATGTAGGTCTAGCATCGGATGTTCTTTTTATTAGCTAGGGAGTTCCATATTTGCGCGTATAGTCGTATTCTATAGACATGAAAGCAAATTCTCCGACCTTTTAATAAGAATAAGTTAACATCAACAATACTCTGTTTTTCTCTGCTTATGTAAATGTAACCTCTTCTGGATGGACAAAAAAAAATAATAGTTTAGAAGAGCCCGTAATATATTATCTTGAATATATATATGATAATAAAGTAGTAACTTCATATTTTATATGTTACTCCCTAACAGCTAACCCATAGTTGTATTACTACAAAACTTTTATTACTCTCAACACATGCCCTAACTAAAACAATCTACTTAAATCGTCAATAAAAGTTATGAAGTAACCATATCCACTTCATCTAGATATAGAACGTACTCATTGGAACTCACACATCTATATTTATATGGCTCAAATGTTCATTTGATCATTCACCTTATCCAATAAAAGGTGATTTAGTCAATTTACCCATTAAACACGTACAGTTTACATATATCGATTGATTCAAGATCGAGCAATGGTAGAATTTCATCTTTATGGAGTTTTCCTATGCTTTTCGAGTTTATATAGCCTAAATGACAATGCGAGAGATAAGCAGGATTTGAACTGTTTGCTCTTTGCCTTTTGATATCAATGTTATAGATTTTGTTTATCTAAGTCAAGTAGATAGATTCGATTTTGAATATGAGAACTACCAAAAATATCTTATTTAAGTAAAAGGAACAATAATTATTCTTTATTGTGATTTTTGAATGAAAAAACCTTTGGTATCTAAAACTGAAATATAAATGATGTTTTTACTTACACAAGAACACAACAACAATTATTAAGTTATAAAACTAGCTCAGAGGGTAAAAATAAACTATAAGTGCCTACACCCAAAGCCGCAACTTTTGTGCCATTTTCGTCTCGTAGTTCTACCTTTTCTTTAGACAATGTTCTACTTCTTTTTAGTCCTTGCATATTAGGGTAGTATCTTTTCCAATGGTCTACTAAAAGGTAACATCCTGCTTTAGTAACTATTACTAGTGATCAAAGGTTTTGTAGGCATTATTTTGAGACGACAAGATTACTCAATATCAATTTCGGGACTTCGTTTATTATGTTGATTCACATACTTGTAAACTCTAATTATAAATAAACAACATGTGATAACCTAATAAAATGCAGAAATGAATTGGACATGATCATAGTATGACCCCTTTTCCTATGAAAACTAAATTTTGCAAGTTTTTATCTTGATTCAACTAGATCTTCATCCTTGACTCTTCAATGAATTCATTTATAAGATCTTTGGACTTGAATTTAAATAAACTAGCTAATTTCTTTCAATTAAATACAAAATACAAACTAGTTGGAAGTCTTATTACAAGGGGAAAAAAAAACTTAGTTTGCCATACTAGATTCAAAATATTTATAAACGTTCACTACATATATTATAAATTAAATGCATAATATCAACATATTAAAACATCTCCCCTGAAAGGTGCCACTGAGCCAGAGTGGGTATTTATTCACTTCTAAGTAAATGACCCAATTATATTAGTCCCATTAATAAAATAACTCCTAGTCAATTAACAAACATTCAAAGAAAATTAATTATTTAGAAAATTTTTATTATTTCAATTCAATTATTAGTTACTATGTGATAATTAGATCAAATTTAATTTAATTTAATTATTAAAATTACAAGGAGTCTCGTAGTACATCTAGGCTCCAATATCGCAGGGATGATGTGGTTTGGTTGTGCAGGGCCAAGAACAGTTCACAACCACGCTATTCCTCGTAATGCCCTTGCTGCCTACCCCATCATCGACGAACCCCACCTCCATGATCATAACCCAGCCACGAACCACACCCCACCGTTAATTAGCCATTGTGATCAACCGCAACCATCATCCAAAGTACTTACTTATGTAACAATCATGCAGCTTTTAGGTTGAATTCGAGCAACTCTGGCTCAAATTTTGTGTTGATATTGAAGTTAGATCATGTAAATATCGTATAATTGCAGTTTAGGATGGATAACTCTTGCTCAAATTGGAGACCCTTCAGATAATACCAGCCACATGATTCCTAAGATTTTTTTTTTTTAAAAAAAAAAAGACTAGAAGACTCAAGTGAAGGTATTTATTTAATATTTTGAACGCGGAGAGCCAACAAGCTTAGTGATGTAAAGTGTAGAATTATTTTGTCAATAATATAATTGTAAGATAAAATTTATCAGTATATACGAAATAAGTAAAATTACTTGACTAATAGATAAAGTGATGCAAAGTCCTCAACGAAAATGCAAACGCGTCAAACCAACTCTTGTAATCTTATTCCTTATAGGCCAACAAATTACATTGTCCATTAAAACTATACAAAGTTGAAACCATTGGTCAAAACAAAAAAGAGCAAAGCATACAAGAAAAGAAAAGATAAAGAAATAGAGTAGACTCGATTAAACTATTAACCACCACTTGACCACACAATGACACCCATCCTCATACGGTCATACCATCCACATCCAAAGAATAGGGACTCACTATTGGAAGCTGTTAGCCGCTATTTGTCAGCTTTTGGATTGTCTCGATTTTTTTTTTTTTTTTTTTTAATGGGAATAAGTTCGGGAAATTTCACTCACTGATACTCAACGGAATGAAAAATGTTAATATTTGTTTGTTATTGTTACAAAAGCTAAAACGCTAACCGCTAGTAACTCTACCATGCCCCCCAGACACCACTAATTTTTCTAACTAGTATCTTTACAAGGTCAAATTCCTAATCATTGTCTAAAATACTACCGCTGAATAAAGTGTCTTATTCACATCTTTACTGAATACTGAATTTGAGTATAGATAGGGATTTCACCCATGTGCATCATTTCGTTTCTTCATCTGCTCCATTCATCACCCGCATTAGAGGGTGAAGTGGATGAATTGGGGGGTTTAACAATTTTTTATATAGATTAAGCATCATGTTTTTAACAAGTCTACCAAATAATGGGTAATAATCCTACAAATTACATTTTTTTTTATAAAAGTAATACTAAATAAAGAACACGTATTTGAGTAATTAAGCATCATGTTTGATATTTCTAATATTTTTTTTTATAAAATTTGATATTCTAACATATAATTTTTATATACAAGTTAAAAAAATGGATGATGGTGAATCTGGTGACACATGGATCTGAGCTCCATCCAAACCCGATTCATCCGCCATCTGAATTTCATCCATATATCTTGGGTTTTTTTTCCGTTTAATTATATCAAATGGATCGATGATATACATATAAAATTGTCATCCCTAAACTTTAAACTTACATAATTATCTAATCAACTTTTATGTCTGTTAAGGTAGTATATAAGATCAAATTATGCCTGTATCAATGTATCATACCCCTTTTGTATACTGCTAATTTTTAAATCAAATTATGTCCGCATTAGACCCTTTTGTATACCTCTAGAAAGCCATATAAACCAAAAATTGTCCTACACATGTACATGCAACATACCATTATCACGCACGCCATTCACATACATTGATACACCATACACATACCATCACCAGCATCATCATCATCATCAATTGCAAGCATGATTGAGCAAAGAATATAAAACACAAAATCCTCTCCCTTTACCCTATTTCTACTTTTTTTTTCTTTCCAAACTCTCTCTCTCCACTCACCCACCCACCTTCCGTCCAATTTACACCCACCACCATTTCCAATGAAGTAACCCCATCATTGCCACCACCCATCATCATCATCAATGGCGTCCCCCGTCACAATCGGAGCACCCCAACCCTACTCATCCACCTCCGCCTCCAAAGCCTTCGATTTCTGCAGTCTTGGCTGCTCTTTTAACTGCCCTCAACTATGCATCTTCCCTCCTCCGCCTCCTCTCTTCCTCAACACCGCCGACACCAACTCTGACTCTGACGCCTCTTCCTCTCGCATCTCCCCTCTCATGGCCGCCCTCATCGCCGTCCTCGCTGCTGCCTTCCTCCTCCTCTTCTACTTCACGGTCATCTCCAAACTCTGCCGTCGTCGCCGCCGCCGCCGTCATAACCGCAACAACTCCCCTTTCCTCGATGCCGAATCCTCCTCTGACCCGCTCGCGCGGGTCGACTCACTCATCCGAGACCCGACCCGGTCCAATACCGAAACTGGTCTTGACGACGCCTTCATCCGTCAGATCACGGTGTTCAAGTACAGACGAGCTGATAATTTAATCGACGGTACAGAATGCGCCGTGTGTCTTAATGAGTTTAATGAGGAGGAGAATCTACGGCTGATGCCTAACTGTGAGCACGCCTTTCATATCCCGTGTATTGACACATGGCTTAAGACTCACTCAAACTGCCCGCTTTGTCGCTCCACTATGAACCCGGTTCCGCCCCCGCGATCGGGCTCGAACCCGAATACAAACACGGATGGAGGGAGTGGTAGCGTTGCAGCTTTGCGGGTGGAGCGGAGTAGCGACGTCGTTTTGGTGGTCCGGGAATTGGAGAGTCGGGTTCAAGTCGTGGAGGCAGCTCAAGATGAGGTAGGAAGTGGTGGCTGTGGGTATGGGAATTTGGATGAACGAGAAACTAAATTAGATATTAATGATGATGATATTAATAATAATTCAAGATAAAATTATATATTTTCTATACTATCGAGAAAATCATACCATTCCCTCGAAAAAGTTTTTTTTTTTTTTTTTAATGAAATTGATATTATCAGTGTTATTATTAATATTATTGAAAATTAGTTTTCCAGACTCATATAAAATGAGTCTTGAGATATATAGAGTTGCTTGTTGTAAAGTTTGTTATAAATGAAGGAGAAATTGATGTTGGTCGGGTAGAATTGGTGGCGCTACCCGTTTAAATTATACTATCAATTTTGAATATTGTTCAATCTGTTATGCTTGGTTAGTATTGTGAATTAGTGATGGCGAAGAAATGTAAGAATGTATATTACGGGAAATTAAATGATTGAACTGTGGTTTTATTAATGTATGGAACTCAAAATGATTCACATGGATAGGTGGCCGGTTGTTGCTAAATTATTTTATGAGATGATGAAGCTAGCCTTCATTTGTCCCTTTGTTTTTTCAAGTTTACTTCTTTTTTGTTTTGGGTGCTAAAACCAACCAGCTACTCCGTTTTTTATTTGTTTTAATTTTGTTAATTATGAATTCTCCGTAAAAATCATAATCACTTGGGATTTTTATATATTTTTTTAAACATTAACTTTTAATTATTTTTAAAATATATATAATCGAAAATATTCAAAATATTAATTTTGTAAAGAAAGAATTAGGTGCTTTTACTTTTTGGTTTACTTTTTTTGCCTGCAATGGGAATCTATAAATTGGTAAATTTATTGTTCTTTTTAAAAGAGGATATAGTGTAAGGTCCAATGAAGAAGGTAACTTAATCCTTCATAATGTATCGATTATTTCAAAATCTCTTACCGATCGAGCGGTAGTTATGATTCTTGAGTATGATAATTTTGGGTGTAAAAGGGAGACATGTAAAGGATATTCGTGGTTTTAGTGAAGTAAAATGTATTGTTTATAAGTGGGTATATTGGTAACAAAGTAAAACTAGAACTGGACCTGTTTATAAGCATAGGGAGTTAGCGGTTGTGTAATATGGTTTAAGAAAATGAGTAATTTGATTCTAGAATGTCAGATTTTGCATCTTCTGCACGAGGATTTCATTGATATGTTTCCCAGTTGGATCCACTTGTAAACTGTAGGGTTATACACCCACTAATCTCAGCTTTATTGTTACTGGAACCTCCTTCACCAACAAGATAGAATTCGTACACCGACATTTTGTTTTTGGTGTCGCAGTACTGAGCTACTGACAGACAGTGTTTTCAGTGCACAATACTAGCAATGCAAATGGAACAGAAACATAGGTGATAGATACTTCAGCTTAGCTCTTAAGCCTTTTATTGAACATGGAATTGTGGAATTTGTTGGGTCGGAACTATCCTTGAACCTCTATACAATATTTACTAAACAAGTTCAAGTTTACTACCTACATAAGATATTACAAGATCATATTTATAATTTATAATCGATTTTATTCAATGTATCACCAAGAAATATTTATAATTTTTTGTCGATTTTATTGAATTTTTTACAATAATTTTTTTTTTTTTTTAATTCAGAGTATACGTCTAAGAGAGTGGCACCATTGTATCAGAAAAGTGAGCCTTGCCCAAAATAAAAAAAATAAAAAAAAGAAAGAAAAGAAAAGTGAACTTGGGTTTTTGAATTGTTGTGAAATAATTTGAGAGACAGTATTCAAAAAATGAATTAATGACGAGTATAGAAATAACCAAGTTAAGAGTGCGAGGTTATCTATGCAACTATGCTCTTAGCACAACGACATAACATCTCACCCCCACCAAAGGAATCAAATCACAATACATTGGCACAATAGCATTGCTTTCTTTTCTTTTCTTTTTTTGAAACAAAAAAGCATTGTTTCTTATACTCAGTAATGGGCTAATATTGATATTTAAAGTGACAAATAACATTACCGAATACTTTTGGTTACATCGAATGAGTAGAGAATGTTGAATGATAAGAGTTGAATTCAACCAACTACTCCAAATGAGTCAGTGCACTGAGGAAAAAAATTGCATTTCTTTAATATTTAGGCTATGAAGGTGTGCTTCAATTATAACAACATCAATCTAGTACAAATGAAAATGCCCTACGTTTTTTTTTTTTTTTTTTTTTTTTGTAAAATGAACAAAGGACATGAACTATATATGCAAATTATTTAAAAAAAAAAAACAATTCGACAGTGACAAATTCACCTAGAATACAAACTGCTGCAATTAACTCTGGACTTGTACAATTAAAAAATGTGACTTATAAATGTCCATTCCCATTTCTTGGATCATCCAGAGCCTGCATTGTTCCGAATGATTACATTAAAATACTTTAAGCAAATACAAATGAAATGACACTGTCCAAGTTAATGCAAACAAGCAAATAAGGTTTACATAAACAAACCCATTAATGTTTAATTTTTTTTTTTTGAAAGAACACATAACCCACTAATCAAAAGCTGCAGAATTGAAAGTAATTAAAATAAAAAAAGCAAGTCAGCTTATCCTATGCTAACATCTTTTTATTCATACAATTAAGTTATTTAATTATTTTATGAAAAGATGGTAGGAGATGCAATCATTGCCTGAAATGCAATACAGTGAGTTAGGAAGAGCAACAGGTAAGCAAAAGGAAAAGCTACCTTCTGTCTATATACTGTTCTTTCACTTTAGACAGAAGAATCACTTGTGAGTTAGGATAGAAGTTCACAAGTACAATTCCAACGCAGAAAACTGAAAAAGGGAGCTTTTGGTAAGCGATATTAAGTACTCATGTTGGATATTACACTAAAAATACACAAAATTCTGAGACCAGGAAACTTACTGGCGTTTGACAGTACTGACTTCTAGCCGAGTCTGACTAGCATAGCCCAGAAGTCCCAAATTTAAAAGAGTTTACAGTTGAAAGTGTTTATTTACAGAGATTACTTAGCACAATATTTTTTTTAATTTTGACGCTTAAAAGGTTCATGAAATACTTGTTAGCGATTTGGGAGAAGGTATACCCTGAACTACCTTCCAATTTCCAAATGTCACAGCTCACAATCACAAAACTATTTGAAGATAATGAAATAACCAAGCAGCTAACATAAGAAAACCACCAAATAACAGAAGAGAAATTCAATGAATCAATTCAAGATAATTCCATTATAAGAGAAGAAAGATTACCTTGCTCTAGAACATTCTTATACTCAACACAAGAATGTCACGCATTCTGTAGGAGAAATCAGAAATAAATGTAAAGGAGTGTAATAGTAACTCCAGAAACATATATGCAACTCATGTTTTACAATATCTTTATATTGCTGACAAATCAAAAGAGGGACTTTCAAAGTACAAAATACGGCATTCTGCATCTCATCTGTGAACTCTAGTATCACTGCTAGATGTTTCCTTGAAAAGCAATTACACCCTCTATCGGAATTTTTTTTCACAGATACTATTTTAGGCGTCCAGATAAGTTTCTCACATTTCCTAAAAGAATCAGTTTTATTAAATAAAATATGCCTTTACTTAAAGTACGTTATAAGGTTAGAAAAACACAACTATCATTGATGGGCTTAACAGTTTTGTTCGTTAATGAATCATATCCTTAAAGATGAGGCGTTGCCGGGTAAAGGTGATGTGACAACTAGTAGTTCTAATATGAAGTCAAGCTCTAATTCTTTTCTTATGATCTGCATTCTTGCTGTAATTCTACTGCAGTTCCTAAGCTGTCTAAAAGGCAACTAAACACAAGCAATTTCAACTAACACCAGTTAAAACACAGCATTAGATAAAGATTATCAAAGATTCCTAACAATAAAGATAAGATTAACATGAATACGACATTTAATCTCATTTTTGTCCAATTTGGCTTTTGAAGAAAATTTGGGATATGATTACATAAAGACATACATTGAGATCAAGTTAACAGCATGCACATAGAAACTCAAATATTATGATATCAATAAAGAAAAATAAATTGCAAGACTGTTATATTACCGAATATCATTGTTCAGGTTAAAAGGGTGTGAAGTTGAATCTGAACATATTAGAACGAACTGTGTTGAAAATCCTCCAGGAATCTTGGTCTGCAGCAGCAGTAGCAGCAACAGTGACGTTATAAATTTAATCACATGTATGAACAGAGACAAAACCAAATAATTCAAACACTTTTAGCAGCAAAAGGTTGTCAGAACTCAGAATTGGTACGTGTAGGAAAAACATTTCTAGCATATGGTAAAATTAGTAACATCACTAGTTTTAGTCAGGAACTTAGGGTACAGTCAACTCATGATGTAACCCAGTATACTATAAACAGCAAGATGTGAAGGTCCTTGGAGGACCACGAAGATTTCTGGAAGAAATGTACAAACAAGCTAGTCCTACCTTAGGTTTGTGATTTCTTTCGGAGAGTAACTCATGACATACTAATAGAACAATTGGGTTCATTGTAGATGACTATGATATTGGATACTACTAATAAAAAATGTTGTGAGCAGGATGAAATTCCGGATACATGTAGCTACAATGCCAATAGGTTAAAAACTCGTAGCACATTACAAATCCTTTAAGAATGGAAATGTAACAGCTAGTGAAGGTGTCAATGAAGACATAGGCCAAAGAATTCTTTCCAAGGTAAGACTTGAGAGGCTTGGTAATGACAAGCAAGCATGAAAAAAACAATTTTCCGTTCTGGGATTTTGACAAGAAATGAACAAACATGGTGATATTTGCCTTAATGCTTGAAGGGCTATCGAGCTACCGCAGAAACCCATAACAGTGAACAAAAAGGCTAAGTTACGAGAACTCATGGAACCAGAAATGAACATGGGTTCTTCGGTCAGTAACAAATAGTCTGATAACAGAAACATTGGATCCCAGTATCTGACAATGGTGTGAGTGGTGTATGCTACTCTGATTGGGTGGGGATTTGGTATGCATGAGGCACTTAGACATTAAATAAGCAATGGCTCAATGGTACAGCAAGAGCATGCTCACGATATGGAAGTTCAGGAAGCTATTATTGAGGGGTTAATTTGAAGGTAATAATGTATCTAAAGAAAAGAAGGAAACTAGGAAGAACACAATTTGACCTCAGTCTAATAGCCAAAGAAATAAAAAATATCATTGTTTGCAAGAAACTTTGTTCCCCTAACATACATCATGCGAGCCAGGATGCTAATACATTACATCATTACATCAACTAACGTTTACCATGAACAAGCAAATTTGGGGGCTTAAGGAAGAAAGGGTGTTGTCAAAGCCTTAGATAAAGGTGTCCAGCTGATAATGACATTTATTTTTTGATTGAAATCTGAATCTCTATCTCCACCTCTACATATAAATAAGAGAATACACAAGTTTCGTTAATGATCAAACAGCAAGTTACAAATATCCACATCAGAATATGGCTGTGTACACAAGTTTAATTATATTATGAAGTATAAAGATCCATGATTGAATCCAAAATAGCATCACTTATGATAGGTTGCTATCAGATAGGAGCTGGAAGTTCTGGGACAGAACATTGAAGTACATCTTTATGCTAGTTCTTACTAAGTACTTAAAGTTCCAAACAATGTTACTTGCACTTGGTAAATCTTTAGTCAAAATTCATTTCTTCATATTCCAACATACATACTCCTCCAGAGATAAAAATTACTCTTATCAGCTAGAGAACACAGATTACAGGCATATTCCGTCAGAAAACAAGTTTCTTATATTTGTTGGTCTCAACGGAGAAGCAGCAAGAAGACATAAAACTTAGATGTCGCGGCTATAGTTTACTAGAGGGTTAATGAAAGAAAAGGTACTAACTAATAATTGATGACTGGATAGCAAAGACAAGTAGCCTATAATTCAATGCAAGTGCCTGAATGCCACAACATATAAGTTGCTGCTTCCCATTTTTCAAATGAGTCCAACTGCTTGATACGGAATAAGCAAAAAATTAATATTTCACTGTCTATAAGCTTTATAACACAGGATGGATGGTCAAATACGGAAAAGATGTCATATACAAAGTATTTAAAGCAATTATACTATTTAGTAAGTTCTTTTCCTTACTGTATACACTATACAACGGGTAAATTTGTACAAAAATCAAGTCACCACAAATCCCATAAAAAATCAACCCTTATAAATGCCAGCCTTACTCTAGTGGTCAGGGAGACAAATAACCGCATTTTAGATGTCCCCTAACACTCACCCCAGTTTTTCAGCAAGAATGTTCAGAAGCTATGGAAAGCTCAATCTTGACGTCGAGGAAAAAAATGAGTTGTTCGTACAACATAATTAAAAACAAACAGCTTCTTTGGAATGAATGAAAAAAGAAAGGGATATGTTTTTTCCACTAAATATTTCTATAATAGGGATTGTAGTAATCTGGCGGATTCTTTTCGTAGGCAACAAGATATGGATTACAAGAAATGAAGGAAATCATGTTATCATCTTCCTTTCCTTATAGATTTACCAAGCAGAAAAAGTGAAATGAGAATTTCACAAAGGAGACTTTAATGTATGTTGTTGTTCTTTCCTTCCCACTCTTATATCTAAAATCAAACATGGAAACTTCCCCAACATTGAAATTCTTGGTGGAAAACATGTGTATAGTGTGGTGAGTAAATATCTTTCATCATTTGAAACATTCCAACATTTGATATTCATTTGAGTTGTCTATTTCTCTTACATTAGGAGTATTTCCATCTCCAATATGAAATGAATGGACCCTAGAGGATATATTTGGCCGAATTAATGGTCATTTATGGTTCTAAACAACCTTTTATGATCCTATGAGGCATCCCATAGCTTCCCATGAGTTTCCCATCAGTTCTCGACACAATCTATGGGGTGATTTGTTTCTCTTAACAGTTTGGGGGGGTCTTTTGGGAATAGTCATAGGCTTATAGCAGCCCATACAGATTTACAATCTATCAATTTTTAACCACTCGGCTACCCAGTATCTGTAAGGCTTTCACCTCACAACCAGAAACATAATGAACGTAGATTGGGAAACTATGATTTCCTACTTAAAGATCCAAAACAACCAAAACCAATGGGACATCTCCTCTGATATAAAATATGTTTACTATGAGACAGCACCATTGACAATGAGTTAATCAATCCTTATTATCCATACTTTCTAACTTTCTACAAGGACACTCTAGAGGTGCTTCTAACTTCTAAGGACACAAAAATTACATTGTGAAGATCCGGAAACTGAAATATGAAGAGAAGTTGAGCATTCCTCCTCATTGCTACAACACAACATCAAAAATTATCATTCAATATACAAGCATATGAATAACGTTGTCGTAATCGTAACCGGAATCGGAATCGAAACTGAAATCTCCCGTCTTCTTTTCTGGCTTGCATAGTTATAATTTGATAATCTCAAACCCCAAATTGCATTTACCAATTCCCAACAAACCCACGTCCATATACAATTAATTAAGCACAAAATATACAAACTTAACATAAAATATGAATTATGAAATCGCAAGAATCAACAATAACGGATTCTGTATTACAAGAAAAATACACAAAATTAGAGTATTGATCTTTACCTTGTTTAATTCTTTCAGTAGTATACTGAACTTCTGAACAACCAATGAGTTGAAGAAGAGTGATGACAGAGAAGAAGTAATTCAATAAAGTGGGAAGAGTGTTGACAGAGAAGAAGTAATTCAATAAATGAATATGATTGAACATGAAATTAAAGGAGAGGGGTGAGTGGGAGGGAAGTTGGTGAGTTCACAGAACCTGAAATTATGCACCGTTTCTTCAGTTGGGTGAATGCAGCTGATTTGCTGAATTGCTGATCTTTGCTGACTGTTGTCTGTTGATTCTCAGATTGTTGATGTTCCAAATTTTCCAATTGGCATTGGAGTAGCCGAATAAACAAAAAAAAAAAAAACGCAAGGATAGTGCACATGTGCAAAACGCAAGGGAATAACATAAAACGCAAAGTGATTGGACGTGCTTGTGCAGTGGAAGACAGGTCAGCATAGGGTGAGAGACATGTGAAAATGATTTATTGCAAAAGTTGGTAAAAGTGAAAAAGTTGTACTTGTAAAGCGTGAAAAAGTTGTACTTGTTAAGTGTGAAATTTTTTTTTTTTTTTTGCAGAAGTCATTATAGCGCATGGACAGTCTGTTTTTTATGCATCGAGAATCATGAAAACAGGCCAGAATTAATGATACAAGACACCAATGAACATTATGTAGCTATTCACTAAACATTTAGTTGTACACCACTGAACATATGAGGAGAACCCAATGAACATTCTATACTTGGGTGAATTAGTTCAAAATAATTCATTGAAAGTTTTTACAATGAACATTTTATAATGAGCCAATGAACATTTAAGGTTTTGTTTGAATGAACATTACATATCAGTATAAAAATCTAAGAGATTGCATTGGGAAGGAGCATTTTTTTGTAATGATGATGCGTGAGTTTTTTTTGCTGAGATCTTATACATTTTCGATTCACCATTCACATAATTCCACTAACCATTTTCAATAACCATTTAATAAATCTCACTGACCATTTAGCTTATTCTACTGAACATTTGTCCATTTTCACTGATCATTCACATAATTCCACTGAACAATTCATTCATTTCACTGAACATTCGCATAATTCCACTGAACATCTCCCTTTTTTCACTGAACATCTACTAAATCTCAATGACCATTTACTAAATCTCACTATATCATTTACCTTATTCCACTGAATATTTCTCCATTTCCAATGACCATTTATATAATTCCACTGAACATTTCATTCATTTCCCTTACCATTTACTAAATCATTTATCGATCATTAAGCCAATTCCACTAAACATTTTACTCCCATTTTACTGAACATTTTAGTCAATTGCAATGAACATCTAATTATATTCAATGATCATGTTCTTCATTTTCAAGGACCATTTTTTAACTCTCACTAAACATTTAGTTATGTACACTGACCACGTATTTTATTTCACTGACCGTCTAGATAATTCCACTGAACATCCATTCTGACTCCACTGAACATGTCTTCTACTTCACTGAACATTTTAGTAATCTCACTGAACATCAAATTAACTTCACTAAACAAGTCCTTAATCTCAATGACCAATTAGTTAATTGAAATGAAGGGAAGTACCCGAAGAGAGAGAGAGAGTGAAATGGAAGTGGAAGGGTTGAAAGTGAAAAGGTTTGTCTTTTTTATTTGGGAAAATGGGGAGGAAATGATGGCAGTTGCATGGGGAATGCACAACTGTTGTATTCCTTGAAACGAGGCACGTCCGGTCATGCCTAGATATGATGATTTATGGGGAACTGCAAATGGTCACTGGGTTGGGGTAAATGGTCAGTGCATTATCTGACGTGTAAAAGCCCCTTCAGCCACTTGCGTTTTAAGTTATTTTGGGCTGCGTTTTACACAGGGTGCACGATGCGCATCGTGCACCCAGGTGTAACGTCCACATACTGAAAAAATAAGGAAACTGAAATGGATATAATTATTTTGTTCGTCTTTCCTTTTCTTGTATTGTAGGTTTTTATTGTTGTGAGTCTTGTGACATGTTTGTTACATACTCAGTTTTATTGTACTGGAACAAATACAAATACGAATACGAATACGAATACGAATATGAAAAAGGGATGTTATATTTATACAAGAATGAAATATGAGTATATCAAGTGGTCAGAACGTCAAATATCACACTACTAAGCATTAAACTATTTTTCTTAAGATATTTTTTTTTGCATAAGAGAAGCAAGGTTGTCGACTAAATGCAGTTTTTGTTACATCAAACATGTCGTGTTATAAGTTTATAACAATTGTGTCCATCTCATTAATATCAGCTTGTGCATTGTTGTATCATGCTACCGGGCTATGAAAGTTGGCCCGAACATGATTACTTGGCCAACCTAATAAATAAAATATCTGTTTGTTTTTGTCCGTAAGAGCAAAAATCTTTCTTGGGGGTCAAGTAATGAGAAAAAGAATGGTTGTAAAAGTAACATAAAATTACCAATTTGATATTCTGAGAGACATAAAATTACCAATTTGATATTCTAAGAGACATAAAATTACCAATTTGATATTCTAAGAGACATAAAATTATTAATTTGATATTCTAAGAGACATAAAATTACAATTTGATCCCTAAATTTACCTTAAAAAAGGTATTCCCAACAGTAGAGTAGACCTCCTAAACATACCAAAGAACTAAAGGACTAGACCACAAGTCCACAAAGATGAACCCACTTCAACAATAAACAAATAAACAAATAAACAATAACCCAATTGCAAGAAGTCTCTCCTTGGGGGCTCCTTCCCTGCCTCTCAGACCCTCTCCTTGACGAGAGAGACTCAAGAAAATTGTCAACTAAAAATGGAACAGCAAAGTAGTGGGATACCCTTGATTGAAATCTACTGGCCTTTGGTTGATAAAGCTGACAATAAGTTTTCTAAGATCAAGGACTTACCTATCTATGAACGCAGCAGGTCCATTTCTTATCATATTGTATCCAATATTTCTTTCTTTTGTTTGAATTTGGTTTGTTGGGTTAATTTTGGATAATTTGATGGTTTGATGTTCATTTCTTGCACAATTTGAATTGGAGTAGTTTGACATAGTGAATAGTTGGAGTGTTGGAGGTTATGATTTGGTTGAGTGCGAAAAGTCTAATTTGAAAATGAATGAGAAACCTAATAGGGGGTCGTTTTGGTTCCGGCGCATGTGGGTGTAACCGTGTAAGTATTGCATGGTCGTGGACCGATTCTCCCTCCCATCACAATACGCTAAAAAACAATTTGTTTTTGGATGAGGAGTAACTAGTTGTTGCCAGGGGTGGGAGCGTTTGTTCGGGTGGAGTTTGAATCCCCAACCTCTAGTTCAAAAATTTGACTTTTAACCACTTAGCCATAACCTTTTTATGTCAACTTTGGACAACAAGATTATTTTATATAAAATCCCCAAAAATTTCAAGGGAGGCCAAGCCCCTTTAAGCCCCTATATCCCATGGAGAAGATCTGCCTCTGGTTGTGTTGGTCTTGTGGCTAAACCTCTTGGGTCCTTAATTCTGATTGGCCTCATGGGAATATATAGATATTTTTGTAGCTCATCTCTATTTATTGCCAACAAGACCTTGGCATCTTGTGGATCATGACATAGATTTGAGGAGAGACTGCAGGTATATTTGCATGTGGGATAGTTCCAATTCTGAAGAATGTAATTCACACTTTTGAACCATCTCAAGCCCTGAAGGGACTCAAAGGATCATTCTCTATTTCTGTTGCTAAATGTAACAATAGATTTAGCATGTCTGGAGATGGGTTATTTGCTTGGACCTATGTGTTACATGCCACTAGCAAAGCCCTTTGACTAAGGAAAATTACAATAATGTCATTCTTAGCCACTTAGGAAGTGGCTGTGCTTATGTTTCTAATGGAGGAATTATGCTGGCTAAAAATAAAAGAAAAGGTCATTTTCTTATGAGAAAGGAACATTGGGACTCAGGAATCAATACTATAACTAAGGGAAGGGAAAGGAATGGGAGTGTTGTCAGAGTTACTATATTGAAACAGTATCTATTAGCTCCTGCGTGGTATAAATTTGAGATATTTTGTTTATTGAGCTGAAAAAATATATTTAGATGAAAATCTTGATTTTTTTTGTCTATTGTAAATGCTCAATTCTTCAATCGATTCTCTCTTTTTCTCCTCTGGCACTCTCTGAATGTGTTTATTTAAAAGTTTTGATTTGATTTTATATGCATGAAAACTTTCTTTCTATCTGATGCGCCGATTTCCCATTGAGAGGTTATTTCATCACTCGTCCCCTTTGAATTTGAAAGAAGAACCCTTGTCCAGAATGTATGCTATGTGGAAAGTAACTAGCTGCTTTTCCCCACCTACTTTATGATGGCTAAAATAGAATAAATTTGTAATGAAAATTTATATTCTATGGAGTGGTAGATAATTTCATTGGTCCCTTTGTTAATATGCAACCATAGTGCAGGTTTGATACATATTTTTACAAAGTATTCAAAGTCTATACAGAGTTATGGAAGTTTCAGCAAGAAAATCGGCAGAAATTGGTAGAGGGTGGGCTTAAGAGACGGGAGATCGGTGAGATTGCTTCTCGAATTGCTCAGCTTTATTTTGGACTGTATATGCGCACTAGTGAAGCAAGTTATTTGTCAGAATCATATGTTTTCTATGAAGCAATACTGACGAGGGAGTACTTCGAGGGCCTGTATCAAGATATTAATCTTGCTACTAAGCAATTGAGTTTTCTTGCTAGATTCATCACAGTATGTCTACTTCTGAACCGCCGACATATGGTTCATCAGTTGGCTAGTCATCTGAAGATTTTGCTTGACGAGTGCAAACGAATATTTCAGTTTATTTATTTTAAAGTACTTCTGTCACTTTAATTTTTTTTATTTTCATTATTGTTTCTATTGTCTTATGGTAACCTTTTTTAAGATAAATTTGGTCTCTTAGGAGAACGTTTTGCATTGATAGGGAAATTTGAGGGAATAGCCTATACTTTGTTGAGAATTTCTTACAGATTTTCTTTGGTGTGCATATTCTTACCATGTCAGGCTCATTTAACCTTTTTCTTGTTGAACAAGGACTGAAAAGTCGGAATTACCCTTATCCCTTGTGTCATAATATTATTGTTTTAACTCTAGATACCTTCATGCCAGCAAAAAGTAGGTATTTTGGGCATTTAAATGCACAATAGGAGTTTTCTAGTCATGATTGTAGCATTTATAGTGGAAATATGAATGCTTCAGTTTTGCTTAAAGTTAAACCACAGTTCTTTTTCTTCATTAAAAAAAAAAAAAAATTCAAACTGCACAGCACAAGATAATATTTCAGGGATTCAAATCATAGTTCCTCTAGGAATGAGTCAAGTTGTGCCTACTTCATAAAAGTAAAATAAGGTGGGTCTATGTTAAGAATAAACTTTTTAATGGTTTTCTATTACAGTAGGTGCTCCTTGAAAATTTTCTTTTCATTTCACAATTTTGATTCTTTGACAAACTAAAGGGTAAAGGATGAGTGGCATCATTTAGATGTGGAAGGTTGTTTCTCGTGCTATGTGAGTCATGTATAGGGAAGGAGCAAAATTGGTGGAATTATAGGTGTTCTCATGCTCTGTCAGTTCTTAAGTGTCATGTCTGATATGTATCCTAGTTTTAGAAATTCAAGTATTCAACTGGCATTCGTAAACCTTCTTTCAATGTGTATTGGTTTTGTTGTCAACTTGAGATACTAAAAAGTTATATTGCTTGATGTTGTGCCGTCCTTTTGATTCTTTTACCACTATTTTATCCATGATGTCAACGGATGTAATTTATAGCAGGTATATAAGCGGTGATAGTTAATAAGTTGCCTGGCATCCACATTCTTTTTTTCCAGGAAGCTAACTTTAGAGAATGGAAGCTGGTTGTCCAAGAAATAGTTAAATTTCTGAAAGCTGACACCAATTTTTTGAACATCAGGCCTTTGAGATACAGTCTAGTTCTTGATCCTCATCCAGACGCACTACTGCATATTTTCTCACATAATCCAAAGAGAAATCTAAAATTACGGGATGCAGTTCTTAGTAGCTACCATCCTTTTGTTACCTTTGTTCAAGTACTATGCATTTGTTCAGTGAAGGTCGACTTAAAGGCTGCATACCTTCAGAATTCAGATACTGTACTATGTGTGCTTTGTGATTTGCTTAAGTTTCCATGATTATGCAGGTAAAATATTCAGAGCTTACCCTAGACACTTACAGAATGCTCCAAAATCTGGAATGGGAACCTTCTGGTGCATTCTACCATTCAGGAGGTGGTGCAGGTCAAAATGGAATAAAAAGTACACATTTCATTGTGGTATGTTTATTCATAGCCTAAGTTGGTTCTAGAACGAATAGATTGCGGAACTTACTTGGGTTTTATAAGGTTTTCTCATGCTTGCTGCAAATGTCATCTGAACTTGAAAGATGAGGATCTAAGTGATTTTAGATTTTCTTTAGAAATTAGTTTTTTGAACATTTGTGATGTTCCTCATCTTCCTGTCTAAGTAGTAGAGTAACAGATGCGAACTTATAGTGGGTCGCAAGCTAAGGTAATACTACTTGTTGCAGGTTTTGGCAACAGCCTGCAATGACCTTCTTCTGATGGTGTTCTCTTCATCTATCTGTCAGGTTATTCTGGAACATTTTTCTTCCAGCAATATTGTTTTCTTATTTGCGAACAGCTTTTGTTCGTGCAATCTCTTACATAATTCGAAATGTGTATAGGGAAAAGTGGACCAATTTTCTCATCTACCTCTGGTGCTGGCGGTCGTCTTGGTCCTGAGGGCAATGTCAAGAGCCTTCAATCTCATAGTGCATTAAATACATCTCCCCTGACTGATGGTCAAAGCCATTTATCTGGACCAGGCAAAGAAGTTTTCTCAAATAGCCACCTAGACTGCATACATATTGGGTCTCACAGAAGTGAAGGTATAATAAAGCCTGTTTGTAAACTCCATGGATAAATTTAGTAGCCATCTCAGGATATATATTGGAATATTAGCTTGTGCAGGTTGTCTTCACTCTCCCTTTTTATCTTATAACCGTTCATGTCCTACTTTTGTCTGTGGAAAATGAATTTTGTGGACTCTAGGAGTCAAGATCAATGTGGTCATTCGGGATTAATGTGTGTCTCAGACCTGAGTGGCTAGAGCTTGTTGTCAACATTGCACTTTCAGCTAAAGACTCCTCTATCCAGCAGATATTGCACTGCCACTTTCCAGTACATATGCCTCTTTTTTTTTTAAACTACTTTTCATCCTATTTCATATTTCCAAGAATCAACTTACGAATTGCATCTGTCATGCCTCTTTCGGGACAAACTGTTTTCAAGTTTGTGTCCATGCTCTTTCTTTATTGCAAACTAGTGGAAATCAAATACTATAATATAGATTGAAAAAGAAACGTGAATTACTAATTCTTATTGGTTCGTTTCTTTCTTATATCATATTGCAAGGAATTCCACTAAGCCCCTGATAAAGTTCACCTACACAAGAAAGGGAAGTCACTCAGTTAGAATGATACTTTGTTAGCAGTGGGGGTAAAAAAGAAAATAATGTAATAAGTGGTTAGACGGTTAGGGGGAAGGGAAGTAGAATATATTGTAACCGAATGTGTTAGGGGAGGCATTCAGAAAAAGTGTGACAACAAACCTGGGAGAGTCCTTTCCTCTCGAAAGAAAGGTGTACCGTAGTGAGTAGCTTTTGTAAGCGAATCTCTAACAACTTGGTATTAGAGCACATCGGTCCAGCAGGGTATCATGGCTTCGGTGACTCAAAATCAAAACTTAATGCGAAGAATGAGATGGCTCTGGCAATTGCTATGGCAATGTCAAGCTTGGAGCAGAGGTTAACAACGCAATTGACGGCGGGGTTGGAGCTTCAAGCCCAGCAGCTGAGGGCTGACATGACAACCTTTTCGACCCATCTGGTGCAGAGGACGGAGGTGATAGCGGAGTAGGTGATTTCGGGGAAGAAAATCCATGTTGGTGAGGATGGGGTGTACCAAGGTTCACAAAGATGGGAGAGGCATCATCTTTTGGGGAACCACTTCAGGAGTTTGGACAAGGGGGTGGTATGTTGGCAAGCTGGAGAATGCGTAAGTTGGACTTACCAATATTTGACTGTTAAAACCCCGATGGGTGGATTTTAAGAGCAGAGCGCTTCTTCCGATTTTATTGTTTGAGCAAGGAGGATAAGTTGGAGGCGGCAGTGGTGGCTTTGGACATCGATGCTTTGTTGCTATATCAGTGGGAGCACCGTTGTAGGCCTCTAGTGCGTTGGGAAGAGTTGAAGGGGATGCTCTTACGTCAGTTTCGTACCACCGCCTCAGGGATGCTCCAAGAGCAATGGTTGGCTCATCGGCAAACGGATACTGGAGTATAGTAGGAGATTTATCGAGTTGATTAGGCCAATAGATCGAATCCTTGAAGATATAACTCTCAGCTAGTACATCAATGGGCTTTCGGAGGAAATTAAGGCGGAAGTATGGTTACTCGGCCCATGCTCTTTGGATATGGTCATGGACCTATCCATCAAAGAGGAGGAGAAGTTTAAACTTTGTTCGGGTTGACGAGTGGATAACAAATCAAATGCTCAATCGGTGCAATGACGACCAAGCTCTTTCGCCCTAGTAAATGTAAGTCCCCGATACACACTCCCTACTAATGCTTCTTCCCCTAACTTTACACCCAGATACGCACCAGTAAGGGGAACAACCACCATACCCGTAGCTTGACCACTAGGGGATATAAGAAGGCTTACCGAATCTGAAACGCAACTAAAGAGGGAAAGAGGACTTTGTTTTAGATGTGATGGGAAATGGTCGATAAAGCACAGGTGCCCCAAGAAGGAATTGAGTATTCTGCTTACGGTTTATAATGGAGGAGAACCTGAGGGTGGGGAGGTTGAAGAATGGAGTGGAGAAGAGGCTAATACTGAAGTGGAGGTCGAAACCCAAGGAGGAACAGAGGAGATAACATCCCAAATTTCCTTAAATTCGGTCATGGGGATTACAAACCCCATACTGAGGACTATTAAGGGAAGAGAAGGAGTGGTGTTGGTCAACCCGGGAGCCACCCACAATTTCCTATCGTCTCCGGTGGCGAAACATTTGGGGTTGGAAATAGAGGGTGACAAAAACTACGAAGTAATATTGGGAACAGGGGAGGCAGTGAAGGGAGAAGGGGAGTGTAGAGGAGTGCTTCTTTCCATTCAAGGGTTGCTGATTGAGGAGGATTTTTTGTTGCTACGCTGGGAAACTCGAATGTCATATTGGGCATCCAATGGCTCGAAAAATTAGGGACAATGACCTCTAATTGGAAGACTCAAGTGCTTAAGTTCCACTGGGGAAATAAGGAGGTGACATTGAGAGGGGATCCATCACTGTGTAGGTCAAGTGTGTCCTTAAAAGCCATGATCCGAACTTTGCACAAAGAAGGAGGAGGTCAGGTGGAGGCCAGGCCGAAGCTCGAGCACAGGAAGATAAAGGGCAAGGTAATATTCTTGACTTTCTAAAAGGGGTATTATCTAAATTTGGAGATGTGTTTAGAATGCCAACACGATTGCCCATTACTAGAGGGATTGAACACTCAGTGATCTTGAAAGAGGGCAGCAACCCAGTGAGTGTTCGCCTTTACCCAGTTCTAGAAAGATGAAATAAAGAGGCTAGTACAAGGCATGCTCATGGTCGGTATCATACAACCTTCTAGTAGCCCGTTTTTGTGTCCAGTGCTCTTGGTGAAGAAAAATGATGGCTCATGGCGATTTTGTGTGGATTATCGCGCCCTTAGCTAGGTGACGGTTCCCAACAAATACCCGATCCCTATTATCGATGAGTTATTGGATGAGTTACATGGCTCTATGATTTATTCTAAATTGGATTTGAAATCTGGGTATCATCAAATCCGAATGAAGGCTAGTGATGTACACAAGATTGCATTTCGTACACACGAGGGGCATTATGAATTTCTTTTATGCCTTTTGGTCTCACTAAAGCACCGGCCACATTTCAGTCTTTGATGAATGACATATTTAGGCCCCATTTGCGTAAGTTTGTCTTGGTATTTTTCGACGACATTTTGGTGTACAGTCAGGGAGAGGAGGAGCATGCAAAAGTGTGAGTTCGGTAAATATGAGGTGGCGTACTTAGGGCATGTTATTCAGCTCAGGGGTGGCTGTGGACTCCACAAAAATCCAAGCTATGCTAGCCTGGCCGCTACCTACTACACTCAATGAGCTTCGGGGGTTCTTAGGATTGACAGGGTACTATCGTAGGTTCATTAGAGGTTATATCAGCTGAAGAGGGACTCGTTTGGGTGGAGCATTGAAGCGATAGTGGCTTTCAAGGCTCTAAAGAAGGCAATGACAAGATCCCCGATGTTGGCCTTACCTAATTTCAACAAGACTTTTGTGTTGGAAACTGATGCCTCTGGATATGGGTAAGGAGCAGTGTTATTGCAAGAGGATCATCCAATAGCATTTTACAGCAAGACATTGGGGATAAGAGCTCGTAATAAACATATTTACGAGAAGGAATTGATGGCAATTGTGTTGGCTATCCAAAAGTGGCGTCATTTCCTCTTAGGAAGGCACTTCCTAATATGTATGGACCAAAGAAGTTTAAAGTTTTTGCTGGAGCAACGGGAAGTTGGGCAAGAATATCAGAAATGGGAGTGTAAGCTGTTGGGATACTTGTTTGATTTCCAGTACAGAACAGGGGCATCAAACAAAGTTGCCGATGCCTTGTCTAGAGGGTTCCCTACCGAGGCTGCTTGCTGTGCGCTGGTAAGTACCTGTCAGTTTCCTTGGGCGCAAGTACAGGAGAGGATAAACAAGGATCAATGGCTGTGTAAGTTAAAACAAGCGTTACAGGAGGGTCTGCCGACTCCAAAGTGGTTTGCTTTGGATAATGGAATTCTGAAGTACAAGTCCAGGATATTCATTCCACGATCTGCAAAGGCATATCGATAATTTTAAGACCTATCAACAAATAGCAGCGGAGTGGTATTGGCTCGGTATGAGGAATAATGTGTCAAGATATGTGATTTCCTGTGCCATCTGTCAACAGCAAAAGACTTCTTCGTTGAGCCCATTAGGTTTGCTACAACCTTTGCCGATTCCGGATCAAGTTTGGCAAGACATTTCAATGGACTTTGTGGAGGGTCTTCCAAAATCTAAGGTGTGGGATACAATATTGGTGGTTACTAAGTATGCCCATTTCATCTTACTTCGCCACCCGTTTACAGCAGCAGAGGTCGCACGAATGTTCATACAAGAAGTCGTTAGGTACTTAGGTTGCATGGGTTTCCCACCATGGTTGTGTCCGATAGAGACAAGATTTTTATGAGCTTATTTTCGGAGGAGTTGTTCAGATTGCAAGGCACTAAGCTCCACCGTAGTACAACCTATCATCCTCAGAGTGATGGCCAGACGGAGGTGGTTAACAAGGGAGTTGAAGCGTATCTAAGATGCTTTATAAATGGACAGCCTAAGTCTTGGTCGACATGGTTGGTTTGGGCTGAATACCATTACAACACTGCCTGGCGTACAGCTATAAATTGTACCCCGTTTCGTGCTTTATATGGCAGGGATCCTCCAAGACTGTTTCTTTTTGAACATGGAAGTAATATTGTGTCTTCATTTGAAGAACATCTGAGGGAACGTGATGCTATACTAGACGATTTGCATTACTACCTAGTTCGTGCTCAAAATTTGATGAAACAAAATGAAGACAAAAAGCGTAGAGAAGGAACAGTGTTCTTTGTCTAAGAAGATAAATGAAAAGCTGGCTCCGAGGTTTTATGGGCCTTTTATGGTACAAGAGAGGAACCGTAGCTTACAAATTATTGCTACCTCCCACAAGCAAAATACATCCAGTGTTCCACATATCTCAACTCAAGACGGCAATAGGGACTGTACAGGCTTCTCCAACTCTTCCTCCTCAACTCTCATCTGAATTGGTGATGACAGTAACTTCTGAAGCAGTTCTTGGTGTGCGAAGCAAGCCTGGAAAGGGCAGCACTGAGGTTTTGATCCGCTGGGTTGGGCTGGTTGATTTTGAAGCAACTTAGGAAGATGCAGAAGCTTCACCATGAGATTTCCTTCTTTCCACCTTGAGGACAAGGTGGCTGTTTGGGCGGCGGGTAATGCAAGGAATTCCACTAAGCCCCAGATAAAGTTCACCTATGCACACAAGAAATGGAATTCAGTTAGAATGGTACTTTGTTAGCAGTGGCGGTAAAAAAGAATATAATGTAATAAGTGGTTAGACGGTTAGGGGGAAGGGAAGTAGAATATATTGTAACCGAATGTGTTGGGGGAGGCATTCAGAAAAAGTGTGACAACAAACCTGGGAGAGTCCTTTCCTCTCGAAGGAAAGTTGTACCGTAGTGAGTAGCTTTTGTCAGCGAATCTCTAACACATATACAGTTTTACCCCTCTTAATTAGCAAAAGAGATAACTTCAAGAGACTGTTTTCTTTTGTACTACTCATAACACATTTTTTTCATTAGCTATTAATCTTCTTTACAGGTTCCTATTTCATTTACCCTTCTGATTTACTTCCGTTTACGAGAAGGCCGCTATTCATTGTCATTGACAGTGAGAGTAGTGGGTCATTCAAGGCAAGTCTCAGCTTCTACTTATTAATGGATCAATTGCTTTGCTTTTTATCTTAAAACTTGATTAAATAGTTGAATTTATGACTCTAGATCTTTGTAGAGATATTTTATTACAGGGAACAGAGGACATTGATATTGTAGTCTCCATTTCCTTTTTCATATTGGGTGTTTTTTTTTTCTTCTTGATCGGGGGAGAGTGTTGCAGGCTAGGCATCTGGAGGAATATGCAACTACATTACCATCCTAAACCTGGTTCAGATAATATTTTGTAGCAATGAAAACAAACCTTGCCCATATTCTTGTATGACCTTTGTTCCTTTTTATTCTTTATACTTCTTTTTTCTTGTATGATCTCCATTCCTGTTTTAGTCTTACACTTTCCTTTTCTGGCTGTCTCAAATTAATTTATGTACTTTTGCATGTGGCACACTGGCACTATACTTCTGTAGTTAATAAAAGTTTGCCATTTGCAATTGTAAAGAACTAAAGTGTGGAGTGATTATTATCTTCGTTTTATTTTGAATTCTTCATTAGTATTATTTTGAATTCTTCATTATTGGTGAATGAGCACAGGAACAATACAATGGCAGTCAGAATTGAGTTTATGAGTAAGTTTCAAATGATTATTTTTCTTATAATGGGAAGCCAAATATGGATGTGGTTTTGGCCTAGCGCCCTTGCACGTGAAATGTGAATTGGATTTCTGATAATAGGCATTTATGTTGACTTTGATTAAATTGCTGACTGCAAAACTTCCAACATATCAAAGTCAAATGATACCTCACACTTGTTTATGGTCATTGTTTTATGATCAGAGGCCCAGAACAAAGACGCATACCAGCAAGTAGATCAGTAGTATAGTGGGTTCACCAACTTGATATGAGTTATTGTGCAAAATGGGGTCGCTTTTCCTTTATCGTATTCTCTTGTAACAGTGTGTTTAATTTGTTGAACTTATCTATTTAATTGTTGCTTTGATACTGGATTTATAGAGAAGTAAAATACTAGGGTGGAATTGCTTTTGTGGATCAATTAATGCCATCTTTTATATACTAATCTGATTTTCAGATTGAACGTCATTTGCATCCTTCTCTGTTGTTCTGATTGGAGTTTTCCCTTATAATACTGCAGCTAATATATTCAATAGTCCTCACATATGGTTGACTGGTTCTCCATTTTTATCTTTACTTTAAACATTTGCAGGTTATTAGTGGATCAGAAAAAGGTGAACCAGCTGCTATGCTCTTGTCTCCAAGGTCTTCACCACCTACCTCATCTGGTGAGCGTTCTTGGAATTTAATGGTAGCCTGTTTACAGTCTTTCTCACAGCTCCCATCCAGGCTTTCTGCCTGCTGCTGGGATTTTCTGGGTCTGATATCCAAATGGTGGGTGTGTTATCTTCCCTGCTTGTTACAAATTTTTTTGGATTCTACTTTGTAATGTAGGGCTTTTGGCAATTTTGTGACTCAGGATGTATACGAACAAGGTGATAAGCTTCTTTCTACTTCTTTGAATGACTGGGGGTTGAATTTAGCTACATCAGGGTTTCTTGATCCTGTGTGGTCCCAAGTATTTTGTGATCCATTCCTCAGGCGACTCCTACTTAGGTAATGCTTGAATTTTTCTTATGCCATTCTTAGTAAAATTATATCCATGGATCAATGTACTTGCCCTAAACTAAATTAAATCTAATTGAGTCAATCTTGGCACAAGGCCGTATAAACTGGTCCATATTGGATGATTATTGTTGTTGGTAGAGGTGGTATGTTATTGCCTTTGGTGTCTTTGTCATTGGCTGATACAGTCTGACTTGCTGAAAATCTTGAATTGAGACAAATGTCTAAGAATCTTTTTTTTTTTTCATTATTTTTGTATGCATGTGTAAGCAATGGTCCCAGACTCCCAGACCATCTATTCACCCTGGCTTTGGCTATAAGTTCAAATTCATTATTTATCTCTTTTCTTAGCTTTCTTTCTTTGGAGTCATTTCTATCTATGGAGTACTATCCTATAGCTAAAGATGATACGTCTGCACAAGAAACACGCACACACAGTGTAAAAACTTAGAAGACTGCACAAGGGAATGCAAAGTAATGGGAGTGTGGATTCCTACTATACTTGCAAAATTTTATGGAATACGATGGTTTGTATATGATATCATCCAAAGAAAGGAAAGAGAAGATTAATTTTATTTGCATGTTTCTCACATCCTCTCATCAACTGTTCAAGTTAGGTGTGAAGTGCAATTTAAGAAAAGAAAACACAAATCTGACTTCTAGCTGGACACTGCTTCATATCCGCGTCAATGGTTTCTCCATCTACTTGTCATTACTTTCTGTTCCTACTGCTATAGAAGTGTTATGAGATTATATGTATGGTTACATTGAGCAGAATACAAGGAACTTCAGAACAAACTTAGACCTTTCAAGTTCTTCAGGTCTGATTGCAAATTCAGTTGACTGAATTTCTTTACCATATTGCAGATTCATATTTTATCGTGCTGTGCTTACACTCCATGCTCCTACACATAAGAAGGTTGAATACCTTCCTTCTCTCCCAGAATATGTTCATCCTGCATCACCTGCACTTCAGTCTACAATCCTGCAAATTGCAAAGGTTTTTGATGCCACAAGTAGTTTCATCTTTTCAGAGGATATGGTACCTCATGAAAGCAGCCACATTTCTCAAGAGTAAAGTCATTATAAAGAACTTAGAATTGCTCATTTAGGCTATAACATGATGATTATGGGTCATTATTCTTTAATTAAGATGCTGGTCTTGTGCATCTGCCTGCTCTTGTCGGTCTTCTTTAGTTACTTCTTTTGGCCCTTGTCATTTCTTTTTGTTACGGTTTTTCCAAGGTCAGAACTGAGCTGTCTATGTCAAGGACTAAGCTCGGTAACAAGAGGTCCAAGCTATTGATGAAACCTGTTGCATCGCAGCAAATCCCTCTGGGTTGGAAATTGCTGCTCCAAGGGGTCGTACTTGAGGGGTGACTTTAGACCAGTTTCAGTCATGCTTAGCTCGACATCCTATAGTCATTGCTTCATTTGACTCCTACTTATATTAGTGTTGACTATTGTTGCATCTTTCAAAAGTTCTAGTGTAAGTATTTATTGTTTGAGTGTCAGCAAGTCAATGTCTTCATGTAAATCTCCCATTTGTTATGTATTGATAAATCTGCTTGACCCCCTCGCCTTTTTTTTTTTTTTTTTTCAGTCGTTAGATTCAGCATTTTGAGTTTCCCTTTCATTTGGGTGTTAATGTATTATTGATACGTGACCAAGATAATAATTTGGGTTTACCTTTATTGCTTAGAGCATCCTCTTTTTGTAATTACTCTATTTCCCCTTTTCGAATGTAAAATCTCATGTAATTTTATTAAAACAAATTGGAAACTCAATATATATATATATTTTTCTAGCTTCCATTTTTTTATGGCTTGATTTGCCCTTCCTATTTGTCGTTTATTTTAAGTTTCCTTTTTAACAAAAGGAAAAATGGGACTATGAAGTACTCAAAATTAATAAGCAGAAATAGAGAGAAGATCTAAAAACGTTAATATAATAATAATAATAATAATAATAATAATAATAATAATAATAATAATCCGCAACATTTATTTTGATACATTAATGCATTGCAGTATTCTAAGCTAAATTAAGTACCAAGACATATCCTAACGGTATTTCCCATCCTAAAGTATAAGCAAGGCAAAGAGAGAAACTATTATGTTTATTTCTTGCGAAATTTGATGCGTCCTAGCTAGTATCATCATGGCCTCCGAGGATATATAGTCAGAGGATTAAGGTGGATAAACATCGGTGGCAAAAGCACTATGCACACCCCAATTATAGCCAATAACACATATATAGTCAGACATTTTGACAATATACTTTGATCACTTTGTTTAGTCTAGTGCAAAACTCAGTGAGCCTATTTACACGCTATTTATATAAGAATCCACATTGCACCCTATAACAGAGTAAAATTCACTTGGTGTTGGTTTCATGGTTTGTAGTAAGAAAATGTAGGAGAAGATGGGGTCATGGATCTCTACTCTACGTACTGATTTGAGTTGGTAAAAAGAAAATTCTCATTAACTACATGCATCCAAGATCCAATCCCATAATTAGATACTTCAATACTCTTATATATATAACTAGGTTTATGCATTTATTTTCTCATTCAAATTCATTTAGAGCGTGTTGGTCATCTTGTGATTTTACTGTCCACCTTGAATCTTTGTGCCTTCTCATCATAACTTTTCTATAAAACTAACTAACGTACCTTCAAGGGCTTAGCAGCAGACGATTGGGGCTTTTATTTTTATGGAATTGTGATGCCACACCTATCATATGACATATCCCTTGGTATTTAAATATTACATTCCACCTTAAATATTACATTCCACCATATATGATCAGTATGCTAGCTTGTTTTTTGAAAGTTATGCTTTAGTAAAAGAGCTACCATATAATCATCAATCATCAGATCATAAGATAATCATACTTATGCACACAATTATTGTGTTCATGCATGTCCTACTTAGTCCTTACCATGCAAGACATTGTGAGACAATGTGAATTAATTAAGCTATGAAATGGAAACATTATTAGTGAGAGGAATACGTACACTTGGGGTCTTGGACTGTGCAACATCAACGTTAGACATCCTTGTAGGCTGCCTTGACATATTCATGGCTGGCATCTGCTGACAAAGTAAACTGCCTCATGTACCTTGTTCTCCTTCTTTCTATTCTTATTTTCTCACCTTCAGTTACGTTATTGTCGCCATCGGTTCTCAGATTATCTGCTTCTTTTCTTCTTCCCTGACACCATGAGTTATCCCATTTTCTACCTTCACCTCCTGATCATCTTGATTAATTATTTCCCCATTTGCGTTATCGTTTTGCCATAATAATTGATACACACTACTATTTCTTTTTTCAAAAAAAAAAAAAATACTATCCCCAACATATAAAATTACGTTGTTCATTACTACGTGTACGCCCTAAGTTGCACCGGCCACATGTAAGTCCTATCCTTTAATGTGCATGGTACACCTTGTACGTGTATGAAAGAACTAGCATCAACTTAAAACCTCCAAAATATATATGAAAGTTTTGTAAAATTGATCGAGTTCATTTTGTTGACGTTAAAAGTTAATGAAACCTTTCCTAGACGAATTACAGGGAACAGCTAGTTATGTGTGTGATTTTGTTGTAAACATTTTGTGCTCTATTGTGACTAGTTCGTTGTATAAAATACTACATAAAATGCATTTCTCTAAAACAATATTCATTTCTCAATCTATGTGTTTACGTATTTCCCAAGGAGTCTAGGATCATATTAATAAGTTTCTCAGCATCGTTCCAATTTTATTATAGTCACTGAAGAGACTGAATGTAAAATGTTCGACCATGCCAATAAGTTGTGCAATTCAACAATGAGGATCAAGAAAATCCGTACACAAACGTATGAGCAACTTCATGCCTAGCAGAAACAAGGAGAAATAAAAATGACGATGACCTTAATGTTCTGAGCATAAAAAAAATAATGGCATAAAAAGAAGGGTGTTCATATATAGATATCAGCTGGTATCCTCACCTCAAAGTTGTCTTCTGTTGATCATAATTCTTGCCCGCTGTTCTTCATCCCTTGGTATCCTCACCTATAGAGGAATGAGGAGAGAGGTGAAGAAGAAAGAGAGAAGCAAGGAAAATTTGTTTTTTCGACAAATCATTTCAGATGACTCAGAGTACGTAGTGTATATTATATCTTCAGCAAAGACCAAGAAACTAGAATTTGTAATTAAAATTAGCTTAGATTCAACTCCACCCTTCAACAAGGGCTTCTCTTGGGTTTAACCCATCTATCAATTAAGTTCTTCATATTAAATATTGATCAACTTCTGATTTCATTCACAATGATTCTAATTCTGGATAGTCCCTTGTAATAACTACCAATTTCGCATATATAGCATGTTATATTTGTAGTATCACTTTCTTTGAAAGAAAAAATCATGAAGACGGTTTAAATAGAGTGAAAACAAATGTTACTATTTAAGAATTTGGTAAAACCGACAACTAAATTTGTCGAGACTCGTACAGAATACTTCATACCGAATCACTCCCTATCAAATGTGATTGCGAGATTTTAATGATGAAACATATATAACAACTTTTACTCCGTATGTAAAACTAACCCTGACTTATGGATTGTATATTTGGTTGTAAAGCCATTAATTGTCTTCTGCATTTTCTTATACTCTGTACTGTATAACTTAGTTGTACATGATTCATTTGATGTATTTACACTGATATTAAACTGACACAGTCACACTTACAGAATTAAAGCAAATTACTAGGAAATGAAGGCAGAAAGAAGATGGAAGAATCCCAAGCATTAACTTGCTGTTTCTAACCACTGAAATAAATTCACATTATTGAAACATAATTGACTTTTAAAGGTCAAATGCCTCTCTATGTTCTTCAGTTGTTGTATGAATTGATAAATTATCTGGCACGGAGTGAACATTTGATGCACAATATTTATCAACTAAATGGTAATAAATCTCCATAATGAGAAAAATATTAATTAGATAAGATTTTTTAAACTCCTAAATCTGCAATAATTGGTAAAAAAAAAAAAAGAGTAATGAATTAACTTTTAAGCTAGCCTTCTTAGAGCCACACACATGGCCTTTAAATACCCGTCAAAATAGTATGTCTAGTTACAAGACCACCAAATTAGCTTAGCTTGATTCTGATCTATCCTTTCCATTCCCTCATCCATGGCAAAGAAGGAATCAAGAGGTCGTCAAAAGATAAAAATGGCTAGGATTAAAAACCCAAGCCATAGACAAGTTACCTTCTCAAAGCGTCGCTTAGGCCTCTTTAAAAAGGCTAGTGAAATATGCACTCTTTGTGGCGTAGAAGCCATTATCATTGTCTTCTCCCCTGGCCAAAAAATCTTCTCGTTTGGTTACCCAAATGTCGAGTCTATAGTCAATCGCTACCTTAGTCGTAACCCAACAGTTCTTCAAACATCAAGTAGCAACAAATCTGAAACCACGCATGGTCAACAAAATTCTACCATGCGCGAACTCAATTCACAGTTAACCAAAATACTTGATCTCCTGGAGGCTGAAAAGAGTAGGGGAGATGTGTTTATCAACATAAAGAGGGAGCCTAGCCAATGGTGGTGGGAGGCGCCTATAGAGAAACTTGGCTTGCATGAACTTGAAATCTTGAGTGCCTCAATGGAGGATCTTAAGAAAACTATAGCCAGCCAGGCTCTTTATCTGGAGAAAGCAAGTTCTTCATCTGTGTTAGACATGGATAGAGGTAATAGTAGTGGTACTGGAGTTTCTGATCCTCAACATTTTGACCTTAAATCTATTGAGGCCAAAATTGAAGGGTTTGCTCGCCCTGATCATCAAGTTGGCAAGTATCCTTCACAAAAACCATTTTAATAATCTTGTCTTAGTTTTTGGTTTTTGTTTTGACTAGCATCTCACTAGTCAAACTTTTATGTGCTTTTTTTCCCCGTGTGATCGTCTTTTATGTCTAATTGTTATTTTTATGTTGAAATAGTTCAATTCAGGAAAAATAATGTAATACGTATGTAATAAACTCTCTCCATGCAATCAAGTAGCAAAGATATATCTCTGCTGTAAATTTCAGTCCTACTGTTTGCTGACAGCTACTCGAATCAGTGACCGCTTTTCAATTATGTAATTTTGCCATGGTCATTCCACACAATTTGTATGAAGGCGATAAAGCTTTGGCACTCAAGTTCTCAAGCCAATGGACCATGAAATCAGAAAAGCAATGTCATAAAAAACACCTTCTCTTCGGTAAAAATGTCATCAAAATCATTTGAATCTCTAAATATCAGGTTATCAATTAACATTGCCAAATGATATCAATACAACAGAATACATGAATGGCAATAAACCACTATCAATAGATAAGGCTCGTAAGATATATAGCAAAAATTACAGCATGCTCTTTGTTCAAACAGTAAAGATCAGGAAACGATCAACAGTGCAAAAAAAAAAAAAAAAACTCAAGTGGTCTAATTTTTAGGGATATTTTTCCCGACTATTTTTGCTGGTGCTAGCCTCAAGAGGTTTCCTGGCTTACCGGGTACAGCACCTTTGATCATGACAACACGAAGATCAAGGTCAATCTTCATGATCTTCAACTTGCGGATCTTGGTCTTGGTTCCTCCCATCCTTCCAGGCATTTTCTTACCCTTGTACACATGACCTGGAGTTGTTCCAGCTCCAATGGATCCCAAGGCTCTATGACTTTTCGATCCGTGGGTCATGAGACCTCTCTTGAAGTTGTGTCTTTTAATTCCTCCTGCGTATCACTTAATAGATTCAGATCAAACAAAATTCAAGCTCTGTTTTCTCATAGTCTAGCATAATAGGGCTGCATCACAAGTTGAATAAACTTACAGCTAGCACACAAGAAATGAAGGGCAGTGATAAGAACAAAAAATGAATTAACATTCTGAACCAACCAAGATGTTGGACAAAACTTGTATTGATAAGTTTAAGACAATGAACACGTTGCCTGAGATTGCAGTATGAATCGATAGTCAAGGAATCTAATGGATTGTTTTCTGGTTGCTGGTATCTGATATAAGGCATGCATATTTAGTTGAGAGAAGTGGAAACATAGCAGACTGCAAAATGTTAAGCAGATACTGCAAGCTTATTGCAGGCTTGCATGTAGGTATATAGGATATTGGTCTAGTTGAGTGCTGAAGCTTCTAGTAGGGAAGATTATTTGCGACCTCAAGAATTTGTAAACAAGCTACTTGTACGCTGTCACTTGACAACACAATGCTTCATACAGAACCTTTCCAAGTAGCTTGTCATCTGTGGAAAGTTTTTTCTTTGTTTTGGAGGGTTAACAGCTTCTTATGATGATGTGCTTCTAATGGTTAGTGGTTGAACTTTATGTATTAATTTTTCTATTTTTTATTTATTTATTAAGTTCATGTGCCAATATAGACATAGACTAATATGCAATTGCTAAATTTTAATAATTTAAGCAATGAAAGTATCTCAGGGACTCAGGGTTTTGGTGTTTTGTCTGAGGAAACTACAAAGTCTGCCTTGATCTGGTGTTCAGAAACTGGTAGTTTACACGATGGTAAGCTAGCCTCTATTTGCTTTTGGTAAATGTATGGTAAACAATTATTACTTACTAGATGCATCTTAATCACACACAATCCCCCTAGGAATCACTTCCACAGAGGTGATCAGTTTTCTTGTTTCTGTGGTCAATGGTGACTTACCATAGAGGCATAGAATTCATAACAAACCAAACATAAAAAAAAACAGGTTATGTTGTTATGTTTAAAAGTTCATCATTGATCTGAAAAAAGACTTCCAAATTGAAGTTATATGTTAATTATAGAGGAGTCAAAGAAAACAAGTCTCACACTTCACATCAACTAGCTTTATTAAAAGTTGTAAAGAAATACTAAAGACTATTGAAAACAATATAAAAATAACCAAGTGATCAGGAGTGAGAAACAGACCTTGGAACCCTTTCCCGATGGTGGTACCAGAAACATCAATCAGATCACCTTCCTTGAAGAGCTCTTCGAACAATAGTTTCTGACTGGGAGTGAATCCATCAGCAGAAACAAGGCGAAACTCCTGCAAATGTCGCATAGGGATCACTCCTGACTTGTTCAGATGCCCGAGCTCGGGCATGGTGAGCTTCCGATCTCTCACCCTCTCATAACCCACTTGCACAGCGTTGTAACCATCTGTTGACTCTGTCTTCACCTGAGTCACAATATTCCCCTCCTTGAACCCAATCACAGTGACAGGAACCACAGTGCCATCCTCCTCAAAAAAGCTCATCATCCCTAACTTAGTACCCATAACACCAACCCCAGCCTCCACACTCATCTTTATCACCAAATCCCCTGTTGCTCTTCTCACTTGAGTAGGCCTAGAGCTAATAGATTTGAGTTTGACAATCTGATTCGGAGAGCAGACAAAAGACGACAACAGATGCAAGGACTGTAACTTAGGACCACCCTTAACTGAACATGACGAATATACAGTCTTCGGACAGTTCAAACTCCGTTTACTACTCGAAAAAGAACAGCTACTGCCTTTAATAGACAAAGTGGGTGCAATTGTTGCCATGATGGCACTGTAAGCAGAGAAAAGCCCACAAAAAATCAACCTAAATCAATCAACAATTTCAACATTCCAAGGAAATTGAACAAAATGTCAAACTCCACACAATATAATCCAGAGCATAAAGCTAGTAATATCATCAAATATAGAAGTATTAAAAGCAACAAAATGAGTAAAACAGTATCCAAACTATTCAAATAACTCAGTCATTATCCCACAATTATAACAATAACTAATTACTCAAACCGCATCCGTGGGGAACTCACTAGTTGGAAACCAAAACTGAACCATAACAATCATCCCAAAATCTAAATTTAAGAATAATACGCAACAAACTAAAATATTTTAACCTAAAAATCTAAAATGAAATTATGAGCAATTTCAGCAATTTCCAGGGAATAAAAGGGACAAACTTCAATAAAAAATAACAAATAAAGAGAAACCCATTTTGAAAAGATGATAATAGAGGGAAATTAACGAGAAACAGATGAACATCCAACATTATGAACATGAAAAGACGCAATCTTTGAGCTTGAATCAAATCCCAATGGAGAAAGATGAACACTTTGAGATTAAATTGGTAATATTAGTGCTAAATACTTGACATTGGGAAGAATTGGAGAGGAAGCTTGAGGAGAAATGAAGGAAGAGTGAAAGAGGAAGCCATACCTTTCTGCACTGAGCAACTTTGGGAGTGAAGTGATGGAGGTAAACAGGATAATGAACATAGGATAAGGGGGAGAAATTGGCATGTGACTCTCACGTGGGTTAGGGTTGGTCATGTGGTTTGGGGCCTTTGGGCTAGTTGCTTGTGTTTTTGCTTTGATAAGTTGGGCTCGTTTTGCCTTCTAGAAAAGTAATTGGATATAGCATGTTAGTTCATAGGAGTAAAAAAAATAGTAAGGGTATATCAATAATTTTATCTCTTTTGCCTAAAAATAATAATTAAAAGAAAAAGAACCCTAATCAAAATTATAATTTAGCATTAATCATAAATGTGAACTATAAAATATAAAGTGACTCAATTAATAAGTGGAAGTTAAATATGTGATTTTCTTCTTATTTACATCAACATATTTTACTCATTAACATTAATGTTGACATGAATTTTCTACTAGATAAGTCATAAAGAAAAATTTGTGATTTTATCCCATTGGGCTGAAAATAAATCTTTTAGCCTAAATTACAACCCTTATTCATGACCTAAACCTAAACCCAAACCCTATGGTTTTGACCTATTCCAACGATTAAATCAGGTGGAATATCAAATTAAACTCTTCCAAGTTCCAACTATTACCTTAACTCTTATACCCTATTGCCAGAAAAAAAAAAAAAAACTCTTATGCCCTACACCTATAGTCCCTACCTACTCTTCACAATTTCTAATTATATTAAACAACTACTAAAATCCACATCTAAAAAGACCTATGATAACCTCAAACTAAATAAGGACATGGATGAATATAATTGGCATTACACAGAGTTAGTCATTCTTAGGTAATATTATAGAATCAAATTGACATCTTATGAATTGTAGCCAAACATGAAATTTCACTAATGGGCCGTTTTTATTCTTATTGGTAACAAAGTATTTAGCAGCATTAAAACAAGTTTATTGAAATTCGACAAAAATAAACTAGAAAGTTCTTAAAAGACAAGATATAGATTGGTTTTAGGTCAACTGAACATGTTCGAGAGTTAGAGTTAGAGTGCAATACAAATCCTCAACAAGAAATCTCTAAGCCAACACACCCCTTCATTTTTTTTTTTTTTATTATTATTCCAAAGGAGGTCCGTACAAGACTAAGAAGCTAAGACACCACTCTCCACTCTAACCCCAGACCCAAATAAGCAATGGAAAATCCTAACATCCAGCGTTACGGCGTTCCGCTCTACGGAGCTTCCTGGGTCCCACTCAACGCCATCAGATCCGCCGATCACAAACCCGACACCTCCACCGACGAAGTCGGCGAGAAATATTCCAACACTCCATCGGAGTTCCTCGTTCTCGCCGGCGGTGGAGGAGAAGGTCGAAGCGGTATCCCCAACGCAATCCTTCTCTCCGAGTTCGACTTCTCTGCCAATTCTCTCTCCTCTGAACCTGTAAGTTTTCTCCAATCTCCGAGTTTTAAGCTCTGGATTTGTGTGATTGAATCGTATAATTATCTTAATTTTATAATTGATTGAGCATATTTTTATGAATTATATTTTGTAGCATGGTTTGAATCATGGAATGTGAAGTGGAAGTGTTGACTTTTGGTGTGTTTCGGATTTGATTTAGGTTTGTAGAGTTGGAACAGCTGATGAATTGCCATACAGAATGGCTGTTCATCCTCGAGGTGACGGTGTAATTTGCTCCTTTCCAAAAGATTGCAGGTAAGCTTAAAACGCATATTTTTTATGTGTCGTTTCCAACTTTCTGTTTATCTTTTGAGCGGGTTACAGTTACAGTTTTAATAATTTGATTTATTCGATGGATTTATAGGGTTGTATATTGATTAATTTGAGCTGTTTATGTTCGACAGTTTCAACTTGAATTACATTAATTTCATAATTACGCGATAAATTATGTTAGTTTTTCGTGTTTGTTGCATGTATGCTAGAATGATGCCAATGTGTTATGCTTGTGGAACTGTTGAGGCATCAATTTGAAAATTAGCGAGGCACTGACACTTTGGGAAAGTTCTATTTTTAACATATTTTTTGTCATGTGTGTCCTTTATTCTTGGGATCACATTTTGTTGTCTTCATATTAATTTTTATACGCTGCTAAACCGTTTTAAGGCAACCACGAGTATTGCATGATGATATCTCTCTGTGTAAATCTGATGAGTGAATTATTGTGTGTGTCTGTCTGTTGAACAAAGTGCTAATCTGAACCTACTCTGTTTTTGCAAGGTGGTTTGATTGGGACATGAATAATACCAATGAAAATGGAAGACTGTTTTTATTATCATCTGACAAGCTGCACACCAAGTTGGAAGATGTTGGCCAACAATTGGCTTTAGCATTCTGTCAGGATGGCTCTTTACTTGCTGTTGGTGGTGAGGTATATATGACTCCTTACATTTCTGCTCTCATGTTAAACGGATTGTTGGGTAATATCTATACTGTATTTTCCCTAGGTGACTTTCTGTACCTTTGATAGTATTAGTGTCTCTATAATGGTGACTTCTCTTTTATCCCTCCTTTTTGTTTCTTCATCCCCTCTTGGGTTGGAGTTTGCAAAAGAGTGATGAGGCCAAGATTATCCTGTAGAGGATTGACAATAACTGTATAAAAGTTTCGGGAGTATATAGAGAAAGGAATCTTTCTTAGCATTAAATTGGGACATATTACCGTTGTAATTGTATGGAAGAATTCTTTAGCCAATTTGGATCTCATATTTTTGTTAGAATGCTTGTGAGGCAAAATGTTATGATTTTCCAATTTTTTTCCAGTACAGGATGGCAAATTAAGGGTCTTTAAGTGGCCCAGCTTGGAAGTTATATTTATTGAGGAGCAAACTTATACTTCTGTGAAAGACCTACACTTCAGGTTCATACTAAAGCTGCGTCAACATATGGTCAAATTTTAGAACCATTACTTTTATATGTGAATCACGTACTTTGCTCGTTCTTATTTTGCAGTATAGATGGGAAGTATCTTGTCTCTCTAGGAAGTGGCGGTCCTTGCAAGGTTTGGGATGTAACTTCATCAAAAGCTGTAGCTTCTTTACCCAAGGAGAATGTATGAATTGTAACCCTACTTAGTCTGGTTATAAATATCTTTTTAAGCCATAGTAGCACTTGCTGAACAATTTCTTTAGTTCTTAGACTGTTGATTTGGACTTGCCTGTGAATCATGGTGTTGAGTACCTCATATATTTATGTTTCTCTAAGCTTTTATCTTTTTGCTCTCATTTTCCTTACAATTGATTGTAGGTGTTTAATCGTCATTGGAATAACTTGGTTATGTTTGGTGCAGGATGAGATTTTTCGGTTCTGTAGATTTTCTCAAAGCAGTGAAAAGGACCAGGTTCTTTACACAGTTGCTATGCGAGGTAAAGTGTTTTATCTGATAACTGACTGTTCCAGATGAGCAATCTTTATAGGTATGGTTTGTGAACTTTTCTTTAAAATGCAGATAAAGGTGGGAGTGTTGTATCATGGAACACTAAATCCTGGAAAAGAACAGCTTCAAAACATATTGTCCGGGATGCAGTGACAGCATTTAATGTCTCAGTTGATGGAAAGCTCCTTGCCATGTAATTGCTATTCCTTTTTTCTTTTCCCTCCTTCCCCCCTTTCTTGATATGACCCTTCTCTGCAAATTTCATGGAGCTTTTGCACTTTTGATTAGTTTCCCCTTTTGTTACGTTCGTAATACATACTTGTAGAAAATGTGTAGGGCTAGTTTATGCTTATCTTCCCCTCTTGAGAGCTGTTGGATCCATTTTCTTCTTAAAGTTGGTTAACTCTACTGGCATTATGAAATTGGAACTTTTTCATAAGGACTCGGTTTCTTCTTCGTGGATTTACTTATATTTCATATAAATTGGTAATGTAAAAATGGGATTACTACTGAGAATTTTGGGTCAACCTTTTTTCTCAGTACTTTGGGTAGTATGTTAACTTTCTAGGTAGTTATGTACTCCTTGTAAGCTAGGTTCTGGAATTGAGGTGAGATTGTGAGTGGGCTTGTGCATGGGTTCGAACGCATGCTTGTGTGAGTGTATATGTTGTATGTTTGCTTAAGATTTTCCACATTGCTGTGTACATGTAGTGGAACCAATGAAGGGGATGTTGTGATTATAGATTCATCTAAGATGCAAGTCCAGATGAACGTGAAGAAGGCACACCTGGGCCTGGTAACTGCATTGGCATTCTCATGTGATTCAAGGTTAGGAATCATTGGCTACTATCCTACTTTAAGCTTCTTTTGTAAGTTCAGAATTAACATTGAAGTTATGGTTTCTATGTCCAGGGCTTTGGGTTCTGCTTCCATGGATTCAAGTGTCAGAGTGACAACGGTTCAAGAGAAAAGTGCTAAGGGTTTGTCCTTACTCTGCTTTGAAGCTTTTTACATATCTATCTGATGTGCTGATCTATTTTCCTCAAGTTTGATTTGCAAAACTAAGTCCTTTAAACTTTATTGAAGTGAAGGCTGGTTGTATGATCATGATATATTCTATGGCCGTATTAGGAGATGGTCAAAAGGGGACTGATGATTCTTGTTTTGTATCATTTGCTTGTGAACCAGAACCTGGGCTTTTAATAAATGAGAGACCCTAAGAAAGCAGGGCAGGGAAGCAATCAAACTAAGCAGATGTCAATACTGACCTTGCCAGAGAATGTTAACCAATAGTGATATCAGTCTTTGGAGTGTTGCATACTTTTTGAAAAACTTAAAAGACCTTCCTTTTAATTATGATTTTATACTTTCTGGACTGCCTTCAAATTTTGTGACCTTAGTAGCTTTTCTAATATGTTAAAGGAGTACTAATAATTTTTTTTGTGATGCAGGGTTCAACTATTGGATCATCATTTTCTTTTTGCTTCTTGCAATTGCGGTGTACTTTTTTAAGAGTCAAGGATTGATTCCTGTATTTTTACCTAAAAATGAGTAACAGTTTTGATCATACACCTAAAATGTTTGCCGATGATGCATCATGGTTGAGATACTTTGAAGCCTGTATCAAGTAGAACTTGCCTAGAAGTTGTCTTAAACTACTTTGTACGAATTGTTCTCTTTATGGTGTTTAATATTCTGATAGATGGACGTGTGATTCAGATACAACTCAATAATGTATGTGTATGATTTTACCTATATGATGAGATTTTTTATTGACACCTTGTTATCTAGTGACAGAAGAAAACACAGATAAACATGCCTTACACAATTTCAGATGCAAAATGTACTATATCTATCCCTTAATATTTGCTCCACTTTTCTTTTTGGTTCGCCTTCTTATGTTTGCTCCATATTACAATTAATCATAGAATTACAACTCTAACATCTTTAATTGATTTGTTTCAAATAAACTCTAGACTGAGAGTTTTATAGGGAGTCATTGAGGATATAGTGCCTAACAATATGCATCAAATTCTATTCACATTCGAGTTGCACACATTAATTGAGGATTATACTGTTACATAACAGAACAAGCATTGGGATCTTCATCACTAAACCACTGAGGAGCATAGACATAGTGGATAATGTAAGGAGTATTACTTGCTTTAAGCTTCTCTTGCACCTCTTTCACTTCTTCAACGTCAATGATTTTCGCAGTGGTTTTAGTTTCCTCTACCTTCTTGATCTCTTCCGTCTTTTCTTCCTTCTTTACTTGCTGCTTTACTTCCTTTGCACTTACTAGTTCTGCGTGCTTGTGATATTTCTCTCGTATGTGCTTAACCAACTTCTCACCTTCAATGATCCCCTCAACTATCAGAGTTTGAGCTTTCATATCCGATTTAACATTATAGATTCCTGCCAATAACAAAAACAAGGGAGATGAAAGAAAAGGCGACATTGATACTCCAAGGGGGGAATTAATCATCAAGTTATACCTTTATGTCTTAATAGTTTCCTCCGAAGGTCAGCCTCGCATTGATCGCAATGCAAATGTGCCTTCACTGTATGGGTAAATACAACTGCCTGCAAATTGTGCACAAGGAAATTCTCAAGTTTCTTACGTTGCAGTTATTAAAAAAGAATTATTCGTATATGTCAATATACATACATAAGAATGGTTTTTGGAAGTCAGAAGTTTGTACAAATTCGCCAAGAGACTTTGCTACTATACATGTTTATTAGCTTAAATTCAACTATATAACTGTTGAACTATACAAGTGTCATATGAATACATTTAATAGCATGTCATACACCTAATTTAAAAGATTCGGTTTCTACTTATGTTAGGCTACTTTAGATATGCCTTAGAATCAAACTCCAATTTCTTACTTGTTTGGTCTCCTTGACAATTTTCTCAACCACAACTGTATGCTTGAAGTTCTCTTCAACTTTAAGCAACTCCACCTTCCTCTTGCTCAACCTCTCTATCCTCTGGTGGATCTTTTTCGAATCGAAGACTCCTATGACCTTTACTTCACTCTTCTCGAAGCTCACATCAACGCTACGAACTCCTGCATGTTAAATAGACGGCAAAAGTTTCAGAATTTAAGTGCTGAGTGACTCTTTACGATTTTCAGAACTAAAAATCACTAATCACACACACATATGACAGTGACACTTAATAGGAGAAGAGTTGTGAAATCTCAGGTGCTGGTTGCAAAATTGGTATATGAACATTTGAAGAAAAGTTTTAAAAACGTCCTCGTATTTGTCGAAGACTTTCTGCACGAAATTGGCGCTTATTAGAAGCTGACCATGATCTGGGCTGGGCCTGAGCCACGTAATTAGCCTGTTTTGGACGACACTTGGGAGGCAAAAAGAGCACCAGACCTCTTAAATTCAGGTTGCCCCACAACCAAACAATGGCTCAACCTTTAGGGATAATGTCGAGCCGGATCATATTTGACCACTTCTAGTTATCTACATTGGTTTCATTTGATACTTTGTACATACCACCATTATTCTGCATAGCAATTTGAATTTTCTCACCTTCAGAATATAAGGGTATAGCAACGTATACCTGGGATTTTCAGAAGGGGGCTCTTTATCTTATGAGCACATTCAGGGCAATGCAGGTTAAGTTTATAGAAGGTTGCAACGACACCTTCTTTCGCCATTTTTTTTTCGCTCTGTACAGAACAAGTCGCAGCAATATATGGCAAGCAATGATATTAGTTTTGGAAAACAAAGTGATCCTATGTAGTAATGACAGTTGCAGGAGAAAGAAAGTTCCAAATCCTGTTGTCAGCTTGGTAGACTGATTCAACAATGTTAGCAATGTTGGGGAAACGGGTAGGTGGGAATTTGCTGGGGGTAGCTCACTTGCTGCTGGAAACTTAAACACGCAGCAACAATGGCTTCAGTCAAAAAATGGGACAAAAGACTTCTAAAAACACAAAGTTTAGATTTGCACCATGCCTTCATATACTTAGTCAAATTATTTGCCATATTTACTTGTCAAAGTAGCAACTATGAGCGACAGAGGAAGTAGTTGATTATGGGCAGCTTACATTTGAATTTCCAGTCACTGTGCTCATAACGTCTTCAAAAGAAATTATTAAACTAAGCAAGAATTTAAGGTAAACAAATGATTGGGTCGACATAAACCATCATGGTCAACAACCTCGAGCTGACAGGTCTTGGCTCATCCCTAGCATGCGCTAAATCGAGACGACGGACAATCCACTTGACAATATCGTAAACTAGTCAATAAATCCAAAAAATGATGGAGAACACTGCAAGCCCAAATATACGTGTAATCCGTGTATATATTTTCCATACATCTGCTTGTTCAGAAAATAGTACACAATTTTTTCTGACTAAAAATAAGAGAAAGAGCTTGCTTTTGAGAATTGTATTCAGAATTTCAGAGTTTACGAGTAACCACGTAAACATTTGTTACCTAAAAAAACATTTGAAAAACCCAACCAAAAACTGGTACATAGAATTCACCTAACAGAGAACCTGTTGAGATTATAATGTCAACAATAGCGGTAACAAACCAATCAACAAACCACCTGTGTTTACCCTGCTTATAATTTTGCCACAACCCACCCAAATCTGACGAACATGGTTTCTGAGTAATCCATTTGATATCTTGACTAGCTACATCAATTCAACAGCCTATTAAAAGTGCCTTCTCCATTTACATAGAGAAGGAGATCAACAAGGAGGGATAACAGAAAAATGAACGAATCTCTGAACTGGGAAGAGACAATCAAGTCAAAGGAGGAATTGTGACCAGAGTAAGAGCGAAGTCGTATTTTGATCTTAAACACAATATTAGTAGAATATTAGCACAATGCAGTGGCATCAGAAGAAAAACATATTGGAAGAAATAGAGCAGAAAGGAAAGGACGGATACAAAACTAGAATCAATGGATCTATGCATAGGAAGCTGACCAAGTGAAAGGTGATCAGAAAGTAAAGCCGAGTCTCCTGACTAAGATTAGAACACTGTTCAGACTTCAGACTCCATTACAACTATTTGAGCAATAATATCCAGCATGATCAAGTTTGCATGAACATAACGGACACATACATTCCAGAGAATTTTGATGGGGAAGCCTGCGGAAGTCCATTGAGCCTTTATGATATATCCATTTTCCCAACGCACAGAAACAGAGTGATAATCCGGGGGAGGGGTTATGGGAGCATGTTTTTCTTTTTGATAAGAAATTCTAAAAGCACCATGTCATGAATGTAATTTTGTGGGAATGTTACAGAGCAAGTAGCCATGTTCAAAACAACTGCAAGCAACAGGAATTGTTCATCAAGAAGTACCATTAATTACTGTCCATACTAAATTTCCCAATTCGTGTATGAAGTAACTTGCTAGTGGAAATAGGATTTTCAAAGGCCAGACTGAACTAATGGAGCTTCTGATGAATTATATGTATGGAAGATACACGAGAAGTTGATGATAGCATGAAGGCTATCTTCAAACCTGGAAATACACATGGAGCTAGTAAAACATTAAGATCATGTCTGTCCAAATTCATGTCTTCAATATCATTGTATCATCTTATTTTGGCTTCAGAACAGATCAGTCACAAACTTAACAGCCTTCTCATTAGTAAACGCCCCAGTAAGGGAGACAACAGAACAGGGAGAGGGAAGTAAAAGAGAGATAGACAGCCAAAAAAGGAACTTTTCCTGTAGCTAAAAAAATTCAACTATCCGGTGTAAAGAATTACATATTGTATTTTTCCAGCGTATACCGATAGTTTTAAAATAATAAATGTATGAATGAAGTAAAGTAATTTTAAAACTTCTCATAGTTGTGCTCAGTTACCCTCTCGTTTGAGGCTTACAGAAAAAATACCCCCAAAAGGTAAAAATCAGCCTAGAGCTTTGAGAGACTAACGCCAGAGCTTTGTATTCTATAAAATAGAAAACACCTGGGACTCTGGAAGACAATGTAGCTATCCGCATCAAATGAAAACATAAAACCCTTAACTTAGTCAAGACAGGTAAACGGAACTAGTGAAACCATGAAATTGTACCTGTTGTTCAAACCAAACTTGAAATTCTGTGCCTTCATCTCACTCTTCCTAGATAATACCAGAAGGAGAAAAAGGACGACAATTTGACAACAGTATCCTATATTATCAACTTCATCCTTGGACTACCAGAGGCTTTTCCAAAACCATTTTTACCCCTGAAGTTACTTCTGTTTGCTTTTCTCTTGCTGCAGCAGAGGAAACCAAATTATTTTAAGGAGTTATCTACAGACATGATGGTTATTCAAAAACCAATGCACCAACCTTGTACAGCAGATAATTACATATTCCAATCAATTTTAACTGCACGGACTGAGAAATTTTCATGTAACAGACAGTTCTTGTAGATCCAATGAAGGTGCAGTCAATCATAAAAGACAGCTAGCTAGATAAAAGAAAACTGACGGCATGTCTACAAAGACAAATCCTAATGAGCACCTAGAAAGCTCATCATCAAATTCTCAGAAAAAAACACTAAAGAGAGACAGGCATAGTCACTTCAAGCCTTTAAACATAATGAAAAATGACAGTTTTTGATACGACTAAGTTTGTTTTTTTGCTTCTAAGAGGAACATTTTCATTACTCAAAACTCAAAAGAATAACTGGTAAAGGAGGCCCAGCAGTGGTCTGGAAATCTATTGTATAAACATCCACATGAATGGACAATTTAACCGTAAACTGCCATCCACCTATGCATCTTTTGAGCTACCTGTATGATTTTTAGGGTTTTTTATACAACTTTTCAGCACCTACCAACCAAATTTAGTATTTTACTTCCCTAATAAAGAAACAAAGTAACCATTACCACATCAATGAGGGAAACACTTCTGTAAAGCAGGCTAAGATGGCAAGACTACTTTACTAATTTAGATTTAACAAGGTGGTTTCTTACTCCCACCTTCAAAAAAGTTTGTTCAAGTCACTTTATGCAGACTCTGACATGCATCTTTGACCAATAACTTTTCTGAAACAATTTCAAAAATTATTTTAAGATCACTGTGTGTATAAAACTTGACTTCTAGATTCGGGCTTCTTATCAAACATCCATCAAATGTTAAGGGGAAAAAATGCAAAATATTTCTGATATCAATTCTCAAAATTACTCTAGGGGATAATATTTTTGGATAACAAGGAGAAAAAACAACAAACTACTTTTAAGGTTGTCATTGCGAAAAAATTCAAATATAAGCAGTAGTCAGATTTCTTTGTACGTCCAACAATGCAACTAAATGTATAACTCTACCCCACAAAGAAAATGTTAAGACACCCGATTGCAACAGGTTTCATCAAACCTTATCAACCAAATTTTCCATAGGACACTGTAAGAATGACAGTAGCTATACCATTTGCCCCTTAACACTATCCCAAAGGGCTATACATAAAGGATACAAATGTTTGACAATAGTATAAGGGCATAGAAAATGCACCCCAGACACACTGAAGAATCATTTTGCACAAGAAAGAAGCTGATTTCTAGTGAAAACAAGTAGCAATATATCTCTTAGTTAAGAAAACAAGAAAAGTTATAGGGTAAATTTTGATATTTAAACCTGTATGCACGTTTGTAAAATGCAATAAGGATGAATGTACTCATCATCAATAGCATTACGTAGATGGTTGGAAAGCTAAAATCTAGCATGTTATGTCATGCGATAATCTAAAAGCAGCAAAAAGGTCAGATAGAGAACTTTGTATGGTGAAAAACAGGGAGCAACTTACCACAATTGGGAGGCAATATTCACGTAACCAGTTAGTTCATCCGAAGCTGAAAAATGCAACAGAACAAAGAACTATTGTCCCTTGGGTGCCATCCCATACAAGCCTCTTGTGCCTTGAACTTGAAGACGACCAATCAGCAATTATAGCTCAGGAGATGTATAATAAATATACTTCAACTTGAAAGATTAACGTCTTGCTAATATATCCTTAAAAGCATCCAGCTGTCTTGCACAAAAGGGAGGATAACGTTTTTGAGCCAAACTAAAAATCACCATAGCCTTATCTTTCTTTCCAATACTTTTCAAACCCATGAGTAATGTAGAAATGGTGTCTACGTTCAAAATCCAATTTTTCTTCATGCATTCTTTGCACATGGCATATGCACCTTCAAAATCTCTTGCCTTGCATAAGTAATGTACCATAGTTTGGTATATCTTAACATTAGGTTCGTAACCCCGACCATGTAAGGCCGAATATACCCTTTTGGCCATATCAATAAAACCAGCCCGACAGAACCCCTTGATCACCAAATTATAAGAAACCTCATCTGGTTGCATCCATATATTTTCCATCAGCCTCAGCAAGTCATTTGCTTGCCATGCTCGCCCTTTACTTACTAACAACTGGATTCTAGCATTAAACGTTGCAACATTAGGATAACATCCTTTATAAATCATGAGATTCCACAATCCATTTCCAATCAACCAACGATCATGCCTGTAAAAAGCTGATATAAGAGTCGTATATGAGACAACATCAGGCTGTATCCCAGCCTTTTCCATCTCTACCATCACTAAATAAGCCTTATCCAATAACCCCATTCCACAAAAAGCACTAATCACAATATTGACAGAAATCACATCAAGCTTAATCCCATACTCCCACGGCACCTCCTTAAGAAACGAATCAATAGCATCCAAATCGCGAGCCTGACTCAAAACCTTCAAGGTAGCATTAAGTGATTTAATAGTCCTATTACAACCAAACAAATGCATATTATTGAACGTATCAACCGCTTGCTTAACCATACCGGCCCTCCCATACAACATTATAATCCTAACAATAAAACCCTCCCTCCTACCCTGAGGCAAAGACGTGTGATGCTCAAGCAATTCCTCAATATAATCATACCTCCCCGCACCAGCCAAACGCGAAACGGTATCCTCAAAAGCATACTTATTTTCGATAACAATCCTATTATGTGAATTATCCTTAAAAAGCTTAAACAATTTAACAGGGTCTCTCTCTTTCTTTATTTTAACAAGAGCAGGTTCCTCTAACTTAAGATTAGCCCTTAATCTACAATTATCACCACTATTAACATCATGATTACTACTAACACAATTACTTGAACAACTAGTTGATGGGGTATCAATAGTATTAGAAGATGAGAAGGAGAAAGAATAAGCAGCGCCAGAAAACCGACGAATATATCGAAATGAAAGAGACATTCTTTGAATCATAGCTGGTTCGATTCAAATCTCAAAAGGGTATAACAAAATCTTGTTAATTCATGCTAATTTGTGGAAAATAGGGTAAAATTTATTGGATTGATGCTCCAAAAATGGCAAATATTATGCACATAGAAGTATAAATCTTTATGAGATTTGAGGTGAATATTGGGGGCATACCTTGACCCCACATATGGATGCCAATGGGGTTTTAAGGAAGGTGGTGGAGGCAAGGAGTTAATGGCGGCGGCTGCCCATTTGGAGGGGCTTGGTTTGCCTCTCTCTCTCTCCTAAGGCGTCTGAGACGTGAGGGTTTTGGGAGCAGAACTGCAGAAGAACGCTCGGTTTGGGAGGTAGTTGACGTTGTTCGGTTTAAACCCCTAGAAAATAAGAGGACTTTGTTCCATGACCCAGAATTTTGTTGATCAACCTATAATTGATAATTGATAGAGTACATTTGGTTGTAGAGATGGTCACTCGGCCGGTTTAGCTCAGCCCCAATCCGGTCCGCAGCTGACCCGGATTAGACCGGCCCGTTAAATAAGTGGGTCGAATCTGAATCCAGTTTTTCCAACCTTGACTCCATTCGATTCGGCCAACGATTCGGTTCGGTCTGGCCCGCTGATTCGGTTTGGCCTGCCAAAATCTTCTAGTTTTGTAAAATTTAGTTTATTTAAATGTATTTTAGTTTATATAAATGTTATTTTAGTTGAAAATAAATTAATTTATACGAATATTAATTGATTTGCATATAGTTTAATTTATATGAATGTTAATTTATTTGAATATACTTTAGTTTAATTCCTATGAATCAATGAATGTTAGTTTTGTTGAATATAGTTAAGTTTATAAGAATGTTTGTTTAGTTTATATGAATCAATAAATTTTAGTATAGTTAAATTTATTTTAGTTTATATGACTCATTAAATATTAGTTTAGTTATATGAATGTTAGTTTAATTGAGTATAGTTTATTTTATATAAATGTTAGTTTAGTTGAATATAGTTTAGTTTATATGAATCAATAAATGTCAGTTTAGTTGAATTATATGTAGTTTAGTTTATATGAATTAATTAATATCAGTTTAGTTGAATATAGTTTAGTTTATATGAATTAACCTATAATTGATAGTTGATAGAGTACATTTGGTTGTAGAGATGGTCACTCGACCGGTTTAGCTCAGCCCCAATCCGGTCCGCAGCTGACCCGGATTAGACCGGCCCGTTAAATAAGTGGGCCGAATCTGAATCCAGTTTTTCCAACCTTGACTCCATTCGATTCGGCCAACGATTCGGTTCGGTCTGGCCCGCTGATTCGGTTTGGCCTGCCAAAATCTTCTAGTTTTGTAAAATTTAGTTTATTTAAATGTATTTTAGTTTATATAAATGTTATTTTAGTTGAAAATAAATTAATTTATACGAATATTAATTGATTTGCATATAGTTTAATTTATATGAATGTTAATTTATTTGAATATACTTTAGTTTAATTCCTATGAATCAATGAATGTTAGTTTTGTTGAATATAGTTAAGTTTATAAGAATGTTTGTTTAGTTTATATGAATCAATAAATTTTAGTATAGTTAAATTTATTTTAGTTTATATGACTCATTAAATATTAGTTTAGTTATATGAATGTTAGTTTAATTGAGTATAGTTTATTTTATATAAATGTTAGTTTAGTAGAATATAGTTTAGTTTATATGAATCAATAAATGTCAGTTTAGTTGAATTATATGTAGTTTAGTTTATATGAATTAATTAATATCAGTTTAGTTGAATATAGTTTAGTTTATATGAATTAATAAATGTTAATTTAGTTAAATATAGTTTAGTTTACATGAATGTTAATTTAGTTGAATATAATATAGTTTATATGAATCAATAAATATTAGTTTAGTTGAATTGTATATAGTTTAGTTTATATGAGTCAATGAATGTTAGTTTCGTTGAATATAGTTTAGTTTATATGAATTAGTGAATGTTATTCAGTTTAATATAGTTAGTTGAACATAATTTAATTTATATGAATATTAGTTTAGTTGAATATAGTTTAATTTAGATGAATCATTGAATTTTAGTTTAGATGAATCTTAGTTTAATTGAATCTTAGTTTAGTTTATATGAATGTTAGTTTAGTTGAACATAATTTAGTTTATAAAAACCGATGAATGTTAGCTTAGTTGAATATAATTTACTTTATTCATTATATAAATCAATAAATGTTAATTTATTTAGATTATATGAATAATGTAAGTTTAGTTGAATATAATTTACTTTATTTATTATATAAATCAATAAATGTTAATTTATTTAGATTATATGAATAATGTAAGTTTAGCTGAATATAATTTAGTTTATATGAATCAATGAATGTTAGTTTAGCTGAATATAATTTAGTTTATATGAATCAAATATGATTATGTCTTTTGTGATTCTATGTAATATATGTAATTTATGTAAATATGTAATGAAAAATATCGACAAAAGAAATGTAAAATAAATGTGATTAGTCGAATATAAAAGTTTACAACAAATGTCATTATGTGATTCGTGAATATAAACATTTAATTACTTTCGAAACAATTCATTTCTTCTAATTTCCAATGGCATTATGTAAAATTCGGTTCGTGAATTGGTTCGTGAATTCGGGTTGATTCGATTCGTGAATTCAATTCGGTTTGATTCATGAATTCGATTCGATTCGTTAATTCGGTTCGTGATTGGGTTCGTTATTCGGTTCGTTATTCGGTTTTCGATTCGGTACGAATCAACCCACCCCAGCTCGGCCCCAGAACCGGACCGGCCCGCCCCCAGGACCGATCCGATCCCGGTCCCGAATTCCCAAGACCAGCCCCATGGCCATGTCTATTTGGTTGTATACATATAAAAAATTACCTTTAAAGTTAATAAAGAGTGATATATGTTATATTGAAGGGTAACTTTTATCCCATCAAATATAACCTTTATTTATTTTCCAAATCAAGTTTTGTAACTGAAAATCACAACTAATAAGATAATCATGGACAATTGATGTATCTTTTTTTTATATGATTTGTGTTAAGAAGTGATTATAAATTATTAGTCTTTATGTATATTAAATATAATTTACCAATAAAAGATTATATTTGTGTGATATTATGATCTTTAATGTTATTATCGATTGTTAGCCTTGGGAAATTGGATATAAGATTGAATAGGAGTAAAGTTGTTTATGGGTGACTTATAGCTCAAGGAATATTCTATATCTTATCCTCGAATCTGTTTTGGTTCAAAACCATGCAATTGAGTTATGTATCTCAAGGATTAATGAAAAAATATTTTCTTTATGGATATTTTCTTTAAAGATTCAATGACGACTCCTAATTTATCCCTTTCAGAGAGTCACGCAACCCCCGTGTATGTGCAAATTATAATAGCAAGAGAATCAATGTCAATAAAAAGGTATTGAATGATTCTAAAACTTCTCGTACGATAAGAAAGCATTTAGTACCTTTATCTCAATTTCTGAAACTTTTCGAAATATCTTTGAAATACCTAACTTTTACAATTCAGTCATTAAGAGAAAAATGCTTAAATATAATAGTTTTCTGGTATTATATGGACTACATAAGAGTAGAATATTTATAGAGTTGTCTTAATTATTAACAAACCTATTTGGATAGAATAAACTACTTTGTATGTGCTTTTACCAGTTTCTCAAACTTATGTGGTTTTATTCTACTGATCAATTTTTACCCCTTCTCATTAATCTGAAGTATGACCTTAATACTCACAACATGAGTACTTTCATAAACCTAGATCTAAACTTAATTTAGGTTGATAGTTGATACAATATTTTGACATTACTAAATTTAAACTCGCCTTTAGCTTTATGTACAAAACTTAAAATACAATTAACATTTAAGTAGTAAATCTTAGTTAAATTTATTACCCATAAACAATATTTTGCATTAAAGTAGAATTTTTTTTGAAACATATTATATATGGATCTTATTTTGAAGTACTTTACAGTATAAATATAACAATATAAAAACTTTAAATTATAATACTAGTTAATAGGATAAATACTTTGTATTTATATATAGGTGATCAGAGGCGGATCCAGGATTTTTTGTCTGTTGAGTCACAATCGATAATCAAATATGTTCAAAGAGTACAAAATACAACCAAATGTTCAAAGAGTAAAAAATACAACCAAATGTTCAAATAGTACAAAATACAACCAAATGTTCAAATAATACTATAAAATACAACTAAATAGTAATACAAACATATTACAATAGTTCTCGATGAGTTTTCATGTTTTGATATCGATTTATGATATCTTCCATTCTAACATTCAAAAACAAATCATTTTTCAAGTAAGTAATCAAACAATCATTCAACATTTGATCTCCCATGCTAGTTCGTAGTTTGTCTTTCACATGTTTCATGCCAGAAAATACCCTTTCCATACTTGTCGTTGCGACGGGAAAAAGCAACACCAACTTCAAAAGTAAATATACCCTATCATGAGTTTCATACAATCCCGTTTCAACCAATTTGATTGAAAGCTCACTAAGACCCTTCAGATTCCAAAATCTTTCATCTCCTCTAACAACAACAATGTCATTATCAAGTGTATGACCAAACCACATAAATTCTGAATTTCGAAATTCATTAGGATTCAACAGCAGTTTTGAGAGTTAAAGAAGCAGTGTTTACAACATGCACAACACCAAGTAAATGCTCACACACTTCTCCCTTTTTATTAAGATATCTCAAACAAAGAGCCAATTGTTCCTTGTCAGAAACATCAGCAAACTCATCAGCTAGGATAGAAAACAAACCACCGTCAATATCTTCAAGCATTCCTTTGGTTGTCTCCTTTGTACATGCATTTATGATATCTTTTTGGACTTTTGGAGAAGTAAGTTGACAATTACTAAGAGCATTTTTCAAAATAACTTTAGAAAATTCAGGATTACCTTTGGAAATAAGGGCCAAAAGTGAAAGAAAGTTACCTCTTCTCAAGGAACTTTCTTTTTCATCATGACCACGAAAAGGAAACCCTTGGAGTAAAAGCCATTGGATTGATTCAATTGAAGCTTCAAGTCGCTTCTTATATGCATTTGTACTCTCCGCTGATTGTTTTGTCAAGGCTTGTGTAATGCTTGCTTTTTGTTTCTTGAATAAATCCATAGCTAACACTGCATTATTATGCGCACTCAAATGTTTACCCACATGATTTCTTATTAAATCCGTTCGATTACATGATTTGAATCCATCACTAACAAAAGCATCACCTCCAAATGCATTTTCATCCTTGAATAGATAACAAGGGAAACAATAGGCAGCATCTTTTTCCACACTATACTCAAGCCAAGTCCAAGTATCAAACCACTTGGCACAAAAGCGACGCTTTTTGCCAAAAATAGAAGTTTGAGGAAATACAAAGTCTTTGGGCTGACAAGGCTTTCTTTGAATGTAAATTCTTCTCACTAAATCTCTATCATCTTTATGAAATTGACTCATCTTTCTCCTCTTTCCCGGATCTTGTGGAAGATTGGCAAATTCAAGTTCACTTAATCTTTCACCAAAGATTGGGGCAATAGGAGAACATTGGTCTTGTTCATTTTGAGGGGAATTTTGAGTTGAATAGTGAGATGGAGATGAATGTTGTTCACTTTCTTGAGCTGAAGATATAATTTGTTCATTTTGTGTTTGATTTGGAAGAGAATTTGGAGTAGGATTCGTTTTAGCAAAGAAGCTAGCAATGTTTGGAGTGTGTTTTCTCTTCATTCTGAAAATTGAGTAAATATTCAACTAAATCAAGCAATATTTTGATACAAGTAAATGTTTATAACAACTAACCACAACTAACACCATAAAACAGCTAATAGTACTAGTGCAATGAAATAAACCTAAAACACAAACTCAAATACTCAATAGAGATTAAGTAATTAGATATTTTGATACAAACACTTCCATTTTGATCTAAACACCTCAGAGTCTCAGACCGCTTAGAATCGAGAAAATTCTCGGTGAGTACGGTGACGGTGATCAATCTGATCATAGACCATAGACCCATAGTTAATGATTTTGAAAGGTTCCAAACTTCCAACCCACAACTTTCTAATAATCCAAACATTGAAACATATCCAATTATTCCAATTATCCAAACATATGAAATTATGATCACATTTCACATATAACATATAAACATATTAACAATTAACATATTCAGATATTCACTAATTCACATAATCACATTGATAAATGATAATTACGAAATAATTATTAATTTATTATACAAATTTACAAATAATTGAAATAATTAAGTAAAACCTAATTATCAAATTCAAATAAGAGATTAAGAGTTATAACTTATAAGACATTAAGAGTTTAAGATATTACCTAATTGCCTATTTACTTGCGGCTGCGGAAGTGCGGATACGACTCACGGAGGCGACGGAGCACGGAGCCAGTGAGCCACGAAGGGCGGTCCTGCTCGCCGGTTCTACCTTCTGCCGCAGTGCCGCCTACTGGGAGTCTGGGAGACAGTTAGACAGGGAGGTAGGAGTCAGCGAGCCGAGGGAGGTCGTGGGCTCGTGGCGTCGACTCGTCGTGCTCCGGGTGGCCGGGTGGGTGGCGGAGTGACGAAGTGAAGTGGGCAGATTGGCGAACTAGGGATTTAGGAAGCTGAAGAACTCGGGTGGGACTAACCCTTAGGAGGAATATCTGATTTTAATTTTTTTTTTTTAAAAATACTTCAAATTTTTTTTGGGCCCTGGTGAGTCACCAGGCAAAGAGCCAAGTCTGCCTCTGTAGGTGATGTATGACATATTAATTTATAAGGGTAAATATGATATGTTTATTTTGTTTCTTTTTAACAATTACAATTAAATAAAAATGATGTATTAGCTAGATTATTAGACAACGAGTTGTTTTCCATGAGATAAACCCCACAATAGCTTTACTTCTAACTCGTCGTTACATCAATATCAACAATCTTCGCTATGTTAACGCCCGGTTCTCTTTAACTTGAAAAAATATCAAGTTAAAATTAATTTTAGTATGTAAAAATCAGTTACAATCAGTTTTGATCAGTAAAAAGAAGTTGTCTTATGCATAAAAATATAGCGAATTAGCTAAAAATAATTTGACTCAGTAAAATCAATTTTATTCAAAATAATAATTTCAGTTTAGTAAAAAATAGTTGAGGAGACCATAGCCTAACTCAACCATCTTCGCTTATTACTAATCGTACAATCAAACTAATAACAATGCGACGCCTCACGTTCTAGAATTTGTGCAAAAAAAGCAAGTATATGAAAAAGATTTTTTTTAAAAAAAAAAAGTTCATTAAGACTTTCTAGCTTGATATATAGCAGCATAAAATTGGAAACTTTCTTTCTCTTACTTCTCCGAGTTTCACGTGATATCATGAGGATTTGTTGTGACGATTAATTAAGTGATTTTGAGTTATATTTTTGACATGATTTTCAAGTTGATCAAATTGGGCTTTGAGAATATAATTTAGGCCCCAATAATAAACCCAAATCTAGTATAAGCCGGAGCTGGCTATATTTGTTTCTAATGGAATTTGTCATTGACATACCAAAAAATGATACTATTGACAAAATGAAAGTAAATAACTTGTACTCCGTACGTACAACGTGGAAACTACAATGAATATTGAAATTCTGATATTTATTTATTCGTTGATAAAATAAAATGTACAAGAATAGCTTCATATATAACTTCCAGTAAGTTGAACACAAGCATATCATATGTAGTGAACACTTGTTTTATGAATATGTAGCATAACATGTATGGTTCCAGTCATGGACCGTACACGTAAAAATAACCCCATAGCCCTGCCGTTCCGATAACAGTAACACAGAAGAGAAAGAACGGCGGTAGCGGCGGCAGCGGCGGCAACACTGCTTCCAATACGAGCAATATCACAACTGTACCGACTATGTAAAGTAGATCCTCGTGCATTTCTTGCAATGGCTACCACGCTCAATTTGTTGATCTCTTCTTTTTCGTACTCGTGAATCGTTATGTCACTATTTTATGGAGTTTATAACTCCTATTTATTTATAAGATTCGACAAATGAATTAGGAAATTACATAAATTTTCTAAAAACGTTTCACTCGGTGCCTTTCCTTGTATATTTCAAAGTTTAAAATACAATCACATTACACATATCATATCTTTTTAATACGCCTAAATTTGAAATGAAATCAATTGGTATGTAAGTCTGAGAGATTCGTTGCCATATTTATACTTTATGGCACATAAGTATATATAAAAAATATACAATAGAATCATGAAAATAATCATAGCAAATCGAGTTTGGGCCGAAATATTTTTCCCAACCCCTTGACCTGGCAAAGACTTTTTCGGTAAAAAAGAGTGAAACTCAAGTTTTGATTATCAAACATAAGGGCCCCTAAAAAATTATAACATAATATTTAAAAGACAAAAGTGAATCAAACTTAAAATGTAAAAATCATGGTGTGTAATTAATAATAATGTATCCCAAAAATTTGGTGCACTTAAATGATGACCAAATAAGTGTAGGACGTGGGATAATATTGATGGCGTTTAGCTCGTTCTTAGAGATCAGATCTCCTTTTCGGCTAATTTTCCTACCTTGGCAACATGCAAATTCAAAGCTGCCTCGGCTTCTTTGGCCTTCCTCAGCTCGCCTCTTTTGCAATGTCCATTTTTTTGTTCGTCTATTAGACCAAATGTGACACAAAAGATTGGAAAATTCTAAATATAATAATGATAACATACATGTATAAATTCATAAAACGAGCACACATGCATATCCGATTCGGTAGTATCCTAATTAAAATCATCGAATTCATCACAAAAATATGTATCAAATCGATCCAAAACAAAAGGTTTAATTGCCATTTGACATACATATATTACTGTAAAATGTACAACGTGAACGAAATAAGTACGATCAACATCGATCTCATGAAATTAAAGGAGTAAAAATACAAGTGAAAATTTGTAATTGTAATACTCCATCCACATTAGCAATGTTACGACAATTTTACAATCTAAATTATACATTTATACTCGGAGTATAATATGCTATAATTCTGATAGGAAATTCGTATATACCTTTTCTTGCTCGCTGGCGTTGGCCCTCGCCTTTAGCTTTATGTCTTGTATTTTCTCCTTAACGCCCTGCATTATGTCTATGTCCCGACCATTTTTTTTTTCAGGTCTTCGGTTATAATGAATGATAAACGTAATATAACGAAGTAATACGATTAGGAAATCTACGTAAATATGAGCTTAAATTTTTGGAGGTGCTAAAATATTTATGCCTTAATTAGCTTGTTCTTTCTCAGAGTAATTTAAAACTAAAAATGCTAATTTTATGCATGCAGGTAACGCTGGACTAGAGTGGTAATATAAAACTTTTATAGAAGATTTCAAACTAGAGGGAGACATATGAATATGTGAAATCGTCACAGATAAACTCGTTGGTTAAACGAACTAAAGAGTGTTAATTTGTGTTACAATATCGATCGCGTGTGTTAGTATGTGAGTGTGTTTTTTTTTAATATTAAGTCGAAAGACCTGGCCAGGCCTTCTTTGGCAAGAATAGAATCTTAGGCCTCTAGGATCTAAGGGAAGAGTAAATTATGTGTTGCGTGCACTGTCTAATACATGCTCACTTATATGTATTAGTATAAGTCATTAAAAGTTAATATTAAGAAATATTATACTCCGTATTGTGTAAATAATACTTTTGTATATAAAGTATAGCATATATTCATAGTGTACATGTATAGAAAGTTTACCTAAATAAGGCTTGTATATAAGGGTTACAAGCTAGCATAATTATTCTTTCATGACATTAACGCAAATTTAACAACACTCTACAAATTATTATTTAACTATTGTATAAAGTACAAATTATGGTAAAAAAAAATTGTATTCTTTGACCAGATGAATAGTAAATGCGAAGAAATTTAAGAAGGGAGGTAGTGTAATAAAAAAAACTCTTATCAAGACTGAAAACCAAAACACTACAAAATTAGACATGAAAATAAATAATTCTCCATAACATGCACTGCACCATGTAACTTGCAAGTCTCCAAGTGCTTGATAAATGAGAATTGCAATATAAGATCGATGTGATGCAACAACAATATATATAGCCAAGCATTAATTTTAAAAAAGATGGGGTTTGCGCAATATAAAACGTGAGTTGTGACACACAAAAATAAAAAGCACACCAAGAGTACGTATAATAAAATGCAGGAATATTTATATATTGATGAATAGTAACCAATTAACATTCGAGAATAATAACTTTACATGATTAAAAATAAGTTTCCATGAGATATCCTATCGTATGTCCTGGCCTAAACTAGATGGTGAAACTCTTCGCTTATTTTCTTGCATTGCGAAATTTGGTTTAATAAGCTAAGTATGATCTCCAATGAACATATCCTTCATGGATTGTTCAAGGTAGCATAGCCAAATAGCCCTGCAGCTAGAACCAGACAACCACCCATAAGCATCACCGGCGATGGCGTTGGAAATGGCGGCAAAACTAGTCGCAAAAGGATGAAAAACACTAATATACCTAATATCACCATCACTTGATCCATGTTTTGGAATCGCAAGCTCTAAAAATATTGATCTTTTTTTGGGTGTAAAATAGGTGATATGATAATAAGAAATCAAAGACAATGTATTCGATGAGTCCATAATATAGTCCTATTTATACGACTCCGTATGACCTACTTCGTACCCTAAAACAATGAATTAGGAAATTGCGTAATCTTTCTTAAAATCATTTACTTAAATACCTTTCCGATTTAACAAAATACATTGAATTCTAGCATATATACTAAAAGTTAAATTATAATATCTTTCTAACATTCCTAAATTTAACATGGCGAAACTAATGTTATTCCTTATCATATCAAAGTCCCAAGAATAGATTTGAAAACTAAAATTATTACTTCCTTTATTAATTTTATTACTGCGATTACATGATAATTTATTTAGCTTTAATCTTATTATTAATTTTAAGTTATTTTGATATAGGTTTGTGCAAATTTAGAGCTAATCAACATTGTACTTTTATGTCCAATTTTTGAGAACTTTTTGAACTCAAAATATTTTATATTTTTCTTTTTTTTAAAAAAAAATAATTCAAGCATAGCTTTGATATTGATTAACCAGGTCAAGTATTTTGAAAGAAAAAAAAATCAATAATATATAAAATTATGTTTAGGCTTGTATAAATTTAAATCTACTCAACTCTACATAATTGTATCTTCAAGATACATAATATTTTGAAATGAATTTTAACTATTTTTTTTCATCAACTTCGATTAATGATATAAATGATTTCTGAATCAACAATCTTTATATTTGTATGATTTATAACATATGTAAACTTCTTATAGTATATGATTTGATATTAGTTTTAAGGTATTATGTGCATATAAACACATATGACATTATCAAAGAAGTATACTTATATTCGAGTATCTCTACCTATCTCCAAATAAGTTAAACTAATAATGATTTAATGTTTAAAAATTATTTTTCTATATCTTTTGCTTCTTAAACACAAAATATTGAAAAGAACTTGTTAATTAATTGATATTAATTTTTCTCAACTAATAAGAATAATAACTTTGATAATTTATTTTATAGTCAAAGGAACATCTAGACATAGTACTCCATAGTACTTTGTATTTTTTATAATAGTATATAATAGATATTGGAAAAAAGGGCTTGGTGTATACATAATTTACATGACTCTACTTCTAGACTCTAATAACATATTTATAATCCAAATTTTAGTAAAAATATATACCAAGTAGTCATTAACGAACTAAGTTTAAAGAATAAGGTCAATAAGTTTCTATCCGTTGAGTATTTCCTTTATTTTTTATATTCTTCTTGCTTACTATGAATATAACAAGTAAGAAAGAAAGCAAGTGAATAGTGAGTTTGTATTTTAAGAAAGAAAAGAGATAAACTAAAAAAAATAACATAGAAGATAGCAAAAAGAAATTATTTAACATAACATATTATAAATGGATCTTATTTAAAAGTACTTTTTAAAAAGAATTAAATTATTTAGGAATTAAATTTTTAATATTAGTTATAAAAGGTAAAATTAATTTTATATATGCAAATTATTTGTACTTTATAAATACCCTTTTCTAATACAAGTAGAGTATATGTTTCTTAATTTGAATAGAATTGTAAAAGTAATTGCTTCCTTATTTTATATTTTTTGGCTATATGTTAATTTTTCTTCATTGTCATCTTATATAGGCATGTGGCATAAGATATATCACATAAAGGTGATGTCATGTGGCGATTTTAGGCTGAAAAAACTCTTTTAAATTAAGTTAATAGCATGTACAATTTGTAGTTTCTTAACTAAAAAAATCACAAAAATCTTTTATAAACACGGGTTATAATAAAGTTATTGTATCACCAGTAAAAGTGGCCTATTTAAATGACAAAAGTTACCCTTTCAAAGCTGATAAAGATTAACATATATTGTGTTAAAGGATAACTTTTGTTATATTGAGGGATAAGAATATAATACATATATACAATATTTTTTTGAAAACAATACAACAATTCACTAGCCCAAGGTATACAAAGACTAGGCCATATGCCATGGGGCGGTTGAAATGAGTCTGTTCATGCTATGTTTGCAATTTTGAGCATAGATTACAAACGGGTTTTGCACAAGTTTCTTCTCTTGTGATGAAATTTTGGAAAAATGATGCAAAGATTGTAACTTTTTATGAATTATTTGTTGATTGATTTGTAATTGTAGTTTGATATGTTATTGCAGAGATATTTGAGAGTAAGGAGTGTACTAGTGTAGGACCATACCTTAGGACTAATTTAAGTGTATTGAGTTTATGGGTTCTATGTATGAGAGGTAATAGGTGAATATGGTGACATATGAAAACATTTTGCCAGTGGGTTTTTCTCAGATTGTGTTTTGGTTGAATACATTGTTAGGTAAGGAGAGACACAATCACACGAATGAAGGTTAAGGGTTTGGTGGATTTTGAACAGATGTTCGAATGTTTGATTCAAGTTTCATGTGACATGAATGAGTCAGTTTCAGGGATTCGTAATGTAGAAAACTATATTGAACTACTGAAGCTCAAGAAGATGTAGACTGCTTTACTGGTGGGTTGTTCATCATTTCCTTATGGCTCCATTAGTGTAAAATGCACTTTAATCCTGAGCAAGGCCGGGCCGGGCCGGGTCGTAAGTCTCCCATGTTTGTTTGAATAAGAAAAATAAACCAAATTATGATTCATAATTGGATTTCCGACTCACCCTTATCTAGACTTTAGAGTGCGTACTGAGGGGAGTACGAAAAGACAGCGACTATAGGGTCTTTTTAGTAAAATGGAAAAGTGTGTAATTTTCTGAATCGATCCTGACTTCTGAGGGGTTGAAGCAAGTTGACAATTGAGTTGGAAATGACGATTTTTTTCTCTTTTGTGCTGCGTACGTGAATATGTACACCGTAATTTGTTGGTTACTTCTGTGAAGTGACAGCTTGCAATTATCATAGTTAGGCTTATGACTTATGATGTTTTTGAGTTTATTTTTGGCAATGTTTGAGCTGAAATTATAATGGGATTTGCTCAGAAATAGTCATAGATTGTCGTCATTTTTGATTCGCACGGTCCTTTTAGCATCTTCAATTTGTCTCCTTGGTGTTTCGTCGTATGCGTCTATGCGCATGTGTGTTGAAATCTAATTAATTTGTGACTATTGGGTGCTTTCAGTGGCTGCTGTATCTGTTCTGTTTGTCCATCTTGTGCAATGTATGCGTTATCTCTGTCCATGATTTGCCTGAAGAAGAGACTTGCAGGTATCCTTCTAAACCATGCCTGTGATTTGGAACCCATCATTCAGTCTTTGATATCCTGATTTAACCCGAATCTGATTATATACTTTAGCAACTGATTTAAGTTATGATCATTATGACCTAAAATAAATACATCGTGAAAGCTCCCTACTGATTCAATTCAGTGTTTCTCAAACTGGAGCAAGACACCAAATATACTTGTGATACGCAAATAAGATCCTGCACCCGGGTGCACGATGCACGGAAATAAGATCCTGTACCCGAGTGCATGATGCGCATCATGCACTCGGGACAATTTCACTAATCATTTAGACAATTCCACTAACCATTTAGATAACTCCAATGAACATTTCCTTTATTTCACCGACCATTTATTAAACCTAACTGACAATTTGTCCAATGAATATGTCCTTCATTTCAATGACCATTTACTAAATTTTAGTGAACATTTGCTCACTGAACATTTGATAATTCCAATGACCATTTAGATAATTCCAATGAACATTTCCTTTATTTCACTGACCTTTTGCCCAATGAACATGTCATTCATTTCAATGACCATTTACTAAATCTTAGTGAACATTTGCTCACTAAACATTTGATAAATTTCACTGAACATCTAATTAAATCCACTGAATTGTGATGTGTTTTACACTGGGTGCATGATGCGCATCATGCACTCGGGTGCAGGGTCCATATTCTAATTGTGATAGCATATATGCTATATGAGAACTTGATGTAGGAATTTAGATGCGATTAGCGGAATTTCAAGAAATATTTTCTTAGCATCTAAAACAATATCCCATGCATATAATAATACGAATTATCAGAATGGTATAACATACCCTTGATGCGTGAATTTCTCGAAGCAAAAGGGCACATTTTTCGGAAAATCTAGAACGTCAAATGTTGTTCCTCTAGTATTGGTCCACAAGCAGGGTTGGATCACCCACGTATACTAGTATGGAATCAAGAACAATTCTTGATTGCTTTTTAGGGTTTTTGGAGTAGTTGTATGAGAGGAGGCTAGTGATGCCAATTAGGGTTAGGGTTTTTGGAACCCCATATACCTATATATATATATATATATCTAACATGCTATATATATGATAATTAAGTAACTCAAAGTGACTCAATTACCTAATTTGATCAAGTCACAACTCTAACATAATTATCTTAGATTTATCCAATCACTTGCTTATTTGTGTGACCTCATAAGCTTTGTTCTTTTGCCTAGAAAACACTATCTGAACTTGTTAGCTCTTATCTAACATGCTATTCCTTATTTGAAACTTTTAGCTGAGTTGCACTAAGGTAGCCCTTATTAGAACTCTCTCTAAACTTGTTAAGGAATAAGGAGTACTCTTTAAGAACAATTTTTACTTATAAAGTAGAACAATCAAAAATACATCAAGATACTTTACTAGAAACGATTAGTAAAAACGTAACCTCGCACTTTCCTTTGATAAAATTACTATTACATGAACCCTATACCTGTGTATTGGGTTGGATAAGGGCGGGATGGATCACATGTAAAATGGACCGAGTCGGGTCGGACCAAAGAAAATACAAAACAAACCTAATCGAGTGAGACCGTCCAAAGAGAGTATAGTCTTTATTTATAGAGGGTGATATTTTGCATGTATCACCTTCTATCTTTGGCCGTAAATATTTGGTAAAATAAATTATTACCTGATAGTGTTTAAAAGCCTTGGAAACTACTGACCTGATCCAATTAAGCCTAATTAATTATACCTTTTTACAAACGGATCGGTTAAGGGTCATTCCATTTGAACAAGTCTAATCACCCCAACTACACTCTTAGCGCATTTTAGGGTGTGCTAACTTGAACCGCCATCGTTATTAATGCTCAAAAGAGGTAGAACCGGAGAAAAATCTGGTCCTGCAATCCCCACATAATGCTACTCCAATTTTCGGCATCATTTGATCTTGGAAGGCAGGTTCAACCCAAGCACAACCATGATGCAATAATCAACAATGGTTCTCCTTAGACCTGGTAAGGCTAGATATGAGCCAAGCTAGCTCATGAGCTACTTAAAATCAGATCACCGAAAGCTCGGCTCGAGATCGAAATTAAGCGAGCCCAAGCCGAGCCGAGCTCGAGCTCACACAATTCAGGCTTAAGGGCTCGATGATCCTAAACGAGCCGAGCTTAATTACGAGCGTAGTTGAAATTAATCTTTAAATAGAATTGAACTTAATTACCCGAATAAGCCTTCGGAAAATTCGAGCCAAGTGACAAGCTTATGCCGAGCTGAGCCTCGAGCTTTTATTAAGCCGAGCCCAAGCTCGAATTTTTAAACTTGTTGTGTCAAGAGCTCGAGCTTAATGAGTTTCAGGCGAGCCGAGCCACGAACTTCTCAAGTTTGGACTCGACTCGGCTCGTTTCCCGCCCTAAACCTAGTCATTGGCCAACCAAGCAAGCACGACAGACTTTTGGCACGGTACGACACGAACACAGCCGTGACACATTACACTATCCGTAGAGTGGGCCAAAGGCCAGGTCGTGGAAGCAAAAAAAATATATAGGCACGAGTACACGAGCAGTACACCAATTTGACACGAGGCACGACACATAAACACGACCCGAAATACGCTATTATTTATTATTTTTTAATATTATTATAAGTAGTAATCTTATTATTATTACTACTATAATTAATATTACTATTATTTTTAATAGTATTATACTCTTTTAATATAATTTAAATTATCTAAAATTATTTTTTTCAATTCTATTATGTACTTTATTTTTATTTTTTGTTAAAAAAATTAGGTTAGCACAAGGCACGCGCACGAGGCACGCCAAGCATAGGGGCCGAGTTATAGGGAAAAATAGCAAGATATGCTAAGACTAGGCACGATACGACCACAATTAGTCACGGCACGACGCGAGAAAAAGGTTAGGACACTATAATCAAATGACTTAAATTATAAATAATATGAATATAATCAATTAAATATTCGAAATCTCCAACAGAGAATACCTTGATGAATGAAAAAGGATATGGAAGCTAGATCTAAAGTGCTGGACGAAAATTAGAGTTTAAAAAAGTGAAATTTAAAGGAATCAAGTTGTCAAAGAAAGAGTAAAGAAGTTAAAGAATATTATTTGTAAACTTTCAACTTCCACAAAAATACGGTACATGAAGCCATGACAGAACACAATACAATATCTGCATATAGAAAAGACATGTGTTTTTATAATGTGTAGTTTGATTTATCGGCAAATGTTTAGAAAAAACATAGAAGTTTGGGTTTTGTGCCAAATTGTACCTATCCGTACCTTAACGTAATTACGTAATAGTAGGTCCAAGGTGTGTTCCAAAAATCAATAGCTTAGTACGGAGACAATTGATTTGGCCAGAAGTTGAAGCGGTAGGAGTGTGGCGCTTCACTGCTTCCTTGATACTAACTCCGTAGAACAAAAATATTGGACATAATAATATCCTTGATTAATATTCGTAAAAAAATCAAGTTGAAATGTACTAGAAAAGGAAAGTATCTTCAACACTTTAAGAAATAAGTCAAAATATAATAAAAGCTTAGCCAAGAATAGGAAAGAAATCAAGATTTGATTAATCTTGGAATTCGCTCCTGATGGGAACATTAAGGGGATAGACTCATCGAAATCTGCAACCAAACGAATCTCCAGAACACCAAACAGTCAAACAGTCTAACACCACACACCAAGCACGTGATCACTGTCACTATATATTCAGTTCATTCCTCAAAGATCCCTGTCTTTTCTCATTTCATCATTCCTCAAAGGTATACACTCCAATTCATAAACTTGTAACTCGCTAAAGTTACCAGATCAAGACAAATTTATATTTATAGTCTGTCATATTTTGGGTATGTTTTTGTGCAGGTTTTGAAGAAAAGTTGGATGAAGATGGAATTGGGGTTTGTTGGTAAGGTGGCAATCACCACTGTGGGGTTGATTTGGGTACTGAATTTGGTGCTTAGAAGAGTACATAGTTGGGGGCATGAAGCTAGACTTGGGGAGAAGAGGTATAGTTTGCCACCAGGTGACCTTGGTTTGCCTTTCATTGGCAACATGTGGTCTTTTCTTAGAGCCTACAAGTCTTGTAATCCTGACTCCTTCCTCAACTCCTTCTCCACCAGGTTATCCCTTTTTTCTCTTCTTTTTTCTTGTTTCGTGCTATCCATACGATGCTCTTACAAGAGGTAGCCAGTGGGTTGGTTTGGCCCGGTGGGCCAGACCGCTTGATGGCCCGATCAAGCCTTTTGCCTCGGTACTGGTGATGAATGCTCGGTTCATGGGGATTGGGGAGATCAAACCCATCTCTAGGCTCAGCCTCGCCTATTCAACACTTTTAAGCGAATTTTTCTTAAATTATGACAAAAGATTAGGCCCTACTTTGATTCCATATTAACGGGCTCAGATCCACCTAGACCGGCCCATTGGCAACCTTTGAGAAGTGCTTATTCAACGTTTGGTTGCATACATGGATGTCTTTAGATGGTCGTCGCAGTTACTTCATACGGAGTAGTTCTTTGATTATGCTATGTTCAGTTACATTTTGTTTCACTTCTCAATTCTCATGCATGTAACTTTTGAGAATGTATTTTGTTGGACAGATTTGGCAAAACAGGAATTTACAAAGCGTTCATGTTCGGTAGTCCAAGTATAATGGTGACCAAACCTGAATTATGCAGAAAAGTCTTAAATGATGATGAACATTTCAAGCCTGGGTGGCCGCTTTCAACGACAGAGTTGATGGGTAGGAAATCCTTCGTGGCTATCTCCTATGAAGAGCACAAGCGTCTAAGGAAATTAACTGCAGCTCCTATCAATGGACATGAGGCACTATCAAACTATATAGAATACATTGAAGAAATTTCGAAAACTACTCTGGATAAGTTGAGCAAAATGGGAGAAATCGAGTTTCTAACTCAGGTCCGGAAGTTAACTTTCCGTATAATCATGCACATCTTTTTAAGCTCAGCGAGTGAACCTGTTATGGAAGCTTTAGAAAGAGAGTACACCGCACTTAACTATGGCGTTAGAGCTATGGCAATCAGTATCCCTGGATTTGCCTACCATAAGGCCCTTAAGGTATTTGCTAAATTTGTTTGTGTTCCTATCATATAATCTCATGTTTGCTTCGATTAATTACTTTCTAACAAACAATTCATGGATGAAAAATGTTTTGTTAGGCTCGGAAGAAACTCGTGGCAGTGTTTCAATCTATTGTAGATGAACGAAGGGCGCTAAAAAGAGATGGTGTTGCTGTCAAAGCCAGGAAAGACATGATGGATGCGTTGCTTGAAGTAGAAGATGAAAATGGGAGAAAATTGACTGACGAAGAGATTATAGATCTTTTACTGATGTACTTGAATGCAGGACATGAATCATCGGCTCATACCATAATGTGGGCTACTGTCTTATTACAGCAACATCCTGAGTTTTTACAGAAAGCTAAGGTACTATAGCCCTTCAAATCTTGCACTTTATCCTATGGCATCACGAGTAATTTACTTTTTTTAGAGCAAGAGATGTCAAATGATTCGTAATGATGGGGTCATATAGGGTTGATAAGTCATCTCCATTAGAGGCAGGATAATTTCAGTCTGTAAAAAATCTGATGATATAGTTTCGAGAATAATTCCGGTCTGGATTGGGTAATTTGGTTAGAATAATGAAGAATGAAATGTTTTGCAACGTGTCCTTTTAGCTGATTAAATAACACAACACTTTTATGTCTCATATCAGGCAGAGCAAGAAGAAATTGTCAAGAACAGATCAGTGGGACAGAAAGGACTGACACTGAGAGAAACCAGAAAAATGACTTACTTGTCTCAGGTATGTGCTCACTTCCTTTTTGAATATGCGCACTTGGCTACAACTAACCATTTTTTCAATGAAATTAAGGTTGTGGATGAAACTCTAAGATGGGTCACATTCTCAATGGTAGTCTTCCGTGAAGCATTATCAGATGTGAATATCAATGGTCAGTGATAGGTTAAAACTCCAATATTCTCTACAAGAGACTAAACTCGTGTATTTTCTTTTTCATTTTTCTCAAATATTTTCATTTGCTAAGTTAACAAAACAAAGTTTTACAGGATACACAATCCCTAAAGGATGGAAAGTTTTGATATGGTTTCGGACCTGTCACTTGGATCCTGAGGTCTGGCCTGAAGCTATGAAGTTTAATCCTGACAGATGGGATGTAAGTTTGAAAATAGTCTCTCATAATAAAAATTCAAACCTTAAAATTGATGTTATATGCAGCTACTGTTTAAGGTTAAATTTTACTTGTCATTATATAAGAGTTTGAGATAAGATAGGGTCTGACAAAGAACTCATCTTTTGCATAGGACCTTGTTCCAAAAGCAGGGACCTTCCTGCCCTTTGGTGCTGGGAGCAGGCTGTGTCCTGGAAACGATCTCGCTAAACTTGAAATTTCAATCTTTCTCCATCACTTTCTCCTGAATTATAGGTAAAAGTATTTATGATGATTAAGATTTTTGATCCTTTATCATACAGAGTTCTTAGTTTTCCTGGGGCAAAATCATGTTCTGCAGGTTGGAGAGGGTGAATCCTGAGTGCCCAGTGCAGTTCTTGCCTCACAGAAGACCTAAAGATAGCTGCTTAGCAAGGGTGAAAAGGATATGAGATGCTATCTTATAAGTTCACAAATTAAAAAAAGCAAGGAGTTGGGACACATTTATGACTGATATTAAAGATGTAGCTTCATTTTGCACTGTTTCCCCCGTTTTTTTTGGTTTCAATGATGTATATAAGCAATGGTCATTCTGGAAATAAATGGTTTGCTTTCTCTCATTGACCGTAAATAGTGGGTCACATCTTAGTTTATGATCAAATCTGGGCTACAGCCTTCTTAACAAGTGCTAAAAATATATCATAAAAGTAGTCCTACTAACATCATACTCCGACCAAAGCATATTTTTGTGAATTACTGATCAGGGAAAGAAGTTCAAGAATTAAAGTTCTCCGATATTTTTTTTTCCAAGGAAACTGCCAAAAAGATGTCAAATACTGTCGTCGGTAGGGACTTGTGAAGTCGAGAGTAAGTAGTTGAAATATACAATTTTTGGAACTTAACTGCTGAACATTGTATGTAACTAAATCTCTTGAAAGAATTGCTGTAAGTTTATAATTGGCTAACAGCCCAAGAAAGGGGCCGAGACATATCATCATACCACCAATAATCCAACCAACCTCGAGATTTAGCAATAAATCACCATCAAATTTCTAACAATGTGTAAAAAATAACAGAGTATCTGTTAAATTAAAGCATTTAACTTGCAGAGTTACAGGAGTTATCATACAAAGGACATGAATGCTGGACAATGGACATGCCTCTGATCAATCACTTGCTAGTTTTTCCTTCATCATTATTCATCTTTCTTGACTATTGTTGATTCTATAACGCTTGCAAAAGCTTCATCTTGGCAAAAAGCTCGAAAAACTGCATAGTGATGATGATTGGTGAAAGAGATCCAGCTAACTAGTTTTTCCTTCATCATTCTGCAAGTTTTTCCTTCATCATTCTGCAAGTTTGTTGGAGTTGCTTAAGAAGGGATTGAAGTAGTTGGCTAATATTAGTAATTCAAAATCATTGGTGAAAGAGATCTAGCTAACTAGTTTAAGTATTCAACCGCAATTTCTAAAGTTTCTATTTAATCACCAAGTCTTCTCCATATAATGTTTTGGTGTATAGTTGGAAACTTCATGATTTACGTACATGAGTTTTAAGATAATTTACAATGTAATTTTCATATTTCAAATATTCATGTAACCCTTATGTTTTGGAAAATATATCCTCTGGATACCTCCATCAAGCACTAATTCACAGTTTTTAGACGAGATTTTGGACCACCTTGATGAAAGTTTAGTTTTGAATAAAGCTCATCAGCCTGGGAAATCTGGAGTCCATAAAATGGGGAATTAGTACTTGATAGGAATATTTGGAAGTATTTTCCCAAAACTTAGGGGTACATTACTTAGTAAATTTTGGAAATAGAAAGGATATATTGTGAATTGTCGATATTGTTTATGTTAAAATAATTATAGTGGGTTACATACAGTGATACAGTTGGTAAGATATTAAAGGGCTACAGAGTACAGACAGGAGGGTGTTTGCAAGTTGAAGTTGAGTACAAATCCGATCCTTCAAAATATACAAATACAACTGTTTAAACATATTAAATAAGCTTAAGGTCATTAAGAAAAAATAGCTTATGCCTAATTAAATTAGTTCATGAGATTATTAAACAATTCTAAAATGAATGCAAAATCTTGCTACTACTGTTATTACACTCAATACTGTAGTACTCCGTATTTTACATCTGTCAATATTAATTATCAAGTCCATCTTTTACAAGGTCTATTATATATATTGAGAGTAAGAGAAAGGTAGGGCTTTTCAAGATGTATTTTGTATTGACAAGTATGAGCCTTTAAATAAGGTTTACATAGAGAGTATCCTAGCAGAAGATAAGTATCAGTCTAACTACCGCAAGAGATAGGATAAGAATGCTAAACATGAGATATATCTCTACTACTATCAATACAAGAGTTTTATCAAAAGTAAACAACTCATAGAGTTAATCTCGGTTGATATTCCCTAATACTCCCCCGCAAGATGGACGACACTGAGTGAGTCCAATCATGGAGAAAAAATCTAGAAACCTTGTCTTGGCAAGAGGCTTGGTGAGAGCGTCAGCAAGCTGGTCTGAACCAGAGATATGCTGTACACGAAGTATGCCAAGTTGGACCTGTTCACGTACAAAGTGAAAAGCTAGTGCCAGATGTTTCATTCGTGAGTGAAAGACTGAATTAGCCGAGTAGTGGTCGCGCTCAAGTTGTCACAATAGATACTTGGTGTATGCACTGAGCGAATGTGAAGTTTAGAGAGCAGGGATTGGAGCCATAAGATTTCAGCAGTTGTCGAAGCCACAGCTCAAAACTTAGCTTCAGTAGATAACCGAGCAAGTCCTTGTTGTTTCTTCGAGCTCCAAGACAAAGAGTTTCGTCCAAGGTAGACAATGTAACCCGTTGTTGAGATATAAGAGTCACGATCCCCTGTCTCGATGAAGGGTAATCCCATAGTTGCCGTGCCTTTTAGATAACGAAGCAGTCTCTTGAGAGCTGTCTAATGCAAATCAGTGGGTTTATGCATATATTGGGACAATCTATTTACATCAAACGCCACATCGAGACGTGTTAGTGAGAGGTATTGAAGACCCCAAACTAGAGCCCTATACTCTGTGGGTGAGGAAATTAGTGTGCCATCAGCAAGAGTGAGGGGTGGATGGGTCACCATAGGGGTCGACACTGGTTTGGCATCGACCATATTGGCTCTTCCAAGCAAATCCTCTATGTACTTATGTTGGCTTAGAAACAGACCCTTAGGATGAGGAAGTACTTCGACACCTAGAAAATAGGATAGATTGCCAAGGTCTTGTAGGGAGAATCTTGCTGCCAGTTGATCAATAAACACTTGTAGTGCCGAAGAAGGACCCATGACTATTATATCGTCCACATAGACAAGGAGATAAATGATTGTCTTATTGGCAGACTACAAAAACAGAGAAGAGTCTGCAATTGAGTAGCGAAAGCCATACGATAAGAGAAAAGCACGAAACTCATGGTATGCCCGCGGTGTTGTTTGAGACCATAAATCACTTTTTGAAGTTTACACACATAAGAGGGGTGGTCCTTGACCAAAAAACCAGGAGGTTGAGACATATAAATATTCTCCTTTAGAGAGCCTTGCAGAAAGGCATTGTTAATGTCAAGTTGGCGAATAGACCAGCCGTTGGTAACGACAAGAGAAAGCATGAGGCGGATTGTGGTGTAGTCTAAGCTAGGACGTTGATGGAAACCTTTGGCCACTATGCGAGCTTTGTAACGATCAATCGATCCATTCGACTTATATTTTATGCGATAGAGCCATTTGCAACCAACCAAATTTTGAGTAGAAGAAGGTGGAACAAGCTGCCAGATAAGATTGCGAGAGAGAGCATTATACTATTGCGGATATTTTAGGGCTTGAGTGATGTTGCTCGGCACAGAAGGAGAGGAGTGGATAGTTGCATTGTGAGCATACTTTCGGTTGGGCTTGACGATATTATTTTGAAGTCTTGTGACGATAGTTTGGGCAGGAGGAGGGGAAGGGGTGGTGGAGGCGATGGAGAAGGGGAAGAGGGTTGGGAGATAGAGCAAAGGAAGGTGTAACACCCTCAAATAATAATAATAATAATAATAATAATAATAATAATAATAATAATAATAATAATAATAATAATAATAATAATAATAATAATAATTTTAGTAACTTAGGTGTATTACCGCCACATGTTAACACGATTCGGCTGTACTAACTAATTACTATATTATAGCGGAAGTAAAACTTGATTTATTTATTAAAAAAATAATTTTGATTATTCAAAGGTATAAAAGTTGAATAAGAAAAATTATGAAAACTCCTAACTAATATGTGCCCCTTGATGTAATGTTCTCATGCACATTTATTCCTGCAAACCTACTAACCATAAATGATAAGTAGGGCAAACAAAAAACAAATAGAAAAATACGTGTTAGTATAAAAACACTGTATGCATATACATACTAAAAGAAATACTTTGACTTTTAAATTCCTTTATTTCAAATTTGCCTTCTTATAAATCAATAAACTTTAAACTTTCCTTTATAATAATTCAATAAAAATAGAATTATTAAAATACTTAATAAAAATAATTTTCTCTTCTTATATCCCCTCATTGATCCTAAGTGTGCACACCCCCAAGTTAGTTATCCCATAACGGATCTATTCTTAGAGTTTCCTATTTGCCAACAACTGGACTTTAAAGCATGAACCGTTTTTGATTATGAAATCAAGCGGTAATGTATAATAATAACTCTCCTTTTATAACTCCTTTAAATACAAATACCTTGCTTTAATTATTAAAGCTTATTAAAAATTATTAATCTCAAATGTCATTCGGCCCTTTTGAAATATGATACATATTAAATAAAATACGGTAAATATATATCACCCTATTTTATAATTGGAATTTAAAATAAATAACCATATATAAACATATATTTAAAAAATATTTTAACACAATATAGTTCACAAAATAAATTATTCAATTACACATAAAAAGATTTAACACATATATGTATCTTAAATTCTAGTACTTTCTAGCAACTTTCTAATAAACTTCAAGATGATATTCCTATCAATTAACATAAACTAATCAATATAATGCAATACAATAATATGCATAAAATATTAAAATTTTAATTAAATTTATAAATGGCTTTAAGAACTAAATAATTTGTAAAACAATTAAAATAGTTAGAGAAAAGAGAACGATCACGATGACTGATGGTTGTTGGTGGCACCAGGTGGCCGAATAGATGAAGAGAGTGACTTGAGAGAGAGGGAGAAAGTTTGAGAGAAGTAAAAAGGGTTTAATAATTTTTATGTGAAAAATTATATGAGGTTTAAGGGTCTATTTATAGTAAAAATTAGGATAAATTTTAGGATTTTAAAAAGCTAAAGGATAAGTATAAATTTAAAATGATAATTATCCTTCAAATTTTCAGAAAAATCTTTTATTTTTAAAATATTTTAATTATTAAATATTTTAACCACTTAAAATCATTTAATTCAAAATAAACCAATTAGAATTAGTTAAAAAAGATAAAATTTAATAATATATATATATATATATATATATATATATATATATATATATTGAAATATCAATCATATAAAAAGGATATGATAAGGTAAGAATTATTTTTTTTGAAAATCTATTATTTTTAAATTAAAACTATCTTTTTAATTAAAAATATTATTTAAATTAGGATAAAATAAATATAATAATAATTTTAATTTTTTTTTAAATACTAATCATGGAAGCTGGCCATGATTAGAAATTTTGGAATTTATTTATTATTTTTTTTTGGTAAATATATTCGATTCTTAACATAATCGGTTTTAAATTAAAAAATATTTATAGTTATCTTAAACTGATTTTTTTTGCTAAAAATAATATCTTAAAAGCTTCTAGAATATTCTAGAATAAAATTAGATACTCAGGATATTTTTCGAGATATTTTGGAGGGCTTTTTGGGAATTTTATGAAATAATTGAGGAATTTAATATTTATTTATGAAAATAAATAATTTTCTTAATAAAATTATAAAATAAATATAAATGGCGGTTCATAATTATAATTGTGCCAAAATAATTTTTTAAATTATTTAATTATACTAAAATATTCTTAAAATAATTTTATTTAAAATGCTAATATATAATGTACATTTAATTTTAAACATAACTTAGCATATAAAAGTTTTTAATATAATGTCTAAAATACGGGGTATTATAGAAGGGGAGGTGGGATGATGGATAATTGGAAGCGGTATAGGACAAGGCTCACTTGTATGCGTGATAGGAAAGGGTGGCTTGGGCAAAGAGTGGTCAAGGAAGAGAAACACATCTTTGACGAATTTGACATGACGAGAAGTGTACATTCGATTTGTGGGAGGATGATAGCAATAGTAAGTACTTTCGGTTGGGGAATATCCGAGAAAAATGCAAAGTAGAGAGCTAGAGGATAATTTGTGGGAGGCATAGGGACGCAACCAGGGGTAGCATAAGCAACCAAAGTTGCACAACTTGTGATAATTTAGAGGAGAATGGAATAGAGCTAGATATGGAGAGATGTTGTTGAGTGACTGGGTGGGAAGGCAATTGATCAGGTATGTGGCAGTGGTGAAGGCATGAGGCCAAAAGGTTAGAGGGAGTTGAGCATGAGTAAGAAGAAACAACCCCGTTTCAACAATGTGTATGTCGTCGTTAGGGATGACAACGGATATTGGACACAACCCGAATACGTGGATCTATATCCGTTTTTACCGATATGGGTCTTCAAAATGTAGATTCGACGGATTTAGGTCGGATCCGGGTCTTGTGACTGAAAAACGGATTCGGGTATAATACCCGGATCCAGATCCGTTACCCATTTTTTCATTTACTCATTTGTACTTGTTTGTATTGTTATTCAAAAGACGTGTAAAAATTTGATTTTATTCATTTGTACTTTGTTGTTTTGTAATATTTGAGTAGTTACATGAATTATATTCAAGAACTTACATCATTCGTTGGACTATTGTCATTGATGTAAAATGCAGATTTATAAATTTGAAAATTTTTTTTTGTCACAAAAAAAAGGCAAAATATATAGGATTCATTTAGGATCTGTTTTGGGCTCGTTTGGACCCGGATCTGGATATAGATCCTTACTTTCTATACCCAGTAGATCTGGATATGGATTCATCCTTGAAAAACGGATCTAGATGTGGATCCATAAGGATCTGGTCTAGATGCGGTCCATTGCCATCCCTAGTCGTCGTTCAGCATAGTCATTATGTTTAGGAGTGTGTGGAGGAGAGTTAAGGTGAGAGATGCCATTAAAGGAGAGTTAGGATGTTAATTTTACAAATTCTCCATCATTATCCAAGAATATCTATAGAATAGGACGTTTGAGATATTTCTCCACTAGAGCTCTAAAGCGCACAAAGGTATCATAAGTATTAGACTTTTTCTTCAAAGGATAAAGCCAAACATGCTTAGTAAAATGATCGACAAAGATAACATAACACTTGTAGTCATCATAAGAAGATATAGGTGAAGACCAAACATAGCTAAATTGAATGTTGAATTTAAGATCTGAAAAATCGGACGTTCTCCCTCACCGACAACAATTTTTGTCCGTTAGTTGTTAAGTATTGTTCAACTATTATTTAATTATTTTTTATTAGTATTTTGTTAATTTTTATTAGTTAATATTATTTGATAATATTATTAGTTATTTATAAAGGTTATTCATATTAATTAGAATATAAAAGATAGTATTTATTTATTAAAATATTTGTTGAAATCATATTATTATTATTTTTATTCATGTTTATTAGTTTGTTAAAATCATATTATTCATGTTTTAGATTATAATTGTAAAACGCTCGATTATATTTAAATGCTTTAAAGGGAAAAATCGTCAAATTATGGGTAGGTTTGATCAATTTCGGGGCTGTGTTTGTCGCTCCCCTTATATTATTGATGAAGAAATCACCAAATAACTAGTTTTTGTCTACATTAAATAAACTAAACTTTAATATAATTGTATTTATGCATATAATTAGGACCTTTAATCTTGTTCATTGTTTGCAAATCTTGGCTAATTTGACATATGATTGAAATGGAGTAGAGCCACATAAGTGTGTATTATGACTCATGGCGTAATCCATATCTCATTCTCAAATTCAAAAGTGGTTCAAAATCTTTTCTATTGCTATTTCCCTTTATTTTTTCCGTATTCGTTAAATCCTTAATAAGGATTTTTAATATTCTTTTAAATATTTATTAGCAACTTTTAAGATTCAATCACAAAACCTCCACTACCAATCACAATCACATGTGTAATCACAACCCGTAGACAAATTGATGCCTACACCCGCACTCTCACATTTAATATCTTTTTTATATTTAACTTTGGATCCTTTCATTGATATAACTCATCTTGGGCTATATACATTATGTTTTTTTTGGTATAAAGAGAGTTATAAGTGATATAATATAGATGGAATTCAATTCTAAATTGGTTGGACATTAAAGATTGATTGTGCCAATTTTTATTATAAACTTTATAAAGTCCTACACCTAAAACTATTTTTGTCTTAATTGTAATCTCCATTATACATGTGATTGGAACTTAAGGCAAGTGATCTCCAAGTACATCAATGATATACCTTGATCTTACCTTTGAATTATCTTCGTTTCAAAATGAATTTTTTCGACCCAACAACCATGTGACAAGATTATCGACCTTCTAGGGGTGTTGAAATGTTTAATAAGTTGCACATACTACGTTGAAGAGTTCGTAATTCTCGTACACTTCTATTTTAGACGAGAAATGATAAGAATTGTTTGAATTGGAAGAACTGTTTAGTAACAACTTATCATGTTTATAAGCGTGTAGCGCACCTAACAAAAATAAAAACCTAATCAGTCCTCCTAACTATGTAGCAGGGTAAGTCAAGGTCGATCCCATAGAGAAACGACGACCCAATTAATAAACTTTAATACTGGTAAACCTAGAAGAGTAAAAGGAAAGAGAATGATTATACTACTACTAATAAAAGTACAAACTAAAGACATTTAAGACTCGGTATTCTCGCTAATATATATGAATTAACATAAGATAAATTCTTACCCCAAATAATCATACTGTAATGGTCAAAAGGAAATATGCGCCCTTTATAATACCAATAGTTTTTTTCGATCAACTTATTGGCTTCCTTATCATATAATCATGACTATTTTTATGGAATCATGCATATTAAAGACATTAAACACGACACCCTAACTTTGTAACAATCCATTCTACCTATTTTCATGAAGAATTTCATGTCATTATTGAATTAATCATAACCATCTAAATTCAACTGTCGTTGAAAAATAAATATTAGGTTCAAATCAATAATAAATTACATCTAACCTAATATTGATAAAATAACACAATTCAATAAGCAAGAACATATAATACAAAAAAAATTAGGATTTGGGATAAATTCATATATCAAATCATACTAGAGTTCAACCTAATCCTAAATATAAAACTACTTAAACATGATAATTAAATAAATAAAAATGAATACGAGAAGAAAAAATAACAACAACAACAACATCAATAACGATAACAACAACAACAACAATAATAATAATAATAATAATAATAATAATAATAATAATAATAATAATAATAATAATAATAAGAGAATAGAGAAAGAAGAAATCAATACTTGAAATTGATAGAAAATACTAATTGATTGTTGAACACCAAAGTTTTTCTCCATGAATTGCAAAGGAGAAAGAACAAAACCCAAAAACCAAAAACTAAAGCCATGAAAACTAAAAACTCCCAACCAAAACTAAAAATAAGAAAGTAAAAACTCTCCCCCTCATCTCAAAATTAACGTGCCAAAACTAAGCCCAAAAGTAGTCATACACTCACAAAACACTCAGTCTCATCCTCTACTAGTGCTTAGGTTTTTGGAGTTACAAAACAATTATTCCAAAGTGGCCGCCAAGGTGTTGCGATGCAACTGTCAATGAGCTGCGGTATATGCTGTAGAAAATCACCATTTGAGTGTAGATTTCACTTGCCACACCTAGCATGGAACAATCGATAACTTGCCACTAGCCACGTTGCAGTAGGTCTTCAAGGATCCCAAAAACAAGGCTAATGATTGACGCGTAAGCTCCAAACATCAGTCAGGAGATCGGCGTTACAAAATTATGAGGGCTCCTATTACATCAATAACCTACAAAACAAAGCAAAGCGTACCCGAGAAGAGCAATATCGAAATATATGAAATAAAGGCTCGTAAAGGAGGAAAATATGAAGGAAAATTGATAAAATGAGATCGATTAAGGTATTAAAACCATGAACAATATCGTGTTATCACGTGTCATACATTAGAAGCATTTTTTTTTAATTATTCCAACCAAATAACTTCTTAACTTTTTTTTTTTCCTCATTTTTAATGAATTATGATTAGATCAAATGTATGCTATGCTAGCCTGGATTACTAAATACTTGCTTAAATTATAAAATACTAAATACCGATAGCCTTAATTGACCTATAAAATAACAGTTTGACTTTCAAATCATTTTAGCTGTCGAAACATTTGTGAAAATATTGGATGAGTCAGTCACATTAACAAATTGGTGTGACATCCTATAACTAACACAATTTCAAATGCTCCTCAAAGCCCCTGCTTCATTCCCCAACCTTGCTTAGCCTCATTCTCCCACCTATTTGCACGAATAATACATCCGAATTTTACATAATGGGCTGGGAATATCTAGGGGAATCTAGCATTCATGCATAAATGGATTAATAACGGTTGTATTTTGTGTAGCACACGAATCTTTCAGACAATTGCCCATAATTTTTTCCTACAGATGATCACTGTTTCGTTCTCATTTTGTTTGTTTTGCAGTCAATATGAGCTCACATCCCAAAGGAATTTTGGTGCTAGAACCTTAATTCTTGTTATGATCGGTTCGTCATCCCTGATGATAGTAAAATCCTGCATATTAAACATTTATATCACATTCCAACTTATGAACTCAAATTTGTGTCAGGAATTAAATGTCTCAGGTATTGAATTTATTATCTCAGTTATACAAATAAAGGTCTCAGTTATACAAATAAAGATCTCAGGTATACAAAATAAAGGTCTCAGGTATACAAATAAAGATCTTAGGTATACAAATAAAAGTTTCAGGTATACAAATAAAGATCTCAGGTATACAAATAAAGGTCTGAAGTATACAAATAAAGATCTAAGATATACAAATAAAGGTCTGAGGTATACAATAAAGATCTCAGGTATACAAATAAAGGTCTCAAGTATACAAATAAATATCTCAGTTATACAAATAAAGATATCAGGTATAACAATAAAGGTCTCAGGTATACAACTAAATGTCTCAGGTTTACAAATAAAGATATTAGTATAGAAGTATAATCTAAAATATAAACATTTTAATATCAGGCAAAAAAAATTCTAATATTAGATGTACAAAAATAACCCTTAGATATACTAATGTATATGTAAGATATACAAAATGCATAAAATTATTTACAGATTTTTGTCAGCATTTGAGTTTTGTTCACACCAATAAAATGGTGTGACTTTTCATACCTAATACCATTTCCGAAACATATAATTATTCAAACTAATGTGCAATTTCTTTCAATCAATTCAATGAAATAGTGTAAGCAGAACATAACATACAGTACATATAGTAGTTGATAAGACGAACGACCAGCACGCAAGTGTACAACTAGCAATTCTTTGATTTTTGCAAGTACTCATACTTTGAACATAACATATCATGTTGCTGGTAGAATTTGTTTTGTTCGCTGAAATCAAGCAGAAGGAGCAATGGGTGCTATGAGCACTCGTGTGGTTCTAAGTCGGGAGCTAACAAGGAGGATGTTGTAAGAGTCTAATATGCTCGATCGAAATTAAAGAGTGTATGACATTGTGCTTTATTTGAAGTTGACATCACGTTTTGGTGCCATATTCATTCATAATGGGTAACCCGAGACATCAACGTTAAAATTTTAATGCATTTGTCGGAATAGTTGTTAAAAGATGGTTCAATGATATGATGTTTCTCCTCCTCGTGAGGCCATCCACCTCTTCACTATTGACTTTTGTGCTATGCTTGTATGGTGTGGTGTGGGTTAGACCTGTGCATTGGGTCGGGTAAGGGTTGTGTTGGGTCATATGCAAAACGGGTTGTTCCGAGCCGAGCTAAAGGAGATGTTAAACGGACCGGGTCAAAGGAGATACATAACGGGCCGAGTCGGGGCTGACCGTCTAAAGAGAGTATAATTTTTAATTTTTATCTATAAAAGGTAATAGTTTACATGTATTATCTCAAATCTTTGATAGTGGAATATCGGTAAATATATGAAAATAATTCATTACCAAATAGTGTTTAAATTCTTGAAAACTATAAGCACATTATTGACCCGACTTGACTTATTAAAAACCTAATAAAACATGACTCTTTTAAGAGACCGACCCATTATTAATTAGACTCTTCTTTTAAATGGGTTGATCAAGGGCCTTAAACAGAGCCTCTCCCATTTGAACATCTCTAGTGTGGGCCTATGCATGGATGGTTGATCATGCACAAACCACATTCACTTTTCTAGTGGTAACCACTATTCCAGGTTTTAAAAACTGTTGATCTATATTTTGTGGCCGGAGAAGCAAGAACCTTTACAGCTCCTATATCGCATGTACACCTTATCTAATCTCATACTTGTGGATGACTCCGGGAAAACATGAAAGAAATTAGTGGTAAGACTAATCAAGGCAATTTTCATATAAAGGATTATTTTTATTCAAAAATACTGCTTCAATTCATACTCAATGCACTCATCTTTACTGTATCTTTGTTATCAAATATCAATAAAGTACCATAAAGTCAGAGTGATATGACACTCAGCCCGACCCTAATAAATTCCATCCTTCCTCCCATACCATCCTATGCAATAAGAACAACTTTTTGTAAGACATTAAAATATAATATCTCTGACTTTTTTTACTTACTATATTTTCATTTTGAAGTCAAATTTTATAATTTTTTATCATAAATTCTGATTATTCTATAACATATAATATATTCAAGTGAGATTTTGTTCGATGTATATTAATATAATTTTTTAAAATATCAAGTTTTTAATTTCTTTTATCTTATAAATTTAGGGAAAATCGTGTTAAATTGTGTCTTGGAGAACATAAAAAGTCAAATGTAGAGATAGAAGGAGCAGTAGATATCACTTAAGTTATAATCCGTTTATTATTTGGATCCTTTTAATTGATTTAATAAAACAAACCAAGAACTAAGTCCAGAAATTTTTACCTACAAGCCTACCAGTTATTGTGGTCATGTAGTTATCACTATCAGTATGTGAAAAACGTTTAAAATGTCCAACCACCATTATTGTAGATTCTTCACCAGTATATCGAAATGCTCGTACTTCTACATAATTCTCCATGGTTCCAGAAACGATACACTACATAATTCTCCATGGTTCCAGAAACGATACACTATATTATTAGTAGATTTAGTACGGAAAATCAATCTTTATAATAGTTTTATCTTTAAATGATACAGAATAATATACAGTTTTGGAGTCCAATTTAAATATGTCCAAGTACATGAAAATGCGAGAATTTTGTCATTATAATTTTATATGGTGTGGAGAAACTTTGAAATTTTTACTTTCTGTTATTAAATTGACATCCATTATTTTATGACTTATATTTTTTATAAAAAAAATTTTGATAAATTTTGACCTTGCATAATAAAGGACGTACTCATAGTTTTTATTGTTGAAAAAAATATAATATTTAAAGCCACAACCAAAGCACCTTCATGAACCTCAAAGACAGATCTATCAAACGAGAACTTCCATCTAAATATTGATCATTTGCGTAAATATAAAATTAGGGCTGGCAAAAATGACCCAAAAATAGCGTGTTAGGGTTGAGATTTTCGACACGAAAACTTAAATGGGTTGACACGAACCCGACCTGAAATTAAATGGGTTAGATTAAGGTTGAAAATTTCAACTCGAAAATGACCCATAATCCGATTTTATTTTTTTAATTGTCTTAATGGGACGAAGAGTATTATTATAAATACGATAATGAATGTTGGAACAGACGTTGTTTAAAAGGTAGAGGCTTTACTATGCAAAATTGCAAATTTTGCAATTCCTCGAAATTTTCATTGTGCCTATGATTGATAATAAAATGTTTGAGTGGGATTATGTTCACATCCATATGCCCATGACTCTCACGATTCAGCCCCGAGGCATCAACTACTCCATCTTATATAATTCCCCAATCAAAACTTAGGGTTTCATAAGCTTGTATCTCACCTTGCTTCAGCGAATACAAGCGGCTAGAACAACTTAGTAGGGTTGGATATGAGCCGAGCTAGCTCAAGAGTTACTCGGGATCGGATCGCCTAAAGCTAGGCTCGAGCTCGGAATTAGGCGATCCCGAGTCGAGCCCGAGCTCGAGCTCAAACAATTCAGGCTCAAGGGCTCGACGAGCCTAAACGATTCGAGCTTAATTAAGGGCGTGCTTGAAACCAATCTTTAAATAGAATCGAGATTAATTACTTGAATAAACATACAACAAATTTGAGCTAAATGACGAGCTTATACCGAGCCAAACTTAGGGTTTCATTCACTTCATCCTCGCACGTCCTGCTCCTAGCACAAATATGGTTGTATATTCACGTGAAATGAAGAGAGAGAAATAGATATGATGAATTAACTATGTTTCCTTATTAGTTTGATTCGCCAATATGATGGCAACAATGTGTTAGCTCTATCTAATCTTTACACTTCTCTCTCCATTTTCACCAATAATTTTTCATTTTGGAAAGAATTTGATAACGATTTGATGAAACTTTCATCAAAATCTTTGAAACCTTCGAGGTTTGATCACATATATGATGGCCAACTCACGTATTCGTAATCTGATTGTCCTCTTTTTTTTTTTTAAACCGATTTTTGTTCGTTTTGAAGGAATTTGGGATAGCATAGGTGCATAGTTGAAGGCTATGCTGCTAGAAGACTGAAATACCCTTGTTGAGCCCATCTTCTGTGCGCCAAATTTGTCATTTGTGTGACTACTTCTTCCTGAGTTGTTACTGATTTGGTTCTTACTATGTCCTGAGTTTTTTTTTGGTATGTTTAATTTTATTAGCCTTGTTAGACTTTAATTATTTTGCTTGAAAACTTTAAGTTTGAAGATCGGGTCATTCTCGGGTCAAAACATCCCAGTTTTTTTTTTTAAAAAAAAATCAAGTCATTTTCGGGTTGACCCGAACATGAAAATATCAGGTTTGGGTTAGAGTTTTGAACCCAAAAACTTAAATGGATCAGGTTTGGGTTTGAAAATGACTAACCCAAAAGTAATCAACCCGAACACGAACCCAACCCGACCTGATCCATTTGCCACCCCTATATAAAATGTTTTGGTTTTACTCTCTCCATTCTTTTTTGTTATTCTCATTTTCCTCATTCGGAAATTTCAAAATGTTATTCTCATTTGAATTTTTTTTTATTTTAATTTAATATTGTGAGTGGGTGAAAAAATTTGGTTGAGATTACTATTCATGTGATAGGTATCTATTTGGTTGATTTTTTATTGTTTAATGTCATAAACTTTAAAAATTCCTTTACTTATTTAATATTCAACCCACTTGCATAATTATTTAATAGAATATATTCTTATTTTTAGATTAATTTAAATTATTTTATAAAATCTTGTTGATATTTAATATTGTTTTGATTTTTTCCCTAATTTCAAATGGGAAGGAAAAAAAAGAAAGAAAAGAAGGTAGTATTACATGCACCCACCTTTTACATCAACTAATTATATGTTGGACTGTGGATCCGAGGGTGCACTACATATTTACAATTTTACATATAGTAGGATGTGATGATATGAATATATGACTGAACAATTATGTTTCCAGTAATTATATCGATTAGTTGTATGCTTATCCTTAATCTATGTTCAAACATATTACGATTCATAGCAATTTGCAGAGGTTATACGATGTGCTCCGTAAGTGGGAACGTTCTAAAATACTCTAGACTTAAGTAGTAAAAATGGATGTACGATCACAACAAGGACGTATGAAATATATGGTGAGCCAAATAAGCTGAACCTCAAAAATTGGTTACCAATTAAGTGGTTACGAGTTATAAAACGCGGCACTTGAATCCCTTTAGAAAAAAAGTACGGCATATTAGCCCTAAAACAACATTCAATTCACATATTATTTATTTCCAATCATATAAATTATAGTGGTACAAATTAAAAGAATGGGTAATAGCTGTCCGACTACATCAATCAACTAAAAGCTAAACCGTCTTATTTTTAGCTAAGAAAATGACAAGAATTATTTGTGCCACTCAGCTTAGTGTCAACAATGTCAGGGATATTTCATCGTCTTTGTCAGCTTACTAAAAGATAATCGCACCCTCTTATAGTATAATAGTAATGCAAACGAACAAACTAAAAGACGTCCTAGAATTGACAAGCTTAGTGGTACTAATGCTTTTTAATTCATCATTTAAATACATACAGTTACGTTGATAGTAATTAATTAGCTGTTATCATCATAAACTTCCTTAAATATTTCAAGGCAGCTGGGCCTGGAAGGCTGCCAGGAATTCGTACCAACCCATTTGGGAGTTTTTTTGCTACTCCGGGAGACAAGATCTGACATGCTTCACTTAACTTCTGGGTTGCCCAAGCCATCGCACACGTATGTATATATATATATAACGTATTATTTTTTATCTCGTAAATTAAGAGATAAAATTATTTTAAAAGTCGTAAAAAGTCAAAGTATTAGACGTGTGTATACGTGTATTCGTGATGGGTTACTTTTTGGATTCTAAGCTAGTGCGTTTGTTTTTGTATTTGGGAAGGAACGCCCTTCAAACTAGCTTATATAAACTTATATAAAATCAAAACTAATATATCTAAGTTATTTATACTAAAAGTAATTTCTTTAGTTAAAATGAAGAGTGAACATATCCTAAAAGAAAGCATGTACTGTACCTAACGGCTAACCTAAGTTTAACCAATTTAACTAATAACTCTGAATGAATTAGGCTCCCTAGTTATGGGATCCTAACAGAAAAACATCATATCTTGCACCACCTTCCAACATTATGTGTTTTAATAAATGCATGAACTAATTAATTAAGAAATTACTTAACTTGTTAAAACTCATTCTTCGTTAGTCAAGCAAAAAAAGAGCTGAATTTGGTGTATTGTTCGTTAAAAATGTCATCATCAATACAGCCTAAACACACCTGCGTTTAGATTTAGGCAAAGTTGACGAAAAGATGAAAAATTAAGAGGTTATGAACAAAATGGATGCAGGTAATCAAATCCAACAAAAACACGTTTTTACATATATGTTTGCTTCATTTAAGCATGCACAAGGTAATAAAATTTCTGCCTTTTCCTCCTATTTTCTCGTGAAAAACTATCTATTTTCCAGTAAGAGTATAATTATACGTCATCCAAATAGCGGTCCATTTAATATATCTCCACAATTTTCTCCTATATATACCATAGTTTGCTCACTCTTTAAATTCATTCGTGAGCACGCTATATTATTCTTTCAAGGAAACTCGTCCCTTGTTTCTTTTATTAATTGATTTTCACTACTTCGTCACTGACTTCTCACATAGTTACATATCCTCTTTCTTCAATTCCTTTGCCTCAATAAACTTAGCTTGCATACCTACATTCATATCTTTGTTTATTTTGCATAGCTTCTAAGAACAAGAACAACGTAACAATGTCTTGCTTGAACTTTTTCCAAAAGGTACATGAACTTCTTAATTTCTTGATTTTTTTTTAATCCATGATTACGATTAATGTTACGTCGTTTGATTCAAACATGCATGTTTTCATGCTAATTTTGAAGTTCGAGCATGCATGCATGATGCATGCTTTTCAATCAAGTTTACTGTATGATAATTTAAAATGTGATGTTTTGGTTTGTGTATGCTTTCTGTCGTTCTTGTTATTATCCCTGAACTTGCAACCATACTCTAAAAAAATCATTTAGAACTCAAACATGTTATTTATTTATTTATTTATTTATAAATGTAGTACTAGAATAAACAGTAACAATTTTTTTTTTCTTTAAAACAATACATAATGAAGTTGGTGTTAGAGTAGTCTTCATACTTAGTGTGTAATTTTGTGTTAGGAATTTTTTTTTCCCTTATTGATATATAGAGTATAGAAGATGGTGTAGACGTATAGTTTATATAGTTTAAGACCACATGCTATACTTGAATAATTTGGAGGAAAATATAGAGGTATTGGGTGCTTCGTACTAGTCTTTATATTAAAAGGACTTGAGGCGCATGCATATGATTAGTTAAGATAATAACAATTAAATAATTATATTTCAGATAATTACTTAATTAGTTGGTTAATTAATCGCATTTTCGTCTGGATAGTGGTTCCTTTTTTTTTTGACATAATAATGGTTCCTTTTGGTTGTCAAGTTTGTGGTATTGTGAAAATGATTAAGGTTTCCATGTTATTCAAAACTTCTTTTTTAGAGAAAATCGTGAGAGTAAATTAACCGAAAATCCATAGCAATCGTAATAGAGTACTAAAGTGAGGTCACATTCCCAACTCTTCATTCTCATAATGTTATTTATAAGTTAAAACAGTAAGTAGCGTGGCGTATCGTTTCATTTGGATTTTGACAATGGAAGTTTTAGGTTGACAACGTCCATGCTCTTTGGGTGATGCTGGTGCATTCGCCTGAGGGTACGTCAACAAATCGAGTACTCAAGGAGTCCAAGGGCCATTCAATATATCAACTAGTCCACATCAATATAGCTGGTTAAACTATTTTTTAAATTGTACTTCATGATGAGCAAATTATGTACATATAATAGAGTTAATTACAGACTTACAGTAGACCAATGCTCTGTAGCTGACGCAAAATCTATTAATATGTAAAACGTTACTTCTCAAAAAATGTAATTCTTGTGAATTTATGTACAATATGAAAACATAGCTAGGAGAAGTAGGAGGCAATCTATACTATGAGTAGTTAAGAGAATCCAAGTCTAAAGCTAGCGCATCCAGTGTCAATTAAAGTGGCCAAAATGGCTTTTTTAAGTGTATTTTAGTAGGTTACAAATTTATTGGTCGGACTAAATTGCAAGAATCATAACATATTCTTACCAAAAAAAAAAAAACATCATTCTATGATTTGGCGTAGCAAACTAGTTTTAGAATTATCCTATCTCAAAATCAGAATTTACAAAGCGTAAGAAAGATCTGGCCTAAATTTTAATTTTTGTGAAGGAGAGTATTCCCTAAATTAAATTACTGTCCTCTTTGTTGGAAAATAGAAGTCCAAACCAATGACTACTCACGTATATCCCGTTTAATTGTAACTTTAAAAATACGTTACTTCCAAGTGCCAACCAATTTAGTGAAACGTTCGGTGTAGCTCAAATTGTCGCCCCAAGATCACTTCGTGTAGATAATTTTTAAAAGTCATATGATATGATATGATATGGCATGTGATGATATGATATGGAGTACTATGTAACTTATATGGAGTATACAAGTCAATTGGTACAAGTAAAGGTATTAAGAGTTTTAAAAAACGCCACGTGTCTGTCTCGTAATAGCAATCATATTTTAATATTTAGAGGAAAAAAAATACATGGATATTATTTATTTTGATAGGTCCGATTTTCTTTAATTTACTGGCTTGGTGTTCTGGTGAAAAACAGAAAAATGTATTCCCTAATTCCACAAAGAAACAGAGATAGTAAATTAATACGACTACATTTTAATTAATAGACGTTATATTTCCATTTTAATTACAACGTATACGTTCTTATCATTATAATGTAAGTGATTGCTGAATATACATGCAACTGTTTTTTTTTTTTTTTTGTTTTTATGATGATTCACAGGAAAAGATACGGGATGAAAGTGAAGTAGTAGAGCACACTCTAGATGGAACTGTAGATCGACATGGAAATCCCGCAATACGTAGTAAAACTGGAAGATGGGGTCCTGCTATTCTCATCCTAGGTAAATTTCTATGTTTTTCAATCTCTTTCTCTTAAAAGATTTCTATGTTTTTCAATCACTTTCTCTAATTCGATATTCATATATATTATCAGTCATTAATTAATATGTTTAGTAAAGTTAATTTAATTTGATGGTACGTGACAATTATTACAGTGAATCAAGGTCTGGCTACATTGGCCTTTTTCGGCGTAGGAGTAAACCTGGTATTGTTTTTGACAAGAGTGGTAGGACAAAGCAATGCCGATGCTGCAAATAATGTTAGTAAATGGACTGGAACTGTATATCTATTTTCCCTAGTGGGTGCCTTCCTTAGCGATTCTTATTGGGGTCGTTACAGAACTTGTGCCATTTTTCAAGCGATTTTTGTCCTCGTAAGTTTCCAAGTATACCACATCATCCGTGACTATAACATGTAACATATAGGGACTATAGCTTATGCTTTCAAATTTCATGTTGCAGGGGTTGGCATTATTGTCACTATCATCATATTTGTTCTTGCTTAAGCCTAAAGGGTGTGGAGACGAGCTAACTCAATGCGCCTCACACTCCGGCTTCCATGTTGCTCTCTTCTACATCTCATTATACATGGTAGCCCTCGGCAATGGAGGATACCAACCAAATATCGCCACGTTTGGGGCCGATCAATTTGATGTAGAGCATCCTAAGGAAAGCAGCTCCAAAATCTCCTTCTTTAGTTATTTCTACTTGGCCTTTAACTTGGGATCTCTATTCTCCAACACTATATTGGCCTTCTATGAAGATGAAGGGAAGTGGGCAATAGGATTTTGGGCATCAGCTATTACTGCCCTAATGGCTTTAGCAATGTTTCTTGGCGGTACGCCTCACTACAGACACTTCCAATCTCAAGGAAATCCAGTTTCGAGGCTTTGCAAAGTGTTTGTTGGTGCCATAAGGAAATGGAAGATTCATGTGCCCACAGAAGAGGACGGTTTGTATGAGTTGGACGCAAAGGCTTACTCTAAAAATGGAAGAAAGAAGATACCGCACACCAAAGGATTAGCGTAAGTTTTTGGCCTCCTGTTTACCCAACACCTAACAACGTAACGTCAATAATTGGACTTCACTAGCTAAGCTAAGAATTTGACACACACATGCAGTCTCATGATCAATTAGAACTTGCTTGGTATTTTAATTTATTGTCATTCCACAGGATGTTGGATAAAGCTGCTGTTATCACCTCATCATTAGATTGTGCTACTCCTAATCGAAAGTACGACGAAAGGAGCTTGTGCACCGTAACACAAGTTGAAGAAGTGAAGTGCATACTAAGGTTACTCCCAATATGGACTTGCACTATTATGTACTCTGTAGTCTTCACTCAAATGGCTTCCCTCTTCGTTGAACAAGGTGCCGCGATGAAAGCAACCATCCGCGGCTTCCATATTCCACCCGCCAGCATGTCTGTTTTCGACATCCTAAGTGTGGCGTCCTTCATCTTCATCTATCGTCGTATTATGAATCCTTTAGTCATCCATCTAAGGAAGAGAGGTCTGACCGAGCTTCAAAGAATGGGGATTGGCCTCATCTTAGCCATCCTCGCCATGTTAGCAGCTGGAATTGTAGAGGTGTACAGGTTAAAATATGCGACAAAGGACTGTAAGGATTGCGAAGAGGCTAGCACCCTAAGCATATTTTGGCAAATACCTCAATTCATGCTCATTGGAGCATCGGAGGTATTTATGTATGTTGGACAGTTAGAATTCTTCAACGGGCAAGCACCGGAAGGATTGAAGAGCTTTGGGAGTGCACTGTGCATGCTGTCGATGTCGTTTGGGAACTACATGAGTAGCGTCGCCGTGACCATACTAATGAAGATAACAACTGGGGGAAACAACCCTGGATGGATTCCGGAAGAGCTTAACAAGGGTCATTTGGAGAGGTTTTACTTCCTGTTGGCCGTTCTAACTACAATAGATTTAGTGGTATTCTCTTACTATGCAAGTTCTTACCAATATGTTCAATCCGAAGAACCAAAAGGAGTAAGCGATGATGATGAAAAGGTCAAAATCCAAGTCTAGACGCAGAAAATTTGATAGTATCAGGACTTCCCAAAGAAGATAGTGGCTTATTGATTCACATTTAGCTAACTAACGGAAACCGGCAATTAATTCTGACTAAAGCAACAATAGGCCGCTTTAGTGACGGAATTGAAGTAACGCAATTTCTTAACATATTAACAATATCTCATAGTTAAATTATTAAGTTGGGTTTGTAAATTTAGAAATTATGAAATTTGATACGTCCTCATGATCAAGGTAAGCAATACTATTACCGCAATAGAAGGCTGATTGCCTATTGATATTGTTCTGAGATTTTGTATAAAGGCCTACACTACTGCACTACATTGTCATTGAATTTCCCAAATTTCTATTTCATTTGATACTTTAATATTGTAGCAACTTTAAGTTGAGGCTTTCATTACAATAATAAAAAATAATAATAAAAAAATGTTTAGGCTGAGGTAGGTTGTATTTTGTGTTAAGGCATCGTTTGGTATCTGCTGCCTAAATCTTGTAAAATCAACCAACGACTTTAATCAATTGCCATTCAATGTTCTTGCTTGTTTCGCATCTTTACAGGGAGTACATTATAAAAATTCAAGTGTTTTGAGGCATTGCTTACATGGTGCCCCGCGTTGCATATGTTCTTCTATAAAATTTTCTCCCTAGCAAGTTATAGCTGACACCCCATGGGAACTAAGCACATGGGATGGTTCCCATGCAACTTCCCAAGAATTATATTATCTAATTGGGTATAGTTTCTTCAAAAGACCTCATACGTAAAAATCTCTATGAAAAAAGTAGTATAAACAACGTTTAAATGTATAATTTAACATAATACGGAGTATATTAATATGTGTAAAATGGATTAATTAAGTTGACCCAAATGACTCAACTTTTTTTAATTCTAGTTACATAAGTTGCCAACTTACCCTTGAAATAATCTAGGGAATTAATTACTCTATCGTTAATCGTCTTCATCAGACCTCACACCTCAGAGGCCACTCTAATCATCAACTCCAAAAATGTCTGTCAGAAGAAAAAAAGAACATCTTTAGGTGTTGAATTATAGCTGCAGGCGGCCGCCGCACTAAAAAAGAAGCCACATAATGTGGACGTGGAATACAGCTTCCATGAGCTGCTCATTGAATTGGAAAATCTCACCTTCGTGTTGTGGGAGGACAACAATAGCAACTCCTCACTTTGATCCAATGGCATCCTTTGAGTTTAATTGCATCATAAAGATTATTCGTCTTCTTTGTTTAACCTAATTCTGTGGGAGTAAGCTGCTGTGTAAAAGGCCAGAGGTTTATGTTGAAGAGGATAGAACAAGAACGGAACTTTTAGGAGGGAATTCTGCACACCAAGCTAGGTTAGTAAATGTGCAATTAGAGTTTTAAAAAGTCAACAGAAAAGTGAGCCACTCAAGTCAAGTGAGCTCATTTAAAATGATAATTTGTGCATACTTATCTGTTCAATTGTGCTTAATTGTAAAGTTACCTTTTATAAATGTATATAATTCTTTCTTTTATAGAGACTTCTGCGTTCTAGTTATACTACCGGGCCTTCATGTTCAACTTTTCAAAATATTTTACTAGAATTAAGTTTGAATTATAAAAGGTCTTGTCCGATCAATCTATATTATTCGTGATAACTGATAATTATGCTATGTATTCATTATGGATAATTGTTTTGTTTATGGAGTATTATTTCTAGTAAAATGTGAGCATGATGTATGAATAGATAATGCTTTTGCGAGCATCATGGATACTTATCTCTTCTACTCACCCTTTATGTAGGCACTAATGACTTAGAAGATTTATAAACCATACAAAATCAAAAGTTTGATGTCAATAATTACCGTTTATTCGTTTCACCAAATATAAATGCTAAAGCCACCTAGAATTAATCATTGTATGGTTTAGTAACTTCTCATGTAACTTATGATGCCAGAGTAACATATTGATAATTCTATACACTTTTCATAACTTGATCCTATAATCTTAAGAATTTGGTCAATTTAAACAATTGTAAACCCGATAAAGACCTCCTTACCATGCTTGCTACATGTCTTACGACTTTATATTAAGTCTTAGGAGTGATTGAAACTATCTAATTTAAATATAACATTAAATTCGATTGATTTTTAAAACTATTACAATTAATTTAAACTTATTTTTTCTTATCGAATATGAAATAAGCAATAAGATTATAAAACGAGATGAATTTAAACAGAATCCTATTTGATATCTATTTAATAATCAACTCAATATTAATTAACGAGTAGTGTTTGGGCAAACTATATCGATCATGAAAAGTAAAAAAGCTCACTTCATGGTAAGAAAAATAGCTTAGAGGAGAACTCATAATAAGAAATATTCCCTGCATTTATCAAAGGATTTAGGTATCCACTTTCCAGGAATTACGCGGCACTTTAAGAGCTTTTTGGGAGTAAGTCATCATCATCTGAAAGACTGAAGACTGAAACAGCTTAGGCCTTGATATTTTAATTTATTAGCTGTTCGTCAGCACCAAGTTACTAAGAGCCAAGTTAACAACAAGACAAAGCTAGGCTTGACTAAAGGAGCTGTACTTGCAACCTTTTTCTAACTTTTGATAATGTGAGTGATATTTCATGCTGGCTATCAACCTCCTTTCATACTCCGTACACTAAATTAAATAGCCTACCTATTGCTAGGTGGTATACTTCGTATTAACTATTCTTTAAAGTTAAAAGTGTTTCATCTCTACAATATTTTACCATCATCATGCATGGGACACTCTTTTCATACGTAGATTTTGTTGTTAAAATTTTCTGGTGAACGTTGATCGCCATTTTGTTTAAACTAATGAGTATTCATAATAGAAATTATCTTTTAATTCATCTATTCAACTCTATTATTTAAAAATTTATGAATTAGTGAACTACTTTATATTCCATATACTAATTTCAGAATTGTTATAAAATTATCGCTTTTTATGTTGTAAGGCTTTCCTATAAATTAAAGTCTCTCACATAAAGTTTAGAATAATCAAGAATTTCTAGTAAAATATACTACATAGTTTCAAACCTTAAAATTTAGAAAATTAAAATATATAAATCTAATTATTAATTTTTTTCAAAATAAGATGAAATTAAAAGTTACTTATTTGGATTTTTTTTTTGACATGGGACTTATTTGGAATTGAAGTACTAATATAGACCGAAAACTTCGCTATGTACTATTTATACCTAAAAACTATCCTACAAAATATGGGACTTTTTTTAAAAAAAAAAAAAAAAAAAAAAAGTCAGATAATGTAAAATGATACGGAGTAATAGGATAAGAAACTTATTCCACTGCCCAGTGTCCACTGGTGTTATCCGAAGTGGTGATAAAAAAAAAAAGGGAAGACGTAGTAGAATAGACAACTTATAGAGAACGAAGTACCTCCCAATCCCAAATCCTGCAAGTGTGCAAGTAGGCATGTAGCTTGCTGTTAGTATCAGATACTTGATTCATTCCTACTTCCCTACTTCCCTACTTCCTAATAAAGCCCTAAATGTTGTACGACTAATATGGAGGGGAAGTCTGTCTTACCAACCCATTTGGGTATTTCATTTGCTACTTGGGGAGACATATGGCCGATTTGGGAGTGGGACCCGCTTCCTCTTACTTTCTTTTAATCTCACAACTGTTATTAATAATTATCCGGTGAGTTTTATTCATGGATGCATACTTTATTTTCTACGATCTGCTTTTACTGCTTTTGTCTTTTGCGTATTGCGTATATACCATTTGTATATTGGGTGGTTTAGAATGATGACATTGTTTGATTTGTGTATCCGTATTTGTTAGAATTGACCAAAGATTATTCCATGTTATATACGAAAACTAGAGTACATCTTTATTTGTTGGAGTGATTATTATAGGATCGAATGAATATAAAGGGAGTATATGCATGAGTTTCACCATTAACTTATACGGAGTAAATTAATATTTTGAACCGTGAATAATAAAGAGTTTGGTGAAATTATGGTGGATTCTTGATTTTGGGACATGGATTTCATTTGTAGAGAAGGGAGTCTAAAGTTCTGGGAAGGCAGTCAACTTGAATTTGGCCTTTGGGAGTGTCCACAGCCGCTGATACTTAATTTGATGCTAATTTATTTCCATTCCCAAACGCCTATATAAATCTATGTAATAGAGGCAAATAGCTGGATCATACAGTTTAGTTGGTTTGATTTAGATCGTATTAATATTGGGGTTTGAATGTTAATTTAACTTTTTAAGATATATTTGAAAGTATAATTACCCTGTCTGTCTAGATACATGCTAATTTAAGCAGTTCATGCAAGGAAAGTGTGCTAAATTTGACGAACAGCTCATTAAGCATGTCAATATCAAAACAGCCCAAGCACATCAATTTAAATGTCGTCAAAGTAGACCAAAAGATGAACAGCGTACGATTAAGTCGTTACAAACAAAACAAAAAAAGGCAGATAATCAAATCCAACAAAACCACGTTCAAAATGAGTGCTTCTTTTAAGCATTCGTCACAACTAACTCTCAGCTACGCAGTATATTTCTCCCATTTTATCGTGAAATATTTTTTTACACTTGAAGTCCACGTCATCCAACTAGCGGGGCTTTTAGATTAATTAATTAAGTAAGCAACCCTCTCTATATTAGTCTATATATACGATAGTGTTACTCGCTCTTTCAAGTGCACTCTCCCGACTCAAATATCATACTCATCTTCATTCAATTACATATCTTTTGTTTTGTTTTAAAAGCACCACTTAACCTAAATTCTTTTGCTTCAATTCTTAGAGTACATCAACGAGATATATATAGCAATGGCTTGCTTCAATATTTTCCAAAAGGTACATATATGCTCATTTCTTTCTTTTCCAAGTTTTTGATCTGATGATCATCATTTGAATTTGAAGCATGCATGTTCTTCAATTTGCATGGATTCATCCTAACTTTAATTATATTCCCTACAAATGTCTATGAGATCTTTCAAGTCCACTTGTATCTGAGTTATCATTTCTTTTATTGAATTTTGTTTGAGGATAAATCGGAATTATTAAATAAAAAAAAACAAGTTGATTATACCATTTTACCCTTTTACTTTGAACTTGAATCAAATAATGGGGTACTGGAATCCCATCTGTGCGGAGGGTGTATCATAACTACTCCATCATCCTGGGTTGGCAGCATCTGTTTCTTTTGGTAATTGGGTTGCCAGCATCTATTGCACTATAGATCGTCAATTGTGCACCCGTGTTAGGTTATGTCACACGTCGTCAACAAATAGAGCTACTGCTCGTTTCTTGTTGTCCCAACTGTCCGACTATCTAACCAATTACTCCGTTTATGTATTTATTTAGGTTGTACTTCGTGAATCGTGTGTGATATGTCATATGTATAACTAATACTGCACTTCTTAGCTTGTACTCGTGTACGTTGGTGTGAATTCAAGGACGAAGTACTACCGAATGAAGTATGCATATGTGTAGCAATTGTACTGTTGTTGGATTCATATAAGGAAAAAAAAATATATGTATATTGAGTACTCCTTTTGTTTTTTAGATTGTTTCAAGTATAAAAAATAAATTTTTTAATATATAATAAAAAAATTTAAAAATACAACCAAAAATGAATTTTTTTTAAAGGAATGACACAAAGGAACAATCCAAAACAGAAAATGGGTGATTTTTGAGGGACCGAAGAAGGCTAAACTCTTAATTGGTGGCTTATCTCTACGGAGTTTTTGGTGAAAAGACCAAAAATGGTACATAAGTAACTAGTATACTCAAATTAATCGTAAATGTCAAACATTTTATTCAATGAAGTCTACGATAAATGAGTTAACCTAATATGTGCCTCAAAATTATCAACAAACTATGTTCCACTAGTGCTACTCCACCCTTTTATCCAATGTTCGAAACAACCCAATATTTTACGAACTATTTTACATAGCATCCTAATCCATTTAAAATAATTGTTATATATCTAGACCTTTTCATCTCAATCCAATTTCTATCACTTTAAATGTTAGCTGAATACTAATCGTAACAGAAATAACTCATTTTGTACCTTCTCTACCAGGAAAAAATTAGAGACGAAAGTGAAGTAATAGAATATACTCTTGATGGCACAGTTGATCGATACGGTAAACCAGCAATACGTGCTAAAACTGGACGATGGGGCCTTGGTATTCTAATCTTAGGTATCATTTCATTAGACTTCAATTCTGTTTTGACGTTGATTCCACTCTGCGTTATTTAGGCAACGTAAACATAGAATGAAGCTTTTATTAACACGTCTCTTGAATATGCACTTGATTACAATTGCAGTGAATCAAGGGCTGGCTACATTAGCATTTTTCGGCGTAGGAGTGAACCTCGTCTTGTTTTTGACAAGAGTGGTAGGACAAAGTAATGCTGATGCTGCAAATAATGTTAGCAAATGGACTGGAACTGTTTATCTCTTTTCCTTAGCTGGTGCCTTCCTCAGTGATTCTTACTGGGGTCGTTACAGAACTTGCGCCATTTTCCAAGCAGTATTTGTACTTGTAAGTTTCTATCTTTATACTATATCTTTTGTATTATTGTGACATGTAGAGATTTTGGGATTTTCCCACGCCCTTTGTGATTTCTTACATTGTTTACTATCGCTTATGCATTAAGTTTAATGTTGCAGGGGTTGGCATTATTGTCACTATCTTCATACTTATTCCTACTTAAGCCTAGAGGTTGTGGAGATGAGTTAACTCCATGCACCTCTCACTCTGGCTTCCATGTAGCACTCTTCTACATCGCATTATACATGGTGGCTCTTGGCAATGGAGGATACCAACCAAACATCGCGACATTTGGGGCTGATCAATTTGATGGAGAACATCCTAAGGAAAGCAGTTCCAAAATCTCCTTCTTTAGTTACTTCTATTTGGCCTTCAACTTAGGGTCTCTCTTTTCTAACACCATACTAGCCTACTATGAAAATGCTGGGAAGTGGGCAATCGGATTTTTGGCTTCTGCTACTACTGCTCTTGTGGCTTTGGCTCTTTTTATTGGTGGTACTCCCAATTACAGACACTACAAATCACCAGGAAATCCAATATCGAGGTTCTGCAAAGTCTTTGTTGCTGCTATAAGCAAATGGAAGGCTCATGTGCCTCCAGTAGGTGAAGGTCTTTATGAATTGGATGTAAAGACATACTCTAAAACGGGAAGGAAAAAGATATCGCATACTGAAGGATTGACGTAAGTTTTTTTTGCCCTCCTTTCAACACTTAAAGAACATCAATAACTAGACATATATATTTAACAAGCTAGCTAGCTAGTAAGTTGAGTGTTCCTCAATTCAACATAATTTCAGAATATGCTTATCAAGTCGCAAATTTGACGTTTTTTTACTCGATGTATATTGACAGGATCTTGGATAAAGCTGCAGTTTTAACCTCATCCTCGGAACGTGTTTCCTCCAACGAGCATCAGAAATATGATGAAAGGAACTTGTGTACAGTAACACAAGTTGAAGAAGTAAAGTGCATATTGAGGCTCCTACCAATTTGGGCTTGCACTGTTATGTACTCTGTTGTGTTCACTCAAATGGCATCTCTGTTTGTGGAGCAAGGTGCCGCAATGAAAGCGACCATTGGAAACTTCAATATTCCACCAGCCAGCATGTCTGTTTTCGACATCCTTAGTGTAGCGTCCTTCATCTTCATCTACCGCCGTGTTTTGAACCCTCTTATCATCCGACTAAGGAAGAGAGGTCTTACCGAGCTTCAGAGGATGGGGATTGGCCTCATCTTCGCCATTCTTGCCATGATAACAGCCGGAACTGTAGAGGTTTACAGATTGAAATATGCAACAAAGGATTGCAAGGATTGCAAAGAGGCTAGCACTCTTAGTATCTTCTGGCAAATACCTCAATTCATGCTCATTGGAGCATCCGAGGTGTTCATGTATGTTGGCCAATTAGAATTCTTCAACGATCAAGCACCCGAAGGATTAAAGAGCTTCGGTAGTGCACTTTGCATGTTGTCCATGTCATTTGGGAACTACATGAGCAGCATAATAGTAACTATAATTATGAAGATAACTACACAAGGCGGTATGCCTGGGTGGATCCCAGAAGATCTAAACCAGGGTCACTTAGAGAGGTTTTACTTCTTATTGGCAGCTCTGACCACAGTAGATCTTATGGTGTACTCGTACTATGCAAGTTCTTACAAACATGCTCAATCTGAAGAACCAAAAGTGGGGAATGAATGTGAGGAGAACGTCCAAATCGATGTCTAGAGGAACTCAGGATTCATGCAAGGGAAGAGACTTTCTTCTGTTGTATACTAAAAATGCAGAGTTGTATTGGGACTATCATCAAGATGAAGGAAAGTAGCGGAAAGGCATTGCCAACTGAAAATGCTGAGTTGCTTTCCTGATCGATGACTTGTTCACGAAATTTCTAACATAAATAAAGCTGATTTCCATAATTCCTTTATGTAGCTAATGCAGACTGAATTGTTGTTTGTTGAACTTTGCGTTTTGCATTGCTACGCAAGCTTTAGTGCTATGCCTATTAGCCTATATCATGTTACTTCTGGTTAAAATTGAAATCAGTTGCCAATGTGATAATTCAAAGATCATAACGCACGACAAGATCTACTTCGCAATATGCTAAAATATTGTCTATCTAGAAATACTCCACAACATACACAAAAATTGCTTTATAATATAACAAACAAATTTTCATAAAAGAATTATCCCATTCTGATCAAGTAAATAAAAATGCAAATAATACATTCTACTTTTGACATGAACGTGATACATCTATAGCCCACTACTTTATAAGGCTTCGGAATCCATGGCCTTGGGATCCCTAAGAAAATTACCCACTTCTCCTAAAGGGTGAGCGGGGAGACAGAGGAAGCCCAGAGTTTCCATAATAAATACAAGTCTAGCAATATGCCATCTGAAAGCTAGGCTATTCAAGGTGTGAGAGACAGTATCTAGTAGTCTACAATCTCTACATCATTACAAAACTCATTGGACAAGCTAAACAACAATCTCGAACTAGGCTCTCACAGTTCCTACGAGGGGTGGGCAGCAAGTGAGAAGAAAAATGAAGACATACAGCATTATCTCTGGCAATGGAGATCGATACACCAGTCAACAGAAGGCAATCAAACAACCCACTCAATGAACACCCCATTAATTACCTGATGCCAAAAATTTAAAACAGGCCATACCGATCTTTGCTATTATGGACTTCCGAGTAATTTCTTTGAAAAGGAATGCAGTATATATGTTCATGAAATACTCGACATCCCAATAATGAGTCACTTTGCTAGCAATCCATTCCAACAGAGTCTCACAGGGTCTAACATAAAATTTCTGATACTTTATCCTGTGCATCAGCAGGAATTTCTCCCTGGGACTTGGATCTTAGGAAATTTAGAGTACCTGCCAAATAAATTTCAAAGTCAAATACCACTGAGCATCTTTAAATTAGTACTACTAGGCAATATCAAACTTATATTTTGGTCACACTTACTCCTCTGGAGTAAAGAAGCTCTCATGCTCTGATAAATGCCAGCAAAGTCTGCAAAAGAGACACAAACGTCATTACCATGTGATCAAGACACTAAAACCTACTCCATCCATAATATATAATCATCTCAAATTCTATTTTTGGATGTCTGGAAAAAGTTGTGAGATTAACCTTAAGATATCCATGTGCATTGATTGAATAAGGGAGAGAGGGTGGGAGGAAAACTACTAACATAAATGATAATGTAAAATCCAAAACTATAACGCATCAAGAATGTGACAACTATTTCCAAATGAAGGTATAACTATACATGCAATAATCCAAGGTAATGGCATGTTTAAGAGCTCAAAGTAAATCCGCACGCGGTCCAATCTCAGTTGCACAGCTTCACAATCAATTGAGGGTACAGCTACTAGTGCCAGCACCAGAAACTTCGGGGTAAAATGGCTTCCTAGGAACACAAGTAAAGCAAAGTTTTACAGAGTTCTTTTGGCACATAATTAAAATTTAGAAAAGAAAAATAAAATTGAACTTCTGTAAAAATTTATAAAATATAACAGGATATGATCATGTCTCATCAGGGCCAAAAGCTAGATATTGCTAAAGCTAAGAAGAAAACACAGAATAAAATGTACTGTTATGTCAAAATCATTAATCTGGTAAAAGAGAATATTCACAAAAAACCACACCTTTTTTAAACTGAAAGATAAAATCCAGAAAGGTCATCACGTCAAGTAATATGATCATAAAATCCAGAAAGGTCAACACGTCAAGTAATATGATCACTGGAACACAAAAAGAAATAATTTAACACCACATTGTTCATGCACATTAACTTCAGTTGGACCCACCAGTTCCCGGACTCCAAATAGATCAATTGACTTCATATCGACCAAAGCCTGGAACAATTCACTAATTATACACACAAACAAAGAAATGGATTGGCAGGTTCATGCACATTCAAAGAGAATTAAGCCAACAGGAAAAGCTGCACTCACCTTGATTGAAGAGTTTGCTGCAATGCCTGCAACACCACATATTCCCCCAAAAATGTAATTCTGTTTTATCCCAGGGACAAAAGGAGCTATTGCTTCATCTCCTGTTATCTGCTAGTGTATCCAACAGAATCAGCACAATTAGGTCAAGTCTACAGAATGTCACAGTCTAAGCATTTTTACTTTTTTTTGCCATCTCTGTTCCCCAGATTGAAGAGTTTACTTATTTTCACTGTCTGAGCAATTTTTTCCAGGAAGATCCACACGTAATGTAATGCTGGGGGCTAACTAAATGATGGCTCAACCTTAATCACATCACCACATGACAATATTTCCATCCACCACTTTGATAAAATCATTTTTAAACGTTCTTGATAAGACAAATCAAATTCTCATAATACATAAAATGAAAAGGCCAGTATGTCATGTGATTGCATATTTCAGACTCCTCGTTACTCTAGAAGGAAAAAAAAAAAAAACTCATTCACAAGAAATATGGCAAGCATAAGGAAACAATGCATCTAGGCCAGTAAATTGTCACTGACACAAAGTCAATCAAATTTATTAGTCCAGAGATTAGTGACAGATACAAGAGAATCATTAATCCACCACCTCAATGGCTCTCCTGGAATCCAGAATACTTAGCATACAAAATTATAAAGCAACTTTTCTATACTTGAGTTAATATCACATCAATTTAACAGCAAGACTAGACAGAAACATACCTGTGCAGTGAGAGAGATGATATAATCATCAGGTTCTTCTGCATCTAAGTCATCCGGATATTCTCTTTTAGTCATCTCCTGTTCACAGTACATATTTGTCAACAAGGCCTACTACATAGAGTATATGTACCATTCAAGAGCTTATAAATTAAATTTCAGATTGGTGAAAATATCCAATCCTGAAGTTAAAGTATCTACATGCCTGCATATAGAAGACTGTTTATAACTAAATCTCTTGACGCAAGACTTTGAGGCAATCATTAGCCAATTTTTGGTAATCATCAGCGAACGATACCATCCTTAGAAGGGGAGCTACTGACTCCACTAAGGTGGGGTGTACCCTGGTTCCTCTCTACTTGATTACATGCAATGAAGAATGTTTTTCCAAGTCTGCACAACAAATGATATTTCATTGAAACTTATACCAAGGATATATGGGAACCACCAGATGAAAATGATCACCATAATCAATTCTAATTAGGATCATCTTGAATAATTAATGACCATAATAAACAAGACAAACAATCATAGATGGGAATTTTTTAGAAGCATCACTAATGACAACAGTTTAAGAGCTCGTTGCATTCCAAAGAAAATCATTACAATACAAATTTTTCCACAGATATGTCTCGCCCAGAAAAATCCTCTTAATCATGTGTTATGCAAATCGAATTTTGTTACTTCAAATTTGCTAAGAAGATATGAAGTCCTCCTCATTTGTTCAAATTTCACTAATCTAATCTCTACTATCATCAAACTTGATATTCCTAAGAGAACCTAAATATCTGAGCACATCCCTCTTCAACCCAACTAGAAACAGCACAAAATAATTTCATCATAAAACAAAAAAGGAAAAAGAAGTGCAAGACGCTTCTTGATGAACATCTAGAAACTATGGTTTTCAAAGTTTTACGAACACCAGCCACGACACAAGAATTACTACATAAGTAAAGTCCTTTATAAGATATGAGCTTGAAGAGGACACAGCCATTCAGCAAGCACAAGACAGAAGAACATGAAATTATGAAAAAACAAAAATGAAGGGAGGACGGGGAAGATACTCATTTTTTCCTGACATCACATGCTTCAATTAAATGATCATATCATAAGAAGAAGGTTCCCATGACTCAGGCACGGCAACTAAGGCGTCTATCCAACTCAGTGTTCTGATGACTCCGTAAAAAAACGACAGAATAACAGAAAAATGCTCTTTTACTTGCTCTATTTTATATAAACTTTTGGTGCTTGTTTGGTTGATCATAAAAAATGGGGGAAGTAAAAATTCATGGGAATTCTGGCTTCCCACAAAACATTGGAAACCCCCTTGGTCACTCAAAATTCATGGGATTTTCAAATCCACATATTGCTAACCTAACAAGATTAAGGAATTCCTAGGAATTTAGCAACGGAAGTAAATTCCTACAAGAATCCCTCTTCAACCAAACAAACACTCAAATTTATCCGGATTTACTTGATAACAACGCAATATCAGTTCTCATCACTTCGTTCCAACGTGAAAGAAATATAACTTACCTGGGAGTAATTTTGAATAGCTCTATTGAAGCCACTGTGGTAGGCATGGACAACTTCATTGACAACATCCTCAATAACCTCACTCTGCTCTTTCAGGAATTGTAATTCATCTGTAGAGGTCAACAAGCGGACCACATAAGGCAACGCATCAAATCTCACTGCAGCCCAGGTTTTGTCTATTCTTCCTAGATCCTCTCTAAAATGCTACACAAAACATTAAAATGATTAATGCATACAAACACTCAACCAAAACTTAACACTCACCACAAATTTGGTTTATTTACTTGATCTCTAGCATAAACTAAGTTCCCAACAGCTCCAATATCATCTCATCATAACACCACAACGCAAATGAATACGATTGAGTCATTCATCGATAACGCACATTACAAATTAGGTGTATTAACTTGATCAATAATATAAACAATGTTCCCAATGACCCAAAAGCTTCAACACGACGTAAAGAAATTCAAAATGCTCCATTTATCCATAACAAAATGCATAACCAACGCGGTACAAACACGAGAAAGTTAAGTCCTCGATCCCATAAAATCGAGTAGCATCCTCGCATCACATTTCAACATTCGAACACTAACTGAGTAATATGTTGTATTATACTTACAGCTTTATCAGAAGGGATAGGGAGTCCGTCAAAAAGCCCCATCCCAAGCTCGGAAATTCCTCAATAACAACATCAAAAAAGAGTCGAAAGACCGCGAATTCAGCGACAATTTCACACAATACTAACAATCACTACTGAGTCCAAATCCAGAAAATTTCCGAACTTGCCAATGTAAGAATGCACAGACATCAAAGTCCGGAATTACAATATTTCAGAAAATCCAAGATCATAAATTGGTGAATCGAATTGAAGATGAAATTGTGATGACAGACCAAAATTGATGAGACAATGAGTTCGAGAAATGTACCTTGAAATCAACAGCAGCACCACGCAGGCATTGGAGAGAGAGAGATGAAATTAGGGTTCAGAGCATTAATGAAATCGTGGAATTTGAGAATCGATTGAGGAGAAGCTTCATTTCTTAAATATACCTAAAAATTTTACGAAGTATGATACCGAGGAATTGTAGATTGACTAGATTCACTGCTGTTTATCTTGATAGCGTCAACATCAACAGCTTTTGTTTGTAAGCACTTATCCACAGTCTTTGATGCAAATTTAATTTTATTATTTCATGTTCCTTAAAATTGTATTATTTTTCATTTTAACCCGTTTTTAAAAAAAATTTCATTCTCTTAAAGATTTTCCATTTTATCTTAAAAAAGTTAAAATTCATATGTCGGACAATTTTTAAGGACGAAAGGAATAGTTATTATCCATATTAAACTCTAATCATAAAGGCCCGCTTGGAAATTGTATAGGCGTTGCCCCAAACTGAATCCAAAAGTTTTATACGATTTTTGTAATAACTTGGGTTAGAATAAATGATATATTTAATTAATTATAGTTATATGAGCATTTTTGGGGAAGTATCTTCTAAAATATATTAAATATTATTATCAATCTATAACCTTTTCACAATGGTAAGATACACTTTTTCTAACTTAAATCATATGTTATTTTCTCACTTATAATATAAACATATTCTATTGAAAAATGGAATTTTGAAAGATTAAAAGTCACGTATAGAACATTGATCAACTAATATCACAATAACTTAGCCTCTTATATTTGCTAAGCAAATTAGAGCATTTGCGGTGGTGTACAAAACATACCAACCTGCTTAGCAGTTAGCTACAATGAATTCAATGAAAGAAATTCTACAACTGGCAAATTAAACTTTAAGAAATCTTATTTATTATGAAGGGCCGAGTTTGTGGTCTTGGAAGTTGGAAAACCATTTTTCCAATTTTGTTTCATTCAAATTCTGACGTCATAAACAAAGTTACAAATCTTGTAATTTTGATTGCTGCTGCTCTTAAAATCATCTCACAATGACTAAACTACTATCTTTTACCTTTTTGACAAGCTTGATGAGTCGATGACTCAAATAATTTTTTTTAAAGGAATGAGTCGATGACTTATTAAATCAGCTTAACTACCTTAAATTAATCGGATGCCCAGCCCAATACGTCCCGTCATGGACTGTGTCAGCTCGGGCATAGCTTCTTGTTGTGCCGTGTCTGATTGTGGTTGTACCGTGTCGTGTTACCTTTCCCTAAAACTCGTCCCACGTGTCTGGCGTACCATGTTTGCCTAATTTTTTTAACAAAAATAAAAATGAACTACATAATAAAATTGAAAAAATAATTTCAGTTAATTTAAATTATAGCATAAGAATATAATATTAATTATAATAATATTAACTGTAGTAGTAATAATATTAAATAATAATATATAATAGCGTATTTTGGGTCCTGCTTATAGGTCGTTCCTCGTACCAAATTGACGAGCTTATATCTAAATTTTAGTTGTTGTTTGCGGCCCATTTCATAAATAGCGTATCGTGCTATATCACGACCATGCCTCTAGGCGTGGTGCACAAAACACAAGAGAGAGACCACAATAATCTCCAATCGACAATTCATAGCGATGGCTAAACTGCTAAGAACTCTCCCTACCTTACCTCTCCGCTCCAATGTCAAACCATTGTCGTTCTTCCCAACTTCCACTACCCTCATCCCCATCTCCCTCTTCTTCTCCCCCCTCAAGTTCAACCTCTATCCATCAATCTCTCATAGAACACACTGCAACAGTGCTACAGTATCTGCTACTTTACATGCTATAGAGCAGCAAACCCTGGCGCCCAACCCGTTTCCACCATCTAAAGAAACAAACTTGGAGTGGGTTCGTCGGACTGCTTTGTGTGGGGAGTTGGGCGAGGATGATGTAGGTAAACGGGTTACTCTTTGTGGGTGGGTTGCTCTTCATCGGGTTCATGGTGGCATCACTTTTGTTAATCTTAGAGATCATTCTGGCATTGTTCAGGTATATTTCTCTAATATTCACTGTATTTATTGATTAAATGATGCTATTTTGATTGTAATTTACTTTAATTTTGTTATATTATTTGAAATGTTTATCATGTATGTACCTTATGTTAAACCAAGAATCATGTAAATATTTCTACAATATGTAAAGTAGTGTGATGAGTAAATCCTATGTAGGAGAGAATTATAGTAATTACTGCTGTTATCACCACACATATGGCATTGTATACAGAGAGCCACGAAGGAGAGAGTTGTAGACAGGATTGACAGGATTTGATCCCTAATCTTGGTTACCACCTTCAAGACAAATACTTTGAACTTCATGCTTGATTTAGGTGTGCTTTAGCATATAAGTTTAGAGTGCATACATCCTGTCTTCCTTCTTTCAACACGAGCCTTATCTTTAAAGGATTGCTATTGGTGTTTTTTAAGCAGATTACAACACTTCCTAATGATTTCCCCGAGGCACATTCCGTGGCGAATGATGTGAGGCTTGAATATGTGATTTCTGTTGAAGGAGTAGTGCGTTTAAGGCCGAGTGAGGCTGCTAATATAAAGATGAAAACTGGAATGGTGGAGGTATTTTTAATGTCACAAGTTGTTTATGTCGTCAACTGCAAAATGCCAATTTAAGCCCTCAATGGTACTGGTTGCTATTGGCAGGTTGCTGCAGAGCATGTCAAAGTTTTAAATTCTGTCAAGGTCAAATTGCCATTTTTGGTCACTACTGCAGATGATGTGAAAGACTCTGCAAAGGAGGAGATACGTTTGAGGTAAATCTTTTCTGAAAAGATCTTGATACTCTTAAGTTTTCACTATGCTGCTAGGTTCTAGTTGTGTGTTTTCATTTTCTGATACAAGTGCTAGGGAAGTGATCGGTGATTCTTGCTCAATGTTGATATTGAATGTCTACATACTGGTTCCTTATGTGTTGAATGCATGCTTATTTGATACCTATGTTGCAATTAAACTTGTTACACCGGAAGAGACATTATTGCTGTTATTGTGATGATGAAGTCGTTTAAGCTTCTTTCCTCTGCTTTCTATTTTGGTCAAGCTGATCAATTCATAAACGTACTTGTGATTTTTTCAGATACCGGTGCTTAGATTTGCGTCGACATCAAATAAATTCAAACATAATGTTGAGACATAGAGTGGTAAAACTTTTACGAAGATACCTGGAAGATGCACTTGGCTTTGTGGAGGTACGTGATGCTTTCATTGTTTAAATCATACCTTTGTTGTACGCTAGTATCTGGCATTCCCTATTATACCTTTTTTATCCTGATGTTTACATTTTATATAGGACAGATTGAGACCCCAATGCTCTCTAGATCTACCCCAGAGGGTGCTCGAGATTATTTAGTACCTTCAAGAGTTCAGGTATTGGCATGTTTTCTACTCCTTTTCATCATTTGGCTTTTAGATATTTCTCTTGGAGTAGTTTAGAGTTTAGACTATGCATTACTTGTCAAATTTCAAGCATGACATGTCAAATTTCCATGCATTTGGCTCATCTTAACTCAAAATTTGAGATAATGAATTCCTGTTGAAACTTTTCACACGGCTACTCCCCCTTGTTATTTTTTACTATGGTGATAAATATGTGGTTTAGTATGGTCATATATACGAAAAGAAAAGTATCAATAAGTTTATGCCTTTGTAATTTGTAATATGTCTGATGGGACAAGTACATACCTTTCTTATGCTGGAAGATTGGTTCTTGAATACCACAAATGAAAGAGTGAATACTTTGTTGAGCCCACTTTTATTCTGTCCTACAGTCACACATTATATCTCTTACTGCTTATACTCACCCACATATATGTATATGAAGCCAGGAACGTTTTATGCTTTGCCTCAAAGCCCTCAGTTATTCAAGCAAATGCTGATGGTGTCTGGCTTTGATAGATATTATCAAGTAGCAAGGCAAGTAAAATTCTTTAATGTCTCGTCATCTGCGTTTTTTGCCTGTATTTATATGTATGGTTTGATTGAGGATCTTGATTTTTGTTGTTGTGATCAAGTTTAGTATTAATTCATCTCTTTCTAGCCTATGTTCTCTAGTTGTGTGTTCAATTTCAATATGTTTCCATCTTCAATGAATACCTTTCTTTTCCAAAGCTTGCCTATCCTGTCCTCGTTAGGATAGTACAAGAAAAATCAATAGACCTACTTAAACTAGAAGGTAGGTTGTTATTGAACAATACCACATTGTTTAAGGACTAAGGAGACACTTTCTGGTTTCTCTTGCAGATGCTTTCGTGATGAAGATCTGAGAGCTGACAGACAACCTGAGTTCACGCAAATTGATATGGAACTGGCATTTACTCCTTTGGAAGAGATGCTAAAGCTAAATGAAGACCTGATTAGGAAGGTTCGCACGTGAATAGATATTGTAATGAATCTGAAGGCTGATATTTGAAACAAACATTAACAAATTAATTATGAAATAATACATTGCTGATTAACTTCAATTCTATTAAATTACTGCTTTCTTAGGGCTTGCATTGATGCCTGACTATTTTATTAGGCTACACCACTCCATGCTTTCATTGAAAACTAAGCTTCCTAGAACATATAACTGAGCTACTATTGTCTTTAGGTCTTCCGGGAGATTCAAGGTATTGAGCTTCCCAACCCATTCCCAAGGCTTACATATTCCGAAGCAATGAACCGGTATGGATCAGATAGACCAGATCTTCGTTTTGGTCTTGAGCTAAGAGATGTAAGTTTTTTATGCTCTGTTGGAGTTTCATAGCTGGGCATCCACAGATACGGTGTTCAGTGTTAGTCAACTGCAAAAGTTATTCGAGTCGAAGTTTTTCTTGGTGTAGGTCTCTGATGTATTTTCTGAGTCCACATTCAAAGTTTTTGGAGATGCATTGGCTAGTGGGGGTGTGATAAAAGCAATGTGTGTACCTGGAGCTGCAAGTGTTTATTCTAACACAGCTCTGAAGAAGGGTGATATCTATAGCGAAGCATTCAAATCTGGGGCTAAAGGTTTGCCTTTTCTGAAGGTTACAAGTGATGGTACGTTGGTATTGTATTTTAAACAAACCTTTAAGATTATGTTCAGACCTAAAAGAAATGTTGTTCTTCAGGGGAGCTTGAAGGAATTCCTGCTTTAGCATCTAGTTTAAATCAACAAAATAAAGAAAAACTATTGAGCCTCTGCTCCGCCCGATCCGGTGATCTTATCTTGTTTGCCGTTGGTATGGAGAAGTCCGTGAACGATACCCTTGATCGCCTAAGGTTACACGTGGCACATGATTTGGGTATGGTCGACAATGTAAGTTATGTTTTATTTTTACTCTTAGGAATTGAAGTTTTCTTTGATATGTCTTTATCAATTGGTCACTGTGTCTTATCTCTCTCAGTCCAAGCATTCAATTCTTTGGGTGACTGACTTCCCAATGTTTGAGTGGAATAACGATGAACAGAGGCTTGAGGTTCGTAACAGTATCAGTTTTTTGTCCTCCTATACTCCGCTCATTGAATAATGATGGGTTTTTTTGGTTATACACAAATTTCACTGTGGTCATTTAAAATATTTTATTCTTTGTTAGTGATCTATATTTTTTATTTTGTAACTCATTCCTGATATTCTGGTAAGGTAGTGCTTTGTCACGTTTGCTGCTTTCTATCTGAAGTTATTTATTGGCAGTTGAATAGCTTATGAGTTTTATACAGTTATATCTGTATAACATTATCAGTCTATCTAGTTGTTAATATGACCATTGAACAGGTTTATCTTAAAAAAATGATCATTGAACAATCTGTAAGAAGGCTCTACGTGTAGTTGCATAATTTGCACTTCATTACTGCCATCTTTTCTACCTGTTCCCTGTGCATATTGTATATTGTGCGACTGGTTGGGTATATACATTTACGAGGGTTAGGAGTAATTTCCTAAAAAACATTTAAGTATGATTTTTGGCATCTTTTTAAGGAGTCCTGCTGAGTAAAATTTCTATTATCTCATTATAATGCGCCATGAGTCATTCAATTTCCTTTTAAACTTTGTGAAAAAATCAGGTGATATTTCTCATTTTTCATACCCTCCTGAGTAAATTAGGCACGAGTTTTACAACTCTGAGTATCCAACACTATTTATACTCTGGTAACACCGTTGCTGCTGTGAGTTTAAAAATGAGAGTAGATGAAATGTCTCAAGTATTTTTATGCTCCATGAAATTTTAGATGCATATGTTGCTAATTTTTTATTGTTGTACTTGTTTGCAGGCTTTGCATCATCCATTCACTGCTCCAAACCCTGAAGACATGGAGGATTTACCCTCTGCCCGAGCTTTGGCATATGACATGGTTTACAATGGAGTGGAGGTACACCTTCTACTCTAGTTTTTCGCATAATTTCTGATGACTTCGCCATTTAAAGGTTATAATTTTCCAGATTGGTGGAGGAAGTTTGAGAATATATAAGCGAGAAGTGCAAGAAAAGGTTCTGGAAATTGTAGGCATCTCATCAGAACAGGTAAATCTGCCACTGACATTGAAACAACTCCCTTTAGAGAACTATCCTCAAAGATTCTGGAGTTTTCTTTTTTTCTTTTTTTTCATGAAATCAATACATTGTGGTCATTTCCGATGCTCCTTTTGTTTTATGATTCTATCGTCATATCAGTTTTGTTTTTGTTTTTTCTTTAAAAAACAAAAATCTCCCATGAGGTTCTGATATTGTACTCAAATAGTTTCATCTCTAATTCCATTACACATTATTTTAACATAAATTATCTTGAAAAATGATGTAAACTGGCTATATATACAATTAATAACCTTGGTAAAGCCCCATATAATTATGTTGTTTTAGAAAAGTATTATCAAGGATCATGTCGCATTTCTCATTGTCCGCAGGCTGAAGCGAAATTCGGCTATCTTTTGGAGGCTTTTGACATGGGTGCTCCGCCACATGGTATTAACAAGTACCTCAAATTTTCTTCTATTTGACTCTTGGTTAACAACAGAAGTGAGGCTAAATTCTTTCTTTGCCTTCCTTCAAATTGCATCTTGCCAGTAACAAGGAGATGCTTCAACCATGGGGTTGTATAAGGATTTCTTTCAGTTTGGGCAATTGTCCAGATCAGCTACTAAGATTTTTGAGTGTGGTGCTTATTAAAATACTTCATGACCTATCCTGTTTTAATGCAGGAGGCATAGCGTATGGCTTGGACAGGCTAGTAATGCTATTGGCTGGAGCAAATTCCATCAGAGATGTTATTGCTTTTCCAAAGACGTCCACTGCTCAGTGTGCCCTTACCCGAGCACCTTCTGAAGTAGATCCTCAGCAGCTCAAAGACCTTGTCATTTCACCATAGTAACTAGGGCCCTGTTCAATTTTCTATCATGAGGGAGCACATACATTAAATAGTATGCAATCCAACGTGGTAGCTGGATACCATACGGTGGTGTGGTACCAAATTCTTGGGAAAGGTTTATATTTGGTGATAGAGAATTAGCGACAGTATTCTGACCTAGATTTTGATTTTTGAGTGGTGATTTTTTTGCTTTGTACTTCTCTTCCCTTGTTATGGAATGTTTTTGTTGGGTAGTGAAAGGCTGGCTCATAACGTATTTGGCCATCAGAGACCAAATAATCTATTTATTTGACGGGGCGGTCAGTCAATCCTAGCATAAGTGCTGAATTCGAATTGTGAAGAATGTTTTAAATTTAAAGCTGTGCAATACTGAGTAGATTTTTGCAAGGGGTTGTTGACGTCGCAGCAGTCCTGTAGATTTTTTTAGTACATTGGACACCTGTTAAAAAAACTATAATCCAATGTAATGATGGATTTCCATTGTAGGTGTCATACAGAGCAAGTTGCAAATTTACATCCTACAAAAGACTGGTACCATTCCGTTTTGGAGGTATCTGTCTGTCTCTTGATGCTGCGCAATGTCAAGACAAGATGCTGCACCAACGGACACAAGCACAAGTATGCAATTTCTCATAGTAAACAGTATCCTACAAAACCCAAAGATATACACTGTACATACAAAAATCCAAGGGTTGTCTGGTAGCAGGAAAATTGCAAATACCACTAATCAAGCACTGCCTCTTGGTTATGTATGGATAAGATCTGAAAAAATAGGGGGAAAAAGATAATGTAGTATTTTTTTATATTATGGGGAAAGGGGGGAGAGGGAGGGGTAGCTAGGTGGTGACTATCTAACAAAACCATATATTGTGTGGAGAACAAGTACTCACGATTGTATCACGAGCTTTACAAATGCACAACATGGAGGGCAGAGCAAGAGAAAGAGAGAAAGGGCCACTTGCTTGACCAATCCAAGACACGACAATACATTTTCAGTGAGCAATTTTTAATCAATCCCCAAGCTCGAGTAAGGTTCAAATCCAACCTGTAAAACCAAGGGCGGGAAGCAAACACATATCATTATCGCATAAACTATCCAAAAATTGGACAACAAAGGTTAGAGGAAAGTATTGAAAGTCAAAGCTCTACAGAGAGGGTTTTATGCATTATTATTCATTGCAGTATGTACATGAAACAGAATAATTATAAATAATAAGAAACCTTCATGGTTGATTCATTCCACGACAGTGTCAACCTTGAACTATACTTAATACAAGGCACCAGGAATATACAATAATTTACTGAAATATATTACTCACAGAGCAGTCATCATGTACGCGCCAAATGGTCTCGCCCAAAAGGTTTGCAACTGACAATATTGTAAGCTGGGGGAAGTAATTTTTCTCCATGACAGGAATCGTATTTGTGATGATTACTTCTTGAAACAAACCACTAGATAACCTCTCAATTGCAGGAGGACTGCAAATATATGAAAGAAACAATAATCCATAAGGGCTTCTAAACAAAGACCACCCTGTTACAAAATTACAGATCAATCAATGGGCACAACAGTAACTAGTCATTTTTAAAATTACAACTTAACATAGATTCAGCCATCTAATGGATATCAAAGATAAGCTTGTAACTCATCTCAGTGGTTTTACGAAAACAAAGCAAATAAAATAAGCATTGACGACATAATCAATGCATCAAACAGCCATCTACACGGTATAACACCAAGCTAACTATGATTAAGGAAATATTATAGGTTTCCAGTAATTAAAGCATAAGTTTTTCAGCATGCTAATAGACAACTCATTTGGAATTGTATAACATGCCAATGCTTTTACCTGAAGACAGCATGTGTGCTACATGCATAGACTTCCCTTGCTCCTTCTTGGTGTAACAGGGCTGCTCCTTTGGCAATTGTACCTATAAGCCACAGCAGGAGGAAAAGATCAATTCCACACTCCAATGCTAGATTCTATGGCTAACGTAGCAGAGGTCAGAGCATGCTTCAAACATAAAATAAAGTGAAACACTGATAAGTTGATAAAATCGGTCCACATAGTCTCCAGTAAGGTTCATCTCAGAAAGAGAGTATGCCTATAACAAATCCAAACCATGCTATGTCTTTGCTTTATATGAACTAAGAAACGAGAGTAAAGAAAGAACTCACCAGCTGTGTCTATCATATCATCCACCATAACTGCAACTTTTCCCTTAACATCACCAATCAAATTCATTACCTGAAAACCTTTCAGAATGTTGTAAGAGGCAAATCATACAGAGATTCAACAGAAAAACATAGTAACTGCATTATCACAATTCTAGCATTAATTAAGGCATCAATTTTAATCACAATACCAATTGCAAGTGAATATCAGATTTCCAGATTACACCAGTATAAGCAAGTATATCAACTTAGGCCAAGGTTGACAAACTAAAAGCACTGAAATTTTAAAAACACTTTATATCCCTTTCCCATAAGGGATAGTCTCCCCCAAGGTCCAGATGAAGCAATAAGAACCACAAAGACTTACCTCTGCAACATTGTGCCCCTGACGCCTTTTATCCACTATAGCAAGTGGTGCATCAGATAACTTCTTCGCAAAAGCACGAGCTCTAGCAACTCCACCAACATCCGGTGAAACGACGACTAAATCATCCGAACATATGGTCTTGCTTGCTAGGTAATCAAGAATCACAGGCTGGTAGAGCATAAATAAAGAGAAGCAATCAGTGTCTATGACATATCCTAACAGATTTTCTTTCTGTTTCAGATTTACCCCTTTCTCTAAAGAGAGGTTGGAGCAGCAGGAGGCACTTTGATGTGGCATTCCTGTATTAATAATGTATATGTTTCTTACATCCCATAATGAATTTTCCACTGTCCCATTTGAGATGACTCATATTGTCCAATTCCTTTCCAAGTTAAAGTCACTTTCTCTCTCTATCACATAATTTACAATTTACATCAACGCTTTTATCTTTAACTCTCTATCACATAATTTACAATTTACATCAACGCCTTTATCTCCCTGACTCTTATTTCCATTTTTTTTTCTACTACCACAATCAATTTTTCATTCTCCTACAAAACATTTTTCTTATATTATCAACATTTTTTTCCATTCTACTATAAACATTCTCTCTCTATCCACTATCAACATTTTTACTTATCTTGGTGACAGTAGTGGGAAAGATGAAGGAAGTAACATTAATAAACAAATTAAAAATAAACCCACAAAATAATTCAGGCTTTGCTACGTCATGGAATAACCAGTAACACACGAACTTTTGGACTAACCCAACCACTACCCTCCTATGCCCCAAGAAGCGAAAAGAAACACTGATAGAGGCTCATACATCTTACCTGACCATACACATGATCAACCGGTATATCAAAATATCCCATTGACTGCCCAGAATGAAGGTCACAAGCAAGAACTCGATTGGCACCTGCTTCTGTTATCAGGTTGGCAACAAGTTTGGCTGCTATTGACTCACGTCCTTGTGTCTGAAACAGAAAAATGTAGACATTTCATGTGGTGTAATGTTTCACAATCCTGAGAGACAATTTGTACACATCTAAGAAGCTTTTTCCTTGGAGTAAGATGGGTGGGTGAAGAGAGCAAATTTTTTCAAAGATAAGTTTCCATGAGTTTAAAGGGATCTGAGATTTCAAGTAACATGATTAAAGATAGCCAGACACTTTGACGATAGCCCAGCAAGAAAAAAGAATAGTACTCTCTCCGTCCCTAAAAGATCTCCCCAACCCATTATTTGGAGTCAAAGTTTGACCATGATTCTCATCATGTTATAAGAAATAATATATTCAAGTAGGATCTTGTTGGATGAATCTCAATGTAAATTTTTAGAACATGAAGTTTTCATAATTTTTTGCCTTACGGATTTGGAGATAAAAAAGTTTAAAGTCGTGTATTGGAGATCGTAAAAGTCAAATTGGGACAATTTTTTAGGGATAGAGGGAGTAGCATAGACCAGGAACCACATAGTAAACCTTAAAAATTTAGACAAACTACGAATACATGAAATGGTTAAATCTCAAAATAGTAAGTTCAGGTAAAATTTCACTCTTTGATTAATCTTTAAAAGAGCTGCACTTTTCTCCGGACAAAACAACTGAGTTTATGGCTCTTAAAGCACCAGATAAGGATGTATTTCTCACTGTCAAAAGTGGAAGTCTTGGTATTTTTGTATACTGAAATTAGTACTCATCAAATACAGCAGCTTACCTTTCGATCAGCTCTAGCATAACCAAAATAAGGTATAACCGCAGTGATATTTTTGGCTGATGCTCTTCGGCAAGCATCAATCATAATCAAAAGTTCCATCAGGTTCTCATTTGCAGGTGGACATGTGGGTTGAACAAGAAAGACATCACAACCTCTGACGCTCTCTTGCAACTGAACATAAATCTCACCATCAGCAAAACGCTTGATCTTTATTTTCCCAAGCTGGAGACCCATGTAACATGCAATTTCCTGTTGAGCACAGTACTCTATCATCAAGGCCTCAACTTATAACCATAAAATTATGGAAACAAAAAATATATAGAAAGCAGCTAGATATACACATATTTAAAGAAAGGAAGAAAAGAACATTCAACATGGTTGGTCCTGCAGGACATACTAAGCCTAATATGGTAACAAACACAAAGCCCAGGACAAATCCCGCTGTTGATGGACGAGGTTTACATGTATGCCAATTTACTTTCAAGCAAACTTGACAAGTATACTTGGCTCTCACTTTCAAGGGAAATGATTAGTTATGCTCAGAAGTAGATATCGGTATCATTTTCCTTGGTAGATTAATGTATAGTTTAGTATGTTTATCCTACATGTCATCAAACAAAACAGAGCAAACTTAAACTATCTTGACTAAGAGTATTTAATACCCCTATCTCTACAAAATTTTACTCCCGACCCAACGAATCACATGAACCCTAGAAGCCTAGAATAAGACTTGCACCATTTACAGGCTTGCTCCCCTAACCTCAAATACTCCTCTGCTCAAACAAGGATGCAGACAAAACTCTAAAACCAAATAAGTAAACGGGACAGCATATAAAAACCCATTTGGTTTAAATACGGTGTAGCTATCTCTTCACTCGTACTATATGAGTGCTTAGCTCATCACCCTCACCACATTCAAACAAGGACCAACACAACCTTACAAACCGAGAACAAATTCCAGACTACCATAGTCAAACCACAATACACCTTTTGTCCTGATTCCTCAGACTTAAATTGACTTTCTCAAATGAAAAGTTCAAAGATATCTATAGCAAAAAATGTTCAACAATAACCTTTAAATACATTAAATTTAAAATGTGGCATCATAAGCAACTTTTGAATCACATGCTTTGAATAAAATACGTTAGCATTAAATGTACTCCTAGAATTAATCAAATACTGATCAATTTACTAGTATATCACTAACAAAATACTCATTCAGCAACATCAGCGGTCTAAAAAACTCAAGAATCCAACCAACCCAATTTACAAAACCCAAAACTACAATCAACAATACAATCATGAAGCAAACCAAAATTAGGGGAACACCCATATTACCTGAGCAAGAGCAGGATTAGCGGTACCGGAGAAAACCCGAAGCCGTGTATTTTCCCCATTAATAGAGCTCTCCAAATGTTTAGCAGCCGTAAAAGAAGGGAATGGCTGCTGCTCCATTCCAGGTGTTAGAGGAGAATTTGGGTTTCTCCCATTCTCAGTCACCTTCAATTGCTCAGCCAGATTACATTTCTGCAAAACCCCACAAAATTAAATCACATAAAAAGGCAAGATAATATAGAATATTGCAAGAAATTGCAGAAAAAAGAAGAAAGATATAAACATTGGAGAAATTACAATGAGGTTGAAACGTGGGGATCTGAGGGACGATGGATTGAAGAAGGGGTTTGATGGCCTTTGCGAAAAAGTGGTGAAATGGGAGGAGGAAGTGAGATTGGCACATGGGTGTCGGAGTAAAGCCGCCATTTTTTGTCAGAGAGGGGCGTGGGGGGATTGTTAGAGGTATAGGTTGGTAAAATTAAGCAAACTTTTTATATGTGATTCATATCCTTTAAAAATTGATCCATTTTTATTTCTAGAGTCAAAGTTTAAAAATTTTAATTATAAATTCTCATCATGTTATAAGAAATAATATATTCAAATGAGGTCTTGTTAAATGTATATTAATGTAAATTTTTATAAAATCAAATTTTCATAATTTTTTGCGTTATGGATTTGGAGATAAAAACGTTTAAAATTGTGTCTAGAAAATCGCGAAAAATCAAATGGGGTAATTTTTGGGGACAGAGGGAGTAGATAGCACTCGTAGAAGCAAACAATGTTTTCATTTTGTGATGGTTTCCCTAAGTAATTTATCCAAATTGGAATAGAAAAATTTTCCCAATATTTTCTTAAATATAAAGAAAGTGTTAATTACGTTCATTATATAATGGATATATAATGAAAAGGGTGATTAAAATAAAAAGGATAAAAAGATATGACCTTTTAAGTGGTAAGATCTAATGTATGATATTTCACGTAAAAAAAAGTCGCTATAATAATGAAAAAGGTCATTATATAAGGAAAAAATAACTTAATCACTATGAGTTAAAAAAATTCACTATATGTACTTGAAATGTCATTCATTTGACCGAGGAGATAAAGGGTAAGATTCCTTCTCATTTTTCGACCCTTTTTATTTTAACTTTTACCTATATAGGAGAGGGATCCAATAAGAAGAGTGCTTAAAATAAGAAGAATAGAAGAGATCTTACCATTTGAAATCTTGACCATTCAAATGATAAAATCCAACGCTAGAGATTTCACGTGAAAAAATATAAGTACTATAACAATAAAAAAATAGTCACAATAATAATAAAAAGAGTCACTATAATAACAAAAAAGAGTCATTATAAGTGAAAAAATTATTTGGTCACTATTAGTTAAAAATAGTCACTATGAGTACGTAAAATATCATCCGTTAGATTAAGGAGATGAAGAGTCAAGATGTCTTCTCATCAAGGATAGTGACTTATTTGTTTTATGTGAAATCTCATGCATTGGATCTTCCATAAAGTATGTGACATTGGTCCATAATACAAAATTCAGTTTAAGTCCACTAAACAAGTTAGACAAATGGGCTTGCAAACAAATGAATGGGTAATAAACACTACACAAGGCATGAACACAGACATACTGCTTTAGACAAGCTTTAAAAAAGTTTGATGAAAAAAATATGTACAATGGTTTCAACTGAGGCAGTTACAACCGGGACTGTTATAGCTATTTACACTATAATAACTAATCTGCTTCGGAGGGTGATTGTGAGAGAAACAAATCTGCAGCGGTAAGATGTTCAGTGTTGCTGTTGCCTTCAATCTGTCGCCTTGTATGCTTCGGAGGGGGATCAGAATCCCTCTTCAAGAAATGAAAGCCCATTATATCCCTGTACTCTCCTGTTCCAAGGCAACGACTGCAGTAACCAAGACCACTGCCACCGCACGTCTTGCACCTAATGAAAGGGCACTATTTATTCTTCAAATCGATCATTACAGAGAATTATCAAGGAGCTGATCTGATCTATATGAATGTGAAGAACAAGGAAACTCACCAATTTGGCCATTCACCTTTTGGAAGCATTACCAAATCAGTGTAGTTTGTCCTTCCTGTACTTCAAACAAAACTAGATCATTAGCCGTTAGCTTGGCAATATGCCTACACAAATGAATGAGGCAATGTCCTTAACATTGCTAATGCTTGCACCAATTTAAGCCTAAAGAACTCACAAGATACCTGCAATATTCTTTCTCCTTTAACGTTAATCTTCAAGTAGCTTAATCTTCCAGCTAACTGACACCAAGACTAAGCTAATGCTAGAGGATATTAGATGACTCAATGATTCATAGCAAGGAGTTCTTTGGTTCAATTACAGTAGTAATACTTACAGAGATTGGTTCCCAACTTAACAAGGACTAAAACTAATCAATCACAAACACAACCACGTTACTCAGACCACTAGCCAGACTACTGCCAGACAGCTGTGTTAAGAAAAGAAATATCAGCACTAATCACAGGACTTTACACAAGTTATGAGGCTTCATTCTTTTCGACTTAAAAATGCATAATTGAATTTGGGTAGCCATTACCTGGGCTAATTTTTCTAGTTGACAAGAACTGTCTCATTATCCAGGATTTTTCTAAATACCAGTAGGGTATACCCTATTTCCTACTACAAAACAGCAAAAAGACAACTTAAGCAGGTATTGTCTAGTGGTTTTGGTAAGGGCTCTATTGACATTCAGTGAATTACATCCAATACCTAAATATATTTCATCAAGACGACATTCCATGGGTCTGTTCTTGTACACTGTATTCTTACCAGCTAGCAATAACAGGGAGAAAGCTTGCTGAAAGTGATATACTGTAATAGACAGAAAGTTTATACTAGAGTAAACAGATAAGTTTTCACAATCTTTCCATGGACATCATATCAGAATCACTGTTAGTCTTAATCCTCTCTTATGTTCACCCAGAGGTCACAAAATTTATGTTTCTCAGATTTTAGCTACTGACAGTGCTCAATACAATATATATTTTAGATGATGCTCTCTGATGATAAGGTTAGATTTTACTACCTCCATACTGATTCAGTTGCAAGGTGACTAGTTCAAATCACGCTATATACATCCCAATTAACTCCGAACAAAAGGAGTACAACACAACCATGACATAAGGAAGAAGAGAGAAATGGAAGGCACCTCTTCCCTGACAATGATGACAATCAACTCTTCCACTTCCATCACAGACAACACAACACGGCTCCGGTTTTCTCCTCCTCTCTATACGAACATTCGACTATGAAACAATAACAACAAATTATAGATTCACAGTCAATCCCATCAATAATCAATACTTCATACTAATCAATTCAATGCACCCGATTCCAATACCAACAATAACAACAAGAACAAGTACAACTAGACCAAACTTTCCACTACTGAATTCACAAAATAAATAAATATAAAAACATGAAGCAAGAAATCAAAACCCCAAAGTTTCAATTTTTATTAAAAACGTACCGGAAAGTTTGAATTTTGGTTATACAAAACCAGTAGAACACAGAGAATAAAAAAGAAAGGGGGGGGGGGGGGGGGGGGGATTAGACCTGGGTGCGGACGAGGAGGGAGGGCTTTGAGATGGAGAGATGATGAGAGTTAGCAGAGTTGGATTGTGTTCTTCGAGGAATGAAATCATCTGGGTTTCCTGAGCTTGACCTTGATGAAGAAGAAGATGCAAGTGGTGATGCTACCATTCTTGGTATTTCAAAAGCACCCAGCATTCTTAGTCTCAAATCTCTCAATGCGTCTTGCTCCCACTTCGGTTTACTCTTCTTTGGGGCTCATGTTTTTGTTTTGTTGGTGTTTTTTTTTATTTTATAATCTAACCTAACTATTGATCCAAATAATTTTCTAATTCTGCAAAGTTAGTGAAAATTTTGAATTCTACTTGTAGATAAGTTAAAAACAAATTATCTTGACGAACATGTAAAATGGGAGTATAGCATTTGCATTTCGTACAACAAACTTTTATTAATATGATAATTAGGTAAGGTCATAGTATATAATTTTATGTTTTGAATCTTGGTAAGTGTTATGTAAGTTTACGCTTAGGATATAAGTGCAACAGAAGAGACGGTATAGAGATTATAGTAGATAAATTTTGAAAAATGATATCAAAAAATATAACCCTTTGGTGGGCCTGAATATGGTGTAATTTAAGGGTTTTGATGATGATTTTGAGATCCCAATTGATCAAATTGACTTTATTATTATTTTAATTAAAAACTTGATATTTAAAATTTTATATTGAAACAATAAAAGAGATAGAGAGACTAACCATAAAAAAATGAAATAAATTGGAAAACACATTCCCATTCCAAATTACATTTCCCATATATCAAAATGACCCATTATAGGTCATTAACTATAAACATAACATAATCTATTTTCTCTAAAGTGCTATTTTTTTGGTTGGGGGTGGGGGTTGTTCTGGAGTGTAGACACCTTTTGGATTGGAAAAGAAGAAGGAACCTTAGCTTCTGAATCTGTGTAACAACTCACAAGAATTCACATTCCGATATTCTGATCCCCAAATTCCAAAAGCATGACTGCATCAAGGTATATTATGTAATATGTTGTATGACACAAACTTTAGTGCCACAATTTTGGTTGATATGTCATTATCTCTTCCTTTTTCTTTACTTATTTTTTAAGAAAATAAATGAACTCCAATTTCCAATTTTTTTGGGTCCGTAAAACTACCTCTATCCTCTTCATCTTTTTCCTCATAAGAAACATTTAATTCCCTCTATTTCATTTTTTTTCAAAGATATGATTTTTGGTAAATTTTTGTCAACAAAATAAGAGATTCTTAAAATTTGCCAAAGCCACTGTTTGAGTGTGCGAAACGTTGCAGTACGTGATGTATGTGAAGCAATTTTAGAATTTGTTCATTTATAAGATTACTTTTGCATGTGTTTTCTTTTCTTTTATCTTCTTTTTGGGGTTTTGATTTATTGATTAATGAATAGGGAAGAAGATGTAGGGACTAATAATAAAGTATTATAACTCCAAATTATAATTTAAGTAATTAGACAAAGTTCAATCAAACTAAAATAAAATAAAATGAATGACATTGAACCAATTAAATAGATTGTCGCAAGTATGGTATTGTACACAATGAGGCGTGGGTTCGATTTTCGTAACCCACCTTGCAACTAACTCCAAAGGCTTCTGAATATTTTATGCCTTCCATTTTACAATTGGTAGTTGTATTAGGGAGAGGGTCCGAAACTTAAGTAAGTTTGTATATTTGATTGCATGCCATTATAATAGACTAATATTTCATGGTCAAGATGCAAGTTGCTAGAATTATGATTTTTTTTTTAGTGAGCTTCAATAGTGTAACCATACATTGGCAATAGAGGCCCCAAGTTTATTGTTACAAGTTTCTAGAAATTCTATATAGAGGGAGATAAAGCATGACAACTGGCGAGGGGGGCAGTTTGATTAATCTCTTCTCTTGCTATCTTCATACTGATACTATAAAAGAGCGCGCTAGTGACCAGAGAGATCAAGTTGGAGACCCTTTAGAGATTGTTGTAGTGCATAATCTCTTAGCATTCTTATTCCCCTTTGGTTGCCTTGTCGTTTTCGTTTCAAATCTTGTGAAAAAAAGTTAACTTGTTTCACATGGATGTTTTGCTTCATGGTTTCAACCTTGGAGTTTAGCCAAGTTGCTGAAACTCTGTGATCTGGAAGAGTACTCCTTAACCAACCGTGAGAAAAATGAATCTTCTCTATCTAGGAGCTTTGATGGAGCATCGTATTCAGCGATCCTTCCTGTTTTCGACAAAACAAACGTCTACGTTAGTTTGCGCGCCGTTTTTACCATCAATGAAAATAAAAACAAGGGGCTGGGGAAAAATACCTTCACTGAGGACAAGGACTAAATCACTATCAACCACTGTGTGTATTCTGTGAGCTATTGTGACTATTGTTCGTTCTCTGAACTCCTGGGTGATAATTTTTTGAATGACACCATCTGTTGCGGAATCGACTGATGCTGTTGCTTCGTCTAAAACCAGAATACTACTACGCTTCAGTAGTGCCCTTCCTAAGCAGAACAATTGTCTCTGTCCAACACTCCAGTTTTCTCCATTCTCAACCACTATATGTCACATTCAACAAAGTGTTAGGAACATAGAAAAAAATATTTACCTCCACCTTGTTGAATTAGCTTGAAATATTCACCTGTGGATTCCAGTCTTCCTTCTTTGGCCCGCACAAGGTCTCCTAGTTGGCATTTGTCCAGTGCCTGAAAATTGCAGGATGGGGTGTTACTGATTAACATTAATGTCAAGCTACGGTTTCCATTGTTACAGCCATCAGTTAAAGTTTAGTACCTCCCATATATCACTGTCTGAATGCTGTTGGAGTGGATCGAGGTTTATTCTAACTGTGCCATCAAACATTGTTGGATCTTGTGGAATGATACTGAGCCTTGATCTCAAGTCATGAAGACCTATCTTGCAGATATCTACATCATCAATTATAATACACCCTTCCCTTGGTTCCACAATGCGGAACAAAGCTAGTATAAGTGTTGATTTTCCGCTGCCCGTCCTTCCTACTACACCAACCTTTTTCTTCCCAGGAAATGTGCATGTTATGTTCTTCAGGACGGAGGGAAGATGTTCTGCATAACGTATCTGCAGCATCGTGAAATCGGGGCAGACATTACATACTTTTGCTTCTGCTAATTATTGTCATAATAATATCACTAACATGCGATTTTTAATCCTTTTGTTTCATAGACCTTGCATGGTTGTTTTTGAAACAGAAGATGTGATTCCAAAAATTGACAGTGATAGAAAGGAAGAAAGTGTTGGCTTTTGAGAAAGAGAAAGTGGGTATATCAAGAAAAAAAAAGTAAGAGGAAATGGATAGAGAGAAATTTTTTTGAAAAAAAAAAACAATTAGAGAGTGAACACCATAGATGCAAAGTGCCAAATAGTTTGGAACATTGAAAACGGGAACCATAAAAGTTTTGTGGGGCAGAGAGAGTTTTGACTTTTAGCCACAAACCTGCAAGGGCTTACCTGTAAGTTTTGGAAACTAATTGTTCCATTAGTTGGCCAATTATTTGGCGGTCTGCAATCATCAATGATAAGAGGTGCCTCACTAGTAAGCTTTGTGTACTGAAGAACTCTTTCCACTGATATCATCTTATTTTCTGCATTGCATATATTCCATATGACAGAAGCTTGCAAAACATTCAAATTTATTCCATAAGTCACTGCCAGACCTGCAATGCCTGCAAAGAATTCCAGGACACCAAGCTATAATATGCTGTATAGGATGATAATATTGTGAAACATTCAAGTGAAGTAGTTATTAAATTGAGGCCTCAGGTAAAACCGCCTTGAAGCCTTTACAGCTAAACACTGGCTTTCATATTGTGAATCCCAGAATTTTTTTTGGCTAGCCTCTAAGAAATGTCGAAATAGCTTGAAAATTCAAAGATTGTATCCTTTTAGTTTTACATAACAGATCTGGAAAGCTTACTGGGATTTATAATTCCATCTGGGAGAGACACTAGCAGAACCAATGAAAATGCAAACACGAAGTTAGATAATTGATTAAGTCTGAATGAAAGCCACTCCATTGCTGATACATTGTGAAACCACGGTCTTGAAAATCCGTCTACTAATCTCAGGTTTGCATTGATAAAACGATCCTTTTGGTCAAAAGCACGTATGGTTGCTGCCCCTGAAAGAGACTCTCCAAAATGATGGAGGATGGGAGCCTTTTGAATTTCAGATAATCGTGCTAGCTCCCTTGCAGTTGGTATGTAGTATTCCTGCACAAAATATCATGATATTCATGATTCTAGTCATCTTGTGGAAATAATCTTTGCAGTGGTTGTAAATTTGTTGATTTCAAGCACAATTTGCTTACCTTATACCATATGCAGATTGCTGTCACTGGAATGAAGATGAGAAAGACTTCCCATGCAACCTGTGACATGACTGCAATGGTACCAATAAGCTGGATCATTGAGAAAGCTGCCCAACCTAATCTTTGTGCCATTTCCAAGTCCAATACACTTTGATCAGATGATGCCTGTATATGACAGTAAGTGTTAATAGACCTTTTTTTTTGTTGTTTTTTATATTTTCGATGAACAGCACTCCTAAATAATTTTGGAGTGCAGAGGCTGAGACATTCATTTTCTTGAAACAGAAGCTTCTCCAAGTTAAAATTCTTAAGACAGAAGATGGAAGATGATTAAGTATTCTGTCATTCAACATAGTAGCAAACACTTGTATTCAGGAAAAATTCTGCATTGTCTGAATTTAACATAGTTCTCAGTTGATTCACGTGCCTTCTCTTTGCCAGAAGTGAAAGGTCAGATCCAATCTTCACCTAGAGCTCATCACTTCATTCTTATATGCATGGTTTATGATGATTAGATATAAATGCTCATATTATTTTTATGGATCACAACTATATTTAGACGAATTCTTACCCGATTCAGTATTCTTCCCGTTGGAGTTGAATCAAAAAATGACATTGGAGCCCGTAATACATTATGTAGCATGTTTTCGAAGAGTTTTTGTGCTGTAAGAATCCCAGCTTTTGCTAATACTGTCGCTCGTACTAAGATACAGAAAGAGCTCACGAGAGAAAGAAGGGAATATACAAGTAAGATATAGTCCATCTCAGCTATAGGCGCTGCATCACCTGAGGTTGGACAAGCCCATGCCATCCAGTAATTACTTGCTATTTGCAACACTTGAAAAGATGACTGGGCTAACACTATCACCGGAACCAAAATACCACTTTTTACAATGGTGAGGTATGCCCAATATACCTCCTTCCCTATACTGCCTTTCTCTCTCTCTTCATCCTGTATCAACCTTCCTTGCTTCTCTTTCATTTCTGGAGAAAGGTTATCCTCTTCTTCATCCCTTGTCTGAATCTGTTCTGCACTTGAATCATCATCTTGTAGTAAACCACATTCAGAAGTTCTACCAGAAGTACCTTCAACTGTAAGGACAGACTCTAGAGCTTGACTATGAGCTCCTACCAGAACTTCGAACCCAATATTCTGTTTCAAGAGTTCCTTAAAGCTTCCTGCTTCTGCGACTTTCCCATCTTTCATCACCTGACAAAATAATTTCCCTCGTGACTTTACATACGCAGATAAGAAAGTGCTTACAGCATTGTGGCTATATCATACCAGAATGAGGTCAGCTGCTGGTAGAAATTCGACTTGGTGGGTCACATAAATGATAGTCTTGTCTCTTAGAACCCCCATCAGGCATTCCTGTTTATTGAAACTCCGAACATTGTATGAGAGTGAAGTAATAAAAATGTAAGACTCAAAGAGTTCAGCAGTATTTGCCATTTTAATATTACAAGTACTTACCTGAAAAAGTTGCGTGCCTGTATGTGCGTCAACTGCGCTAAAAGGATCATCAAGCAAATATATATCTGCTTCCTGGTATACTGCACGAGCTATTTGTATCCTTTGTTTCTGACCCCCGCTCATGTTGATACCTCTTTCTCCAATTTCCGTCAGATCACCCTGTGGGAAAAGCTCAAAATCTTTCAATAGAGCACATGCTCTGATAGTTCGATCATACTTTGCAGCATCATAATGATTTCCAAAGAGTACGTTCTCTTTAATATTTCCTGTCAGTATCCATGGTGTTTGAGGAACATAAGCCTTAGAACCGCTAATCTTCACAGCCCCGGAGATTTTAGGAATTTCTCCAATTATACCTGAGAGCAAACTGGATTTTCCGGATCCTACAGTCCCACATATTGCTACTTTCATCCCCCTTTTAACCTGCAAGTTTACACCATCTAGGGTGGGGGTTCTTGAATTAGGATCCCAGCTGAACTTCCCCCCTTCTATGTTTATGGCATAGGATGTTTTATCTTTTGAAACAAACTCAATTGCATCCTGCTGAATTTCTTCTTCTTGGAGGTAAGAAGCAACCCTATCAGCCGATACTTTAGCCTGTGCTACGACATTGAGCAAGTCCGGCAGATTAAAAATGGGATCCTGCAACATACGAAAGGTTGCTAGTGCAGATAATACACCACCTGCTGTGAGAGGAATTCCCATTGAAAGACAAGCTCCAAAAGTCACTATAGAAATAAAGGTTGGTGAACCCCAAAAAATGAAGGCTCCAATTGCCCCTAGTCTCAAGGACTTCCATATCCAAGAAGACTCAATATTTCGCAAACTTTCTAGCTTATGAAGAAACTGATTGTCCCATGCTTGAAGTTTTATGGTCTTCATGTTACGAAGGATTTCTGATGTGGCTTTCATCCGAGCATCTTTGGCATCCATGATTTTTGACTGGTATTTTTTCTGCGTTCTGGTTAGAGGTATGTTGCAAGACATAATTACTAAAGTTGCAGCTAATCCTGCAAAAGACCCCAATCCTAAACTTGTATGTAGAACATAGATTGCTAACGATATTTGTACCGGTAACATCCATATTGTGTTCAAGTACCACACAAAATCTGAGATTCTTTGAACATCGACACTCATGTAATTCATTATCTCTCCACTGGTGTGACTCTGTCTTGCTTGACATGACAAGACTAGGCCCTTTTGATATATCTGAGATATCAAAGCAGCTCTAAGGCGGAGCCCTAGTTGGCGTGCCCCAAAGATCCATTGCCTTTGTGCTATTGTCTCCACCACTTTGGCCCCTAGAAAGCCAAGAGCAAGGAGGTAGCCAGTTTTAAGGCTGCGGTGTTTCTTGTCACCGAGGAAATCCACGAAGTCATTGATAAGGTATGGACCAACATAGGATGAAAATGCACTTATTACTGCAAACATGGCATTTACTGCTGCTTTTTTCCACGCTAGGTGGAAAACTGCCTTGTAAACAGATGGACTCCTGGTGATTCCTTCTTCCTCCTTGACTTGTTTCAGGTTCTCATCGAAGCATTGAGAGAGATAAGCAGCAGAATCTTGCACATCAACTTCTGGGATCTCATCCTGCTCAAGTGGCTTCTTTTTCCCAATGACAAACAATGGGTTGAGCCATGAGAAGGTAACAAGATCAAGAAGAGTTGCCTTGCTGTACAGTGATTCACCTTTTCCCTTAGTCTTTTTCTCAGTTTCTCCATTGAGAAGTGGTTCAGTCAAGTTGTTTCTTGAATCATCATGCACTATTCTCATCTTTCCTTGAATGGAAATCACCAACAAGATGACTGATGCAAATAGGCCCAGAAAATCTGCATAATCTTTTATCTGAAGCTTACCATGATTTTCCATTATAAAATGAAAATCAACGGCAATATGACAAGCTATGATCAAGAAGCTGCAAACCCACCAGAATCTCAGAATTCTGGGAAATGTGAGGTAATTCTTTGTTAAAATCCTACATAATACAATCATCGTGATTATCCATGATATAACCTGAAAAATTTCAGCTGAGAGAGCAGGAAGAGAATGATTGCACGGAGTCTTCCTTCCTTTTATTAACAAGACTAACAAAGCCACATGAACACCCAGGAGAAAAATGGAAGAAACAACACTAGCTTTCGAGCAGAGGCTTAGTCTTGCATTATCACGGTAGATTTCTGTATCCTTTTCTGCTACTTCTGTGGAGTACTTGCGTACTTTAAATATCATTTTTCTGATGAAGTATAACAGTAGAATACCATAGAACCCGAGCAGCAAAAATATGCTGATCTCTTCCCACAAGCAGGGGTAATTCAGCTGTTCCCATGCTGGTGTTAGATTCAAAAGCTTAAGATCTGCCCATAAGAAACAAAAACATTTTGAAGCTTATGCTTGAAAAATACTTCTAATGATTCAAAAGCAGCCTAAATAATTCTTGAGATTCAATAACTTCGTAAACTCCTCATTCATAATGTATGATGTTCAAATTTAGCAAAGTAGTGTTTAAAGGACTACCATTAATGCACTATGCCTTAATACTTCTTTGTTATCCATCACATAACATATCCGTGCACTAGATTATTTGTCAATATCTAGTATGAATACAATTATATTTGTCAATTTTTGATACCAATGTAATGAGTCCTAATGACAGTGAGCATCGTAGTTCATGAGCAAAACCTTAAAAAAGTCACTGTGGATCGAGTAGTATGTTGCAAGGGAAGACACACTATATATAAGGTTGACATTCTACTTAGCAGGTTGCTTAATTTTCATAATCACCTTATAAAGGAAAGAGTAAATATTGGAAAAAAGTCAGAAAACAATAAGATATGGTTGCTTCTAAGCCAATAATTTTCCTGATAAAAAGGTTACGTTGTTCCTTTTATGCTAATCTACCAGCAATTCGAGTAAAAGTAAGAAAGATAACTAAGAACAAAAGCAATACTTTTTCCCAACATATATTTAAGTACTATACTATAAAACATTTGATTATCTTTCCTACTAAAAGTGGCTCTACTAACAAACAACACCATCTTTAATAAGATTATCAAGTTTTATTTAAAAAATAAACTCCCTAAGCATCTATCTCTTTACTGTCTTTTTTTGGACACTTTTATTGCGCCGTATATGCTACATCTTTCAATAATCTACTTCGATAAAATATTAGAATAAACAAAATTTACTCAATGGTCTGGATTCAATTGTAACGTTAATTAAATGCTTTATTTTACAAGTGTCCAACATGATGAAACGAGTTCATGAAGAATTCCATGGGAGAATTATAACTGGAATCAGGGATTCTTTTTTTTTTTTTTTTTTATAATTTCAGTGTATAAAAGACACTAGTATACATGCAAGATGCAACATGGCACATAGTTGACCGATGATGCGCAAAAGCTATGCAAGAGAAACGAGTAAGTGGGTAAGCCTCCGACCAATACAGTACAGTAGCACGAGGAGTATAGTTAAATTCTCCGTCGATAGTACGACATGCATAATATTCACCTTATTGTATATGATTGTTGGATTATATATATATGCACAAGAGAAAGGAGTTACACATCCAACAATAGAGTTGGATAGATGGTTCAGAGCTCCTTAGTTAGACAAATAGTTTTACAAACTTGGATAATATAAAACAACAGTACAGCATCTCGAGGGGACAACCTAAAAACGACCGCCCAAGCCGTTGTATGATCAAAGTAAGCAATATAAAAGAAGTGCAATAAGTAAAACCCAGCACAGAATAGTAATATGAATGAATGGCAAAAAGTAGAAGAATCAAAACGTAGCTTGAAAACTTACTCGCTGCAAGAAAAGAATAAGGCATGATTCTGTAAATCCGTCTTACTTTGGTAATGTGATGAAGAATATTAGTCCTAGCACGAAGGCCGGAGTAGGACTAGAGAGAAAAGATCAACAGCATCATGTTGTAAGCAATATATAGGGCCGGCTGAGAAAGGGAAGGGAATCTAAGCGATCAACTCTCAAGCGGGGCCATATATAATAATATAAATAATAAGTACGAGTGTGTAATTCACACTGTGTTGGCTTTGTTATGGTCATCTATAAGGATTTTTCTTTTGTTTTTGTTTTTAATAAAGTCATTGTACAACAACGTACTATAGAATAAAATTATAGAAATATACGACTACTAGTCTACTACTGGCTATAGAATATAGAATCCCTTTAACAACTTTGGTCATTGAAGACTACATACATGTCACTCTTAGAGCTTCGTTCTAAGATGGAATTGAATGGAATGGTGTTCCTATATTTAGAGCAACGGAATGTGAATCATTTACAACCATTTTTATATTCCTACCCATTCCCAATCAACCTATTACAATAACTACTTCTACAATTAAATTATGTGAAACCTTAATAGTTTGAAGGAGCACAAGATTATACCAGATTGCTTAAACGCGCGATGAGTTTTGAAGGATTCCACGTCATGCAAGTATGGTTCAAATTTGGGGAACAATTATTCTCGTTTGAATTTTAGGGTAATGCTGGTGCTTTTTTATTTGATGTCAGACGGTTTAGTTCTTGAGCTTTCCAGGAAATTGTAATTGAGAGATGAAAAAAAGATGAAAAGAAAATGAATGTAGGGTGACACGCAACAACTCCAAGTTTCCAAGTATATGGGCATATGGCTGGGTTTTTTTTTTTTTTTTTTTTGGAGAGTTATGTATGTTTTCGGATTCTAGGAGTTCGAAGAAGGTTACAGATCTGTGTTTGAACAAATTCTGAGTTATTTTTTTTTTTTATTGAAAAAAATAGCTAATTTTGACCATCCAACATTCCAACCAACATACGAGATACACTCGTACAACTATCCATGATGTTAAACCAAAATACATTATTGAAAATATTTTAACAGAAATGTACAAATTTTTTTTTTTTGTTAACTTTTTTTTTCTTAATTTTTACATAAACGATAGTAACTCAAACGTATATATGTTTTTGCTTTTAAGGCATATATATATATATATATATATATATATATATATATATATATATATATATATATATATATATATATATATATATATATATATATATATTCATATTAGAACTACCTTTATAGGGAGAACTTTTATCATAACTATTCATTTTAATGAAATTCAAAACATTCATTTTAATCAATCATACATCAACTTTCTTTCCTCCATTTTTCATCAACATCCAACCTTCCTTTTTTCCAGCATTGACACCCGGCCTCCCTTCCCCTCAACATACCGATAGAGACACAGACGTGTGTTTGGGGGACTCGTCCATGTGGAAATAAAACTCAGTTTCTGTTCTCTATTTTTAGTTGACACACGGACGTGTGTATAGGAAACTTATCCATGTAGAAACGAATCTTAGATTATGTTCTCTATTTCCAGTTAACACACGAACCTATATATCGAAAACTTGTCCATTTATCCGATTGAGTGAATCTCACCGTAACAAATGTTCTTATATTAAGAGGTTCTTACCTAAAACCTCACCCCTATATATATCGATTACTCCACCATAAGGGAAAGTCCACAATATTTTAGCGTTGGGTGATTATTTTTTAAAGTTTTGTACAAGTCCATATATAGGTTTACGCTGAATTCTAACCACATTATTCCAAAGTAGTGCGTCTACCCCTCAAAAATGGACCATATACCAAAAAGAAAGAAAATTGTATATAAAAAAAAGCAGTGAGCAATTTGGTTTTGAATTAGATTATGAAAAATGTCTCGAGCAAGCTAGAGTCTCTTTCAAATTATATGGCATTCCATTATGCAAGATCTTGCCAAAGTTGAAGAAGTGAGCCATATGTCACTCACAACTGTACTCTATGGATAGGCAGACAGCCTCATGAAGTATACTGTGATATCAAAATGATGTTTTATTTTTATTTTTTATGTTAATTAATTTAGTTGATTAATGTACGTTTTAGGGATAGTATCAAGGATTTGGAATTGAATCTCATCTACGACAGTTAGTGACTTATATAATTTATAAATTAGATTTTCAAGATTAACAAAGGGCTAAGACACTCATAAATCTTAATAATTGGATCTAGAAAGAATTTCTTTTATGCCAAAAGAAAGAAAGAAAGAATTTCTTGATTATTCTTAAAATTGATAGATAGCATAGAGTTGCCATGATCGTAAAGATATCACCAGTGAACCACATGTTTCAGTTGAATACATAACGAATGGAAATTGTTTTTCCATTGCTGATTTTGTTAACAATATGTGGGTGACATTTCAAGAATATGATTGCCTATTTTTTTTTGTCCCTTTTTATCATATTGTTTGATGTGACGCCAATCTTGTTCCGTTGAATGCTAGTCCCATGACTCCCATCTTTGGAGTGGTGAGTAGATCATCCATTATAGTTTACAATAATTGCTGCAATAATAACATAAGGCTTAGCTAGATAGTTATTCGACGAATTTTAAGTTTTCATAATTTTAAGATAGTATATTGCTTCTTAAGGACTATATTAATTAAGAAATATTATCTATAAATAGTCGCGTTTAAAGGATATACTATACTGTAATATTTATAAGTGAATTTAGTATGAAAGATAGGAAATGTAAAAAAAAATAGAAAAATATATGAATAACAATGAACTAAAATTAGCTTAGGCACTCCATCAACAAAATACATAGGATCGGATGATAGGATAATATTTATTATAAACTTAGGTGGATGGTACACATGTGATAATGATACGAAATTCTAATTTAATCATAACTTCCAAATAAGCAAAAGTAATTTAGTATTTTTTATATATTTTTTTAACAAACAAAATAACATAGTTATGCCGAGTCATAAGCATGATACATATATATTGTTCAAAACTAATTGTCATATATATACGTTACTCTCAATTTTTTTTTAACAAGACAACACGGAAGGAACATAAATTAAAAAAAAAAACATGAAAACTATCCGCCCATTCTAGATTTCTAACTAAGTTAGCTTGATGATGAGTAGCACAAACCAATAAACTGAAAACTTTAAGACATGAAATAAAACAAAATGTAACAGCTAATTCTTTTTAATGTCACACATTTGAACTCCCAAAATTTACTATTAAACCTTTCCTACATTGTAATAGATCGATCACGATTGAAGGGAGTAGTCTTTATATAGATTTCTTCCGTATTTTGGAGTGCCTTTTATTTGTCGTATGTACTCCGCAAGTGGGGGGACATGAGGGGGACTCATTAGTAGGTTGATGAAGGTTCCTCTTTGAGCCTTTTGTAAAGAAATTCTACCATAACGTCAACTTTTGCGTAGTGCTCAAGGACAACTTTAAAAGTGACGACGCCTCTTTTACTCACATCCTCTCATCACTTTCCTATTAGCATGCTCTTACTTCTACTATTGACGCATATTATATCAGCAACCATCGTACTTACAATAATATATATAAGTCTTTTTCATATGGCCATATATATGAAAAAGTTACTTCTATCCTATTTAAGTCTAGTTGATGAATGTTGGTGGAAAAATGTAGACCTCTAGAGTGGATACCAAGTACTTAAAGCTATACTTGCCAAATTATTAATTACTTGGTGGACAAGGTTTGGAATTATCAAGTTGGACTATACCTTTATAGTTCTAGCTCTTGGTTGAATTCTTTTAAACTTTGATTGACCTCCAATTTATTAGAATTTGATTTAAAACGTACTTAATTATTCTTATTGATGACTTCAATTCTTTGGCGAGAATACCATTTGATATCAAATCAATAATTCAATATAGGGAGGCGGTTTTAGTATGAGTTTAGTAGGTTCAACTGAATACATATTTTAAAAAAAAACTTTATATACACTTTACAACATTTTCTAATATATATGCAACTCTCAGCTCAATGGTGAGGCATATGTACTCCTAGACCCATGTTCAAATCTTAAGAATAAAAGAGCTTTTTTTCCCCTTTTTTCAAAACATAACCTCTCTTGACTCTTAGACTCTTCACTGATTCACACAATTGCTATGTTAGTTAATTAGCTTATTGTTGAAGAATATAATGTTAGTTTATTCAATCTACCAAATTATTTGCTTCATTCGTTATATTTCGAAGTCATCACACAAAAATTTTGACACCATCACTGTATAGATTTTTTTAGGGCAACCTCTTATATGATCGACATGAATACCTATACTCTATAAGAAGATGTGAATTCAATTTTAGTTATAATTCAGGTGTTTAGAGTAATATGTTCCTCAAATCACGCATTGCGATGAATGTAGTTACATATATAATATATATTAATGGCGTGTGATTTTGTCATAAAATTAAAACGTAATACATTGTATAATTAATTAAGTAGATCAATGGACACGTACTCTTAACATCTACAAAAACTGTTGTCCCTTGTCGATGCAGAATGGTTGGTGGAGGATTTGTCAAAAGAGATTACTCTAAGAAAAAAGATCTTAGAAACGATACAGATAACTATGCCTCAATCCAATGCATTATTCTTACATCATACAGCTAGCTATTATTGCTAGTACTCAAATTTCCATAACGATACGATAATTAGGTGCATGCTAGTCAATTGGTAAATCAACTGACAACTGTCAAGTAAAAATCTCAAGTTTATATTATTATCAAGATAAGCTTACATTTCAAGCGGGGCATAAATCTTACCATAAGTTGCATTGACGCATTGTGCTTGAAACAATTTACGAGCTTCTATCGAACTCAAATTGAATATTTGCAACTAAAATTACATTATAAATAAAATTATACAACTTCTCATCTTATCAAATTAAGATTTTTTTGAAAGAAATCACAAATAAAATTGAAAAATTGAAATATAAAGCTATATTATTAAAAAATAAAATTACAACATATCCCTAAATATATATAGTGTAGCATATATCCAATACGAATTTAAACGCCCTCTTTGATGAGAGACTTAACTAGTCTAGTGAGTAGACCTACCATGAGTTTGGACATTCTTCTCGTCAACTGTACAAAACATATCTTATATTTTTATTTCAAGTTTTTTTTTTGGTACTTTTGTTGCTATCAGTCAGATCCAGACAACCAAATTAAATGCCTAGCTAGGATCAGTATGTTAAACTTGTCAGTGGGTGTAAGGTATCCCTTTGGCCTGCCATACCCAACATAATGTGTAAGTTGAGTGATTAGCTAACAGTGCACAAGTTAGTGGGAAGGTGCCTAAAAGCTACGCAGTATAACTAAAGCTAATGAATGGTATACGTACAGTACACTAATGAGTCATCTAAGCTAATTCATTTTTTATGATTCAAATTAGAACATACATACGAAGTATTTTTTATTAAGTATATTCGACTCGCTTGAAAGTTGAAACTCTACATCCTAATATCCTATTCAACCTGTGATTGATCGGTGAAGTATTTGGTTGATTGTGAATTTCTATATAAAAGTTCTAAGTATGACAGGATTCTCACGTATACTTGGAATCCGCAAATTCGATAGTGCACTCACTAAAAAAAATGTACATTAGGTACATGAAAAATATATATAATACACATGCGAGTTATGTGAAATGTACATTTTATATTCTACATAACTGACATATGTACTATATACATTTTTCATGTACGTAATGTACATTTTTTTGGAGTGGGATGATGTACCCGGATACACTGTCCATCCATTGTTTGAAATCGACCAAAAGCATCAAAATGTTATTCCAAGAGTGGGCAAAGGGTATATTTATTTTTCACTTTCCCGAGGAGAATCCACTATCTTACTGCACTCCAATTGAAAATGTAGGAGGAAGAAGACATGCTAACTTTACAGCAAGATTTATGTAGAATCACTTCAAATGCAACCATGAATGAAGATATTTTTAATACTACCATATGTAGGCCATTTGCTCAATGTAGTTCAGCTATTTAATGTTTGTAATTCGCGCAATCAACTTACTTAGTTCACGATAGTTCGATATTGTTGTTTAACTTCGTAAGTTCGGTTCGTTGTTTCTGCTTTCTAAGTTATAAGCGGAGTTGGTATATGTGTCATTCCAATATTATGATGTCTGCTAAGACCAAAATTGAGGATCAAGAATAACTTGTGAACTATATGAAAACATAATCACTCCTAATCTAACCTATATATATGAATTGGGTCATGTTAGAATTGAAACGAGTCACATGTAACAGGTCAAGTTAGACTAGGCCAAAAAAATACAAAAGGATCAAATTGGACTAGGCCAAAAAAGATGGAAAACGAACCAAGTTAGACCGGTCCGGTCCAATAAGAGTATAATTTTTATTTATGAAAGATGAAATTTTACATATATCACCTTTTATCTTTGACAATAGACCATTAACAAGCCTTGAATTTATATTGAGAATTCATTTATGATTGAAAGTCCTTAGGGATGGTGGTCAGAAGGACAAGTACTATGCTACTCGGGCTCAGGTACTCCTGTCAAAAATGGATGCATGTCCAAGTGACGGACTTTGCCATTTTATAAAATATTTACGTGATTTCAACCCAAAATGAAAGTGACAAGTGTCCATCACATGCTGGAGGGTCAAGGTGAAACAAAAAATTGAGGTTCAATGAAAAGTCTGAATGTTATAAGGCCAAAGACTGGTCTCCCTGCTTAGACGTCACAAATAATCTATTACTATAATGAGGTTGATTTTAATGCTGTACATCACACATAGTTGTGCTACTTGGTAATGCAGATTCAATTATTTTTGACATATCGATTCTGTAGCAGTTTAAGACATTGCTTTTGAAGGCATGTCCATCGGTCAATATTACATAATGCAAGTCTGCAATGAATAAATTATAACCTGGTACTCGTCAATTGTGTGAAACTGTGAACCTCCACTGCTTCCATACACGAATGTGCTGAATTAGAGTTGCCTGGGAGTTGTAAGGGGAAATGATTCCAATTTCCCTCTTTCACCTCTATGATTAGCTAACGCCTCAGTGACCTTACAAAAATAGTTGAAAATAAGCGTTATACGATATCCTGCCTTGCAAAAATGAAATTTTTCCGCTAAAGAGAACATAGACTGATTCTTTAACAAATAATTGTCAAGGAGGATACCCTATAATTCTTATCTCTACTACAATATAAGCTCTAATTGGGTTAGTCACAGTCTTCTTATCCTTCAGATATCTACACAATGATTGACCATTGTGTTAGACACAGGATACATCGACAGTATCTAACTGGAACAAGAATAAAGATATAGCAGACCTATGTTAAGTATTACTGGTTTGTCTGCATATAAAACCATCATCATAAGCAAAAGTAACCAATGTAGTGAGCTTGTTACTGATTGAAAATTATAGTGTAGTGAACCAAAAATATTGAAAGTATCTCCTTCAACCAACCATAAGGACATGGAAACTTTATTTGACAGCTTAAGCTTTGAATTTTCCACATCCGGAGAACCACAACACAATTTTTTGCCATAGATAATAATGGCATTTGATAATTTGATGACAACTGCACACATATGATACATGCAAAAACATATACACAATCAGTTTTGTTGAGTATACTCATACATCACATATCTACAAAATATATGAGCAAACTTTACTAGGAATTCAGGCTGACCTGACTTTGCAGAGCTAATATTGCTTGAGGATGTCCTATCGCCTGCGAAATAAACTTACAAACATTTCACTATCTCGCGCCTCTGCACTCTGTTGAGACATTAAGTACTTCACGCATCCTGAGATAGAAATCTGATACCGTGGGACTGAATATCATATAGTGAATAGCTTTAAAAGTGGTGGCAGCTGATAATGGTCTACAAGGACAAACTTAACATCAATGGCCCTAGTGACACCTAATATCAACAAAAGTTAGTGAAAACCAACTCCGTTTTTCAGCAAGACCAACTTTGCAATTCTCGATGCACAACCCAAGGGCAGAGATCCTTTTCTTTCCATGACTAAAATCCAACAAAATTTCTAAATTTTTATGCCTTAAACAAACTGAGAGTACAAATTTGCACTGAAGCTATAACCATTGAATGTATGGAAAAGAAAGTGACTCAAAATCTCCAAGTGGCAGTTCATACATTACAGATCTATTTTTCCCAAAGCCTCGATACCTTAACAAAGCATCAAAAGAAGTTGCTTAACAAATTTTATCACTTGATCCCTGCTTTTCTTCAGCAGATTATAGAAGAAATTTTCATCGCAGAAGGTAAACCTTGCTTATATTTTCACATATATTAACAATACAATCATGGTTTACATATAAAGTTGAATATATAGAACATGCAGTCTTCTGCAAGAGCAAGCTATAATAGAAAGCAGAAACCAACAACACATACTGGTAGGCTAGTATGTCCAGATTCATCAGTTATACATACATCAAATTCTTGTTTAAAAGCAAGGGGCTGTTTATTCCAAGACAAGTATTTGAAACAACTTTGATTTGATCCAGCTTCAATTTGATTTCATCCACACTGTGACTGTCCATATAAGTCAAAGAGTAATTTTAGAGATGACCTCCTGAGAATGTATCTTTGTAAAACTAATAGTAACAGCAAAGAGAAAACCTGAAAGACAATGCCCTTGAATTTTCTTGTGCAAAGCTTCAAATCGTCCAACACGTACAAACTCTATCTCCTAATATATTCAACCTTCTGTAGGATGAGAGAAAACAAAAATAGAAGCAATGTGCACATATTAGGAATTTTTTAAGGACTGTACTAGAGTATTTGCAGTACCAGATGATTCTGATTTTACTAAATAAGATTATTCTCTTACAGAGATCCTAACTAGGAGGAAAAATCATCACTATGCAAAATGAAAAACAAGATCGACCCGTAAATTGAAGCAGATGATATAGGAGGTTGAACAGTGTGATGCATGAGATCCAGGATAAATTAAAAGATGGGGATGACATAATCCGAATCTACCTCCTAAGCTCTACATGGTGATTCACAAAGAGCTTCATCATCCATTCGCTTTTATCAAGAATCAGATTCTCATGCAAGCCTATACTTGAGAACTCCATTACCCCAACCTTAGTGCATCCTCATTGACGTCTCACATGCCTAATAAGATGTAATCAATTCTCTCTTATCTAATCCTCACAAATCTAAATTCATTATGAAATGCTACATTCATAATTGCCCTCAAGGTCTCCCAACACATACTTCTCTAACACACGCATCTTATTAAACTTTCCTGGATAGATCTAACATACTTCTCTATCTCCGCAACATTCATCTTTTTGATATGCTCTTTTGCAATACCCAACAGCTGTTCTAATTGTCATCTTATTAAATTTTCCTTTTAGCGGTACACTACAACGTTATAGTAACTCTCCATATGAATCACCCAGACTTGATTCTATGGATTAAATCCTAATCAGAGTCTTCAATTCTTTGCTGGATAGATCAAGTACTAATAAAATTTGCTAACTCGTAACTCCTTCCAATCTAATGTTGCAAATATCATCATTTTGTCTCCTTCCAGTGCTAATATAGCACTCCATATACTCTTTATTACTCCAACAAACCCAAAACCCTTGAAACTCCAACAACAAAAATAAAATGGCACCGCTTTCCAACTTTTTGTGCTGCCTAGGTCCCGCACAATCTCTTAGACTATCACTATGAAGTATGAACAGCACTCTTAGATGCTCTAGAAATATGGACCATCATTAAAATAGTCTCATGAACAAAATTTAGGTAAACGTTAGCACCAGGGAGAGCTTGTTACCTTTTCATGTCAGTATGATAATGGCAGTGGAGTTCTAAAAGGGCTCAGAGAACTAATACCACCTAAATTATTCAATATTGACGCAACGCCACAGTGACCGTCCGTGTTTGTAGCATGATCATTATTCACTCTTTTTAATACAGAACTGTTTGGTAAACAAATTGGTTTTCCAAGTGCTTCTGTTGTGGACATGGAGCGTTCTTCATGAACCTCTCCCTCTTTAAAGTGCTGATTCTGAAAACTTACAATTTTGAATGCTTTGACTAATGTATAAAAGATGGCTGAGAGAAAATCAACAATTGTAATCAATATTCTTACAGAATTATCAGACAATTGCTAGAAACTGAAAACTGCAAGAATTGAGCCTTGAAGCCTCAAGCTTTCACCACATCAAGAGCAAGCTTGTAAATCTTCCAACTCTTGCCCACTTCCATTTCCACCCCTCTTCAATTCCAACTCATTTTTAGGGTTCTGATCACAACAGCAATACCCACTCCTTAATTTCATCATCAACCCCATTTTTTACTCCCCCAATCAACCCCAAATTCGATCGTTCTGGCCTATGTCCAATCTCCCAGGTTCCGATTAGGGTTTTGATCAACCCCTTTGAAACCATAACTCGCTTAGCAACCCGGTTTGATAGAGCACCAGTCGACCCATATCAAAGATGACCGACATAAAAAAAAAAAAAAAAAAAGAGTGCCAATTTGGATAGAAATTTCAGATTTGATTCATCGCCAAATTTCTCTGAAAATGTTTGTGATTTTGGACAATTTAGAACTAGTACTTTAGACCAAAAATATGGTTTGGCCCAAGCATTTAAATGAACATATTTTTTGCGAAAGCCCAAGCCCAGTAGCCCAATGATCAACTCTACCATTGAAATGCCTCACGAGTCATAACATGAAAAGTTGCCTGCCTATGGTCTTCACGACTTCATGAAAAGTTGGGAGCCAAGTAAAAGAAGATAGATAAGATGGCCAACAAGACATCTATGGCATTCTATGTCACGGTAATAATATCAAGAGTATCCTTTGATACTGAAAAATTCCCTTGGGATTACATGTCATCTTAATACCAAGAGAGTATTTGAAAATGCCTGAGAGCTTCATGTGAAACTATTCACCCAGATACTTCTTAAAAGATGCAATAGAGGAAGAGTCATTACCGAAGTTAATCAAATCTTCAAGCATTTTGCTGCACAGTTCCTTGTAGATGGATCAAAAGGGCAGTAATTTGATTTTGCTTGAAGAAAATCGTACCATTTAGTAGTAGCCTTTCCTCTTTGCATGGGGGTAATTCCTCCATGATCCAAGAAGTACCCAAACATTTTGGGGCTCAATTCTTGCAAAAAGTACGATGTTGTAATAAAATTTGTCACAATTCACGAAATATGCTATAAGTTCAGGAGAATCTGAGAAACTCGAAGCAACGATGTAATTGCCCCATATTCAATTCCTTCGTAGAAGAAAATACTCAAAATTTTAATCCAAAAATATGAGGATGTTATTAGCCATGGTGATATAAGGTAATTAATATTACCTCCAACCCAAAAAAAAAAAAAATAACGTAGTGGAATTACCAAGTGTATAATTTAATGAAATCCTTAATCAAAGACTACTTAAAAAAACATAGTTTTCAAAACTAAGGTAATAAACTCAATATTAAACCAAGAACTGTGAACCATCTCTACTCAAAACCCCTTGGTGAAGATATCGACATTGTTGAATGCAATCTATCCCTTTAAACTGGCTCCTATAATTCCAAGGTATACTGATCAACAAGACAATGCATGCCATACTGATCAACAAGACAATGCATGCCTCTGGCAAGAAAGAAAAAAAAAAGAAAAAAAAAGGACAATGCATGCCGTAGTAAAAGCAAATTCATAGACTAAAGTAATTAGTTTGAAAGAGAGCAAAAACTAGCAGTAAAGTTTCATACCCCTTTTTTCATGCAAGAACTAACGTCGTCCTAATAAATTCAGTACGGCTGCATTCAAGAAATGGTTGAGCTACCATATTCTGCTGCTGATGTTTGCCTCATAATTCAGCAAACAAAGAAGATGTTACCATTGTTTATCGCCATGTTCATCCCTAATTTCTTTACTACATATAGGTTTGTTTTGGGAGTTCGGACGCCCATATGTTTCTTATTCATTATCGAATTGAATTAATATATTACAACCATGCCATTTTGTGTATTACGTGTCATTTAACATAAATTCACATATACATTTACGTGTCAAATATTTGTTACATATACCATAATTATATATATATATATATATATATATATATATATATATATATATATATAAATTGTGAAAAGTATACATTATGAGTAATTAATGACCCATGATTTGAAGTTAAAAATTATACTTGTTAATCGAATTCCATTGTTATGAACAATACGAATATATATCATGTACATTAAAGTTGAGGAATATGTACATTGACGACATTTATATAAGTTTGGGCCAGAAAGAAAATAATGTACATTGAGATTACATACTATGTAAATTGTACATATATAAAATGTATATTGAAATGTTTATATATGTAATGTACATATTAATGATGTGCAATGTCCATATTATATTATGAAATGTGCATATGCAATTTTTGACCAGTAAATTTATATTCATTCAGGTGACATATTATGTACATCAAATTTATATAAGATGTACATTGAAATATTATCAAAATTGGAGTGAAAAATTTAACAGAAAAAATGGGTTGGATATATGTACATGTAGGTGCAAATATATTTCAAATTCAAAAGTTTGTCTTTAATCATTTTAATCTACCATCATTACATTCATACTTTTGACATTTTCCCACTTATTTTCCCAATGTACTAAACCCATGTCATTTCCCTAATGTTATTTCCTCCAATTTGCATGGGAATTTATTGTCACGTAGAACATGTGCACCATGCTTTACTTGCACCCGAATGCACTATCTAATTAACATAAGAATGGGGTCATAGACGCCACGTAACATTTGTTTGTTATTTCAATTTACGGATGTCAAAAAATATCTCTGGCCTATTATCTTATACGGAGTATCTGTCGTATAATTATAAAGTATGCATGACATCTTACGCAATTGAGGTGTGTCAAAGTGATCATTTGGCTAGGTTAGATCGGTCTATCTAATAACTCTAATTTGAAATGTTTTTTTTTTGGGTACCAGTAAGAAGGTAAGATGACTTGGCCGGATTTTTGAGATCTTTGCTTTACTTTTGTTAGTTTTTTTTGTTTGATTGGGTTCACACAATTGGTGTGTTTTACTTGTAATTAATTAGTAGTCATTAAAATTGCATTTTTTCACGAGAATTCCATTTTGAATACAACTTTTTTTCACGAGAATTCCATTTTGAATACAACTTTTGGTACATATAGCTAGATTATCCTTTTCAAGAATTAAAGTCTTTATTAATTCGATATGTATTGTATGTGACAATTCACGCCAATCAAATGGCGTCATACTGACAAAATTCGGTGAATTATGACTAAACTTATACCCACAGATCAACTGCAACTCTGTTTTTTTAAGTTTGTCATGTCACAAAGCGTTAAACGTAAAACTTCCGATGAAATTCTTCCAGATGGTGATGTCAATGGCATCAACCGATATCGGTGAAGAAGGTGATGAGGCGGCGGAAGAAATACAATCACAGACTTAAGAAATATCATTTCAGGTTTTGAGACTTTAATATTGTACAATATAGACATTAATTATATCTATACTGAAATTATAATTTCTATATATCTAAGTTATAGAGCATCAATTAATAAGTCTCAAATTTTAGTTCGAATGTCTCCCCTAATATTTTCTCTATTGAAAATACGATACGGTGTAATTTTTGAACAGATTTGATCACAGTCGAAATGGGTTATGAAGTCTAGCATCAAATCGTACAAGGGAGATATAGACTATTCTTTTGGCAATAAGAAAAGATAACAATAAAGTTATAAACCCATTCTAGTTCTTGTAGCTAAAGTGTGGCACTACTTTGTACAAACTATAGAGAACTGTGGATAGCCAGCTGCCAAGCATTAGACGTACTATTCGTCTATACGTACGTAGGTTGTTGAGAAGAGTTAATTTGGAAATAAATTTGTTATTATAACTTAGGAAAAAAAACCCACCTGCAGGTTGCACTCCCAAAGAAGCCAGGTCATCAAACCCATGCACATTTTTGGTGTTGTCCATTGAATGCTGAAGATGATGGGTATGCGCTACTAATCTGTGCACCTCTAGCCAATAAAGGACTGCCATGTTGAAACTCTTTGAGTTGAGTACGTATTAAACATCTATGATTTATGATTGCACATAGCGTGTTTATATATAGAGAGTGCCAAAAGACAGGCGTAGTTTGTGTTATATGAGGAAGGGTTGGCTGTGCCTTTTACTAGTAAAATTTAGAGAGCAAGCGAGTGAGTAAATGGCGTCTACTCCTGGAATTCTTACACATTGGCCATGGGAGCCTCTTGGAAACTTTAAGGTTCTTCTCCTTCAACTTTACCCTCTCTATTCGTTTTCTTTCTTTCAATCTCTAACTGCCATGAGAGTTCCAATGCTCTAACATTGAGAGCTCGAGAATCCAACACCAGCTGCCTCTTTGGGGAGTACATAACAGCTACACGTTGGCTCTTTAATTTGGGTTTAGGTAGCTTTGCTCTCCTAGCTAGCTTACAATAACCAAGAGAGTACGTACTCTAGGAGCATTATTTTGTTTACGTTATATATATAGTTTTCGATATGAAATTATGGTGCTAGCTATGTGTCTCTCTAACATACGGAGTAGCAGTTACAAAGAATTATATATTTAAGTGTGGTGAAAGGAAGCTAGATTAAATTATTTTCAGTTTTGTTTTCCAATAGTAAAGAATTTATTACTTCGTTCAGGGCGGTAAAGCCCTTTGAAAAGAACGCTTAACAGAGATCGATGAACTCCGGCCGATTGCAGTGGAAGAATAATCTGAGATGAGATTAATTATTCTTGAGCATCTACTAATAGCTTGATCATATATTTCTTGGCTTCTGCTTGTTTTGTAAATGGAACTTTTGCCCTTTTATTTTGCCAAAATAACTAAACTTAAATGACTATTTTTGGACTGAGTCGAATTTACAATAAATAATTCAACTCCATTAATCCAGGAACATTTCTTTAATTAAATTCCTTTTTTTTTATCTTTCCATGCAACCTTGCATTGTCCACAACCGCAACTAACAGATATATACATTCAACATTCATTATATTTTTCCTATGTTTGAGTTTCGTAACTGTTCTTTTTTTAGGTTTTGATTCTTTTTCTATATTTTTCTTTTCCTGTGGTCGAATATTTTTTTGGATAGAAACAAAAACCGAAAACATGGTCGAATAATTTATTCATAGATATAAAGCCCTTTATGTTCAAGTTTGAATTTTTTTTTTTTAAAAAATTGATAGGAAAACTCAAAAATTTTAGATGCACAAGAATTTATCCAAATTCCTTTTTTTGGGTCTTTGTTCAATTTCATTTTTTTTAATTCCTTGTTCTTTGTATTAATAAATTTCTAATCCATCAATAGCAAGATAAATACTGAAAATTTATTACTCCTTCTGTTGTGCAAAAATAAAATGTGACAAATAAAAAGGAACGGATATAGTTTTCAAATTTGAATTTTCATAAAAAAATTGAATTTGAGCATGATTAAAATGAGGAACCCTACAAGAGAAGGGAAGAAAGTACTCCCCATGCTGCAACAACCTGTGATTGTGATGAATTTGGAAGACGACATCCACACGACGGTTTCATAACAAACACCAAGAATTACTATCGTGAAGGGAAGCTGGAGGAGACGACACACTTTGGGGCTAAGTGCGGAACTCCCTCAATGATAATGGGTAATTAGAGTTGAATTCGTGGTAATTATATTCCATCAAGTAAAAAGAAAAAATAGTCATATTGGAAAATAAAATTGAAAAATTCAGTCATTTTGACCAAAAAAAAAAAAAAAGCCATTATATTTTTGACAAAATACTATTTAACTTTGGATATTTACCTAATTGATGTGGTGTTCAAGGATGAATTTTGGATGCATATCATAAAGCGTTGGTTATAAATACTGCTGCACGTCTAATTATCAGCACAATATTTAGAGTGATTATATTTTACTTCACTATTTTCAACAGTCCATGCATGTGCTCTTTTATCAACCCATCAATAATTCTGTGAAAATAATTAGAAGCTGTTTTTCTTTTCTTATTATAGGTCATTTATTTTCAGAGCAGACACACACTAGATGGATATGGATGCATCATGCATGTGCTATAGGACCAATTCTACGTGAATAGCAAACCTAATTAATAAAGAAAGTAGTTGCGACTTCTATTAAAAGGATAAGTTGGCATAGCATACGTAGGGTTTCTGCGTATGCGTGCAGGACCAAATTAGGGTGTATTCATTCTCATTAAAGAAGAGTCAGATTGACTACACTATTACATATATTAATTAAAAATAAACAATTTAAATCTATTAAAACTCAGAGGGATTAGTACTGCCATAAATACTTATTAACCAGCTTAGTAAATCAATCATATGCCAAGTTCTTATTCTCTTATAGTGAATGCAATAGCATGTTAATTACTTTTTAATAATCCAATAATTAATAACCATTTTGTTTAAGCAAACTAATTTGGAAAAGAAAAGGCTTACCTCAAAATTATTTTGTCTTTTGTAAATCATGTACATAATGCACTATTATTTCTAATTATACAAAGTATTATTGTTTCTAATCATCTGCATTACTAATTTTTTTTTTGTTACTCTTTTGCATGTTACCTATAAAGTACTACGTAGCTAATTAGAATAACATTCATTCATATGAATGAAGCCTAACTCACAAAAAGAATTGTTATTTTTATCTAACTTGAGTACATTGTGTTTCTCTTTTGTGGATCTTTCCGGTGTAAATGGATCTTTAACGGATGCTTCAAGGTATTTAACAAACCTTACCAAAATCCAGCCCGAATTTTCTTGATTTGGTTAAAACTCGCCAAACACAAAAGCATGTAGGATGATTTTTACCCGATTGACCCCCCACCCATCCAAAGCCTGGAAAAAGTCCATACGTTAAGTGACACTGTGACATTGACCTTAACTGAATGAGAAAGATAAGTCCTATTTAATTTGTGAATGTCCTAACTCTTGCTATTTCTTACATGTATTCGGGTGTACCTATACCTATACCTATACCTAAATGTGTTTTCATATTCATTTGGAATTTAATTTGTTTCAATTAGAAAATGAGCAAATAATACTCCTTACCTCGGCTCTAGATGTATCACGATATATTAGATGCCATAATATATCTAACTCCAAAGTTGAGGCCTTGAAGGTATTATATTAGTCCATGGATTTAGACTTATCAGGCAGCCATGCCCATAATGGAACAAAAAGCAATGCTCGGCCAAGGCAGTTTTGAATTAAAGCACTTGAGAAAATTGATTAATACTATAAGCTTATTATATAGGGTTGTATGGATTGTTATCAACTGAATAGGTGTAGTCTTGGAATAAAAACACAAAATCTTCAGATTGGTGCACTATATATTGTTCCTCTACAAGGTAATGTTCTTGTAATTTCAGCATGCATGCCATATACTCGATCACAGTCTTATATTTCATATGTTTTCCTTTAAGAACCGGTGCGATGTTTTGTTGTTGGTTGGCTGCAGTATGTATTAGTAGCACCTTTTGCCATCCACAGCATATACTTGTATGTAGTTGGAGCAGAGGAGAGGAACCTTGTCTATGTCTTGGTAATACCGTTTATGCTATGGAGGATGCTTCACAGCCAAATATGGATCAGCTTTTCTCGTTATCGAACAGCCAAAGGCAACAACCTCATCGTTGACAGGAGTCTCGATTTTGAGCAAGTTGACAGGGAGAGGAACTGGTATGCATCATCTGCCTTTCACTTCTTAGTCGTATCTCGATCATCCCTCTTTTACTAGCTACATTTCTCAGCTTTTTAGTCCTAATTATTTTTTTGAGGGATTTCTGAGCTATAATTAAAATGAGCAGTGCTATGTAAAAACTAGTGATTGACAATTGTCAGGAATACCGAATAGGCTATAGGCCCTTTGCCCATTGCCCTTAGTAGTTGTATTCAGCGTAGTATTAGTAATTTAATTAGAACCTTTGACACATATCCCACTAGTCTTGTAGGAGAAGTATGCCGCTGATTCCTTGCACATTTATCAACGATAGATAGATCCATGTACTAATACTGAAAGGTGAATATTCTATGTTGAACAATATAGGGATGATCAGATCATGCTGAATGGGATCTTAATCTATGCCGCTTACTGGGGGCTAGAGCCTGTTAAAAATATACCCTTCTGGAGGGCTGATGGTCTAATTCATATGTTCTTGCTTCACATTGGTCCTGTTGAGTTTCTCTACTATTGGTTCCATCGAGCTTTGCACCATCACTTCCTCTACTCGCGCTACCACTCTCATCACCATTCTTCAATTGTGACTGAGCCCATTACTTGTAAGTCCTTACTCATAACTACTTTACTATTCCCTGCGTTTCAACGATTGCTCTATACATTAGTTACACAGTTATTTATGCAATATAATTACTCTAATAATTTTTTTTAATACATTTGAGGAATATGGTTTTATTTCTAGATAAATCTCGAAAATGAGAAAATAGAAAGAGTTACTACTTACTTATTAAGGGTGTAATTGGTATTTTAATAGTGGGCATCTTTCCAAAAGTGGAAAATATATATTTTAAGACATTTAAAAATAAAAAGTGGAGCAATTAAAATGAAATGAAGGGAATAGTAAATTTTAAAGACATATAGCATGCACCTCATCTAACAGCTGACAACTTTTGAGAATTTTCTCATTTCTTCGTTGGAATCTGTTGTGTGCAGCGGTGATTCATCCATTTGCTGAACATATTGTATACTTCGTTCTCTTTGCCATACCAATTCTATCGACTATTTTATGGACTCAAACGGGCTCTATAGTTTCCATGGCTATCTATGTCACTTACATTGACTTGATGAACAACATGGGTCACTGCAATTTCGAGGTCATTCCTAAATGGTTGTTTACCATATTTCCTCCTCTCAAATACCTCATGTATACTCCCTCGTAAGTATCTCTCAACTCTACTGACTGAAAATCATTTGTTGCTCACTTTTATTGACACCCGCCTAATTAATTTGAATGTCATATTGAATTACACTATCAACGTTACAGCTAATTAACCACAAATGCAACTTATTTTGCATTATGATCATATAATAAGCTAAGACATCAGTGTGTCTGATCGATCACTGTATTTTCTGTGGTGATAGGTATCACTCTCTGCATCACACTCAGTTCAGGACAAACTACTCACTCTTTATGCCATTCTATGACTACATCTATGGAACTTTGGATGAGTCTACGGATACTCTCTATGAAACTTCTCTTAAGAAGCCAGAAGATGTGCCTGAAGCTGTTCATATTACTCATCTGACAACACCGCAATCAGTCTACCATCTTAGGATAGGATTTGCAGGTCTTGCCTCAAAGCCCCTGGCCTCCAACTGGAGTCTGTGGCTCATGTGGCCTTTCACATTATGGTCCATGATATCGACATGGATATATGGTCGGACATTCATCATTGAAAGAAATACCTTCAAGAAGCTCAAGGCGCAGTCTTGGGCTGTACCACGATACAGGATTCATGTAAGTTATGATCAGTCCCCTCTATAATTCCATTTACATCTTGTAATATTTGAAATGAAGAAGTTGAAATTAGATGCCTTTAATTTGCTTTGTTGGGCTGTAGTATCTTTTAAAATGGCAGCGAGAGGCTATTAACAAGTTGATCGAAGAAGCCATACTAGAGGCAGACGAGAAAGGAATCAAAGTAGTTAGTCTTGGACTTCTAAATCAGGTAAGCTGAGTCATTATTATGTTTCCCTCTATTCTGTTAATCTAATGGAAAGATAGCTAACTTCTATCATCTGATCACTGCTCTTTCAGGGGGAACATTTCAATAGAAACGGAAAAATTTACTTGGAAAGGCACCCTAAGCTCAAAGTGAAAGTGGTAGATGGTAGCAGCTTGGCTGTTGCAGTGGTGCTTAATAGTATCCCAGTGGGAACTTCTCAAGTTCTGCTTAGGGGTCGGCTCTCTAAGGTTGCTTATTCCATTGTCTCCACGCTGTGCCACAAGGGCATCAAGGTAATGAATGCCACTAAGAATATGATGAACTCGACTACTCAAGTGAAGCTTTACATAAATTTAACCTATGTTTTCAATATCATATTCAGGTTAACACCATAAGAAAGGTTGAATATGAAAAGCTTAAAAAAGTTCTGACAACAAAAGAGGGCTCCAATCTGGCCCTTTCAGACAAAGGCTGCAAGCAGAAGGTAGTTATTTCGCTGTTTCATACCTTGGCATGTTGACAATTTTTTCTATGCATCAATATTCAATAGCTTCTGAGATGTTTTACAACAAGAAACAAGTAGCCTATCAAGAAATATACTAATAAAAATTACTATGTGAGATCAAAATGTTTGTGAATCTAATTAATACTCAATGGTTTCGTTATCTGAATAATATGGAGTTGAACACTTAGATGAGGCAGCGAGGTAGCGTGACTCAAGATCATGTATTGGCCTTAAGATATTGATTTCTGTCCTGGGTCTTGTAAGATTAATTAGTAGTGTGCTGCAGTGGCACAGTGGTACTATCAAGATTTTCTCTTCTGCGGAATGTTGTTGAATTCATCATAAAGTTGATTTCATCTGGTTCTTTGAAGGACAAATTAGTAGATGTTTTACTAGACAGAGTCAACAATCTGGATACTTTATAATTAGGGACGAGGGAGTAATATTTTCCGCTTCAATTGATGCAGGTATGGTTAGTGGGAGAAGACTTGACAGAAATCGAGCAGTCTATGGCATCGAAAGGAACCATATTCGTTCCCTTCTCTCAGTTCCCTCCCAAGAAAACAAGGAAAGATTGCTTCTATCTCAACACTCCATCAATGGTTGCTCCTAAATCTTTTGGAAACTTGCATTCTTGTGAGGTTTGTTCACGGTTTTCTGCCCATCTCGAATTCATTGTTTCATACTAGCAAATTAAAGTCTATGTTTCTGACAAAAAGGCTCTGATTTTGCTGTGTAAACAGAACTGGCTGCCAAGGAGGGTGATTAGCGCGTGGCGTGTGGCTGGAATATTGCATGCTTTAGAAGGATGGAATGTGAATGAATGTGGTGATAAGTTATTCGACGTTGACAAAGTCTGGGAAGCTTCCCTTCAGCATGGCTTTCTCCCTTTCCTGACCCCCGCTTAGCTTATTTAGTTGTGAGAAAAATTCTACTATGTTTGCATGCATATGAATTAAATTAAGATGAACAAGCTCTGAAGGTCCATTTCTGCCGCCCTTCACAACTTGAGATGATTAGCTATGTATTTATGTTATGACTTGTGATCTGAGCGTAAGAATATCTTTGCTAGCTACGCTCATTTAGATTCTGCAGTAGTAATGTGCTAGTATTGTAGTTAGAAGACGGGTTCTATATCATCACCTCGTTGTGTAATCTGCAACACTCACCTTGAAACCGCGTGTACGTCTAATTTAGAGGACGTTTTATTTGGTTCCAAGATTAATGTTCAATTGTTTGGTTCCAAGATTAATGTTCAATTGTTGGGTTCCAAGAACGGCTGATTGGTTTCCACTCATAATTTAGAAATCAAATGACTGGGCGAGGAATTTTTGATGTATAACAACTATACAAGACCTATCATATACTGAGTAAATATATAATGATCAACTGTTAAGGGTATACCTTTCTCCTCAAGGCTCAAGTAGTTGTAAATATGTTAATATGTCGTAAGTAAACCAGCCCGTTTGTACAAAAGTCAAATCAATAATGGGCCTAATGGGTTGGTATCTTAAATGAACATGTTTTATTGTGTCTTTAATGGGTCAATAATAGGCCAATAATTTCTAAACTTGTAAACACTATCAGGTAATGAATGATTTTCACTTACTTGACAATGGTCCACTACGAGGTGATACATATAACTATCACCCTCTATCGATAAAATCTATACTATTTTTGAACGGGTCGGTCCAACTCGGCCCGTTTTGGATCTTTTCAGATCCGACCCATTTTGAATCTTTTCTGACCTGGCCCATTTTTGCTTGTGACTCATCCCGACCCTGACCCGACCCAATGCACAAGTCTAGTCGTAAGTAATGTTGTCAATTCAGATGTTCAAATAATGTATATACTCAATTTTGCTAATTGTGGGTACTTTTTTTGTTGATCATGACATATTCCTTAATTGACCATGAGATGACTCAATTTCATACTTCTAATATTGGTGAGCAGTCTTTATTATGATTAAAGGGTTGTGACATTTAGATGTTTAGAAGTGTCATATTCACATGAAGGAGAGGAGTATTTTTTTTTTTATTGCAAATAGTTAATATTAAAATGTAGATGACAATCCAAAAAAAACTAAAAATATTACGAGGGAGCAAGATTATAGATAAAAAGGATGTTACGGTTATTTTTTCTCTATGAATAATTTTCCCTCTTGGTTTGTACATGAAAATTATTACCTTTTGATATCCATAGGTAAAACTTGAAAAATCTTCATTTTGACAAGTTCAATAATATTTTAAAGATAGCATTTTTTAAAGCTGTTTAAATTAGCAAAGATGTTTGATAAAATGAGTAACTAAATTTTCCTCGTAAATTGAAGGAAAAATTGATAAGATTATCCCTAACTAATACTAGTATTCTCATTATAATTATGAATTAATTTTGAGTATATATATATAAGTTAAAATAAAGAGAGTTCACAATAAAAATTACAATATATGTTTGTGGCATCTTGTGTGATTAACAACATATACTTGTTCACAATGAAAGTAGAGGAGAGATCTCTCTTTTACCTACTCTTCCCATTTATGTCATAGGATGCTTCACAATTGGAAACTCCACCTTGATGATGTACTCTAACGTGTGTTCTTTTATAGGTAATGAAAGTCAAAGAGATATTTTTTGTATGCTACAAATGCATGAAAAATTGTTATGTGTATTTTGGTTGTTTGTGTTGTTTGGTTTGTTATGATTTTCAGGTATATTGTCTAGCCGTGGACTTGTTCAAGTAATCTTCAAGTTTGAAGTGTACAAGATAAGGCTGAAGTTCAAGTGTTTGAATTTATTCAAACTTCGGATAAGATGCTTCAACAAATTCCCCTTAAATTGTGGAGTTTGTTTCCCTGGTTCTAAAGAAGAATTCAAAAGCTCAACATTCCTTTGTAACAACCTTCAGTATAGTGCTGAATTTGTGGAACGATTTTAAAGCAATCTTCCAAACGACTAAGTGTTATTCAAAGGCAACGACTCTTTGAAGTTTATCTTGGAAGACTATCTGTTATTACTTGTTGATTGTATAAAAATAAGTTAGCTGAAGCTGTGAAGATAATCAAGCCTTCAACGTGATATAACTCTCAAGCTACAGCAACTCAAAGTTTCTCTCTAGCACTTATTCTCTTTATTGTATTTTATTTTTTGAGATAAAAGAAAGAGAAAGAAAAACAAGTATATCTTGAGTGTGAAAAAGAAAGATCAAAAGAAAAGAGTGATATACTTTGAGTAAAACTTATAATACTCAAAAGTTTAGAAAAAGCGAGGTGTCTTTTATTTCTAAGAATTGAGATGCTAAAGTGTAGCTAGGGAAAGCTATGGTGTAGAAGATAGGGTGAGATCTTTTAGGTTGCTTTAGATCTCTAAGGGAAGAAATAAAAGTTCTTAAATCCTATGGGTAGGACGCCCTAGGCGGAGACGTAGATACATTACTGAACTTCTTAATAAATAATCGCCCCCTTTACATTTGCACTTCGTACTTATTTTTCTTTACTTACTTCGTACTTGTTTCAAAAGTCTATTCAAGTAAAAGTCTATTTATAATTCCTGAAACCCGTATCAAAGCCCTTAAAATCAGTTCCATCAATAATATATCAAGTAATTCCGCACCTGAAAGTCGTTTCAAAACACACACCTCTGGAGTATATATTGACCATATTCTATCTACTATTGATTCGTCAACAATCAAGATCAGTATCTTGATAAGAGTATATGTTTCTGCCAACAATCGTCACCTAGTTACAATTTAAAGTTTAGAATATTAATAACTAGTTAAGTTACATGTAGGTAATAACACTTATTATAAAGTAAGAGAATAAATGCAAGTGAGATATTAAGTTGATGACACGGAAAACCCGAAAGATGGGTAAAACTGCCGGAGTTTATTAGACCACCATTCTACTTTGTAAATGAGGATCTTCTTGTAATCTCTTTGGGTTACAAGATTGGCAAGATGTTTTAGGCTATTGAGTTCAAAAGGAAAGAACAAGGTTACAATGAATATAAGCGTTTAATATAGTAGTATTTTTGCTAATGAGTTAACTTGTTTCATGTCTTTCCATCTATATATTTCATACTTAACTTCACAGAATTTCATCACATGCCAAAATCAGCTAGTGTGAATTAAAATGTGACAACTTTTACTAGCTAGCACTCTGTACTATACTCCCGTACGTAGGTATGTACTATGGTGGCGTTATTAGTTGTTACGGAGTACTTAGTCGGGTTGCATACTGCATGTTTAGGTAAATATGTTCCAACACATATAATTTGTTTTTTTATTATACTCCGTATAATGCATAAAAAATAACTTGCAAACAATTCACTTATTTTGTTTTGAAAAATATAATAAATGAAGCGTAGGTATCATTGATGAGCTACCGACTACTCTATAAAAACCAATTCTTAGCTTGAAATCTAGCTAAGTTATTGAGTTCATAATGTATGGCCCGTGTCTAACTATAATGTCTACGATTGCCTCTCACCCTTTCTCAAATGTTGGTTCCCATTTGTTTTTAAATGACAATCAACTAACACTTATCTGGATTCGAATTTTCAGTTAATATATGTGGGTATTTTTTTTTATAACTTTTAGAGAAGGAGAGAAAAATAATTATAGAGATATAAATAATAAAAAATTAGTTAATATAAAAATATGTGGTGGTATAAGTGAGAATACAATAATAATGTTTTTCCATTAAAGAAATAAAGTAAAATGAGGAAGAATTTTATGGACACTCTTGAAAGGTAAGAAAAAATAAAAGATGGAGTAAATTCTAATTCACTTAAACAAGTTCAGTTTATAAGTTCACAATAGTTGAGTTAAGTTTAGATATATATGTTGAGATATATGAAATTTAGGCAGATAGATTGTACCCTTAATGGAAAAACATTTCAAGTTAATATAAAGTCGACTTTATATATAAGTGGACAAATCTTAGTTAGAAATGGTAAGCTGATTACAAACATTTATTATAGTTTGAAAATGAAATGAATAGCTAAACAGTAAATCAGCTAGCTAAGACAGTACATGGCTTATATATAGTGCTCTTGCGTTAGCAAGTTTTATCAGTTGTCGCATAGTAGTGATAATCTATAGTACGTTTAGAGAGAAAGTGGGAGAGTGCTAAAGAGGGAGAAGCTAGTTAAGTATGGCGTATACCCCTGGCATTCTTACGCACTGGCCATGGGAGCCTCTTGGTAGCTTCAAGGTTGTATGTCTCTATAATTATATACTTCGTACAACTGAGCAAGTCTTAATTAATTGCATGACTATGCCATATATATATATATTATTCATAGATTATGTATATATCTTGCTTGCATGGATTTTCATGAGCTAATAATTCCCGCAATTTTCCTAGTACTTATAAAAAGCATCATATAAACTCCGTATTAAGTACGTTTAAGTATGTATTTTTGGAAGAAAAGCACATAATTACATGCTAGTAATTTGAGAATAATATTATAAACCCATATTATTTGGTAAGTAATTCTCAATTATTCTTAATTTGTTTGCATGTAGTCCTGGCCTTTCTGTACGTGTCAACTTCAATATAATTCTGAAGCTAACAAAGTAGTGCATTTTTCTTGTTGCTGTTGCGTTTGAGTGTAGTATATGGTAGTGGCACCATTTGCAGTCCACAGCATATACATGTTTGTAGTAGGGGCAGAAAATAGAGATATGGCCTATCTCTTGATATTTCCATTTCTGCTATGGAGGATGCTTCACAACCAAATATGGATCAGCATTTCGCGGTATCGAACAGCCAAAGGCAACAACCTCATTCTTGACAAGAGTCTTGAATTTGACCAAGTTGACAGGGAAAGGAACTGGTATATTTACTTCGATCATTTACTACTCAAAATCCCCTTCTCACTTTTCTCAATATTCACATGCGTATAATTAGTTTCTGATCAGATATCTCGAAATCCGTGAATTGTGAAGATTAGTTTAAACTAGTTAGTTTCAACTGCTAACAATCAAATTGGGTCAGAAATTATAGTTGTTTAATTGCACTCCTTACAGATTAGTTTTGGTCAATAATCACTAAAATAATAATTTCAACTATAACTCAAAATAAAGTGAACATACTATGCAGTGATATAAAAAACCGATAGAGATATGAGATAACCAATATTATTGAATAATATATGTGATATATTTTCCATATTGATATTAGTTATCTTATATCTCTATCAAAAACACAAATATATATGATTAAAGTTCATTCCTACACTAACAAGTACACGTAATACGGACTATAATGTACTCCGAGCTTCCCTTTGGGATTTCTTTTTCTAGATTCAGCATCAATGATGAATTCTTCAAAGCGTTTCTTATATACTGCTAAAATGTGTATGCGCCATGTCAAATAATACAGGGATGACCAAATACTGCTAAATGGGATATTGTTCTATGTTGGTTATTTGATGCTACAGACCGCAAAACACTTGCCCTTTTGGAGAACTGATGGTCTGATTCAAATATTCTTGCTTCATATTGGCCCTGTTGAGTTTCTCTACTATTGGTTCCATCGCGCTCTCCACCATCACTTCCTCTACTCGCGCTACCACTCTCATCACCATTCTTCAATTGTGACTGAGCCCATTACTTGTAAGTCATAAGTCTATCACTTGTACTGGTGACACACAGCGCACATGCACATTTTTATTTGTTCGACATTTGCACGTACATTTATTATCTTATCGACAAATTAAACACATGAACATTGTCGTACAACTAGAAGAATTTGAGATTTTCTCGTTATTTATTTATTTTGTTGGTTGTTTTGTGCAGCGGTGATTCATCCATTTGCTGAACATATTGTATACTTTTTCCTCTTTGCCATACCAGTGCTAACGACTATATTACTTCGAACCAGCTCTATAGCTAGCATTACCATCTATGCTACTTGCATTGACTTCATGAACAATATGGGTCACTGCAACTTCGAGGTGGTTCCTCAATGGATGTTTACCATATTTCCTCCCCTCAAGTATCTCATGTACACTCCCTCGTAAGTATTCTCATGTTGACTTAAAATTTGTTGGTTTTACTATGAGAAATTCTTAATTTATACATGATATAAAAATATCTGGGATATTTTTGTAATTTTATTTTTATACTTATATCCTAATGTCTATATCTGATATACATTTTTATGAATTTTTATATTTATGTATTTCTAAATTTGATATAACAATGCTTATATCTGATATAACAATACCTATATCTGATATATCAATATCCTGATATAATTTATATCAGGTATGAATTAGAAAAACATTGTTCTACCTTGCTCATTCTTCGATGCCTGGACTATATTTTTACTTTTTTTTTTAAATTTATGTGAACTGTACTAGTTTTCTCATGCCAATTAATCCTTTATTGTGAGTTGACTAGAGTGATGGATCATTATCTTTTAATGTGATGACAGGTTTCACTCTCTGCACCACACTCAGTTTAGGACAAACTACTCACTCTTCATGCCATTCTATGACTACATCTATGGAACTGTGGACAAGTCTACGGATACTCTTTACGAAGCTTCTCTTGAGAAGTCCGATGATATTCCAGATGTTGTGCATCTTACGCATTTGACAACACCTCAGTCTGTTTACCAACTTACGCTAGGATTTGCCGGTCTTGCCTCAAATCCCCTGACTTCCAAATGGTATCTCTGGCTAATGTGGCCTCTCACATTAGGGTCCATGATATTGACATGGATATATGGTCGTACATTCATCATCGAAAGAAATACCTTTAAAAAGATGAAGGCCCAGTTATGGGCTGTACCACGCTACAGGGTTCATGTACGGTTTTAAGTTTTAACTACTCTACAAGATACATGTGTTAAGTGCATTCCTGCAAAATTATTTTTATTTTCGGTCATATTGATTTTGAAAACAAAACAATTGATAGTTTCCGGTCTTTGTTGGTTTGTAGTATCTTTTACAATGGCAGAAAGCTGCTATAAACAGGTTGATTGAAGAAGCCATACTAGAGGCAGAGGAGAAAGGAATCAAAGTAGTGAGCCTTGGGCTTTTGAATCAGGCAAGTGAACAAAATTTATCCATTCTTTTGCATGATCTTATTTAATATAAATATATATGCTGACTTCTGTCTAGTGATTTCTGTTTCTTCAGGGGGATAATTTCAACAAAAATGGGGAAATTTACTTGGAAAGGCACCCTGATTTCAATGTGAAAGTTGTAGATGGTAGCAGCTTAGCTGCCGCAGTGGTCCTTAACAACATCCCAAATGGAACTACTCGAGTTCTATTTAGGGGTAGACTCGCCAAGGTTGCTTATTCCATTGTCTCTGTGCTGTGCCACAAGGGTATCAAGGTACGTATATGGACTTGAGACATGGATATCTATGCTATGACATATTGAGATGAACATGCAAATCGAACTGCAGTTGTTATATAATTGCTTGTCATATATATATATATATATATATATATATATATATATATATATATATATATATATATATATATATATATATATATATATATATATATATATATATATATATATATATATCTGAATAGTTTCACAACGATTATTAAGTATGCATGCCTTGGATGTTTCATTTAGGTTGTTACCATAAGAAAGGCTGAATATGACAAGCTTAAACTGGCTTTGACAACAGAAGATGGCGCTAATGTGACCCTTTCTGCAAAAGGTTACAATGATAAGGTAATTGATTCACTGTGTTGACAGGCTGAAACGCCTCTCTTGTTCTATTTTGATCTTGAACCAATGTTTTTTAGAATTTACAAGTAGCTACGACTAGCTACGAGTCTCATGAAAGATATGCATGTATGCACTTAAGTCGAGAAGCTAGGACTGAACTGGGAACGGGGGAGGAGGTTAAGTTTACTTACATCTCGCACTTCCTATATAGACCAGACAGTGACAGATTTCGCACTTTCTGATGGTGTTATCTACTAAATTCCTGTTAAGCGTGTTAAGCAATCCAAGGGACAGAGGGAGTAGTATGTATTCTAATTTAACAACAAATTATGCATGTATATATGCTGTACCTGTGCTATACATTTCGGCAAGCCAGTTATATACACTAATGGACTCGGAAACAACATATTCTGGTTTGATGCAGGTATGGTTAGTAGACGATGATTTGAGTGAAGTCGAGCAGTCTATGGCATCGAAAGGAACTACATTCATTCCCTTCTCTCAGTTTCCTCCAAAGAAAACAAGGAAAGACTGCTCATATTTCCACACTCCATCGATGATGGCTCCTGCAACTTTTGGGAACTTGCATTCTTGTGAGGTTTGTCCACTGTTTTCCCACTACCTCCAAATTATAGAAGCATATCCAAAATGAAGTAGTATGTTGCCTTAAATACAAGTCTTGCTTTTGCTTGTGTAAGCAGAATTGGCTACCAAGAAGGGTGATGAGCGCGTGGCGTGTTGCTGGAATAGTGCATGCCTTAGAAGGATGGAATGTAAATGAATGTGGTGATAAGCTCTTCGATGTTGACAAGATTTGGGAAGCTTCCTTTCAACATGGATTTCGCCCTTCCCTCACCCTTGCTTAGTTATGTTACCAAAACATCACTATTACGACCAAGCGGGACTTCATTGCCAAACTTTTCTACTTATTAATGTTACGACTTTAGCACCAAAAATGTGATCCTCCTTTCAATCCCATAAAACTGCATTAGCCAAAATTTGTGATCCCCCTTTTTTTTTTTTCCTTAAACGTTGAAACAATTAACGGTCTTCCCTTCTAGCTATTGTCTTAATTAAACTTTACATTGATCTACGTACGTAGTTGTTACGTTTAGAGCAAGATCAATTGCGAGCTTCTAAAAGAAACGGATGACAAATATTCATGTAGAGCAAAATTGTTGTAAAGTTCCTATTGTGGATCTAAACCCTCCCAAAAAAAAAAAAAGTAGAATATTGGGAAGTCGAGGTTGAGAGGTGAGGAGATCGAGTATGTGGATTTGTGCGATGATTGATTGTCATTATTTATCAAATTATCATAATCAACCCCCCCCCCCCCCCCCCCCCCCCCCCCCCCCCCCCCAATATATAATCTTAATAGGGTAAAATTATCACAAGGCTTTTTTCATAAGGCTACGTTTTCTTTAACATAACTAATTTCATTAAGCTTTGATAAAAATAATAAGATAAATAAAATAGTCAATAAATTCAACATTAATAATATAAGATAAATAAAAATAAGTTAATTCAAAATTAATTAAAGAGAACATGATATAAGTTTGATACATTTGATTTCATCAAGGAGAAATCTGATAGCAAGTACAAACTCAATTTGATTTCATTAAGGAGAAATCTAATAGCAAGTGCAAACTCAAGTTAATAATTAGCTTTAGGAAGTATTCCGTAAATCATGGTAGGCTGGTAGCTAAGTAGCTAACAAGAGCTCACTCTCACAATGGGCACAATCCCAACTTAAGGCCATACTTTGCCTCCAAAAAAATAAAAGAGTAAAACATCGATCATACTAGAGGACTAGCTATGCTAGTAAGCTAGTTATTACTTTATAAGAGCCAAGTATATCCCTAGCTACTCATTCATTTATTCATCTGCTCGATTAATTTTAGCTCGGTTCACTGTCTAGCTTGAGCTCAAAGCTTATTGCAAATAAATGAATGAAATGCTTAATAAGTCAAGCTTAAACAATAAATATAGTAGTTGTTCATGTCTTGAGACTGCAAACCAATCAATGAAGGATGTTGAAAAGGGCATAGTGAATTACTTTAATTTGAAGCTTAGTGGATGATGAATTCTTGCACAAATAAGACAACTAGCCTCATGCTTTATACTGACATTGCTACTCAAAATTGAGAGAATCCTTTAAGACTAGTGTTTGCGTGTTTGTATAAAAATGTACCTTTGTTCATGCCATAATTGTGGTACTTATACGCAAGGAGTGGGTTAAAAGGTGACATACTCATTATATTCTTAGTTATTGACCATCATATTATACTCACATGGCTCAAGGTTATTAGGTCTAAATCAATAACTTCTTTTTATGAGTTGGATAAACTTCTAAATGGATGGAGTTCTAACCATGGGATCTAAAACAAGTACATCATAATTTTTATCTTATAATCCAATAACAGACTCACATAAATAGCTAAAAAATACACGTGTATTTATGATTACAGAATATATAAGCAATCTCCCTTCTCCACGTAGAAGCAGAGTATGTGAGTCTTCCTATGAAAAATTAGGTTTGAAGTTGATCGGATCGTGGCATATTAATTGGCATCGCAAGAGTGATCGATCAACTGAAAGCCAACAACCTGCTTACTGTAAATACCATAACATATACTGATGGATCAGTACCAAATTTGTTGGTAAGGGATGCAACAAGGCATACAAGAAAGTCCAGTGCATGTGGCCCGTGGTCCACGACTATACGACTACCGGATAATTACTCTCCCTCAATTTTCTTTGAATTATCAAGTAATGTTTGATCATGAACCTTATTTTACGGGACTTATACTAGTAAATACTATCATGGTAATAACAAAAATTTACAAATACGAATATCAAAATTAATGATTTTTTCTTTTCAAATACGTTTCCAGCTGTATGATATTCATATGTATTAATTCCTTGGATTTTTCCTCTAAAATGAAATTTTTTTTGCTGAAATTTGGTGGGCTGGGGTTTAGGATTTCGGATGAACATTTTTTCCTCTAAAATGTTTTCTGAGTCTCAGTTGACATACACTTGCAATATATAGTTTTTAGGATGATTTATTTCCATTGTGACTTGTGAGCCATGTGTTCTATATAATATATAGTTATATATATGACATACTTATCGAAGCATGTAAATGAACTATTTTTTTTTTAGTAGACATGGAAGATTTGGACATACTCCCTTGTATTTTGGTGCATCATGGTGGAAGGTGGGAGTATAAACCTCATCCTGAGTATGTTAGAGGGGAGATGAAGCTTGTGAATGATTTGCCTAGCAATGTGAACGTTGTTTATATTCGGACTTTGATCAGTTCATTAGGATACACTACTATCATAAAAGCTTCACTATTGTGATCCTCTAAATTAAAGAGAATGGATGAAGGGACCAAATTGTTAGGCTATGATCGATGATGATACAACTTTTACAGTGCTTGTTAGCATCTTAGATAAATACAAGTTAGTGGATTTGTAGACTAAGTATGATGATGCGGTGAATCAAAGCCAAACCACATAATCAACCTCGCCCTAAAGACTGACTTGGTGCATTCTGAACCAATTATAGTTGACCTTGACTCTGATTTGGTTTCATACAAATCCAACCATTGTTGAGCTTGAGAGTCAGTCTTTACTTGTAGATAGGGAGTTTGTTGATATCCCCGGATCTGTGAAGAGTTTACAAGGTGACATTGATTACATTGAGATACTTTTTCCGGTGGTAAAACATATTTCTATCAAGGTGATTTAAGTCTGTTGCACAAGGTGATCTTGAGTTACAACAACTAACTTGAATCACCTTGAGCTTAAATCAGGTCGAGTCATAGGCCGATTTTCAAACTACCTGAAAATTCGGATATCCGGTTATAAACACCCCTAATTTTAATTCTATTGCACAAGGTGATCTTGAGTTACAACAACTAACTTGATGTGAATATAGATAGTCTTCTTGCGCTGGGGGCTTTGATGAGAAAATCTATGTCTATTAATCTAAGGGGTGCAAGGTTGAGGGTAAGGAAAGTTAGGTATGTCTCTTGAGAAAATCATTAAATGGATTAAAGCAATCTCTTCCATAGTGCTACAAGGGATTTGACTTGTAATACCCCGTATTTTATAAATTATATTAAAAACTTTATATGTTAAGTTATATTTAAAATTAAATGTACATTATATATTAGCATTTTAAATAAAATTATTTTAAAAACGTTTTAGTATAATTAAATAATTTAAAAACTATTTTGGCCCAATTATAATTATGGAACGCCATTTATATATTAGATTTTATAATTTTATTAAAAAAATTATTTAATTTCATAAATAAGTATTTAACTCCTCAATTACTCCATTAAATTCCCCAAAAGCCCTCCAAAATATCCCGAAAAATATCTCAAGTATCCACTTTTATTCTAAAATATTTTAGAATATTTTAAAATATTATTCTTAGAAAAAAAATCAGTTTAGGATATTTATAAAGATTAGTTTTTAATTAAAACCGATTATGTTAAGAATCGAATATATTTACCAAAAAAAATAAAAATAAAAATAAAAAATATATTCGACCATATTAGTATTTAAAAAAATTATGTTTATTTTATCCTAATTTAAAGGATAGTTTTAGTTGAAAAGATAATTTTAATTTATAAATAATAGATTTTTAAAAAATAAAAATAAATTCTAACCTTATCATATCCTTTTTCTATGATTGATATTTCAAAAAAAATTATATTATTATTATTATTATAAAATATTATTTTTTAACAAATTCTAATTGGTTTGTTTTAAATTAAATAATTTTAATTGGTTAAAGTATTTAATAATTTAATTATTTTAAAAATAAAAGATTTTTCTGAAAATTTAGAGGATAATTATCATTTTAAATTTATACTTATCTTTTAGTGTTTTTAAATCCTAAAATTTATCCTAATTTCTACTATAAATAGACCCTTAAATCTCACATATTTATTCACACAAAAATCAATAAACCCTTTCTACTTCTCTCAAACTTTCTCCCTCTCTTTCTAGTGTCTCTCTTCATTCCTTTCGGCCACCTTGCGCCACTAACAACCACCAACCACCGTGAATTTTCTCTTTTCCCTAATTATTTTAACTGTTTTACAAAAAAAATTTAGTTATTAAAAATATTTCTAAATTTAATTAAAGTTTCAATATTTTATGCATATTATTATGTTGCATTATGTTGATTAGTTCATGTTAATTGATAGGAATATCATCTTGAGATTTAGTAGGAAGTTGCTAAAAAGTACTAGAATTCAAGGTACGTATATGTGTTAAATATTTTTATGTGCAATTAAATATTTTGTTGAATTATATTGTATTAAGATATTTTTATTATGTATTTTTCTAAATAAATTATAATTGAAATTTTAGACATGCGCTATTTTTTAAATATATGTTTATATATAGTTATTTATTTGAAATTCCGATTATAAAAAAATGATATACATTTACCTTATTTTATTTAATATGTATCATATTTTAAAAGTACCGAATGTCATTTGTCATAATTTTCAATGAGCTTTAATAATTAAAGCAAGGTTTTTGTATTTAAAGGAGTTATAAAAGGAGAGTTATTATTATTATACATTACCGCTTGATTTCATAATTAAGAAGGATTCATGCTTATTATTATTATCATTATACATTACCGCTTGATTTCATAATCAAGAAGGGTTCATGCTTCAAAGTCCACTTGTTGTCAAATAAAAGGAAACTCCAAGGATTAATCCGTGATGGGATAACTAACTTGGGGTGTGCACAGTTAGAATCAAAGAGGGGATATAATAAGAGAAAATTGTTTTATTAAGTATTTTAATAATCCCATTTATATTGGATTATTATAAAGGAAGGTTTAAATTTTATTAATATATAAGAAGGCAAGTTTAAAATAAAGGAATGTAAAAGTCAAAGTATTTTTTTTAGCATGTATACGTACACATTGTTTTTATACATTTATGGTGAGTAGGTTTGTAGGAATAAATGTGCATGAGAGCATTACATCAAGGGGCACATACTAATTAGGAGTTTTCATAATTTTTCTCAATCAACTTTTGTACCTTTGGATAATCAAAATTATTTTTTTATAAATAAATTAAGTTTTTCTTCCGCTGCAATATGCTAATTAGTTAGCATAGTCGAAGCGTGGTAACACGTGGCGGTAATACCCCTAAGTTACTAAAATTACTATCATTATTATTATGTTAGTAATTTGGGGTATTACATGACTCCTTTGTGATAAAACAAGGGTTATCTAGAAGTGATTATGATTGTCGTGCCTACATTCATAAAAAATCGTGGAGGTGATTATATTTTTCTTTTTTTTTTTTTAATAGTGGATGGCATGCTTATTGCTTCTAAGAGCAAGATGGAGATATATGGCTGAATTCTCAACTTGGTAAAGAATTTGAGACAAATTATATTTGAGCACTACTACGAAAATATTAGATTAGTAGAGAGAGATCAAATCGCAAAATGTTTTATAATGTTTTCTTCCAAAATTTGTAACTTGTAAGCGAATTAGTTAAACAAGGTCAAATTTCCTGTTATTCAAATTCAAAAATTATCATCTAGTTTCAGTAGAGATTATACTGACGATAATTCGTTTATCCAAACATGAAAAAATATATATACGAATATGATATTTTTTTTTCAAGTGTTGAAGTAGTATGGTCTTAGTTGTGAATCTAGCCTATTTGATATAGTAGGGTGAAATATCCATGACGTAAATGCTTATTAGTGTGGCCAACTTCAAGTTGGCATCCAATTTAAGAAGTGAACTAAAGGACACTCTTTATAGGAGTATAGGGAGTTTTCTACAAAGCTAGGTTATAAACCAAGCTACTTCTTTATGTTCATGTTTCAAATGTACCATATTACAATGAATTATTTGATGACATATGCGAATATAAACAACAGCGTGGGTGGGAACCAAAATATGAAATTCCTAAGTGTCAAGCCTAACATGATTAAACACAATAGACGAATTAAGTTTTTGGAATAGAGGGAGCCTAAAAGACTAAATTAGTAGCAAAACTCAATCCCAAATCTTAAAGTTTTCTGTACCATTGTTATAATGTTTCAATTTTTGGACCAAAATAATCTTCTTTAAATTAAGATGAAAATCGTTACATGGGACAAATATCAATTTTAGGTCAACCTAAATGGGCTGGCCCAAACGTAGTTTGTATTTAAAAAAAAAAATAAACCAAAATCGCTGCAAATTTTTCTTTATTGAATAAAAATTGTTGTCTAGGATAATGATATTTTTTTTCATGAAGTTTCTCATTTTTAGCTTTTAACCCAATGTTAGCCCCAATTGAAATTCCCAACCCAACTAAAATTGCTGCCTAAAGTAGCGATTTTGGTTTAATTTTTTTTTTTATTACAAAACACTTTGGACCAACCCAATTTAGCTAATCCAATATTATTACCCCAAGCAGTTATTTTATTTAAATAAGCGTTGCCTCAGACAACGTCTTTCTCTCAATTTCAAAGAAGCTTATTTTTTAAAATATTTTTGTTCAGAGCATGTAGTTAATAATTTTTTTTTTTTTTACTTTATATATACTCGTAGACTGTAGTAATCATGTTAATTTTTTTTAAAGAAATTTCAGGTTGTTACGAGGTCTAGACCAGATACAACCAGTTTAGCGGAGTCCAAGTTGTGAAGCCCAAAATTTCAACTAACAAGCTTGTCTCCCTTCTCTACAGGCTACAGCCTATAGCTTCTTACTCGTTCTATATACTCTCCTCCTCCAAATCCTCTCAAAATTTTCCAATCAATCAATTGGGTTAAGGAAGAATGGAGGAAGAAGAGATAGAGAAGGCAGTTATTGCATACTTGAAAAAGAAAGGGTTTAAGCATACCGAAGCCGCTTTTCAAGAAGAACACCAACTTCAACATCACCAAAACTCCAAGAACTCGTCTTCCAATTCTAATACTGATCCTGATGTTGCCAAGCTCATCCTCACTTTCACTTCCGAGTACTTTTACTTTCCCTCTCCTCTATTTGCCACTTTTTTGCCTCTGTACTTTTTTTTGGCTGAATTCTTTGGATTTGATTCTAATTTGGGAGTTTGGGCATCTGGGTTTATGATTGATGTTCAATTTTTGTTTTTTTAGGCAAGATTGGAATTTTTTTGGTAAAGTCAAAATTTTTCGACATATTGGTAATGTAGAAAATGTGTAATTTGGGCTGGATATACTATTGATATTAGTTGTGGATATGAGTAAGTTAGGGTAATCGAAATTGATTAATGTACTTCTTTGCTAAAGAGTAGTGTCACCCTTTTTTCTAGAGGGTTTCAAAAGTGTGGGAATTTATGAAAGAAGTTCAAGTATTTGAGGAGAAACATGAATGGATTGCTATTCAAACTGTGTGCATACAACATTAACATTAACATTAACCAACGTATCGGGTTTTGGCACGGTAGGATTTGGGTGAGGGGGGTGGATGTGAGCATAGAGCTTACTAGTTTTTATAACAAGGAGACGGTTTCTGACTGATTCGTGATCTAATTTGTGAAGATCTTCCGGGACTGAAAATAGGGAACCATTGGCTCTGTTCGGACCAAAAATATTAAGAATTTCCATTTCCTTAGGGTTATGAATAAGAAACATTTGGGGTTAGCATGAAGTAACTATCTGCTGAGTTGAATTGGGAAGTTGATGGCAAAGACAATAACGAGCTTACATGTTGGTTCGACTGACTTATTGCTGCTAGTCAGCGCTCTAGCAAAGAAGAGATCAAGCTGGTAATTAAAAAGTGCGTATCAGTAAAATGTTGCTTCTTAACGAACATCACCCTCCCAAGTGCTATGAAAGACGCCACTATGGATAAATAATTCACACGTCAAGTTTGATTCCTTGGGGAGAAATGATTGCAGATAGAATTTAGTCAATTTAGCCTCTCATCTTTAAAGAGAGGGGAGGGGTTGTTGGAGGGGCATATTCTTGAAATTTTTGCTTGTTGTGGATGATGTTGTTATCATGCTATATGTAAATTGTTTTGAAATATGTTTCAACCTTTGTTCTGCTAAGTGTTTTTTCCTCTCGTGATATCCTTTCTTATAAGATCAATACTCTTTAAGAAAGCTTCTATCTTTCATTTTGCTTGTACCAGCTGTGAGGATTTAGCTAAGATTAATACATGTCAAAATTAGGTGATGATATATGTTACATGATGCTTTGTTTTTTACATAATTAATTATTTTTGGTTGATGAGCATGAAATTGTTGGTTTATGTCTTCTAATTACTATCTTTCATTAATTCAAATATTCAGTAAAAAATAAAGGTATATTTCTGCTTTTTTTTTCTTCCCAGGTCAGAAAGCCTTCCCGCACAATATCACGATGGGTACAGCAAACTGAGATCATGGGCTCATAATTCCCTAGATTTGTACAAGGTGATTGTTGTCTGGCTTTGCTAACTCCTAAATTGTGATTTTTTTTATCTAGATAAGTTGATTCATGTGTGCATTATATTTTTGACCAATAAATTGTTTATGTTCTGCTTTTCTATGTCTTTTGTTGGGTTGATGAATTTTTATCTAGGAATTTTTTTTTTCCTTCGTTGTTTTATTTTTAGTTGGTGGGTGAGTATTGTGTGTGTGTTGGTGATGGTGAGGGGGATTTGTCAGGTGAATACTTGCAGAAATCGATAATTTTAAGTTGAAGTAACTTTTACTAATTCATCAGCGTCTTTCTTCTAATTCAAGTAGCAGTTTAAGAATGTTGCATTTTCTTTGAAGAATTAGCAGACTCCTCAAAAAAACATCTTTTGAGGATTACTTATAAAAATAAAGCTCACTTTCTTATTTGTACTTTTTTGAACAGCATGAATTGCTCCGAGTACTTTATCCAGTATTTATTCATTGTTTCATGGATCTTGTTGCAAAGGGCCATTTACTAGAAGGTGAGATGTCAACTTATCATCATAATATCTTGAGCTAGTCCTATGCTTCTTATTTAAAGAGTTCACCAATTGTACCTGATTGTGGGAGATTTCTTATTATTGTATTTTATATTCTACAGCCCGTAATTTCTTCACTACTTTCCGTGAAGATCATGAAACTATGCATCAGAGAGATTTGCAGAAGCTCGAAGGAGTTCTTTCACCCTCTCATTTGGAGGTTATCTGTTGTTTGAATCTTTCTAACGATTCATGTAGTTTCTGATTGTCTTCTTCTTTAATGATTAATTTTTTCCTCTCTTTTCTTTGCTTTTGATGCTCTGTTCAGGAGATGGAGTTTGCCCACACTTTGAGGCAGAGCAAAGTGAACATCAAGATCTGCCAGGTTCTTTCTTTATGTCTTCAAAGTGAAATTCTCTGTATATATATTGTGTTACCAGTAAGCAACTTAGATGCTGTTTGCAATGGGGGATCACCCAATTCTCCTTACTCCACAAACGTAAAAACGTAAAAATGATTAATGAAGGCATGAGGCTTCTACTTCATTAAACTTTGAAATTACTCACATAAAGAAATATGTAGAGTGTTCATAACAAATTGTTCCTGCAGTTACTTTTAGTAGATATGGTTTTCACTAAAGTTACTGGTAAAATCTGATAAATACTATACACCCAAACTAACCATGTTAAACATTCTTTGCTTAAAAATTATGGAAAATGGGCCCAAATGAATCAAGCATCTACATCAAATTTGGATTTCATCTTTAAATCAGTTAGAAATAGATGGAGTAATCTGCAGAAACAAATAAAAGTTTATCCAGGTTTCGAGTTGTTGGCTAGATTAAATGAGGTCTAATTTTCAGCAGCAACCCTAAAAAGTCTAGATCAGTAGGGTTACTGGGAAGCTGTGATGTTTCTAATATAAGTCTTAGCCTTAATGATCTTCTTAGGTCCACTATTGGTTTGAAAATAGTGTTGCCGCTAGCTATTTTTGAAGTTTGAAACCTATCATATATGGAGACTTTTTTCTGGAAAATTGAAAGTGATACATAGGATAGCGATTTGTTCAGAAATAATATGGTACTTGAATAGTAGGGATTATTAAGAGCCAAGTCTTAAGTCCATGACTAAAATTATCGATATCAATGTACCCTTTTTGTTGTTTGTTATTTGATTGGGGCACAAGAGGCATTCTGAACGACCATTGCTCGCATATGACTTATTATTTTGTACATATTGGTTGAACAGTTGTTTCAAACTTTTCTTGCAGTACTCTTACGAGCTTCTCCTCCAGTATCTACGCAACACTCAGTCTATTACAATGCTTGGAGTTATAAATGAGCATATAAACTTCCAAGGTGCTGATTCTGCCTTCACTTTTTATGTTCTTTTTTTAGCATTTTATGGCATATCTGAGGCCTTTTTATTTTGATTCACAGTTTGCCCTGGTCAGCCTGGTTCGATATCTGATGATGCTGAAGCTGTGACACTGGTTGATGGTGGCCAAGATGCAGCAAACCTAATAAATCAGAAAGAAATTCAGTGGGGGGTAAGATATGGAATTAATTGCAACACTCAGTTCATAATCTGATGATGATGAAGCTATGAATATCAGTTTATTGTTTCACTCAACTTAATTAGAAAGGTTTAATAGTAGTTATTACACAAGTTCTTTGTTTCATTTCAAACCTTAGTTAGGTTTTAGCATGGTAATCTCTTCAAAGTCAATAAACAAACTAAGATGGTCATGTTGGAACAGGAGGAACTAGGAAAAATTAGATAAACAAATGCATAGAGTAAATGGAACCATAGCCCCCCCCCCCCCCCCTCCTCTTTCCTCCAGTATTTGGCAAGGTTAAGTTGGAAACTGTCATGTTGATGTTTATATTTGATAACGTTTTGGTGGTGTGACCATATTCTGTTCGGAAAGTAAATTCTTGATACGACTAAAATTACAGCGTTAGAATAATGGAGTGTGGTTTGATATAGTAACTTTGCTTGGTTGTGGTCTAAGAAATCACTATAATTTGCTTGATCGTAAAATTTTCCATTTGTTTCCGAATTTGCCAAGTAGCACCTTGATGCCGGAGCTCGCCTGGTGCAACGATTCTTCGTGACAAATGCAAGCTAATCGAATCTCAGTGAAGAGATATGTATTAGCACTGATCAATTCAGTGGAAATCAGAGTATTGGAAGAGAATCCACAAGAATATAATCAATAATGTAAATCTAGGAAATAGAGATTGAGGGGGATGCTGGCTTTGTATTATATTTCATGCCTCCTTCTATTACATACTGTATGTATAGATGCCCTTGTAAGAGCTAACAACCCACGTTCAGCCTTAACAGAATAGCTGAAATCTAGGGAGTTTGTTACACTTTTATTTATTTTATTCTATAATTATATCATCCAGCTCTCTTTTCCACAGCTTGTGCTGCTGCTTTCCCCCCCTTTCTGCTATTATATACTTGACTCCCATATGTGCATCAATACCCCCCTGTTGAGTTGATTCTTGTCCCTAAGGATCAAAGGTTGGATAGTTCTGCTCAATTCTTATGGCATCTTCCCACGTTGCATCTTTTGGAGCACCATTGGACCACTGTATCAGCCACTGAACCACTGCTCTATTATTCTTCTTGACACTCCTTTTGTCTACTAACCTCAATGGATAAGATGCTTCATCTTGGTTGGGAGCTACAAAAGATGTGATGTCAATTGGAGGAGGGCGTGGGCCTTTGTAAGCTTTTAGATGTGACACATGAAAAGTAGGATGAATTCGAGAGGTAGGAGGAAGTTCAAGTGTGTAAGCCACCTTACCAATCTTGTTCACCACTTCATAAGTTCCAAAATACCTTCTGGCCAGCTTGTGATTGAGTCTTTGTTCCACATATTGCTGCCCGTAGGGTTGCAATTTAAGATACACCCAATCACCCACTTCAAAGCTTCTTTCACTCCTATGCTTATCATCCATTTGCTTCATTCTGTTTTGAGTTGTATGAAGATGATCCTTAAGTAATGCAAGAATTGCTTCCCTCTGTTGTAAACTCCGGTCTATACTTTCCCATATTACTCGATCCTGCCAAATATGGAGTGTGAAATGTGTGTGTGTGGGGGGGGGGGGGGGGGGGGGGGCTCTATACAAGACCTCATAAGGTGTGGTCTTAATAGCAGTGTGAAAATTGGTGTTATACCAATATTCAGCCAAAGGCAGCCATCGAGCCCATTCCTGTGGAGTATCACCACATATGCACCTCAAATATGTTTCCACACAACGGTTAAGAACCTCTGGTTGTCCATCAGTTTGTGGAAAGATTGTGACGTAACCCCACCATCTCCATTAACTCTCTTCAAAATCTACGGATGAAAATTTTATCTGTCTGAAATTATAATCTTTGGAAAACCATGTAACTTGTACACAAAGTCTACAAATGCTTGGGCCACCTTAACTGCTGAAAAGGGGTGTGATAATGGGATAAAATGAGCATATTTACTCAATCTATCGATCACTACCATAATAGCTTGTTTGCCAAGGGAATTCGACAACCCTTCAATGAAATCCATGGCTATCTCCTCCCATACCCTCTCTGGCACACTGGTAGTGGTTGTAGGAGACCTTGATATGAATTATTGTCATACGTTGCTGACATATGGTGCAAGCGTTTATGTGTTCAACAACGCTTCTCCTCAGCCAGACCAATAAAACAAGGTTTTGATCCTCATGGTAGCTTCGACTCCGGAATGCCCCCCATAGAAGAATCATGCAGCCATGTTAGTATCTTCCCTTTCAACACACTGTCATCAGCGATAACCAATCTCCCCTTCCTCTTTAATTGATTATCTCTCCACGTATAATGTTTATGTGAGTTATGATCTTTTTGAAGTTCCCCTATTATCTTCTGTATGTCAAAATCTGTTTTCCATGAGTCTTGAATCGCTTCTAGGAGAGAAGAGTGGACTGAGGTCACCAACATTTTCATCAATGTTGTTCAGGTAGCCGTGACAGAGCATCTGCTACTTTATTTTCCCTGCCACAGTTATACTCAATCACATAATCTAAGCCTGCCAACTTAGATAGCCATTTTTGTTGAAATGGTGCCCAGCCTTACTTCTAAAAGATGTTTGAGACTCTGATGACTGTCCGAATCGTAAATGGCATTATCATCAAGTAATGCTGCCATTTTTACAATGCAAAGACTATGGCCATTAACTCCCTCTCATAAGCAGATGAATTCAATGTTTTCTCGGACAGAGCCTTGCTAATATATGCGATTAGATGACCTTCTTGCATGAGGAAAACTCCCAGACCGGCGCATCTGTCTCAGTGAAAAACGGTTTACTAAAATCTGGTAGGGGAAGAGATCATTGCTATCTTCAATTCATCATAAGCAGTCGTTGCTTCTTCACTCCATGCAAAGGACTCTTTCTTGAGCAAATTTGCTACAAATCTTGCCATATTCCTTGATAAATCTCTTGTAATAGCCCATTAACTCAAGGAAACCCCTCAGTTGTTTGAGAGTTTTTGGGATAGGCCACTCCATTATCGCCTTTATTTTATCAGATTCTGTTCTTACTCCTTCCACAGATATGATATGGCCTAAGTAGGCTACCTCAGTGAAGCCAAATGAGCATTTCTTGATGTTTCCTCGCAAGGAATTATTTTTCATGACTTCTAGTACTACTTTTACATGTTATAAGTGTTCTTCCCATGTAGGGCTATACACTAAAATGTCATTAAAAAAAACTAGTACAAATCTTCTCAAATACTCCTTAAATACAGAATTCATCAATTCTTGAAAGGTAGAAGGTGCATTTGTTAAACCTAATGGCATAACTAGGTATTCAAAATGCCCAAAATGTGTTTTGAATGCAGTTTTGTGGATGTCGCTAGGATGCATTCTAATTTGATGATATCCTGATTTTAAATCAATTTTAGAGAAGTGTGATGTACCTTTCAATTCATCAAGCAATTCTTCTATCACTTGTGTGGGAAATTTGTCTTTGACCGTAGCCTTGTTGAGAGCCTTGTCACCCTCGATCCTTCATTTTGACTAGCACTATAGGGCCACATATGGACTATTGCTGCTTCTAATGATGCCCTGATCAGCCAACTCTTGCACCAGCTCCTCTATGATATTCTTCTGATTAGCCAAATAGTGATAAGGTCTAATATTAATTGCATCAGTACCATCTTTGAGGTGGATTCTATGATCAAACAAGGCTCTGCTAGATGGGAGCTCATTTGGTACCACAAATACTTCAACATAAGCCTCCAGTAATGCTTGTATATTCGGATGAGTATGATTCTGTCCCTTAGCTTCCTCATTTTGGATTCTGACTTGCTCCTCCCAAGGTATCACCTGTATCATGGACAATTCCCCCGACTGATTAATAGGTCGGAGAGCTAATGAGATGGTATCCTCTTCATCTTCCTGGTAGTTGCTCCCCTCAGCTTAACCTTTTGCTCACGAGTCTTAAACTCCATGGTTAAGTTCTTGAAATCCCAGAGGATGGGGCCCAATGTAGAAAACCAATGGACCTAGGACCATGTCACTACCACTCAAAGGCAACAAAAGGAAGTCAGCTCTAAAAGGGTACCCCTACATTATCCACTCAAATCCTCTCACCATTTTGTCACATTTTAACTGTCCAGGATCAACCTCTTCCACCTTACAACACAACTTTAAGGCCATGGGAGCATCCACAAAATTATGGGTGCTACCGATATCTAATAGTGCACATGTTTCTTCCCCAACTGTCCCATCATCCTCATGGTGTGGAAAGTACTATTCCCATCCAATGCTTGATATTTGTGCACAGACGACCTCTTCCTCCACATTCTCGCCTACTTGTGCTTCCTCGCCCATGTCCTCCTCTTCCTCTCCTTCTTCAATGTGATACAAGTGTGGCCTCCTACCCCTACAATTATGTCCTATTTCAAACTTCTCATCACACCAAACAAAGTCCTCTAGCCCTCTTCTCATTCATTTTTGCTGTTGTTAATGTTCTTTTATGGGTTATGTTTTGGTTTTGGTGGTATTTAGGCTGGTTTGGGTAGTGTTTGAAGGTTGTTTGGGAAATGGCCGTAAAGGAGGGTAAGATTTCACTGTGTTCCTTGGGGTCTTCCTTGTTTTTTGGCTGCTTCCTGGAGTTTAGCAAGACAATGAGCTTGTTGTATTGTAGTGGGTTGAAACATCCTTATTGCTAGCTGAATTTCATCTTCCATTCCCCCTACATAACAACTCAACATATGTTCATGCGCTATGTTGATCCTACTAGCAATGCCATCAAACCTATCATGATACTCTTGGATTGACCCGTTCTATTTCAAAACCTTTAGTTCCGCCATTAGATCATCATACAAATTTCCAAATTGACTTGTGATATCCTTCACAAACTGAGCCAGGACTGATGTGGCCTATCCTTCACCTGAGCTTGGTGCCACAAGAGAGCCTTGCCCTCAAGGTGTATTACAGCAAGTTTAAGATCATAATCATCTGGAATCTCATCAAGTTCAAAAAAGTGATTGCACTTGTACAACCATGTTCCTACATCATCACTATTAAACTTAGGAATTTCAATCCAGGTTAATTGAGTGGAATAACCCCCATTACTATTATCATATTATCACCCTTACCATGTTCCTTGCCATTGACTAGCTTAGTAAGTTGTACTGATAACCCCAAAATGAGATCATTCAACTCAGCTATGGATCTAGCATTTTGGCCTATGTTCATGCTATTGTTTTTACACGATTTTGCAATTTCCTTGTTTTGGGATTCAAGCAATTTTTTAAAGGTTACCTCCAGTTTTTGCAAGTCAGCTTGCGTGGCCGTCTCCCCTTCTTCCGACTGCTCAGAGTTCTTCTTAGGTAGCATTGTAGGTCCGACGATGGCAATGCTCTGATACCAATGATGTCGGAGCTTGCCTGGTGCTACGATTCTTCGTGACAAATGCAAGCTAATCCAATCTCTGTGAAGAGATATGTATTAGCATTGATCAATTCAGTGGAAATCAGAGTATTGGAAGAGAATCCACAAGAATATAATCAATAATGTAAAAATAGGAAATAGAGATTGAGGGGGAAGCTGGCTTTGTATTATATTTCATGCCTCATTCTATTACATACTGTATGTATATATAGATACCCTTGTAAGAGCTAACAACCCACGTTCAGCCTTAACAGAATAGCTGAAATCTAGGGAGTTTGCTACTCTTTTATTTATTCTATTCTATAATTATATTATCCAGCTCACTATTAGCTCAGCATCTTTTCCACGGCTTGTGCTGCTGCTTTCCCCCCTTTCTGCTATTATATACTTGACTCCCATATGTGCGTCACACCTAAACTTTGAATTGTTATATATATGTGAATTATCAATGAATTTGTAAATAAATTGGCTACTTCAAGATGCCAATTTGCACATTCCACTGGTATCAACTAATTTGAGGCTTTCACAAAATTTCCTGCAATGACCTATTGTCTCATGGAAACTCCGATGGTATCTTATGTTCAACATGCTCATATAGTGCCTTTTTCGTTTGTTAAGATGCTGGAAGATTCAATAGAAGATCACTTGGAGAAGGGTGGAGGTTCACTTTTAGAATCTGACAAGGTAGATGCAGAAACTAAGGAAGTAGAGAATGAAGAAAATAAGGTGAGATTACGCTTCTTTGCATGCACCTCCTTCCATCAATGTATGCTTATATCTAGGACTGGTATATCTGTGTTGATTATGTATAGAAAAGATCTGCTGACGGAGCAAAGCATGGAGCACCAGTAAAAAAATCCAAAAAGGATAAAGTTGGAGGCGGTGGTGGGAAAACTGCGCGTCCAGAACCCATCACACCTATGGCACCAAGAGTTAAACCAGAGCTTACTTTGCCTGCAATGTATGCCTCAAATTATTATATACCTTTACAACATACATAGAATCTGTATTCCGTTATATGTGTAATCTGCTTAAGAGAATTAATTAGAGAAGCATAAGAGAGTTCAAAGTTTAATCCCTGATTTTTGTTCTGATAAAAAGTTTCGTATGTTGCTGTAGACCAACTGAAGTTGAACATTCTATCCTGGAAGACCTCCGTAATCGCGTGCAGTTGAGTAGTGTGGCCCTGCCATCGATTAGCTTCTACACATTTTTGAATACACACAACAGGTATGATCTCATACCCTTGATGAATTTGTTTGTTCTTTCTAAATTCGTGTTGGGACTATATTCTGACCAGCTTTGCATGAATTCATTTGTTTATTAGTTTAAACTGTGCATCGATTTCACATGATGGATCTTTGGTTGCTGGTGGATTTTCAGACTCTTCGTTAAAGGTCTAATGATATATTGTGATTTTCGCTTCTTTTTTGTATAAAGCCGATCATTTGTGCTAATCTGAAGAGTTTATCTTATTTAGATCTGGGATATGTCAAAGCTCGGGCAACAAGCAGGCAATTGTGAGTTATTTATGGAGAATCACTTTTTTCTTTGCTTGCTCTCACTTAGGTAATACCATCATGCTTAAGTTATGGTTTTCCCTTCCATCTGCTACATGTAGCTGCTCTACAGGGTGAAAAGGATGCTGGTAGAAATGAACAAATGTTGGATGTAAATGGTGGGAAAAGACCATATACTTTGTTCCAGGGTCATTCTGGGCCTGTATATTCAGCCTCGTTCAGCCCTCTTGGGGACTTTATCCTCTCTTCTTCAGCAGATTCAACTGGTGCGTTCGTGATGATATGCTAATTTTGTCTGTGTGTAATGCTGTCTCATGTAGGTTATGAATTAGATGTTGGCCTTCCCTATAACTTACACTTCTAATAATGAACTGCAGTACGGCTTTGGAGCACAAAACTGAATGCCAATCTTGTGTGCTACAAGGGTCATAATTATCCTGTATGGGATGTGCAGGTAGAACTCTATACTGCCTATTGATGTAGTTATAAATTGCTAAAATTTAGCTTCTGAACCTTTCCTTGTGGCTCACTGTACTCTTGTCTTTGCTCTTGCTCCACTTCCATACTTCATACTCTAAAATTGATAACTCCTTGACCAAGTTGTTTATTTATGCAGTTCAGCCCCTACGGACACTATTTTGCTAGTTGTTCTCATGATAGAACAGCTAGGATCTGGTCCATGGACAGAATACAGCCTCTAAGAATCATGGCCGGGCATTTGTCAGATGTTGATGTGAGTACTCGAATTTGGTATTCCTTCTTTTTGGATGTCATTATCCCTATTCAGTCTCCTGTTTCTTTGATCTTCTACGGCTTTTCATTACTTTTGGCATGTTTAAGCGTTGTAGTATTAGTAGGGCTGTAGGGCTCCTTAAGTTTTGGTCGTTAGGGGTTTGTCTTGGTGAGTTGATGAAGTGCATCAGTTCTCATTTAGTTCTTCCTTGTAAAATTCAGGTGCTTGATCCCTTGTTTAAGTATGCTATGTTCTGCTTTCTTGTCTTGTGAATTTGAGTTGGCTTTTTCCTTGCTTTCAGTGTGTCCGGTGGCATGTGAACTGTAATTACATAGCTACTGGATCTAGTGATAAAACAGTTCGCTTATGGGACATTCAGAGTGGGGAGTGTGTCAGGATATTTATTGGACACCGGAGTATGATATTGTCATTGGCAATGTCGCCTGATGGTCGGTATATGGCATCTGGTGATGAAGATGGTGCAATCATGATGTGGGATCTTGCTAGCGGTCGTTGCATTACCCCTTTGGTGGGTCACACGTCATGTGTATGGTCACTTGCTTTCAGGCAAGTATATTCACTCAGCCATGTTTCATGTACATGTCTTGTCTTGTTTCCATTTTCCAATAGCGAACTTTCTTCAATTTGTGGCTCAATTGAATCTATTTTCCTGTATCAGTGGTGAAGGTTCACTCCTTGCCTCTGGATCAGCCGACTGTACCGTAAAACTGTGGGATGTCAATGCAAGCACAAGGACATCAAGATCTGACGATAAGTAAGCTTATCTAAAGCTGGCAAGATATGAATTTCTGAATTTTGGGAAAAAGGAACTGACCTTTTCTTAATTGTCCTGGTTTCATGTGCAGAACTGGGAGTTCGAACAGACTTCGATCTTTGAGGACTCTTCCTACCAAATCAACACCAGTTTACTCTCTGATGGTGATGTTGCTAGCTTTCGTTATTTCTCTTAATCATAATTTGAAAATGTGTTAATCCCATCTTGTCTAATAAAGCTGTTTTTTCTTGCTGCAGTTTTCAAGAAGGAATCTGTTATTTGGTGCTGGGGCTCTTTCTAAACGCTCATGAATGAAATAGCAGATTTCCAATACGCATTCACAGGTAAGGTAGTGAGACTTGTTACAGTTTGTTTAGGCATATAGGTTGGACGTAGGTATTAGGAATTGCTTCAGTTGGGGTATTCAAGTTGTGAAATAGATATGGTGGTTGTTTATTGTAATTCTTCTGCTCTATGGTGGTGGATTATTGGAATAGAGTATTCTTTTACCTAAAGACATGAACTATGTCATATTTATTATATTGATACTGTAGAAATTATGTACGTTTTTTACATGTTTTGTGATTATAACTCTCTAGTGATAATGGAGTAATTGGTAAACATAATAGGAGTATATATAAGGCAATCACACGTTTTAAATGATTAGAAGTATAAATGTATAGTATTTTTTTCGTAGCCGTTGGGAAGCATGTATCATTTTCCTTGTATATGACAAGGTAGAGTAAAAATATCGATAAGAGAGGTATGAGGAAAGCCGGAAAGGGGAAAGGGGGTGACAAGTTATCACTGGAAGGCTAGAACAGGGTGCTTAGGGTAGGGATTAGAAGGGTTTTCTTTAGCTTGAATTATATATTTCCTTTTAGTTAATTCATTAGGGATTTCAGGTCGTGGCTGGGTGTCTTACTGCCTAAATATCATGTTGCACATAAAGCTCAATACTCTAGATTGACTTGCATGTGTTAGCCCACATTGCCTGCCAGAAAGAAATGAGCTTAAAGCCTTAAATATATGAGTTGCTCACCTCAACGACCGTTGGCCGTCGGATACAAACTAACAGCAAAAAATTTGTAGTGTTTGCCACATTGCCAATTTGCCACAGCATGTTGCCTGAAGCGCTTTATAGAGCCTGATACCAACTTTAATATTCTGATATGATTGAGCTTTGTATATTATTATGACATTATGACAATTACTACTAAGACACAACACTTGCTATGGTACTTAAATACATATTCAAATTTTCATTAACGATTTATTTTTGCATAATTGGCATATCGCCTCTTGTTAAGTTAATTCTTAAGATTCTACTTAGTCAAATCGTATGATTAGAGTCCAGTAGTCCACTAATTATGTGACCCATGAACCGCATAGCATTTTATTATATAATACAATCCGGTCCACACTTGTAGTATTCTTTAAGGTTTCCCATCTACATAGACACATACATGTACTTGTAGTATTCTTTTGTATGCATGAATTTTTCCAAGGAAATGCAGTTTTATATCCATTCGATTTCTAATGAATTTATTCGAACTATTTAGTGTAAGGTTAAATGACTAATAATCAACAAAATAATCAAAATACGAAATATTTGGCCAATAATTTTTAGTGTGTTAGGTCATTCAAAATTACAAACAACTAATCATCTCTTATCCCCTTTCTCACTTTCACTTCCGTATCTTCGTTTCTATTCAACATCTAAAAAAACGAACACCCTCCTACATTTCCACATCAAGACTTTGAAAAGGAAAAGTGTACTCGTACATGTTTAAGTCATATACACTAGTAGAAAGTATAAACTTGGATCTAAAAGGAAATCAACGTGTCTTTTGAAAGACTTTTGGCGCTTAAGGCGGAGGAAGTTTCATGGCTCCTCCCCTCACGTTTTAGTATGTACTTTATAGTGTAATAGTTTAAATTTTTTTAGATTTTGTATGAATTCTATTTAATTTATGCAAGTTTATGGGATGTTAAGAAAAAGTATGAACTTAAATAAGAATTGATAAGGAGAGGTCACGCTCGAACTAATAGCTTCATAAACAGATTCTTTTGTGGTATACGATTGGTTTATTGATGTTAGTACGAATTATGAATGCAAAAGTTCAAATAGGAATGAATGAGATAGTATAATACAGAGTAGTTTCATACTTGTACTATTTCAGCGGGTTTTTGGCAAATAGCAATGATAATCTTCTTATTATATAGTTCTTAACTTTCAAGCTGTGTACAATATTTTGTTACTCTAACAAATCAAAACAAAAAAATTTTAAAAATATAATTAACAACAAAAAAAAAAAAGCATAAACGCATACGGGAGTGTGATAGATTCCATATTGGATACCCACATGATTAGGGGAAGAATACTTGTATTCATATAGGGATGTGGGGCATAATTCATTAAGAAGAAATAAAAAGGAAGGGATTTATGAGCTCATCTCACATACCAGACAAAAGCATTTTACTTACTAAGCTACCTTACATAGTTGCATGTAGGGGTTGTAAAAATTGACCCAACCTGCTAATCCGATCCAAATTCAACCCGTTTATAAAAGGATTGAGTTGAAATTTTCAACCCGATTAATTAAATGGGTTAACTCAACCCAACTCAACCTAACCTGTTTATTAATCGGGTTTGATTTTTATAAATGGCCCGTGTTTAATTAATGTGGGTCATAAACTCAATTCATAATCACCACCAATCAACCCTAGTTTCTACTTTCTATTTGCATTATGTCGTTCTCTTCTTTACTCTTAGACTCTTAGTCTTCAATTTTTCATTTTTTTCATCTCTTCGTGCCTTTTTCTTTACTTCTCATTGCTCTCTATCTCTTCTTAATATATTGTCAAACTTTTCAAATTGGTTGTATTAAGACTATGTTAAGATTTGAGATTTTTATTTTGTATTGCTTAAAACTTGAAAAATTAAAAACTCATATTTCAACCCATTTAATAAACATGTTGGGTTTGGGTTAACATATTTCAACCCGAACCCAACCTAACCCAACTCATTGCCACCCTTAAGGGTGCTTATCGAGTTGAGCTACTCGTGAGCAGCTCGAGCTCGACTCGGTCAAAACTCGGTCAAATCTCGACTCGAGTGGACTCGATTCGAACTCGAACTCAGCTCGATAAGATAACGAGCCGAGTTGAGCAAAGTCCAGCTCGACTCGAAAAGCTCGTGAAAAGCTCGAATCAAGATCGTTAGAAGCTCGACATGAAAGCTCGTTAAAAGCTCGACTCGAAAGCTCGTTACAAGCTCGACTCGATAAGCTCGTTACAAGCTCAACTTGAAAGCTCGTTTGAAGCTCAACTCGAAACCTCGTTTGAAGCTGAACTCAAAAGCTAGTTAGAAGCTCGACTCGAAAAGCTCATGTGAAGCTCGGTTCTTTTATATTTAGTATATTCATAAAATAATATATTTTTGATTAATTTTATATTTAAAATAAAAAAGGTCATGAGTCACTACAGGTCGGTTCTATAACATGTTGTCTTGAATTATAGTTTGTTTCGGCCATTTGGGTCAGGTCAATTTTTTACAGCATAACTTTTAGCCAAGTGTCATGTTATGATGACACATATGATCTAATTAAGAAATTTATGACACATGAAACCATTTAAACAAAATTAGAGTTATATACTTATATAACTAAGTACTACTAAATAAATTTAAAAAAATATGATGATTGATGATCAATAGGGGTGTCAGTTCGGGCTGTCGGTACGGGTTTGGTTCGGTACTAACGGATTTGGTACTGTCGGGTCGGGTTGAAACGGGTTTTTAATATTTTTGGATCGGTTTGGTTTCGAGTTAATAATCGGATTGGGTTCAATCAGTTATTTACTTAATCAGTTTGGTCTAGATTTGATTTGGGTTTGACCAGTTTGGGTTTGACCAGGTCAAGTCTCAACCTTTATCAACTATATTCCTAATTTTGTTATTATTTTGTAGAAAAAAGGATAATTTATAATACTATAAATTGTTAAAAAATCATAATAATCAACTTATTGAACATTGGAAGGCAATGCATTACAAATCCCACTATCTGAAGAAACTATTGAACATTGGAAGGGAAGGTATACACAAACTCCTATTTTACCTTTCTTTGTTAATCATGACCAATGCTCTATATTAATTCCCTAATCATGTCATCGCCCATCCATTTCTCAGACAATCATATGCGGTATAGCTTTAGGAGAAGAATGAAGAGGTAACCAAGTTGACGAAAGATTTGCAGAGGCAAATTGAGTCACAAGAGGTCAAAATAACGAATAATGAACTGATGCTGTGCAAAAGTGATACGCCTTATGAAGATATTAGGGGAAATTTTCATGTGAAGGATAGCTTGCGTGATATTCCAGCTCAGATTCTGAAAGATGTAGATTCAGATGCTGAGACACAGGACCTGAAAGCTAAATCTGCACCCAAAAGGCAGCAACTGCAAGCTCCTAGGTATAGTGATGGTCCAAAGGGATTAAAATATGTAGAACCTGTTAGGAAGAAGGCTGAGTGAGAAAACTTGAATGGAGTAGAATGCAAGCAGTGCAAGAAGTTTTATGATGCCGTCCTTTCTGATGCTGGCCCTAAAAATGGTGAAGTTGATAAACATAATTTTCGATGTGAGCATCATGATGGTGCTTCGCGGCATAGGTACAGGTATGCACCTCCACTAACCCCTGAAGGCTTTTGGAATATTGGATTTGACACTGAATCTTAGTTTGGTGGATTGTTGATGGAATTTTGTAAATATTTCATTTCAACATGTGTGATGGAAAGCAGTTACTATTCCATGAGCAATTATTTCATTCTCAATTATATGAGATTTTTCTTTGAAAGCCTTTCATTTGCCTGTGCTCAACTTTAGAGAAGGCAAACTCCTCTAGGATGGAGTTGATTCGTGATCCTCTAGAGTAGACAAGACAAAAGTAATGGTTGAAGAGAAAGAACAAGAGGGTGAAGCTCCTAAAATTGAAGTGCCTGTTGAAAGAACACATGCATAGTCCCACATTGAAGAGTAAATAAAACTTAAGCATTGGTGAGGTCTATAAATAGGCAATGACTATGATAACTGTTAGCATAAGAGCTGCCTACAAATTTTAATTTTTGTTGGGCTTTCTTAAATGCTTCCTTAAGTCTTAGACTTTAAGGTTAAGCAAGTGAATAATTATTGACTAAATTAATGTTGGGTTTTGATTATTTATTTATCGAGCTTTAGCTTGAGCTTTGTTAAAGTTCGAGCTTCGAGCTCGTGTATGAGCCGAGTTTCGAATTCGTGTATGGGCCGAGCTTCGAGCTCATGTATGAGACGGGCTTCGAGTTCGAGTCGAGCTCGAATATCTGGATTTCGAGCCGAGCTCGAGCTTTGATTTTGAAGCTCGCGAGCTTTCGAGCTCGAGTTGAGCTTGAGTCTGAGCTTTTGAATTTGAGTCGAGCTTAGCCAAGCTCGAGCTCGACTCGGCTCATAAGCATCCCTAGCCACCCCTAGTTGCATATCAATGTCCTTAGTATAGTATTGGCAATGAATCAAAGTTGGAGCGGACCCAACAAAATTTGAACCCGGTCGGACAAGTTTGCAAACCTTAATTTAGGATCTGACTCTGAATCCGCGGACTCCGACTCCGACTTCGACTCAGACTCAAACACCAACCCGAGTAAGGATTTTGGACCTCTGAATCTAATCCGATCCGCCGGACCTCCATCATGATTTGAAATTTAATCTATTTTAAATTTTGCACATTTCTTGCCTATTTTTTTTGGTTAATTTCATTACTAGTACTATATTTCATTTATAATGTATAAAAGTAAATTTTAAAAAGTATACCATATAAGCATAATACCTTATTTAGCCTTGACACTAGCCATTTGAATCGGACTCGATTCATATTCGGGTCAGATGTAATTCTATATCCGAATCTGACCCATTTTTCATTCGGAGTCGAAGTTTTTTTATAGGATTCGGAGTCGAGTTTTTTAAACGGGTTTGGATCGGACTTTTTTCCTTCGGATCGGATTTGATTTAGATTCGAATTGAATTATCATCCCTAATCTAGTAATATCATGAATTTATGATGACAACAACTTATTAGTTTAAATTGTAATGAAGTTAACAAAATATCAAGGAACAATTGTGACTTATTTCTCAAAAGTCTTCTAAATGTTTTAACTTTGTTGAAACTCGATATAATTCACTAAAATATTAGCTAGATTCATGATTATGTGAAGATGCAACAATGACACAGAGTACTCTTTATGGTGATAAAAAAAAAAATTCACAAATTTCTCTACACTTTTCCTCTATCAACATCATCATTTTTGTTACTTTATTTCTAAATTTTTTATGCGGGAATTTCATATCATTAATGAGTAAATTAAAAGTTTTTCTCACACTATCTCTCCTATTTCTAAAGTAAAATTTTTAATATTTTAAAGTATAAAAAATAGTATTAAAAAAATTATGATCATGAATTTTTATTTTTATAATTTTTTCATTTATGTATTATGAGAAGTAATTACAATGAATAATAAAATTAACATTTTTCTTTCCTATCAAGTGTCGTATTTTTAATGGGGAGAAAATAACCAAATATCCTCCTACATAATTATTTTTATTGTCATTTCCCTATATGAATATTTTGATTTGCACACAATTAACATTGGTTTATAAAAGAAAATGGTGGCGTTAGAGTGAGCTCCGACCGGGCATCCATCGCATTCTCCAGCGGCACCAAAGAGTCACAATTTCACCTCTTTTTCCTCTTTCAAAATTTGAAACTTCAAACCACAAATAAAAAAAAATTGGACTGACCAAAGTACGACCTTCATTCTCCATTTAAAAAATAAAAAATAATAAAATAATAAAAAACACAGATTTTCAATTTGCATATCTAGAATCTCTCTCCTTTCAAAAGTTCCACCACCGTCTGGCGTCTGCTCTACAGCTTCTTCTACACTAAGGCTTTGACCATGTCTACTATGGAGAGTTTAATCGGACTCGTCAACCGTATTCAACGAGCTTGTACTGTTCTCGGCGACCACGGCGGCGGTGACTCCTCCTTCTCCTCTCTTTGGGAAGCTCTCCCTTCCGTCGCCGTCGTCGGCGGTCAGGTTCTCCTCCTCATCTCTCTCCTCTCTTACTCATCTTCTTCGACTTCTCGCTCAATTTTGAAATTGAAATTGTTGATGTTTGTGTGAATTTTTTTGCAGAGTTCAGGAAAATCTTCTGTTCTGGAGAGTATAGTAGGGCGTGATTTTCTTCCGAGAGGATCTGGTTTGGTTTTCTTACAAATTGTTTGTTTATTTTGCTGAATATTTGTTTGGAAATTTTAATTTTGAAGTGTTTTTTTTTTTTTGGAATTTTTATTGCAGGAATTGTGACGAGGCGGCCTTTGGTGTTGCAATTGCATAAAACAGAGGATGGAACGCAGGAGTATGCTGAGTTTCTGCACATGCCCAAGCGTCGGTTTACTGATTTTGGTGTGTAATTGTTGTTCTATTAGCTGTTACTGTCTGATTGAAGTTTAGAGTAGGAGGATGTTTCGGTTCACATTCATGTCTCACTTTGTTTAATTTATTGAGTTATTTTAGGTTACTGTTTGTTAACAGAGGTTATGTCTTAAGTTCATGGCAGTTAAAGGTGTGAAATTGTTTGCCAAAAATTCTATTTTTAGGCTAAAACAAGGTGAAATTTTGAATGATTAGGGAAATATCTCCTAAACAGACTAGGTTTTGATGAAAAAGTGCGTCTTTTTTAGTGTAGAGTGAGCTGAATTATTGATGAAGTATAATCAGTGCATTTATTGAATTAAGGCTCTTTTTGCTTTCATGGAAATCATTTTCCTTCAGAAATGGTTTTTAATTGAAAATGTTTTCCAGTGGAATAACAATTGCGAAATCAGTTTCCTTTGTTTGGTGAATTGGTTCCACACAAGAATGTTTTGGAGAAAACGTTTTTCAGCAAAATCATGATTGCAAAATCGTTTATCTTATTGTTTCTTGCTCTTTTTTTTGGCAAGGTGTTTCTTGCTCTTATGGAGCGTACTCCTCACGCTTGCTTGCTTTTCTAGTTTTCTATGAATACTTAATGTTATTTCTTTAATTTTAAGATTTAGACTGTGTTGATATAATACAACTGTTTTGATAAATGTGCTGTGTTTCCTTAACTGGTCTTCAATGTTTTGCTATACATGACAAGGTTGTTGCTTTTATCTTTTGTTTTATGAATATGTTTTTGGTTGATAGCCCTTGTTCGCAAGGAGATTCAAGATGAAACTGATCGAGTGACGGGACAATCGAGAATGATATCGCCTGTTCCTATCCATCTCAGCATTTATTCGCCTAATGGTAAATAACCTTTCGTTTTTCCCAGCATCACTTTTTTGTCCCTGATGCAGGGTTTGGTCTATCTTTATGCTGTGTTTTGCTAGTGATGCTGTGTATGTGGAACTTTTTTCTAACTGTTTCTTTGCTTGTCTAGTTGTCAACTTGACCCTCATTGATTTGCCGGGTTTGACAAAGGTTGCTGTAGGTGAGCTCATCGTCTTTTTTGTTATGGTGCTACTTGCTACCCATCTAGCTTGTTGGTGAATTTATTTCTTTTTTTTTTATTTTATGTTACATCTCAGAGGGACAACCTGAGACTATTGTCAAAGACATTGAAGATATGGTCCGAACGTATGTCGAGAAGGTAAGTACCAATTATGATTGCATGTTTATATTTGATCCTTGTCCTTTTCATAATGTCATGACTAATCATTGCCGTCATCCCCACAATTACGAATTTACAACCTTGATTTCCTCCTTACGAAGGAGTTTCTCCACTATGTTGCTAGGACACGGATACAGCCGTACAGATTATGGACATGGGTGCATAATTAAATGTCCAATTTGGCTATTTTGTGTAAATTTCCATGATTTTAGCCCGAAGTGTCCTAGTGTTCGTACCCATGTCGGAATGTTGAGGATCCATCACAGGTACTTAATCTCAAATGAAGTGCCCTAGTAACATAGTTCCTCCAAAGTCTCACCCATGGAGTTAGACATTAGGTGGTGAGGTTCCTCCAAAGTCCCAATCATGCTATTCTTGTCGTACTGAGGTGTTATTTTCAGTGTACTTTTGTGGATGCCATGGTTTTGATATACTTGCCGTCAAAATGGTTAGTTTATTTGATAAGGAATGGTTGAATAAAGCAATATGTTATCATAGTGATGAGGCATTTTCTTTGCTTTGCTAGCCCAATTGCATTATTCTGGCTATATCTCCTGCAAATCAAGATATAGCAACATCAGATGCCATAAAGCTTGCCAAAGAAGTGGACCCCAGTGGTACTTGATTCTGCTTTGATTGTGCTTTTTTTTTTTTGTTAACCCAATCATTTTTCTCAACTTAATCTCTATCACTCTGATGAAATTTTGATGTTAATGTTCCAGGTGATCGAACCTTTGGTGTTCTAACGAAGTTGGATTTGATGGATAAAGGGACAAATGCCTTGGATGTATGTTAACTGTAGCTTATATCTTCTATTGTCTTTCTCTATGTAATTCTCAATTATAACAAAGTATGAGGTTAGATCCTCTTCTTTTGTTTATTTATTTATCTATTTTTTAATTTTTTGTGGCCCTTCCTGATACTATAGTTTGCAATAGTGGGTATGAGTGGAAGTATTCTGTGTAGTTTTCAACATAACCAAATTAATTCTCCACCAATATGGGCTAGTGGGCTACCATCTGTAGTTCTCTTTGTTACTTTGGTTTTCTAATTTGCCTTCTTAAGGCAGACACTCAGACACCTTAGGTAGATATAGTTATTTTATCCTTGGAAATTAATGTGATAGCATAGAAAAGCTTGATTTATTGGTCATGGATTTGTCTAAGAGTCCCATATATCTTGAGAGTCTAAGCGACATAGGGTCCACTATCAAAAGACATCAATGTACTTGTTTAACTCTTTGACCGAACTTTACATGGTTAGCTGGTAATGCAGTTATTCCTTAATGGTAGGAAACGACTTATTCCATTAAGGGGAAAAACCTGAAAAATTGAAGGCAACAGTTTCTTTAGTGGCGCCTCATGCTTTTTGTTGCAGAAACTTTTCCATTGCCTGCTGACATCATGTATATCGTGTTGAATGTGAGATGTGATTGATTCTCTAATTTTCACCATTTCCTTCTTGGTATAAGGTTCTTGAAGGAAGATCTTATCGACTTCAACAACCCTGGGTGGGAATAGTCAATCGTTCTCAGGCAGAAATCAATAGAAATGTTGATATGATGGCTGCAAGGCACAAGGAGCGTGAGTACTTTGCAACTAGTCCTGACTATTCACATTTAGCAAATCGAATGGGGTCAGAATACCTTGCAAAACTCCTATCAAAGGTGTAACTCTCAGGGCCATTTGTTTTGATGAATTAGTGATGTACATTCATGTTGATTTTTATTTTTCCTGCATCCGGAGAAGAATGGAATTCTAATATCTTTGTCTTGTTCCAGCATTTGGAGTCAGTTATTAGGGCCCGTATCCCGAGTATTATTGCATTGATTAACAAAAACATTGATGAACTAGAAGCAGAATTGGACCGACTTGGTAGACCCATTGGTGTTGATGCAGGGGTGTGTAATTTCTCCTGAATCAATACTCCATGATGTTAATACAGTAACACATATCATGATATTCTTTTTTTTTTTGATAAGTATAGTGATGTTCCTTTTTTTGGAATAAGCATCATGATATTCTTGTCAATGACTAAAATGTTATATTCCAGGCCCAGTTATACACGATTTTGGAACTTTGCCGTGCGTTTGACAAAATATTCAAGGAGCATCTGGATGGAGGGTAATTCCCCTGTTTGCATACAAGATTGTGTACCTAGAGATTATTTGTGGAGAATATGAGTTGTGAATTAGTGACAGTGTTATGTTCTCCAGTATCCATAATTTTTTCACTTTATGTGCGTTCTTTACTGATTTGAAGGAAATATAAGTTATTATTTTTCACTGTGTTTCTGTAACTTCATGCAGTAATGGCTCTCAAGCTTGTGCGTGTTCGTGTGGGGGTGTGTGTTTGTGTGCGTGTGTATGTGTGTGTGTTACTACTTAATATACTTGTATTAATAAGAAAGCTCCGTTGCTTAAACCTGATAGAGAATACATGATTCACCCTGTTTTGAGTATTCTCATTAATGAGTATGCTAAATTGTTAATTGAGTTACAATCATACAGGGAGTATTATACAGTATAATTCTAGAACACACTCTTTACATTACTCGATAAATTCTCAGTTATGTGGCTCTTTTTCACACTTCCATTTTTGTTGCGTGTTTGTTCTATACAATTATTTCAAGGTGTCTGAAATATTCTCTTTTAGGCGTCCTGGCGGTGATCGAATTTATGGTGTTTTTGACAATCAGCTTCCTGCTGCTTTGAAAAAGCTTCCATTTGATCGATATCTATCTATTCCAAATGTTAAGAAGGTGGTCTCAGAGGCTGATGGTTATCAGCCTCATCTCATAGCCCCTGAGCAAGGTTACCGACGTCTGATAGATGGTGCGTTGAATTATTTCAGAGGGCCTGCTGAAGCTTCTGTCGATGCTGTAAGTGCTATCAACTCTGCATGTCCCTTTTACCTTTTTCCTTTAAATGACCAATGTCTCCTGTTGATTGTCACAACTCATGAATGATTCAAGAGGCTGAGAAACATGAATTCAGATGGTCTATACCTTCAAGGTTACTTTTGCCTGCTGTTTTCTGATGTGAGTTGATTTCTGGCCATGTCTCTTGTGTAGGTTCACTTTGTGTTAAAGGAACTTGTGAGGAAGTCAATTGCAGAAACTCAGGTTAGAAAAGGGCTTATTTATTGTAAGGCTTCTAATATTGCATATTTTTAGCATGGGTTTAGTGAACTACTTTATTTTTTATGAATAGGAACTTAAGCGCTTCCCGTCCTTGCAAGCTGAACTAGCTGCAGCTTGTTATGCGTCCTTAGACAGGTTCCGTGATGAAAGCAAGAAGACTGTTATCAGGTTAGTGGAGATGGAGTCCGCATACTTGACTGTGGATTTTTTCCGCAAACTTCCTCAGGAAATGGAGAAAGGGGCAACTTCAGCTGCTCCTGCTGCCCCAAATGTGGATCGATACAATGAGGGGCATTTCAGAAGAATAGCATTAAATGTCTCATCATATATAAATATGGTATCAGACACACTTAAGAATACCATCCCTAAGGCAACTGTTCATTGTCAAGTCAGGGAAGCTAAACATTCATTGCTCAATCTCTTTTACACACAAGTTGGCAAGAGAGAGGTAATGTTATGTTCATTTTGTTGTAACATTTTCCATGAAATGTATTTAGAATTTTGTTCTACTGGGGGTTTACCTCTTACCTTAGATGAGAAATATTTTTCTGTTTAGTTCATGATTGCCAAATGCACTAGCTATTATGCATTTGAAATTAGCTTGTTGAATCTGGACCAGCAGTCTGTATGCTTTCTAACGCATTGCACTTGCGTTCTTGTGAGTTGTGTATGGTAAACTCGGAGTGCTTAAATGGAAAGATCATTTCGGTAAAGTGTTTGTGGCTAACTTAATGTATAACCATCTCCACTGAATTACTGATCTAATAGCCTGAACTTTTCGACCATTATAGCTCAGACCAGGGACAGATCTTTTCTGAATGTGTAGGCCGTCCATTATCCTACATCTCTTCTTATCTTGGCTGAGCATGTACTTTCTGAGATTTGGTTTGGGGGTGTATGAATCTAAAATGTGATATGCTTTGATTTCAGGCTAAACAGCTTGGACAGATGCTTGATGAAGACCCAACATTGATGGAGAGGAGACAAAAATGTGCCAAGAGGCTTGAATTATACAAGGCTGCAAGGGATGAAATTGAGTCTGTTTCATGGGCCAGATGAAACTTTAGTTGGTGTCTTAATTTTTTAATGTATCATATAGCCCTAGCATTTCTATCAATTCTACTTGAGGTATAATACTGTAGTAGTTATTCGCTCTTTATATGTTGATTTTGAGCATTCTGAACTCTGATGGCATGATGGACATGCTTACCTTGTAAATGTTGTTCCCTCCTAATTATAATGTTTGTACTGCGACCTTCTATTATTTGTTGCTCATTTGTGAATAATCATTTGATTATTATCTTTAAGTTTAATTGTATCAACTAGCATGTGCCCATGCAACGATATTAAATTTGGTTATGAGTGAACGAATTCAGTAGACGCTTTTGTTCTTTGTTTATGAAAGGACGCTTTTGTGCTTCTTTTATGAAAATGTCTCCATATTCTTAGTAAAAAAATAAAGTTTTGTTAATTATTTTCTTTATCTTAATAAACTTTACAAATTGTAGACTTACATTATCAGTTAAGGCATAGGAAAACAACATACGCAGAAAAACATTGACTCAAATGTAAGATGCTTACCGTGCCATGGGGCCTCTCTGGACTTGTATATGATTTATAATTGATAATAGGTTGGTTTGTTGAGACTCTTTGCCTCTTGTTAAGGTGGTTAGCAGCGTTTCTATTGGTAGATTCTATAACAAAAGAAAAACATACAACAAAAGTAAGCTCGATGCCTTTTGGAAAAGGAATAATAAAATTAAGTGGTAAAACATGAAGAAAAACACATTGGGAGATGCAAGTTCACTTTCAAAAAAATTTCCCACCATGCAGGTTGGATCTTAATCGACATTTGAAAGAAGATTCTACAGATTAGATGTACCATATCATATTATTATCCTAGTATGTTTACCATAATTCTACCAGAATCTGACAGCAACTCAGTATCACGAAAAATGACAGTTGGACCTTTACTGTTATAACTTTTCACAATTTTATTCTATGTAATCCTTCAAATCTCGAGAATCGTTTCTATGCTACTCCAGACTACCTATAGGTATGGATGCATATCTAAATCTGGTATGCTCCAAAGTTAGAATAGAATATAAGTTGGCATTGGTAAACTCAATCAATTCAGAAAAAAGTTGTTCAATTAGAAGTCAAGGCATATCCCTGGCTCCTAATTATAGCCATCTAGCTCATAGTGTAAGAGTGCAAGTGTATGTTAAAATAGAATATAAGTTGGCATCAGTAAACTCAATCAATTTAGAAAAAGATGTCTGTTCAATACTTCAATTAGAAGTCGAGACATATCCCTGCCTCCTTATTGTAGCCATCTTGCTCATAGTGTAAGAGTGCAAGTTTCTGCAGCAAATATCTTTCCTCTCCCATTACACAAGTCTTTCATTAAGGACATAAAGCTACAGTCCACAACTCCACATCAAATGGGAATCACTCCAAATCCCCATCATCTTTTAGCAGCATAGAAACAAAAGACAAAGAATGACACTAATTATGAATATTTTACCCACACAGGTACACAACAATTTTGCGCCCACTTTAAATTCTCTACCTTAACAAAAGCCTGCTTAGGTCCTCCCCAAAAACTACCTCAAAATTATCCCCTTTCACGCAAAAACATGGTATATGGAAAATAAAAAGGAGATAAGAAGAACTTCAGTTCATGAAGGATTCACAAATTAAAAGGACAACAGAAAATAATTTCGTTGATGGTTTTGTCAGCATGAACACCATAATTTTAAAAATAAACCTGAATAAAAGACTGTAGTCAAGTTTTCTTTACCAACTCAATATAAGACCTTTATATACAGCATCAAGCCGGTTAAACACACAAAGCATGCTCATATTAGTATGATAAAATGCAAGATATGTGTATAAACTCAATTGAGAAGAATTATCATTCCAGAAGATGAGGAACAGACTGAGTGTCAGAGCAATGAACAAAGTTAGACAAAACATGACGTGGGCAATCGAATTGAACTTTGTCTAACACAGTTGGATTCTCAATTACTACAACAGCTTGTAGGACCTTATTCGCGATCGACTACCGATCAATCGTAAAGTCCCACAATTTAATCTAAAGTTGCCACCTTATTTTTATCCGAGTAAGGACGGTTTTATATTTTTTTTGTTCTTTTGCTTTACCATTTTATGAGTTGCCTCTATGAGTGTGATTCATAAAATGTGTGTGTGTGCCTAATAAAGACTAGTCTGAAAAAAATGGGTTCGGAGTCTAGGTTAAGAGAATCGAACTTTCGGAACTCGTCTTCTCTTCCGTTTTACAAAATGGGCTCTTACTTGTACATTGTCTTTATTCATTAATTTGACTATGGCTATTTTTTTTATAGATTTAAACACATAATTTAATGTTGTTAAACACATCAAGCGTACGAGGTTTATTATGCCTAAATCGTACATTGCTATTGATGTGTGATTGGTTTGAACACTAAAGTTGCACTACGTACTGACCATCATGGGATTTTGAATTCACTTATGGATCAAAACCATCGTAGTTTGACTGAATATCATATCTCAAAATGACCAATTTTACTATGATCTAGAGTTGATAAAGAAGTAAAGCATTATTGATCTCAAAATGTGTTTGGAAAGGAGTTCACCCGTAAGGTTAAAGCAATTCAATTGAAATGGGGTAATCACCTCAGTTTCAATATCAATAAAAATTTGCGTCTCAATTGACGACTTTATAAGGATTATAATGATACTTGGAATTATTCCTTAACAATCTTACTTAAAATAAGGTGATTGTCATATTAGCGAAAACCACAATAGTCTTTTGAAAAAGACTTTTTAATATAAATTGTGTCCCAATTGACGACTTTGCAAGAATTAGAATGATGTTTGGAATTATCACTTGATAATTTCATTTTTTATGAATGATTACACTCAAAAGAAGATCTTATAGATTGATAGGTTTAGTATAGTTGGCCACTTGAAATATGATATTCATTAGGTCTCGTCTCCGAAGTAATAATTTACTATATCTTTAATTGTTATTTATTAATCTTTGATGACCTTTAATTATGAAGGAAAATTAATTTTTCAACTTTGTAAGTGAATTTCTGATCTTGACCCTGAATTTAAAACTTAGGTCGTCCATACTTTATGACTTAATTTTAAGTACTCAGCATGCGTATAATTGATTATTCATTCTTTTTGACCAGGGATATATATATATATATATATATATATATATATATATATATATATATATATCTTTTATAAATCTCATTTTATTAGACTTGAAATATAATGTATATTACATTTGAAACCACAATTTCAAATTTAATGTTTGAAATTCTTATTAGACCACTTATGTATGATATATAGAGAAATTCTTGCATGAGTATGTATAAGTAAATATTGCGGTTGAACTGTAAATATTCGTCATTTAAAAAAATATGTACAATAAATTTGATTTAGATCATCTTGATCATAGAAGAAATTTTACCATCCTTACCTTTTTATTAGTTGTGCTTATTGACTCTTCTTAAATACCTTTAAGCTATATTAGGTGTATGTAGTGTTTTCATTTGTTATTTATTAAATCTCATTACAACTCGCCTATCTTATGCATTAATACATGTAAGTATAATATCAAACTCACCTACCTTATACATGTACACCATTATACTTAATATTATAAGTTCGATCAGGATATTGTTTGGACCAAAACTAGTTGATGATTAGAAAAAAAAAAGAAAGTACCCACACAATAAGCTAGAAAAGCTCTTATTTGATAAAGCATGTTTAAACCAATCTTGGGACTCCAACCATCAACTTAAACTTTTGGTTGATTACTTTTGACAAATATATGTATATTTTCTTGTATATTGATAAATTGTGATCTATTCAAATAACTCCATATATACGTCATTTTTATGATAATAGTTTGTACAAATGGGATCAATAAAAGAATTTTTTGGCAATATTTATATGATGATTTTGAACTTAAGTCGATCATTGTAATCAAACAAGTTATACATAATTGATGAATTTTGAATATATTAGCATTATTTTGAAAGATAAAACGTATAATAAATATACATAAATCTATAATTTAATTAGTGATAGTATGCAAACGGTTGACAAACTTCACACGTAGCATCTAGTACACAAACGTTGACAATATTACAAAAATAAGGTAAAGTAAGGAAGAACTAAATAAGTTTGGTCGAACTTCACAAACAAATGGGATTCCAAGGACTCTTAATAGTAATTTAATTAAATGATACTTAAACTTATATGCTTACCTGAAAAAACATAGATGCTTTCTAATCGTTATTGCCTTTCATTTTTATCTGAGAATGTTATAAAGTTATTCCTATTTTAAATATTTTCATATACAATATATATCTTTGTAGGACCTTTAGTCAATGTTCATTTTGGCCCATGTGTATACATGTGGCCTTTTCAATGCATTCATATACGTAGTATGATTGTGTACTCCAACAACCCACAATATGGACTAGTGTGAATTTGTGAATGTATGGTCCGATCCTAGTCCCACTTTGCATTATATTTATGCATGCATGTAACATAACGTAGGGTCTACAATGGTTAGTTTAGTTTACAACTTCAAATTTCTAATTTTCGGTAGTCACATACATCACATGCATGTATTTCTAGTGCCCTAAAGAATAGGAGGGAATAACATACAACTCAATATAGTGATTTACACAAATAGGAATTATAGTTGCATACGTTTGCATTAAAGGTATTCATAAGTACGTAACATGAACTTATGTAGTTATCACTTTAATACTTCTAGCCAACCTGCTACCTATACTTCTTGCTATTACTAAGATTTGAGCTACTAAAACTTACTCACATTTGACTAAGTATAGTACTATCAAGTTACTTTGATGAAGAATTTCAATTATTTTAAAAAAATTTATAGTACATATGTTAACGTTATATTACTTTAAGAAACTTCCAGCGAAAAAGGACCCTTTGAATTAAGGTTAAAAGTTAAAAAAAAAAATGAATACAAGTTACTTATATATTTTATATTTCAATATGTCAGTTAGGTTTAAGTAAAAAGAATTACTTATCTAACTTACAAGATGATCATATGTAACTAGCTGCTAAAATTAAATTCTGAACAAACTTCTACTTCCTCCAACTCCAAAAAAAAATGTCTTATGTTAGCTGAGTTATTATGCATATAAAAAAAACTAGTTAATGAGAGTGCAAAAATATCAAAACATAACTCTCAAACCTCTCCGATTCCTTATAACCTCTATAATAGGGTCGGTTTTCTAATGTGGAATAATCATAAATTTATGGGCTAATAAGCACCTAATTCTTGATTATTCCATTTGTTCGTCCTGCAGACAAATGAACGTTAGTAAACTAAAGATTGAGAACCATATCTTGAACTAGAAGTAGCTATCTTATGGATGATTTTTTTCCTTTACAAGGTTGATTGATGATAATTTCTTTTATCCAACTGAACATCAGTCCTGTTGAGTTGCAAGACTAATACCACTTAAACTATAGCCAATTCTACTCTAGGGTGTTGTATCATGTTGACAGTTCACATCACCTTTCTTATTTAGCTTTCAACAATGCAATGAGTTTCCTAGCCTAACGTGCATATAGGACAACATGCACTCTGTACATAAATCAACCAACATGCTTTGTGTCCATGCACTTTGGAGCATTTGCGTGATGTGTCTTTAGAGTCTTCTTACACTTAGGTGTTGACAAGATTTTTCATAATAAGTTTGAGAGTTGGAATCTAAAATAGTTATAGTGGTCACCATCTATTTGCAATAGTTGAAAAACCCTTCCAAGAGTGGTTTGAATATGTTTGTTATGATTAAATGAGCAAATACTATTCTTGTGGAAATGACGTAGTGTGGGATTTTCAAATACATGTTAATAGTCATCAATGAAAAGTTGAAATGGATTATAAACATTTATCATATGTCAACTTATTATCAACCCGTCGATAAATTGAACTTAATCGTCTGCGCTATTATTTAGATGTACTACTTGAAATTTATTTTTCCCAAAACTTATTTTCTTAGCTTGATACAAATGAATATAATATGAGAACAACTGTAGGACCTTTAGTCAGGTAGAAAGTTGTCATAATTATATTATTATTTTATTTTACTGTTGCTATTATTAATATTTTTTGGCAAATTATTTGTACTATCTTAAACTTTCTATAACATAATTATTTTAGAAATTGGATTGTTGTAAGTTATTTTGTCAAAATAAGTTTTTTTTTCTTTTGTAAGTGTACATATAAACTATAAAGGAGTATAACCATCTAAATTTTTTCTTTTGATACTATTAAGGTTAAGTTATACTATTCGGATAATTTTTTTTATAAAAGGGGATTGTCTTTATCCTTTTATCATACACCCTTATCTTCTTCCTTTTTTTTTATCTTCACTCAAAGTTGTTCATTTTCTCAAACACCATGTTCCAAAACAAACAACACCAAGTTCAAGATTTTCGATTTAAAAAAATATTCGTAACTAAAGCTATACATGGTGTAGCTAATGACGTTGGTGATTTTATTAAAGACGTTGATGTAGGTTCAGTAGGGTCCTTCTCCTTACCAAATAAACAATATAACTGTTTTTTTTTTATAAAAACATAACATTTTTTTTTATAAAACCATAACTTTTTTTTTTATATATAAAAACATAATTGTTTCTCTTTTATTGTTTCAAAAAAAAAAAACTCTACTTTTTTTATATAAAAAAACAAAAGTAAACATATCGTTTATAACTAGTAAGAAAATGGAAAAACAAATAAACAATTGATCAACCTTACCTTATAATTTTCCCAAATTAAAATATCACAAACGTATTTGTGGTGAAATCATATACGAGTTTTTCCCTACAAACCTAAATCCAAAAATGTAAAAAATTGAAGTCACTCTTTCGTCTTCCAAAAAGGCTTTGTACCGAAGTTCAAACATAACCAATTAACCAGTCAAATGCAAACACTACTTACTAGTCATTCCACCCATCCTTCCCCTATCACTTACATTTTTGATGATATTTCCACCATTGTTGGTATCCAGTTAATTATATTTCTCATAATTTGAAGAACATAACTAAAAGCGCAATGATGGCAGCTTCCAATATGCTGGAATTATATCGTATTCCTTCGAATACATTGTTATTCAATTCCTCCAAATTTATCAAAGGTGTCATCTTTTTTTTTTTTAAATTTTGTTCTTTGTGTAATTCATATTCATTTGATTGTAATTATTATTGCTTTTTTTGGGATTTCTGGTTTATCAATCTTATTTGATGGGTTGAGTTTTTTTGGCAAATTTTCCAATGTTGTATGAATGATCAGGTCATAGACAGATGCCGCGAAAAGCGTTGTATCCAATAATGTGTTTATGTAAAGAAATACAGACAACTACAGCTGAAAAAATTATGGGTGCTAGTTATATTCCTGATACCACTATTAAAAGGGAATACAAATCAAAGGTGATTTTTTTTAAGTATGTTTTGGAAGAATTGTTGGGTTTCTTTGTTATCCTATTATTATGTTTGTGTATACATGCAATTGATGTTTTAACTCGAACATTATTATAGGTTAAAGAAACCGTGAAAATTGAAAGTGTGGGTGCTTTTCAAAAGTTACCCATGGTAATGCCGTCGATTGATATTATTCAATCTGCTATGCGGAAGGCTAAGAAGGTTCCAGCTACAAAAGGTAATTGGTGGTTTGGATGTAGTTAATTAAATTGTTGGTTGAATGGGAGGTTGTTGAATGTCTAAAATGATTGTTTGACAGGCATTGCTAATATTGCAAAGAGAGAGAGGAACCGGGGTGCTAAACAACTTGATGCCCTGATGAAGGTAAGATGTTTCATGTGTTATATCTTTTGTGTCTTTAGCTAGTTGTCTTATCAAGTTGTGTTTTGTTTATAGTCTGACAGCTCTTATTATCTCCTTTAATTGTTTGTTTAGGAATTGGCGATTCCCCTTAGAACATATACTGAGAACTTCCCTAACAAAAATCATTTGCATCCTTATGAGCGTTCCCTTATCGAGTTGACTCTTGGTGATGGAAATTATGAAGAGGTAATTGCTAACATTTGACCTGTCATGTTTATATGCTCCGTAGATTGTTGTCTCTCTGGGCATTACTTCTGTTGCTTGATGTATAAGTGGTAGGCCGTCGTCGAGCCCACCAAATTGTAAGGTTCCTATCTTGGTCTCACTAACTAATAGTAAGGGTAAGAAAGGGTCGAACCCAAGAGAGGCGTTGAATCAACCACCGAGTACTACCGTTAAATAAGCTAAATGAAGTCGAAATTGGGTTGGTCTTGAGTAACTTCTACTAGTTCAATTCAACTAAAACTAAGAGGAGATTAACAATATTTAGAGGAATCTAGGGATCGGGTTTTACCGCTCAACTTCATCACAAATCACAATTAGCATGCAACAAATTCAGGGTAAATTAATGGGATAAATTAGGGGAAGTCATCTAAGGCACCCAACTACTCTCTCAAGCTAGAGGGGTTACTTGAATCATGAATACAACCTACTCTCGTGTTTACATAGCATAAAAAAGTGTTAAGGCATAATCACGATGACATAACATTCCCTTGACCGGAAATTCCTATTCTCATGGCATTTCAAATCAATCAGGCATAAGGGAGCTAACTCAAGTTGATCTCTCGACCCTTCGTTGAGAAAGCTTTGATAAATAGTTCTAGCAATGGCCATATACAAGAACTAAACAATTAAACCACTTAAGCTTAACTAATTAACATCCCACAATAACCAAATTAGCACATGCAACAAATTCTTTGTGACTACATTGAGGGTTCTACCCAAACCCTAGAAATTAGACTACTCGCGATCCATGGAGGTTAAGGCAAATAGAGATTTCAACCAATTCATGAACAAGTTCAAACTAAGGATTAAGCTAAGTAACAATCTAAGCATGCAAGAATTAAGCAAGTAATTAACAACAAGTAGAGAGAAATGGAGAATAAGAGTAAGAAATAATTACTATGAAGCTTCAAAATGAGCAACAATGGTGGAACTTGTCTTCTACAATAATTAAAGTTGAATATTTCCAAGCTAATAATTAGAATCTACTAATAATTTGAGAATTCAATGTTCTAGAATTGCAAACTGATGGAAAGCTCTAAAAACCTTGGTGTCCCATCCAAATGAGCTCCAAGGGGGTATTTATAAGACCCCCAAATAAAAGCACGGAGAAAAAAAGAATCGGGCTCGACTGCAGGTCTGGACGGGTGTGCCAGGTTTGGCACGGACGTGCAGACCATGTCAGTAGCTACTGTCTACGGACGTGCAACCTCTTCTGCACGGTCGATCCAAACCTGGCACGATCGTGCAGGCCTAGACAGAAGGTTCCGACTTTCTGGTGCACTCTCACCCTTTTTTGAATTTTTTCTTCTATATTCCTCCCTTACTTGGCTTCTTTCTACCATCTTCTTGCTTCTAAACTCGGTTTAGTATCCATGGGCTTCATTTGGCCGTCTTTGGACCTAGACTCTCAACCAAAAACACTAACAATCCGTGAAGCATAGGATACACAAAAATTGCATAATAATAGAGTAAAAGTGAACCAAAACACAAATTAATCAAGTAAACTAGGTTTAAAAACACCCTAAAATCATATCAAATAGCAAGTTATCAATAAACAAGTATTTTATCATGTAGATGACTTAAATTCATTTAGGAGATTGCCTTTATTCTTGTAAAATGTTGTTGATGGTGAAGAATAGAACTATAACAAGAGAAAAATGGGCTGATTTTCTAACAAAGTAATAGCAGTTAGTTTAAACGTACCAGCGTTATAGATTTTCTAACACCTATTTGTATTGGTTCTAATTGATGGTGGTCAATTACATGAATCTAAAATCTTTAATGATATAATGGTAACTTAACAACATAGGAATCATTTAGTTCGCAAAGGAGAGAACAATATATTGAGTGCCATAAAATTACAGTTATTGAATTGATATTTTTTGCCGGAGGAAGGTTCTTCAAACTCTTGGTGTTCAAAAACAAAGTGTCATGTGTACTTGATGACAATTTCCTCACATTTCTCAATTTGGGTATACAAAATTTTGGAGTAGAATAGTTAACATTTTCTTTTCTCAGAGAAGAAGAGAGAATGTTACTTGGACATGGAAAATTTTTATAATGAAAAGTTAAGGCTACAGAAGCAGTTTGAAAGGCTAGGAACAAGGTGCATAAGGAGTGTTTATGATAAATTAATCTCTAAGGGAAAAATGAGGTATATAGGACAACCAAGAGGAGACAATTGTTTGCCAAGGAACGTTGTATGGTTAAGTGAGTGAAGGGTAAAAATTAAAGGATTCTTATTTAGGAGGACGAGATCAAATGCAGATGGGGGGATTATTTTGACGAATTGTACAATGTAAGTCAAGTGGAGTGTATAGGAGATACCATTTTTGAGGAAAATGAAGTTAACTGGAAGTATATGAGAAGAATACAAAAAATGAAAGTGGAGGAGGAATTGAAGAGGATGAAATTAAGGAATTCTATTGGGTTAGATGGTATCCCTATCAAGATATGGAGACACCTAGCAAAACTGGTATTAAGGTTCAAGAAGTGTGCTACTATTTTGGAAAACTAGTTCAAGTTTAGGATCTACCATAGAAATTATTCATCTTATTAGGTAAATGATAGAACATTATTGTGCAAGGAAAAAAACATACACATAATGTTTATTGATTTAAAGAAGGCGTATAACAAGGTAAAAAGAGAAGTACTTTTGTGGGTAATAATTAAAAAGGGTATATGACATAAGTATATCGACTTAGTTAATAACATGTATCAAGAAGTTATAACAAATGTTAGAAGTTGTGGTGAAGTTATAACAAATGTTCCCTAGAACAATTGGATTACACTAAAGATTTGTCTAGAGTCTCTTCCTTTTAGCGACTGTCTTGGATGAAGTAACAAGGTTAATATAAGATGAGATACCGTGGTATTTTCTTTTTGTGGATGATGTTGCTTTAGTGGATGAGACTAGTGACATGGTGAATGTAAAGTTAGAAAAATGGAGATAAAGGTTGGAATTTAGAAGTTTTAAGGTTAGTAGGAGTAAAATAGAGTACATGAAGTGTCATTTTAACATTGGGAGAAGGTCAAATGAAGATAGTGTGATTTTGAATGGCAAGGAGTAGCTTGTAAGCGAATGTATCAAATACCTAGGATCGATTCTCAAAAGGAATGAATTAATCAAGATGTCACCAATAAAATAAAGTTTGGGTGGCTGAAATAGAGAGCAACTATAATGTTAAAAGGAAAATTTTATGGGATGGTGATCATACCAACATTATTGTATGGATCGAATTATTGTGGCTTTCAAGAGGTAGTATGTTATAGCAAAGATGCGTATATTAAGGTGGATGTGTGGGAACAACATGAAGGATAAAATTTGAAATGTGGATATTCGAAATGAGGGATAAGTGTAGAAAACATTGAGAATAAGTTAAAGAAGAATCAATTGCATTTGTTTGAGCATGATAGATGTCGAACGATAGATGCTTTCGTGAAGAAGCTGGAGGGTTGGGGAAATGGATACCTCTAATGCGGTCTTGGAAGACTACGATGCCTTGGATGAAGAGAGTTAGGAAAGATATGGAGAAAATGATTTTAAAAGAAGATGTTACTCTAAATAAGGGAGAATGGAAGAGGAACATTTTTGTAGATACTCACGCGAGATAGATTTATGTAACCAATCCCATATTTTTGGGATTAAGGCTTGGTTTTGTTGTTTTTGTTGTTGTACGGTAATATAGATTTTTCGCAGTGAACTTGTATCAATATTTCTGTTACTTTTTATTGTTAAACAAGTCACCAAAAATATTATCAGGGACAACTATAAAAGAGTGTAGAAGAAGTGGAGAGCCTTGTAGGATATCGATGAGAGGCTAGGAACTAATTTGAGGAGTTTCAAATTCCAATGCTGTGCTTTTATTGGGGATCATGTGTTTGTGTAAGTGTATATTGGACAGACATACGATGGATTGTCATTATTGTAGCTCTTATTTCTGACATCTTAGGCCCTGAAAAAGATCTTCTTGTAATTTGAATCAAAATTAATTGCCTAAAATTAGCTTAGAAATCTGCTTGATCATTAGAACTGTGTTTGTAACTTTGTGCTATAGTAAGCCCATATTCATGGCTCATGAGTCCTTGATTGTTCATGCAGGTTTTGTCAAAGGTGAATAACCTGCGAAAGAAGGTTACATCTGTTGGAAAGGAACATGCTTCTCTTTGTGCCAAGGTGAGCTATGTTTTAATAAGATTGTTTTCTTGTTCGTCACTTATTACTTTCATGAATCATTGATATTTCATTTCATTTAATCTATTGATCTCCTTAACTTTCTTGAAGATAAGTGAGAAATGCTTTCTTTTATCTCTGATGATATAGCGCTTCATTTCTAAATTCTTAGTTTGCAAGATGGGCTGATCTGTTTCTCACTGCACATACCTGAGATGTGTTTAATCATCTGTAATTCATGCTTTAGTTGACTTGGAGGCAAAAGACATAGACTCAGACAAAGAGTGTGGGAGAGAAGAAAGAACAGTTTTTGTTATGGGGTGTGTTGTGTAGTTATGCTCTCTATTAAGGGATCCTGTAATGAGAAAAGTTTCCTCTCTAAATAATTTTCAAAATTCAATTAGTTGTGCTTCATTAGGTTGTATTAATTTTGTAACCATTGAAAGTAGTTTTTTTTACAACCAAGGGGTGCTTACATCTAAGTGATTGCTGTATTTCTCTTCTTCTCATAAGAGACTATGAACAACTTTGGTTAATACTTTAATTTTTGCATATTGCAGTCTATGACAAAGAAAGAGGCAGAGGAAAGGCTGAATGAGGTAATACTTGTTTCCAAAGGAGCTTTAATTAACAGAAGGTGCAGTGTGCAACCGATTACACTGTGCAATAAAATCACTAAAGTTCTAGCCATCGCTTTTGATAATTTCTGTCATTAACTACCACTAATTGGAAAACAACATTGTAAAATATCAGATATTCATTTTTTTGTTGCCACTTCAAAAGTTTTTTTCATCTCTTAATATTCCTTTGCTGTTGATTAATCATCAAATTTAAGTAGGAATGTTTTTTTTTTCACGTCCTTTAATTTAAAATTTGGTATGACTAAAAAATATTTGTGCCATTAATTATAATGGAACTTTTTTCCCCAAATGATGCCATTGTGTGAATAACATTGAATTAACTGACTTCTTCATCAACAGCAATCGTTCTTTTCTAAGTTTCTTAGTTCATGCAGCTTCCACAATGCGAGGTTACACCTAGACAATCAGACACCGAGTACTTGGAATATTGTTAGTTATGCATGCAAGTACTTATGCTGCTTTTTTTGTTCTTAGGGTATGAAAAGAGTGGAAGGAACTTATAACCGCGAAAGAAAGGCTGTTGATGATTTGCTGGATATAGCCAAGGTATGAGATTATGATCCCTTGGTGATGTGATGTTTCATGAATTTCATCTTGAGATGTTGCATTGTAAGAGGGACTGGTATTGATCTCTGTTTTGCATTTTGTGCGTACATGTACAGGTTATTCATCATATAAGTATATTTATGCTATCAGTTCCTCTGCACTCAAATCTCTTGGCTAAGACTTGTCAATAGTAAACACAATAAAATCTTGATTGATAACTGATCATTATGGGATCAGCGATTCAACGGTGGACTGCCGGGATCCCCGTGGGATACAAATTCACCTCTAGTTGGAAAACTTTTACACTTGACCTTCGCGCTCAATTTTATGAATGAATTTTGGAAGAGCAAAACGTAAAGGATTTTTCTAGTTTTTTTCAAAATTACTTCTCGTCATTTTTTTGTTGACTAGGGACGTGACACTCACCAAGGAGGCCATGCATGAGATGTTGTATTATTATCAACAACTTTTACCAAACTGTTGGTGCTTATCAGGGTTTGCATGTATTTTCTTAAAATTGTGTGCTTTCTTTATTACATGTTGGACGATATGGCCTATGTTTAGACTGCCCTATTTTGACACTCTGCTAATCTGATTATTGTGCTTCTAGCTTGTCATTTTTATGTATAATGCATATTCAGATCTAACCCAAATTACTTATACATTGAAGCTTTCAAATGGATGTTAGCCTCTCCCATATGATTCATATTTGTTTGCAGACTTTACGAGCTATGCCTGTGGTCGATCTGGAAACTCCAACACTGTCTCTTGTTGGAGCCCCTAATGTTGGGAAATCGTCTTTAGTCCGTATTCTTTCAACAGGGAAACCTGAGGTAATTAAAGAGCTGATAATTATCATGATTTATGACTGCTTTCAGGATTAGTTCTTGTGTTTCTGTTTTCTTGCTGTACGTCCTGTTGCAATTAAAATATTTAATTGAAACAGAAGACTAATCATCTTCTCTAGCAGTGTGGGTGTTATGAGGCAATAGGGGTCCTAGAGCCAGGTACGAGGCATATGCCTTCTTGAATTGAGGCATTTACTACAAATCTATCTTAATATATAAATGAGGAACTTGTCGAGAGTAGAAGGAGTATCTGGTAGGAATCAATTATCATTTTTATTTACTCAAAAAGAAAAAATAAATTAACATGTCATATTTACTCTAAAAAACCTAATATAGTAATATGTCATATTACATATATTCCCTCAGTTCATTAATATTCTTTCCTAGTTATTGTAGCAAGTAAGAGAAAAAGTGCAAGTGAGTCCAATTTTGTTTTTGATAGAAAAGAAAAAAGTTGTTTAGATACATTGGTATTGTTAAATGGTATAAGTAGACCCATATGGCTGGGTTATGAAGGGTAAAAGAGAATTTTTATGTCCATAAAAGTATAAAGCAAAAATATAAAAATATTAACGAACACCCCTACACATGTAAACGATCGAAGAGAGTATATAAAAAGCTACAAATTATATGTTGTTGTAACCTTCAAAATTAATATTTGGTATGTAATCTAATCGAACAAAAGTAAAAGAACGTACTTTTTTTGTGTTATGTGTATAATTGCACAAATTAAAAGGATAGGTATTGAAGCCCGTAAGAAACAATGGAAAAGATGGGTATTCCCTCAAGAGCACTCGAAATAAATCAACCTTACACTCGACTCAATAACAATTATCAAATCAGTCTGTCCACAAAATACAAGCCTACGTCTATAATAATTTATATATTGGTTTCCTACTACAACATTAAAAGGCAACTAAATAACCTAGTAAAATTAAACAAAACCAATAATAAATAAAGACAATAACAAATCCTACTTAAAAAGTCCCTAATTTAAGCATAATGTAAAACCTAGTTAAAATGCCTAAATAAAGCGGTAAGGATAGTCATAAGGAGTCTAGATTCACATTAATATTATAAATTACAATTTATCGTTAGACTTGTATTGATAAGTACTTCAAAATAAGATTCATTTATGATATATTTCAATAAATTTCAAAAATGTCCTATCATATTGCAAACTATTGTGTATATGAGTTTAATTATGACTTGATACTTAAAAGTGAATTCTATTGTGAATTTTAATTATCTTGAATTAATTTGAGATTTGAGTTGTAGCTGAAAATAGTCTGATTGTAAGATTATATGAACATACAAATTAGAAAAATGGTGAAAACACATATGAAGCATTGAATTATGCTAAAATAGGATTCATATTAAGAAAATTTCAGACAATTCTACAAGTAGTCTACACTTATGTAATCTATATTGTACAAGAAAAATATTACACCCTTCGTCTCAAATTAAATGACATATTTGGTTAGGCACAGAGTTTTAAACAATAAGTGGTTGAAGTGTCATCAAATTTTATTTTAATATAATGGTAGATGTGATAAGATTTATTGGAATATTATTTCAATTGAATGAGAGAAAGTGTAGGACCATAACTTTTGGTAATGGGAAGAAAGAGAAGGTAAATATTAGTGTACCCTTGCCAAAATAGGAAGTATGTCATTTAAAGAGCGACACCCATATATAGTAAATGTGTCATTTAATCTGGGATGGAGGAAATATGTTCATTTTCCTTTTTTCTTGAAAAGTTTTATATGGAGTTAATCTAAAGGCATTATCAGAACTGAAAATGTTTGAAATTAAAATGGTTAAAAATTAAATAACACTACTTATTTTGATAAGAATCCACTTCTATTTTATTACCTCTATCTTCCCACTATCCTATACACTTTCTCATTCAATTAAATAATACCCCTACTAACTCGTATCAACTTTATCTTTTTATTTATATAACATTTGATAATACCTCAAGTACTTATCGTCTAAAACTCTTCGCCTGACCAACTATGCCGTTAACTCCGTCCCAATAGTAGTTTTGAAAATTGATTGATATGGGTGTTAAAAGTCGAAATAGATGGTTTTAATCACTTCTAAAACCTAATAACCTTACAAGACTCATGATAAGCATATCAAGGTATTCCCTCACCAAGTTCAAAATGATTGAATTTTAAAGGTTATCACTATTTTAGAGATAGATTCGAAATAATTTCAAAATTTAAATAAACTTGTATAATGCTTTTTAGGATCATATCATGAGTTTTGGATCCACTTAATACCTTATATTTGTTTTCCTAAAGTCTTATAAATGAGTTAGGACCCGATTCTATTAGCCTTTAAATCGGTTAAAATAAATTTCTTGAGTCAAAATATGATTCAAATCACCTCTAAGGTTTAATATAACCATATAAGGCTCATGGTAAGCATATCAAGGTGTTCCACCATTGGGTCCAAAATTGTTTGGAATGACTGAATTTTGAAGGTTAATTATCCACTATTTTTGAGATTTTGAAGAATTTCCTAAGTCGAACTAAAGGTACAAAGTGCTTCTTAAGGTCTTATGAGGAGGTTTTAAAGACCTTAAAGTTGAATTTATACTTGATTATAGATGTTTTGGAAATTGGTTAAAAATGGGTGTTTCGAATCGGAGATGCTTTCAATCACTCATATAACCTACAATAGAGGCGATCCAAGCTCAGTTATGCCGGGTTTTTCCCAAAACCATTTGCCCATTTCGAGATCAAACAAGAGGACTTTTCGGGCCATTTTTTTAGTCTGGCTTAAATTTTAGTCTAAAATAGTTTTGTGTTGCTCAAAACCCATTTTATTTAAAAAAAATTTAGGCTAAGCTAAAAAATCAAGCCCAAAATTTATACCCGAACCCGCTCATCAGGTTGGGCTATTTTGATAAACTCTAGCCTATTATGACTTTATAAGATTTATACTAAGCATATTAAGATGTTCCTTCATGGATCCAATATTTCTAAGTAACTGATTTTTTAAGGTTATTATACATTATTTCTATGATATTTTCAAAAAAATTACAAATTTTAAATGATGATACTGGATATTTCCTTGGATTTTATGGGAAGGTTTGGAATTGAATCATTTAATACCTTATATTCAGTTTTCACAGCCCAAAAAAGAGTTTGGGACCTTATATTAGGAGTTTTGAAATTTGGTTGAAATGGGTGTTTAGATTCAAAGTAAACGGTTCCAATCACACCCGTTATTGCTTAACCACGTTATTGTTTAACAAAAGATAGCACACCCCACACACAATTCTTTTATCCAAAACCAGGAAGAGGCATATGTACATCTACCTTTATTTTCAATTTACCCAATATGGACTGTCGGCTTCTCCTTATTACCTGTGTTTTCTCTTTTTCTTTATTTTTTCATTACCTTCTGTTGTGAATTTTCGTACACTGACGTAGAGATGTCAGGGGATAATAGATAATGTCGTGTGGTGCACTCTATTGTATATTCTAGCATGAAGAATGTAGAATACAAAATTTCATTGATTTCAGTTGTTAACCCAGATGGTGGTGCATCATGCACCTCAAGCACTTGATTAGCTATTAAATTATAGTAACCATGGTTTTGAACTATTTGTTAACATTTCCATATATTTTCAACCAACTAAGGCTAGATGGATATCTTTGAATTTTGCCTTTCATCTCTTGATGGGGATAATAGAAAAGGGAGGAAAGCAAGTAAAGGAGAAATGAAATGAAAACATAAGAGTGGACTTGGTGTTAATCTGGACTGTCTGAATAACTAGCAGAGGCTCCCATAATGGATTGCTGTTTGGCATGTAATCCTTGAATATAGCATGAAGTGACATCTGAAACATAAAATGTTATTGATGTACTGCTGTCTAACTACTTCAGATAAAAGCTTGTGATCCAAGGATTCAAAATCTTTTAGTTAATAAAAAGAGTGGCATTTTCCTACTGTTCAAATTGATGTCTAAATTAGCCCCTTTACTCATTTATTTATTTATTGTGTACCTCAAAGTTCCTTAGTGTGTGTCTTTGCATGCATTTTATGATCATTTTTATAACTGTTGAGTGAGCTATGGAGATTTGTGATTTTAAGCTCATGTATAAAATAACTTTTGCTTCACTCTTTCTCCAGATTTGCAATTATCCATTCACAACCAGGGGGATTTTAATGGGTCATATTGTTGTGAACTATCAGCGCTTTCAGGTCTGCATGAGAGTGTTATGTATTTGTAGTTTATATTCCCTCCGTTCCTCAAAGATTGCCCCAAAGAAGAGAGTTCACTTTATTAAAGGCAAAGCAAAGTTGAGGCATGTGGGTAGATGAGAGAGAAAATTACTGGGACCAAAAGTAGTATTTGTGGGAATAAAATATTGGTCCCTAACTCTATTTATGGTATGGGGAAATACGAGAGGGACATCTAATAAAAAAAGTTGGGGAAATCTTTAAGGGACGGGGGGAGTAGTATACTGATGATACCTTTATTTCCCATTTTAATTGTACATCAATTGACAGGTAACAGACACTCCAGGTGTACTCAAGCGGTTAGATGGTAAGTGACGATACGTTATACTCTCTTCCCTACATTATAATTTTTTCTGAACTTCAGATTGGTGTTGTGGATGTGAAAAGGCAGGATTTTAGGGGCCTTGTAATGGAAGCCATGTGGTTTATGAGAAGTTTATCTTTGCAATTAGGAAGGGTTCAAATCCATGTGTATGAGAATAGGCAATGGTCAAGAACTAGAGATACTCTGGAAATAAGAAGGTTTTGGCACCAAATATGACCAATACTGGGCCTATTGTCTGTTAACATGGACTTATCTGTCTGATTTCGATTGTTTAGTGTTGTATTGCATAGGGCATGCTTCTTCAAAATCCAAAATTGGTCTTAGTTCCTTCTCAAAATATTGTAGACATATTCTGTATAGGCATAATATAAGATCAATTTTGGAAGAAACTGTCGATGTAGTTAACTAGATCTATCTTTAGAAGAGACTAGAAGATAGGCTTGACTATATTATTGTCTAAAAGAAATTAAACTTTGAGCAATACTTGGTTTCTTCACCATCACACCATGGCATAAATTGCGAATTAACAGTGTCTTCATGGTGTCTGAATGGTCAGTGGTGGAAGATTAGCTGTAGATGAATATGTGTGTAGGACCATTAAAAACGCAATATTTAGACAAGAAAATTTTAAGTGTTAATTCAAGAGCTTACAAAACGCATATTCACTTGACATTTCAAATAGTGAAATCTGCACTTGGGGTGACCAATTCATATTCCTTAAATTTGTGTTGCAGTATTTTTATGTTATGTTTCATTATTTGTTAGGTTTTTTTCGCTGTTCAAAATTTTGGAATCCCACACCTTTTTCTTGTACTTTTGGGTTACTATCTGTGATGGATCTCATGTTGCGCTGTTCAACTGATCTTGATCTTTCTTGGGTTGCTTCCCCAGGGACCCAAAAGTCTAAACTTTAAACTTTAGTTTTCTTTACTCTCTTAGTCTACTGTGTCTGAAAGTTTTATTTGTTGCTTCCATATGCTAATCTGAAGAGGAGAGGAACAATTTGGAGAAGCTGACTCTTGCGGTCCTCACTCATTTGCCAACAGCTGTACTTTATGTTCATGACTTAACAGGAGAATGTGGAACTTCAGTGTCTGACCAGGTACATGGTTTTTCTTAAGATGTAACTTCCATTTAGTCTGCAGACAGCTTAGAGGAAGAGGGTACTATGGTTCATTTATTAATGTACTTGAGATATTCTCTTAATCTCAAATATTCTGATTTTGGATAAGCCTTTTGGATCTATCATAGACTAGTACACATAGGAAACAGGCCTATCCCAAAGATACTTGGAAAACTTCCCGGTGTCCTCTGAACTGAGTTGTAGCTTCCTTGTCAACACAATGGTGATTCATTGGGATTGGTCTCCTGTTTTTATTAGAAACAGAGATTGCTGACATTGTTGCTTGTTGACCGTCTCGTTCTTGTAGCTTACATACTACTGAAAAATTAAATTTAAGTATTGACCAAGGGGGAAATAATATTGCTGATTTTTAGTTTAAGGAACTGGTCCTCTGTTCTTTCTTTGATTATGACAGTTGCAATGTACTAATTTAATGCTGAAAAAATATTTCTTGATTTCCATCTACCACCTCTCTTTTTGAACTATCAGTAACTACCACCATCTAGTGTAAAACCTGGCATTCTGTTGTAGCCAAGGCTCTAGGATGGCCTAAATATTCACGGCGTCACTCTTATCTAGTGACTAGAATAAATTAAGACGACATATTGAGATTAGTTGTGCTTCCAATAGGAGGATGAAAATCATTTGCATAATTTTGATGATTGTGCAGTTCACCACGTACATGGGAATTAGAGAGAGGTTCAGTGACCACCTTTGGATCGATGTTGTTTCCAAATGTGATATCTTACAAGACTCCCCTTCCACCTTCATAACTGAAGACTTGGCTGCTGATCATTCTGATTTGGCAAGATATCGGATGTTTGGGCCTGAAGGAGCCATTCGTGTATCTGTAAAAAGTGGACTTGGTCTCGATGAGGTATGTACTAATGTTGTCCATACTTAGGCTCAAAATACATATGCACGAGCATAATTGGATATCTAGACTTTGTTAGCAAAATTGTGTATTCCAATTCTGTCATTCATTATGCTCCTGTCTTTTACTTATGCTATTAATTCTACAATTCGTGTTGCTTTTGATAAATGTACTCTTCTGTTGTGTTTCATATACTTCATTATGCAGCTGAAGCAAAAGGTTCACAATATGCTTATCTCTCAATCCGCAAAGATCAAAAGCCAGATAATAGATCCAGAATGTACTGTAGCTGCTACATAAAAATAGCTTTATTTCATGCTGATGTGCAATTATTATCCTGTTGAAGATTGAAGACACCGATGTTGCACAGGACCATACACGGAATTTGCTGATCAATTTGTGCTGGAAAGAAACATCATCAGAGAGTCTTGCAATAAGTTGCAAGACCATACAGTTTTAACGAAAGAAAGTCTGTAGGAGATTGCTGTTTGGCTCGAAAGAAGCGCTTCTTAGAAATTACTTGTACGATGGAGGATGGTCCATCTTAGGGCTATTGATATACCCCGGTACCCCCACCCCCCTTTTCTTCGGTGTGTGGTTTTTGTAAGGCTTTTAGGAAGAAGGGGAATATCTGGTCCCTCAGCTTGTAATTGTTATACATTTGATTATTTGAGAAATGGAATATTAAGAGTTAAGAGAAAAAGTGCAATTACTTTGAAGTAACTTTGTTTGATACCATGAATGTGTTCTTTTCAGTAATCAGCCATGTATTATTTTTGTAAATTATGCATTTCTTGTTGTGACTGATCCAGTTGAGTAAAACAGCTAACCCGAGTTGCGCTGGATTGCATATATATATGGGTAGCTAGTATTCCATCTGTGTCCAAGTTGTGGGTGTGAGGACTAGTCCAAACTCCGTGCTTTGATGAGGTGCTTGCCTATGGCTTGAGTGTGGAAAGCAGTTGAGCGGAAGGGCTAACAAGGGTAGCAGTGGGTGAATACGGAGTAGCTGCTATTGTCTCTTGGTCGTGAAGAGGTGGAACATGCACTGATTGTAGCTTGATTTATTTGGTTGGAACATAACAAGGTACTAAGACAGTGGCATGTTATTGTTACACGCCATCTTCTTAATGGATTGCACCGCTGGGATGCTAATTGCTAGGGCGTGAACAACGTTTTGGGAGTCGATGAAGTGAAAAGAATGGACCAATATCAGAACCTCCTGCTAACACACCTCAGCCTCAAAAAATGTTAATATGTATACTTCATTCAACGAGTGGTGAGTTATTAATTTACCTTAACTTTCTCAAATAGCACTTCCTGATAATAACGCGCTCTAACAATATGTTACCCTACTCAACAGTCAAAACTAGAGTTGTCAAAAACTGACCCGAATTGGTGAAATCGAATTGTTCCGAAAAGAAACCAAACCGTTGAGAACCCGTTTGTTGAAAACCAAAAACCGAACCAACTCGATTAGATGAAATCTGAAACTAAACCGAATCGTATTTTGGAAAACTGTTAATGACCCGTAACTATTATCAGGCCTAACCGTTACAACCCGAATCGATTACGTCCGAACGCGATAGTAACCCAAACCAATGTAAACTGAAACCGTTAAAACCCGACATAAACCCGAACTGTTTACAACATGTAAACTGTTATGATCAAACCATTTAAAACTCGTAAATTATTATCAACGAATCGTTTACAACCCGTAAATCGTTATGACCGAAACGTTTACAACCCATAAACCGTTATAGTTGAACCATTTACAACATGTAAACCGTTATGACCAAATCGTTTACAACCCATAACCCGTTATGAATGAATCGTTTAAAAACCGTTACCTCCACTCTTCATTTTGTGTTGTTGAACACATTTGAATATTTAATATATTGTCTATATTCCTTGAAAATGATCTTTCCACCTATTTTAATCTAATTATGACATATATTAATATATATGTTGTTCTTCCACTATAAATATTATAACCTGACTTTGAGTCTTTTCTTAGATACTACAATTATGTAATAACATAGAATTGAACCATTACAAAGCTAGTAAAATTGTAAGATTTGAACAAATAGTGAGTCACAAAAATTAGTACAACAAATCTGGAACATTACACTAAAAGCACCTAAAGGCGCTAAATCATTGCATCAAATCTGAAACATTACATTCCTCTAATAGATAAAGCCAAGACTACAACTTGCTTTAATAATGCTCACAAAAATCAGATCCACAAAAACTTTTGATTAATTATAATACTAAGTTGCTCTAGAACTTACACTCTAATTAGTCATAACTCTTATATGATATGAGTCATACGACTATATGAGTAATGTATAATTTACTAATTTTGTAATTCTTAAAGAGTTCCACTTGTGGTGTATCTTGGTGCATAAGTCTTACTAGCTACTCCAATATACTTTGGAAACATATTTACACTAGGTTTATTTTCAAACTGGTTTAATTTAACCTTAATCGATTATGACATGAACTAATTTTACCATATATTTTTAACCAAAACTCATTTTCAAACCGAGCGATATCAACCTGATCCGATTACAACCCGATCCGATCATAACCTGAACTGATTATGACCCAAATTGGTTATGATTCGAGTTAATTATGACTCAAACTGATTATGATCCGAATCGATTACTACAAAATTGTCTAGTGCCGAACGGTTTTGATCCAAAAATCGCTTTAAACCGACACAACATGTTTTCAAACCGACAGATTACAACCCGAATCTATAATGACCCAAACCGATTACAACTCGACCCGATCAAGACCCGAACCGAATAGAAACCGCAATAAATAAAATTAAACCGAACCGACCCGATAATTTTTAAAACTGACCCGAAAATCAATAAACCTATTTATCGAACCTCATTGAAATGGTTGAACTTTATATTAATTATTTGAGCTCATACCAAGGGTTTTACTGCCTTCTTGTGTTACAGAAAATAACAAAACCTCCTTAAACAAAATTCTCCTCTTTCTCTCCCCAACTTGACGTCTCCACCATGGTTTACATAACTTCATGGGATGAATTTGTTGAGCGATCCGTCCAACTATTCCGCGCTGATCCCGATTCTGTAAGTCCATAAAATTCATTGTTTTTCACGTTTATTAGTTCATAAAATTCAAAATTTGGATCATTGATCGTAATTCTTGCTCAATGCAGACTCGTTATGTGATGAAATACAGACATTGTGATGGAAAATTGGTCCTCAAAGTCACTGATAACAAAGAGGTACACTCGATTTCTGCAACCCACTTTTTATTTTTGGTATTTGATATGTTTAGATTCCAAAGTATTGGACTTTTTGAGATGGGGCTTTCGGGATTGTTTTTAGGTGTTGGAATGATCATACTCAAATACCCATCTGAACTTTAAGCCTTGTATGTGCCGATATCGCGTTGATTAGGGTAATTGAGATAAAGTTAGGGTGATTTTGTGTTAATGTGGCCTTGTCATTTGGATGTACTGATTTTAAAGGTATTGTCTTTAGAAAATGTTGAAAATTTTAATATCATAACCTTCTTTAGAATTCGGTTGGCTAACAGTTTTGCGCTAGTAGATGTAGCTTCCATAACTTTGTTAGTTTAATAAGGAACTTTGGTATTGTTGCGGGTTCCCGTATTGGATTTGTAAATTGACATACGTTCTTAACCCCCTTTTGCGCTAAATAGGGGCATACATAGATTTTATAGGGTTTTTTCGACCTTTATTTGACTGATCTTACTGAGATACTCATAATAATGTGAATGGGACCATTGGGACAAATGTAAAAAAAGTTAGGGATTATTTGGTTTATGGTCCAAATTTGGATGTGTAAATGATACAATTAATAACTCACTCAAGAGAATGTCGTGGTTGGAAATTTTGTCTGTATTTTGAACCTTGTATGGAGGTTTATGTTTGTAGATTTTCTCAACAGATGGTCAAATTTGTTAAAGTGTGAAGTCATTTTGGAACAAAACTCAGTGACTTCAGTTTGTGCTCAGTGGCACTAGGTCAATTGAGTAGTTTTGAGTCTGTGAGTTTTTAAACTCAATTTACTCTTCCCATTATGCTACCGTTGAATTGAAATAAACTATATTGAATTCCATTCTATTATTTACTAAACAAGAACATCACAGAGAAGGTCTGCATTATGAAGTCAAGCTATGAGTTTGTCAAAGTTTCCTATGTGATGTTGTGGTTATTGACTTATTGTTACCCCTTTTGCTGGATTTTATCAAGTGTTGTGAAGGTTAATATCTTTTGCTATCATGTCTCTTTTAGGATTGTTATCAGATTATTCAGGTATTTTCTTTCTTTGTAGACCTTGGCTTGAGCAATTAGGAATTGTTAATTTTGTGAGTGAAGCAGAGAGCAATGTTGTTATTGATCTTTAATTGCATTGATTTTTAATACGAAGTACATTTATAATGAAGCAGAACCGAGACATCATGCATTTGAAATCTGTGGCTGTTGCCTCTGCCAACCTAACAATAGATTTTTTTTCTCCTACTTTTGTGAATGAATTTCCTTTACCAGTTAATTCTAAATTTTAAGTATTTCTGTTGGGAGTTGAGATCAGTTGAGAAGGTGTATCTGAAACTCCGACAGTTTAAGATTTGGGAGTTCAACGGTGCAAGTTGTTTAATAAGCAGTTACTATGTAAGGAGGATGAGTTATGATTGAATTTTTAAGTTTAATTCACTGTTTTTGTTTATCCTGCTTTTCGTTGGTTGATAGCTTCGGACTGAGTGCAAGCTTGATTCTTTAGTTTAGCTAGTTGAAATTCACAGAAGTGGGGACAATATTACTCCCTTCATCCCTGAGTATTTGCAATATATTGATTGGACACACATGTCGATGTATAATTTTGACCATCAATACCTATAACTATAAAATATTTGGAAAATACACATTAAGATTAATCTAACCACATCTTACTAACTTATAGTGGTGGATTTGAACAGTGGAAAAAGTCAATATTTTGCAAGTATTTAGGGACAGAGGGAGTAGCAGATAGTTTGGTACCACATGCTCTCCATCTGAAATTGAAAGCCAGTATCTAGCCAATTGACATTTACATGATATTTATGAGCTGTGTAAATTGTTGTCCTTTTATCGTGGCTGTTGAGAATCAATCAATCTCTGAAGCACTTGTAGTTTATGGATCCTTGTTTTGACCCTTGTCTTTATTCATGTGACCTTTATGCAGTGCCTCAAGTTTAAGACTGACCAAGCACAGGATGCCAAGAAGATGGAGAAGCTTAACAATATATTCTTTACTTTGATGGCTCGAGGTCCTGAAGGTACTATTCTTTTTTTGCTCCATCTCTCAAGGAGTCAAGGGTCACCATTCCTGTGAAGATAATTTCCTGTATACTGTGTTTATGATTGTGCTTCTGTGTTGACTACTCATGTGGTTGCAGTAAAGCACCTCACCCAGCTGGCCAGCCCAGGGAAGAAAAATAAATTAATTAATTAAAGAGGGGGAGAGAGAGGTGGCAAGTTATATCATATGCTCTGGATTGGAATTCAACCAATGGTGCTGAAATATGAAATATAGCATACTGAACATATTGCTCGTTTTGCTATGGTTTTCTATTGTTATCATTTCACTTTGGATTGGTGGTGGGTAAACATTGGTGGATAGAGATTGATGGTATGCAGTTCAAATCCATGAAATAAAGGCATCTGTCAGTTGTGTTATAATGTGCTAACTTTTGCTGGGTGTAGTTGGTCATGTTTTACTGATGTAAAGTTCTATTTTTCTGCAGTGGACATAGCAGAAGTCACAGAAAAAGAACAAATGGATGCACAACTATCAAAGAAAGGAAGGGGAAGAAAACAATGATGTGAATCGTTAACTAGAAAGTAGGGATTGTAGTTGATTATGACATTTTTCTGCTGGAGTACGAGTTATTGGTCCTGAAATACAATACCGATTTTTCCCTTTCTCTACTGATTTTTGGCATGATGTCAGTATCTGATTAGTAATTCTAAGGCTACTTTCTTCTTGCAAATTGGTAGGGATGTTTTGAAGAGCGCACTCTGTATGGCTCTGGACATAGCTTTTTCTATTTATGAGGCGCTTTGACTCATTTTGTCTTCATGGATACCAAGCAAATTTACAGTTTCCAGCAGTTTATTAGTGGGCATTGCTCGAGGAATTGTGATGTAGGAACATGCTGTACAAATCTTACGTATTGTGAATTGGTCCAAGCTTATCAACTTATGAAAACTTGGCCGTCGATGCAAGCACAGTATTTTATTGTTATTTGCTAACCATGACATTCAAGAATCAAGATCCTTCATTTAAAGTCTCTTCACAAGTTAACCAATATATTCCCGATATTCCCAAGATAACAAGTCACAATTTTGGTTTCACTCATAACTTGAGAAATCAGCCATTGAACTCATAAATTCACTCTCCACTATATTTGTAAAATGAGAAACTAGTCCACAAATATGACCCCATTTTCTTTGATGGTATCCAGAACAATACCAAGCTTGCCTTCAATGCGCTCATCTTTCCTAGGCTCATAGGCCAGAGCATATACATCTGCTTCTGTTGATCGCTCAGCAATAAGCCTGCCTATCACTCTGCAGGCGTTGTTATCAATAAGAGATGGCAAAGTGGTCCTTAAATCCTTAGCATTTGTGGTGGCAACAGAGATCACTTTGCTGGTTCCACAGTGCATCACTTTGGCTTGAATGAATCGCTTTGAGAAGTAAACATTCAGTAGAAAAGGCCTCAAGTACATATCAGTCCGTTGTTTCCATGATTTCCTCCCGGTTTTCTTTGGTTCACCCCGAGATCTTCGGGTCCAAGCTGCTTGAACAACAAAATCCTACATAGATGAGCTGAAATTTAGGCGGGCAAACAATAAAACATCCAAGGTCAACTGCCTCATAATCTAAGGGCAAGTACAAAAGCAAGCAACATGACTTCCGTTGTGAGCAATTACCGATTGATGCTTAAGAATGTATCAGTTCCCATGAAAGAGGTTACTCTTACTCTTTCATTTGGCAACAACTGTTTTAAAATCTGTTAAACGGCAACCATGCACACCAAATTAGTCACTGGCCTTACGGCATATGATACGGCTCTCCTTCTGATAGTAATACCATAAAATAAAAGCAACAAAAAATTAGCATTGAACTCGAAAGTGAATATTTCAGAGAAATTCTGGAGCAGCAGCCGCGGCAATACTAAAGAGTATTAAACTCGTGTTTTCTCAAACAGAGAAAAGTACAATTATCAGAATGAAACATGGTCTCATGCAGGAAAGATGAAGTAACCTTGTCTCATTTTTGGGTGACATGGTAACTCTTTTAAGACCAACCACTTACAGTTATCTTAAAACAAGAACCCACATTCCATTCTGTGATAATCTTAAATGTAGTCACACTTACTGTATATGCTGGTTTTACAAAAACCAACAGTTGGGATCTTCAAAGCCCACCAAGAATAAAGAGTACCTGTTTGGGTTTGGAAGTGGAATATGACAAATTAGTTCTGGAATTGAGTTGGGGCATGCAAGAAGACCATGATACTGAACTGGGTTTGCTGATTCCAGACCCAAACAGGTCTGATGGTACCAATAATGCACACCAGCACATACTGCAAGCCATCCTCTTATGTATTCCAATGATTTCAACACCCTATTACCAAAATTAACAGTAAGTACCCAATTCAGCATCTTTACCGATTTTTCGTATATGATTGGGACTAAATTACTGTATTAATTTAATAACACTTAGAGGAAAATGATTAAGTAGGTGAGAGATTAGGGACTAACCAGTGAAAAAAGTGGTAACGATTTTTTACAGTACTCACTCGAAGAGCACATCCATTGCTTCAGCTTAAGTTTGATTCAAGTTCTTGCAGATAACAATACAAAAGGGTAGGATCCGCGCGCCTAATGGGTAAGACCTAAGACTCTTTGCTTGTTGGGCTAACACATTCCATTGTGGCTCGGCCCAGTTCATTGATCGTACTACTTCTACTGTTCTACAGCTCTACTTTCAAAAGTTTAAATCGGGTTTACAAAATGGTTATGGATCGGGCGTAAGAAGTGTTGTGGTTGATATCAAAGAATGGCCATCAATGTGTGCATGCGGATTGAATGTGTATGGTGTAATAAAAAGATTTCACGTCAATTTTGAACAACTCTACTTAAAATGATCCCTACTTCTCAGAATATTAGGAGCGATAATTGCATGTAGTTTAGTTTGGTTGATTTGTTTGACTAGTATTGTACTAATATTTGCGTAATTGCTCCTTTAATCTTAAAAAAATAGAGTAAACGAGAAGGGTCAAAATGACACTTCTACATATAGTCCAATTTTGGCATACATTTAAAAAAATGTGACAATGTACTAAAAATTTGAGCAAATGGCATCCAATATATCCACTTCAATTCAAATTCAACTTATCATACGTAACAAACAACCCTTATACACATTGAATTCACTTGCTTCTTTCTTGTTCCGATTTCGAAAGGAAATCCCCGCATACCTTATTTGAAATGTGAAGCAGCAAATGATGAACTTCATTAAACAAGCTAAGCAATAACAAAAGTATGCCTCACAAGCTTCGGAATTTTCTTGTTTTACATAACTATATTAGCTGATTCAACTCCTAAAGCCTTATACACAAAAATCATAATTACATAGTGTTAGAAAATTAAGAGGGAAAGGGGATTGCCACGAAATAACTAATGATATACAATGGAGAAAAAACAATTTACTTTGATGATTTTCAAAGTAAATCAAGAAAAAACTTTATAAATGTCTATGAATAACACTCAATGAAATTTAGTTAAGAAAATTTCAGAAAGAAAGCAAATTTTATGTATTTCACACTTTTTTTTCATCCCACCTCATCAAATGAAATAAGTTGTTTATTTATAAACTAACTTAGATGGATGATATTTCATCCTATTCATTTGAAGAGACACATCTCTATTCAACTTTATTTGAAGAGATATGTATCTTACCAATTTTATTTGAAGAGATATGACATCTATTCAATAAATCAGTATATTTCTAGATGTACTATACAAATAATACATGGAACTAGACCAACTCTTGAAATAGATTGTTAGTAATTAGTTTTTGTCAAAGTAAATCAAGAAGAAACTTTATAAATGTAAAGAACACTCAATGAATTTTAATGTAGAAAATTTCATAGAGGAATGCAAGTCTTATGAGTCCATTTATCTATAAATAATGTTACAACACAAAGTACAAAGTAGAACATAATTGGTTTCTTGATCATTCCTAGTTATTGTACACATGAGACTAAGCTGATCCCAAAATCTAGAGGGTACCCTAATCTGCTAGACAAATCTTCAACGACTATAAACAAAGAAATGATCAAACCTCTCTTCCTGCGTATTTTTTCTCGATGAAGAGCAGGAATAACCTGATCCCTACAAATAGGGCACGTTGAGTGAGACTCAAACCATGCATCTATGCACTCAACATGGTAACAATGCTTGCATTTAGGCAGTATCCGGATTCTCTCACTTCGAGTCACCCAATCAAGGCACACCATGCAAAATGGAGGATCCGTATTCGCCTTTGCTCGATATGTGGTGGCCGGAAGGCGGCCCTCTCGCAAGAAGAATATCTTTAGCAATGAGGAAATTCCGACGATGAAGGCGGTGATTATGTGGAGAAACAGAGAAAAGAAGGTAGCCCGCATTTTTTGAAGCAAGGTGATTGGTTATTTGGTCTGGCCAAGTCAAAGATATAGGTAAACTACTCCTACGGTACTCGCATGTAAGACATATATTGAGAAAAACACTTGTAGAATGTAAAGTAGAAGGAATACCGAATATGTTGGCGTTGGGGAAATTGGGATGGTTTCAACTGGTATGTCTTACAAGTTTGTATTTGGGCTGCTTAAATAAAATGAAATGAGATAAAACTTTGGTAGAACTATATATTAAATTACAAGTAATGCAACTTCGGGTGAGCAACATCTGTTCTTATGATCATGCAGTCTAGCTAACAATTTAATTGAACAAGTTAGCTAAATGATTCATTTTCTTATTTTATAATCTTGGTGGTTGTGCTCGTCGTCTTTACGAGTTGATGAGATTGTACATGCGTGTGAAGGAGCTTAAGGGAAAGTTAAACATACATAGCTTACAAGTCTCTACAAACTTGTAATGGCTTTTGCTTCAATTGTTGCAATGTGTATGTTCATGAAATATGAAAGTAGCTATGAATGTACGACGTACTCATTGTCTAATAATAATGGTAGGTAGTGCCTAGTGTTTTGAAATGAGAACACCTTAGGTACTCCTCAATCATAATTTATAGTCATTGTTTTAGATAACTTTCTCAGCCCTTATATTGTCATGTATCTTGATTCACTATAATTAGTAAGCTTGAATCTATGTACGAAGATGTTTTAGTACGTTGAAATAAGTACTTAGTATACGATATAAATTAAAGATATAAACCGAATCAAATTCAACATACATGTATCTTGAATCATTAAAATTTGTAAACTCGATTAACTCGAATCTACGAAGATCATTTAGTTAAAAAAAAATTGTACTTTGTATATGATATAATGTTATAAATCAAACCAAACCAAACCCAACATACATTATGTGCTATGAGCCTATGAATAATATAAAATTACATTTAAGGTCATGAATTTCGTACACGAAATTCATCATTTGTCTAATAGACACTTGTGCCACTTTCCTTTCTAAAAAATGTTGACAATGGCAATCTTTTCGTAGTTCTAATGATTTAATTTGTGGTTATCAAATTTGAAAAGTTGCAGTCATATCAAACCAGACCATAAATTGTACATATTTAACCACTGAAATCCAATTATAAGTAGACCTTAGAATTTCATACATGCAGTTGGGTGCATTCTACATCCAAGGATGGTTTTTTTGCTCATTTGTTATTGAAATTTCAAATGAGCAAACCATACCCTCGGGTGTATGAGTGTATCTACCTTTAGATGTATCCGTGTGCATGTTAAATGCTCTACTTTAAATCTAGATGAGAACATAATATAAACTTGTATCATGCTTCATACCCTAGAAAAAACATATATAATATCTCAACTTAATAAGCTTTATTTACTTGGCGTTAGGCATTTCGCACTACTACAAAATATGGAAAAGCGATCTTTAAGAAAAGACCTATCATTTTGTCAAGTAAGTCTTAGTTCTCTTTCTCTAATTTAAACGTTGAGAAATGTTACCTGAAGATCACAGTTTCATTTCTTACCCTACTTCTATAACAAATCCACTTTTTAAGGAAGAGGCCTGTCAAGTGTCATAGCTATCTCTCCCATTTTCTTTGTGTTATTATGTAACATAACTACTACGTATAACTATTACTAGTAAGTAGAATCGGATCAATAGACTCGTGGTTTATGGCATGTGTTGATTTCTTCGTGTGGATGGGATTGCATGATTGTTTCATCCCTCCTTGCTGATAACTCTTAGGATGTTGACTGAAAGATTCTGGTGTTTTGTGTGTGTGTGCGCGCGCAGAAGACTAGATTCTCGGGTAAGTCATTTATCAACAAAACTGGTGAAGAATGCAGTAAATGATGGTTATGGATGTCCAAAGTTTAGAATTTGTTTAAACTTATTGTAGCTACTATAACTCGCTGTAGTTTTTTCTTCAGTATAGATGAATCATGAATGAGTTGTAATTAGTATCGTGACTCCTTCGCTTCGTTTCGTCAATTGTTTTGAACAACCAAAGAGACATGTTATCTTAGATGACAGTACACTTGTGCATTAGGTCGGGTTAGAGTTGGGATGAGTCACATGTAAAACGGGTCGGGCCGAAAAAGATACAAAACGGACCAAATTAGGCTGAGCCAGAAAAGATACAAAACTGGCTGAGTCAGGTCGGACCGTCCAAAGATAATTTAGTTTTTATCTATAGAGGGTGATATTTTATCTGTATCGCCTCTAAATTTTGGCAATGGACCATAGGCAAGTAAGTGAAAATAATTCATTACTTGCTAATGTTTAAAAACTTTAGAAATTATTGACTCATTATTGACCCAACTTGACCCATTAAATAACCAATAAAACATAACCCTTTAAAAAAACTGACTCAATTAAACTCATAATTGATTAGATCTTTTTTACAAATATGCTGGTTAAGGTTTTTAATGGGGCTCTTCCTATTTGAACAGGTCTAAATCAAGACTAATCTATAGAATTGAAGAGACTTCCCATTAAAGTTAACATCTCTCTTTCCTTCCTAAGATTTGAAATCCAACATTTAAAGAAGAGACTCCTTATCTTAGCTAATACTCCTAATCTAATATGGATTGGGTCTCCTTATCAAACTATGATGCGTCCAAGAAAGGTCTTTTTGTACAATTTGGACGGGTCTCTTTGCTCCTTTTCATAGTAGTGTCTTTCATACTCGAGCTGTACAAAAAAAATATCTAATCCGATCCAGATTTTTTGAATCAATTATTTTTGAAATTTTCATTAGTTTTCTTTTTTAAATTAATATTTGATGTGTTTCTTAACTTTAAAAAAAAAAAAAAAAAAAAAAGCAAACCAAAATAGTGGAATTTTTTCAGATACTTTTAGATATATGATTTCATTTGATATTTTTGACTATTACTTTCTGATAACAAAAATTTATTAATTCCAATTTGAAAACGATCCAGAAATATTTGAATATCCTATTCAAAGTATCCAAATAAATAAGTCTTGATCGGATACTTGAAATTTTGGATAGGATTGGCATAATCACCGTTTGGATCGATTGAATCAAGAATGTTAGGCCAGCAGTAGCTTGGACTATTGTATCTGGCTTGAAGGGAAATAGGGGATGCACCCGAAGTGGTGCTTACAATTGACAACAACAAGCTAGGACATTCTCTTTAAAAAACAATTATGATAGACAATGGCTATAAGATGAATTTTATGTTCCTGTCCTTTCTTTTATTTTTGTCCCATTTTTTTTTTATAAAGTTAATGTTTAAAAAATTTGACCGTAATTTTTTATTATGTTATAAGATATAATATATTCAAGTGGGATATCGTTAGATGTATCTTAATATAAATTTGTAAAATATCAAATTTTTATATTTTTTGTCTTAAGAATATGGTGATAAAAACGTTTTAAGTTGTATCTTAAAAATGTCTAGGGAAATTCAAAGCAAATTTGTTTGAGCTCAATCTTCCAACAAAGAATTTTTTTTATTTAGGATTTAAATAAATCTACTTAATGTTGAGTAAAAAAAATTTACTAGTTAAAGTCGAAGAACATGACTAAATCGGGTTAATGAATTAAAGTAACATAGTAAGTATATTGTTTGGTAGTTTTTGAACATAGCTTTTGATGAGTATAAAAATACATGGTCACAATAATACAACTTGATAATTACATAATTTCTTATATGCACTTAAATAGTCAAATATACTTAAATTTTAGGGTATTTTTTAATTTACTCATTTGAAATTTCAATTAATAAACTTTAACAAATGAACGAACAAATCATGAAAACACCTTGGGGTACATATTAAATGGTAAAAATCAATATCATACGTACGCTTTAATTTTATTTTTAATTTTCTAGATCGTTTGTTGGCCGGTCAATAATTGACCTATAAAAATTTTAGCTAGTTAAAAAAGACTTGGATCCGACCCAATCCGGCCAATAATCAGGTGTACACTCCACTAACCAATTTCAGCGAACATTTCTTAGCAGAGTGATCTCACAAGACCCGAGTTTCACCGGTCAACTTCTCACGCAGACGCCTCTCATTCCTCCCTCGCCGGGAAATCGCCCGATTCAACTAACCATGACGCGGCGACGCGTCCGATTCCCGGCCACAACCACCCTCCTCATCATCATTGTCCTCACGTCCACATTGCCCACCCTTAACTCTACCTCCACCCGTCCACCTCTCGTCTTACCCCTCTCTCTCTCCTTCCGAACCCCCGACGCTAAACTCCGGCGTCATCTTCAAGATAAACCCTCCGCTCGCATGAATCTCTTCGACGATCTCCTTTCCAACGGGTATATAATTACATATACCTCCCCTAATTATCGATTTCTTTAATTTACTCATTTTAATTGATCAATGAATTTTATTTAAATTAATTAGGTACTATACAACGCGTTTATATATCGGAACTCCGGCGCAGGAGTTCGCGTTGATAGTAGATACTGGAAGTACTGTCACTTATGTCCCTTGCTCTGATTGTGATCATTGTGGCAATCACCAGGTTTCTTTAAATTGTTCAATGTTCAATTTTTATGCTGTGATCTTCGCAATCATAGGTTTCTTTAAATTATTCAATGTTCTATTATAGAGAGAGGAAAATGAGAAGGGATCTTTGTCATGGTCATGATCTTTCTCATCCTTCTCAGGTTAAGCACCTTTTCCTTTAAATCCCCTCCTGTATATATACACCTTGTCTTAATTTTTTTGCTACAATTCGAAACTTTTTGTCGTAGTTAATTTGTAAATGTAGACTATTTGATTGGGGCCAACTTGAATTGATCATCAATTAATGAGGTAATTGGATTATTGGATGTTGTAATCGGGGAGCTTTCGATGTGGTACGGGGTTTAGAGTGAATTCAGTAGTTGATGGATCTAGTTGATAGTTTGATACATGAACTTTTTCTTGTGATAGTTTGATTTGAACTAGTAATGTGACATGCTGACAACTAAATGACAAATTTGGAAGTGGGAGAAGCTCTACAAAACAAGTTTGATTTTTTCATTGATCTCTGAATGCAAAGGCAAATTTTTGGGAATCCCCTACTTAAAGTAGACGTGGAGGGTAGAGGGTTAATGTGCGATTGAATATGGATATGAGTTTATTTGTCATATCATATTTGCCAAAAGATTGAATTTGGAATGAAGTTATCCAAAACCAGACCTTTCTATTGTAATTATAAAGGACAAGGCATTCAGCATTCTCAGTGAATGGTTGTCAAAAATTGAACACTGTGTTTCAAAGCTATAGAAAACTGGTGCTTGCATTTACTTTGTCAAATGTTTGTAGAATAGACTTTTCTTCTACTAGCATAGGAACATATACTTTTTTTTATTTTTCTTCTGTTCATGGGTTCATGTATGACGTACTTGTCTGGCTGTTGCGTGTCTACATGTATCTCCACAGGTTTCTCCTGTCATTCTTGTGCGTGCTTTCTCTTACAACAAGATCTTTTAACAGCTTCATCAAAAAAAATTATGGGTGTATTGGATCCTGTCTGCTTCTTTTTCTTCCCTAAATCATTTACAATCACCTGATTACAACTGGTTCTTTTAGTTGTCCCATCTCAATTCTTTTTATCTGTAGGACCCAAAATTCCAACCAGATCTTTCAAACACCTATCATCCTGTAAAATGCAATCCTGACTGTACATGTAATGCTGAGAATACTCAGTGTGCTTATGTGAGGCGGTATGCTGAAATGAGTTCCAGCAGCGGTGTCCTTGGTGAAGATATTGTATCATTTGGCAATCAGAGTGAACTGAAACCCCAGCGTGCTGTTTTTGGTTGTGAAAATTCAGAAACTGGTGACTTGTACAGTCAGCATGCTGATGGTATAATGGGGCTGGGTCGAGGTGAACTAAGCATTGTTGATCAACTTGTTGATAGAGGTGTAATCAGTGATTCCTTTTCTCTTTGTTATGGCGGGATGGGTATAGGTGGGGGTGCTATGATTCTAGGATCTATGCCGCCTCCCTCTGACATGGTCTTTAGCCATTCTGACCCCAACCGCAGGTATGAGTTGAAAGGATAAGTTTTTGCATCAATTCTACTCTTTTTTTTCTAACATCTGACACATTTGCCCTAGTTTGTGGATGGCAACAGTCCATATTATAATATTGAGCTGAAGGAGTTACATGTTGCTGGGAAGAAGCTGAAAATCGATCCAAAGGTTTTTAATGGAAAACATGGAACTGTTCTGGATAGTGGTACAACGTATGCCTATTTACCAGAAGCAGCATTTGTGGCTTTTATTCATGGTGTAAGACTTGGTTTCTAAAAGAGCATCTCTATTATCATCTTAGCATTTCTGATTCTAGTTACTGTAGAATGGGCCTAAATTATACGATAACAAACTAATTTGAAAAACACTGGATTCTTTTATATGAATGGCTAAACAAGAATGTAAAAGAGAGGGGAGTATCTTTAGTTCTTTAGTTAATATCAATAATGCCTAGAGTGGGTTTAGATTTAGACTTTGGAACTAAATATAGATTTTCCACAAAAAAGCTATGCTTAGGCACTTGGCATTAAGTCATTAAGTTGGAATCTCTATGCCAAACAGATTGAGATTGAATAATCTTGTGTGCCATATTGTTCCTCCCTTTTACTTCTGTGTACTCCCACTGTCCCTTTATTTTTGTCCCATTTCTATTTATGGAGTCAAAATTTAAATAACATGACCACAAATTCTCATTATGTTATAAGAAATAATATATTCAAGTAGGATCTCGTTAGATGTGTCTCAATGTAAGTTTTTACAATATCAAGTTTTCGTAATTTTTTGTCTTAAGGATTTGGAGATAAACCGTGAAAAAGTCAAGTGGGACAAAGGGAGTATCTAGTAATGCAATTCTTTTTACTTTGTGGATCAGATCCATAATTCAACCATATCACCATAGAGAGTATTGTGTTATGAAATTTCACGTCAAATAACTTTTAGCATATTGTTGATGCAGTTAACTAATGAGCTCCATGGGCTTAAGCAAGTTCGTGGTCCTGATCCCAATTATAATGACATCTGCTTTTCTGGTGCTGGAAGGTAGTTTTACCATTTTCATTGTAGGCTGATGCAGTTAAAATTTGTCCCATTTCTTACTTTTTGTACGTCTGTGTTCCCACAGTGAGACTTCAGAACTTTCAAAGGCGTTCCCTACTGTTGATATGGTCTTTGAAAATGGACAGAAGTATTCTCTATCGCCAGAAAACTATTTATTCAAGGTAATCTTGTTGTCATGTTCTTTTTCTTACTCAAAGTTCTTGATTACATAATACATAGAAGTTGGAATCTATGGCATTCTACTTTGCCATGCCGAATCAGTAGCTTAAGTATGACATATTTGTGCTTCTGATCTGATTAGGCTCAATAGAGTATCTCTCTTGCTTATATTTACTTATTTCCTTATTCAGCATTCAAAGGTGCGTGGTGCATATTGCCTTGGAGTTTTTCAGAATGGAAAAGATCCCACAACGCTTTTAGGAGGTATAGTTCTTTACTTTGATATATTGATTGCTTTGTCTTTTCCTTCTTTTGTTTAAGGTTGTCTTCCTTTTAGTTTTTCTATGCAACTGATGCTGACTTTATACTTAGGAATAATTGTCCGTAATACTCTTGTCATGTATGATCGTGAACACTTGAAAGTTGGATTTTGGAAGACAAATTGCTCTGAGTTATGGGAAAGACAACATGTGTCTGACACTTTACCCACACCTGCTCCCGCACCATCAAGTGAGGAGGTTTTGACTCCAGAATTTTCTCCTGCTTCAACACCTAATCCAGTACCAAGTTATGCTGTTCCAGGTATGTTCGCCAATTTTTATGATTCTATTTTTTATTCGTGATTTGAGTTTGAAGAATTTTATCATGAAAATTGCTTTTCCAAATGTCAATATTCAATCTTTCTGGATTTATAAAAACATATTGGACCAGTAACTTATATAGTTAAAACACATGCTGATGTCAAATGTCAATATTCATAGTTTTTCTGGATTTATAAAAACATATTGGACCAGTCACTCAAATAGTTAAAACACGTGCAGATGTATGTTTTAAAGAGATTACTACACGTAATTAGCTTCTAGATGATGGGCACCGGTGAATCCCTGTACCACCCAGGACCCCAGGAACGCCTATCTGGAGCAAATGGGGTTCCCTGCTTGTTCTTGGGGGCCTAGGGTCCAAGAATTTTGAGTTTACTAATCTGATAAAAGAAAGTTTTTGCAACACATCCTTTTTTAGTCTGCTGATGTAATTTGTCATTGACCTCTTTAAAATCAGGAGAGATGAAAGTTGGATTCATAACATTTGGTATGTTTTTGAGCATCAAAGAATCGGACTTGAAACCTCGTGCATCAGAGCTATATGGTTTCATTGCTCAAGAGTTGGAAGTCAATATTTCACAGGTAAGCTGAGTGTGAAGTTGATCTTACGATAATAATGCTATTGAAGAAGCTAGGATATGTTCAAGTTTGTTCAACTACTTTCCCCTCTAACTTCAGAATGCTTAAGTAGTTGAGAACAACTTCTCTTTGCATTGTTGCAAGTATTGTTTATTTGTAATCTCGTAAAACATCTTGCTTTCCATCACATGAGCACTACTTTTAGGTGTGTTCTCATTGTGGAAGTATAAGAAGTCATACTAAGAATACAAATAACTTCGTATATTCCGTTGACTCCCATCTTTTGGGTAAATAGCATTGTTGTTGGTTTCTACAGGTTCATTTACTAAATTTGACTTCATCCGGTAATGGCTCCCTGATAACATGGGCCATCTATCCTGAAGGATCTTCTAAGTATATGTTGAACACAACTGCAATGGTAGGTTTCTTAATTAATTGCTTACAAGTGGAGGAAGATGGATACTTATTTTTAACTATTAACTTGATTGTTATTTGTGCAGCTTATAATTGCTCATTTAGCCAAAAATAACGTCCAACTTCCAGAAGCCTTTGGTAGTTATAAATGGGTTAATTGGAAGGTTGAGGCACCTATAGAACGGTAAAATCGTCCTTTCAGTTTCTTGAAAATCTCTGAATTGCTGGTCTCTATTCTGTATGTATGTATGTATTGCTTGGATGATTCTGTGCTGTGTAGGACTTGCTTGTTTAAGTCTTCCATTTGTGCTTCTATTTCACAGTTTTTGGAACCCAGCGATTCTTTAAATTAATATGATAAAAGAACTTTTGTCTCAAGTTCTGGTGATGATGACTTTCTTGATGAATTGTAATTAGTATCAGTTGAACATTAATGTATGTCTTTTCTCATGTCACCTTCTTGATGTAGCTTGTCGAGTGTTGATGCACCGAAAAATTTCTTCCTTTACTCTTGGGTTTATATTGTTGGCTTTTAAGCTCACTACTTGTCTGAAATTTGCTGCCAAAAATGTTTTCTTTGGAGGATTGCAGGCTACATTCTTTCTGCTAGTTGTATTTGCATTAATCTGATTCTTCTGGAATGATGCAGGAGTTGGTGGCAGCAACATTACTTGCTAGCTGTTATGGCAATTATTCTTATTTTGATGTTGGGGTTATCTGTGTATGGGACTTGGTTCATCTGGAAATGGAGGCAGCGAACAACACAATACAATCCTGTTGACAGTGATGCTGTTATTGCTGAGCAAGAACTCCAGCCATTGAGAACATAGGAGTTGGATTTTGTTGTCTTCAAAAATTTTGTTTGTAGTTTTTCCTTCTTTTTTTTTCCTAACAAGCTAAAGAGATATAGAAGGCTTCTTTTGTGCCAAATATAAAAGGGAAGTATCCTTGATGAATACAAATAACATATAGAAGTATAGACTACTGACGACTTTAATTTTGTAGATATATTCGTAATATCTGATTGATTGTGAAATCAGTAGGTTGCAGAATGAATTTTTGCCTGTTTTTTGAAGGAATTGTCTAGTTCTATTGCTAGTTTGCTACTAATATTTTCTACAAAGTAATTAAATGTCTGAATGTAAAAACCTGCATCTTGTTATACCGCTAATGATTTTATAGTAATTGCGGCTCTTTCTAAATTGGCGATAAGACAAAGGTATAATCAAGAGCAAAGGTATAATTAACAATTTGGCAATTACAAATCTTTATTGCAACTTTTAAATCCATAGCCTTTCTTTAATCTACTTAAAGACACCTCTGAGGGAGAGAGCATTTTCCTTCAAAATAATTGGGGTAATTTTGTAATTTTTGGTATTCTTTCTCCTTCCTTATTATATATTGTAATCTTAAGTATCTCTAATTCTCTATACAAATACATAATCTCAGTGGTAGATCTGTGCATTGGGTCTGGTTAGGGCCGGGATGGATTACATGCAAAACGGGTCTGATCGGGCCAAAAAAGATGCAAAACGAGCCGAGCCAAAAGATATACATAACGGGCGGGCCGTTCAAAAATAGTATAGTTTTTATCTAAAAAGGGTGATAGTTTACATGTATGATCTTCAATCTTTGGTAGTGGACCATCGGCAAGTAAGTAGAATTCATTACCTAATATTGTTTAAAAGTCTTGAAAATCATTGGTCCATTATTGACCCGACTTCACCCATTAAAGATCCAATAAAATAGGACTCTTTAAGAGACTGGCCCAATAGACTCATTATTGATTAAACTCTTTTACAAATGGGCCGATTATGGGCCTTAACGGGGCCCCTTCTATTTGAACATGTTTACTAAGTGGTAATGCCAAATTCCAATTTAATTTTTGTTACATTTAAATTATTATGCTCAACATCTTTTTATTCTATAATTTTATATATCCTCCAATAAATTATACACATAATCTCAATAACTAGTTCTTGAGGCTCGTGTACTTGTTTAGGTTCTACCATTTTTTTACACATTTAATTTTAACATTATCTAATGAAACATGTAATTTCAACATGACCCTAAGAACACATGAATTATATTTATTTCAATAGAGAAAACATCTCAACAATAGTTTATAATGTCCTTTAGGTCATTTGGAAAATTTTAAAATTGATGAAAAAACACCTTAATATGTTTACTATGCATGGGTTCAAGACCCCATGAGTAATTGAAAACATTTACTTTGAATCTTTCATGTTAAACACTCATTTCAACCTATATCTAAAATTGGGTACAAAACTAGTTTTTAAATTATATAGAGATTGTAAATAAGGTGTTGAATGATTCTAAAATTTCTCACATAGCCCTATGAAACATCATTTGTCTTTTATTTTCGTTGTTTTTCTGAAATTTCTCGTATAAAATTCCTCGTATATGCCTCACAAGACCAAAATAAAAACATCCAATACCTTCAATTTCGTAGATTTTTTGAAAAATATCTCTTAAATAATGTAAGACAACATTTAAACTTTGATTATTTTAAATAATTATAAATTTAGGAGATAACACTTTAATATATTTACCATAAATCTTATAAATTTGTATTATATCATAAAAATAATTAAAATCATATATTTTAACTCTAAATATCAATTTTAATTAAATTTCATAGATTATATAAAAAAATTAATAATTTTCATAAATTATATAAAAAATTAATAATTTCAAACTCTCCCCCACATCCCCCACCTCATGTCTCCTTACTTACTTAGTCCTCACCATTCACCAAGACCCCAGCCCCAACTCAGGTGATACACTATTCAAAGCCTGAACCCAAAACCCTTGCTCTACATCTCAGTCCACCCAAGAGGAGAGAGAAAACCCCAGAAAATGGCGATGATGGAAGCTCTGAGAAAAGCAGTTCTCGCGCACATTCGAATCCCAGTTTCTCGAACTATCCTTTCCATTTGTGGATCCAACAAAGTTCAGACCTATCCTTATTTAATCAGCCGAGCATTCTCGTCACACGATGATCATCTCACCAAGGATCAGGTCACTGAACGAGTCCTCGCTGTCATCAAAGACTTCCCCAAAGTTGACCCTTCAAAGGTCCCACCTTTCTCTCTTTCTTCTCCTGACATTGAATTTTGTTAAATTGGGTTTTTTGTTGAATATTTTGCTGATTTTGTTGTGTAATGTTTTTTTGTTTGATTTGAATTGGGTTTGATGGATTTTGTATGAATTTGTGAGAAAGTTCGGATTTTGGTTTTTTGATTGTGTTTGGATCAGTGTGTGATGGATGTTTGTTGTTGCCCCTTGTTGGCATTGAGCTAATGCATGTCGAATGACTAAATGCCTGAGATTGATTGTTGTAGATTGTTGATGTTTTAGTTGTCCTAGGGTTTGAGAGTGGAAATTGATGATTCCTTTTTGAAATGCTGGATTTCTGAGGAAGAACTGCTTATTGTACTGGTTAAAACGTAAAATGAGGCGTTCGCTTGTTTTGATCTCTTGAATTTGGTAGTTGAATGAAAGTCTTTTTAGGCTATGGGTGTAATGTGTAAGTGAACGTGTACATTTTTTAGGATATTGGTTGCTTGCAGCTGGGATAAGGAGGGATGTATTTTGGTTGATTAGATTTTGGAGAAGTTGGACAAGGGTGAATAGATGAACGAAATCTATATTAATATATGAGTATGTCTATTTGGGGGAAGTTAGATTATTTTGTGTTATCTGGAACGAACATGGAGATAGTTGTTTGTGATAGAGTGGAGTGATCGAGTTTGTCTTCTTTGCTTGTTTGTTTTTTATTGGCGATGGATTCTGTGAGAGCTATTTGGTTTTGAAAGAAAAATTGGGTTTTCCGTAGGCAAGGAGGACAATGAGAAAAGGTTCTTGAATGTGATTGGCTTTATGTACCTTCCGATAAGTTTTATAGGTTTCTGCTGATTCTGATTTGTACACTTATGTGGATACAAGTTTCATGAAACTAGAAAGATGACTTTTTTATATATGATCTCATGACGATATGTTATTGATTATAGCAGTGGTGCTGTTACAGACAATGTCCAGTATACCTGTTATGCTAGTAGGTCCTAATAAAATGTCCGGTGGAGGTTCATGTAATTGAGCATCGTCCCCTTTGAGCTATTTATTGCAGATAGGAGTATAGGACTGTATTGTTTCAGATATTTTTTTTCCAGATAAGAGTGTAGGCTCATGTGTTGTGTTATCTCATTTACTGGCTTGTATCAACAGAGGCAAGCCTTTCCAAAGAGATGGGGGTGGCTGCATGAATCGCAAATCTATCTTATTTGGCTCTTCCACAAAGATCCTCCTCTTCCATTCACTCCTATACTCATTTTCTGGCTTGTGTCCTAATGAAATGATATGCTGGTGTTTGGACTGAAGTTCCCTGTTGGCTGTTCATCCTAGATTGTTTATTTGATATTGCCTGTTATATTAATAGGTTGTTCTTTGGTTGAAGCTTTCAGTCTTATCTCATGAGATTCATTACTAAATAGATTGATGTAAAGAGAATGATTTATGTTGCGTAGAAAAAGGGTCCTTTGATCTATTTTATGTGGGATATGATTAGGCTCTTTTGAAATATAAGAGACTTTCTATTTTTGTTTCATGATGGCATATGGAACTCTAGCTTGAGAATCTGGTGACAGTGACTGCTTCTAATAGTGGGACATAAGGTATGGACTGAGGGCTTATTTTATGCAATGATTTGGTGGTTGAAGAGGCATTGGTCAGTACTGGAAGGAAAAAATCTGAAGAGTTTGTCCTAGAAGAAAGTGAGTCCATTGATCACCTAATATGTGGTGAGTCCACAGATTAAACGCATAACAGAAACGTAAAAGTTTGACTACAAAGGCAATGAAATGATTAGCCACATGTGAAAAGTGGAATTTATATGTCACAAGCCAAAAACTGGCTCTGGAAGTCATCAATTGGCAATTATTGTTATTATCATTGAGACTCCTCTAGTCTTCTCTTAATTCACATCTTTTTTCATAAATTTTTCACTTCCTTGCCCCTCAAATCCTCTTTTAAGAAATTTACAAGTGTTTTATAGGAATTACTTGTCTTTTACTCTGCATTGCTTCCCTCAATGAGACTGCCATCATTATGGTTCATCAGCGAGTGGCATTGAAAGGAGTAAGACACAAATGTGAAATACTGTATGCAATTTCAATTTTCGGAAGAGGACGATTCAGAGTTCAAGGCCTGCTAATCATAGAGGATTGATAACCTTAAAACCCTATTCCCTTTCTGAAATTCTGTGAAATGTTTTACATTCAAGATTTTTATGTTAGTTACAAATTCTCCCTGTTTGTCTCTCCGGTCAATTTGTATGCTGATTTACTTTATATCTTACCAGCTTAGCTTCCTTCTCCTCTTTATCTCTTCCCTGGGTTAACTACATCAAGTACTCAACCATCAGATACTTGTAGTGCAATTTTATCAATGGTGTTTTAGGTAGAGTCTGAAATTTTGGGAAAAGAAAAAAGAATTAGGAAAAGAGTTTAGTCTGATGCCCTAGAAGAGAGTGACAGACATTATACTAGAGCCATAATGGTGAAAATGGATTTGATGAGATGTCAAAGGATCTGATTCTGATAAGGTACTATATCTATAAGGTGCATGATAAGAGCCGTGGTTTTTAAATATGAAGATAAGGGGAGCACCTGCTGTGAATGACTGCTTTGATTAGCAATAGATTTGTATGGATTTATCATTTATTTGGCTATGCATTCAGATTTGCAGATAATGGAAGTTTTTATGAAAATTTATAATATTGTTAATGTGATACCCATCTCAATATTAATAATAGAGTCCACAGTTCCCTATGTAACACTTACAAAGTCTGAGAAATATAGGTTGGTGAGTTTGTCCATCTAAAGCTTGGATCTCATAATACTAGAAGCATTATCTTTGCGGCGATCAGGAGTTGGTGCTATTGTTTGTTGTGATGGAATAGAAGGCATTAATAGTGGATTCTTTCTGAACAGAATGGTGTGTAGACCTTGCTTATGTTCATTAAGATCTCCAAACACAGAAACTCTGCACTTGGAACTTCTTGATCAGGAGCAACTATATGCTATAGGATGAGAACTATGAGTATCTATAGGATGGAAAACAAAATAGTGTCTGAAGAGCTCCAGATGCTTAACCCTATATGGTCAAAAACTATTTGAGAGTCTGTTTCCCAAAGACTTGATACCTATGTGGTTACTTTTCGAGAGGGGTTGCCTCTATAAACCTTTGTTTGCCAAGGCAACTGATGAAGCAACTTTTGGCTAACAGTCTCACTTTCACTAATGCTGAAGGTCTAGATAGATTCCCTATCTGTGTACTAGATAATGTAGTCACACCTACCTTTTCTGCTGCATGCTTTTGGTGATATCCTGAATACCTTTAGTCCTATACTGTCTCGTCTTTTCCATTCTTGAGATGATGTGCATGTTCAAATTTCCCTGTTGCAACTGAAAATTTTTTAAATTATGTGGTGGACTTAGAGAACTCTAATGATTTTAAGGGGTTTTCCAACCATGCCAGTCCCAAGTGGCCATCAGTTTGACCAAGCAGTCATATTAGATTTTATATGAAATACTGCTGCAAATTGTTAGAACCCTGTAACTGTATGATGCTTTTCCTTCTGGTGAGAATCCTTGTATGGAGCTCCAAAGAGAACTATGTCATACTGAAGAAAGGAGTAAAATGATATCCAGAGTCATATTGATTCTACAACTGAATACTTTCTTTGTTGTAATGGTTTTGCAGGTTACTCCTGATGTACATTTCCAGACAGATCTGGGTTTAGATAGCTTGGACAATGTAGAGCTTGTAATGGCTTTGGAAGAAGAATTCAAACTCGAGATCCCTGATTTGGAGGCAGATAAACTTGACTCCACTAAGCTTGCCATTGAATACATATACAATCACCCAATGTCTAGCTGAAAGAAGCTCCAACTATCCGTCAATTTTGCTTTGTGGGGGAAACCATGCATTTGTCAAACCTTTTGTTTTATTTGTGAGACTGATGATCTTGAAATAGTCCACCCTGTGGCTGGCCAATAATCTGTAAGATTGATAGGACTTGAGTTCTACCATTTGACTTGTTCTTCCTGTTGAAACATTTCGATCACACCATATTTTGATCGTGGGTTTAATCCCCCCCTCCCCCTCTCACTTCTCCTTATTTAGCATGAACAATTAAGGTTTATTTAGCATTGAAACCTAGGGATTTGTCTCTAGTTTATGGGCTACATGAGTATGACTGTATGACATTCATCATACCAACAAAATCAAATTCAAGAGTATATATTGTGCCTCACTATTCACCATGGTTGCTACGAGAGCATGTTGTCAATTCTGAGCTCTGAACAAAGATAAGACCAAGAACCCAAAAGGGGATAGAGATGAATTACATGTTGGAGCTCGGGAGAGAATATGGAGGTAAGCTTGTTCGGATCGAAGAACATAATTAGCACAACGTGGAGTAGGATCAGAGCCCACTACCGCTTCTCCTCCTATCTGTTGCTGCCACTTGTTGAGATTTTTGTAAATTGGAAGGGACACATTGAGGACTGAGGAGAGCTTCAAAAGGGACCAATAAAATTGTCAATAAAACCCAAACTAACTAAACATTCAACATTTTTTTACCACTTCCCTTGTATAAATTAACTAAGAAGAGGGCAGCCTAATAGGAATCTATACAGAAATTGATTACCGTTAAACATAAACGGATGATCTCAAGGTTGGCATATCATCAACTTGAAACCCGTCCAGATTAACAACCTGACCACAAAGGAACTCCGCAGGCAGGCTTCCCACTAAGCTTCATTTCAAGGTCACGCATTTCCACGCAATCTCACAGCATCCATCCATGAGTAATGAGTTGACATCCTAATCAAGGCTTTGCACAAATAGGAATGGAAGCACGAACGTTGATGATAGGATGCCTCATTTCGAACAAGACACTGCTCAAATTCTTCAAACAGTACTATCTTCTTGTCACTCGGTATTTCAGCAAGATCAAAGGCAAGGACTTTGGCCCGAACATACTCCCATCTTTTTGACAATACGCTTGCTCTAACTGCAGACTTTGTAGGGAGGATACTTAGTATATTACACTAAACTGTGTCATATCCTTTCGTAGTCTGTTTTTAACAAGTGATAACACCTCCAATCGCTTGGGCAGTTGCTCACCTTCTATATTCAGTTCTTAATCCCCATGATAACAAAATTAACATACGGAGTGAAAGATTTTCAATATTTAAAAACAACCATGAAAGCATTCAAAATTCAGTGCTTAATGAGTAGGTACTCTAACCTTTAGCAATACAACCACCCATTAACAGTGACGATCATTTTTTTTAACAATTTCAAAATACTGTTAATACGAACTATATAGGTAGCACCCACAAAAAAAACATTTCACTTGGGTTATACTCATGACCAAATATAAAGATGTTCATGTATTTTGTTTATGGCCGAATCTCAACTCAACGCATGGAGATGGAGAGTTGCCGCCCGATTATTTGCCCCCAAAATAATGGAAATTTCTCTTTTTCATAAATCACCCCTTATTTTCCCTTAAAATCGACAAAATATCTATTAATTTGTCTAAAATAATACAAAATGTCATTGTTATATTCACTAATGTTATTTTTATGAAGCCCTTTAGGCCTTTACGGGTCCATATCGTTTGTCCCCCTATCTAATGCACTATTGTCTTTGAAATTTGACAACTCATTATGGAGTACATCAAACACGATTTATTTGATGAGTTTAGATTAACCTTATATCTAAAAATAGACCATATGTCCTATATAAAACAGAAGTTGGATCTAATACTAACACAAACGGGTCATATCATCGAGTTACAGCATGAATTTTGATTCAGAAGGTATCCCATAAAAAAGAAGCTGCATTGAAAATCAGAGTTCCAAACCCGGTCGAACTCATGCCGGGCTTGGCTACGTCCACACCGATGAAGAAAATCTCTTCTAAATAAGGGGATATGATAAACACACCAAAACCCCTCCCTCAGAAACCTGAGCTACCACCGAGTCATTCAAACACTGACTCTGCGGCTCTGTTGCACACCCAAACACAGACGACTTTTACAGACAATAGAGGATAAAGTGAGGGAAAGAGCAAGAATCCTTCAAAAATGGCGAATTTGAGGACGGCAATGGACTCAATGTTCTGGGACTTGGACCTGTCTAGCACACACAACCTAGATGGGTGCGCCAAGGCCATCCCAGGTGAACCATTCCCTGTTGACAAAATGGCAATGCTCGTGCTGGTAAATCCCTTCGTGCACAGCAGCTATCCCTTTTTGGCATGGGCTTCCCTCTTGGTATCATCCCTTCAATCTCTCCTACCTCTTTTCAGAAGGAGCTTGGTTCTCTCTCCTTCCAATCCCTCCTTCGCCCCACTTTTGGTGACAGGTAACTTTTTACTCTTTTTTTTTTTGTTAAATTCTGGGTGAATTTTGTTTGCATGTTGATGGTTTTGTTGGTACTGCACTAGGCTATGGAGTTTTTATAGGCCTTTAGAGAACAAGTGCTTAACGGAGATAATCTTGTGTGCAATATGTATGATTTTGTTTTGGATTTCTAAGGGTGGTAAGTTTCATGATTTAGCATGTTACGGACTTTGGAGTAGTAAAAATAGGTACTTCAAAGAGTACGAAAGCTTCTACACGTTAATGTTACTGACAAAGTGTGATTTTTCATACCCTTTTTATGGATAGTATCTCAGCCTGCTAACTTATGAATGAGACACAAATGTGTAGAAGGCTAACAGGTAACAAGGCTTATGGTTGTTTTGGCGTTAGTGCCTATAGTCCTAATCTAGTCGTTTATCCACAAGCGGTTAATCGTGTATTCACAACCTTGGTTCCTTTTCATGTCTGAAGCAAGTTTCCGAGTGAAAAAAAGTTGAATTTAGGTGTTTCTAGAATATTTTATCCTTCAAGCCCAAATAATTACGAAGTACTCCAGTGAATTTTTTGCATCTCTGCGCCTTTTTAATTTTTTTGGATAACTACTATTCATTTTCTGATACATAACATTTTGGAGATTGAACATTTCTGTGTTAATCTTGCATACATTTTGAGATACTAATTGGTAAATAGTTTTCATAATTTATTGTGTTTCTTCTCTGAAATGTTGGTCTAGATGAATTTAAAAACAACCATAATGAGCTGAGGAATCATTGTTCTATGCTAATTCCTCTACCATGAGCTTGAAAAATGTGAATCAAATCTTATGGTGTTGAATATCCATGCTAGGCTCGATCAAATTGTTGTTCATGTATAGCAAACTTGTATAAGAGGGTATGATTAGACCTTAGTGCTATGCTTTGCTCGTTGTACTTTTTCCTTTTTTCGGCTGGGTAGTACCTGTAGGTTATCTAAATCTACAATCTTTGCTTTCGTTGTTTTGTTATTATATCAAATGTATGGACTGTTGAGAATGCTGACCAACAAGGTACTGTTTTCTATTTGCAGGTGGCTAGGATTAGTTGGGCAGTTTCGTCCAGCAAAGATGATGTCTAACATTAAAAAGGAGTTGTTCAGTGGGTTCACTGGTGATGAAATGGGAATTCCATCCTTCAAGAAAATTTCAAAAAATGTATTGGACTGGTCTCTCTATTCCCTGGCTTTATGTACTCACATCCCCATCACATCCTCTTCTTCCTTATACTTGAGCTCAGAAGCCCATTGAGAGAGGAAAGGACACCGTAATAAACTCCTGCTATTTCACAAGGTGAGTCTTTCATTTGGTTATTTGCTTCTTATTGAAAAATGTTTTCTTCTCATGATAATTACCTTGGAAAATCTTGTATCTGTAGTTTTTTGAAAGACGGAAGCTAATGAATAAATGATCTGACTGTGAATTTGAGATGAGATGTTTTCATGACTTGTGAAAGGGAATGTTTGCCATTAGCTTTTTTTGGATGATGTTCAAAAATTACTTCATATTGTTCTCAGGATTATATTCTTACATGTTTATTTTAATAATCTGGAACTCTACATCCTTTCTATTCATATTGCTATATCAACATTTCCATATTTGTTGTTGCATACTTTCTTATTTTCACTGGTCGAATTTTATGGTAGTCGTGAGTGGATTTTTTTTTTATGTTATCAACAGAGTATGAAGATAAGACTTTTGTTTTTACTCCTGTGGCAAGTTTCCATATTTAGTACCTTGATTTTTTGTGGGAAGTCTTTAGATCCCAGGGGAAAATCACCATCCATATTCTCCTTGTCACATATTATTTTTTTTTTATTTCTTTCCTGTATCAAATACTTTGTTATAACTCTTCCTTCTTTTTCTTCATCATGCAGTCAACCTCCATTACCTTTGATCTGTCTGGACTCTCTCCCTCATTGACAACAAAAAGAGGACACTTTTTCTTTCCTCAATATTATAAAATAGCAGCTGAACATACTAAGATTACAAGGAGCTATCATTGTAGCTTCTATAGGTGGGTGGAGCACTACTGTCTGAATTCTGATATGCTCTGTTGACATTGTTTGGGTGCAAGTTCACTCTTGCTACCCACTGTGGAGCACTATTTAAGCCTTCCTTTAGATGTTTGTTTTTCATAGTCGAGATATATGGGCTAGTAGTGGCTGACTATGGTTAGTTATATATTTTCTAAGCTAGTCAGGATTCATCTACACATATTGTGGTGCACTCACAAGGGTGCTCCCTCCTGGCTATCATTTGCTCCTTTGAAAATTGAGATGGAAGAAATTATAGGACTGGGATTTGAATGCATTAGGCAGTTTTCTTTGCTAACCAGGTTTGTTTTCTTGAGTCAGAAAGTAATGGTATAATCTGTGGACTTTTATATTTGGTTTGCCAAAACTTATTTGTTATGAAACCAGTTTTTGTAATCATGACACTCTCTGTTTGCCTATACTTTATTACATCTTCTCCTGTAGTTGTCAAATTATACCATGAGTTGTAGCTGACATTAACTTTTTGTACTTTTGTACAGCTTCCCTATCATGATATTACCTTGAACGCAGCGTGGCCTGAGCTATTCTTTGACAGTAAAGGAAGGTATTGGAATGTTCCTGAGTCGATCTCTCTGGATTGTTCATCTATCATATCTGAATCAGGATTACGGTATCATTTTGGGGTTCACAAGAATGGTGGCCAACCTCAAGCTATTGTTAACTCAGTAGATAGTGATGCACCTGCTTCTTTGCTTCCTGGGGTATGTGCCAAAGCTGCTTTTTCTTATGAGAAGAGCAAGGATATATGGAGACAAAAGGAGACAGATGAAGATCTCATCATAAAAACTGAGAGAGGGAAGTTCTGGAGGCCTACATATGATGTGCGCCTCAAAGAACCTCATGCTACAATTTCAACCATTATAGGTGAATTCCTTTCATCTGGTTCAAAAAAAAAATTCTCTTAGATTTGTCTTAGTTGGTGAACTTTCAAAGAATTTGTTAATTGCATGAAGGATGACAAAGTAAGCCACAACATATGCTTTATGTTTTTCAGGGCCCTTTTCTATTGGATGCTTTCTTTTGTCTTCTCAATTATGAAGCAAACACTATCATGGATGAACCTCTTGGCATCTCATGAAGTTGAGTAATGAATTTCAGAGACTAAAAAATCCAAATGTAGCCCAACAAAACCTCTGTTCCAAACTTCCAACTCAGATCCCTTGTAGTGAATTTTTGCTTGGTGCTCTACTGTTTCTCACTCACAATACTATGTCACATTCAGTCTTTTTCGCTGGAGGCTTATGCTTTTTTGAATCACCTGGCCCTTGCTTTAACCACAGTTCCACTTCCCCCAAACCTAACCTTCTATATTCTGAGTCTACAGGGACATCTATATAGGTCCATTCAGCAAATATTCCACTAATTTTGTTCGTTGAAATTTCTTTCTTAATTCAACTATAAACTTTTCCAATTGCAAATTTGATGTGTGAAAATCTCCTAGAAACTTTTCCACTAATTTTTCTCATGGGAAATTTTCTCTTGTAATTCACCTTAAATCTTGCGAGATTTAAATTTGATATGTGAAGTATCTCTTATGCTGCAATTGCTGGACATGTTATAGTAACTTACACTGCTCTGAGTCAGATCGCAAAATCAAGCCATACTTCTCTTTTCATTTACCGCATAGGTACATTACCTTATTTTTTTTCACTTGTTGCCATAAACCAATCAGGTGGCACCTTTGGCACCTGGCTTCATGGTGAAGACAAGATTTCGAAGTCTGCATCGGGAGGAGATGGTGATAATATTCCTACAAATTCCAGGAAAAGGAGTCCTGTCTTTGCTGATTTATTTGGTTCATTTTGCTATACATTCCCGCATGGGAAGTTTAGAAATCCATATGGAGATATGACTAGGGTAGATGCTCGTTTGGACATGACTTCAGCTTCTGCTTTTGCTAAAAGTATCTCAATCATGTTCAGGCATAGCTCAACTACTCACCAAGATAACTCAGCATCCCTTCCCAGGCTCAATCTGATCTTCCAGCAGCAGGTGAACTCCAGTGACATTGATTTTCATTGCCTTAAGTAGAATTTGAGTTAGAGCCTGAGAGGATATACAACGTTCTTTCCTTTCCTTTACCGTTTCCTTTTTTCTTTTTCTTTTTTTCGTTTTAAATATCTTAAGTGTTTTCCATATATCTGTCAGTCACAGTTTGTCATTGCCTTATTTCTGACTTCTGAGTTCTGAACTGAAGATAATGTGGACATAAAAACCTATGAATTAATCTTTAATCAAGCATGAACCCACTCTTTTAAGGGAAGCTGTTTAAGGGATGAGCATGAGTATTTTCATACTTTCGACATCTAGGATGATGATAAGTGATGCTTAGCTATCTGGTTTGAACTAAGACTTTAAAATAGAATGTCAGGTTGATGAGAAATGTCTGTTTATGTAGTTATATGTTAATGTACTAGAAAGTAGGCCACCACCTATGAAGAAATCCTAGCCCATTTTGCACTTTATTTCTGTTAAATCACTCATGGACTGCCTCTTACATAGTTTAGTTGCCTCGTCTTGTGCAGGTTGCAGGCCCAATTGTGTTCCGCATTGATACGAAGTGTGTAGTTGATTTCTCACCCTGGAAAAATGGCTTGCAAATTGAGGATTTCATGTACAGCTTGAGCTATTCATTGCGGCTTTTACGTTCTGGTAAAGTCGTGGCATGGTTCTCAACAAAGAGGAAAGAAGCAATGATCGAGTTGAGGGTGTTCGAATTTTGATTCCAAATCCCAGGATTTTGTATAACCTTCATATATCCTAGAGGTCAGAAATATGGATGTTAGAGCTTTTTTATCCGTAAGCATTAGATTCTGCTAGGTTAGCCATGTAAAACATCTGGAGTGATTAATATTTCTTGTCCCTAGCTTATGCCTTATGGCATTGATGCCAGAATTTTGTTGCTCTCGAACTAATTCTGTCTAATCCCCCAATTTGTGTCCTTACTCTTTGCTTCAAGTTGATACATTGGAGGTTTGGTGCTCATTTTGTGAAAATTGAATATAGTGTAGATGACAACTGTCTTATTTAACAAAGACAGGGTAATTCTTACTCGGTGATCAAATCTTGTATATCTCAATAAAGGATACATAAATCATGCTTTGTTAGACTGTAAAAAATTTATGTAATGTATGTGACCCTAGAAGGTACCTAGTACTATAAGGACATTTTTGGATATATTCACTCTCTTTGAACAACTTCAACCTCGTGAGGGAACACCTCAATATCCTGACAATTGATCTTATTCTAACTACTCTTTAGGGTTTTCATATAACTTCTACAATTTTTGCTCCGGAAGCATCTTGATTTTGCGCCATGGATCAAGATCATACAAGCAAATGAAGCAATAAAAAAAAACATTGGGTACACTTAAAGCGGAATTTAGAAAAGGGCGATTTTGATTAAATGATTGATAAATCTCTTAGAATGAAACCGAATACATCTGAAATTTTACAATTGATGAACAAAAGGGTCTAAAATCTATGGGCTTAATTAAGTGAAGCCGGCCATAAATAACTATACTGCCCTCTGAGCCATCTTACTCAACTACTGCCAAGAGATCACTTTCTTTGCAAAAAACATGCCTACTCTCTGTTCCTAGATCCACCTCATAGGCACTTATATCAGAGAAAAGAACCTGCACAGTACAACAAATGAGAAATTACACATTTTGTTGACATATATAAAACATTCCAGGGAAGAACCATGACTGATGTTTTTTTTGCTAGAAAACATTAAGGCAACTACCTGAGTACCCTTATTTGAGCCAAACTAAAGTCTGCTCAATAAGAATATTTTACAACATTTCACACCTGTTAGTGTCTAACTAGTTTCAGTTCAGTAAATAAACTTTCTATCCATACCTTCTTCCCAGCGTCAACGTCTCCAACATCAGAACCAACAGAGAGAACCTGTAAGCACGCAACAGACTTCAGAGTTTGCTTATCAACATAAAAATTAAGGAATGATGTCGAAAACATAAAACCTTCATACCTCGCCCATGAGGTACCTCTCAAATTTCACAGCTGACTTGGGCAAAAGAACTCCACCAGCTGATTTCTAAGGAGAATATTCCAAACAAATAATGGACATGATACAGAAACATCAGATGAGATGAAATCTGATATTTCAAAATTATTGAGGGAGGATGCTGTTATAGATCATTGGCAGAAGCACAAGTACAAGAAGGAACCAAATACCAAGTAATACAGAAAGTATATGCTCATTGTTTTATAATCAGCAATAACAGCTGATCAAACCTCAAAGGCTCAGTAAGTATCTACATATGTTGCGTTTGCGAAAATTTTTGCTATACCGTCTTGTTCTTTTAAATGTTGCAGAAACCACTTAAGGCAAAGCGAGGGAACAGCTACCATTGCATGGAAAAATATTTAAGCTCTCTGAAATGTGAGGTTGATATCAATCGAGTGAAACGCCCAATAGATTAAAACACTCTACCTACACAGTTCTAGAAGAAAATCATGATCATGCTACTTTGCTCCATAGAGTGATCGCTAAAGCAATGATGCCAAAAGCATGACACTGAGAACACTTTAGCCAAGACAATAACAAAATACAATGCATATATATTCATCGAAATATAATCAGCAATAAAAGATGAACATGCTAGTTTGCTCAACAGGGTGATCTCATAAGCAATTATGCCAAAAGTATACATTGAGAACACTTTGGTTAGGACAATGGACTAAAGGCAGCAACAGACCTAGATGAGCTCCAATTAGGAAAATAGGCTGCAGAGAAACACAACTCCTCCCCCAATTACCATTAACTAAATAATATCATACTTTGGAGAATTAAAACAACCACCAGGAAACATGATAGATAGCCTCAAAAGAAGCTCTTAACCAAGTTCACAACAACGGACTGATCTTCATGTTTTCATTATCCAACTGTAAGTGTCACAGACTCACAGTGTCGTCTTTCAATAAACTAAGGCTGGCAATGCATAACAGCAATCCATTCAACCTTACTCTAGAGTAACTAGACTATCATGATAACATCTTGTCCTTCAATGAACAAGATAGTACCCTTTAAAAACATACCAAGTATCATTAATTAGGTTGTAATTAGTATATCCTAGATAAACGTCCTGGAAAAAAAATTCATATTTACACAACGAACTCTTCAAACCGGATTCCCAAAACAATGTCAGCTAATTCGTTATCTACATTGCTCAATAGTATTCTTCACATCGCCAAAAATGAACCCAACAATTACGATATTCACTTTCCAATTCCGCAGTAGATGCCAAATTGCCAATAGCAACCCAAGACTCACCACCCCCGTCCACCCCACACCAACACACGCACCAATGCAATACCCCCCTTTCCCCTTCTCAATAATATCATCCAAGTTTAAGTCTTTGATATTAGCCATTCAATCATTTGTTTTGATATGAATAAATCATGATCCTATCCCGTCAATCGATAATAAATAACATTCAAACAATTACGCATTACTAAACAGCTAAAACAAGCATTACATATTTACATATATCAATACTATACCTCAGGAAGCTCCTCTAGTTTAATCAAAACTCTATCAGCTTGTGGAACAACCTACAAAATACAAACATTAATTAAATTAATTAATTATTGAAAAAATTCACAAAAATTATTCAAACCCCAGAAATTACCTTAGTTGGTTCCCATTTTGTGGAAACAGCATTAATTCTAAGGGTATTTCTTCTCAAACCTGAATGAAACAATAAATCATAAATGGCTAAGAAAATCAGGTTAAAATTGCAAGAAAATTAGAGGTAAAATTAAATACCCAGTAAATTTTGGTTGGAGTTGCGTGAAAAATTGGAGTTGGGTAGAGTGAAGGGTTTGGCTAGAGAGAGAAATGAAGCGGTGGAAGCCATGGATAAGCTGAGAGAAGGAGCGAGCGTGTGTTGAGACTTGAGACTGAGAGGGGTTATGGTAAGATTGATAACGGCGCGTTGATGAAGATTTAATTGGAGTAAGGTTGGAACTTTGACTGTGGACCGTCGATTTGGTTCATGGAAGAACCGTTTATTGATTTGTTGATGATTGATTATTGGCCGTTGATTTTGTTGGGTGGGGCATTGCTTTGGAATGTTCGAGGATTTGCTGGTGTGGGTTTCATGAATTGGATTTGTAGAGACTAGTTTGGTTGTTCTTGGCCTTTTGGGTCATATAAGCCCATTTAACTTCTCTAATGGGTACATGCAACTTGCCTAATCATGATGATTGATGAGGGGCATCTTGGTCATTTGCCTATACTTTTGATTGTGTGAAATCTATCGAAGAGAATAGTCATCTTCTTCACTCTTCAGTATTCAGTGGACACATTTGTGTTTGCATCCCGCTAATAAGGTGCTCTCAAATAGTCAAAAACATTGTGTACCCTTCTTTAAAATTGCTTCATTTCTATTTATAAAATCAAAGTTCAAAAGGTTTAACTATAAATTTTTATCATATTACAATCAAGTGAGAACTTGTTAAATGCATCTCAATGTAAATTTTTAGAATATTAAGTTTTCATAATTTTTTGTCTTACGAATTTAGAAACAAAAATGTTTATAGTCGTGTCTTATACATCGCGAAAAGTCAAATGGGACATTATTTGATGACGAAGGGAGTATGTAAAACATTTTGAGTAAAAGCAAGCTGATCAACTGAGAAAATCCTATCCTAAAAGTCTAATGAGAGTAGAGGTCCAGAAATCTTAATCCCACGAGAGTATCGAAATATGCGTCTGTAAGAAATATTGGGATTAAGCGGAGCGTAGGACCCAAGGATTGAGGGAGGACAGCAACGACGATCCCTGGATGATGATGAACACAAACAAAGGAAGCGACACCGCATGTAAAAGAGGTTCAGGGACCACCCCAGCTAAGCACCCTTCGAGGTACGTAACAGAACTACGTGAGTTTTGATTCCTTCAAGATATGTAGGCAACTTAAAATTGAATGTGATTAGGAAAATATAAAAGTTTAAAATAAATATCATTATGGGCGTGAATAGTAAACGTTTAATTACATTTGAAATAATTTATTTATTCTAATTTCTAAATGTCATTGTATATAATTCGTTTCGATTCGATTCGTGAATTCGTTTCCATTCAATAAAAAAATTCAATTCGATTCGTGAATTTGATTTGATATAATTCAATTTGTGAATTCGATTTCCCAACCCCAGTTCGGACCAGCATGCCCCTAAACCGGTCCGGTCCCCTCCCTTCCAACCGGCCCGATGATTGGCTCGACCCAACCCCACCCAAACCGACCTCGTGGCCATCACTAACCACGATACAAGTAATGCATTTTTTTTCTTTAAAAGGTTGCAGAGTGTATTCAATTATTGTAAATACTTTGTACATATTATTGTATCATTTGTATGCATGTCATAAACTCATTTGTACACATAGCTAATAGAAAAAAGTGTTCGACTAATTATTGACGCTCTCCAGTGTAATTCATAGTATACATGCTACAACTTGCTAGAATAACTCTTATAAAGCTGTAGCAAAAGCCATTAAACAATTTTATTGAAGTACTTCTCAATGGAAATAATGGTTCACCAAATAACATTATATCCATAATAATCCCTTTTAGGTGGGTATATAAGCTTAATAATCCTACTTTTGATGAAGGAACTTGCACTTGAGTCTTTGAGTAGAGCCAGCAAAATTTTCTTGAACTTTGCTCCCTTCTATTATCTGTGATTAGTCTATGCTTCCTCTCTACCAATTTGACAATGGCCAAGAAAAAGCGGAATGGGGTCCACATCACTCTTTTGTTCCTCAATCACCCCAAATAATGCCTCCACTTGCCCAACTCAAACAAAAATTTGCGCAAATTCTTCCAATTTCAGCTCCCAAAGTTTGTACTCACTTTGGAGTTTAGAAAACCCATTTCACCAATTTACAACAACGGAATGATGATTAAAGGGTTTCTTTTTTTTCAACTGATTTTGTTCTGTGTATTGCTGCTTGCTGTTGAAGTTTGTTCCAAGAAAGCTCATGGTAATCTAAAAATATGATTTTTTTTTAGTTCTTAATTGCTAAAGTTTGTACATTTTTAGACCATTCGTTGTTTTTGAGTGATTTTTTGATTCTAAGTTGTTTGATGTTGTGATTTTAAGTGCAATTAGTTCAAATATTGGAGCTTGAATTATATACTATGAGGAATTGATTAGAGATATGTATCTGTTTGTTAGATTTTATAGTACTCCGTATTAAGCTCTTTTAGAGACTTTGGGCGTTGTTGGTTATATTTCAGACTTTTCGTTACCATAATGTAGGTATAATCATGTGATTAAGCTTCTTGGAATGTGATATGTTAATAATTATGTTTTCATAATGTTCTAAAGTAGCTTTTAAGTTAGGATAGATTTTTTATTTGGAGGGAATGTTGGGTTACTAGTATGCTAGGATTTTGGTGCAAGGACAGTCGCATAGGGCAAACGAATGACACGATGTAGACCAGCTTTGATCCGAGGTCATGTCACTTGTGTGCTAAGCTAGTCGGAATGTTGGCGAGTTCACTAGTATGCTAGTAATTGGAAGACAAGGTAGTCTAGAATTTATCATGTGTGTGTCTCAATTTGAATTTTTGATGACTAAACTTGGAGGTTATCCTGTATTGGTCAATTTAGTGCTTGGTTTTGCATAGGCTATAAGCAAGTGAGGTGAGCTTTCTTCGATTTTGTGCTCATGTGTGCCTCATGCACTCAATTGGCAAACTGAGCTTGGTTTTCTGTGTAATGATCTTAAGTTCGTTTCAAAGAAATTCTTATTGAGGGTGCTTATGGGGCCATAGACAGCTAAATTTCCTTCACCTTGCAACTTATAGTTGAGCCTAATTTGGGCAATGAGCATTGACCAATCTATCAGATGATATCGCAGATCCTCTTATTTACAATTTTCCCATTCTTGATTTGAGCCCTTGTCGAATTGGTTCCTCTTATAGAAGTATGGATGTTCACTTTAGATGATGTCAAAAACCATATTAGTAAATCTAGTTCGAAGTTGAAATCCAGTTCTTAACTTGTCATTTCAACTGTATTGCTGTAATTATTTCCTTACCCTGCTCCTCCATTAATTTAAGTCATGAATTTCATGGTAGAGTTGGTAAAATAATGCACAATCTAGCCTGACTTACCATATTGGCTAGGCCTTATAAATCTTGAACTGTCAACTTGGGAGTTGGAACACTTATTACACCAATAGAAAAAAAAAAAGGGAATTGGTCTGTATTGTGAGGAGAGGATGGATCAATTTGTATGTTCTACATAGGAATTATAAAGAAAGCAGAGAGATTAATAGAAAGTCACTTGCACAAAGAAATGTGAGAGAAAACAAAAAAATCTTTTGGTTGCTTTCGCAATGTGCTTCCTGTTCTAAATGTAGGGATGCAGAATTGAAGTCCTTGCGGTTGAATTTTTCCTCTGTTTTCCATGTATTTTGCACAAATTTGAAGATCAGGATAAAGTTAGTCACTCTAATTTCATTGTAAGATAAGTATGAATAATATGGATAAGAAATTAAGGGCAGAAAAGTCACTTATTATATGTTTTGGAAGTCTGAAACTTAGAGTCTACCTATCATGAGCTATCTGGTATTACAGCCACTTTGTAGGACAGTCAATGATCTCCATATCTCCTGTAACTTGGGTAAATAACCAGGAGAAAATTCGGAGCTGAGAACCGTAAGATGCAAAATCTACCCTTATATGCAAGCAATATGCCAATCATTTTTGGGATGCTAATGTATTTGGAATCATTGTTTTCTGTATTCATTGTTGAGTATGTTGACTAGAAACACTAGGTGATTATATGTACTCAATGACGCTCTTAGCAGTTCTTGCTGCATGACTTCACATTTATGTCTCTTAGTTAGTAACAGTAGTTCCTGGCCCATGGGGCTTCAGACCTCCCGAGAGTTAGATTTGTGTATCTTATTCTGAGTTCCCATGTTCTGATATTACAATTCTCAGTCAATACTGACTAAACACTGTAAATAGAATGATAGATTGATGTATTTAGTTTATATCTGCAATTGTTGCTCACAGGTAATCCCGCAAAAGACATTGTCAACATCATCAACAAGAACCGTACTGCTATAAAACTACCTACATTATATGACAGTGCAGGTCTGGGGTGCATGGCCTTGCAATATGCCGAAGAATGCAAGGGTAACTGTACAAGCAGCAATCATGTGAGCTGTCAACCGTTGGAAGATGATTTTACAGAAATCTATGCTCCTAATTGTGGCGTGGAACTCCCTACATTTAGCACTATATCCGGTAAACTTGTGGGATGCTGGTCTAAGTACCTTGCGCCATCCGAAGCTTTCTCACAGATTCTTGTTCAGGACAAAAAGTCTCTCTCTATGCTCACAAACAAAACACATACTGAGGTGGGAGTAGGCGTGGCTTCAGTCCGCAAAGGACATTTCTTCTGGTGTGTGTTATTTAGTAGTGGCCAGACTAATTCAAGTTTTATTCTTGAAGACTTTGGACAAGGAATCAAACAGAAGCAAGGATGCTTTAGTGGAACCAGTACAACTTGCAGTGAAGCAAGTAGTATGAAAGATGGCGTTGTTTTAATTAGTTTGTCTGGAATTTTCACCTCAGTTTTCCTTCTTTCGTTCTGTAAAAATGTGAATATTTTGTTATATCTATGAGGATCTTTGCCACCCCTCTCATGAAACAATTTGCTGGAGTTGGAAGCAAAAATTTGTATATCAGTTTCTAGTATGATATATTGATATCCATGTCCAAGTAATAATATAAGGTTTGCATTTACTCAGTTTCTTGTTATTGTTCTTAACAAGACAGCCATAGCAGTACAGTACCGCTGGAGCTCCACGTCTTAGTTCTTGCATATATATACAGAGATCTTGGGGGTACCTGGAACGAGTACAACATCTTAATGCATTTGGTCTGATCAAATGCAGCAAAATATGTCTTTACGGGGGCCATAAAATAGATTAAACATCTCGAAACGTGAATGATGTGAAGTAAATAAGAATTGTCTTACTAAGCAAACCAAAATGGAACGGATGAGTAGAGACTTCAAGTGACCAAGTCTCCAACCAACTCCTATAATGGGCTTAGGAGAATCCATATGGGACAGCAACAGTCCCTTTACTTTAGCATATATGGCTTGGTTTACAAACAATGAGATGGTTTTTTTTTTTTTCCAATAATGTGGGAGAGATTGTATCATTTATGCATCAACCGAGATCTTGCTCTTTGCTGCTTATAAAAATCAGTTTTAGAGGCTAGTTTTTTGTGAAATTATTATCACTATACTCCCTCCGTTCTTCTTTTTTCCTTCCCATTTGCTTTTTGCGCAAATTTCAATGCAAACTTAAAGTTTAAATGTCTTCCATTGTCATTTGTAAAAATTTATAAAAAATAACTAATATTTGAAAAATATACATTGAGACGAAAGTTATGAAATTATCAAGATCTCAAATGAAATTTTTTTTAATCTAAATAACGAAGAATTCATTGTTAAAGTTTGGTTATAAAATTTATAATATTCCAAATGGAAAAAAAATATATAGAAAGGTATATTTAGTAACCTGTAATTTAGAGAAAAACAGTTTTGTTCAATAGATTATAAGTTTGAATTAAATAAATAATGTTTTAAACAATAAAAAGAACCCGTTTATAAAGTAGAATTAGTTGACATTTAAAAAGAAAGTAGAAAGAGTTAAGAAAATAAACAAAAGTCGTATTGAACACCTATTTAACCTACAACATTGAGTGAACTCAAATCAATGCGGCATAATCCAGACATTGATTTTAAGTTGAAATAGACAATAATACAGAATATGAGCAAGGTGCTAGGGAATACTTGGAGTAGCTACATTTATAGTTTTACTCCTTACTAATTAATATCGCTGATCAGTAGAAAAAACCAGAACGAAAGGGAATTGGAAGATGGAAAAACAACAAAACACAAGACAAAGAAGTTATGATAACAAGTCAACAACCCATACAAAACATCTACCACCTACAATATTAGAAACAAAAATGAATACAAGCGAAGTGAAGTGAAGACAAGACAAGACATCCAGTACAACTTCCAAAGGTAACACAAACATTAACAGTTTCATCTCTGAACATATATAGTTGTTCTTTTAACTAACTTCTGTTCCCAGTGTTTGATTTTCTTCAGTTGATTTGGGGAACAGAGGAATTAATTAAAGTGAAAAAGGAGATTATTTTTACTTTGTTGTTAGTGAATAGTGATGATTTGGTATGATCTCCATTTTTACTTTTCTTCTTAGAGAAAGTAATTTTGTGGAGCCATTAAACCCAATACCCAGGAGTGTGTACTGCTAATACACTCAGGAATTCTTTGGAGTGTACAAATCTATACACTATACTTTAAGTTACGCTAGCTTACGTTCCAGTCTACACACTAAACACAACTAAGACATTCAAGTCAACGCTGTAGGATTTTTAATCAAAGGATATGAATATCATGACACAAGTTTTTTCTTTTTATTGATATTTACCAAAATATATACGTAAATTTTTATTTTATGTATGAGTTTTGCGTATACTAAAATAGATGGGTAAAAATACAATCCAATATTCACATGTGTATGCAGTATGCCAGAGTAAGTGAGTAAGACAATAAACAAAATTTGTTTTACTTGATAGGTAATCTCCAACAAATCTATACATAATTCTTTGGAATGAACAAATCACATTAGCAATGAATAGTTACATAGACTAGTATAGTATACTACTACGTTTTTTACAATGCTCGAAAAATGTTACCACCATTAGAAAACAGGAAGGAATATAAAATCTACGATTGCTAAAATATTCCCCCATAAATTGGCGCAAAGGAAGATACTATTTTTTTTGTTTTTGTACCTGCTAATCTTCATTTCCAGATGTAATTTTTTTTTCATATCTATACGCCCAAAAATTTGCAGAATTTGAAGTCAAAAAATACAATACCCATACTACCCTGAATCTACAGGTGAGAAAGGACCATCACACCCCAGACAACCATCTAAACAACTCACCGATTTCATCAACGAATCGACTCGATTCCAAGTCCATCTCATTAACTCGGTTGTCCACTCCAAACTCCCCCGTTTCCCTCCTACTATCCCCTGCTGTAAAGAGCCATCTCCCGGACCCACGAAACGAGGATGACAGAGAACGACTCAGGTAATCCTTCAACCACCCTCCACCACCTCCACGTGCCCCAACCTCTGCCGCCAACGCGCCTTGCTGCTGGCCGTTGTAGTGATTGTCCTCCTCCACCTTGAACTCAGACGTAGTCGACGTCGTCCTCCGGAATGAACCCGAATGAACCTCAGAAACCACGTCATCATCAACGATATAATCGAAATTCCCTCCAAGAGAATAACTCCGCCGCACCTGGACCGGGACCTCTTCGGAGTTACGCTGGCTTACGCTTCCGATCTCAACACGGAAGCTTCTAGAATTACCGGCGGAGGAGAGAGAAGCAGGATCATTATCGCCGAGTTTGGCAAGAAGTTCGGACTCCGACAGAATTACTGGCGACCGGCAGAGCGGGCATGATTGGCTGGAATTGAGCCACGTATCGATGCACTCAGCATGAAACACGTGGCAACATATTGGAAGAAGACGGAGCAGGTCCTTCTCCTCGAACTTCGACAAACAGACGGCACAGTCGCCGCTCGATTTCAAAGAATCGAACGTAAACAACGGAAGCGCGTCAAGAAGAGGATTATTGTTGGTCGTCGGGGTTACACGGCGGTGGGAGGAGAGAGAATGAGAGTGCGGGAGATTGATCCCCGTTCTTGTGGTGGTAGTGACGGGGTTGGGAGAGGAGTTGGGGCGGTGACGGCGGAGGAAGCGGAGAAGTAGGTAAAGAGAGGCGGAAAGAATGACGGCGACGGCGAGGACGAGGACAGTGATGAGAATGTTAGGGCTGACGTCATTACTGGCAGCATTAGAATGTGCGAGTTGGGTTTGTAGTAAAATCCGGCGAGCCATGGGGGAGAGAGAAGAAAAGGAAGGGAGGGGGGGTTTAGGGAGAGAGATGGGGAATGGAAGGGTGGTGGGATATAAATAAAATTTGGTGTATAGTTTAGAGTTTGTAGTTTAATTTAAGAAATAAGGGGGAAGGGTGGGGTTGTTAGTCTGTTTGGAGTGAGGAAGGAAGGGAATGAAAGAATGGAATGAAAATGGGGTCAGTGTATACTTATTTGGGTGGCTCCGTGCCTGTGCTTTTCTATTTTTGCCGTATATATAAATGATTGATAAAAAATATCATTGTATAATATTTCATATGGATACAACTATACAATATCAATCTCTTTTGGTTCCATGACTGAATACTCTAACTGCATACTGATAGTATACGGAGTACGTATTTGTGTTCAAGTATGTACGGAATCCAGGATATAATTTGGAAGGAAAGTAGAAATTAGATGGTGAATGATTCTAAAATAAATCAAGGTCACACTCGCACATCAAAGGGAGAGAGAGGACTAGTAGAGGAAGAGGAGTATACTCTATTCAAAAATCCAAGTCCATGCATGTCATCCACTTGTAGGGATAATCACCTACGTACTCAACAATATTCATATGGATACCCGATGTCAAAAACTAAAATTGAAAAATATTCATATGGATAAGTCATAAATGGATCCATGTAAAAAAAAAAAAAACTGTTAGGAAAACGTTCCACAGCCAAATATATAATTATAAACTAAGAAGTCCCCAACAACGTGGAAAAAAGAGCAGGTCCACAACTAAAGCATATGCGTGGTAGTAAATGGTTTTACTTTAAGAGATCTTAGTTGTAATGTTGCACGCAAATATGCATGGCAACTTGGCAAGCCCTTACTATCATAATAGAGTAAGTTGACAATACTAATGGAACAATATATGCTAGCTACTTGGAGTATTTCAGTTATATACAACAAGATGCTGGATTATTATATCATTGAGGTTATTCAACAACTAGCTGCACAGACTAGCGCTCTCCCAAGTATGTCTCGTTGAATTTTATTGATTTCTATATTTCTCATTTTAATTTATCAACGATTTTACCATTAATTGAGGTTTGAATAATGTTTTAAATTAGTGAATAAGCGGTGAATTTGGACTTTTTCTTTTCGTAGTGTTACTATGACAGATATAATCATCACTATTTCTAGCTAGCTTGTAAGCTAAAGCATACCATTTTCACAAATTGTTAGACTAATTAATTAATTGCATTTAAAAGTTAATTAGTGGCTAAAATTGCATAATTAATCAGCCATCATAGTCAAATTAAACAAGTCATCACGATCTATCATCTATGAAGAACGTACTGATCGATGATAGAAAATCGATCCGCCAATTATATATGTAGTTAACATATAGAGAAGAAAAAGCCTAGAAAAGTTGTTGGATAGCTTAAGGCCAATAGCTACAGGTCAAGTTCATTCAAGTTGTTAGCCGAATTTTTGGTTGAACTTCTCATAGATAATTCACTAAGAAAATGAATGGGGATAAAATTTGTGTGGAATTGAAGGAAGTTTCTAGTCAGTTTTCCTCATGTAACGTTACAAATAAGAGGGATTTGGACCACATTTTCGATCAGTTATAAAGAAAATTATTATATTCGGGACATACAAGTATATATTTCTTACTAGGAAATATTCATGTGGACGATGTGCTTTATTTCTTTATGTAGGTAATAATAGGTGCTTTATTTGTGAGGTACTCCGTACGTAATATTTATTTTCTTGGCTAGCTTGATAATATATATTTTCTCCTACATGAACTCCCCAGCTCTTGGTCAAAAAATTACTAATTCATTATTCTCATTAAAGTTGATTAACCAATAATGACTAGGTAAATTTAGCAGTTTATTTATTATGTTGGAAGTTGGAACCCATCAAATTAACTAGGTATGAAATAACTTAAATGAGCTGATGAAAGTGTATAATTTTGGTAGGCAAACATGACAACATTGTACAGAGCTGTAGTGATTGAGTGAACACGCAGCTTTTCCACAAGATGCGGCGACGTATCAGTCTAATTAAGCCATACTGTACTATTCACGACCCTTATTTTACAGCCCACTCAAACCCTCCAAACCATGTTGACCATATTATAGGTCGAATATATATAGGAGTATGAATTATAAGACTATATATATAATATACACTATACTTTTCAAGGTTTAATTAATGCTGTGAAGTAACTTAGCTTTCTTGACGACGTGACTATCTTGGCATGCACAATGAAACTGAAAAGGAATGCATTGTCTGCCCAACAAAGCATATACTATATATACTTCTTATCCTTTTCAAAACATCTCATCAAAATTTGCATTTTTGTCATTGTATTGAACTAACCAACTAACCAATTAATGGAAACGGTAAACATTAAAGTATGAAACTAAAACTAATAATGGTTAGTTTAACTGTGTCATTATAGTGCGTGATTCATTATCATCATATGGAATCCTCTCTTGCGTCCCATCCAACTTGTGTTAAAAAACAGATTTGCTTTACCATAAATGAAGGAATCAATCACCTTCATCTCTAAACCAGGTACAATATTTCTAAATTAGGGTGTGGATTATTATTATTATTAAATACATAATGCATGCAAATTTTATTTGCATTACTCTATATATATATATATATATATTTAAGTGCGTACTCGATTTAATTTGTATATACACGTATGTATATATCAATGATAAAGAATTAATACTCAACAATAATACTTTGTACATGTATTGACTTATACTTTCAATAACCTTATTATAATATCCCATGTACATACGAGATCTTTTGAATATCAAAAGATTAGGATATCCATAATATAGATAAAATCCGACCATGCAATTTTATAATTATTTACCCCTTTATTTTAATTCCACTTGAAGGTGGTGTATGTCTAGTGTCCTAAACCACAAACACCTCACCTAAAAAACCACAAGTGCACCAAATACTGGTCCGAGAAAAATAAATCAATCAGGAAGAATGTTGAGAAACTTTAATTTAATACTAGAAGGAGATTGTACAACATGGTTGGATATAAAGAACATGAGTTGATGATTTTCAAGGTTGAAGACAAACAACCACGCATGCACATGTGTTCCAGTTAATGCTAACTTCTTAAAATACAAGATAAATGGTTGTGTTTTTTTTTTCTTTTGTATAAAATCTGACTTACTGGATTTGTTGTATGAAGCACTTCATTTATTAAAATAATTAAGGAAAGGACACAACTGCATTGAATGCAAAATCCTCATAATCTGACACGTAAGATATACCATGACATGCCATAAATTAAAAAAAATATATCAGGTGTGTAATAAAGATTAGCTCACCTAAATTAAAATCCCACTTGTTCTTGGTTTACAAAAGCTTGAAGAAGACTGAAGTTTTGGGTTTGGCAAATAAAACGGGCAACAACTCAACGAATCAAACCCCATTTCTTAAAGCTGGTCAATTTCATGAGGAAAGTTGTTGGATAAAATCTTATATGAGCTTTTAGTTAGGTGGATAAAACATGCAATAAACAAACAATTTTAAAAAGGTGGAGCTGGAATTAGGGAGATGATGTAAGTGATTAGGAAATGGATTTACTCTAAATTACCTTGGTAAGCAAGTCATCAGGGATTTATTGGACAGTTGGACAGTTTATGATCATATGAAAACTTTAGATTATAAAAATGGAAGAAGAATAGGGGTTGAGGAATTGACAACACATTTCTTCTCATTGTTCTATGGCGTGACTTGGACAAATTTCAATTAGGTAACACGTTTTTTTTTTCTACGAGTAACAATAAGATGCATGGAAATGGTTTGTGATTTCTTGCCTAATTAGGACTCTGTTTCTAAGATAAGTACATGGCATTATAATTTGTTATGCTACGTGGGAGTGATGAAGAAGCAAGGCCTTCTGAGTTCTGACAAGGTGGATTGGTAGCATCAACAATAAATTAGACTTTGAATGATTAACACTTGACAGAAGCAGAAAATTGAATCAACGGTTATCAAATTATCAAGTTAGCAATAAATTCCCACACTTTGGTGAGTTGAAACTTGAAAGGTGAGGTCAATACATACTTTCCTAAAGTTTGTGTGAAAATGTGTATACGTTCTGTTCACCTTACTCATCCTCCGATTAAAGGGAACCCCTCAAAAAACAATGCCTTGCTTTCTTCCCACTCATAGCATTGCGTGCTCGAATTTTTTTTTTTTAACAATCTTGGGAGATTCAAGATAGTAAAAAAAAAATCTCAGGAATCTTGAATAGAAGGGGAGGTGTTTGACATTCATCACAAAGCTTGTAGCTCAAGTGTTGGGGCTATCCCATGTTAAGGAAGTGCAATACCTTTATAGTTTAGAACTTGTTTTGATAGTGAAGGGTGCTGCATCTTAATGACTACAATAAAATCGGGCGACATGGTTACATTTTCCAACCCTGCATATTAACGATACTTCTGTTAGTGTGACAAGAAAATTTGCATTGGATTTGTCATTTCTCGACCTATAAGGCTCTAACTTCACACGTGGGGCGTCTAAATCTAGTCCATAAAGCGTTAAAAGGGTATTATACTGAGTACTGATGACAGTAATCTGTTCTCCGTCGTTCAACTTCATCGACAGTTGTGAGTGATGGGCCCATCTCTTGAACAGTATAGTACACGAAAGTAGATAGGAAAGCAAGTTACCAAATGCTATTGTAGATCATAACTTCAATTACCAAGTCATCATCCTCATTAGTCATGACCTTAATCTGAAAGAATATATTTTCCATGCCCATTCATATGGACCTATCGCAATAAGGGACTGTATATATAGTAAACTGAATTGGGCTCTGGGCATTCACATGACCATATTCTCCAGTTTTAGCTACATGAAATCTTATGCTGGTGAAATGCTCATCCTATGTGTTGATTTTCAGTTGTAAGTTGTAACGTAACTTTTTACAAACTTAAACCTTATGAAAAATAAAAATTTTGGACTGCTTCTGTTCGAAATTCATGCATTTACCAACAGAGAGTATGAGGAAAGATTCAAGGCAAACAAAAAATAAACCCAAGTTGCTCAGCGTATGACCTTGAAAACCCAAGTCTAAACTGGCAAAAGAGAATAATGAATGGAACATCAAGATGATAAAAATCTATTTCAACACCCAAATCCAAGAGTACAAGATCCCAAATGCACTATATACAGAATTCATCATCGAAGGCAGAAGCAGAAGCTCGTTCCTAAGAATGAACGGATGTACAAAATGACCCCATACTTCAACTAATACAAGACCCAGCAAGTAGCTCTTCCATATCCATCCAATAGCTAGCTTTCGTTTCTAGTAGATGGCCAGGTTTTCCTCTGTTTTCTGCTTGTCATTTTTCTTCTGTGAAAGTTTCTTCAAATTTGTGGTTGTCGCCTCAGAAAAAAAGGAGGAGAAACCAAACCACATGAGATGCAGTGCAAGAGCAGCAATGTCACCTTTATTGGGTATTCTTTAGCTTCAAACAGAAATGGGAAGAGAGAGTAGCACAAGATTGCAAAGGAGGTACAAGAAACTAATTAGCCATTTACAACTCAAGAAAAGACAGGAAGGTGTTTCTGACAACAGCTACTGTATTTTAAAGAAACCGTAACTTGTGCATGTGATTATAAGTTACAAAATGATTCTACTCAGTAGAGATTCTAGAAACAGTAAACATGGCAAAGGCTATAAAGATCAATAATTGTAATAGAACTCAAGCAAAGCGGGGTTTCTATAGCAGTCAGCCTGTCAACAAGCACATCAAATTTTTGAAGCAGGAGCATCTTTGCAGGGATTCAATTGCAATCAAGAACTTATAAAATTATTAGAGTATGAATGTTTATAGTGATCATCAACTAATATTTGGCTATATAGTCCTGTTTTAAAAAGTTTGACTTTGATCAATTGTTTCTGTTCACAATTCCGAATTCTGGCCTTTTTAGGATGTTCCCATTTGCTTTGATATACCAAGGAGATTAGAGAACAAGTTTATGAGCAAGTAAATGGCATTTTACAGAAGAAACATGAAAATCTAAGCTGATGCAGTTCCATACACAACTCACTAATATCATTGTGCACAACTCCCCAACAAAATCAAGGCTCTATCTATATGATCCAGAGCCAAGTCCATACAGGAAATATCTTATCCTTTTTGCAAATATTCTGGCCTATCTAAGGTCTCATCACTTGCTATTAAGAAACAATGAGAACACTCCATAACAGTAGGCTCAGATTTTATACTTTGTTACGGCTACTTTCAGCTCTTCGACTTCGCTTGAGGTTCCTCATATCATAGATAGTAGCCTCCCAAAAATATAAAGGGGTTTGGGTGAATCTTAGAAGCTTAACATTCCTGGATACGTAGTGTGTCTCCCTTGTACTTTTTCTTGTTTAGTTTGCTTACTTAGCTATTATCTTCAATATCCAAGAAAATTTATTCTCCTCCTTTTGTCTTCAAACCTTGTTCGAGTTCTTTCTTAAGCTTGTTTTGAGGCTATCTCTTCCTTGAAATGTAGGTTTACAAGTGCTCCACTTAAAGTATTGAGCTTTACGAATAAGATAGAAGGATTTTTACAGCAACTACTATTCCCAGGGTATAGCAGCAAATAGTGGGCTTGAAGAACTTAGCCCAATGACATGTCTTATCATAAAGCCAAGCTGGTGTTCAAAGACTAGCACCATTAATAAAGCTAAAAGGGAGCTGACTCATGATAGTATATAGTGCTTTATTAGACTAGAAAGGTACATATTCTGTTAAAAGCAGATTGATTCTTCGGAGAGAGATGTGCAGGTTAGGGGTCAGGCTGATTGCAATCGATGCTAGTGTTTGGAATCAAACTAATATGAGAAGAGGAGTTAATTCACCACACTACAATAAAGGTAACCGATCATTGGATGAAGACAAACAATACCATTACAAATAAAGTGAACCACAAGGAACAAACTAGCCCCACTAACATTGAGTATGCATACAATTCTCAAATTCTCATAATGAACCCAACATAGCTGATCAACAAGAAGAGTACATTTCAAAGCTAAACAATGCCAGACACCACTAAATTGACTGAACAACCCAATGAATAATATGTACCATATCAAGAAGTGATCAAACATAAACAAAAGACATAAAAGTCAAACCTGTTGAGAGCAAAAAGTGATGCCGTGCGTCATTTATGCTGTCCACTGCATTTTTCGCCAAAAGAATAACAAAGTGGAGTGTTGCCTTCTCGTGAAAATGCCAATCAAATAAAATCCTACATGAGTAAGCATACCCAATCCATCGGGCAATCTTCCTTAGCCAAGCCTTGAAAAGACAAGGAGAAATGGTAAGCAAGACCATCATGGCAATCTGGCATGAATGATACTCACACAAAATGCAACTAATCTATCTGAGGTAGTACAGTGAGGGGTGATGAGTCCCCCGCCAACTCAGAAGTGAAAGAACCTGCTGGTCTTTCAACATTGAAACCCATCCTTCTGAGAAAGAAAGCGAATAATATATCTGCCATTATACAGAACACCCAAAAGTTTGGAACCCAAAATGCATGGCATAGACCCCTGCCAAAAGGGAACATTCGATGGATGACTTGAAGCATCCCCAAAGTAATAATGAACAATTAAATCCCCCTGTAAAATGAAAAGTACAGTCAAGATGAGTTTTACGTAGATTACAGGATAAAGCATTAAACCCAGAGGAAGGCTCAATTAAAATCTCCAGTACTTTCCTTGCAAATACATACACAGGATGTATGATATGGCTAGAGGAAATGAATTCCCAGACCTTCATACAGGATGAATCCTGCCAAAGTGCCAATGTGCCATACAAGCACACAGATTACAACATATATCATGCAATAAAATTTTGCTTGTCAAAATCTTCTCCTAGACCTCAATAAGACAGAAATCTCTAACACTTCCACTGCTCAGAAGGAATGCCATTCTTTCTAATTCAGAACATCTCACTAAGAACGCCATTTCTAGGATAGCAACGCAAGGAAAATTTCAAATCTACATTTTTGACCTTTTCCGAATTTCCTATACTATGAATAATTGCACACATAAACAAGTTCATGATTTTTTGGAAAATCTATGAGTTTCGGTAGTTTATTCAGTTCATGGCTCCATTACTTTCTATCTTTCAGATTTCAAAGGGCTCCTCACACCACCATTTGACTCTCTCTATTCAGAATTACTCTTTCATTGTGCCCTGCACTCCTCCTTATTTCACTCTCCACATAAAAATCATGCTAATTATGTAGATGAAGCTATTCTCTTTGTAAACATTGTGTATCCAACAAAACCTTGAATCTACAAGCTTAGATCACATAGTAAAGTAAGCTTCTTTGGGCTCTTTGCCAAGAGCATACAATTGGGCTCCCTCATGTAAAACAAAATGCAGTATCCTGACTCCACTATTTAGTTGTTCTTCCATAACAGATCTTTACAAGCCTGCTTTGAATACCATCAAGTATCTCCTCCTCAAGAGTCATTATACAGCCAAAAAGGCTGGCTTCCCAAATTGGTATCATTTTTTATGTGAGTCACATATGTGTATCAATGTTCTTTTCAAAATGCACAAGCATAATTAGTTGATCCTCTAATTTATCAAAGAATCCGATATACAACTTTCAAAAATTCTTAATACTTCTTAGCCACATTCTATGATCTTCTGACTCCAGAGTATGTGACAGTGGATAAACTCAAGTATACCTTAAATTATGCACAATAGACGCATAATATACTTTCTTCACATGCTTTAACCTTCTAGCCAATTACAATCTTTACAACTCAACTTAAAGTGTCTAGCATGTCGAGCTAACCGGTACTGCCCTGTGCACATCAAACCCTCCCATACAACTTTCGAGTACATGTTGCCCTATTTCAGCTTCTCCTACAGCTATAAACAGATATTGGTTGATCAGATACCTCGAACCCTATTCTGTTTCATACTCTTTCCCTTTATCTTCCAACATTTTCTAACTTTGCATTTCAAACTGTTTGATTAGACACGGCAAAATCAAAAACTAAAAACCTGAAAGTAAATTCTCTCTGCTAGGCATCATCATCACAATTCAGCATTCACAATAGAATTCACATCATATCTTCAACAACTAATCAAACAACAAACATGATCAAATACACCCCAAATAAAACATTTTAATCAAATAAAAAACTAATCTTTACAAGATAGCATAGCAAAAAGTACCTGATCATAATACACAAACAGTCCAAAAGCCGCCACGAAAACCACCACAACCGCAAATCCCATGAGCAAGAGCCGGCCTAAACCTTAACAAACCCACCTCTACAGTAATGGCGCAACAAGTACACAAAATAAATAGGGGCAGCAACAGCAAACAAGGGCTTAAAAGTTAAAACACAATAAAACCGAAAAAGCAAACCCAGCCACTAAATCCCTCTCCTCCTCGAGCGCAGTAATCGAGATCAACAGCAACCCCAAGAGAACCCATTATACTGGAACAGCATAGGATCAACAATAAGCAATGCATGGGGACCAGATGACCAAAACAAAGATCAGTCTCCGCTTCGTCGAATCGAGCATTCGAGTGATTCGATAAATTGCATAGTGTAGGAACAAATTGGAGGCAATGACAGTGAACCTTTGGAAGTAGATGACAGAATCGGAGATGTAGTTGAGGACTTGGTGGAGGTGGAATCGAGTTCAGCGGCGAGGAGAGAGAGGATGAGTTCGATGTAGGCGAAGAAAGGGGGGTAATCGAGGGTCCATACTCCATTGACTGGCGGTGTCAGAGTACCAGTGTGAGAGTGGGAGGGCGTGTGTGGTTGCTAGTCACTTGCAGTGAACTACGAAGTCTGTGCTGTGTTATGATGGGATTAGGAGGAGTTTAAGGGTTGTGGAGATTTAGGGAGAGCCATGTTAGTTCTTTGATGGGGTTTATATATTTTGGGAATGCTTGTTGTTGTTCTTCCATGGAGAAGAGAGCATGGAAAGACGGAGAACTATGGAGTTTGAGGCGTCAACATCAACATTTGGAAAGTCTCGAGACCGGGTTCTTATGGATTCAGATCCAGATCCGTTTTTCAAATATGGATTTAGATCCAGATTCGTTGGGTATGAAAAGTAAGGATCCAAATCCAACGGATCCCGTTCAAAACAGATCTTGCATATTTAAGTGTATTTTTAGGGTACTCCATACACCACAATAAGGGATAGTTTGGGCGGAAAGACATTTTTTGTGCTATTATATTATTTTCTATAATACTCCGTAACTAGAAAAATGAATTTGTAATTGAAATTATGGACTTTATTATACACATTAGAACATTTGCCTAGACATTAATGAGAAAAAACTTTATTTTTCAGATTGAATTATAAAGCAAATTACTGTATTTCAAATTAGACAAATTAAAAAAATATTATCTAAATCAATTAATCATTCTTAATTAATAGATACCCAAATCGACCTCATTTGAATACTTCTTACTAACGGTCGAACTTTACCTCATTATCATTCTCTCCTTTCTTTGTTGGTTACTGGTTTGTAAATATATTAGTATCACGAAAGATATTTCAAGACGGGTCCAAAACGAGTATTATGGTTGGACCCGTACCCGAATCCGTTTTTCAGTCATAGGACCCGGATCTGACCCAGATCCGTCGGGTCTAAATTTTAAAGACCCATATCCGCAAAAACGGATATGAATCCACAAATTCAGATCGGTTCCAATATCCATTGTCATCCCTAATCTCGACTGGTTTTGAATGTAAACCTGAAACAGCTGGGTACTGTCGTGCTGCAAGGACGTGCCAAATTAGATAATGTACCGATGAATGGGAGGGATAAAAACAGAGAAAAATGGCATAGGAGAAATGGAAAAGATGAGTTGATCGAGGAAGAAAATGCAGCAGGCTCGGCAAATAAAAAATCAAGGTTTAATAAACAAAAATTTAGACATAGGGTAATGATTACATTAATTTTCAAATTTGAAACAAAATTTCAATTATTTGAACAGAATTATACTTATGTATACAATGTACATACTTTTGACGTAAAATGTACATACTACTAATATGAAATGTACATATATTTATCTTAAAATGTACGTTTTAATGCTTATGTATGCAACTTATATACTTATGACGTGTAATGTACATACTACTAATATGCAATGTACATATATATATCTTAAAATATATGTTGGAAAGCTTGTATATATAATGTATATACTTCTGTCGTAAAATGTACATACTCTTGATATGAAATGTACATATATAAATAAAAAATATAAACATGTAATTTTTGGACAATTAAACTTATGTTCTTTGAAATTATCTATAATGTACATACTTATGATATGCAATGTACATACTCCTGATATAAAATGTACATATGTAGATAAAAAAAATTACACATGTACATATAAATCAAAAAATATACACGTGCAATTTATGGACCAATAAACTTATGTTTTTTAAAGTTAGCTATGATGTACATACTTATGATATGCAATGTACATACTCCTGATATGATATATACATATATAGATAAAAAAAAATATACATATGTACATTGGAATTTAATTCAAATTTGAGAGAAGGAGAAGAGAAATTGTTTTCGAAAAACAAAATATTGGGGAAATGAATGTATGCAGAAGTCTAATGTCAGAGTCATAATAAACTACTCTTCCCCGTAAAAATAGGCCTGACAGTTGCTATTGGTGGGGACAGTGCATTTGGTTGCGTGTTGTAACTGCAATTTGCTCTGTACATTTCGAATGCAAGTAATGCACATTTTAGAGCTGCGTTTCATTGTTTGCAAGATACGGGAGCAGGTGTACCATGAGCTACCATGCTCATGGTACACCCAGGTGCACTGTCCACCCATTGCACTGTCTACCCATTTCACTGTTGCATGCCTACTCAACCTTGAGTCACGCCAAGTAAAGTTGTTAGGTATCAGGTGTGTTGTCCGCCCTTGTGCCTACTCTTCTACAGTTCTACTGGCCTCGGCCAGCAAATTTTGGACTTCTTTGGAGGTCTTAGTGTAAATGATTACAATGATTGTACTATTTTACCAACACATCTTCTGTATGAAAATTGCAAATATATGAAAGTCACATATTGTATTGTATTGTCATCTTACCACAAAACTAATCTGAATATGACAAGTAAAACATAATATTGAGGTTACTTTATAAGTGTATCTAAATATGGTGGGGAACTTTTTACGTGAAGAAATTTTTTTGGGCGGAGAAATCATCCCATTAATGGTATACTTGGGATGAGAGTAATATATTAATAGAATAACGAAAGTCTAACATAAGAAAATAAATGTAAATACAAGGAAAAATGAGAGAGTGTGGTGTGATCGAAAGTAGATTATGTAATGATGATGTCTTGGGAAGTGAATAAATAGGAACTATTACCCTTATTTTGGGGGAAATAGTTACACTAGGGGAAGGGTGAGTAATTGTTACCCCTAAAATGAGGGTAATAGTTCCCCTCTTCTACCTCCTATCACACCATTAATATCTAATCAACTTACAAATACATTATCACTTTCTTATTTTTTCTTGGATTTATATTCATGTTTTTAAATTTGACTTTTATTACCATAGTAATACATTATCCTAATCCCAAACATGCCCTAATAGTTGAGTAAAAGTTTGTAAAAAAATAACGTGGCATGAGGAAACTTTCTCTTGGAGGATATTTATTATATGTGTATATATTATCACCATTGAAAGAGCTATTATAAGCATAGAAAGGGCAAAGAAGAAAATGGACTACAAGTCAACAAGGAAGTGATGAAAGCACGGAAGTATAACCATCCAAAAGCACCAACCTATGCTAGAATTGGGCTTTCGAAGCTAAATGGAACATGACTCATCCACCCAACAACCCCGATCACAAAGATGACCTATGTGATATGCCTGTGCCAAAAAGTGAAAGAGGTGTACCTGCGTCACCAAAGAGTACTTTATGTGTTAGATAAAATAAAATGTTAATCGTAAAGTATTATTCTCTCACTATCTATCTATAAAACACTTTAAAACGTTTCATGCCGAACATGTCGACATCTCCTATTAACGTAAAATTCACACTTCTTTGATCCATATATTATGATTAAAAAATTTCACACCAAAAGTGAAGGAGTAGTTTGTACTAAATATTGGCAAGATAAATATTTATATTGACAAAATGATCACATTTGTAGTGATTTGAATAATCTTGATATCAAACTCTATTTATATAATCATTGTTTATGACTTTCTACTATCTCTATCCCTATTTTTTTTACTTCATTTGACTTTTCATAATATATAAAATACGACTTATAATGCTTTTATCTAGAAAACTGTAAGACAAAAAAATTATAAAAATTTGATATTAAAAAATTTATATTGAAATGTATTAAATAAGATCTCATTTAAATATATTATTACTTATAACATGATAGAATGTTGTGGTTTAGTTTTAAAATGTTGACTGTATAAATAAAAACGGAGAAAAAATAAAAAAAACGAAGTAGTATCACCCTGCAATGTTTTTGGGTCATTGGCCAGTCTAATCACATTCTACAACAATGGGTGGACAGTGCACCCGGGTGCACCATGAGCATGGTACACCCGGGTGCACCATACTCATGGTATACCCGCTCTAAAAAATGTACATTACATATATTGAAAGTACATTATGTATGATACACATGTCAGTTATGTGTAATGTACATTTTACATTTTACATTTTACATAACCGACATATATACTATGTAATCCATACTATGTAGTATATGTTCATTTTTTTTTAGCGGTGTACTATGGCTTTCTAATTTGCAATTCCGCAACCCAACAAAAAGTCATTTCCTTTCTCTCTTAAACCATAACAAATCAGCCAAACCAAACACAGTCACTGAACACAATCACTCCACTACTCGCTCCCTCTCTTTTTCTCCGACTTGCGAGCCGAGCGATTAATCAATGCTGCTTAGGTCTACACAACTAGTCCGTGCCGCCACCTTCCGGTGGTTCACTACCGTTTCAACGGAGGCGCCGGCAGAAGCAGAGAAAATGTTTAGCGAAGCATGGAGAAAAGTGGTGCCCCACTTGGACCCGCCAAAAGTTCCCCTCTCATTCATCCAACCTCGGCCACCAATACCCAGCTCCATACCCTCCAAACTCACCCTTAATCTCTATCTTCCTTACTCCTCTGACCTCTCCAACCAACAGGTAACATAAATTTCCTAATCTTTATGTAAATGATTTTGTAGTATTTAATAATTTGATGTTAGCTGATATGAATTTTTTAACTATATTTGTCTGTTTTTATTTTCTATGTTTATTTGTCAAAAAGTTGAAATTTTTATATTTTTCTTGGGTCAAAGTTAGTAAATTTATTGTTTGATTGTGTGATTATTTTTGTTATTATGAATTTGGTGTAGTTTTTTGTTAATTTATTTGTTTCAAAAAGTTATTTTTGTTCCATTTTTTTGTTTAAGTTGGATAATTACAGAATTGTAATTTTCTGCTGGTTAAGTATTTGAACTGGTGCTGTCTAGTGTTTGATATCGTACTTTTGTGTTTGTTTGCTCGTAGTTTTTTGAAATAATGTTGGTAAAAGGTGTATGTTGTTGTCTCATTTCTGTTTGTCAAGATATCTGGACTTAGTGCTGGGGTTGTACTATTGTAGACACTAGTCAATGGTGCTGCTTTGTTGATGTCCCTGTAGGCCAGTAATATATGTTGGCGTCATAATCGGCCTTATCTTTGATCGTCAAAAGATACGTATTACCACGATATATTTATTGAAAATTATCACAAAATGTGATATTTTATTGTTATTTACAGAGCATAAGATACAAATCATAGATTATGACTTTAGGTAACGGAAATGTAGACAAAGGTACCTACATATCTATGGCTTTAAGTCTTCTAGAGCACACTGTCTTGTTGTTTTGCTATGCTCTAAAGCTGTAACTGGGATTTATGTGGTGAGTTTCTGCTACTATGGAGAGGTTTGATTTTCTTCTACTTGATTATTGAAGTGATGAACTTTTGTTGTTCTACTTTTAGACTTCACTTGTTTTTGGAAGATATGTTTTGGGTACGAGACTTGAAAGATCGAAACATATTATTTGATGTTTAAGATTTGAGCATAGTTCTTTTGCTGGCTTATGAGGTTTATGCATACAATCCTAGGCTAAACTAAACCTTTGATGTTTTGGGTTTGGATATGGAGGTTGGGTTAGCCTTAGGAAGCAGTCAAAGTGATGGAGTAAAAGTTCTCTGTGTATTCATAGTCTTTTCATTGTCTTTTACAAACGGAAACAAGAATGAGGATATTGACCTTGTGACCTTTGGCACTTTTGCTTCTTCAGGAAAGCCACAACTTAAAGACCTATACCTAATCACTGACCTTCTTCTTGTTTTGTGAAACCCTGTTCCCTTTGTGTGTCATTGATCAGCAGTAGAGCAGTAATTTGCAATTGATAGAATTCATTGCTTATCAAATTCCATGCAAACCCTCTGACTAGAATCGACAACCTAGCACAATTTCTTACAATGCCATTTTTTCTGATGATTTCTGTTTATTGGGCTTGTGCATAGATATTGGTTGCTATTAGCACAACTTCTTGAACCTTTTTCTTGTCCTTCGCCTTCCAGAACTCTTCTCTGGAGTTCATGGGGGCAACTATACTCAAATAGTCAAACTAGGCTGTATTAACTATTATGTTTGCTCAGATGCTATCAGTGGTTTTCTGATACCTTCTTACACCTCTTGGTGTATATCCTCTTGGCAGACTTGCTGATAAATGATGTCTACAATGATGTTTTGATAAGATTATTTTTGCAGGGTTTTAAATTGCGTTCTTTTATAATTTTATGCCCTTGTCATTATTAGGTATCTTCACATACCACCAAAACCTATCTTTCTTATTTTAGACACTATAGGACTACAGAAATTTTGGGTATCTTCACATACCATCAAAACATGTATGAACCAAAGTGATCTTCATTCTCTACTCTTTTTGAAGATGCCACATGATCATCACTCCTTGATCATCATGTATAACCTTTTTTGTATTCAGTTGTATTTCATAGTTGCTCTGCATGAACTGTAATTTTGTTGTCTGTGTATGATTTCAAATATTGCATGGGGTAAGCAGTTATATCACCAAAACTCTCACTTACCAAATTTAAATGTATATGCAGGTTGATATGGTCATAGTGCCAGCAGTAACTGGGCAGATGGGTGTTCTTCCAGGGCATACAGCAACAATGACAGAGCTGAAGCCCGGCCTTCTCTCTCTTCATGAAGGCAATGAAACAACTGAGTATTTTGTCTGTGGTGGCTTTGCCTTCATCCATCCGAACTCTGTTACAGATATTATCACAGTGGAGGCTGTTACTATAGATAAAATCGATCCTGACATGGTTCGTATGGGGCTTGCCAAGTACTCACAGACATTGAATTCAGCCACTACTCATTACGAGAAAGTTGAAGCACAAATTGGAGTAGATGTTCACAATGCCTTACAGTCTGCTCTCGTGGGCTAATAATGGAGTAATATATGTATGATCTTTTGCTGAAAATCTGACAGTTGAAGTCTTCTTCGATGTGTCTGAGTAGCTGTATTGATAGTGGAACTCTTAATCTCTTTGACTAAAGCCAAGAACAATGGTGTAGCTTTCTTGTATGTTATCATGCACTATGCGGCAATTAATTGGTCAAAGAAGTAGATTTTAACGTGTACTTTTCCCTTGTCATAGTAACTCTTTTTATTTTCTTGAACTAGTAAGTGCTGGTTGTGGCAATATAGTTTATCAAACACGGCATAATCAGACCTAGCAGGCATTTTATGTTGAACATATTCGTATTTTTCTTTTACAACCAGGATTAGAGTTTCAGAATTATTCACAAATAGGGGAGTACGTTAAAGAGAGAAAGGAAGGAGTAGTGTCCCATGACTGCGCCGCTGTGACTCCATTTCAATAAGTGTGAAGAGAGTGTTGTTGACATTCCTTTGGATTTGCAAGAAGATAACTCTCCCATCTCTAAATGCTATGTTCTCTTCATCTTATGAAACTACCTCTGTTGTTTTTACAAGAAATCATAACAAAAATCTCTATCAGTTTGTAAGTTCGTAACCTCATAAGATAAAAACACAAACGAATCAATTAAAGTTATGGAGTAATTTTAATTATTGTAAATGAGAGTGAGATTGCAGGATCCACTCTCAAGCTTATACCTATCATATTCATCCCTGGCCAGAAGTAGGTCAATTTAATGCGAATTTTCATTGAATGCAAGTGTAACTTTCATATACCTATCTTTTCCAATCAAGGATGCAGCTGTCCAAAATAAAATACTTGGTAATTATGAACAATGGTATCCCACCCCAAATCCAAGTCAACTCTTCCCCACATAAAATTATGAGCACATCCAGACAGAAACAGTGCTGTGGTTCACGTACTTTCCAGTTACAATGTGCGTCAGTCCACATGCAATCATGTATATTGAAGCCAACTATTTAATATTTAGATAATTTTGAACTTGCTTAACAGTTTGGGTCTATCTTGAAGTTGAATGCCTTAATAAGACATTCTTACTCTTTTATAAGATATTATAAAAGCGGGGGATAGACCTCTGCTTCAACATCTTCTTTTTAGCGCCTTAGTATGGTAAGGGCATCTTTCATACACATATGAAGACTGAACAGTGCCTTTGGGATCCAGGCTCCAAGGTTGGTATAGTTTTTGATAGATGTACGCTTCTCGTTAACGGATATTCTACTTTAGAAGAACCAATAGCCTTAGAAAAAAAAAACATCTCGTGATCTTAGACTTTGCAGTTTGCACTGCAAGCTTGTTTACTTAGTTAAAGCATTAAGGAACTCTTCCTTTCATTTATTTTTAGTGTCATAAAGAAAAGTAATATTTTCATGCCTTTGTTTTTTTTCATATGAATTGCTCATTTTTTTTGTTTCGGAGGTATTCATCATCGTTAACCAAACGCTGAAATGAAACGACACCATCTACAGATTATTCAGAAGCATGCAGAAACTTTCTGAACTTTGAACTCGCGCTACCAGATTTTCAGTTCGAGCGAACAAGTGTCATAAAATGGTAATTTCTAGTAAAACATTCACCAAAATGAGAAGTAATGGCTAGTCGATTTCGAAATTTCAAAAGATGTCCAAACCACAAGAATCTGGAAGGTCTTATGGAATTCATAAGGTCCTACACAACAAAAGCAAAAGCAAAAGCAAAAGCAAAAACAAAATGGTGCAGCTCTACCAAATGCCAACTCTATCAAGAACATGGAACATTCAAGCAGGGCCTTAGTGGCGCTGAAATTATCAAACAAATTAGAAGGGTGCTTCACAAGATAAGCGACTAGATGCCCTTTAACACAATCAGTTAACAACAAGCTTTCTTCGCTTGTATCTAACCATCACCTTCCCCTTCACTCCCACCACCATGGCATTCCAGTCAATCTCCGGGAAGGGAGAAATTAGCTCTAACTCAAAATTTCTCAAAAGATGGCTCCAAATTGCCTTTATTTGCAAATAAGCAAAAGGCTCTCCAAGACAGCCATGCCTGCCCCCTCCAAACGATATGTATGAGAATTGCCCCGCTACCTTATCTTCATCCCTCCCAGGGGCAAAACGATCAGGATCGTAACTGTCTGGATCCTTGTATATATATGGGAGACGGTTAGCGAATGCTGGTGAGGTGGCAACAATATGACCCTTTGGTACGTCATACTCTTTACCATCCCTAGTAGTCACACTGAAATCACCATGTGATTGGCGCAATAACATAATCAGCGGAGGATGGAGTCTGAGTGCTTCCTTGATGCAGCGATGCAAGACATCCATCTCAGATAAAACATCATGGTCTACATTATCCCCATGTTTCTTCATCACAGTTTTTTGCTCCTCAACCACATCTGAGAAGAATTTCTTATGACAAAGAAGATAAGCTCCAGTCCATGTAGATGTGATGGAGCTGGTATGTTGACCAGCAAATAGTGCAGCAATCAGCAGACCTGTGACCTCTCCCTCTGTTGTAGCCCGCCCATCCTTGTACTTTGAGTCAATAAAGCACTGCAACATGTCGTTCTCACACTTACCAGAGGATTTACGGGAAGATATAATGGTCGAAAAAATCTCTACAAGCTTCTCACGGGCACTGTCACGGCGGCGATGAGCTGGTATGGGCAGATATGGAAACAAAACACTAATAGGCAGCATCCCATTATCAAGATCGTGAAACAGGGCAGACACATCGTCAAAGAGCTTGTCACGGACTTCCTGACCCAGGAGACATCTACTAGCAGTCAAAATAATAAGATGCTCCAGCTCGTATTTCAAATCCACCTCCCCAGAATCTCCCCACTTGGAAAAGTAGTCCTGCATATTTAGAAAAAACACATTAATTTAAGCAGTACATAAGGGTTAGCACCAGAGTGGAAACTTGCACAAGTTAAGAACGGTGCTCAACTTCAGCTTCATTTGCACCCAAGTATATAGAATAACAGGTGAGTTTTCAGTATTTTAAAAGGAGGGCCACATGCACACCATAATATCAAACACATTACGGAGAGGAATATTAAATCATTGCTTAAGGAGTTAAGCGAGCAAAGATCATAAGGAAACAATACATTATGCAAGGGTTCATCAAATCAGGTATACCACATCTCCCCAAGGACAAGTTCTACATTGTCCTAGGCCACAAATCCCATTTCCACCGATAAATATCCATTCAGCTAATGATAATATTTCCAAAAGAAGATACAGAATACACAGAGAGATAAGGGGGAGGGGGAATAAAAGTGGAGAGCAAGACCTGAGCTTCCACAACCATCTGATCAACATAACTCTTGAGTTTACTGGCTCGAAGAGCCTCAGTGAAGAAGCGAAACTGCTCCTGGCGGATTGTATAGTCTACGTCAAAGACAACACCAGGTCCGAAAGTTGGGACATTGAATCGATAGACCTCTTGCTGACTGAGATCAGTCTCAGGTGCCTTGAAGAAATGAGCAGACACCTCAGGACCAATCAAGAAGGTAATATTCTTATTGACCAGATTCAAGGTGAATACATTTCCAAGCTTTGGGTACTCCTCCCTCAGCATAATAATGGGGCCCTTAAGGAACCGAAGAAGGCCACCGATGACTGGAGGAAAAGCCTTAATCACAGGAGGTAGGCGTTTTCCAGATTTCGGCATTATGAGGGCTGATATCAATTTGGCAGCAATGAGGGTTGCCATAACAAGTAACCCCACATTAAAGAGCTTACTGTCCGTGACCACCGTCTCCATGCTTGATTCGCTACTAACTGGAAGACCATGTGGAAATAATTAACCAAGGAACTGGCATAATGTGCATTTTGCTCGAATGTATATTTTGAAGGACAAGTAGCAATGAAGAGCCACCAAAGTTTCAAAACTCTTCCCCAACCAAAAATCTCAAAATCCCACAAACCATTCTCATTTTTTGAACCCTTGGAACTTATCCAACACATTAAAGCAACAATAGGTCTTGAATAAAATGGGCGTATTGTATACAGCACGCTTAGTCAAAAGAATCACATACAATCAAACACACAAAAATCAACATATTCGTATACAAAGTTGAATCACTTGCAAAGAGAAACTGAAACTCACCCACCATTTAGTTTAGTAGCAACTGCTACTCGAAAGAGATCTTACAACCAATGAAAAATACAGCAGAGAAATGAAAATGCAAGTAAGCTAGTACATACAACAAAATATCAATATTTCACATATTATTTCAAACAATAAAGCAAATTATTTAATACCCAAGTCATAATATTACAAAACTCAGGCATTTGCAGAATCAATGCATCAAATGTATAAGTTTCAAATCAAACACTCCATTGCATAAAAAATGTAAACATACAATTGCATCGACAAAATCGGATGAAGAAAGCGCAGATCATAGACCAACATTTCGGATCGAAGAACAACAGACAAACATAAAAAAGTTGCAAACAAATCCAAAAAGGCGAGAAAATGAATGGAAGTAAAAGCGAAAGACTTACAAAATAACGAAGATTAGCAGATGATGAAAAGAAAGGAAGGGGAGAAAATGGAAGTATGAGGGTTGGAAGAGAGAGGTATTACAGTATTTGCAAAGCACTAAGACAGTATAATGTGTCACTATCTGGCCACTTGGGAGTTGTTTTGTTTATTTGTTTGGAAGAACAGCGGGCGTGAAGGCGTGAAGCTGTGGGGTTAGGCGGATTGCCCCATGTTTTTTGACTGATCTACCATTTTTCTGGATTCCAGCTTTTGATCATTTTTATAATCAGTGGTGCTGATTTCATCTAAATGGTCCTTTTTCAGTCGGGATCTGGTTGGTTTCTGGGTTGGGTACTTAGATATGGTGTTTATTAGCGGATATCCCATTTTTTAAAGGGCGGCCCATGACTCTGCCTGAATAATGTTGGGTACCCAATTTTCTTGGGTTGGATTACAAGTACCCACTACTAGGACACCTCGTTCACTCTAAGTGTTGGTTTCTTTCTCTCCAACTTTACTACTTCATAACTTAACCTTTAGGCTTGGACTTACATAAATTTGGGCTTATATGGGTCTAGGGTTGGACTCGCTTTATCAATTAACAAATAATCCCCGAAAAATTCAAGGCTTGAGTCATTCAACTTCTAACAAAAAGCATCTCAAAATTATAAATCCAAACTAATATACAATAACACGCAAGCACTAGCTACGCACGAGTTTTGAAGAGAGAGAATAGGAAAATCATATTTTAAGTAACTTTTGTTATATTAAAGGATCACTTTTAACGGAAATACACGTATATATAAAATACTTGTGATAGATTACCAACATTTTATAGTGCTACCCATACAAGGCATAAAGCCTAAATTGTTGCATTAATACTCTAAACATATATATCTTTCTTAAGTTTGTATTGTGTTCTTGTACAAGATGGTCAGTTGTTAGTCTTTACGAAATAATGTATTTTGTTTTCGTTGTCTTGGCAGCTTAAGGAATTTCCTTCCTTCTTTAAACAACTCATTGATTCAAGCAACTCTTAAGCTATATTTTAAGCTCCATAAGAAAACTCATGCACTCATTGGATAAATTTATGGATCAAGCTATTCAATCATGTTGATTCAAGCGGAAGAATGTAAGCTAGACTTGACTAAAAAGTGCACATGCTAATGACTCGTCACTCGTGTGGTCAGGTTGTCGCAACCAATCAAAAATACCCTCTATTGGAAAGCCAAAGTCCATTATAGTTCTCTCTCATAAGGCTAAAGTATGTCATCTTGAGGCCAAACTTAAGCTACATGGCCTTCATCTATTCCTCTATGGAGAGGTGTATGTTGACCTCCTATAGGCGTTCGGTCGGGGCATGCATAGCAGCTGCTCCTTGAGCATCGTTACCAAATTGGGAGCGGAGCGCCCATAGGTAGGGGAAGATGCCATTGAAAGTTTGGAGGGAAGATCCAACTTTCCCTGCCACCAAACTCTAGGTGCCTTTCCCTAAGAAGGAAAGCATTGGAGGCTGGGTGAAGGAGATCAAGAGCCCCGCTAGACATCTTTATCTAGAAGCTTAGTTAAAGGTTTAGCAATTTTGGAGATTTTCTTTGATGAAGTGTTGATTAAATCTTGTGTAACCAAGAAAACTCCTACTTACACTCACCGATCAATAAGCCTTTGATAACCTCTACCTTTGCCTTATCGACTTTGATGCCCTTGTGAGACACCTTGTGACCCAATATATCACCTTTTCAAACCATGAAATGTGATTTTTCCCAGTTTAAAACTAAGTCGACCTTCTCACATCACTGAAGCACATTTTATTGGTCCCTTGTATCGTTGAAGTAGGATTAATGCAACACCAATGGATGCAAAGGTACAAGGCTTTTGCACTAGAGCTCATGCGAGGTAAAAGTACCACATTGCAACATTTTTAGGCATTGCATTAGGTCCCTTGTATCGTTGAAGTAGGATTAATTTGATATGAACTGATTTTTTAATTTAACTAATTTTTTTATTGTATTTGTCTATTAAAAATGTAATAAATTGGGATATTTCTGGAGTTATATCAATGTGCACATTATCCAAATATATTATTTTTATAATATTAGTAATGTAATACTAAATATTATTTCCATTAAGCGGACGAAAATATAAATGTGAGCTGGTCTAAATTGATTTGATTTTATTCGAATAAGAATGAGTTAAAAGTTAAAGAATAGAGATATATCCCGTAAAAAGTAGCAACAAGATTATGATATAACCCTGTTAGTGTGAAGATATAGTCTAATTTATGACATGTGTACTTGACACTTTGTATATGTAATATGAAGGTATATTGTTTTAGTAAAAAAAAATGAAAGTAATTTTCTATATTCATTTGTTGGTTTAGAAACAAAGATATAAAGAGTAAATACCCAAATCCCAAATAAAAAAAAATGGAAAAATAAAGAATTCACTATTGGCTATTGGTTATGGTGGTATCCCTATGGGAAGCAAGATATAACACCAAAGTCTGGAGATTCCTCTGACCTCGTGAGGTGCAATATTAATTACCCTTCTCCAACACATACTACGCAATAATTTTGTACTTTCATTTCTTAATTAACTAATTTGAAGTGTTAGCAATACCATTATTAAGCATTCCCCCCACGTATGGCTTTGTCATGCTCCTAGTGGGCTACATTTGTTGGGTTTCTCCGAGGTCGCACGTGTCACGGGCGATCTGGACTCTGGATGCCCGGGAATCGTGGGCAGTTGGAGATGGGTCCCACATTTTCTTTTTGGTTGGGGCAGGTGTTAAAGTGTCATTAGGAGGACCACCAATTTTATACTAACAATCCATTGACTTATGACTTGTAAGATACTGTCGACTCTCGCCATCGTGACTCACCTTCATCAATCAAACTCCACTTTGATTCTTACACATGGAGTACTCCGCATAATAGACAATTACTTTCTGATTCTAATATACTTGGTAGATGTTTCTAATTGTTGAATTCTACGAATTAACCAATATGGGTATTCATGTAATTATAGATAGATATTGGTCATGTTATTGTTTGAAATATAGGTGCTCTAAGTTTTTACTTTTATACTCACAATAATATGATGTGTTTAGAAGAATTAAGTATCAAGTGTTGTTCACATATGTTAGGTGTTTGGTCTAAATATCACTCGTATAACTTCTTTCCCCTAATTATTAAGGTGATTTGAATCTGTTCTCAACAGTTTTTATATTTCACAAATAAGTTTGAAATATACTTTCATCTTTAAAATAAATAATTGTGTATTATATAGTTATTATGTTTGCAGTAAAGAAAGAAGGCTTTACTCATATATGATTTAGTTATTAGTTGACGACATTACACATTACAGAGTATTTAATTATGAGCATAAGAACCTTGGGGCATGTATATATGCAAATTTTAAAGTATTTGTACACATAACACGTAAAGTATAAACTAGTGCTTTCCCGAACGTACTGCAAAAGTAGCTAAAAGTTTAACATCAAGTAATAAACCAATCTTAATAAATACCATGTCTTAACACAAACAAGTGTGTATTAGTTGGCCAGGAACACACATATTAAATAATTCAGACCTATTTCTCGACATCTATTAGCTATTGAATATAAATCCTTAATTAATATAGAGGTTGATCACTATATTTAAATTAACCTTTTTTTTCCCCTATCCATCTATATATTTTTATTATTCAACAAAGAAAGGAAAACGAAATACTTCATTTAATTTTCTTGTAAGGAAGTCATAACAAAGATATTAGTGAATATTAAACTCGTAGAATAACATAAACAAATTATTATTTTTATTTTCCTTCTAAAAATAGACTCCATATTTCATCAAAGAAAGATAATATTTTACGTTAGTAACATTTTTCAGATAATTCCAACATTCAGAACTATTCCAATGGTATGTTGCATAGTGACAAAATTGATACGGTTTCTTCCTTGCTAAATTAGGTACATGTATATAAACTCATTATGAAGATGCATTACCAGTTAATCACTACTTTTAAACGGCAACAATCGAACCAAGCGAAGAGGATATGTGGCTAGTGGCATACATACAGTCATACACCAGGCCAGACCCCTCGTAGTCTCGAAGTTGATAGAATTTACATTGGCAAAAGCCAAGGGAGAGTGTACTGGGAGAGAGGGGGCAAGAGATCACTGTGCAGAGAAATTGTCTGGTAAAGCACAAAAAAAAGCAGAATAAATTCATCATTCATCTGTGGTACTCCGTACTAGTTAAACTAAGAACTACTCCATGATACGCCACTCTTTCTGGTCCCACCAACTCCCACCCAAAGTTTCAAGTTGAAAGAAACAAGGTGCATGTACCAACTGCATAAGCTAGAATAATGCTGCTTTTCCCAATGCCCATAGATTCCACCCCACTCATTTCAATTATTTTTCCATGTACCCAAATCATTAAATTCCCAACTAGCTTAACCAATTGTTTATTTTTCCCAATTATTCATTTTGGACCTACACCTGTTTTCTCATTTACTCATTGCGATTGCTTTCGTTATATAAAAGGAGACCTCACTGCCCATGTTTGCCTACTTCTCCTTTCTCCCACAACATCAGTTTCCTAGATTGAATTCCCATTACATACACACAAATATGGCATCTTTTGTGAAGACAAGAGTTTCATTCTATGCCGGATGTGAGGATTTCAGAAACCATCAGCAGCCTCATTTTCTCGATTCTTGTTTCCTTTGCAACAAACAGCTTAAACCCAATCATGACATCTTTATGTACAGGTAACGCCATACATCTTTTTATTTTATTTTTATTTTTTATGAGTCATGGTTTTAATATAACTCTTTGCTCAGTTTTTCTTATTGTTATGTGGATGTTTTGCAGGGGAAATACACCATTCTGTAGTGATGAATGCAGACAAGAGCAAATAGAGATAGATGAAGCAAAAGAAAGACCCTGGAAGTTAAGAACCCACCGAAAACCGGACACCCCTACGAAATCTGGGTCTAAGAAAGCTGTAAGAACTGGAACTGTGGCTGTGGCCTGAGACCCATGAGGACTGATGAGTACCATAACTCTCCTGACTTTTTGCGACCTTTTTTCTCTGTGTTTTGCCAAGCAACTTGGAACAAATTTCATGCAGTGACTAAAAGTTGAAGGATGTGATTTTAGTGTGATCTGCTAGAAATATTTGAAGAAAATTACATCACTAGCCTCCACAAAGTGGGGAAAAAGTGTATGTAGGAGTATGAGGTAAGCTAGGGAAGGAGGAGCAAGAGATGATGGAGTACAATTTTGTCCTTCAATTTTTTTTGGGGGGGTGTGGGGTATTGTTAATGATTGTTTTTGAATTTGATCAAAGGAATGCCCTTGATGAGTTTTGTATCTATGAGATTTTTCAAGCTATGCACCAAATATAGAGTAATTGAGCAAAAATTTGATCTTATTTTACTTATCAGTATGTTAGTTACTCTTCTCCAATCACAGTTATGCAGAGAGGTAACTAGCACTTTATACAAGATTAAACATGGTGTATAAAATTCAATAAGTAGTTAATTATGCCTATTTCCTATGCTTTATGGCATGGATCAAAACAATAGATGAACATGCTTACCTCACACCAACCCACAATTATTATTGGGGGCAAGTGATTTAATTTGGGGTCTTTTCAAAATAATAATTTATAAATTTATTTATTTTTAATTCATAAATTAATTTAATTTAATAAGATATTTACAAATGTTCATATGATAACCATTTTTATATTGAGAAACCTTGTTTAGTGGTTTTGACTCTACTTAATTAAATGGATCCTATAATTTGTTCTTAATTTTTAGGCTTAGTATATTATTTCGTTTCTCATCTTTTTTCTCTCCCTCTTCTTTTCTCTTGCACTATATTGGTTTGTCATTTCTCCGCTCAACGTGTTTAATCTTCGAAATTGTACTCTAATCAATCAAATAAGTGACACAAAGTGAGAATCTTATAACCCTAATTTTCATCTCTTCTTCATTTTGGTTTCTCTTTATGAAATATTTCATTAGATTGCAAAAAAAAAAAAAAGAGTTCCAATGCAAAATTTGCTACAATTTTTGGAGATTTTCTAACTAATTTAGTGTCGGAATATCTGACTTAATCAAAATTTCTAAAGATATGCGTGTTACTACTCCCATCGGTGAAATGGAGGTAATTTTCCCGGTTTTTGAGGATTTTTTTATGTTAATATTAATTATTTACGTCATTTTTCTTTCAATTATATATGTTGTTGAATCGTCATATTTTTTTGAATTTTTTCATTTTTAGAACTATGTTACTACTCCTAAGGTTTCCCTTAGCCCATCACAAAGCCCACAAAAGATAAAACCTATATGTTAACATCATTCACATTTCTAGAACAATCTAACACTTTTTCAATTCTCGATTTCTCGATCTCGCCCAACCGCAACCTAGGGTTTGCAGAATGTTGATACCGTTGAGGAAGATTTCAGATATTTGACTTTTGTTTAGTTCAATAAACTTTTTCTAATCTCAAATAGATTGGTAATTTTATATATTAAAGCTGACTTAGCTTTTTATAAATAGAAACTTATTTTCTCAAATTTATAGTGGTTCAAAATGATTTTTTTTAATTGAATTAGATTCCTAATTCAAATTAATGTTTACTAGTTAATTATTTCTTATTAAGTTGAATAAAACAAAATTAATAGAGATATAAAATGTTGAACACCACTAATGCATTGCGTACAAAAAATATAGCTTCAACATGTCAATTAAGGAGGGGCTTTTGTTAATGTTACAAAAGCTTTGACCATAAACTCATAAATCGCACAATAGAAGAATTTAAGACCATGAGAGAGAGTGAAAGTAAAAAATCCATAGAAGAATTTGATCAAATCAATAGATCAAAGAAGAAACCAAAACGTAATATCAATCATCTCATTTTTGGAGATACGCTGATAGAGGAATGTCCATCAGAAATTCAGCCCATGGTGAGCAACCTTGTCAATGAGGGATCGAAAGCACATACTTTGAAGCCCTCTTACAAGGATATGGCTTGTAGTTCAATGATTTGGGAGAGAGCAAAGGGGACTGAGAAGATGGTAGATGTTTGTGATGATGACTCGGAGTCGGATGATGATATGCCTTCAGATAAGAACCTGTTGGATGAAAAGTGTCCAGCGATTCTGCTCACAAAGGAGGAGAAAAATAGTATTAGAAGAGCATGGAGAACTTCTTTAATCATCAAAATATTTGATGGAAAAGTGGGATACATGGCTTTAATGAGAAAATTAAAGAGGAAATGAGACATTCGAGGGGAATTATCTTTGACAGACATTGGTTATGACTATTTTATAGCAAGATTCACCAATAGGGAAGATTATGAGCATGTCTTTTTGCAAGGGCACTGGATGTTAAATGATGATTACTTATCTATCAGGAAATAGAAACTTGTGCGAGATGAGGAAAAGATAAAAGTACTCACTGCATAGGTACGTATCCCGAATCTCCCTGTTGAATACTTTGATTCTATTTTTCTGCAAAAAATTGGGTCCATAATTGGGAAGGTGATGAGAATAGATCGAAACACAGAACAAGCCACTAGAGGACAATTTACAAGATTATGCGTCGAGATAGATCTGTCGAAACCCCTAATATCGAAGTTTTGGCTTAAGGAAAGGATATGGAGAGTCTAGTATGAGGGGTTACGCATGATTTGTTTTAGTTGTGGTAAAGTAGGGCATAATAGTGAGAATTGTCATCTGAATAGGGATGCAGAGGTTAATGAGGAGAGTTATGTCGAAGCTAACATTAGCTCTGATCAAGGGGAAGCCAACATCTTCTAATCGGATCATATCCAGTAGTTGCATAGTTGAGAAACCAGAGGAAAAGGAGAGCTTTGGTTCTTGGATGTTGGTCAAGAAATCAGGAAGGAAAAGAATCCCTAAGCCCGATAAGGCCCTAGCTGATCAAGGGAATCCCAACCCTAAGTCTCAAGAGTCATTGAAGGATAGGGAAAAACAGAATGAAAATTATTTCGAGGGATGGAAGTCTAATTTCCCAATGAAATATATATACTCATCCAATTAATAAGTCAAGATTATATGTCATCATTACCAGCTATCCCTTCTAACCTGGTGGAGACTAGGCCAGGTCTCTGTCCTGATAATTTAGCCATCTATTGTATGGTATGGAATGTATAAGGGGCAAAAAGTAATGCTTTTATGAATACACTGAAAGAGATTATTTGTATTAATAAACCTTAGGTATTGGTACTTCTGGAGACCCATATAGGGGGGGGGGGGGGGGGGGGGGGGGGGGGGTATGGAGGACACTCTAGGGTGGATGCTCAAGGATTTTGAGGAGGCATCTGGCTCTACTAGAAACCAGAAGAAATCTCAATTGATACGATTATGAAACATGAGCAACATATAACAATGAGGATTAGAAGGGTCAGAGGGGAACCTTGGTATTTCTCATCAGTTTATGCTAGCCCTGACCTTTCGAGGAAAAAGGATCGATCTGTGGAGAGAACTCAAGCAACTTTCCCAGTCCAATAGTAAGCCATGGTTACCAGGTAGAGATTTTAATGATACAAGATTTGAATGGGAACGTAATAGTGCAAGTAAGAGCACTCAAAGAAGAAGTGTAAAGTTCAACAAATGGGTGGGTAATATGGAGCTGATTGAGACAGCTTTCAATGGAGCTTCTCATGCTTAGTCAAGAGGAACCTTGGCTACTACTCACAGCAAAGCTCGATAGAGCATTGTGTAATGGTTCATGGGCTGCAAGGTTTCCTAATGCAGCAATAAAGAACCTACCAGCTATTGGCTCATATCATTGTCCATTATTTATTTCCCCTAATGGCTTTGGTCCTCTCTCGAAAATCAATAAAACTTTTAGATTTCAGGCTGTGTGGCTATCCCATGAGTCATTTAAAGAGTTTTTACTTGATGACTAGAGCAATTAGGGGCTCCTAATGGAGATGTTAGCAAATGTATTTGAGGCTCTAACCTCTTGGAATAAAGAGGTTTTTGGTAATATCTTAAAAAAAGGACTCTTATAGCTAGAATTGGAGGTATCCAGAGAAAGATGGTGTTAGGTTTCCACAAGGGATTGGTTAAGTTGGAAACCAAGTTATGCAGGGAGCTAGCTTGAAGAAGTGTTGCGAAATAAGGAGTTGTTATGGTTCCAAAAAGCTCGAGTGGAGTGGATAAAAGATGGTGATAAGAATACCTTGTATTTCCACTTGAGTACGGTGATCAAGAGGTGGAAAAATAACATTATTAAGAATGATGAGGAAATATGGTTATATGACAAGATAAGCATTCAAAAACACTTTGTGGATTTCTATGCTCATCTTTTTGAAGACGATGAAAGGGAAATAATGACAGAGATACCTACAAAACTCTCCTGTGAAGATTGGAGCTTGATTTCGAGACCATTCCTTAATCTTGAGATAGACGAGGTATTAAATCAAATACATTTGTTGAAAGCTCTAGGTCAGATGGATTCTAAGTTTTATTTTACCAGAAAAGTTGGGAACTAGTAAAGCATAAGGTGTACTCCACGGTATTGGATGTTTTGAATGGTAAAGGGATGCCTCGGATGCTAAATTAAACCCAGATTTTGTTAATTCTTAAAGTAGTTTGCCCTGAGCTAGCTTCACAGTTTAGACCCATTGGATTATGTAATGTGGTTTAAAAATTAATCTCGAAGGTTCTAGTTAACAGAATTAACCCTCTTCTACCCACCCTGATTTCAAACTCACAGATAATCTTTGTTTCTAGAAGACAAATCACTGATAACATTGTTATCATGCAAGAAGTCCTTCATACGATGAGGAGGAAGCTGGGTAGGAAAGGGTTTATGGCTGTGAAAATTGACTTCAAAAAAGCGTATGATCGACTTAAATGGAAATTCATTAAGGACACGTTGAGACAAATGAATCTTCCAATTCTTCTGATTAATGTGATTATGGAGTGTGTAACTATAACCTCTTTGCAGTTGTTGTGGAATGGAGAATGTACCCAGAAGTTTAAGCCATCGAGAGGAATAAGACAAAGGGACCCTCTTTCCCCATATCTGTTTGTTATGTGCATGGAGAGGCTCTATCAGACTATTGAGGAATCTATTATAAAGAAAGAATGGAAGCCGATAAGAGCAAGTAAGAGTTGGTCCTATACTCTCTATCCTATTCTTTGCTAATGATATAATGCTTTTTGCAGAAGCTGAGAGGAACCAAGTTCTTATTCTTAAAGATTATTTAGACCGATTTTGTTCAATTTCTAGACAGAAGGTAAGCTTCCTAAATCTCGTGTCTATTTCTCTAGAAATGTTGAGTTAGAGATGCAATAGGAGATTAGTAATGTGCTGGAGATGGAGAAAACAGAAGATATGGGGATGTATTTGGGAATGCCTACAATCACAAGCAGAGTCACTCGTCATACTTTTAGTTACCTATGTGAGAAAATCGATAGGAAGCTGGCTGGGTGGAAGACCAAGTACCTGGCATTGGCAGGGAGAATTACACTAGCTAAAACAACCCTCAATGCACTCCCATTTTATTCCATGTGAACAACAAGATTACTGAGGTCCACTTGTGAGGAGCTGGATAAGAGAACGAGAGACATTATGTGGGGTAGCGACCAAAATAGGAAAAAGATGCACCTAAATTTGTGGGAACAATCCAAAAACCCAAAGACTATGGAGGCCTTGGAATTTATTCATCTAGGCAAGCTGATTCGGCATTCCTTACGAAGTTGGGTTGGAGGGTTCTCACTGAACCAAATTCTCTTTGGTCTAGGGTTCTAAGTACAAGTGTTGCAAAGGCAAGTGTGACTTGGATATGTTCGAACGCAATGAAGGTGCACCTAATGTTTGGCAGGGGATTACAGAGAACATTAATTTGTTGGAAAGAGGGGCTAGATTAGCGGTGGGAAGTGGTGATAAAATGCTGTTTTAGGACCATAAATGGGCGACAAACAGAGCACTAAGGGAACTTGCTATTGCCAATATCCTAAAGGAAATAGAGGGGGCAACTGTACAAGATATGTGGGTAAAAGGTGAAGGTTGGAATTAGAACATATTTGCACCCCTACCTCCCCAAAATGTCCTAAAGGAGATCCAAGCGCATGAGTTGAAGGAAGATGGCGCTCTAGGTTTTACTGTATTGGGCGAAAGGAATTAAGGGTAGATTCACTATTCATTCAGCCATTAGAATCATGAGGAATGAAGATAGTTTACTGACAGATGATTACTTGAATATGGTGTGGAGTGTCCCCATTCAATTTCGAGTGAAGGGATTCCTTGGTTAGTTTGTCATGACATAATAACCAATGTTATAATCTTTTCAAACGAAAGCTCACTGACAGTCTTAAATGCCCGATATGCATGAAAGATGATAAAACTACCTTACATCACTTCAAGATTGTGAAGGAGCTAGAAAAATTTAGATGAATTTAGAGGGAGCCAAAAGTAACACTGAGTTTTTCAAAGGTAATCTTAGAGTTTGGCTGGAAAAGAATCTAGATCAAGATAACCATAGTCTGGCTACTTATTGGATATGAAAATGGAGAAATTGTAGGGTGTTCGACATATTTAATGAAATACCAGTCAATATGACTGGATTTCTAATGTAAAAGCTAATGAGACAAGAAGGGTGTTGTGTAAGGATAAGTCAAATGATCATAGAAGGGGCAAAGGAAGCTATATGAAGCATATAAGGTGGTATCCACCGCTGGAAGGTTGGTTTATATTGAACACTGATGAAGCTGCAAAGGGGAGCTTGGGGCCGGGATAGCTGGTGGAGGAGTGATTATAAGGAACCATGAAGGAAAATTAATTGCGGCTCTTACTGCAAACTTCGGAATTTCCAAATCCTATAAGGTAGAACTAATAGCATTGAGTAAGGGGATTGCTCTGGCTAAGGATCTGGATATAGACAAGCTTATCATCCTGTTGGATAATAAGGCTTGTGTCCAAACCATGTTAAGTACGATTCCAGAATCCACCTTTTTAGATCATTGATGAGCACTCTAGACTGGGTAACAAGGATTCATCATATCTTACGCGAGGAAAATATAGCAGCAGATTGGTTAGCAAATCAAGAGGTAGTGCAACAACCCAACTTGTACATTATAAATGTCGCTCTTGCCCAATTACATTATATCTTAGAGGAGTAGCTCTTCCTAGAGTTGTATCCACTTAACTAGCTTTTGTTATGTTGGTTTCTTCTTCTCATTAGGATAAAAAAAAAACAAATAAAGTAATAAATTTGTAACCTAGTATATTTGCGCATTATTTACTGTTGATCAACCTTGAAAATTAACGACCTTTGGTAACGGTCTAACAGAGGGTTTTATTGAAATCCAATTCAACAGATTAAAGACGGGTATCTAATCAAACTGAATGGAAATAGAAATATCCGCACAGTGGCTTATATCAGTCGACTTGTCCTACCAAAAAGTTCTGAGAAACCTAATTCAGCACCACCGGAACCCTCCATTCCCGTTTCTCACCCCCAGAGTCCCATTTATCCCTTCTCTCTTTCTTTTCAATGGCAGACGACGAATCAACACAATGTCCAACGCAGCAATTCCAGTCTCTCTCCGTCGCCGCCCCTGAATCCTCCTCCTCTGCCGGGTAACCCCCCCCCCCCCCCCCCCCCTCTCTTTTCTTCAATGATGGTATGTAAATTGTATGATTAATATATTTTTATTTGGGGGTTTAGGATGTCAATCGAAGAGAGATTTGCGATCATAAGAAGTGTTGGAGAGGAATGCATTCAAGAAACAGAGCTGATGCAACTCCTCAAATTCAAAGATGAACCCATTTGCTATGATGGCTTTGAACCATCTGGTCAAATGCACATTGCTCAGGTATTCTTTCTCCTTACGCCACGCCCCGCTTTTTTAGTTCTGGTGTATGTGAATGTGAATGTGTATCAGTGTATGCGTGACGGTACAATTCGAGTGAGTGATTTTTTGTAAAGAAACCTGAGTCACGGACTTTGGGCACGGGTCGAGAGCTTGATACGCCGATAACTATAGATACTAGATGTGTTTCCCCATGAACAATAAATTGTTTTTGTGATTGTAGTTGAACCAAATACATTAGAGTTTATTATTAAATCATCTAGAATAGATCTAACTAGTACTAGTAAGTCATATAGCCCATAGGTACGTGTCCAAGTGTTTGACTCGGCTACTTATAAGGTGGACATGGGTACGGAATTGATACCTAAGGCCCTTAAGTGTATTGGGTGTTTGGGTTTGATTAGAACATGCAAATAAACTTAGGTTCCTTGGTATTGATTCTTTTCGGTTTGATTTATTGGTTGAACCATTATGTTTTGCTGATTGATTAAACTTGGACGGAGTTGAGTTTGGACTTGATCTTCTATAATTTTTTAGCTGTTCCAAATACTTTTGTGTTTTAGGGGATAATTGAATTGTTAAACCATCAACGAGCTATGTTACTCATATATGATAATCAAATTGGACGTAGGTATGTTGTATGTGTCTAAGACTTGGATATATTCTAATGAAGTGCCAGCATGTCAAGGATGAACAAGTGGACTGTTGTTTAAAATTCAGACCACATTGAATTCTTAAGTTACTTTAGTCTATTGAATAATTGATAAGAACATTGCATCTTTCCTATGGTCTCACAGTCTGTTGTTTTTCGCTTTGATCAATTGATTGATTTGTTTACTCCGTATAAGTATTGGTGATTGAATAATTGCATCTTTCCTATGGTCTCACAGTCTGTTGTTTTTCGCTTTGATCAATTGATTGATTTGTTTACTCCGTATAAGTATTGGTGATTGATATACGTAGTAGTGTAGTACAGACTACAGAATAGGACTTTATTGTTTGAACTTAAACTATGCAGTATGCTAATGTTAGTTTTATGGTCCTGGTATACTTGTTCAGGGGGTTATGAAGGTGATCAATGTGAACAAGTTAGTTTCTGCTGGTTGCAGAGTGAAGATATGGATTGCGGATTTGTTTGCCAAACTGAATAAAAAATTGGGTGGAGATATGAAGAAAATTCAAGATGTTGGGAAGTACTTCATTGAAACCTGGAAGGCTGCTGGGATGGATATTGATTCAGGTAAAGTCGAGTTTCTATGGACTGATGATACTATAAAAAAAGCATTCAGATGAGTACTGGCCTCTTGTGTTGGATATCACTTCGAGGAACAACCTGCCAAGGCTCCAGAGGTGAGTGGTGCTTCCTGTGAGTTTTAGCTAGTTTAATCATGTTCCTTCCCTCTGGCGACTGGGTCTTATTTATGGTCCATGCTATTTTTGTTTGCAGGTGTTGTCAAATTATGGGTCGTGAAGACCCTGATGATTTATCTGGTGCTCAGATCATGTATGCTTGCATGCAATGTGCAGATATTTTTTTCCTTAAGGTATTATTTTTATGGTGTTGGGGGTTCTCCACTCATTCTTTTTATCTTACTGCTGTACTGTGATATGCTTCAAAATTTTCAAATCGATTCTACTCTAGGGATTCAGATTTTGTATGATTTTATTGGAGAGTTTCTACATGTGTGTTCTACTGTAAAGTCTACATAGGGAGTAAAGTTAGATATTATTTAAGTTTAGATAGTACTTAACCGCGTGTGTGCAAACACACACACGTGGAAAGAAAATTAGAGTACGTTGTGAGAAATCGTCTCAGGTGAAGATGGTACTTGTATATGTTAAAAGATTGAAAGGTTTTCTTGATTGCTTTCTCTTTGAGGGTGGTAATAGGTTTAGCTGTGCAATTCCAATGGTAGTTATGGAGTTGGTGACCATTCTGTACTTGGTGGGCTGTTGCTTAGCTTGTGCTCTTTGTTATTCACATTGATGTCAACTGTTTTGTTTTTGATGTGTTTTTGTGTGCAATAGATACATACTAGTGATTTGTGTGATAGTTGAACTACTTGTTACTTGCTAAATTCATTTTGACAAGCAATATATCTTACTGTTCTTATTTTTCACCCAATCTTCGTTTGCTTGGCAAACATTGTCCCTCATTACATGCATTAAGTTGAAATTAATGGCTTTGTTCATTCCTTTCATATCATGTCCATATTGTGACATTTAAGTACATTTTGTGGATAGGCGGACATTTGCCTGCTTGGTATGGACCAGCGCAAGGTCAATGTGCTTGCTCGGGAGTATTGTGATGATATCAAAAGAAAACACAAACCCATCATTTTATCACACCGTACGCATTGGTGCCTTAATATATATATTTTTTAATTAGTGGTTGTCATTATTGATATGTTTTGTCAAATTAGCTTGTTTAATGATGGTTCACAGATATGCTTCCGGGCTTGCTCCAAGGGCAAGAAAAAAATGTCAAAGTCCATACCGTCATCTGCTGTTTACATGGATGATTCAGAGGTATGATACCACGAGATCTTTGATTAATATATCTCACTAAGAAAACTAATATATCTCACTAAGAAAACTAACAAATCCAAAATACTATCCGGGCAAATTCTTACTAACATTTGGGCCAAGAATAGTCGAGTCCATAGCTGAATTGTAGAGATTTGTACTTACATTTTCCGTATGATTATTTTCATCAGGCTGATGTCAATGCAAAAATCAAGAAAGCCTACTGTCCACCAAAGATTGTTGAAAATAATCCATGCCTGGAATATGTGAAGTACATTGCATTGCCCTGGTTCAAGGAATTTACTGTTGAACGCAAAGTTGAATATGGTGGTCCTAAGTAAGCCCTGGTCACCCTAGGATCTCTATTCCGAATACTTTGTTATTTCTGTTTGATTTACCTTTGTTACTGTACGGTCTTTATAGGACCTACAAGACCTTTGAAGAATTAGCCTCTGATTATGAAGCAGAGGCATTGCATCCTGGGGATACGAAACCGGCTTTAGCCAAGGCCTTGAATATGATTTTGCAGGTAAATTTTTACTCTATCTGCATAAACTCCATTTGTGTTGGCTGGTGAAAATACAATTTGGTTTAGTTTTATCAAACAAGAAATTAATGGTTATTTTCATTACCTTGCAGCCTGTCCGAGATCACTTTGTCAATGACGATAATGCCAGAACTCTACTAAAGAGGATCAAGGTTTGTACAATTTTTTTTTTGTTACGTTGGCTTAATGATCACATTTTTAGTTGCTTTTGCTTTAGGGGTAAACAAATTTGTTCATTGGTTCCCTGACTTTCCCCCCTTATTTTCTCAGACATACAAGGTTACCAGGTAGTCAACTACTGGATCCATCGTCAATATCCACCATTCCAATGAAGAAGAGCCAAAACAAAACCTATAACCTCTATATGCAGATATCATCACTTTTTTCGTGTTTTTATATTTGTATCATTCACATAGGTTTAGTATGTGATCTATTTCGTTCCCTGATTTTTTATGGAAGGTTACATGTTGAGATATAGATGTTTGATTTTCTTTCTCTATTGATGTTTGAAAAATTCAAGAAATTCATATCTAAGAGACTTTCCGTATAAAAAATCCTTTCCATAGATGTTAGCTCTGCAAATAAAATTTAGGTCACATTGATCAACCAATCTTAAATATTGTATCAATGTGTATTATGTGTACTGAAAAATAAACTTGATCATTTGACAGTAATGAAGCAGAAGAGAAATTTATAGTGTTCTTCCGGAAGTACATGTGGTACATGTCGCACCATTTCTTAGCGCCATCTTTTATTATGACATTATTATAACTCCACAAGCAAATGACAAATTTCAAGTTGATCTCCGAGGTTTTCATGTGGCAAATAGTCACAACATCTGTTGATATGAGCCGCTCTATAATTTGCTGCTTCAACTATGCATCACCCTAGTGTTACAAGAATGCAGCTCCTTATTTTACATCGATGGAAAGACGATCCAAATTTTGTGCTTTCGTTACTCACCTTTCCACAAGAGAGAGAGAACTTCAGAACTATTCATATTTCCTTCAACAACAGGATTTACCCGGCACATATAGACAGGATAGTATTTTCAGGACAATGCTCTAAATCTTTAGACAAAACTTTGCGATAAAGCTGTCTCTGTTTGTATGGTTCTCGTACTAGCTTCCGCTGATCGAAAAGCACATTACTTTCTACAGGACTCTTTAAATCATGAGACCTTAGCTCTCTGCATGATCATAAATCTTCTCTTACCAACGCCTTCCACCTGCTCACCGAGCTTGGCCAGGTGATCGAACCGTCTTCTAGCAGATTCTGAAACTCCCTTCTCTGGCTCACCTGCTTCATTTGCAACAGGACTGCTACTCTTGTTGGAAGTACTTCCTTCATCTGTTGTGGTCTTCATTATTCGCTTCAATTTCTCAACCACCTCACTCATATTTGGCCTCTCCTTGTTACTCTTCAGTAAACAACTGTCTGCTACTTTGGCAATTTTTCGAGCTGCACTGAGAGAATACTGGTTCTCCAAACGCGGATCTATTATTGAGCTGAACTTTTTACCATCCACAGGAAATTGTTTTACCCAGTTCAACAGTTTTTGTTCGGGTTTTGGAAGGCTTCTTTCTAATGACCGTCTTCCTGTTAGAATCTCATACAATACCACACCAAAACTCCAAACGTCGCTCTTTGATGAGAGATGTCCAGTTTCTATGTAATCCGGTGCAGCATAGCCATGCGTGCCAACCACCTAAATGTCAGAAACAAATCAGCAAGGTCTCTACTGTTACATTGCAGATCACAGTTTCGTGGATCAACATCACTCTTATGACTTTTTTAACAAAAAAATTTCATCCGGGATAATTTAATTTGGAAAGTATCATTATTTCTTTACCTACTTTTCCAGAAATTCAACCTTTCAATAATATTATGGTAACAAGAAAAGTACAGATTTTTCCAAATTGACACTATCTTCACATAATGTATCTGATTTAAGATATCAAAATTATTCCTAGACATATTATACCTCAGGATCAAAAGTGTCTGTAGTATAAATTAAAATTCCATGTCATGATATGCACAATAGCCATTTGGGCAAAGTTATAGTTAATTATTATGGTCCAGATTTTTTTTATGAAAAAAGGAAGCAATCATAGATACTTTTGGCATATCATACCCATGTCATGATATGCCCAATTGAAGATTTATATTTATGCATGAAAAAGGAAGCAATAAATAATTAATGGTAGGTTTCCATCTCCTCTCAAACTAGTAACCTTCTCATTTATTTGTGCACGGCAAACTGACATTCCAGACAAAGTTTAAACCAGAAGTGACTGTAAGGGGGGTCAAAAGGGGGGCTTAGTACTACATTTTTTTTTTTTGTATATGCTTAAGTAAACTACATTACTTACAGCTGTAGAAACATGACTACTTCCAGGGGTCGGACCTTCCCTAGCAAGCCCAAAATCTGACAACTTTGCCTGAAAATTCTCATCCAAGAGTACGTTTGAAGTCTTGAAATCACGGAATATCACCTGCGTCACAAACATCAAAAAGAAAACTTCATACTAAATCAGCAAATTCTCCGAATTCTAATCCCCTCAACTTACATATAGTGAAACAGGTTATATAATATCACCGTAGCTTCAAAAAAAGGACAGGCTATAAGCAAATAAGTAACAAAAATACCCCACAATGAAATAGAACTACTCATTACTGCGTGTTTAATGTGAAGAACTCGGAATCAGCTACATCTTGCCACAGTTGCCACAGAGTAAATGCTGTGCCGATGACTAGAACTTTTGGGCCCATAAGTTTAATATATAACCATAGACATCAGATGAAGAAGCTTGATAGTAGGCTAAGGCATCAAACCTCACCCAAAAGCATGGGCATACAATGCGGTGTTCCTCTTAAACATTGATTTTTATCTCTCTTGTTCCTCAAGAATTTTAAGATAAACCTACAAAGCCTTCGTCTAATAAGCTAGTTATATCTCAATGAGTTACTATAGCAGCATAGCCAACAAAAATGCTGCACCTCCTCACATCATCTTAGAAAATTAAAAGATTTTGAACAATTGGCGAGAGGCTTGATAAGTACATACATGCAGCACAATTTTTCAATAACAAGATCACAGTGAATCACATCTTCTGACAAAATTTACAAATGAAAACTCCGTAGCATAACCCCCTTCCCACCAAAATAACAAAAATTGGCGAGGCAAACTAATCTGTAAATTTGCCTACCAAGTCACAAAACCTCCATATATTACCTTAGGCTTCCCCCAACCTCTGCTCCAAAAAAATTTAACATAAGCATATGAAGTATTCCGTAAGGCTCTGAAGATAAGGAAAATTTTCAGTTCTAAGCACATGAGAACAGTAATAAAGGAGTTAAACTAAAGTAATACTGGCATTAAAGAGTACTAGCATAAATTGGGATAAACATAGCGGCTAAATGTCACACCTGTACTTCAAGTTCTTCATGTAAATAAGCCAATCCTTGAGCAGCTCCAATAATTATCTGCATTCTTGTTTCCCAAGAAAGAGGTGGGTGTGCCTTCCTGAAAAGGTGATCTTCCAAGCTTCCGTTTGGCATGAACTCATACACAAGCAATCTCTGTATCCCTCTCTCTCCATCCACAGCACAATATCCTATGAGTTTGACGAGATTAGGGTTTTCAACAACACCAAGAAATTGAACCTCTGCCAACCATTGTTTATGACCCTATAAGGCAAAAAAAATAAATAATAATAATACAGAATTAAAAATAAAACAGAGTACATACGTTTAAACCTGAGTAATAGAAAATATATGCTCGGTGTACTCCGTATAACCTAGAACATTTGCTGAAAACAGATATTGCTGCAGTCAATAAAGTTCGACCAATATCAAATCTTAATCCAGTTTAAATTAGGTCCATTATACCAAACATCTTACACACAAAACCGAAGATAAGCTAATGTACCCAACAAAAACAATTCATGTACAGAAGAAAAATCAAATACGACATTTTCGTGACATCCTCTGAACAAAGAAACTGCAGAACTTGCAATATAGATCATAATTTTGATGCGGTTGCATACGTCAGACTACCTGAATAAGAAGTTTCTTCAAGTTGGTTCAGCGATCATAAGTTGTGATCTTTTCACCAACAAACCCCTGAGAACTCCTTTATTAATCTAATCTTAACTCATATGCCCTTTATTATATAGCTATGCCTTGAATTTACTAGTTCCTACAGCCCAATCATACTTCTAAACTCATTTACCCCAATTGTTGATCATTGCTTCCTGCTACTTGCAGCCAACATAAAACAAGAACCAAACGATTCACACAGAGATTTCTGATAAGATTCAATACATACCAAAAAAAGCTATTCAAAACTCAATAATGCACAAACATACAATACAAACCTTCTTCTATACCATAGAATCATTACTTAAAAAGAAATATTCTAAGTTCAAACCACTAAATGGCTTACGAACTAACACATACCTGAAAACCATCTTTGTTAAGCTTCTTGATAGCAACCACTGTAGGCTCACCTTGGCCATCAACAGGCTTGATTTTACCTTGATAAACACAACCAAACCCACCCTCACCTACCTTCAACTTCCTACTAAAATCATTAGTAGCAACCCTCAGCTCCGACAACGAAAACACCCGCAAATTAGGAGCCTTTTCTTCATACAAATCCGATATCCCACGACGATAAATCTCCGATCCAGTTGACTTTATCAGCCCCCCAGCAGAATCAGGGCCAGAGTTATCCGATTTGCTAACTGGGTTTCGCAATTCTGGGGCTGATTTATGGCCCCTTGAACGAGCCTTCTCTTTGAAGTAATAAAAACACTTCATCTCTTCACTTACAAATTTCGTCAAACACCTTATATGCAAACACCAACGCTCTAAGTTTGATCAACGCCCTATTTCCATAATAGCATGCTGCATAAAATGGTGAGTAGGGTATTTGACTATTTGAGCTGAATTTTTTAAGGTCAATCTGTTCTAGAAATTATTAACTTCTTCACAAATATAAAAGGGGGCTCCCAAACAAGGATTTCTTGGTAAGTATGGGAAAGGCATGAACTTTGGATTACAGTAGTACAAATGTATCAGTTTTATACTTGGGGATGATGAAATGATGATGAAATGAAGGAAAAAACAGAAGAATTTGATAGGGTCAAAGGGGTTGGACGAATACTTGAAGAGGAGATAAGAGGATGAAGAAGTTGAATGATGCGGGAAAACGAGTGGGAGTTGACGATAGTGAGAGTGAATTTGGTTGGGTATTGCCGTTGGTCGCACGTAAATGTAAAAGAATTAATTCGGGGAAGAACTGACGTGTTTGAAATTTGTAGTAAAATTGTCATACACTTTGTCCTTTCTTATAGGAGGGGAGGCATAGGAGTCATAGTCAATGAATGCTTCATAGGGGTGAGTTTTTTGGAATAAAGAATTGAAAAGAAAGTCATACTATGACTTGCTCATCAAGATTGAAAATTGTTCTACTTTTATTAGGGCGACGTCCTGTGACTCTCTGAGGTGGCCTTCGAAATTTGAACTATTGACAGTACAAATTGACCTTAAACTTTTTGTTGTTTCCTATGTTACATGCTCCACAGATTCATTTTAGACTTTGATTATCAATGAGCTAACTAATTTTATATGAATACAATACGTTTAATATAGGTTTACGGTAGGATATATAGAGTATTTATTAGTTCATCAATTGATATAATACGTGGTGTTTTATGAATAAAAGGTTTTAGAGTGAACTAACTTTTATCCTTACCGTAAATTCTTTTTTTGTTTTATGCATTAAGAGTCAAAAGAAGAAAAATATGTAAATGTTATTTGATGTAAGCCTTAGGTACCATCTCCTAGCTTTAAACTAATTAATTACATAAACTAATTAAATTCACTAGCCCCTATACTTATCATTTAAGCGGTCAAACTTTGCCATCAACCAATTAAAGCAGTGTCTTTGAAATTTACCTAACGGACTTATTTTCTTATTCATTAATAGTGGACAATATTATAGTATTGAAGATTTGATCAGAAGCGGTGTGATGCGTTGAGAAGCGCATACTTGGCGAATGGATCCCAGGAATAGTGTGGCTGTCCACAGGAAACACATAGTTCCTCGTACCACCTTTTGTTAATGTGCCATTGGACTTGCACTATCAAACGAAGGCTTGCCATCTGGTATATTTCTTTCCCATGCATGTTCAGAGAATCGTTTCTTGGAGCTCTCCTATTCCTTAAAGTTTGGACCAAACCTAAGTGAACCACTATTACTTTGTTGCTTCTATTTCTTTTGGGATTTGTGATCAATCTCTCTCTCACACACACACATATATAAATAAGTATTATATCTAGATTTCTTCCGCCAATCCAATGGACTAATATTTATAAGTTACTCAACATATGTAAAAAATCAATAAATTTTTCATACTAATTTCATTGTTTGATTTAATTAAAATAACTTAAAAAAATACTTTCTTTACTTAAATAATTATAAAAAACGATAAAAAAAAGAGTTACGTAATACGCATATATCAATTTTTGTTGTTACCATAAATATAGAAAAAAGATAATGATGACAATTGTCATTTCACGTCAATTTCTTCACTTTCCTATTACTTTGCATTAACTAAATGCATCCTTTTATTTCAATTTCGTTCTATTCAACTCCCTACTATCAATAAAGTAGTATTTAAATTATTAAAGTAATTATGGCATCCTTCTTGGATTATAACCAAACCCCCCTACCTATCACCATTTACATAAGTGATTACTTTAGGATCCAATATTTTTAACATTTTTTAGTTTATATTTGTGACATACTTCATTCCTTCCAAAAAATTTCAAGTCCTATATATTTGAATTAGACAAAATAAAATACTCCATAGCATTCAAATTTTAAAGCAATGCAGAAGTATCATACAAAATAAAGGCAAGTCTTCGTTTACAAGAGAAATATAGGACAATTATCCCTTCTTTATATGCATTGTAACTTCCAAAGTTTAGGAGCATGAAAAATTGCTGATTGGTGGGATATTGATGGCTGGAAACAAAAAATGCATTGAGCACAAGAGATTCAACCAGCTAGACTTGAAAACTTCTAGGTATGAAAATGGAATTCTAGAAATTTCTGTTACAAATGTAAGCTGATACCTTAACAGTCAATCAACTTTGGTATGCAGATTGGGAGATTACTTAGGTTGCCTAGGAAACAAATCGAACATAAGATTTTAAGATTATATAACTATATGGGATATGAATTATTCGTTTCTATATATATATAATACTACTTCATTCATTATATTCCATATTTGTACACCTACGATATACCTTTCAAATTTTCTACTCATTCTCAGACGGAGAGAATAATAGCTTTTACGGTCAACCTTCCCATTACATTATACATTTATTTGGATGAGTAATGGGGATATTAAATATTTCAACTTCAACATAGCATAAGTTAAGTTGTAAGTAAACTTGTATTTTAGTCTCAAGACTCTCAACTACAAATTAGGATAATGAGACAACAAGAAACGTTCCAAAATCTAGACCAGTAAAACAACAAATCTATCAGATCACCAAATACTCAGGAGTTCTTCTAATGCCAAAAAAGTATTTTAACAAATATAAAATGGACTGATCATTCCAAGCCCTAGGTACTATGTAGTTCAACTCCAGATCTGCAAGCTGGGGGAGATACTATGTAGTATACACAAGTTACCAGATTAATTAATGTTCACTGTCAAATCTCTGCAAACAAAACGCGAGAAACATAACTAAATTCAGATGCTGATGCATCAGATTCCCAGAATCACAACTCCCTAACTGAAGAGATTAATGATAATGCAAATTACTATAACTTCCATGAAATCTGCCAACCTGCACATAATTAGTTGGCTACAAAAAATACGGAGTAACTTTTTCAAGTCACTAGCTAGCTTTCAATGTCAGAGAATTTTAAGCTCACGATGTATATCATTAACTTCATCATCATTTCTTACATAATAAACATCTCTAGTTTCTTAGATTTAAGGGGATCTGGAGGTCTGAAATCCTCAAACCGAAGATTGGAGTTTGTTCGAATCTCATTTAGCATTGATTCCCCTTTCTCGGACTTTATTATCTCCAGGACACTCCCTAGAACATCCCCTGCCAAGCCAGTTTCTAGGAGATGCCCAGGTTCTTCCCCACCTCCGTGTATCAATCTACCGACCTCGTTTAAAGGAAATACATTTTCTATGACAAGTTTACCGAAAATCCATCCAAGATACTCTGGTGCTTTTGGCGCATCAGTGACAGTATCATCCAAGTTTGTCAATACTGAATCCAAGCTGGCATACAAATTGATATTGTAATTAAAATAAACCCAGATGGTAAAAAAAAAAAGAAAAGAAACTAGCAGATAGTCTTACACCTAAAGCTGGCATGCAGAATCTCAGTGTGCTGTGCTCATATAAGCCAGAATGGCACAGAACAGGCAAGAGGGGCGGCTCACAAATATAAAAATATACTTACGGGAGCCTGAACGCCAGCATATGATTCTACAAATAACCCTTACCCTTCAATGAGCTGCTGTGGACTGAAAATGCTATCTTGAGGCTTTGTAAGGCTGATCAGCAGTTTCGTCAGCATATCCCTCTCCAAGTCTTTCCTCTCGAAAGCATCAGTAACCCACATAGAAATAACTAAAGGGTAGAACTTTGGAGCATTCAAGTCTTTGACGCACAATGCAACTTCCTTCTCATCGTTTGCACTGGAAACAAGTAAACATCAATTAAGGCTAGAAAACCATAACAATGGATATCAAGCAACCAAACTCAACGACAAATACAATATGAAGTGTCTTAAAAATCATAAGGGGAATCATTCCACTGAAATGCAAAATGCAAGTCAGATAATGTGTGAATAAATAAGCTTCTTATTTTTCCTAAATTATAATCTCATACGGAGTTCAATTAAAAACACACACACATTCAACTACCTAATACAAAATAAGGAAGAAAAAAATTACCCATAACTGAACAAATGATAGCTAGCTAGGCAAAAAATTATACACACTAATCAACAAAAACCCATTATAAAAGACCCTGCATTCCCATCAACCAAATCAAGAATACCTTTCTGTGTAATGACCAGTATAATAACATAATGCAATAGGCCAGATAAAGATCCTAGTTATGTGTAGATTGAAAGGATCACACAAAGCGCTTCTTACCTATAATACTCCATTATAGCTGCCATAGACTTGTCTCCTAGGCGTTCTTCAGGACACACCTTTTCTGAGGCAACACTTGCAGCTGGGGCTACAACTTCTCGTGCAATAGGTGATGATGTCAGCATAGATTTTACCATACTTCTATCAGGGTTTCTAACGTCCTTATTAGTGTAGATAGGATTAGGCTCAAGGCCACTGGACTGGCCATAAGAAACTGTCACTCCAAAACTTTCCAAGGTCTGCCTTGAAATGCGTATGTCTTTTGAGCTATTAGCTCCATGATCTGATGCATTACTGAACCCATTCAAACCACTCACCATTCTTCTATCAGTTGAAGAGGCCATTGAGCGAGATGGCTGTCCTCTACATGACATGCCCCTGGTAAGACCACCTTGAGGTCCAAGTGTAATAGGTTCATCAATACAAGAGCCTTGGGGAAAAGGCACGGAAAATGTCCTACTCTCAGAATTGATCCTTTCATCCTGCCCATCATATCCACGAACCTGAGTACTAAAACCTCTGAATCCACTCATCTGATCAATTGGAGAAGGCAACATGGAGCCCCTGTGACCATATTCTACAGTTTGGCCCCTCCTCATTGCAGAATTCATGCTGGTCCCACGACTTGTCCTACTAGTTTGTCCAAGCCTTTCTTGAGCAGCATCCCTGTGCACTTCATCGATCTTTTTCGGTCCTTCAACTTTCATTCTTTGTTGCCATTTGTTCTTTCTAAGATCAATGGCATCCTTCAACATGAACCTCACCCTTGAAGACAGCTTCATGTTGTTAGATAACTGCCTCATAATGTCAAAATATGCATCCATATGCTCCTTAGCTCTAGGATGATCAATCATCTCACCAATTGTGCTCATCAACTTGCACAATGCTTCAATATTTTCTTCATCAGCATTTTGATATTGACCCAACAACTTTTTAATGCACTCATGCATTATTCTCTCAGTTAACATCCTCTTCTTGTACAACTCTCCGATCAATCTAATGTTTCCCAGCATACGTCTTCGTGCACTTAACTTCTTTCCTTCTCTCTCCTCCTCAGTTTGTTTAATCTCATCCACACCATCATCCTTATTAGCTTCTTCTTCCTCTCGTTCTCCCCTCTCAAATTCTTCCTGGCACTTGTTAAGTAGCAGCCGCTTGAACGTTATCTTCTCATCATCCACACTGAGGTCTGGCAACTCCGAAGCCAGATGAGAGCAGAAATTGGCATACATTTCACAGAATGTTGGTTCTGTTAGAGCCTTGTCAAAAATTTGAGATATGACTCCAGTTAGAGTCACTGTGTTGTCGATATTAACTTCTTTAACTTGCTCAAACAGTTTCTCAAAATTCTCTGGGGTAAGCTTATTTAGGATAGCCTTCAATCTCCTCTGTTTTGCCTGTTCTTCATCACTAACTTTACCTACTTCATACTTATTGTCTGCTCTATGCATCAACTGTGAAGGAGTCTGAGGAGTCAACATCAAACCTTTGTCAAAATTAGTAGCCCGTTGCCAACTGTCCACATAAGGGTTATTTTTCTGTATTCCCTGGAAACCCATCAAATGCATTGGCCCAGACAGGATCCCACCAGCATGCTGAATGGATCCATGTCCGTGTGAATTTCTGAGAACATCATAAGTAAGCCCTTGGCCAGAGTGAAATCCCAATATATTGCCACCAGAAGCAAGATCTAACCCTGGATGCCGACTTGAAAAATGAAAATTTGATTTATTCCACTTACCGGAATCCATCACCCCATTAGCATGGCGACAATTTCGGGAAGCTTTAGAAGCCCTATCAATATTTCTTCCTGAACTAGCATAGTCGCAATCACTACGAGAAGCATTGGCATTGAAACCCAATAATATATCAGTGATATCAGGCGTGATCTTAAAACACTCCGGAAGATCAGTACATTGCTCGGAAAATGTGAGGAGAAAATCCCTGGAATACTTTTTCAACAAAGAACTATCTTCATCATAATGTGAGCCTCTACATTCCCCTTTAATAGTGGACTCCAACTTCGATGCAGCCACATCAACAGCATCTTCCCAATCTTCAAACTCCAATGTACTTTGCTCATCCTTCTTCCTTGTAATATTTTCCATTCCACCTTCTGAAGGAATCTTCAATGAACACCAAGAAGCACCTTCTTTAGCTTTAACAATTTCGTTCTTCTCTTCAGGACCCTTATAAGCCATATACATATCAGAAGTAGTCCCAAGAGAATCTTCTTTCTGAAGCATTTCTTTCCACTTCTTCTTTTCCCTATTACTCTTTGTCTTACCTGAAGAAGAAGTTGGCCTTGCTTTCTCTATGATTTCACCATCCTGCTTTGAATTTTTCTCAGAAAACTTTGCAGATGCAGGAACCATTTCTTTATCTGAGATGCATTTGGGCACATTCTCAGAGGCAAAAGTTTGCAAGGCTGTGTTGTCGCCTTCTTTCCTGGAAGCACCACCTGGTTCCAGCCCCACAAGACCCTTTTCCTTTTGTTGCTCAGAACCTTGCAAAAGATGACCATTTTGTGTAGCATGTTGGTCCTTAGCTGCAAATTTTTCAGCACCAAGATCAATAACAGGGGCACCATTTGATCCTGAGTTAGTGCTCATTGGTAACTCCTTCAATGCAGAGACATTTTTTCCATATACTAATGAAATATTAGACTTTTCAGCTTCAGCATATCCTGGAGCAGGGGCCTCCAAAGAATCGCCAGGGTCCTGAAATACCCTTGAGCCAGCTGGTACATTAACCTGTATTTACAATGCACAATCGATTTCCATAAGCTAATTTAACCTAAGATAGATCCAAAAACGTACTACCAAGAAAAATAACCTGTGGCGATGGTTGGAAAATTTTGATCTTCCCGGAATGCTTCTGTACATCCTTCATGGAATCCAACTTGATTACAGCTTCCTTCTTATTGGCATCCATATTGGTTGGAGCATATTCAACAGATTTTTTCAAACACCCTGGATCAGATTTCAATTGAAGAGAAGGGTCATTTACATTAGCATTCAAATTCTTTTCAGCGATGCCAGGGACCCCAACAAATGTAACGAATTTTTGTGACTTGGTCTTTTCAATAGCATTGGAGTCTGTACCCTTCGCTGCTGCAGAGTCAACAGCTGTATTGTGAACAGAAGGAGCCGTATTGTGAACACTTCGAGCAAAATCTGAAGGCGACTTCTGAATCCCATGCATTGAAGCTGCACCCTTTCCATCGCGAAAAGAATTAGAAGCGGATTGGTTCATAAATGGCGTAGTTAGAGGGCCCTGGCTAATGGAATAGTTGAACCTAGGACCTTGAGATCTGGGAGATAATTGAGTGCTTGCTGGAAAAATGGGAGGACCTGGAGTGTAAAGATCAGAATAAAAACCACCAGGGCGTATTGCTGCAAATGCAGGCATAGGTTGAGATGATGGATGCCCCATATGATGTGAACTTGATTTAGGTGACCCAGCATCCTTATTATCTAGTCTCAATTCCTTGTGTGTCTCTGGGTGAGTAATCTTCACTACTTTACGAGTGCTTCCAACAATTCCAGGCTGCTGAAGATTATAGTGAGGAGACAAATTCATTCGTAAATTTCCCGGTTGATGAGGAATCTTGGGTTCCAACTGAGGGTTGAACCCAAAGCTCTGGCCTTGATGGATTATTCCCGGATTCTGCATAAGATTGCGCTGAATACCAGGCACAAACACCTGCTGCTGAACTTGAGGCAGGTTTCCTATATGAAGTGGCATCTGCATTGACATTTGAAGTGAATTATTTGGTGTGCTATGAGTCTGAATTTGCGGATTGGGGCCACCAAAATGCATAGTGAGTGGAGGTTGGTGATGTTGATATGGCAAGGGCATAGACATTCCTGTCATAGGATGAACAGCAGGCTTCTGAGCTTGCATTGGTTGAATTGGAGAAGATGCAGATGTAAGTTGTACATCTCTAGTGACCTTTGTAGCAGTATGAGTTTCTTGAGAAATTGGTTGCTTAGAAAATACATGCTTTTCAGGCACCTGCTGTTTAGGAGCATATGGTACTGGAAATGCAGGTACAGCCCTTGCAGCAGCATGCGGAATCTGCATGGCCAAAAAGTACAAAGAGCGATATGTACAGATCAATAAACTCCATCGAAGAATATGAGATTTTTTAAGCTCATGAGTCATGACCTGTGTCTTCAAACCATCATCATCATCACCATATAAAACCAAGCCACCAAACAACATCAAATTGGAAAACCAGTTAATCTATTTCTCCAGCACCATAACTACTTAGAAAGCATTTAAAACCATACCATACCTGATTGCCTCTTGAAAGGCACCAAACCAAAAACTAGATGAGGATGCAAATGTAGCAACCTTATCTTTACATTTACAAAAAAGGATGGTACTGGATTCTTGGAAAGGCATTGTCTGACTTGCTTTTATATGAATATAAAAAGAAAAGTAATCTGAGGCATTAGATAGAGTCAATTCTAGACATGAATGTTCATCTGTAAACAAGGATATATTCAGTAAACACTAGATCGATCACCTAATTAGATAGCTTATGCATCACCTAATTAGATAGCTTATGCCATACACTACAGTCATTTCGCAACTTTTGTCATATTTTGGCGTTCTGAATCAGACCGCCTTATGATAAAAAAAAAATGCTTACTTTTGGAGTTAGTGGTATTAATCTGCCAAGGGAAAACATTTAGAAAAACTGAGCAATACGCTAGATGAACTGGGAGGAAAGATAAAGGTAACAAACCTCATCATGCTTTTGCTCATCCAAATTTGGTGGAGCTGCGCTGGTTTGTGTTGGCACCTACAGGAAAAGTAATGAGCAACTGACATTGATGCAACAAATTCATTGGCTTTAAGTTCTGAAAGCAGTTAAAAGTACATTATTTTGTTGTAACAATTAGAAAGAAAGAAAGAAAAGGAACAGGATTTTCAATGCAAGACTTCAAAACATATCTTTCACTACACTGTCAAAACAGGTAAGATACCTGCATGACATTCATAACGCCAGGACTTATGGATCCAAACTGAAGAGGAAATCCCTTACCGGCTTCTCCTGAAAAGAGAGATTGGGAGGGATTAAAAACAACTGAATTATAAGATAAACACGTCAGACTACACTCTTGAGAAACTGAAACCAGCATTGTCATTTGATAGAATTTGAAAGATTAAGGAAAACCTTTTGATGGAGGAGAAGGCACAGTGGAGTCGGAAGTGATGGAGGGTGATTGAGAAGACAGAGTGTTTGGGATGGGTTGTCTGCTTTTCTGACTTGATGCATCTGCTGGCTTGAGAACTGCAACAGCAGCTGGTGGAGAGGATACTCCTAAAATAACAAGGGTTATCCTCATAACAATCACAACTTTGAAACATGCAATTGACAAACAAAATTCTACATCGTAACAAATAAAAAACAGAAAAAGGAAAACAAATTTTCCATACAAGGGAAACTACCATGTAATGTAGACTGCACATGATTGCCATTCTCGACAGGATGAACACCGGCAGCAGCAGGAATAGGGTCTGATGATAGTGTCACAGATCCAAAATTTCTCCTTGACTGCCCATCTTGTCCATTACTTGACTTCTTAAAGCTAAAACATCACAAAAGCAGCCACAAATGGAGCAGAAACCATTCAAAATGAAATCATCTAACCGCATGACCAAAACCACCTCCGAGTGGGGATTTCTCTCTTGGCAGGGATGGTACAAATGTACACAGATTACAAGCAACAATCCAATGTGAAGAAGTATCAAAAGCCAAAAACTAGCAGGACTTCTACCCCATTCCACAATCCCAACCCAAAATGTTGAGATTTACTCTCCCCATCCAGATTTCATATCACATTACTAAGTAAAATCACAATGTCAACACAAACCACTACTAATTCAAATTACACTATACAGTATACACATGACTAATAATTCTGAACAGAGAAAAAAAATAGTCTCTGACCACTATTTTAAAAGTAAGACAGAAAAAATCCTAAATACTCAAATAATGCATCATCATCATCCACCTTTCCCACTAATTACATGCACAAACCTTAATCATCAAGTAAAGAAAAAAAAAACAACAATAAACAATAACCCCACAAAAATTTTTAAAAGAGGCTCAACCTGCGGTTGTTGGAAGAAAGGGGAGGGGCGGGAGAGGCGCCTCGGCCGGTGGCGGAAAGACTCCGGTAAAGCTGATCAGATGCAGTGTTGTTTAATCTACCACCACCCCCTGTTTTTCTGTAATGCTTCTCCTTCTTTTCAACCCTTTTTTGATTTTGGGACATAAATTTGCTCTGAGTTTTGGACCCTCTTTTTATATTTTCCAAACCAACACAACAAATAAAATTCAATCAATTAATCAATGAAAAAAATCAAAATAAAGATTCAACCTTTTTGTTCATTCACACAATAAAAATGGAAACTTTAAAAGAATTGAAGTTTCATATGCTCAGGAAGAGAGAAATGATACCTTAGAGAGTGATGCAAGTGAAGAGAGGGAGAGGAAGTGAAGACAAAGAGAGGAGGGATTGGCGGGAAGATGAGAGTTGGTTAGGTTTGTTAGTTTGTTGGGGGAGTGATGATATTGAGGGAGGAAACTAAGAGACAGAATTGAGTTAAGAGAGAGTCATCAGCCAAAACTTTAGGAGATCTACAAGGAGAAGCATTGTTCCTAGGACTTGTCAAAACCTCTTTTTTTTTTAATTTTATTTCGCGTAATCTTCGGTTTATTGTATACATTTCAGAAATTATGTGACTCGTGTTGGTATAATAATATCCTACATTGTAAAGATAATATGAAAAATAATATAGAGATAAAAACATTTAGATGAATGATAGATTACATAGGTGAAATTCATTGAGTAGCAATTGTTATATTGTTTGATTAGATTCATTTCTTACACAATTTGCACTACACAAGTACACATAATTCATTCCTTATTTTCATTTACGTATAAATTAAGTTGACCAAATTTTATGATTGATGTACTTAAATTTGATTTAATTAGAAATTTATTAAACCTATTCAAACTCGAAGGGCTAGTAATGAAAAGTTTATGAAATATAAAATAGAAATAATAGGTAACAAAGTTTAGGAAATGTTTTTATAATGATAGGAAAGGTCACCATCATTGCTGTCTATATTTTTGAATTATTCTAAACTAAAACTCTATCCTTGTACTCAAAGTTTCCTATGCTTATTAGTCGTCAAGGCAATATGCCCCTATGTCACTATGTGGCTATCCTCAATTAGGAGAAGGGCAGAATATACGGTGCATTAGGAACCATGCATAACATTTGCTTAATCGTGTCTCCAAAAAATTTCAAGTGCTACATTTATGCGTCTGTCATACACTATCCACAAGTTGAGCGAGTTGAGTGATATATATATATATATATATATATATATATATATATATATATATATATATATATATATATATATATATATATATATATATATATATATATATATATATAAAAGAGATTTTGACCATTCATATAGTAAGATCCATCGCTAGAAGTTTACGTAAAAAAATAATCACTATAATAATAATAAAAAGTAACTATAATAAAAAAAGAGTCATTATAAGTGGAAAAAATTATTTGGTCACTACAAGTTAAAAAAGAATTACTATGAGTACGTAAAATATCATCCGTTGGATTTAGGAGATAAAGAGTCAATATGTCTTCTCGTCATTTTCATTTTAATTACACTTCTATATTGATCCTTTTCATTATTGAATTACATAATATTTTAAACCAATAAAACAAACAAACAAAAAAACAAATTCCCTACTTATCAGGTCCATATTTACACAATGCATACCGAGTAGTCATAAAAGGAACAATAGCAACTAACAATCCACAGATGATATTACTAGGCATAAAAACTTCTGCAGTTCTGCAATAATAATTTATCATTTACAATGAATCAGAAAGTGCTGGACACAAACAAGTCTTAAAATAGCTCATCAAACTCTGCATCTTTGAGAACGAGAGAGAGCAGACAAGAAGCAATTCCACCAGACATTCTGATGGATATAATTTCTATCTGAAGTTTTTGAGTACTATATAGAAAAGGGTTTCATATAGACATCAAAAGGCTCGCAAGCAGTCAGTTGTGGCTCCTATTCAGCATACAGAAAAAAAGTTAGTCCAACGAAGATGATCTGAGATGAATGAGCAAATTCCAGAGAGTTGCAGAAAATGGATCCCAAAAACATTCAATATATTTTTAAAATAAAACTGCAAACCCATTTGAAAAGTCTAACTAGCAATACTGAGTGTTCCATTTCATTTGTCCACGCATAACAACATTTTACTTCTCAGCCTATGCTACCTCTCATGGTTAGTTTGTTCTTGCCTATGATGACTCACACACATATCCTGATGAGGTGCAGAGTTCATCATTAATTTCAGATCTCTCCTTTTTGTTTTAATATATATATCTCTACAATATGAAATAATCTGATATGCACTTCGAACATATTCAGCTCGTTAGAGTAGAAAAGTTAAAGGTGTTGGATAAATGTATTACAGAAACAAGACCCTAAAGAAGGTGGAAAAACCATCTTGGATTAATAGGTGCCAGGCCCCTGGCCCCCCTTATACTGTTTATCTAGCCATGATGACCTACAAATAAGATCCAGTTTCCCTTTGATAGTCTTCACACTAGCTTGATTTACTCATTGAAACTTTCCTGTCATCAATCAGGTCTTCTTGATTACAGTCCACTCTGCCTCTTGCACTGACAGCTAACTTGTTTACTGCTACAATGTTCTCATCCTATGCTAAACTGATCCCTCATCAACCTCGTCATATGGCTCATACCATATATCCATGTCGGACATTGGTGTGATCCTCCAAAAAAAGCAGATAACCCTGGGAAAACTAGGGATGTCCATGCCACACTGTATCTGAGCCCCAACATTTTTAGTGAACCTGAGTACTGTAGTACTCATTCCAATACATTGCTCCTTATACTGATTTCACAACCATGATACAAATGAAAATGAGGACATCAATAAGACTAGATCTTCCATATAGATCGTAACTTTTTATCCTTCAAAATAGCCATGCTCATCGAGGTAAAATCCAGACCATTTGTTAAGTTTAATAGAATGAAGATATTTGAAATCCCGACTTCCTCGAAAAGGAAGAATTTTTTTTGCTGTATAAGTCCTTTCAACACAAATCTCACGCAACTAACCACGTGGAAAATAATACACTTGATGCTTCACTTGGCTTCACTCACTCCACCTCAAAAGCACCTGATCTAAGCTTATCTAGCTTGATTTTCTTCAGGAATGTAAAAAGGGGATGTAATTAAAAAAATCAGATACAAGATGCAATTTTTAGAGAAGACACAGATTTTAGGACAGTAAGGCACTGAAGAAATGAATCTTAGAGACAAAATGCTGCAAAGATGATCCATCATCCATTAGGACGGCACTGAAGACATGAATCTTAGTGACAAGAAAAACAACCCATGGAAACCAATCAATTCTTAAAATACATTGTAAGGTCAACTACACTGACTTTCGGCAGCCACGCCAGAAGGAACTTAGTGCTACTAATCAAAGGTTAGTTGATAATATTTTCTGAGGACAGATTGGAAGATGATCTGATTACAAAGAGATTAATTAGAAATGCTTAAGCACAGAAAATGTAGAAACAGAATCTGAGCATGAACACTATCAAGATCCATGTTCATTGTCGACCACCTAATGGCCTAGGGTAATTGGGTACTCACCAAGTGAGTGGGAATAAACAAGGGATTAAAACATTAAAAAAAAAAAAAAAAAAACTGCTCAATTCAAAAAATTTACCTGTCTCAGCCCCCCACCACTGACACTTCCTCCAGAGACTAACATGGTCAGAAGAGACGTAACAACACCTCCTCCAGATTCATTACCAACATTACGCAAGGCTGTCCGCATAGAATTTAACATGCTCCCGTAAGTGCTAGCTTGCCCACGCTCAATGGCCTGGAGAAAACAATAAGTCATAGCCCCAGTTGAAGTGATCTGCGACAAAGCCTGAACAAACAAATTCCTTCATTTAACTATTTTTCTATTTGTCATCAATCAATACAACCACAATATGATTTCAAATAACAAAGAAAAAATGCACAAGGCTGGAGCTTACGGCTGTATCTGCTGAGGTTTGGTCATCATCACAGCCACTAATTGATATAACTTCTCCTCCATTGGATCCTTTCCAAACGCCTGAGCGAGGACGATGATCCTCCCACACATATTGCCCACTCCTACATCATTTATAAAGACTGTTACACTAGACTCCTTTTTTCTTTTTGTATGTGTGTGTGTGTGTGTGTGGGGGGGGGGGGGGGGGGGGGGCTTTAATACAGGCAATACATGGTAACCTAGTTAAGTGGAAAACAGTAAGTAGTACGACCAAAAGAATCAAACGAGAACAAATTAGGCATAGTGGGTCCTATCCTTGAAGGCTTGAACAGTACTAATTCCCATTAGTACCACCTCAGCCGGAGAGGAAAAAAACTAGCCAATTGAAGAGCATGTAAATAGGATCAATAAGAAAATATGATAATGTGCAAAGAAATGAAACCTGTTCATTCTGCATAGAAATGGTAAGTCCAATACTGTGCCACTATGACATGCATCTATGATTGCATGAAGCTTCACTCCACGAGGAAGAGGTCTAACAATAGCTGCATTTATTTCATCATCAACAATCATCCCCTGCGTTTCAAAGTCCAGGGGGCATAGAGTTTCATCATATCCATCCACTTCATCTCCATTATAATTCCTCTGTCGTGAACCATGGCCAGAATAGTGGAAAACCAGAGAGTCTCCAGGCTGACAGCCATTTACGAGCCAAAACAACGCCATCCTCATATTGTGTTTGGTAGGTATCCTTAATGGATCAGTTTCTTCTTCTGCATTCATTGCTCACAAAAGTAAAGATTATCTCTACACATAGTTGACATAGATCTTTATTTCGATGAAATTTTGCATGACTCTCATACTGTCAAACACTCTTTATTTGCAGCCTTAAAACTGCAAGAAAAAACATATTGGCTACTTTGATCATGGAACAAATATGTGACTTAAGGCACAGTTATGGTACGAGTCAAATAGCAGAGACATGTCTCAAACGATACATGAAAGATTGAAAGGTCTTATTCATATGGTAACACACATCTCACCATGATATTATGTTTAATCAACTAAACCACCCACTTCACAAATGGAATATTTAAGCTTCAAACTTTGAAATTAGAGAGAATCCATTTATTTTTTGTAATTTAAATAGGATAACATAGACTTTATTAATTCTATGTCTGTTTTTAGGGGAGAGAGCTAATTTCTAGTATTTTTGAGCCCAAATTTGACTTAAGAACTTTCCTTATACTATTGCAATAAAAACTACATAGTAATGATCATTCAAGACTTATGAAGCTATAGTCCACCTCATCATACCCAAAGTAAGAAGCAATGGGCATTCAAGCCTACAAGGCCATCCAAGGTGGGTTTACCAGACAAGACCTCTAGCCCCCATGTCTTGAAGCCCATGACATATACAAAAATACGCGTACGAAGGCGACAAAATTGGGAAAGGGAGACCTCAGGACAGCTGCTCCAAAATCAAGGCAGAAAGTAGAGACCTTTCATCCATGCGCAGTTACTGATGTAGCATTAAATGAATAAACCATGGTTACAAATTAGACTTTACAACAATTGTTGGAAGATATAGCTATACTTGCAGTGTTACCCTAAGGTCCGGTGCGAGAGTCTCTGGAAAAGAAGATTTCTTATCATATCAGAATGGCATATAGCAGCGCCTTAGATATATTCCAGGAAGTATAATAACAAGTTACAAACTGCAGATCAACTTAAATATGGAGCCAAAAGAGTTTGTCATCTATACTGGAGTGCCAAGAATGTTCACCAATTTATTAATTCTTCGGTGAAAAGAAAACAAATATTCATTCCCAAAGGCATAAAACTCCTATAAGCCACCAAACAGAATAAGACCAATGCCAGATCATAAGCTCAGTCACAGGTTAGCATTAATTAATGTTTCCTGTAAAGAAACTCAGCTTTGAACATAAGCCCATTTTCTTTACCAAAGCACCCTAAAACAAAAGCTTTGAAAATTTCTCATAATGGCCTCACCTCCACTGAATCATAAAGGGAGGAAGACATCCATGAAAGCACTTTCGAACAATGACGGGAAAAATGAATTAAAACATTGGACAAAACTTAGGTCACCAAAAGCCTTCAGATAGCACATGGAATCAAAATATTGGAAACTACCAGCAACGCCAAAGGGTGTAACGACATGTCTTTTTAAAGTATGAAGTGGAAAATCTTTCAAAGTATGAAGTGGAAAATCTTTTTAAATTTAGGAAGGAGTCTCGGCTTCCCAACAACTGTGAAAAATCCGTCAAAACTCCATAATAGACATCTTGAGTCATAAATGTCACCAGGTATCGGACATCCCTCACTTAGTCATATTCTCCACTATGTCAGTCTGAATCTCATAAATTATCTTCAGGAAGCCATCCAGAGAGCTTAATGGCAAGGACATTAGGGAATCAATGGACACATAGTGAATATATCCTACTTATACAACTAAATCTACTTCCAACTATCAAACCATAACAATTACTTTAATAGAAACGCGATCTATGTTCGATTTTCTATAATTGACATTGCAATTACTAGTAGTTCATGTTAATCTCTAAAATTATTCCTTCATTGACTTCACTTCCTTTACACACTCGTATCCTATGTTATAATCCATGACAGTCACATCTAACTCCAACCCTTACACATTTGATCATGCACAATATCTGATATTCCAATCAACAATCCCAATAAAAAGTAAAATATAATCTTTCGTCCATTTGTGATCTAAGGATCAAAACGTCACCTTTATTTCATAATGCTTCAAAAATTTCCATCAAACCATTATCAATAATTCGCAATCAAATTATCAGCTCAAACTAGACCAAACAAATCATACAATTAAACCTCAATTCAACAAAACTAAAAATAAATCATATGAAGAAAAAAAAAAGTAAATAAATAAAATAAGAAGGAAAATATACCAGTAAGCATGAGGATGGATTCAGAGGGGAAGGAAAACTTATTGATCAGCAAAAACCGCATGCACTTAGCATCATTGATGCACCCTTTGAGCTCATGCCTAGAACGCTTGTAAGAAATCCCACAAATAACAGCCCTCTTACGACCGTGAGCGGGCGGAAGTGGGCCCGGAGGCGCGTGAGAGTACGGAGAAGGAGGAGGGGGCGCGTGAGTGTGGGTCAAAGGTGCAGGTGGTCCTGTGTGATGAGAGGGTGAAGGAGGCGCAGCGCGTGGATCCACAATTTGCGTGATGGCTTGGCAGAGAGCGCAGCGGATGGATCTGGCGCCGGGCGGTAGCTGGAGTGGGGTCCGGCAACCGGAGCAGTTGACCAGCATCATCATTGTTCGTTGAGGGGTAAGTCTTAGAATTTTTATTATGTTCTTTTATTGGGAGGATAGATGGTTGACTGACGTAAGGGAACAAAGAACACGACAATACAAGATGGCCGAATGACGGACAATAGCTGGACAGTAAACCTCTTCAAATGAGAGGGTGGCCGTTCCTTTTATGACCCGTTTGTAAAATTATCTAATTAATAATTAATCTAATGGGTCGGATACTTAAAGGGTTATATTTTATTGGGTTTTTAATGGGTCAAATCAGATCAATAATGAACTTATAGTTTCCAATACTTTTAAACACTATTAGATAATGAATTATTTCCACTTACTTATCGATGGTTCACTATCAAAAATTGGAGTTGATACATGTAAATTATCATCCTCTATAGATAAAAACTATACTCATTTTGGACGGCGCAGCCCGTTATATATCTCCTTTGGCTCGACCCAACCCGACCCATTTTGGATCTTTTTTGACTCGACCCGACCTAGCCCGTTTTGCTTGTGACCCACCCATCCCAGCCCTGACCTGACCCAATGCACAGGTCTAGTAGATAGTGCACCCGCTCGAAAAAAAATGTACATTACGTTAGGGGTGTGCAAAATAATCGCAACCGTTAACCGTGTATAACCGTTTTATATTAACAGTTATTTACCGAACCGTTAAGAATTAACGATTACGGTTACTGTTATGAAATTTTTGTAACGGTTAACCGTTATTGTTATTTAAAAAAAAAAACTAAACTTAAAGGCTAAAACATGAATAATTATCATAATTTTTTTTATGCATGATCATACCTTATATAAGTATGTGTTACCACTATTGTAGAATACTCAAATGAGCTAAGAAATCATACAAATAATTTTACAATATTAGGTGTACAAGAGCATAAAAATCCTCTTCATAAGAACCTTTGAACGCGAGACCTCTTGAGCAATTTCTGACAAAGAAATAAAGACATGGATATACATTTATGGACCTTATAGGGTCACATTTTGACTCTATAAGTAATTGGGATAATTTAACTCTAAACAACTTTTTCAACTTATTTACAAAACTATAGCAATTGGTTAGTAAACTTGTTTGAGCCATAATTTGGAGACATAATATTAGACAATGGTTGGTTCCAAATATTCTCAAAAACTAAAGTAATATTAGTAACATTAGTTAGTTTTATAAAATTTTTTTGAAAAAATCTCAAAATCTGTTTATTATAGCGTACAAAATTCGATTATTTTAAACAATTTGAACCCAATAAGAAACATACCTTTATATGATATCCATAGACCTCATAAGGTTATATTTATGATCTACAAGGAGTAATGAAATCATATACTTTAACTACAAACATCCTTTTTCTACAAATTTTCAAAAATTTAATAATTGTCTACTAAACTCGGTCTTGAGCTTTTAGAGATTGAATATTAGGCAATGATTGATCTCATGCCTCATTATATAACCTTAAAAAAACACCTAGTACCAATGTATCATTGGTTTAGTTATGGAACACATTGGTATGTTACGAATAAGTCTTTTGAGATTATATTTGAGCCTTACGAGTATTTTGAAAACTATAACAGATAGGTAATCACATTCTCGGGCCATTGGAGATCGAATATTAAGTAACGATTGATTCTGACCCTCTTCACATAACCTTAGGAGGCGTCCAACAATATTAGTTCAAAGTCATAATCTTTTTTATATCTTGTTGCGATGCATAAATAAGATAAGACAAGAATTTTTACGATAATACATTAGTGCTTTTGTATTAATTTCAACGGTATTTAATTTTATGAAGATAACTTATCTTTAAGGGTTGTAAAAGGATTGATTTTCCTTTGCTTACATAGTGCAATCGTCCATATTTATTACTATATTAAAGACAAGCCGTGAAAAGTGTTTTTAGAATATAAAGTTTAATAATTTTTTGTCTTACGAATTTATTTTTATAGATAAAAACGTTTCAAATTGTATCTTAGAAATCGCTAAAAGTCAAATAAAGTAAAAAATTAGGGATAGATATAGTAACATTCAACCTGCATACGCCTTTGCCAATTTTATTTATTCTAAAGACCAATCCCACTTAATTCTACCTCTTAATTTTTCAAATATGAATAATTTCGAAAGAGGTATGGAATGGAGGGAGTGATATGAGATCCACATGAATACAAGTGGGAGCAAGTCCAACCACTGATATCGTTCATTCGTTCTAGTGTCAAGTACTCAAGTGTCTACAACTCTAAATAAAACAACAACAATGGCCCATTCAAAACAAACCAATTCATCATTGAGAAGCCCAATAAAAGCCCAAAACAAGCAACAAGTATAAACCCTAAAAATACCCGCAGCTGGCTATCATTACCAGGCATATTAACAACAGCATCGGTACTATAAAACCCTAACCCAACCCTATTTGCCTCTTCTCTTCGTTTTGCCTCTTCTTTCTGATTCATTTTTTTCTCTCTCATTCGCCGTCTTACTCTTCACGATGGTACTCCTCTCTTCCCTTCTTCATCAATTCATCTCTCGCAGCTTACATCTTTTACTTGTTGATTACGAATCCAATTATCGCATGTTTAGTCCTATGGCTTTTTTTCAATATGTTACTCGAAATTTGTAATCTTTTGATGTGGGTTTGGGTCGAGTTTTTGCGGGTTTGTTCCTCATTCCAGATTTGAAGCGTTAGATTTGTGAAAAGAATTAATTTTTTTGGGTGTATGGGCTTGTTATACTAATATGATTTTGCTGGTATGGCAATAAAATGATTTTTTGTGGGTTTATGGACCTAATATAATATATGATGTTGGTGGTATCATAATATGATGCCATATTGCGATGTTTCTTAGATGCTATGTACTGTTGTATCCAAGTTCAATGATACTATTTGTTTGCCAATTATATTGTATTCAACAATGAGTGAGTTGGGTTGCTTGTTTGTTGGGATACCAATTCTACTGTCTCGATAGGAAACTTCGTATTTAACGCATGTTTGATTTATGTTTATTGTATAAATTATTGTATGATGACAATTGACAATGCTTAGTACTGTCTGTTGAATTTGGCTGTTCCATTTTGCTTTGCAAGAGTTTGATTTTGGTTGGTGTTGATGTGTATAGGCCAAGAGAACCAAGAAGGTCGGTATTGTTGGGAAATACGGTGAGTTCAGATTCTTCTATGGGGTTTTTTTATAAAAAAAATCTATCTGAAATATGTTGTGTTTGGAACTTTAGCTGAGGTTACATAAGACTTGATGTGTGTCACGGATAACGGTGGTCCTGTTTGTGCCATAGTTTCTTTGCAATCATGTACTCAATTAGTACTCGTTTAGTTGTCTTGAACATCTTTATATTACGATTGAGTTGGGAAGGATGATTCTGACGAGCATTATCACTTAATTGTGCCACTTATCTAAATATTGATATTAGGACTTGGGTATATGAGTATATGACATCATATCTTGGTCCTTGGTATGAATCTGATTGCATTGATGCTTATCATTACATTGTTTAGGTACCCGTTATGGTGCTAGTCTGCGGAAGCAGATCAAGAAGATGGAGGTCAGTCAGCACAGCAAGTACTTCTGTGAGTTCTGTGGCAAGGTACTTTTTCATTTACTCTGTTGTTTCTTGCTTTTCCCAATGGGTTATGAATCGAACTTGATATCTGATAGTAAAACACTATGTTTCAGTATGCTGTGAAGAGAAAGGCTGTTGGAATCTGGGGATGCAAGGACTGTGGAAAGGTCAAGGCTGGTGGTGCTTACACCTTGAAGTAAGGATCTGTTCTGAAATATTAATTTGATAATAGTAAAAATTTTATTGTTTTTAGTTAGTTATTAATTCTGGGTTTTTGCTTGAACAGCACCGCCAGTGCAGTGACTGTGAGAAGTACGATCAGGAGGCTGAGGGAGCAAACCGAGAGTTAAGTCTTCAGGCAGAGAAGAGTAGAAATTTTGTATTTTTCTTGGATCACTTTTTTTACAAGCTTTTGACAATTTTTCTTAGAATGTTCAAACCATTTTCATAGTTTTGGGTTTATCCTGCAAGCCTGTTTTGCATTTCTTGGTCGTTGGTAGTCTTGGTACACTCATCTTAACTAGTCAATTACATAATTGAAGTCGGTTAAGATGTGCGCTATCATACGAAGCTCATCATGCGGTACTTGAGCAACGAAATGGCTCCTCTTTTGTTTCTCATGTCCTGAGATGTACTCCTATTTAGTATGTGGAATCAGTAGTGATATTATGCGCTATGAAGCTTGCCATTAGGAAAGACGATCAGTGTAGTTCCATGGCTTCGATTACATCAACACATTTCCATTTGAATAGTTCCCTTCCAATCAGATCTGGGGTAGGGCTCTAAACATGCCCTACCCCGCCCCAGAGCTCGAGGATTACTTGTACCTAAATACATAAAGCTTGCCATAAGGAAAATAAAGCTTCATTTGAACCAAGAAAACAGAGTTATATGACACGTAAAATTGGCATTGAATACGTTTTGTTATACACCTATCGTTGGGGTTCCTCCTAATCACATCTGATTTAGCTGTTGAAGATACCCCTCCACATAGATCATCTGATAATACAAGCATCACCTCAATTTTGCCCTTTATTTATTTTGCTCTCAAAACTCCATTCATGCTTATGAAGCCGATCTAGGAGGTGTAAGACTCTTCATGTTCCAACAAAATGACGAGTTCCCTCCACAAAACGTCTCGAGTTATTAGAGAGTGTTTCCATTTTCAAAAAGTGAGTAGTGGGGTTTCTCCCTCTATTGTTTTGGTTTTTCTAGCTAACTAGGCTGCTATCTGTGCTGGATTTTGATTGATGATGTATATGAAGAAGATTATGATCATCAGCATTCCCAGACTTATCACGATGATCCTTATTCTGATGAACAACTTGTAGATGAAAATGCAAATAAATGTTGATATGTATGGAGGTTTAGAAGATGATGTTGAGACTTGAGATTCTTAAGTCATGAATGTATTCATCATCATGGAATATGCTAAGGATTGGTACGAAATAATGTTGTGAAGATCAAAACAATTAAGCAATATTAGAGTTCGTGCAAGCAAAGGATTCAGTTGGCGACAGTATTACTTGTTCCATTTGCCTCAAAGCACAATGGTCGTTCGTTGCAAGCGTGCATTTCATAGCAATTGCATCATGGCTTCCGAACAAACAATCATCCAACTATTGTCGATTCACTACGTCAACATGTATATTGTATACTTTGTTGAAATTCCAAAGCTTAGCTCGGGCTTAGATTTACTATACCTTTCTTATTTTTCAGATTCGGTTCTATCTAATTTATATTTACTGAACCTTACTTATGTTTGCTCAACTTCTATTATTTATTAAACTTATTACTTTTAATACTCATTATTTGCTGAATTTAACTTATTTTTCCTGAACTTAATGTAAAGCATCACAGTCAGTAATGGGATATTGCACATTGCACATTGCACATTGCACATTGCACATTGCACAAGGGAGGGTGATCTGTCGGTCTCTTACATATTATGAAAGTTAAGGACTTGACCTGGCTCCTCGTTGACATGTTGTCATAGAGCTACTATTTCTCTATCATTACATGGCTAAAGCAGAAAGAAGACAATACTAGTTCAGTAATTTGTCCATAGCAAAGCTATTTGAGTACCCATAGGCCCAACCCCAGACCCAAAAGAAAACCACCTATCACACTTTACGAGTAACAATGTAACATCAAAGACTAATGACTTACTGAGCGATTATCTCATTTATCCAAGTTTTGGCCAGCTGAAGAAAAAAATAGCAAGTGTGTTACATGAATTCAAGATTATTCATTTCAAAGGCAAATTCACATTGATACAACACTGGCCGGATTAAGGTTTAGACTTAAGCACCAGCTCCTATTACACCTGACTAAGCACATTTTTCTTTTATACAAACTGAAACCAAAAGGGCAAAACTGAACACCCGTACCTACCTCTAATACAACTGAAGAAAGAGGAAGCCACAAATGGGAAATAACATCAGAGAAATAAGATGACTGCTATTCCAACTAATAATGTGTTCCTATTTAAGCAATATGTGCTAAAACTCTCTGAAAGTAAAGCCGCTCACAGAAGTTGAGGATATCGATATGATAATCACTCACTCAGCTGCTATCTTTTCTGTAGTAAAGGACTCAAAAATGATGCTATTTTGGCCAATCAATGCTTTTACACAATAAGAGCAAGAGTTTGGTGGTCACGCTTGGTGTCATGATGCATTTGCTTCTGAACAGCTTTAACTGCTGCAACTCTTGCAGCATTGGCTGCCCGGTTAGCAGCTACGATGGCCCTATTTACCCTCTCATCAACCTTGGTAACATCATATGCTTTCTCTGCTGCCCGTCTTGCTTCCTGAACAAAATTTTAAGTTCTTTCACTTAACCTCACGCCCCCCCACTTCAGAAAAGGCACAACAACACGTGACACAAGCTATTAAAATTTACATCTAATACAGTCACACTCGACGTTATCTCATCAAGAAGTCTACAAACATTCTAATGGCTACGACTTCATTCAAATATATGTAATATGAAATATTCTCATTAAAAAAAGTCCACAAGCATTGTAATTTTTTGATCCTTAACCTCTTGTCTACAAAAATGAAAACATAGAACCAGAGCTACAACATTTTATGTAATTGTATGAATTACAGATCGGTTATTTTTTTATGACAAAATCTTCAGAGGGGACAGGAACCCTTCAGGACTATCAAAGTTCTACTTCTAAACTTCAGGATCGATACCACAGCAAGTTTTATCACTCTATCACCATACAAGTTATGACGAAATGAAAGGTTTAAAACCTTAGCCAAGGTAAACTGACTGCTACGGTGCATTAATCAAGGACAATGTGAGCACGATTAAAAAGTTGCATGCACAGCCATAAACATCTAGCACATCCTATGAAACAAGGTAATGACCTTCGAACTATGAAACAAGGTCCTTCACTCCAAGTCTAGAGTAAAAACAATCCACATGTAATTAATATTTAAAAACAAGGAAAATCACAAATCTACATGTGTAGCTTACCTGAACGGCATTTAGAACTTTGGAATGATTAACAGCAACAGGAGATACAGGACAGGTTGCATTTTGGGTGCTTGGGACATCAAGGATCCCATTTTGCCAGTGGCCGGCTTGGGTTTCTCCATTCCTAAATGTGTACATTCCCAGGCCTTGCCTTCTACCTTCATGCCACGCTCCTTCATACCAATGGCTGTTTGCAAACTTATATACACCAAACCCATGCATTTTGTCTGCAAAGTACTCTCCAGCATATGTGTCCCCATTCCTGGAAAATAACCAAAGACTGACAGGTAATATCAATGCAGACTTAACAATATTTGCATTCATCTGTTTAAAACACCACATCTGGATGCAGCAACTATAACAACTGTCATACTATAATGATCATGATTACAAATAAAAATTTAAGAATTCTATATACCCATAAAAAAAAGGGAATAATGTTTGCATCCCTAAAACAATGATCTAAAATAAAAATAAAAATAAAAACATTCTTCAGAGCAAATTTTAGGGATAAATATAATTACTCAACTTCCCTCGATCTACTTCTCTCCAACCAATGATGAACACAATATTTGCTATATGAAATTCACACATTAAAGTTCAAGTTCAAATAAGGAGACTAAAGGCCAGGTTCCATATAAATAGATATCAACTTCCCTTGACCTCCTTCCCTCCATTCAATAATGCACTCAATCTTTAGCTATATGAAATTCACACAGTAAAGTTCAAGTTCAAATCAGGAGAGAGAGAGACTATTGACCAGGTTCCATATAATCAGATAAAAGCAATTACCAAGAGAAAAATTAAGTTGAGCAAAACTGAAAATGTCACTTGTTTAGATTCACTGTGGTCAAACAAGTTTGTTATGTATCTCAGACATTTCGTTCAAGGAGAGTGGGGCTGATTGATTTCCATAAAAAGGTTTTAAAGAAGAAAGGAGATTAAGACATCTAGCAAGACTCTATAGCTTAAACACTACACTCAATATCCCAGTTTCATCACAAATATTACCATAAAGACAAACAGAACTATAGAACTGCAGGAAATGAATTTGCATAACATTTAGCACTTTGGCAGCTCTTCCACCCCCAAGCCCAAATAGCATCATGCCTAAAACTCTAAAGAAAATCATCGGTGATGACAAGAGTTCACCAGGCACTGATAGAAGTGAGTGAGCAGATAATGCAACACAAAAACGAAGCTTTAGACATGGAAACAAAAAACAAATAAAAGAAGGCTTATTGCTTTGGCTGCACAGCCAACCACAAGAAGGAAATATTTTAATTAGTAAAAGTAAAACTTGAATAGAAAGTCTTTTTATCAACTTATCACAGAAGTTATGTATTCCATTAGATAGCAAACTCTTATTGCTCTTTCTTATATTCAATTATATATTCACAAAATTTTGCAGTTAAAAATGAACAAAGAAAACTCTCCAGATTTTCCTACTTTACCAATAATGTGAAACAGAGCAACATAAAGGAGTAAATGATAAAGAAGTGTAGTCCTGGTCTAATCAGTATAATCACTTGATAATGAATACAATGTACTTCGAATTAAGTTTTGAAGACTATATCATGAAACTCATTATTTTGGTTTGCCTTCCTTCAAAGGAGGAAATAGTGCTTCCTTTTATTGTTGAAATGACAATCTACAATATTTTCATTATCAAGGGTCAGATAATCAATCGCCCAGATCCTTTCCCTTAACGAATCCATATTGAAGCAACCGCCTTTGAAACCTCAACATTTTTTTTGGCTATCACACCTATGCCCGCAAGTGGACTTTGGATCACTGTTGCATTTAGGACTGGCCTTTCTTGTCATCTCTATCATTTCGTTTCCCACAGGTCAAGAACACAGTCAAACATAATTACAGAAGGTAAATGGAGAGTCAAAGCAAACAGAAATAAGAACAAACAACTCTGCAATGAATTTTAATGCCTAAAACTAGCACTGATAGCTGCAAATAATACTAAGGTGAACCTGCGTTTTCATTCACCCAGGAATTATAACAGGGTTTCTAAATAACATTGCATCATATACTCAACAACTAATGGAAGAGCTACTGCCACTCATATTGGGTCCATTGGACCCTCTCATACCAAATCCATTATGTTACATAAAAAAACTCAGGAAAAAAAGCACCAATTAGGTTTAGAAAAACTCTGGATATTTGGTAAGCAGTGGCCCCACCAAATCTTGGCAGATCAACTCCATTCCATGATTTTGATACCCAATGCATTCATATTCTATCTGATGGCAACACAAGTACACAGCCCTCTTTTCACCTCTAGTGCTGACCTACAATTTGACTACTCTTCTGGGATAATATTGTGAGCTTATAGCACACTTAAAACACTTCATGACTCACAGCAATAACTGATAAACTCTGTGTTCTGCTTATTAAAGGTAAAACAATTATATAGTTATGAGAATGTCTACTAAAGAAAAGATACTCGTCAATTATTCTCACATGATTTGATACAAATTTTGTGTGAATATCCTCTTATATTCCAGACATCACTTTTAACAAACATTACCAGAAAGCTTACTTTGAACAACAGTTACCTATTCCTTTCTTATATTACAAGCATTACTGCCTCAAATTAACAATGAATATATCTAGTATCTAATGGAGGGATTTCTATCACCATACTTTTTGTACAACAGTCAACAGGAGCAAACTGCATAAAAGATGCACATTATTCTTCTGATTTATAAATCAACTATAACTATTGCCATGGCCATACATTTCTTTGACGGCCATAATTTCCAACTGATACTTGCTAACAAACAGTCCCCAGCTCAATCGCCAAAAGATCTCCGCAATCTGACCCCTTTTTTCTAACTGACTTAAACAAAAACTTTTACTCGTACATACTTACATAAGAATTTTAGTTTCCAGATAAAACATGCAGAAGAACTTCATGTTATATCAATACAGCTAAATATACATAGTTATCTTGTTCTACGGAGTATAAGTACAATGTCAATGTAAATCAAGGTTGTTCATATCCTAAAATAAGCGTAAAAGTCCAAACTCACCAAAAAAGTAATAAATCACCTAAAGTCTATTATAAGATCATAGCAACAAATACCATTACAAATATGCACCAAACAAGCATGAAGTGTAGCCACATCCCACAATTAATCAATCATGTTTCCAAAGGGCAAAACTTCAACAAGGATGTCAAGAAATTACCTAAAATGATAGTGACCAAGCCCGTGCTTAACGCCCCATTTGAATTCACCAACATAGCGACTGCCATCCTCGCAAGTATGTATCCCACAACCATGGCTCTGCCCATTAGACCACTCACCAGCATACACATCTCCTGTATAAAACATATACACTCCAAAACCATGTCTAAGACCCTGCCGATATTGTCCTCGATACCGGCTCCCTCGAGCCCACGTCTCTACCCCATGTCCATCATACTTTCCATCAATCCAATCCCCCTCGTACCTCCCACTCATATAGTAATAATACACCCCACTACCAGAACACTTCCCCTTATGAAATTCACCCTCATAGACATCTCCATTGCTGTAAACCTGCACCCAACATCCTGAATTTACTTTCTTCTCAGCTTTTGACCTAGACCCTATTGACCAAAACACATGGAACGGCCGGGAAGCCGCCGAAGTAGCCGAGGCGGACGATAGCTTGATAGGGAAAGGAAATGACCGATTAAGGAACACCCTAATTAAAGGGAGTCTAGGTAAAGCAAGGTTAAGGGAGAACAAAAGAGCAGCAGAAAATGCAAAAGCAGAAAGAAAATCAAGAACAAAGGAGTGACTAGGATGTGATACTAAGAAGTAGAAGAAGGGCAAGGCAAGCAAGAGCAGGAGGCGGAGGTGAACCCTAAGGCGGCGGAGGTGACGTAAACGGCGGAGCAACCGAGAAGCCGCCGTGGAAATGACAAGAAATAAAGATGGGCACCACGAATTCTGCGTCAAACTCTCGAAATCCGTTGTGGGTGTTGCGGAAAAAGGGTAATTACTAAGAGATGAAGGCAAAGTTGGAGACTTTACAAGAGATTGAGTTGGGATCATCAATGGCCGCTTATGTGGGGTCGACAAAAGGGGGTTCTTTGGGGTTGTTGAGGAAGATGAATTCGGGTCATTCTTCACTAAAATCGGGTTCAAAACTCGAGAACTGGGCTGAACTGATGAAATCTGCGGTGGGATTGGGTTGAAATCGGGGAATTGGTGATGAAACTGGGTGAAATTAGGGTGCTTTTGAGTGATTAAACAAGGGTACAAAGAGGGTGGACTTGGGTTGAAATCGGAAGAGATGCCACTGCTTTCTGTTCCGATCTGAACTTCTGATTTTTTCTGATGCATTTACATGTTCAACAACAAACCCAGATTTCAGAAACCCAATTATTTTTCAAAGATTCAAACTTTCCTAAAATTTCTCACTACTCTATCTATACACTTCCTTTTTCAGGTTAATATATGTGTTCCTGATGTTATTGTTATTATTGTTATTTCGGGATGATGGAAATTTGAAGCTGAGTAAGATGCTGTGGTGATGGCCGTTTGTGGGGGAAGAAAATATATCTGCGATTTCTATTTTCTTCGTTTAAGTTCTTGCTAATTTTAGAGAGTAAGAGGGAGCACAATTTTCATTTTTTGAAACCACAGGTCATTCTCATGTTGTGACCTGTGAAAAAGATGGATTTATGTTTACTAGTCTTGTCCTTGGTTTTTATATTTATTTGCCATCTATATCCTAGAGTGCCACGTGTAACTCTTTTTTTAAATAATTGTTCTGCGCTCTCTTCGTTTAAGTTCTGTTTTTGGTAATGTATGTTAGAATTGATCAACTATGTTGAGCACAGTAAGTATGTAGTCCAATTTGTACAAGTTTTTGCTACAATTACCTATTGTAGTCCTTCTGTAGACTAGGCCTTTTTTTTTTTGGTAGATTGAATATTAATGAGGAGAAGTGTACTTATAATAATCGAAAGAAAAGACCCATTGCACTCTAAGTGAATGACAGGGGCACGAAAGTCTCATCACATAGCAGCTACACAAGAGAATGAAAAGGAAACGTTTACTCCCCCACCCACACCTTTAAGGAAGGGGAAAGGGATGAAGAAACAGGATGTTTGTTCGAACCCAAACTCAGTTATCAATTACAATGATGATGAAGGTACTCATGTGAAACAAGAAAGACGCATAAATGAATGCTTTATTTGAGAATGAACCCTCCTCACCTGATTCTTCCACTTCTGAGCTTCAACAAAGATTGTAAATGGGGTTCAGTTTTTCTGAATGGATGACTACATTAGGGCCTGAAACCCATGGTGTTGCCTCGAAACTTGATCATCATTTCTTGACTGGAATTGCTGGTTTTACATGCAATATATAAACTATGAATAAAATCTTAAAAATTCTTTATATAATTCAAATGCACATGTGAAAATCGAGTACATGACATATAAGAAGAGGTTGAGTTTTGGGCCTTTGTTGTTGTGTGTTTTGTATTGGTTATCGTAATGCTTTGGAATAATTGGGGTGAAATGAAAAATAGGGTTTGCTAAGTGGGAGATTAGTAGAGACTAGGGATGACAACTAATATTGAACCTGACATGGATCCGTGAATCCATATTCGTTTTTGTGGATACGAGTCTTCAAAATTTAGACTCGATGGATCCGAGTCGAATCCGGGTTATCTGACTGAAAAATGGATCCAGGTACGGGTTTAATCATAATATCCTGACCCAGATCCGTTACCCGTTTTTTCATTTACTCATTTTGTACTTGTTTGTATTGTTATTCAAAAGACATGTAAAAATTTGATTTTTATTCATTTGTACTTTCTTGTTTTGTAATATTTGAGAGTTATATGAATTGTATTCAAATAATAAACTTACATCCTTTGTTGGACTGTTGTCCTAGATGTAAAATACAGATTTATAAATTTGAAACTTATTATTGTTGCAAAAAATAAATAAAATATGTAGGATTCGTTTTAGACCCGTTTGGACCTAGATTCATTGGATATGGATTTGTATCCTTACTTTCAATACCTAGCGGATCTGGACTCATCCTTGAAAAACGGATCTGGATTTGGATCCACAAAGATCTGGTCCAAATCTCTGTTGTCATCCATAGTAGAGACTAGACGCCACGACCACGCCCTGCTTGTGGCATTGTGAGTTGATCACGACCTCCTCGAAGGAAAGAAAACAAGAAACTCTATGTTTGATATAATTTGGATACAATTATAGAAAAATATATCTTGTTTTACACCCATTGAACTCTAGGTGAATGATAAGAAGCCTTTGGTTTTTCTACTCTATCTTGTGTAGGATTCTAGTGTAGCTATATTGTAATTTTACAAGATTGTCAATAACATTGGTAAGTTTGTGAAGGTGGAACAGACCACTCTCAAAAGTGAGAAGTTGCAGTTCCATAGAATTCTAATGGAAGTGAGCATCACTCAAGCCCACCATAATGACATCTCATTTAGTAATGAGAAAGACAGAATGGAAGCCTAAAGTGTATAACCTTTGTAAAAAGATTGGTCATAATGATGCAAAATATAAGGCAAAGCAACTTAAGAAGAATTGGGTACCGAAAACTCTTGTTAGGAAGAGTTATGTTGTGGTTCAGAAGAACAATTTTAGACGAATTGAGCGCAAACCTGATAAAGCTAGGGCGATGCATTTTCATTGCTTTTTCAGGGATGTGAAGACGTGAAGTCTGCCAGAAAAACTCAAATAACTTTCAAACCTTTTATAGGTCAAAAACTTTTTGAGAAGCTTAATAATGTGATAGATAATTAAGTTTAAGATGTTTTGAAACGTGAAGATATTGCTAACCACATTGAAGAGGAGGGGTGGACCCTCTATACAATATAGATAATATTATTGCAAGAAGTGTCAGGGGAGCCAATTGTGCTAGTAAAACAAGTTAAAGTGAAGTAAACATTACTATGGTTTGGCTGGTCTCTTTAAAACTAAGGTCCCCAAATTCAATACCCCTTGAATCATCTCAAAACTAATCTTCAATCCATGTAAATGAACCTCCAATTCAAGATATTGCTCATTTGGACCTCGAATTGTTATTTAAAATTTGGAACTTTTAGAATGATAGTTCTCATAACTTCACTCCAGTGGTCACTAATCTTAATGTGGCAGTTGAACAATATCTAGTGGCCACTTAGCTAATTGAGCAATATCTTCTTAGTTAAAATTGAACAATATCTTATACAATATCTTCTTAGTGACCACTTAGCTAATTGAACAATATCTTCTTAGTGACCACTTAGCTAATTGAACAATATCTTCTTAGTGACCTTGAATCATCTTGAACAATATCTTAGGGCCACTAGAGTGAGGTTATGAGAATTATGATGAAGGGTTTTGACATCTTTTCAAGGGTCACTGATCTTAATGTTAGCCCTAAGAAGACTGCTATTCACTGCTCTGGTATGTCAGATGAAGCAATACAAGTATTGGATTTAACTGATTTGTTCAAGGGTAAATTCCCTTTCAATCACCTTGGTATCCCTATTTGCTCTAAGAGAATCTTAGCTGCAGAATGTGGTCACTTAGTGGATAAAATGTGTGCCAGAATAAAGAGTTAAAGCTCTAGAAACCTCTCTTTTGCTGAAAGATTGCAGCTAGTGAATGTTATTTTGATGACTCAATGAGCATTCAAGTAAATTGGGCACAAATTATAACGCTTCCTAGGGTTCTTTTACAGAAATTGAAGCAATTTGCACATCTTTTCTCTGGTATGGGAAGATGAATAATCCTGCTTTTGGTTATATGGCCTGAGATCATGTTTTCCATAAAAAGAAGCTTGGAGGCCTTGGTATCAGAACATTTCAGAGAGGGAACCATGCAGCTCTTGGAAAGCATGTTTGGTCTCTTGTTGTTAAGTAGGAGAATATAAAATGGGTACAAATATACACCTAAATAATCAAGATTGGTGGTCTTACATTCCTCCTGCTAACATCAGTTGGTATTGGAAGAGAATTTGTGATGTAAGGAGAAGATAAAAAAATGGCTTTACCCTTCTCAGTTTGGGGACGGTCATGAGTACTCAATAAAGGAGGTCTATGGAACTTTTCCTTGGCAAAGAATTGTGTGGGAGAGAAATGTTGTGCTTAAATATCAGTTTATCTTCCTTGCTTTTAGTGGCAGACTGAAAACCAGGAATAGATTACATAAGATGCATATCACAAACGTGACTGTTTGTTTACTGTGTGCTGAGCAGGAGGAAAACCATGAACATTTATTCTTTAAATGCATCTACTCTCAGAAGTGTTGTAATGCTCTTCAAAGGAGATTGGATATTGTTCAATGCCGTTTAGGCTTGGGTAGTCTGATCAAAGGCATGAAGAGGATGAAGTGTTCCAAATTAAGAAAGAGTGTTTGCACGGCTGCTAGGAATGTCCTTAGTTACCATCTATGGGATGTGAGATATATGGATTTTTGAAATCAAAAGGTTATATATTTGAATAAAGTAATTAACCAATTATTTAGGGAGATTGTTTGCAGGTTTACTGAGATAAACTCAGCAAAGCTAGCAGTATAAGTGGTTTATTAGGATATTTGAAGTAATTTGGTCTTTACCCTTCCTTTTGTAATAGTTGTAGTGTGGAATGCAATAAAATTATAGCTTGCTATCAAACAAACAGATGAATGTTGATGAGATTTTTAGACTTTATGGTCAAACTCGATTTTAGATCCTCTTCAGTGTATGAAATCTGTTTCTTTCGTGTGACTCATATTTGATTAGATTTTACTAAGTTTTTTCTTCTTCTTTTTTATCTTTTTAATAATAAATGTAAGGTATCTTGAGAATCAAAGGGTTTACATTGAGTGGTGGGGATGGAAAGTTGCTATTGAAGATCATATATAGTGTGCCACATCTTGCAAAATGTACATATTTTAAGGAGTAGAAGGTGGGAAATTGATATTTATAGTTTGTGTAACCTCTGTCAATAATTCACCTTTTAGCAAAAAGTGTAAGAGACCAACATTGGTAAGTTACTATATTGAGACAAGAGATTATATTTCTTCTATAGAAATGGATGGAAAATCGATCTCCTCGAATATTCCTCGTATTGTTTTAGATTATTTAGGTTTAAAATCACTTTCTTATTTCGTAAGTTATAAGTTGAACTTTTTCACTTTATTTTTAGTGATAACCTTTATAAAAGTTAAAGAAATAGACCTCAAATATCTTAATCACATGCAATCTATCATAATCAAAGATAAATTCTATTGATTAGTTAAGAGAACGATAATTCTATGCGTGGTGTAAAGAGTGTTGGCCAATTAAGCTAACTAAAACTAGAAGCTAATGGAGGCAGGAAGGAGGATATTTCGTCGACCCTTTAGATTAGATTTAACATAATCTTAGGAATAATTTTATTATAATTTGTAGGAGATATGCATTATGCTCCCTAGCTGATCCCTCTCTAGCTACTTATGTGGGTAAATAATAAAATGAAAACCCTGGATGACTTGAAGAGGTCATCTGTGTACTGTGCTCGGCCACTTTTTGTTTTGTTTATCGAGTTCTTGTAATGAAAACCTTGGATGACTTGAAATGGTCAACTGTATGATTATTGATGCTATAACAATATTATGACACTAAGTAATTCTGTTTAGTCTGGAGATAACCTTTTCAAAACAACATCTCATTGAGTAAAATAGGGGCTTGTTATTAAGTAAAATAGATTAAAGGTAGACCAAACAAAATTAGCAATTTGATTACTTGTTGTGTAATAATAATCAGCCATTGACCTATTCTTTCAAAACTGTCTTTGGAAAGACCCACTTATCCGATCAAGTTTTGCATACTCTTTAGTCATTAGTTGCATAGTATTTGTTTTTTTTTTTGGCGAGTATCAATTACATATTTACATTTGAGAATTGAGAAATGAGAAATGAGTTCATAGCTTAGCCTCGAGCTCTCCAAGAGACTTACCGGAGCAAACATCACTTCAGAGTCAATCGAAAGATGAATCCTCCGACGCCCAGCATCCCAGGCAATAGAAAGTCTCTTAAGGACACCTAACAATTCAACCTTAGTACACATTCTTTACTAGGTGACCTAGATACATTCTATACTAGAATTCCTCCTTTGAGGCTTTGACCAACATTCATACCATTGCTAATTTTTCAATCTTTCTTTGGTCTCTGAAGCTTTCTTTATTATGAGGCGATCATTCTTGCTCAATTAGAATTCTTATCCAAAGTGGTAGAGCCCTGCTTGAGATATTTAAAAGCTAGAATCAAGAGCCTAATAGAAGATTTGGCTAATTTAAATTCTAAGTAAGGTCAAACATCATATCAAGGTGTTCTCGCACCGAGTTCAAAATTGTCCAAAATAACTAATTTTAAGGTAATACACCATTTTTGAGATATTTTTCAAAAAATCCGAAATTAAAATAAACATATAGAACCATTTATCTTGTACTTGATCTTCAAATGCCTAAACACGAGCTAAGGACCCTACTGCCACAAGGAGGAGGCTCCAATCCACGACCTCCAGTTGATTTCAGCATGCGATGGTTGCCAAGTGACAATTTCACACTTAATTCCACCTTGATGACCCAAGTCACCATCTCTAGTCCCAAGAGCATATTTGGTGTAACGAATAAGTAAAACAAAGTTACTATTTATAGAAAAATGAATAAAGGCCTAATTCTGTAAAATTATACATTGTAGAAAGTGCATGATGTAGTTCAAGGGCAACAATAAGGAGGAGGATGGGCGAGGACCGATGTGAGACTAAGTGATTATCAGTAAAACTTGGGAAAAAAATTACATGCAAGCTGTCACTTACAATTTTGAAGGTGGCTTTAGCCATTGTACACATAACTTCTACCCTAAAAGTCCAGGACTTTGTGAAAGCCACAGCATTTTACCTGGAAAATTTGAGGCATATGTACTAAAAAATTATCAAAGTAAAAGCACTGCTACGCAGTGTTTTTTCGGCATTGTGAGATACTGCATAAAAAGCTGGCCTTAAGACTTGTGGACCTTGAAACCAAAAATCCTTGGCACATAGCTCCTGATTGCTTGTGTTGGCTTGAGGTTCCCATATGTCATCAGGAAAAGATGAGGGAATGTAGTCCCAAAGTAAGCACCATCAATATCTGCTTAATGTCAAGGAAATAGAACATAGAGGAATGAAGTTCAAACAAGAACATAATGCATGTAAAACATAACAAGATAAGCCAAATTAGAGGAAAAGAACAAAATTAATTTCCCTGGTTATATGGCAAAAACTGTATTTTCACACCATTAATGCTGAAGTGCTAATAGAAATATAGACATGCAGAGAAACATGATCTTCAATCTTTATCCCCAGTCAAGACAAGAAAAAACTTTATGCACCATATTTTGGAAATTGCCTTCATGTTCTCCAAATTCCAGAACCTCAAATGGCTCAATATGATCAACTTCAGCAATTACAAAAACACATGGACATATAATTCAAATCAAAGTCCACAACGGATGAAAGGATTCCACCTTCCACACAGTAAGTTGCGATCAAAAGATAAATAATTAGGATTATTGATCCATCCACATTCTAGTTCTGCAATCACTATTGATAAAGCTATGTATTCTCCAATCAGTAGGTACATACTATAGCTTAATAGAAAAAACTTGGTCAAACACAGACATAAAGTGCCAAAAGCCAGAGTCAAACATTCATACAACCCCTCCCCTCGAAAAAGGACATGGTACAGAATTGATGATAGGTCAGAAAGGTGAAGGCAAGAATTGCATACAAACACATATCAAGTCATTAATGATGCAGAAAGATGTGTCTTGCACAGTAAAGGGATACTGCCTTGGTATTTGGATCTTGGATAATAGATGTCTTCACATTTTGGACAGTAAATCTTCACAGTGCTTGATCGAGGGATGTCAGATTGGCCAACAGGAAGACAAGGTTGTCCGGAGCAGTAAACCCTAGGACAACGCCCAAACTCACAGTTTTTGTATTTCTCTAACTGCAGAAGATCACGCATAAATTCACATATACTCCAGGTTAGATAGAAGGGTAGTGGAACAACCAAAGAGACAAAATATTTTACCATTGCAGCCATTCCTTTAGTAGTCAAGATGTATCGGACATGAATCAAGCCATAAAGCATTTCTGCTGCAGATTCTATCAACTCATTCTGTTCCTCCGTAAACATATCACCTAGGACATGTCATAGAGACAGGACATTGATCAAGATTATCAGAAGCAAGATCACATAGAAGCCAAATTGAGTTTAAGATAGCATTCAGATGTGCACATACAAGTAAACGCAAAGAGAATTCCATGCAGTATATTGGATTCCGAGAAGTGGCAGAGCTTAGGAAAAGAATTGTAGCCAAATAATGGCTACAAAAAAGAAAAATCATTCCCTGACGTATTTATATTTCCTTTCTTAGCATAAATTACATTGACAGCTCCCTAAACAAAGACAAATTCTACAAGAATAACTTGTCTTACATCACAGAGTCACAAGTATTCCTTGTTGAAGAAAGCACACAATACCCATAGTGGCACTATGTTCTGCATTGAAAGATGGGTCAGAAAGGTAAAACACCACCTAGTGATGAATACATTGGGAAGGAACTGGGGAGCTTTGAATATGGGGTCCAAAGTAAACGTATTATATACAGTACTGGCACTAGCAATTTGTATAGTCTGAGAAATATAGGAGAGAACAACACAGGCGCTAGTAATTTGTATGGTCTGAGTAGCATAGAAGAGAACATTGACCTTCCAATAATACTTTTATCTTACATGGGAAAAAGGGTATTTTGAGAAAGTGAGAAACTAAAATGAAAGACTTCTTTCAAAGAAGAAGAGAACACGAAAAGGGTGTTTAAATAAAAAGAATGAACTACTTCTCAACATAAAACAAACATTATCAAATTCTGGAATCAACATGTATCGGGTAGTGTTCAAACTTCACAAATGAAAGACGTGTCTTGAGATTCATTCTTCAACTATTGACATTCTCATGATAATACAGATGATTATATGCCACACGAAAAAAAAAAAGTTCTTGCAAGTTTTTACGCTGGTTTGTTCCGCCAATGACTACCAACCAAGACAAGAAAGGAAACAAAAGAGAATTAAATCAATTGACCACTGTTTCTTAATTAAAAGACAAAGACTGTTCTTTTTTATGGGTAGTGGCCAAGCTGTGTGGATATATAATAAGAAAGACAAGTAGCATCACACATAATAGACAACTTCCCAAGAAAACACCAAAAAAAAAGAAGAAAAGAAGACAATACAAACCATGAGAAGATTCAACATCCAAAATGAGGTCAAGTGCGTAATCATAATATGGAACTTGGCTGCTTAGTCCACAAAGATTAAAGTCATCTTGGATGTAGTCGTCATCAACCTCGGAGAAAAATTCATTCCCTCGCAAATTGCAAAACCATGAAATCCATGATGTATCCTCACCATCAGAACCACTAACATCTGATCCTTCACTGTCATATTCAGACTCTTCTACAATGAAGAAAAGCATTAATTATCAGAAAACACAATATCAAGCACATAATCCTGGCACAATAAGTATCCACACGGCCAGCATAATGAGATCCAATAATAGAGGAAGGTATACCATGAATGGTAAGCCAATATTTATAATCATATTACTAAGACAAAAAATAGTCACATCTAGCAAGTTGGAGAATGTTTCTTTCCACTCTATCCTATAGGATATCCCAGCTTAATAGCTGAATGTTTCACTGGTGTGATCCAAGTACACCTAGGTGGAGAGTCTCTTAGCTTGTTCCAAGATATACTTAGTAGCATAACAAAAAAATCATATCTAGCCTTCCCCTATTGATATCCCTATGCTGAATATTTCTGCAGAATAGATGTATAGTAGTCAAACTATGCAGATCAAATTTCATTCGATGATCAAATTGGGTGAACATATAGAATAAGAAATAGGTTAGAGGTCTAGTGCTTTTGATGGAGGTCAAAAGCATCAATTACACACTCAACCTTCCTCATTATAATCAACAAATTAAAAAATCCAAGGTTCATCTTTAAGATACAAAGCATATAAAGAACGAAATTATATCTAAACCTATGATATCCTATATCTAAACGAACAACTTGAATTCTACTACCTTCGTCATTTACATATCAACGTAGAAATAAATAGCCCTCTGTTGCTTGAACTTCAGGTACCAACAATAACATAGGTAGATAATCAAGTAAACCCCTAATGTAAAGTTTGTATCATTCAAAAGCAAAACTTACTCAACATTCTTAATTTTAACACTTTAGCTCCCAAAACCTCAAAATCCAGCTAGACATACCCACATCAAATAACTTCTAATTCCAAATTCCAACCTAACCCTTTCATTCCAATAACATCCAAAATATTATCTTCATCAAATATAACTAACATCAATAATCATCAAACCTTATAGTAAAAATAAATACACGACACGTAATAAAAGCTACGAAATACAACCTACTTAAACTCAAGAGCTCGATAATAAGTTTAAGAGCTCGAAACCGAAGAAATTCAAACAAATCACACCCAAAAAAAAAACTTAATTCCCAAACTAAGCCCAATTCAAACCCATGCAGTAAAAACTCTTCCCAAATTAACAAAGAGTTACCAACCATCGGAGCGAGACTTGGAATCATTCAAACCCGAGTAATCAGGCCCCATCTTTGCGCCTGAACCCGAAGGCCCGGAAACCCTAAAATCTTTCTCCTTAGGGTTACCACTCAAACCCCTCGAAGTAGAAGCCGAGCTTCGATCGAGATGCTTGTCCAATACATCATTGATGCGTTTCCGATCGATAATTCCGATTTCCGACGAGCTCCCGACGACGACGTTACCCCTTTCTCTATGCATAGTTTTCTGGCCGACCCCAAGTTCGAGTTCAGAATTGCGAATTGAGGAGAGAGATTGAAGTTGATTAAGGAAAGGAAATGGCGGGCATGGTTTACGGGTTTCTTAGGAGTTGTGTAAAAATTAGGGCACTGTTTGGAGAAATTGGGGGAATGATTATGAATTGGTGATTGAGGAATGATGATGAAGAAGAAGGTGAAGATGTTGATGAGAGAGAGCGTCCCTGGTTTTGTTGCCTTCACTGTCGTTTCTCAGTTTCTCCTGCTCTACTATTTTCCATTCTTTTCAAATTATTTTGAAAATATTGTCGATTGTTTTTCACTAGTCCGATAATGATACTGTTCTGTTCGAAAATTCAATTTTTTTTATATTTTTTTTAACAAAATATAGCTCGATCTTAAAATAATTTTGATATATAATTATTGAAAGCGTGAAGGTTACTTTACTTTGTTGCTAAGTTTAATTTTTTTTCACTTAATTTACATTATTAGAAAATTTTTGGCTTTAATGCAAGACTTGTCTATTAGTCATGTGTTAATTTGTGATATTTTGCAACTTATTAGCCATTTGTATTTTGTATTACATGAGGTGGACATTGAAGATTACTAATACGAAGTACGTTTTGTTTACTTCATTTATTTACAGATAAGTGTGGAGTTTATACGTATATTTAGTTATTTGTCATTTCACAAAATATTACATAAATAGTTATTTGATCTTGTATTTAGACTTTTTTAGAATTTGAAGGAAACAAAGTGCAAAAAATGAGAATATATAAAGCATCATTCAACCAAATGCATGTTTTTGGTTGGTTTAGTAGAGTAATTCGATAGTGATTCTTAGTTAGAAGTTCTATAACAATTAACAAGCAATATATTATAGATATAAATTTAGATTACACATACATAGGAGAAAAACACTATTATCACATTGTTTGATGATAAAGCATGTAGATTAACACCATTAAATTTATGTTAGTATGGAATGTACTCATTTATTGATGTCACTATACTCAATTTGGTTGTATAGATGAATTACAACAAGATCATCCATAGAAATATTTATTTTCGAATTCAAGGCACACTTTATGCATCATTAAAATATATTTCATTAGTGTTCCTCCTTCACAAAATAATTGCAACCCCTTTAACACTTTTTCCTTTTCAAAACATAATAATAGTTGCACCATTTCTCATAAGTTTTTTTAAGCTTCTTTTTTAAAATGTAGGTTCCGTGCCAAAATAATTTTAAAAATAAGCTTATAGGTTTAGAGGAAAATTGTCGTTACGTCAACGATTTAGCCATTACGAAATTGCTCCCTTGGACAATGAATTTTGGTATGTTTTGATTTGAGATAAATTTGAGGTATTATGCTAATGATTTGGAAGCGAAATCACTTCGATTTCACGTAAAACAAAGTCGCTTTCTAAAACAGCGATTTTTCATCACTTTAAAAAAAATCAAAATTATGTTTAGGAAATCAAAATCAAATTATTTTCTCTCACTCGGAAATTTTTTTAAAGGGATTTCAAAAGTCTTGAGGAAAATTGTTTTGGGGATAATGCTTTTACCTCACTCTACTTTCTTTGGACCAATTCCAGTCAAATTTAAAATAACTTAAATCACGAATGGTAATTTCATCACGAATCCAAAATTATTTTTCAAAATAATTAGATGCGAAGCCTACTTTTAAAAATTAAGTTAATGTGACAAAAAGATCATAGTACCAATACTGATTTTATTTTCGCCACCTCAATCTTACGTGTTTGTACTTACCCTTCCTCTTCGTTCGCCATTCCCTCGCACCGGATTACGACCACCACAACTCCCCTTCACCCCACCTTAACAATAAGTCAATAACAGTTGGCGGTGTCGTTTCGGGTATTGAACTCAACAATGGAAGCTCAACTAACAGCAATACTACTTGGAGTGGTACTAGTGTTAGTAGGATACTTGTATGTCAAGCTGGTGTTGCTGCCTAATAATCTAAGATTGAAGCTTCAGAGTCAAGGAATCAGCGGTCCTCCACCTTCTTCCATTTTTCTTGGTAACATCCCTCAAATCATCCAATTTAAATCTCGAACTACAACACCAGTTGATGCCAAACTTCATCATGACTGGCCTTTCATACTGTTTCCTCACCTTGTCAAATGGCAATCTTTGTATGGTATGTAACACTGCCATTCTAGCTCTTCATGATGTATATTCACATGAATAAGTGTCAATGTCCTACTGTACTATATGATTGTTTATTAATAGGGATTTCAAATCGGGTAGACAAAACCGGTTTAGTTTGGTTTGGTACTAATCAGTCAGTAAGTACTAATATGGTCCGATTAAAACCTGTTCTTTAGTCCCTTGGGTCAGGTTCAATGGTTATTTGCTTACTTGGGTTCAGATTAAATCATATTTGGTTTTGGTCATATCAGTTCGGGTCAATCCCAAGTTTGAACGAGTTAGGACGGTTCATTTCAGGCTTAAATAGACTTGGGATTGAGTTGAGTGGGGTCAATCTAGTTTGGGCTTGGACGGAATAAGGCAAGTTATTCCAAGTTAGATAGATTTTGAGACAAGCCATTTTAGTTTCAGTTGGTCAATCCGGTTCTGAATTATTTAAATCAAGTTATTATTAGTTCATGATTCTATTTTGACAATTATTTTTTCTATGTTAATCTCATATCTTTATAGTTGTTATAATACAATTGTCAATCTATTTGGCCATGACATGTATCATTACCCTGATATCGTCACGTTGATAAGTAATTGCAAAACAAAAATTGATAAAGTGATGATCAATAAGCAGTATTATATTTAACAAGTATGTGAAGTGCAATATTTTTGTGTAAGGGCATGCTTGGATTGGAGGTAATACACTAGGGGAGTAATAAAAGTCAAAGTAATGGAAAATTAGGTTAGTGAAAGTGGTTTGTAAGATAAATGTAGTGTTAATATTAGGATGAAAGGTGAGCCAATATCCTCATTTGAAGGGTAATAGATACATACCACACCCCTAGGGTAATCATTACCACCATAATGAGGGTAATAATCAATCTCCTAATTTCTTCTTCTTCCTCATACAACCACTATAATATTTTCTTTTCCACCTCATTCCCTTATCATCACCTCTATTTACCTTTATTTTTTATTAGTTTGACTTTTATCACCCCCTTAATCTATCTCCCTCAATCCAAGCATGGCATTACTGTATTATAGTTACAGAATTTTTAATATCAAATATGTCTTTGAAATGGGGTTATGATACGTTATCAATTGGGCTTTATCGGTTGGTAGTCGGGTTGAATTGGTTTCAGGTTGTTACAGATCGAGTTAATTTCAGATTTGGTTGTTAACGGGTTGGGTTAATTTCGGATAAAGTTGTCGTCAGAGTAGGTCAGGTCCACATTGACAAATTTCGGGTTGAATTTGTTATTAGGATGGGTCAAGGGTTTTACCTTTCGGGTTGTAAAGCAAGTAGGATTCGTTGGATACAGATTGGTATCAATCAGTTAGCGGTTCGGGTTGGAAACTGACAATTCTATTAATAAATATACACTATATGAATACATGAATATCTGTCAATATGTTACTATACTATATAAGGTACTTGTACATGATGTTTGTTTTATTACGAATTTATTACGTGGTTCCAAATCAATGATCAACTACCCCTCTTGAAACAACTGGTGGTTCCCCTTTGTTGAGAGTAGGGCATTGATCTTTGATGTATTGCAATAAGTTTTGCTCTATTACCCATAATGTGCATTTGCTTATACGAGAATTGATCGTGCTTAGATTCACAAATTGGCTAATAAAGCAAAAATCATTATCATGAGAGGTGATCATTTGGTTATCATTGAGTCATAATAATGATCTTGCATCATATCTTTATGGTATGTTTTAGAGGTATGAAGTTGGGTATAGTTCATGAATCTTAGCGTTTAAGAGATTGATCTAAGCTTCACAAGAAAAAAAAGTACGCCGTCTACTTTGTTTCTTTTTGATTTAGATTGAGGTGCAAGCAGTAAAACATGATGTAGACTGTTGGGTGCCACTCCTGAGCACTTTAACCAATTAAGCTAGTTGGCATCCACACACTGTCTACTTTATATTTGCGGTGCCACAACTGATGATATGGCTTGTGTCTCTCTTTTCTTTAGCTGTTAGTTATCTTGACATTTCTTTTTTTAAGTAAATAATGTAATTTGAACAATGAATTGGGAGAGCAGGGCCAGTGTTCACATATTCAACTGGAAGGATGCAGATACTGTGTGTTACAGATCCTAATGTTGTGAAGGACATAATCCTCAGCAGCTCCGTGGATTTAGGAAAGCCTTCGTATTTGTCAAAGGAGCGTGGTCCTTTGCTGGGTCAAGGGATTATATCCTCTAGCGGTTCACTTTGGTCATATCAAAGGAAAATCATTTCTCCTGAGTTTTTCCCAGAAAAAGTAAAGGTAAGCTAGAGGTTTAGCAATATAGCTTTTCTTCTCTGGAATGTCAAGGGTTTGAAACAAATGAGCAGGATTCACTATTTCAGTAGTTCTCAAGCTAGCTTTGAAGTAGTATGTACTAAATATAAACTTGTTTATCTGCATTTATTCATCTACTTTGAGCTTGTAACTGAGTTGATCATGAAAGCTGATAGTTTTGAAAATATATGACATGTATTGATTTATCTCAAGTGCTGCACTTCCAAGTGGTTTGTGTTCAAGAAAATAGGCTCTGTAGTGTTGCAGAATAGCTAAACAATGGCCCAAAACATTTAAAAAGTTAATCTAATTGACATTGATATCATACGGTTAAGTCTGGTGAATGATGAATGTGATCTATCAGAACTGAAACAGATTATATGCAGGGCATGTTTGGCTTGATGGTGGAAGCGACAACCTCGATGTTGAGTTCCTGGGAGGATAGAGTTAGCGTAAGTGGTGGAATAGAAGAGATTACGATTGATGAGGATTTGAGAAGCTTGTCAGCTGATGTAATTTCAAAAGCTGCATTTGGGAGCAGCTACTCTCAGGGTAAAGACATATTTTCTAAGTTAAGGGAGATTCAAAGGCTAATGAGCCAAACTCTACATGTTGGGATTCCCTTTGCAAGGTAAATAATGATCTTTGTCACAATTAAAGCTCGATAAATAAGTGAAACTGGATCACCTATATTTTGTACGTTTGCAGGTACATGCCAACCAGAAACAATAGGGAGATGAAGAGGTTAGACAAGGAAGTCAATTCGATGATACTAAGTGTTGTCAGAGAACGAATGGGGGTTGAACATGAGATGGATTTCTTACAAAAAATACTTGACGGTGCTAGAAAGTGCAGTGAACAGGATGGTGATGTTACCTTAAAGATGGAGGTTGAGAGGCTCATCATTGACAATTGCAAAAACATATATTTTGCCGGTTATGAAACAACTGCTACTGCGGCATCATGGAGCTTGATGTTAATGGCTGCATTCCCTTATTGGCAGACTCGGGCTCGAGCTGAGGTACTTGAAGCTTGTGGAAATGGGATTTTAACAGTTGAAAGTCTGAGAAATATGAAAGTGGTATGTTGCTTTATTTACCAATATAACTGCCATTTCATTGAATGATTTTACAAATGAGCTCTTAAATCTCATGCCCAATGGCACCTCAGAAGAATCGATTTTGAAATTCAGTTTTATCTTATCAATTGTATCTTATGAAGAGTTCGCATTTAAGGAGGATTAGATTCTGGTATCTTTAGTTTGTTCTTTACCATTAAGTTTATTACTAGCATGGTATTTGACGTTTTGTGTTTTGATCAATAAGGTGTGAAGATAGTTTGAGGATGTTTTGACCTTGAAATATATTTTTCAAGTTATGTTTCCCTTGCATTCTTCCTACACTTATGGATATTTTGAGCTGCATGTCTATTGAGGATCTGGCGCGATGGTTAAGTGTTTACTTGCTATCTGTTAAGTCACGAGTTCAACTTTTCCCAGGCTGTTATAGCGGGAGCCTTGTGCATTGACTACGGCCTTTTTATTGAGTGCCAGTACCATTTTATTGCAAAGGAGAGACTTAAGTTGTTAAGTTAATATCAAATCTACTTTGAGCTTAACTAGTTGAATTTTGTATGAACATTGAAATTTCCTTGTGCTTCTAGTGATATTTTATTTTCCCAGTGCTTTCCTTTGGCAGTTGGCAATGATCATCCAAGAGACACTTCGTCTCTACCCCCCAGCAGTATTTGTGGTAAGAACACCACTACAAGATGCTAAGCTAAAAGACATTCAAGTTCCAAAAGGACTCGACATCCAAATTCCGGTGTCACTGTTGCACCAGAATCCAGAACTATGGGGGCCAGACGCGAAAGAATTTAACCCTGCAAGATTTGTGAATGGAATAACTGCAGCATGCAAGACCCCACAAGCTTATGTGCCATTTGGTTTTGGAGCTCGCACATGTCTTGGTCAAAACTTCGCCATGATGGAACTCAAAGTGATCTTGGCTCTCATTTTGTCCAAGTTTAGCTTTTCGCTTTCACCAGCTTATCAGCACTGCCCTGCATTTAGGCTAGTTATTGAACCTGAGCATGGAATTAAACTCCTCCTTAAAAGGGCATGAAGTGTTCTGGTTCTGTTTATTCTGGTAGAATTTACTCTGCCTTTCTTATGTGTATTATCGGGGACTGTGAAGGTGAGGCCATAGTTATGCTGTCAGCTAATAAGTGTTCCGCCATGATCCGTGAGTTTAGTCTTGCCTTCTTCTGTGCTGGTTAAGCAGGAAAAGACACCTTAGCATCTTCTTTCCTGAATGTCAACGTCTCATGCAGCTTCCGTTTCAAAGCAATTATTCCCCTTCAATGTTGGGATGTTTCAATTTAGAGTTATTAAGTTGAAAGCTTTATCGCCAGTAATGGTGAGACTGGGAGTGATTTTCGTTTTGATGTCAGTAGTAATATAATTTTGAGGTATACCAGATGCATGTTATCTTTGCTTCTTCAACCTTGAAAATAGCACAGGAAGCTACAACCTCATTTATTCTCAAGGTAAAGATATTTTCTCGAAGATTGGTCCTTTATAAACGGATGATGTCTGAAGCCCTGGTTGTAAATCCTATTTAAGGTACATGAATTATTCCTTGAATTCCCACATCTGAAGAATTTTTAAAAGCTCAATGTTTTGAGAGCGACAAGATACAATCAATAATCAACTCGATGCTATTTCAGATCGCTAGAAAAAGAGACGAGGGTTAAACACAAGGTGGTCTGAATTCTGAAATCAATCATGAAAGGCATAGACGAAGACTAGCAGCAATCAAGATAACTAAATTCTGAAATCAATCATGAAAATTTATAGACAGCTGTGAAACATCTGCAAACACCGCAGCAAGGTGTTTGAAGTCAATGGCCCGCCTGCCCTGATCAGCAGGCTTGCTCACCCTTAGGTGCTTGAAGTTTGGGGAGATAGAGCACATCCAGCTCCAGTTGATCTGAGGAATTCGAGGAGTGAAATTTGCATCCTTTACAGACATTACCACTCAGATTTTGAGGCTATATTCGGGAAACGTCTGTGAAGGCTTCCCCTACTTCAGACGACAGAAGTACCTCAAGGGTTCAACGGCTCAAGTGCCAAATCAATGACATAAGCACTCTATAACAATCACAGATTCGCCTATAATAAGGGGCTAACAACAGAATCATATTGAAGGCCGTTAAAAAGGATCGTGAAATACTTAACCCTTTTTAGCTGAACAAATTGACTTTGCGGAACCCTTGTCTGCTTTCTTTGGCTACTGATCATGAATCTAGAATTCAGAAGACAATATGCCTTTATCAAGGAGGACCAGGAGTATGGGACAAGAACAGCATTACACAATGCTAAACTTATAAATATTTATTTTCGTTCCAAACGGAAATTACATCCATATACAGATATCAGTCTTGCACCAGAACCCAGATCTAAAGAGGCCAGACGTGTATTAACTACATCCCGAATGGTTTATTAATGGAACGTCCACATGCAAGGCCTACAAGCTTACATAACTCTTGGCTTTGGAGCTCCTGTATGTCGTGGAACGGAAAAAGATCTCATCTCTCAAATGTCACTTTCACAAGAAAACCAGCAAAGCCCTGTTTTTATGCTGGCTCTTAAACTTGAACTTAGTTAAGCTCGTCCAGTATGATTTCAATTCTTGGTGTATTACAATAACATGGCTCCCCTATTCAATACAGGAATTTCCCAAGTGAACCATACTTAGCTACCCCCACACAGCTCAAAAAGATACTCCCGTAAAAGGGGGAATAGCCACAAAGGGGCTCAGATTTAGAGTCTTTCCCCAGCAACAAGGAGATTGCCTACTGGATCCTTGATCCTAAAAACTAAATGCATCAACTATCTACTGTACTTTGCATTAACTGAAGAGATAAGAGACAATTTAAGGAGTCAAACCATTAACCACAAGCATTCAACAGATGCAACGATATGGTATATGAATGGAAGATTCTAACTATAAAATACATATTTCACTTCATGAATACTTTATGGTTTAATATTATAAAATTTCACGATTACTAATACAGCACAGAACTCCCAAGTCTGTGGGAGCAAACTGTAAGAAAGTGCATAAATGTACAAGAAACTCAGCACTTGACAAAGCTCCTAGCTAATGAAATATCATTTCCAAACAAAAGAGAACTTTAGATCAACAAATGTATCTTTTTTTTTTTATCAAAGCAAAGCAGCTGGTTATCCAGGAGGATCTACGAAAATAAAGAACGATGTCGGTTGCGTTCCAGTCGTGCTTCCCTCTGCAAAGAAGAAACCATTTTATAAGCTTCTAATAATCACACCACACACGCTGAACAAAAATTAAACTAACCTCTTCCTCATTATTTCCTCTAACAAACTTCTATACAGACTTTTTGAGATGAAGCAATGAATGTAATGCACCTACAGGAGAAAAAGTTTGGGGACACAAACATGTCACACGAGATGGCTCGTCTACATTAGCATTTTTAGCATTTGCTCAAAAACATAAAACAACAAGGGAAAGCGCAAGTTTAGTGTAATATTGAGGATGACCTAAAATGTGAACATGTTTTTCCAGTACCACAGAACAACCGTGCCACACCATATGCTTGTCTATATTAGCTTCCTCTCAAAAAGAAAAAAGGTAAACAAATCGGGAAAGTTGCAACTGATTGAATACTCAAGTACAAGCTAGTGTCTCCTGTCCCAAAGAATAAACGTGCAATTGGTTCGTCTATATTAGCTTTTTCTCAAAAACCTTAAACATAACCAAGAGAAATACTCAAACATAAACAAGTTTTTCCTGCTCAAAAGAAACTTAAAACACATTAAAAGGTTCAACTTCACAAGTTCACACCTCCAGGACTTCGAGGAGTTTGAGCACCTAGCAAAAAGTTATGCGTTTCACCTTTCTAATATCATTCTCAATGTGAGGTTCACCAATAATCTTCAATTCAAGACAAGTGCACCAACAAAATTCGAAGAACGACAGTTCATGAAGCAACAATCAAATATACATTACATGTGATATACACTTCTCACTTACTCGGACTATATTAAAATGCTGAATCTTATTCTTAACGTCTATAGCATAACTTTTGCTTTTTAAGAAAAAATGAAATAGTAAATCCATCAAATTGCACATAATTAGAAAAAAAAAATAAAAAATTAAGGGTACTATCGCTTACCTCTTTCTTCTTGCATTCTTTGTATTCATCAAAGAATTCTTGACATTTGCTCTTATCCGAGTTGCATTGCTCTAAACCTACAAATTTCACCCATATACATTGAATTATTGATGCATTAGTCCTCATTAAAAAAGAAATAAAAAGCAAATTTATCAACTTTATCAATCCAATATGTAATCAACGCCAAATCCCACAAATTTAATGATAAAAAAAATATTACAGGTTATATCAATAATTACATCTACTAATATAGAGATTTAAAATCTATCAACAAAATCCTGGACTCCAAATTCCAATAATTTCACTGAAACCCTTGAGCTAAATGCACAAAACATCAATGAATTGGTAATAAAAATAATTATCCAGATAGTGAAATTTAGTATTAGATAATACCCAATTCTGGTTTTGGATTTGGGGTTAGTAATCGTGGAAAATTGAAGGGCTTTATTGGGAGAAATTAGGAGGGTATTAGAGAGGAACACGGGGTGGGGTTGAAATGTAGAATAAGAAGGGGAAATATGGGAGCTTTACACTTGAGAGAAGCCGTGTATTGAGGATAGCATGATGAATCGGAGATCCTGGCCGCACTTGGGTATGCCGATGCTTCGACTTTAGACGCCATTACCAACCTCTCTGCTTTTCTTCGAGAAAGCTGGACAGTAACTTGTAAAATTATCAATTTGTTTATTTGTTACAGTTATGTGAAAATTGAGCAATACACTGTATCAAACTATCAACTGAATACTTTGATAATGTCTTCTAAACCCGAGGTGCTCAATGATGGACTAACCCTGATATAAGCCAAACTAATCTGTCCAATGATTCCAATTCAGGCTAAGATATAGGGGTTGGTTTTTGGTTGGATCAGCTTAGATTATTATCAGTTTTTATATATCCAACCACCTATTTACGGGTTAAATGGGTGGGTTTTTAGATAACTTATGATATAGGACATAGTAAAATTGTTAACAAATACTCTTTTTATTCTTTTTCGTTCTTTTCATTTGAACTATTTATAGATGACTACGAAATCTCTTCAATTTAAATGAAAAAACTGGAATCTTGATATATTCGTCTCAATGTATATTTTTCATATATGAGTTTTTTTTATATATAATTTTTTCAAATGAACAATTAAATATATTTGAATTTTAAGTTTACATTGAGATTTACGCTAAAAGTAAATGGGAAGAATGAAAAAGAATGAAGGGATATCTAATTTAAAGTCAATATATTTAAAACATAAAATCAATATATTTAGATATGCGATCACAACATTAGAATATACAATTACAAATTAAATGATATTGTTAGCAGAGGCTACTGGGATTAGTACAGAAATGTGTCAAATTGGAATGGATTGATTTTTTCTTGTTTCATTTTTTTTGTTAATTTCTTTTTATTTTTATAATTGTCATGCAAAGCAAGCATATCAATTTCATAAACTAGGACTACCTCAAATTGGTATATGTTTATAAAAAAAAAAAAAAAAACTTGATTTGTGTATACTTTCAACTCTTTGTTTTTTTTTTTGCCCCGTGTTCTTTTTTAATTTGTTCTTTTCATTTTCATCCATACTATAAATAATATAAGAGTACTTCCTATAGTAAACAAAAAAAAATATCTCCACATCATAATTTTTGTGAGAAATTTTTGGGTGAGAAAATTATCCACTAATGATTAAACCAAAGTTCTTCCACCACTATCTCTCCTCCGTATTTTAAAAGTAAATTTTTAATACTTTAATCAATATAACAAAATAGAGATTATTTTATATAGAATATTATAGCCGTGAAAATTCTGCTATAAATATTTTTTTATGTATATATTTTTTTGAGAAATAATCATTATAAATAATAAAAATAATTATTTATTATTTTTATTATTTATAAGGAAGTAAGCAAGTTTCTTCATGGTATCCTCACAATTTTTACTCCTCCATGTTGTTGGGGGTGTACACCTCAAAAAAATAATCCATGTGATACTGTGCAGAAAAAATAAAAAAATAAAAAACTTAAGCGAATAAGCGAGAAGTTGCGTGAACCCAATGATAAATACATGAACTTAAATTTTGTCGTATTCTTGTAAAGCTTTGTATTTTTTGGTCACGTAGAGCAACCAAAGTAAAGCTAGTGTTGTCATATACTACCCATCCCCAATTTAGAAGGTGTATAAGAGACTAAGAGTGTACATTTATGCACCTGACTGAATGGACGTATTATACCTTGACAAAGAACATACTTAGTCTTTTAAAAGAATATTTAGTTGTTTAAGCATTATAACATAAAATTACATAAGTCCAAGTCCGAGGTGGAGAAAACGAATGAGAGTACAAATTATACTAAAATCTTGGATTTATTAATTTAACTAGTGTTGAAATAATTACATAGTCTTTTTACAATACTACTATATTTTTTTGCGAATAAATCTTATTATGTTCATCTAGTACACGTAAACTATTATGCACCTTGATGCAAAGTCCACTAATTGGTCATATACATTTAACATCAAAATCGATTTACCAAATATACACCGAATTTATTTGGTGTTGTTTCTTTCACCCAAGTTGTAGTTAATAGTGGATAATTGTATTTTAAGTAAATGATGTATTACTAGCTCTACGGTATTACAATTGTGAAATGGTCTCAATTTATGAACCATGCGTACAACTCCATTCTTTTTGCTTATTAGTTATGAACTTTTCCTACCATATTTTTGAAGACACAATTTCTATTGACCTGAAGCTAGTTTTTTTTTTTTTTTTAATATGTTTAATTTGTTATTACTGAACAGAGCCTACGGTCTTCATTACACATTCACGAATAAAATCATCATTGTTACTTCATCAGCCAAATGCAACACTTGTTGTACCCTCTTAACATTTTAAAAAATTATCTCCCACGTTCTGTCTCGCTAATTATATATCATTCTCATATTTGCATAGTTATGCTGGCATGTTTGCTGGCGCAGCAGATTCAAAAAAATAAAAATAAAAAATAAAAAATGAAAAAATCACATCATCCTGCATTGAAAAGGTCTAGGATTGTACATCGTCTAAGACTTCCTCCTCCTAACTGGGCAACTGGCTATAAATTTATAATCTTTTGACAGATCTTCAAGAATAGTCTAATATAATGCTCCACTCCGTATAATCTCTGTCCAATGCAAATTTGCCGAGTGTCCTAAATAATTCAAGTTTTAAATAAACTGTTATTGTTCCAACATTTAATTTCATTACCTCTTAAATTAATCTTGATGCTAAATTATGGAAATGTTTATCCTACAATTGATGCTAAATTATGGAAATGTTTATCCTACAATTGATGCTAAATTATGGAAATGTTGATCACATTAAAATATGTATTATTGTAAATTTTTTGACTAGAGGAAAGCGTATTGTAATGGAGAGGATATGTTCGGAATTTTAAATGAAATAGAAATATTTTTTATAATGTTCCAAATTTTTACTCCTCATTGAATCATATTCATTTTGATTTTATAATTAAAAGTATAATTAATTTTTGCATGTAAGATTGAAATGATTATAAACTTACAATTTTAACCTTGTAAAATGAATATATATTTCAATCAAGAAGTGCCGTAAGGAATACAAAGATAAACCATAGCATCACCATAAAAAACACCTTGTTCCCCACCCACAACAAGAAAATCTCAGTTGTTCTCCGTAATAAAATCCCTAATCCCGCTATTTTCTTTTTCATGTCCAAGATTAGAAATCAATTAGTCACTAATCATATAAAGACATAGACTAATCAGCTATTCTATGGTACGACCTATACATCCTCAATTAAAACTCATGTTTCCTGCATGACTTCTCCACCCGAACATCACTCCGCGCATCCCTCTTAAGAATTCATCCACATTCTGGATTCTTCTAACAAACTTCAATGGAAAATCCCTCCAATTCATCAACGACAATGGATTCTATCAAAAACCCTGATCATTATTCTTTGAAAAATGTATCCCTTATTGTTCTTCTCATTGGAGGAGTCTTTTTCCTCTCATTTATCTCATCATTCTCTTCCAAATCCCCCCTCACTTCCAAATTAATCCAATGCCCCACTCCTCATCGAAGCGAGGTAACATTTACATTTTGCGACTCTTGTGTTTATGTGGTGCTCATGTTCGTGCTAGTATATATATGATTAAGTCGTGTTCGGTTTGGTGTTGATGTTTTTTGGATTAATTAGTAACAGTCCATTGATGCAATTTATATTAAAACACAGGGCGCATTGTTGAAAGATGAGCTAGAAGTTGCACTAGAGAATGCATCTATGAAGAACAAAACATTAATAGTAGCAGTTGTAAATAAGGCGTACGTTGAAGGTGAGGTTGTGCCTAATATGCTCGATTTGTTCTTGGAGGGGTTTTGGGCAGGGGAGGGTACAAGGGAGCTTGTGAACCATCTGTTGATCGTGGCTGTTGACCAGACGGCATACGATCGTTGTGTATTCCGTGGGCTTCATTGCTATCGTCTAGTGACCGACGGTGTGGATTTCATGGGGGAGAAAGTTTACTTGTCTGATGATTTCATCAAGATGATGTGGAGGAGAACTCTGCTTCTAAGTGACATCCTCAAAAAAGGATACAACTTCATCTTTACGGTAAGTGTATTTTATTTGTTTATTATTTTTTTATTTTTCTTGAATTTTGTTGATTTTATAAACACCTTGTCTACTTAATTTGGAATTAGGACTGAAATTTTGTACTTTTACTATTGATTTGATGTTGGAGTTGGGGATTGAATTTCTAAAACTACAATGTTACATTGAGACTAGTAAAATAATTTACAATTATAAAAAGCACCCGTATTAAAATTAGTTTAAAATGATAGGAGTATTTTCTTTGTTGGGTTGATGCTCAATTGTCTTTAGGGTTCTTTTTATATATAAAAAAAAATGTATTTTTCTTAATTCCAAATCTTTTTATGAATTGTACCTCTTAATTATAATTTCTACACGAATTGTAATTTTAAAGAATAAATCCTCATATATGTCGGGTAGTAATAATACTTATTTCCTAAAACAACGTAATATAATGTTTTATGACTTGAATCTCGGTAAAAGCCAATATAATAGTGTTTTGGGGGCTGACAATTGAGCTAGGTAATTGGGGACTAATCCATAAAATATTGATAATTGAAATTAAATAAACAGATATGTAAGCGGTTGGCAAAGTCTTCAAGAATCTTAGAGGATTTGAAGGCATTGATCAAGAAAACCATGTGGAATAAGATAGGTGAGTGAACAGAAAAAGTACTCCGTAGTTAGTACTATAACGTAGAGCCGTAGAGGAGAAATGGAGAATTCAGTTCCTAGAAGTAAGTATAGTCATAAATTTTGAATTATTCATCACGTTATCCATCCGGTATTCCCCAAATTTCCCAGCAAATGACCTCTGTTATCCCAAACAACGTAACACTACTCCATAATCCAAACTCTAGGAACACGTCATGTCGTCATCACTCGTCACTCAAAACTATCACCTCCACTGTCACTACCCATTTTTCGAATACTAGAGTTTTCAATCCATACGGGCAAAGGGATGATCGGGGAGTCATTCATTCATCCTTACGGAGTAGCCAAGATTCTATTTCCTAAATATTGTGGGAAACGGGGACTTTGATTCACGTCCGAATTTTGGGACAGGTTTGCTTTTCCTATATATACCTATATATATATATATATATATATATATATATATATATATTCCCTCTGTCTGTTTTTATAAAAAAAATTGATATTTTAAAATTTTATATTAAAATATATTTAATAAGATTTTATTTAGAGATACCATTTCTTACGTCTAATAAAAATCATAGTTAAGTTTTTCAAATTTTGATAAAAAATATTGCAATTAAAAGTCTTTACAAGAACTACAAGAGTATTGTATCAGTTTTTTTATTGCTTAAAAAAGTGTTATAAGTTTTTAGACAAAAAATCATCGTTAATTGAGAGATAACTAATCTTAGCCGTCTTACTTGTAGTCACATTATTTCATCCAAGGTAGAGCTATCACATGTTCATGAGTATTTATTTGGTAGGATACTCCATGGTGACTTTATTATTGATGTATACCATGTGTTGCCACGATTTATTGTTTCTTAATTTGTATCAGTACATTGACAAAAATATATATGACGCATGATTGCATATATAAGCACATCACATTTTTTTATACTCATATCATACGGAGTACAATATTTTATTTATGTCAAAACCAAAATCGGGGACCAAAATAGTAGTATTTGGTTACAAAACTCGCAAAATGAAGATGCATTGATGAACCGTTCCATAGTGAATCTACCTTTTCTCAACTGATTAAGTTTATTTCATTAGTCCTTGAAATTTAGGGTTAGTCATCTTACCATATACCTATCTACCTTACATACGAGTAGCCATCTAGGGCAAGTCCCATAAAGAGACATGAGCATTGGATGGTGCCTTTTTCTTACATACTAAAATCCCATCTTCGCCTTTTCCCATACACGTGGGATCCTCAAACCCCAAGTATAGTTTAGCCGTCACATGCTGCTTATTTTTTTTATCTTATTTGTCTCTTGTTAATTAAAGACATTAGGACAATCCTACCGCAGAGTACTCCTTATTTATTACTCTCTATGTTCCTATAAAATTGCCTCAATTTCACTTTTACGGTTTTTAATACACAATTATAAACTATTTTATCTCCAAATTCGTGCAAAAAGTTACGAAAACTTGATATTTTAAAAATTTATATTGAAATGCATCCAACAAGATCCCACTTGAATATATTATTTTTTATAACATGATGAGAATTTGTGGTCAAATTTTCAAATTTTGACTCCAAATAAAGGATTGAGGCGATATTTTAAGCACATAAGGAGTATCTTCAATCTATATTTCACAATTATTTCTCTTTACTTCAATGCGCCTACATTTACTCACAATTTTATTTTATTTTTTTCTTTTTGCCTTCTTGTTGAACTCCTTCTGTCTTAAAAGGCTTAAACATGTAACATTACAAATAGTAAATAATGTGTATACCATGTGATTTTGCCTTATTATGTACGGAGTATATTACTACTTTTTCTTATCCTATGTTATTTAAGGTATTAGAACATCTCGCGTTTATTGCTTCTCTAATTCTCACCTACTCATCATTAAGGGGCCATGAACTAATTAGTTTCCATCTTGGCATTTTTGTGCTTGTATATTAATTGCCTTGTTAAACATATATTATTTATGTGAGAATCTTGGAGTTAATAAGTTGGTACGTACGATTGAAATGAAATGAAGGGTTTGGCTATGCTATTTGTTATGAGCAGGATACAGATGTGATATGGCTAAGGAATCCCTTCAAAGTTCTAATGACAAACAAAACACGTGATTTTGACATTCAATTTAGCGTTGACAATTTTAATGGAAACTCGTCTTCTTCCCAAAACCCAATCAACACAGGTTTTTACTTCGTAAAATCCAACAACAAAACCATCTCTTTGTTCGAAAAATGGTATGATCTAAAGAACAAGTCGGGTGGTCTAAAGGAGCAAGACGTTCTACAAAAAATGATATGGCGTGGTGTGCTTGGAGAACAAGGCGTCAAGGCTCGGTTCCTTGATACCCGATTTTTTAGCGGTTTTTGTCAACTAAGCGGGGATGTTCGGGCCGTGGCAACGGTCCATAGCAATTGCTGTCGGTTCATAAGTGCCAAGGTGGCCGACTTGCAGAGGATTCTTCATGATTGGTCCCAGATTAAAGTAATTCCAGCAAATGTAACTAGTTCTTTTCAATGGTCACCACATACGGATTGCATCCACTCCTGGCGTAGGAAATTGAATGTTGCTACTGAGAATTAGCTTCGAACACTATATTTTTGGTTACAAACAATTCACATAGATAAGAGTTTGGTTTAATTTGACATCATAAAGTTAAAATAAAAGTTCATACAATTTAGTTGTTTTTGTACTCTTATTTTTTCTATTACCAGAAAATGAGATTGTAGTGCGTGCAGTGTCTAATAATTGCAAAAATCTTGTAATAATTCTTGTAAGTTTATTTATAAAAAAAATAAACTGTGTTTTCGCCCCCACCAAGGTTGCAACATCATCAAAGCTGAACAATCCTTGTGCAGGAGTATTGATGAAAGTGACCCTTTCTTCTTGCTCTACCTTTGTCAGCTGACCAATTATTTATCCTCCTTGATTTTCGTCATTTACTAGCATCTGTATGCAAGCCTGGCCTGGTCATCCATTTGAATTTGTAGCTAGCTTCTTCTTGCCCATGCTCCATATATGCTCCATGCTAACTCAAGGCCTATAGCAGTCTAGCAGTTGCCTTTAATTATCTGCCTTTTAAGCAGTGCATATTCCAAGATTTGCAGCAAAACTCTTAATTAGGAATACTGCCATGTTATCTGTAATTAGACTTTTCTAATTCATAATCTTGTATAAATCACTGTGTATATATCAAGGATTATTTTTTGTAATTTCATTTTTATACCTGATATCGTTATTTCTATACCTCAAATCGTTATAAATATCTTAACTAATTTTTTTTTAGATAAATATAATCGGTTTTAAATTAAAAAAGTCTTTATAAATATCTAAAATAATTTTTTTACTAAAAATAATATCTTAAAAGTTTCTAAAATATTCTAGAATAAAAGTGGATACTCGGGATATTTTGGAGGTCTTTTTGGGAATTTAATGAAATAATTGTGGAATTAAATATTTATTTATGAAATTAAATGATTTTCTTAATAAATTTATAAAATAAATATATAAAGGCCAAACTACTTTTTAAATAATTTAATTATACTAAAACGTTCTTAAAATAATTTTATTTAAAATACTAAAATATATTTTTTATTTAATTTTAAATATAACTTAACATATAAATTTTTTAATATAATGTCTAAAATACGGGATATTACACAAAATATTTTGATAAATAAGTTTATTTTAATTATAATAGAAATTGTTGTCCATTTCAGCGAGGTTGAGCAAAATCACTATCTTGGACAATTATTGAAGTTATTTTGAATTGAATTGGAAGTGTCCCAGAGAGTGGAAATCGCTAAAATTTATTTATTTTTCCTAAGAAATGGGAAATTATTGTCTTAAGCATCGATTTCCCCACTCTAAAAATTTTTCTTTGAAAATCGCTACTAAAGGTGGTCAGTGGCCTAGTTAAGCCCGGCCTTGACCGGCCCGCTGGAGGACCGGGCCAAGCCCGATTCGATCCTTTAGTGGGTTGAATACGAATCTCGAATTTCCAACCCTTACCCTATTCAATTCGGTTCGCGAAGAAGCTCGATTCGACCCACGGATTCGGACAGGACCAGCCCAGCCCGGATTGGTGATTCGGTCAATATAGTCGATCGCTACCCTATCATGGTATAGGACAATGATTTTTCCTCAATCATAAATTATTTATTTATTCTAAGTGGGGGGAAATCGCTTTCTTAGACATCAATTTCCTAATTTTTTTTTGAGTGATAGAGAAATTGCTGGCTAAAACAACTTACTTTGAGTGAAATTATAGCGATTTCACTACCAACCCAACCGCTCAATAGCCCAAATGCCCAAATCAAAGCAAAACGTTGCCTATTGCATTGATTTATTAATAGCTAAATCATTTTCCATGACAACTATTTTTCTCCTAACCTATATAAGTGTATTTATAAAATTAAGTATTTAACACGGGGCTAAATTTGAAATTAGTTTTAAAAACACTTAAAAAAATTTGTCAGCTAATGTTTCTAGAGAGGGGAAGCGGAAAATGGTTCAATAAAATGATTTCAACCTGGATCAACGAAAAATTAGGGAATTTAAATTTTCAATTAGGGTAATTTAGTGATAAAATAATTATATAAATGAAAAAGATTTATAGTAAGAATAATTACCATTTTGAAAACTAGGAATAATATATAGAAATAAACGAAGTTAGTATACTAAGATGTATTTTCCATCAATTGGTATTCATATCTTGGGATTTGAATTTCTTTTATTTGAGAAGTTTTTAATATAACAATATAAATTTTTGTTGTTCTCAAATAATTACTTTTATTTTTCTAAATAACATAAAGCAATAAACACAAGTATATTCACGGACACGAACAAGAGTCTTTCTTATGAAATGACGTGTTAATTAGTTAAAGCATAATTCCATCACTTATCACCATTTTATCATCTACCCTTCAGACCACACAGAGTCATCAATCTCATCATTAATTAACTAAATTAATTTACAATATATAAAATGATAGTTTATGCATTCTAAATACGCTACCTTTGTAAAATATTTGGATTAAATATCATTTTCATCATTTGTTATTTATACTTGTCAATAATATATATGACAAAAAAAATAATATAATAATGTTTGATAGGAGTTTTTCATCGTATTGAAAGGGGTGAAAATTTAAATAATTATCTTGTGTTGGCCTAGAAGATTCTAATGTTCTAAAATATAGTCCCCAGAAATTTAATAAATCGCCCACATAGTTATGGGTTAATTAATAATATTTTTAAACACACATCAACTTAGAAATAATGTAATGCGAAAAAAGTTAACAATTGGAGGAGTTGGCAACCAATTTAATTTGTTTGATAAGTAGTTAAGTACAAATATACAATATGTAATCTTAATAACTAATGATTTTATGTTAGTTCACTTAGATTTACCATCATAAAAAAAAACCCTACTTAACTACGGACTAAACTAATTGAAAGTTGAAATGCATATATGAAAGTCCACGTCAAGCGGTGGCAAAATCCTAATAAAAGTAAGCCCAAACCCAAAACTAGGGTTCTACGTTCTTAGCCTATTTTTAAACCCACCCCCTTCTCTCTCTATTTCTCAAATCAAATCAACCCAATCAAATTCCCTGAGATTCAATTCATAGTCTGAACAAAACCCAGTTCCAGGTTGAAGATTATGCCTCCTAGAACCAAGAAATCGGGGGCCACTCCGGCCAGGAAGACAGGTAGATTGTCGCGTACTCCGGCAAAGACCGAACCTAAATCCGATGATGTTCTCAAGGCTGACAACCTTGATGTTTCCGAACGAAGTTACAACTTTGACAGCTCCACGGATCTGAATGTTGAGCCTTTATCCGATTCCAATGGATCCTTGACAAGTAAGTCTTTTTAAATTTATTAGTATTATTATATTATTGTTTATTGATTCATTGTTATTATTATTACTTTAAATGAGCTTTGAGCTTTTTTGGGTGGTATGATTGGATATTTAGGGTTTATTGTGTGCTAGAAATTGTAGGTGATATTTTTTTTATTTATTTCTTTAAGTATTTTTGTGAAATAAATCAAATGTTGTCAAACGTTGTATTTTTCATTTCAATTTTCCTTAATTTTTTGATATTGAAAGATTAATACTTGAATTTGACCTTATTTAAAGGTATATTTGAAGGTTTTACAAAAACAGGAACATGCATCTTTTACAATTACAGGATAAAGGGGATGTGTTATATTATTGTGGTTGTTAAAGGGGATTTATATGAGTGAAGGAAAACATTCGGGGAAGTGGGAATGTTGTTTTGAATGGTTAATTGAATCATATGTTGGTTTAGTTAAGGGGTTAAAATAATGGGCGTTAATGAATGAGTTGTTGAATAGATAATGTAAATATTTATAGCCTCGAAGTCAGGTGGTCCAGTCAAAATTGCAGAGCCAGAAAGGGTAATAACAATGTTGCATGCATAATCTTGTGGAAGGGACTATTTTGAATTGGACCTTATGTGATTAGACATTCTCTTGGGTGATATGCATGTGGCTCTGTATTTTCTCTTCTAAGATAGGGAGGCCAATCAGCATTGGAATTTGGATTACTGTTCACAAGTTAAGTGTTTAAGAAAGGCTTGTATGAAGAGTGCTTTTTTACGCTGTATTTCATCTCACATAACCTCGATATATTGGTTAATGTTTATTGGTTTGAGGATGAAAATTTTCGGTTTTAATGAAAGATAATCCATTGGAAATCTTAAATATGCGGCTCCAAGGGAAGTATTGTGAATGCTGTTTCAGCTGTTCTTGTTGGTTCAAGCGCCCTTTTCAATGTATGGACACTGTATTTTATGTGGAGTGCCTATAATAAACTTCAAGCTTGGGGAAAAAGGCCTCTAAAGGGACAAGTGTTCATCAGATCATTATATATATCTTGCTATGTTTCTTTTCTCCTGTATATATGTGTAAAAGTTTGCGAACTCAACTATATCTCTGATCAAGCTTTGAAGAGTGTGTTTTAAGCAATGTCTGTGTTATCAAGTGCCAATGGTCTGCCAGAATGACATTAGTGAGAAATGGATTAAGTATCTGTTTCCTTTTTATGAAGATTAATGCATTGGATGTGATTAAGAATTACCAAAATATCTATTGCTTTTCGCAAGGATTCAATCAAGTAATGGAAGTTGCTGTTTATTTGGATCTTACAAGCAATCTATGCACTAATGCTCATTGGACATGTTAACTTCTAACCCGAGTTCACTTTTTGGACTAATAGACCATATCAATTATGTATTTGATTTTGGATATTAAAGGCTTAGTGGGTAAATTATCTATGCACCCAACACTTTAGAACTATTGTTCCCAATGGTGAATTCAGCATGTTAACTGGCTGGATTTGTGTCAACCACTCTTTCTATGGCAGAAGAAGATGAGGTTAAAGAGGATGAATATGAAAAAGATGAACGGTTGGACCTCGAGGATAATGAACCAGAATATGAACCAGAAGAATATGGTGGTGAGTATGATGAGAAGGAAGTTGATCTAGAAGATTTCCAGGAGGAAGGGGATGAAGGTGTGGAGGAAATTGAGGAAGGTGATCCAGCTGAAGAAGAGGAAGAACTGGAGGAAGAGGAGTTAGTTGAGGAGGAAATGGAAGAAGTTCCAGAGGAACTTGAGGGTGAAGAAGATGATGAGCATGCTGATGCTGATGATGGCCTTGAGCATGGACATGAGCATGATCGCGATCATGGCCAGGAGAATGGTCATGAGCATACTGAACTGTTTGATGCAGCAGAAGAACGTGAACACCATGAACTTGTCAAAGAGAGGCGTAAACGTAAAGAATTCGAAGTCTTTGTTGGTGGTCTAGACAAAGATGCTACCGAGGAGGATCTGAAGGAAGTTTTTAGTTCTGTTGGTGAGGTTACTGAAGTCAGGCTCATGATGAATCCTCAGACCAAAAAAAATAAGGGCTTTGCATTCTTACGCTTTGCTACAATTGAACAAGCAAAACGAGCAGTCACGGAGCTTAAAAATCCTGTGGTATTTGTTTTGATCTTATCATAGATTGAGTGACTGCAAAGCATAGATTATGTTGAATATATGCTAACACCAAAATTCCAGGTGAAAGGGAAGCAATGTGGTGTCACACCAAGTCAGGACAGCGATACCCTGTTTTTGGGTAACATATGCAAAACATGGACAAAGGAAAAAGTAAGTTGACTGCGGTGTTGCTGTCTTCATCAGGCTAAGCGTTTATTTTGTTATTGGTTTTGTGGAGTTGCATTATTCTCTTCTGATTGGCCTATATTAATTTTCTCTTCCAGTTAAAAGAGAAATTGAAACTTTATGGGATAAATAATATTGAGGACTTGACGTTAGTGGAAGATAGTAACAACGAAGGAAAAAATAGAGGTTTTGCCTTTTTGGAGTTCTCCTCCCGTTCTGAGGCCATGGATGCTTTTAAACGTCTTCAGAAGAGGGATGTTTTACTAGGAGTTGAGAGGCCTGCAAAAGTCTCTTTTGCAGATTCTTTCATTGATCCTGGAGATGAAATTATGGCCCAGGTAATTAGATCAAGCATCTTTGCCGTTCCTTGGATGATTATGGAGTGATATTTATCTTGTTAGATGTCAAACACCTTTAAGGAAGGATAGTTAGTTTACATACTTACTTGACCAACTACAGTAGAATAACCTTATAATTGTTAAGTCTTTGAAAGATTGGCTATGCTATCTCCTGCCATTTCTTTTTACTGTCTGTCCTTTATTGTGTGTTGATTGTGAAGTTGAATTTTATGACTTAAAATGGTTATATTTTGCATTTTTGGACTTGATGTCTCCTTTTTAATATCATGAAAATTTTCCCCCTATGCTTACTCACACCTCTTTAAGAAAGTAGCAAGGTTGGGGTTGCGTGTTGAGGTCTGAATATAATGTGACTAATTCTTTTTTTGAGGTTCCAAGGTCTCATTCCGTGGGGCTCTTGTTTACTATTGTTCAACTTGGATTGATTGATCCTTTTAACTCTAAAGGATAATTGGTTGCAACTATTTAGGTCAAAACTGTGTTTATTGATGGTCTTCCCGCCTCATGGGATGAGGATCGTGTTCGTATCCTGCTCAAGAACTTTGGGGAAATTGAGAAGGTTGAACTTGCTCGCAATATGCCATCTGCGAGAAGAAAGGATTTCGGCTTTGTTTCTTTTGACTCCCATGATGCAGCAGTAACATGTGCTAAAAGCATCAATAATGCAGAGTTGGGTGAAGGAGATCACAAGGTTACTTAACTTATTAATGGTTTGAATGCTTTATTATATGTGCTATGACATTTGACATAGACATGATGAGATAGTGCATCTGGCTTTATTTGGCTTCTTTCTTTTGCAGGCTAAAGTTAGAGCCAGATTGTCCAGGCCACTGCATCGGGGTAAAGCAAAAAATCATCCCCGTGTTGATCATAAGAGTGGTCGAGTAGCTGGAAGGCGTCCTAGGGCTCCTTGGAACCGACCATTGCCACGTCCCCTTCCTCGTGCAAGGCCACTTGTTAGCCGGGCTCCCATTGCTGTTGGGCGGGGATTGAAGAGGCCTGTAGGAGTACGGGACAGGCGTCCCCTGCCACCAATGCCAGCTAGAGCCAGACCATTGCCACCTCCACCTAGGTCGTATGAGAGAAGGGCTCCTGGTATTCATTATGATCTTGGCTGATAACTTTTTCTAGTAGTATACTGAGAAGTATCATCTGACTTACTGGTTGTGTGCAGCTCATCCACCACCGAAGAGTAGCTTGAAGAGGGATTATATTAGGAGGGAAGAGCTCCCTCCAAGGAGCAGGACTGTGGCTGAATATGGATCTAGGTTGCCGACTGAAAGGCGTCCAACTTATAGGGATGAGTATGCTACTACTCGTTCACCTGTTTATGCTGATGTGCATAGGAGCAGTGCCTCACGCTCTGCAACAAGGAGACCTTTTCCTGAGGATAGCTATGCTCCAAGATATGAAAGACCTCTTCCAAGTTACCGTGAAGGGCGTCCTCGTGATTATGATTCTATTTCTGGTTCTAAACGCCCTTATAGTGCAATGGTTAGTTGATATGGTCCTTTTGTCTCAATTCTTTGCTTCTCATATTGTGCTTCAACGTGATGATTTTTTCTGAGTTCAAATGTTCCTTGATTTCCCAGGATGATCCCCCTTCTCGATACACTGATCCGGGTCATGGTATGCGTCATTCGAGGGCACGTGTAGACTATGACATCCCTTCTGGAAGTTCTCAGTATGGGGATACATATGGTGATAGGTCAGTGTTGCTAAATCTCAGGACTAAAATAACTGGCCATATATTTTCCTCTCTGTGTCTAAGCTGTTTTATGCTTCTAGAATGGGGAGATCTACTGCTGGATATAGTGGTAGCAGCAGAAGTTCGATGTCTGCTGCGGATTCCCATGGGATTTACAGTAGTCGCCAGGGGTCAATGAGTTATAATGGTATGCCCTTATTACTAAAATAGTAAAATATTGCAGATCATAATAATATGAAGTGTATTTTGTTAAATTTCCTGAACCTTTTAAATAAGTGTTCCTCCAGTTTTAATAGTTTCCTGTACTCCAGGTTCTTTCAGTGGCAATGATGGTGGTATGTATTCTTCAAGCTATGGCAATGAATATCCTTCCCGTGGTTCTGATGTATGCTTCTAAGCCCCTGCATTTGTTGAAAATTCTGTTGTCTAGTCATGATTTCTGCAGGCATTTAACTCAATGTTTGATGTGTCAGGTTGGCGGAAGCTCTTACTCATCGCTGTATTCTGGTCGTGGTATGAGTGGTAGTGGATACATGGGAGGTAGCAGTTCTGGATCATATTACTGAGTTGGTCAGTCGTAGTACTGTGAGGCAGCAAAGATACCTTGAAAGTTATTGTCTTTGTCTGTGCAGAAGCAAGACGTGTTAGTTTTTTGCTGCTTTAACAGTTATATTACAGTTTTCTTTTGTCTCTATTTGTTCATATGAGCTCGCTGGTAAGGTTATGTAATATGTTGGGTATTGTCTAGCTATGTATTACTCTTTAAAGTAGTTTCACTCATCCCGTTTACCATTCAAGGGTGGGTGAAGATATATCTTCTATCATCGGTTTAGCATAGTATTTAAGGTAGGTTAGAGACGAGAATTTCTGTTTCTAAATTTCCCTGTATGAATGTTTTGATGTAACTGGCAAAAGTGATTCATGCGCTGGCATTTATGTACTGGTCTTTTACACTTTCCTCTAGTTTCTGCTGTGTAAGAGTTATTTTCTACCGCTGTTTACATAAGAATGAAAGGTTCTGCGATTGCAAATATTTGCATTTGCATTTGCATGCAAGGAATCTCAGAAGAAAGTGGGTCGTGGGTGCTGGTTAGATGCAAGCCCAGGTTGGCTAATTGAGGACAGATCGAGCGGGATTTAGCCTTTTTTTAACTAATATTTTCCCAATGAACATGGATTGATAGGTAGTATTTACAGTAATAAAGATTAGCAAATAATATGGTTTTCGTTCATGCTGAAATCCGGACTACGATCTTTAATCATCTATTGCGTTTACTACTACCTATTGTCTGCTATCAACAAAGTATCTGATAGTAGTACTTTCTTTCTTTGTCCTTTTTTGAGGAAATTACAACTGGGAAAATCTTTCACCATAATTGGATAAACTTACAATCTGCTGGGAGACAATTGGTCTGTGAGTCTATCCATCACAAAGAAAAACCAAATAAAGTGAAGGCACGAAGTGTCACAAGATATCATTGAAGAGAAAGCAAGTATTCGAGGTTGTCAATACATGTATACACCAAAAAAGGACTACTCCGTACACTATAGTTGACACTTCCTCAATTGAAAAATTGGATTCTACAAAATTGAGTCTAAATGTCTACGACTTCAGTTAACTCTCTGAAAGGGGTATTCCTCAAATTAATTGTGCCCCCACAAACCTACTTCTATCAAGGAAACAATCCTTCATGTTACGTGGCTTTCAATTTGGCAGATGGGGAGGCGAGGTAGGAAAGATTCCTGTGGCCGACAAACAACAAGAAGACTCCCAAGAAGCTTAAGAACTTCAGCGTTGTAAACAGGTTCAACTGCAAGAATGATCAAAGGATTGTTTATGGAAGAAGCAAAAAATAAACAAAAAATATCCGCAGAAGCAAAATGTATCTTGCCCTAACAAGAACTCCAATTTGATCATTATAAATTGCACGTTTGCACATCAAGACATACTACCAAATTCATCCAGAGTAATAGTGAACAACACAAACCAACCTTCAGCCAGAAAAGCACATAGAGGAAAAGTACAGTTGCAATGCCGACATGGAAGAGTGCAGCAAATGCAGCAGGTACTGGTGAAGTTGGGAACTTCTTAAAGTTGACCCCGAGACGAAGAAGCTGCAAGAACGCATTAAAGATCATAGTAAGAGAGAGTGAAATATCCAACCCCCTAAAATGCTACCAAATTTAAAGGATAGGACAGGAGAGAAAAGCAGAAACAGTTTACAGTCTTCATACTGAATATTGATATCAAAAGAAACCAATTGTCTGCAGATCAAAGTCCCACATCACAATTGTCATCAGTTCAGAATAAATGCATGAACAACTATTTGACAACAAGGAATTCTTTTCCATGCATACTGATATGTGAAATCCTGAGATTAGAAATGCTTTGATTGATATTTAGTTTAATTATTTCAACAAACAAGCAATTTTTGAATTTTAGCCAGTGAAGTGGTTTCGATACATAATTTTACAGAGGCTTGCATAAGGTAAGTAAAATGGCTTGAACAAATTAACTCACCCCAATCAAAAATCCTACTAGTGGAACAAGGGTAAGTCCCAAGAAAGTAATAGACAGCTCCTTAGGTGGACGCTTTTCTGGAGCTCTGAATATGTGAGTTATTTCTTCTTTGGGTCCAAACCTCGAAAGAGGGTCAATAGGCTGAAGAGGTGACCGAGAAGCCTTTTCAGGTGCTTCAGGAAGATCCAAGACAATATGACCCAGAGAGCGGAAGAAAGAGTTCTCCTGAAAAATAATTATTTAGAAAACTATACCAATGCAAGTGTTAGGAATTTAGAACAGTGAAAATAAGAACAGAATCGTAATTACCATGACAGCATCTCCAACTGTTAGTTGAAGATCATATTTGCCTGAAAGGTAGTAGAGCTTGTCCACTAGTCCAAGGAAATCCTACACACGAAATCACAAAAAGGTTATTTCAGATGCTTAATTTTTGGAAAGATACAAAATAATATTCATAAAACTGTTTTCATCCAAACATAACGATACACACCAAAGAATACAAAAGTTCCAAAAGCCAAGCAACCATGCTTTTGTTTTTAAATAATTAAAAAAAGCATTTAAAATATAAAAATCTGAGATAAGGCCCTTGATTAAAAAATATAAGGCCCTTTGGTTGCTAGGAGTATAACTCATCATCTTTGCAACCCAAGATAAAGCACCCTATTCATCACTTAACATTGTCATCATCCTTCTATGACACTCTAAAAGAAGACAAGTGTCATCAGTATAATTCACCAATACTTCCTCCATTCCCAAATATTTTGACAATATCTTAGTAGGAATATCCTAAGCTTTTTACATCTCTTGTTTGGGGTTAAAGTATCGTCTATTTTGTTCTCCAAAGAACGATTACAGAAACAAATCTCAGATGACGATATTTTTCTCACTCTCCTAAGAATGTGTTCAACCATCCATTTTTAGATGTTTGAATTGTCAAATACCCCACCTAAATTCTAACAATAACAATTGAGAAAACCCAATAGTGAAAATAGAAGAGACAAATATAGCATATAGAGCAATATGTACGGATGGGATACAGAGAAGTCAAAGCTACTTCAGTCCTTAATCCTTAAAAAATCGAGGTGGCATTTTGACATTACTCAAGGTCAATTAAGAACTCCATACATTTAATTGCATACAAAGACACAATGGTATTACCCCAAAAGCAGTAAAGGAAACTAACCAGTGTCAATTCAAACTTTTTCCCCGCGTTCCCTATCACAAATACATGTTCAACATTTGTCTCATGTCTTAGCTTCAGCAATGCCTGCAGCCATCTTGATTAGCAAACCATCTAAAGATCATGAAGCCTTCTATCAAATTTAAGAGAAATTCAAACCTGATGTGGCTTGAATGTGTTTCCCAGAGGAGAGGACAACTGGAAGGAGAGACGCAGCTTCTGAAGATGGTTCGCTGACAGAGAAATGGAACTGTCTGTGGACAAATCTAACCTACAAGTCCTTATTCTTTCATTAAAATACTTGATAATAAGAAGAGAACTTCCAAGTAAAGAATTTTCTTTTCGGTTCTTGACCATGAATGTCAAATTCAGAATACGGAATGAGTGTGATTAATAGCGCAAGGAAACTGACAACATAACATACAACAGATTACTTCACAACTAATTGCTGGTACACAATTCGCTTTTAAATAAGCTTTAACGTTTCTGTTTTATGTCAACCAGTAGAGTAAACATGGAGTAATTGATTCATTTTGTTCAAATGCAAACTTTGAAAAGAAAACTTCAGAAGGAACAAAAGGTCCATGCTGATACCTGAAAAATCATGCTCAAGAGGTGGGTTGATTATGAGAAACAGATAATATATAAGAGATGGAAAGCCTGGGACCAAACTTCAAAGAAGTTAAGACAAGTTTCACAAATATAGATATAGACTTACTTTTTCTGAGATTCCATATTGCTGAGATCATTATCAAGGACAGATATATCTGCATTTTCAACTTTAATTTCTCCAGTGAAATAAACTTTAACCCAAGTTAGGCCTCCTGTTGCATATATATCACTCTGACTTGGATCAGAAAGAGTAATCTAACCCACAGCCCGAGCCAAAAAAAAAAAATGGTCAATTATTTTACCTTTTGTGCACTACTACATAACAAAGAGCAGTTATAAGTTTAGAACAGAATGACACCTTGAAAACAAACTCATATTTTCCAACATCAATGTCCTTTAGCAAAGTATCCAATACATGGAATCCACCATCCAAGTCATATTTAAGATCCTGATACAGAAGATATGACAATGTTAGTTGGCAAGGCAATAAGGAAGCTTCAACTGAAATTAGATTTACAGATATACATTGAAAACAGAGTGACACAAGCCAAATTAGCTGAAAACCTGGTTCTCAATAATTGGAGCATTTTTTGAATCAAAACGGGAAGCTTGCACTATTTTAACAGTCAGTGAAGGTGCCTCAGACCCAAGTACAGTGTTCACCTTAACCTGATCACATATATTACAGTTAAATACATTGCAATGAAGGGGCATTCGGCAATTAGTATCACTTTGCACCCTAACAATAAAGGAGTTACATTATGCACAGATCATAGCACCCTGGCTTTGATGTGAACTGATACATACAACTATACAAGTGCTTCATCCAAACACCCTGGCTTTGATATGAGAAGACCACAACTAAAAAATTACAAAACAGAAAGAGGTAAAACAAATATTGTCATCCGTAAGCTGGTTCCAAGTACATCTCTATAAGACAAGTCATCCTGGATTACATAGCCTACACAGTGATCACATGTTTTAGCTGGATAGAAATACGACAGCAGGTCCCAACTAGTTCAGCATTAAGATTCCTGGCTAAAGTGATTAATCTTCTGCGTTTGCTAACAGAAAAGAACTCTGCTGTACGTTTTGTCAGTCTCCAAAATATCCATTTCTAAGAAATGGAATTGTTTGATATTCATGCTAGAGTGGTCTCAGAAAGAACAGTAAACCAATAGTAACACAAAAAAAATATACTTCTAAGATATTTGCACAACAGGAAATATGCAGGCACACAAAAAGCAGCAACTCAGACAAGAAAGATTAAAATGGCATCAATACCTTGAGCTGTTCATTCCTAGAAAAGGATAGCACAGTAGCAGGGAGAGACAAGATCAATGGGATTGACAACCTACACAAAAAAGAACTCAGTTACATATACATGAAGCTCAAGTCAACATACTCTGTCAATCATGCTATGGGTGAAATGTAACAAAAAACTGCAAATCAATAGGGAGACAGTAAGAAGAGATTTAACATATTTTAAAAATCTGAAATACAGAAAAAATGAATAATTGAGCATTAGTTCCAATTTTTACTATGTAGGGAAAACTGGGTGCCCATGTATCATTCTAAAATCCATACTAAATACTAGACGAAAAAAAGATACTTCCTTTGTTTCTCAATTCTTGCAACATTTGACCTTCCTTTGTTTCTCAATTCTTGCAACATTTGACTTTTCTAATCTATTTTGACCATATTTTATCATTAATAAACAAAAAACAAATCACTAATTCAAATATTAGTGGGTTGATCTTAATGTATATTTTCATAAAATTAACTTTTTATAATTATTTTTTAGCATATAATTATAAATATCAATGGTCAAAGTTTTGCAAAAAAGTCAAGTGTTGAAAGAATTGAGAAACAGAGGAAGTACTTAGTTGGCCAGTTAACAGAAATACGAATTTAAAATTCAAAACCTAACAATTTCGAGTCTTTAGTTTTCTCCAAACTAACTAAACTGACCCAGCGGACCTGAAATCTCCTTTTATATGGACAAAGGTGGAAATATATATTTCCCTTCTTGAGGTCAATCTTAACCTTTCCAAAAAGACAGGGATATCAATATGTTAAATTCTTTAAGAGAATACTTCAAAACTAAATAAAATTTAGCTACTTATAATTCTAATTTCTACATTTAAATTTTACAGGCCGATTAGTCATATTGCAAATCGAGTATAATGACAAAAATCTTGGTTCTAACTTGAAATTAAGAACCAAAACAGGCCCTTTCATTTACCAACGTGTTACAACATGTATTCACATATTATCTTATCAAGAGAGAATTGGGTGCGTTTGTCAAATAAAAAATATTGATTGAATAAGAACCCAATAAATTAACAAGAAAAGTAAGATATGCATGTTATTCAACCATTACCTGTTGTTCTCCAACAAAGCTAATGCATCAATCTGGTAAAAGAAATCATGGGGATTCCCAGGCACTCCAATGCCAAGAAAAAATTTTGCCAAACCCAAAATTTTGGCTCCTGGAACCTGCATGTTTTAAGTCCAGTTAGAAATATATCTTTATAATGCATGGATTCACCCTCTTATGAACCCAACAACATAAGAAAATGTCATAAACCTTCACATATAAATCTACTTACAGTAATCTTCCCAGAAGTTACATCAGCAAATGCCACAAGTCCTCGAACAACTGCTGATGTGGTTGAAAGTGGGCCTTGGTATTCAAGGGCATCAACAGCTTTCTCATCAAAGAACATGGCGCCGTCATCTGTACACAGGCAATTAAATAATAAAAACCTATAATATGGTCACCCACTAGCTAACGACATACAATCCGCTAATTTTGAAAAACTTTATCACTTCATATCACAATCTTAGAAAAATTTGTCAAAACACCGATTTAAGACTACCTCCATTTTCCTCAGAGACCCAGGAAAAAATGAAAAGAGGGACTACACAAGTGGGTGGTTTTCTTTTAAGAGGAGAGATATAGAGAGTAAGGAGATTATTAAATATAGAGGGGTCCCCTAAGATGGGGTATGAGTTGATGAAAAAAGGATATAAGCATGTCAAAAATGGAATAAAGCAAAAGTGGGTAGAACTTAGGAAAAAACGCCTAAACGAAACCACAGGAAAACGGAGGGAGTAATAGTTAAGGACAAGTAATTGCTATACAAGTAACAAGAAGTAATACATATATCAAGATTAGTAAGATCTAAAAATCCTAGCTCGTGGAAGCGTACAAACATAGTCGATCAGAAAACCAGGTAAGCAGTTATGAAGTTCATTTGTTATTTCATTTGAATATGCCAGAATCGAATCACCAATATAGTCCAAGAAGCAATTATGAGAGTACAGAAGGAGAGAGCTCCACGTACCATATTTCTCAACACTGTCAAAAAGTTTCAATATATCATTCTTCAGAGTAGCAATCTGTCAAATGTCCATTCATAAAAGATTAAGTTAAAATCCTCACAAATGATAGCAATATAATAATATGTGACACAGACACTAAAAGTATAACCAGGATAAGTCATTAAAATAACACGCCTCTAGGGCCAGAATACTAATTGATAAGAAGGCCTGTATTGCCCAGATACAGAACATTACAAGACATTTTTCCAGGTCATCTGACATCTTGTCTCCATTTAAGATCACTTCCTCCACCGCAATGATATGTCTCCCAGCAATGGATACCCAGCAACCACCCACCCTACATCATTAAACATTTGTATTCTCTCACTATACAATTGTTTTCTTTTTTTTGAAACACACTCTACAATTGTTCTTAGAAGTCTCTTGCTACTGCTAAAACGAAGATTGTTAGAGATATCCAGAATACACCGACATTAGGCACTTGTTTGAAGCAGTGGAATATCACTCATAACTTTCAGTCTTTCAATGAGTCCAGACATCAGAAAAATTTGGTATATATTTCAACCAAATAATGCGAAAAGAATTAAGGTGAATCTCATGGACTAAAGACCATTAAAAAAATATTGCATGATTTGCATCTCAAAAACATATTGTGATAAATGTTCAACAGGGTATGGATGATCGGTATTGGAGTTGGAACAAATTAAAAAGTATAGAATCAACATAAAATGGATAGGGTACAGATGATCCAGGTTATATTTTGAAAGGACAACATGCTGAATCAACATAACCTTCTATATTGTAGAGCTCCCACAATCCCCCAGTTCATCAGAAGGAAAAGAGGAAAGAGATAAACTTGTGGCAACACAAATATTTGACAAAGGCATGACAATGTTTAATTTCAAGAATCTAACAAAAATACGTTTGTGTTATTTAAAAAATACTAAAAACGAAAGACACCCAAATGTTCCCAAAATCCAATTAACATAGCAACAAGAAGACACCCAATCCACAAAACAGCACATAATCATCCAAATCACATGAATCAACCAAAAATATCATTGTTCAGAGGATATGTGAAATCAGCAAAGATGCAATTACCAATGATTGATCCAAGTTAGCTGATGTTAATGACACAACACCAGCAAGAGTTTCAAGTGCTAGTCCTGCAGCAAATAGACAGTTTGCATTAGAAAAATGGTCAGTAACCTATGGATTTTATATCCGCAGGAATGATATGAAAGAGAAGAACAGCTTCCCAAATATATACATTTAAAAAAAAAGAAAATAAAACACTAGAAACACCTACGGATGAACATAGAACAACAAAAGATTAAAAATAAAAAATACGAGGGGAGGTTCTACCAGCAGCACGAGTACTGGACTCAGGTTTGTTGGAACTATAGCGCCATTGTCCATCACTCTGACCAAGAGCCTAGCAAAAAATATATACCTACATAAGCTCACGATAGAACCAAGAGCCTACGAGAGAAGCAACATAACCACACAAAACCCAAACCTTGACTGAATGGAAGACTTGATTGGCATTTTCAAGCTTAACTTCTAAATGAGCAGCCTGATCCTGCAGATATGATTATGATATGAATGTTCAAATATAAATAAAGCAATGCCAAGCAATTGAAAAAAGCAAACTCGAAATAATTAACGCAATTCGCATTGCATATATTACAAAAATAAAGAAACTTGACGAAATAGCAGTATAAAAGAGCTAGAAAATGAAATAAAAAAAACAAAGAAAAAAAAAGGGGAAAAGACTAAATGATTCCAACAAAGAAAAAAGATCCACTTCCTTGGCTTAAAAATTAACAGAAAACAAAAAATGGCTCATTAATTGAGTGTGAATCATTCTTGTCATGTAGTAGCACTTGTCCATTACTTTTCAAAGATCAAGAGAAACAATCTCGTTGTTATTGTTAATGTGAGGTACCATATATCTGCCCCCTCCCCCTCCCCCTCCCCCTCCCAACCATTGAAGGAAGCCTCTTCAAAGGCAACAGATCTGAGTCCATGTTGAGAAGATTATAACATGAAAATTTGCTGAACTTTTACCTTAAGAAGTACCAAGCTTCCAACTGAATAGTAGAAATCAAGCAATGAGTTTGCTATAGTGACAGCAGCCTGCAGTCTCAAAGTGACAGCCTAGAGAAATAGGAGGATATGGAAAGAAGAAAAGATCAAAAACACCACAAATATATTGACTAACTATAATTTTGTTCCTACAAAAAGAAAGGCACAAGTTCTTAAACAAATTTTGAAAAACTTTTAAGTTATGAAGAATAGATACCTTCAAATCCTCTCTATCAATCTTGCATTTCAGAACTCGATTCGATTTCAATGCAAAACTGATATCCCTCAAAGTAGCAGATGAAGACTTCAAGGTCTCCTTAATCAATGCACATGTTGAGGTAAGATCTTTCTCAATTCCAAGGACCTCAAACGTTCTTAAAGCCTCATACGCATCTTCAAGACTACCCAAAGACAAATTTAAGACAAAAATTTTCATAAAAGAAAAATTCCGACAGCACATACTAGAACTAAAAACAAGAAGACAATAGAAGGACAGGTCAGAGATGAGAAAAAAAAAAACTGCATTACCTAATGCAAGCCACTCGCTTGACAAATAACTAGTGCAAATATAACATTTTTTGGGGGAAGGTACCACTATACAGTCATCATCAAAACACAAACGCAGTAGCAGACACTATAAATCACAGTCCAGAGAAAATGCTAGTCTTCCACATTTAATACATATAAGTTACAGTATCGAATTCCTCCAGCAAAGAACCACGCATCGAATTATAGAAGCAATCCGTTCATGAAAATCCTAATTAGTCTTGGTCTCCAGCCGACAATGAGTAGCCCTCAACTCTAAGGGAATATTTTGTATGCACACGGGAAGATTATTGTGAAACCAACAAAAATTGCCCCTCCATGCAATAAAAATTATCCCTCATTACAACAAAAATCACCCTTATAACAAAAGATATCACGATTTCAATCGATTAACACTAAAACATGTTCGAAAAGGAAATATTAGGTAGATTGTACAAAGTTACGGAGTTACCCCTTAATAAAACAAAAGTCACCCTTTATACAATACAAGTCACCCCTTAATACAATAAAGGTCACCTCTTTATAGGATAAAAGTCACCTCTTTATAGGATAAAAGTCATCCCTTAATAAAATAACAAAAGTAACTTTGTTAGGTTTGCTATTCAATATAGTTTATGTATTCTCGCTTAACTCAAGTCTTTGCTCAACCCTAATTTGGCAGAAATACACACTGATAACATTATTAGCAATTCATCAAACAAGTTTCTTAAGAGCAAAAACAATGGCACCCAAATATGAAGCTCAATTCATCTCCAACTTCTACAACAACAACAAAACCAAACACTCATCTCACGCAATTATCCTTAAAAACCCTCCTTCACTCTCTCCTATTTAAAAAGTCACATCTTCTTATAAACCCATTTTCTCTACATCTTTTTAACCCCCTTCGAATCATCTTCAATATGTCTTGACCGAGTTTGGAGTCTTCACTACTGCTAGGCGGTTGCCAAGCCCAAATCATCATAACCAATTCTCCTTTATTTTATCCTCAATTTCTTTCGGATATCCACATTTCTAAATTTATCTTCCAAAGTATTCTCACACATCCACCTCTATATATGTATATTTTCTACACTTGCCTTCTTAACATGATCTTTCTTCTTAAATTCAACATTCGGATCCATAAATCAATGTCTATTTAATTGTGTGTCTATAAAATTTTCCTTTTATCCATAAAGGAACCTTAAAATCACATAATAGCCCAGTTATAGCTCGGGGCTCACGATTTGAGCCACCTAAATTTTATTTTATGGGTGATATCTTAATCAATGTTTCCATTCCTTTGAAGAACCAATCCTAAATATTTGAAACATTTGTAAGTCCTTGTCAACCAAAGTTATGCTAAAATAACACTTATTTTTACTCCTAATAACTCCAAAACCTCTAACTTCCGACATTGGACTCCATTAATCTAGCTTAGCATTCACTTTCACGCTAGTCTAGCCCACCATAACAATACATCTACAAAAAGCAAACAACTTTGGTATTTCATCTAGAACTAACACGAAGTTCAGGTAAATCCTCAGTGCAACCCAATTATAATAGGAAAGTCCTCATTTTCCTTGAATTTGTACTTATGTGATGTGCCTTTTTTAGTCATCGTCCACTTGTTAGTTGTTCCCTTGTCATACACCTTCTCCAAATCAATGAAAACATCAAATAACATCAAATAGCCGATCACGCCACATCGAAATCAATAACCGAACATTCTCAAAATCTCTACTTTTCAACTTGCGAACGAAATTAACAACACATTGGATCAAACTGAGCAATACGCTCTTCATAACTAATCCCCATTCTTATACACTATCACAACTTCTCACCAAATTCACAAACTAAAAAAAATAAAACCAAAATTAGGGTTTAAGCCGGGGTTTGGAATACCTCTTGAAAGATCCATCAATTGGGTTGAAAATTTGAGGGGCAGCAGATCGGTGAGAATCAAAAACCGGGTTGAAGATTGCAGCATCGCAAATCGATGAAATCAGAAGTAGAGCCAAAAACCCTAGAATTCGGGCCATTTCTGCAACACAAAAATCGCACAAAATTAGGGTATTTGAGAGTGAGATTAATCAGCAAAATTGGGTGAATTTAACGAAGAATGGATTGTTATGATGATAATATAATTGGGGGGTAGAGTGGAATGTGATGAGTGTGAGATCGTACTGGGGTTCATCGTGCGCAAAATAAAACGACGCTTGTCGATGAGAGAGAGTGGGAGAGAGGAGAATGAACAGAGTGAAGGGAAACGATAGAGTGGAGATGGGAGTGAAAGACTTGTGAGTTGACGATGTGGTTTTTGGTCATTTCATGGACCCTAGGAACTGTGTCAGTGTCACACTCTCAAGAGTCAAGACTGTTGTGAGTTTGTGAGTTGTGAGGATCTCAGGGAGTGTTAGTGTGGGCAATTCACCAAGTTTTAGCGTTTAATTCACTTGTGATTATCTTTATACTTAATAAAAATATATATATTTTGAGATGAAAAAGCCAATCAGTGGAAATTTAGTTGGGTTTTTATGATTTATGAATAATCTGAAAATTTTGTACAAATGAAGACAAAACCAATTCTGAGCATAACTGTTAGGATAGTTGCTTATTTAGGAATACATCTTAGTATGGCTCATAATGTCATTGCTAGTCTTTAAACTATGATAGTTATGGTGGAGTGTTACAATAATTTTGAATGCTACCTAGTATGATTGATCCCCTACGGAAATCGGCAATGGGACATGAGACGATGAAGAAGGTAGAAGGCATCCTAAATGCCAGATTACCAGAAGAGTAATTAAGCGACACATTGCAGAGGAGACTAAAGCTATTATAAACGCCAACTGTCAACATATTACATCCATGTTGATTATAACCCAAACATGCCCTGCGTTTGATCAATTTTCTCGCCCTTGCAACAGTACTTTAACTTGTCATTCCTATTACAAATGTGCATTACAAACTGCCAACATTTTATTTTTGAACAACTAACTCCATACATTATTATAAGATAAAAAAATATTACATGCTAAAACATAAAACTGAAGGAGCAGAAAGCAACCACTTGAGCTCATACATTGTCAAACTCAAGACTAGGTCTCATATTCATACCATGTCAAAATTCTAGTTAGTTTTAACAATGTTACATCATCACATTTCTTTGGATTTCACAGGGACACCTTTGTACATGTTGACACGATCCCTCAATGAATCATCTCGAGGGCGTGCCACCTTATTGTTGGGATCGAAAAGCATCATTTATTCAAAACGCCTTCAGTGCAGAATTTAGATATTTCTTTTGTTCATATGCATCACCAAGGTTGTTCCTGGCAGTGATATACCCTGGTTGAAGCTTAACAACCTTCTCAAACTGTGCAATACCCTTGTCAAGCTTTCCATCACGCACATAGCTCACACCCAATGCATTATAAACCTGTCAAATGGAGAATGTTAAGTTTTAGACATGATTTGCAAAAAAAAAAAGTTAAGACACTAGTTATTTAATCAGAGATCAGGCATTCAGGCCTATTACGTACCCCAAAACATAGTGCAGAAAGACACTGTCCTCACGAAGTATCATAAGTGGCAATGCTAATTGGATCCTTCATTTTACCTCAAGTACTAGTGTGTCTGTGTTGAATCCTAGACATCATGACATTAATATGGACACTAGACACTTTGTTTTGGACCAAGTAACTTTTTTTCACAACATAGTTGAATTTTACATCCTTATTTTACTCGAGTACACAAGTCTGATTGGCATAGATAAAAGGATAAACAAATTAAAGCAATTATTTAATTGAATGTACTTAAAAACAATCTATTCAAGAATCCAATTGGGGAATATGGGCCAGGGTTGAATGAGATCAAGATGTATCTAGTGTAACTCTTAACTTAGACTAGCAAGGCTACAAGACTTGCAAAAAAGACCATTTTCCAATAAGTACTAAATTAGAAGGTGTGAATGTCAAAGGCCATGTTTTGACATGTGTTCCTGTCATAAGTAGAAGAAAAGTTGAAATGCAATATTTAGAAGCCTGGAAAAAGATCACTGCTGATAAACCTGGGCAAGATCCTAGTCATCTCCATCCCATTTCTCAATTGCCTGAAGCAAGAATTTAGTTGCGGCTGGGTAGAACTTCCTTCTCAGCATCACTGCTCCAAGTTCAAAGAGCTCAGTTGCATTTGCGTCACCACTCCTTACTTGCTCCTAAAATTGCAAGATTTTATTTTTTCAAGTCTAACCTCTTCAATGACAACAATGCATTTGCAGTGTTATAAGAAAGGATTTTTAGAATAACAAGGATCTTACAAATTACAGCTTTTTGAAAAAGTATAAAGGTTTGGATAGTGATTCAAATGAGGAATTGTCATCCCCCAAGGATATAGAGGGCTATGCACAACATAAACCTCCAAGTCTGACAGTTGTAATGTACATGCATCAGAATAGAAAAGCTGACCTGCAATTCTTAAGCAGAAAGATCAAGTTCACAACCTGGCGAATAACAAAAAACGGTCCCAACTCCAAGCAAAGCCAATAGAAAAAGTACATATGACGACTGAATCCCCAATTCAAACAACTCTCCAACCTCATAAACTGGATTTATTTTGACATCAGTGCTAGAATAGACCACTTGTGAAGAAGTTAACCAGGCAATCGTTGCTAATGGAAAGGCATTTCCACTTCCTAACAAGACTTTCACATTTTTGATATGTTTCATAAAGGAATAATCGTTCTGCAATAGTGAAAATTACGTCATTAGCATTAAATGAAAGAATAAAGGGAGTCAAGATAACAATCATCTTTGCCCTCCAGTTGAAGTTGAAGATGTATTTACATCTACTCAATAACCATCACCCCTTTTGTAAGTGTGTTGATATGGCTTGGAAATTTTACTCAGTGGTGAAAAGCAGACAAACCCACAAGAACTCGGCAACAAAGAAAAAACAATTAGCAGTATTGTTTGAAGATGTCACAATCTACTTAGATGGTTATGTTCTACATCTTGTTTTTTAATATGCTACAAGGACTTAATTTGGATGGTTATGTTCTACATCTTTTTTAAAAACATGCCATAAAGCAGACAAACCCCTCAAGAACTCTCCACAGTGTTTGTTAGTATCTACTGGCACCATAAATATTTTTAATGAAAGATTGTAATACCCTTAATTTTGATAAAGTTTCAGTTTTGACAATTATCTACAAAAAGTGAACAATATAGCATGACAATAACAAAACAACATAGACTAAATTGGAGGCAATACTGCGGATTACTGATTCCTTTGTGAAATAGCTTCATCGTTATGCAGTAATGGAATTGGCATGTAGATGACATTCTGTAACAGTTGGAGGATACAAAGTATACAATAAACTCCATACAGCATAAAAAACAAACATGGAAGATCAAGGCATTGGAAAATCCTTCAATGACTTGGAAACATTGATACCCCAGAAAATTATCAAAAAGGATATGAGATAAATTACCATGCCGATCTACTGACATAATTGGTCGCAATGTCAATGCCATTCCCAAGGAGAAAAATTAGAGACTGAGTGTAGTAAACATTTAAGTGAAAGATTTAATCACTATGGAATTACAAATAGCAAGAACTGACATATTTCCTACAATAAAATTGTGGAGCTAACTTATATGAAAGCTACCAGAAAACACTAAGATTCATAAACCAGTATCTTGTCAAACAACTTTTGCCCCTCAGTCTTATGATTTTTTGAATTGGAGCATGTAAAACATAAAACACACTCAGAATATCCTTCAACATATTATAGTAATGAACAACCCAACACTTGACACGCCACAGAAAATTGCAGGATATCAGACAACACTAAATGAACCTTTTAGATCCTCTTACATTCATCCTCCTGCAAACAAGAAGCAAAAGAAACATCTTGAAAACTACGTAACAGCTTCACTACAAGTACAGCACAGATATCATTACGGGACACTTCCGGTTGTGGGAATAAGTTACTCCAGTTGGTATATAGAGATACTTGTAGAAGCTTCCATCGTCACCAATAGGGTACCTTTATCAGTCATGATAAATTAAATTTCTCTGGTACAGGGTACTCAGTAGTTAGGTCAGAATCAAAGCCGAAATGGAATACGAGATTAGAGATCAAGGGGCCATTACCAAACTACTGCATAAAATAGAAAGGTACACATAGAAAAAGTGGAATGAGTTTTAAAGGGGAAAAAAAAAAAAAAGACCACCTGCCAAATTCCATTACTGATGATAACGACCTCAAAAAACCAACTTAACAGGATTGAGTCAGTAAGGCAGAACAAGAAACCACTACTCAATTTCCTGCTGTTGCAAGCAGTATTTCAACACAGTTGTGATGCAAATTTCATGATTTTCAATTTGGACTCTTTAAAGTCTAGAGAAAATGATCCAGGTGTGGTTTTAAAGTTTACAACTGGTTAGACAACAAGGATAAGCAGGTACTGGAGGCAACCAATTAATCCTTCATACACAAGTATTAATGAAAGTTAGTAACTGATTTGATAAGGAACAGCATGTACATGACGCAACCAATTAATCTTTCATATGCAAGTATCACTGAAAGATGGCACTCATGGAGCATAGTTGCTGAAAACCTTGTAAGATCCTCATCACTAAGCTACATTTATCTCACATAATTCTATACTTCCTTCAACCAATGTGAAACTCACTTTTCTTGGTTTAGCATGTTAGTAGTTAGTATATCATTGAGCCTTTTAGCTATCTTCTTCAAAACTTGGCCTTGATCATCACACTAGAGAGGCCAAGTTTCCTACAAGATTCCAGAAGCCATCACAGGATTCAAATGATGACTTTACAAAAATTTCAAGGGAATTAAGAAGTGCGAGCAAAAAGTTAAATGGTGATAGTTCAACATAGTCACCACTAAAATCTTAGATAATTCTTAAATTCGTTCACGTCTAATTCGCAACTAACACGAAACTCCGAGAAGATCTACATCCATTAGAGACCTATTAATACATAAGTTGATTATCGCATATTGGACGAATCAAATAGACTTCCAGGCTCTTGCAACAAATTTGTACTGTAATAAACATCGGTTCCTCATTGAAGTAGGAAAAATGAAAAATCCTCAACATTCTACCTCATTCACAATAAACATACAATTTCTATGACATGAACTACTACATCAACTAAGTTCCTGAATTTCCCTAGACTCCATCTTCTAAACTGCCAAACAAGCTGGAAGTTTTCTCCTACCCTCTAGATTTCAAACACTTTCATACAAACATCAGCATTTGTTGTAAAATATTTCGGATACGCATACCAATTCAAATTAAATAGTCGAAGTCTAGTAGACTATGGATTACCGGGATGAGGTCCCTCAAACAAAATATTCAATCTTAATGAAGCAACTCAAGCAAAGTACAGCAAATACTCTGACATCAACAATAATATTGAAAACATTATAATATACAGATAGTACACAACGAAAAAAAAAGGAAACTCAAAAAAAAAAGCAAAGAACAAGAGTACATGCATGACGTGGAAGCTTGATGAGACCATCACGAGAACCCAAATTTCTGGGAAAAATACTTGAACAAGACAAAAGCTTGAACTTGGAAGGAGATAGAAAAGCTAACAATACAGAAGAAGGAGAAAATTGAGAGGTAAACATGGAAGAAGACATGCCAGAGTAGGGGTTTAAGGAGGGAGTATTCACCAATACTGGAACGACATGGAAGATTTTATCAGAGATAGAGGATGAAGTCATGGTTTTCTGAATTCGGTATTTGTCAGATTTTTGTGGGTATGCCAAAATTTGCAGGAAAATTGGGAGATTGAACTCATTGAAGAAAGAGATTGAGATGGTAGTGTGGTTAGAGTGGATAGTGTGGGTTTGTGTTAGTATGAGGTTTGGGTTAGTTAGTTAGTTAGTATGGGAGTTGTTTACAAATTTACAATGTTGTTTCTTGTGGGAAGTATCAAAACTGTGTCTGTAATAGAAGGATTAACAAGTCAAACATTGATAAGCAATACATAGATGAATTGCATACGCTATTTTTCACAATACTACTCACTAACTTGGGAAGAATTCCGGAGCAACGTCTCTCACCAAAATGTATGCCAAGAAAACATATCACCCCTTCAATTCATACACTCAACTAATTAAGAGTACGCCATATCTTATCTTTGTGTGAACTTCATGCATGGTGAAGCGTCCATTACAATTGTCTGGAATTTCAATTCTGACAGACCAACGTAACTGAGGGCAATCTCATCGGTCTCATAGTCCAAAGCAAGACAATTATTGAAGTACGTTCCAATTAAGACGCTTCAACATCAAGCCATGCAGTTACATAGTCTACATTGACGTTAATTATGACAACTTGCAAAGGCATAGCATATTGCTTGTAAAATCGATCAAACACATTAAGTTACAAGGAATATTAATATATTTAACTATTCGTCTTATGTCAATTCCATATATAAGCTATTCGATTTAATAAAACTCTTATGATCGATAACCCTTGTTTTACCATATATATAATCGTATCCCCTAATTCTAGAACCGGCCACAACCGTACTAAAAACTTTATTACAAGTTTAAAAACTTAAGAAGTAGAACCACTATATTATATCGAGGAATGCATGCATGATGATATATGAGCTTATATATTTTTCTCTTAATCATACGCTCATATTATCATACTCGATCTCCATGCATATATATATGCTATCAAATGCCTATTGTTGGTTTGAAAGGCCACAAGAGCACATGCAAGAGCTGGTACTGCATGTACAAGCACATGCTCAATGTTCCTTGTCAACAAACCTTCACAACCTGTCCATCAATCTAATATACTCTTATACATTGTCTTCTCTTCCCTAACCAAGTTTACCTCACTGCCCCACTTATCTTTATTCTTCTCCTTTATCCTTATATTCTTTACATCTTTTCGATCGTTACATATTAATCATCCAAAGAGTAATTAAATCTCATAATGTACGATGCATACAAGTCATATGGATTGGTTTTGAAAGTCATCCCCTAACAACTACTGTAACAGATCAACAAGGAATGGCTACTATCTACACGACAATATTCCCTTCGCCCAAAACTAAGCGTTACACCATATATATAATGTACTGTATACTAATAATGTGACAACTAAATTTAAACATGGAAATAAAGTTTAATGTTTTAAAAAAAAAAAAGTGAGGTCCAGAATAATGAACTCATGAGGTATGTGCACACTACTTTTGAAAGAAATTTATAACAAGAAGTGGATGAATTCTTTGGTTTAGAGCAAGGTACAAAAAGAAGGAAACAAGCAAAGGTAGTGAGTGGGTAGTAATATATTGATAAGTTTCACTTTCAGCGCAGGTAGCATTTACAGTGGCCCAGAATAATAGAACCTGAGCTTGGCTGAGGAATGAGGACAAAGTATCTTCATACAACTTGCTAAGAAAGTGAGAGCTCAACATTAAAACATTAAAAATTTTCTTAGCCAGTCTGTAAAGTAAAGACACCCACCTGTACAATCTTACTGTACTAAATGTTAGATCCAAAACTTGCCCAAAGAAAAGTGACCCAAAAATAAGGGGGAAGACCGAAAGTATGCTTGGACACAGATAGTGTGTTGCAAAATGCTCCTGTTGCTCATTTCCACCAACCATAGGAAATCAAGTAAAAAAAAAAAAAAAAAAACAGAGACAGAGATGATCTCTACAAGCTAAGTACAATTTAAGTTCTAATTGATTTAAAACGGGTTTAGCTAAACAGCTAATTGTCGTTGTTGTTGTTGTTGTTGATGAGACGTAGCCTCATCTTCATTGTAACACGAGTGCATAATCATAGATGATTTTCCCATAATTAATGACGAATTAGACTCGGAAACAACATTAAGAGGGGGTTGGAGCAGCAACATTTCTCTTTGAAGGTAAGAACAGTAGGTGTGAAATGTGTTGGGTGTCACATTTAAATGGAATCCCAAACCAAACAAGAAATCCACCTCTAGGAAGTTCATTTCCGTGATGCTTATACCGCCTATTTTGGCATAGTATGCATTGTTGTAATACCTGTAAATCACACATAAATTTTAAAAGTTTAGATTAAAGTCAACAGCGAATAATTAAATTGATCAATACCAATAAATTACCACTTTATATAATATAAAATTAATTTCAAAACAATATTTATGCTTAAGAGTGGGCCTCCATTATTAAGACTCTCCCATGTGAAAGGATCATATGAAAGATTGTCTTATAATTTAAATTCTTAACTCATTTGAGAAAGAGACAGCTTAGCTTAATGGGTAGCTGGACTTAGCTGGTCCGGCATTGCCCAATTTCTTACCCAAAAAATGTTAATTATACTAATTTCTAATTGCAGTTGAGGAACACTCAGCTAAAAATACATTTTTTTTTTAAAAGTTTGACATGATTTTAATTATAAAAAAATGAAAATTTATTTGGGAAGTTGGGGATCAAATCATCAACATGTGTAGACCGACAAAAACCATAATTCAATTATGCATTAAGAAGACAAAACCCCAGAAAATTAAGCACATAATCAAACAATTTCAGCTATAGCTTTCAATGATTAAAAAAAAAAAAAAAAAAAAAGCAGGGGGAAAACAGTAATTAAAAGTGCAAGAAATTAATGAAATTGAGCAACTTACATATCATCCATGAATTTGGCAGAAATCATGACACTAGTGATGAGCAAACGATGAACATTGAAAGAATTGATGGGCAAAAGGGGCTGCCTTTGAGTGAAACGATCAAGGTACACATATGCAACAACAAAGCAAGAAGGGCTGCAATTTGCATACTTGAAGATCCTCTCTAAGTAACATTGAACAGAGATTGTAGGGCGTGTCAGGCCATGGAATACAGACACTTTCTGAGGCTCTAGCCGACGGTGGATGTCGTTCGACTCCGCTACTCGTTGAAGGAGAGAAGAGAGGAAAGTGATCATCTTTGGCACCGAGTTTAAGCTCTCTAACTCAGACAGGGTGCTCATGCTTCTTTTTCTTTCTTTTTTTCTTTTTTTTTGGAGTTTGTTTACTCTGTTTGGAATGTTAAGCAATGACCCTTCTTCCTAGGGTTATATATATATATATATATATATATATATATATATATATATATTATAAATGTACATATTATATTATAACTAACCGGTAAGTTGGTTAAAAATAGTAGTAGCCTACTAGCCTATAGTGTAAAAGTAAATGACAATATGAATATGTAGACTTGGTACTACTTTAGCGACAGTTTACCCACATTGTTTGAATTACACACTCACAATTTCTAATGTTGCATCAATGGAATTTGAAAATTGTGGGCGATCTGATTATTAAGTTGGTAATGATTTGTTAAATTCAAAAATTAACTTGTGAAAGAGGGATAGAAAAAGGGAGGTGAGTGGATATGTGGATATGATTAGCTAAAGAAAAGAGATGGGATCACTTTTTACTTGTTGCGTGAACAAAGTCTTTCTTTTGCCCCATTTTATGTTTTTCTTATAAATACTTGACGGTGTCATTTTATTTATGCATAACTACATAAGCCCTGTGTCTTTATGTACCTGTCTTAACTCACGTAGGATCTAAAGCATGTAATATAAATTTGAAATCAAGATATTTTAAAAAGACATAAAGGAAATGGTAAAGAGATATAACTTAATCATGAAAAATATATGTATGATAATGTCTAAGTGGTATATTTCTGTCAGGATAAGTGAAAGAAACACTCGTCAAGACAAATATATTTCAAACTCGATATATATTATACTCTCAATCTTTAACAATTTATTTCAGAAATAACGATTTTTATAGGTTATATTAAGACTGCAAACTCAATTCATTTCATACTTTAATAGGTTCAAGTGAGTTAAAAACACACATTTATAAGTTGTTATTTAAACATCGTAATTTCATATTATCCTTTTTCAGTTCTTTATACTTGATATTTCATTCCATTAACTTTAACTTTCTACTAGAGTAACCCTAAGGATAAATATATAATTAATTAGTGGTCTCTTCTTAGCCTAATTGGTTACTAAGTGTGAATAAGAAAATGTGAAGCAGCATGCAATTGTAGTCCATATTAATTAAGGTCTCCCAGCTGCCAAGGGAGTGAGAAACTACAAAGAAAGTAGGGAGTACAAGATTTAGTCAGTTGGCTGAAGACACATGTCACGTACACTGAAAGTAGTAAAAATGTAGAGTAAGTTTCAAGTACGGTAAATGCATGTGATTACATGTGGGAGTAATTGTGACAAAAACTACAAGGGATACGCACTACTTGTAAAGATACCAATTGCATGTGAAAGGACAGAATCTATCACGATATTGCATTAGTTAAGCCCCTCTATCATACAACTTTGGACTACCCTGGCCTTTTGCTACCATATAACATTGATTAACAATACTCATGGGCTTTTCTGATTAATCTTATGCGATCCAAAATTTAATCACGTGACAAACTATCTTACACCCTAACACATGATACATCTAAACCGATTTGAGTAACATTAGTGGTATTGGATTTAGTAACGTACAGATTTTAGGTAAGCTGTCATGTTGGAAGATTAGCTAGGGAAGAAATTAAAGTGCGCGGGTAAATTAAATAATCAATCATGAAAAAGTTAACTATCTGAAAAGTTTGACTTCTTACACAAGTACATTTGATGTCAATCCCAATCAGGATAATTAAGCTAACTTAACAGATATAAAGTCTTTCATATATTCACGAGTATTTAGTTTCAATAATTAGGATTTAATTTTTAGATAGCATAAAATTTTCAATAAAAATGAGTTTCACTCTAAATTTAAACGAACTAAGAATCTAACATGTTTAATGCACATGACGCACATCCAATACATGCACTATTACACTAGTACTTTTTTTTTAGCCTCATAGGCTTGTGACAAGTCATGCGTTTATCATACCAATAGGTCACTTGGTAGCATGGACAATCACTAAAATGTTGGCTATTCAACAACATACATGATACATGTGAAAAACTCTATTCACAAACCTGATGGATAGTTGGATACTCTACTCTCATTCTGTCGTATATATCCAAAATAAGCAAGTACCTGCACTAAGTTAGACTATCTTAGCTTACCACTGTTCGGATTATAGCGAGGATGGGTCACGTGAACATCGGGCTGGGCCGGATTATGTATGTGTTTTTTGATATATATATAACTCTTAATTTGTTACTATATATATCGACTACTCTTTTGTATTATTATCATGTATAAGTAATTAAGTAGTACACTACATATATGAAGTGTGTTTTCTCGTCCTTAATAATGTTCTACTAAGAAATTAGTTTGATCATGACTGATTTCAAGTCAATCGATTATTGCACCATGCCACCATATCAACCATCGGTTAGATATTTTGAGCCAACTGATGGGCCCATGCAGCCCGGCCCAGCCTGTACGCTGTCGTCTTTCCTGCCTTTTATCATTTAGTTTAAAGATGTCTCTTGATCATTATGTTAAAAGAAAATGTGTTACTGTTACTTTGTCATGACAATTAGGATGTATAATTAATCCTATTCTATACTTTTTTTTTTTTTTTTGAGCACCGGGCGCATTTGATATGAATAATGCTTCTAGCCATTAGTTAGTTGCGTACATATTATGATTTGTATTCTTCTTTTGGGAACTATTTATTGTAACGGTGCGTTTGGAGTTTTTAAATTTTTAATAGAGGTTAACCTTTCTTATACGGAGTACAAAGTACTATTAAGGTTAATGATTATTGAATATTGTTTTCTTATGTCCATATCGATACTTGATTAATGATGACTTCACTGATGATTATATTATAATATCACAACTATCGTCACATATGAAAATAGCATAACAACTAATTAATAAATACAATGGAGATTTGAGAGTAGAAATAACGAGAAATGTATATATATCTCCAAATCATACATTGACACTTACGTAGAACTGATAAATTGGGAACTTAGTTTTCTTTCTATTGTTGGTACTTCACCATCATAGAATCATTATTATAAGAAACATGGATATAATGTATGATAATTGATATAGGAGCACAAAACGTGATCAAGTGGTTATGAAAAATTAATCACTATTAATCCTATAGAAAAGAGGAACCCGAGAACTATTGCGTGTGAAAATTCAACCGACGATTGGCAAATAAGTGTCAGCTAGATACCCTTGCGGTTTTTCTTATTTTTTAGATATTTTTTGCGTCACCAATTTACTGTGTCGCTTTATTTAACTATCCCTACTTTAAATTACCATTAGGTATTTACATAAATAGAAATATAATTTCATACATTTAGAAAGTGTTTTAACTACCTACTTTGTATTTGTCTGGACTCTGGAGGCTGACGCCTATAATGACATGGGTCTCTATTTTGTAGCTTGGCGACCCACCATTACGAATTGTGGTAAATAGTTAAATACTAGCTAGCTTTGTGATAGGGGCTTTGAGCATTAGTTAGACCGTAATGAGTTTTCTGGAAATACACCATAATCAGGGGAAAAATTATAAAATAAAAATGAGTAAATTCTTGCAAAGAGAATGTAAAAAAGAGTCATATTGATAAAGATGCAAAGATAGCGAATTATTACTCTTATATTATGAATTTATTTTTGTTATTTCACGGAGTAACTTTTGCTATTTTAGAAGGTAATTTTTTTTTAGTACAATAATTTTATTATATTCGTATATGTACAAAATTTTGGGAAAGTAAAAACTTTTTTCAGGAAATATTGGGGACTTTAGTTAGGTAAAGAATGAACGCTTTTGAGGGAACATTTGATGAAAAGAATACCCGCATTGATGTTTCAAACTTTCAACTAGTCACAGAGTATTTACATATTGTTTCAAATGCCAACTCTTTAGAGTCTCCTCATATGATATCGATAAATTTATCGTTCTAGAAGAAAATACATTGATTAAACATATTATATATATGCACCACGATCAAAATAGTTATATAGTTATATATATATATATATATATATATATATATATATATATATATATATATAGGGGAGGGATCCAATGAGAAGAGTGTTTAAAATAAGAAGAATAAGAAGAGATTTTGACCATTCAAATGGTAAGATCCAACACTAGATATTTCATGTAGAAAAAATGGTTATTATAAAAATAAAAAAAATGGTCACTATAATAATAAAAAGAGTAATTATAACAATAAAAAAAACCATTATAAGTGAAAAAAATTATTTGGTCACTATGAGTTAAAAAAAGGTCACTATATGTACGTAAAATGTCATGCGTTGGATCTATGAGATGAAGGGCCAAGATGCCTTCTCATCATTCTCATTTTAACTTTAACCTATATATAGATCCAACGCATGACATTTTACGTACGTATAGTGACCTTTTTTTAACTCATAGTGACCAAGATATTTTCATCGTTATAGTGACTATTTTCATCGTTGTAGTGACCAATTTTTTTTTACGTGAAATCTCATGCGTTGGATCTTACCACTTAAAGGGCCAAGATTGCTCATCCTTCTTATTTTAAACATCTTTCTCATCGGATCCCTCCCCCCTATATATATATATATATATATATATATATATATATATATTTCAACATACTCAGCTTAGTTATTGAGGGAACTGTTGCAAAATGAAAAAAGTAACAGTAGAAAACAAAGATCAAGTAGGCGGCACGAACATGAGCATACATACATTGGTGGAAACATACAAAACAATGAGGAAGACATGTCTAAATTTCTAACATGGAGGTGGAAAATATCTTTTGGTGCAATCAAATCACTTGATATTTGTAACTCATTTCAACATTCAATTTCTTTTTTTTTTTATAAAAAAAATCTTCATATATGAATTAAAAATGAAATTTATGTTACTTAAGTCAATCTCTTGAGATCACTCCCATAGAAAAGGGTTATATTGGGATAATTAAGGATTTGTTAGGATAATTATTAGAATATCTTTATCATCATTATCATGTTATTATGTTAGGATAATTGTCAAGATATCTTTATCATCATTGTCATGTTATTATATTGGGATAAGATTTTATTATATTAGGATCGGATAAGATTTTATCTTTGTCTGGTATTTGAGCTTTACTAGATTTAGTAGAGTATGTGTATATATACCCCTATTGTTTACCTCTGAAAATCACTTGAATGAGAATAAAGTTTTGCATTGAGTTTAGCAGGTTAAGATCGATTAAGTCAATCTTCTAAGACCACTGCCATAACAATAAAAAAAATATAAAAAAAGGTTAAGATATCAAAAAAGTCATTTATTAGGGAAACATTAAGGTTTGAAGTTATATTGGTCGTCCAACAGTTGATAGTCTTGTGCTCGTTATCACTTACCGACATATAAAAAAATTGATAATTTGCATCAACAAAAAAAATTAAACAATTAAATTTGAGGAAGGTTGATAATAAAGTTTATGGATCCACTTAACATTTTTCCACCAAACACCTACCACAACACACATCTTGAGCCTCCAAAATCCAAGGAGAAATACATCTAACAACTTGAGTAAAAATGAATTGTTTACCAAAAAAAAAAAAAAAAAGAGTGAAATATAATTAGTGATGAAGAGTGTAGTTTAGAATTAAATTGACTTAATTATACAAAAATGAAGGCATGCATTAGCCCCAAATTAAAAAATAAGGCAATGTGAGTGAGGTCCCCCTCCCCCAATGCTTTGCCACCACGAAACAAAACGTCTCTCTCGCATTTCTAATTGTTTTCATGTATGGTGATATTTCATGAACATCCTCATTATAGTGAAGATCCAACAACATTGACATTATATTTAGAATAATATTGGAAAATCAATGAAAATTGATTGCGACCATAGTTGCATAGTGCTGAAGTGGTCATTATCCTTTTGAAGGATGTATCTACCACTCCTAATATGCCACCTTAGGATCTTTGTGGTACAGTTGACTGCCCCCTATGTTCTTCTAACTTGTAAGTTGTAAGAGCCTAAATGGGCATCACTAAGCAGAATTGTCACGTAATTTAATATAGACTGCTAGTTCTCCCTCTATATTGTCATTTTCTTTCTCGTATAACCAACCCTATTCAATTCATTTACTCTACTTTTATAAATATATATTATAATATTCGTGTTGTCCTCGATATTTCACATGTAAAGAATGAAAATTAAGGGATCAATTTTATTGTACGTTAATTCCATAGTTTATGTCTTGATTAAGGACTTAATTAAGGTCTTGGAGGGAGGGGCCAGATTTACAGAAATCAGGAACATAATAAAAGTGGGTATATGCTCCTTTAAATTAATTGCACACGAAAAAAGAATCTGCTGCAAAAGTACATTGCACAAACAAGTAGAATCATAGTATCAAACAGCCGCCCAAAACCCAACTGGATGCAAACTGTAAACAGACGAACCATGCATCATCATATCATGAAACTGATCCCATGAATTTATTGATGTTAATCCCAGAAAGCATTTGGAAATTCAGGAAAAGGGTCTGAGAACGTGCATGGCATGTAGTGCACCATGTTTTCTACTTCTAAGAGGGAATAAACTATATATAGTCCAAACCGACACAGATTGTTACCTTAGGCACGATTATAAGTTGCGGTAAACTATTCCACCATTAATGACCATGTCTTTCCCTTTTAATGTGATATTTATTTTTTTTAGTGAAGTGAGAGTTACAAAGGAAAAATGACATATATGAGGTATGGGCTATTTCTTTCATGCATTGTCCAAATCATTTTATGTTTAGAGGTTCTGAGAGGGTCGGCAAATTTAGTGCCGTATGAGATAATTGCTACATTATTGGCCCTACAAACTCACACAATTCACAGCATATCCCCCACTCGCAAATATTGGCAACAGGAAAAAAATAAAAAATAAATAAATAAAGCGGCGAAAAGAGTAAAAAAAACTGAGAGAAAATCATAGAGTGAACACAAAGTCATGTGATCCTTCAAAGTATGAGTACAAGATACACCAAATATGCATACATTGCGGCATCAATCAAACAACTTCAACATCAGCTGTCCAACAATTGGGTGTAAACTGTAAACAGATCACTATGAGCTATGACCCAGCATTGTTAAAAAGAAAACTCCAAGATTCACCCTTAAATAATGATGATTAAAGCCCCAATACAAACCAACCTGTATATCATGATTACTGTACAATATAAAAACAACATTATTCTCTGTTACTTGCTCATGTATACTTCGTGGTAGACCTGTACAAATGGGAGAAGCCTCGTTAAAAGTTCTTTACCAGCTCGTTTGTAAAAAGATCTAATCAGTTATGGGATTAATTGGATCAGTCTTTTAATTGGTCATGTTTTATTGGTTCTTTAATGAGTCAAGTCGGATCAATAGTTTTCAAACTTTTAAACACTATCAGGTAATGATTATTTTTCACTTACTTGCCAATGATTTACTATCAAAGATTAAAGGTGATATAAGCAGACTATCAACCTTTATAAATAGATTTATACTATCTTTGGACGGCATGACCCGATTTGTATCTTCTTTAGCCCGGCCCGACTCAACTCGTTTTACATATTCTTTGGCCCGGATCGTTTTGCATGTGACCCGTTTCGACCCTAACCCAACCCAATACACAAGTCTACTCCATAGTTGATTGAGTAACCAAATAGACCTCTGCACTAGCATATTCCCAAAGTATGTCAGGCTCTTAATAGGCTAAGGTAGTCAGTGTAGTGACTCTAATCACAATTTCTTGGTCTATACTACAAATATGAGATCAAGATCTCTAGCATTATGAGTTAAATACGTAACAAAATAAACTGAGCAGAATAACCAATAAGCTGATCTCAGAAATTCATGTACATATTTTCTTCTTCCGTATTTACAACCAGCCTAGATTCACATAATCACAATAAGAATGTATATACATTACTTTTAACACATTAAAAGAACGACACCTTCTTTGAACAGTCATATTCTTTTTAAGGTTACATCAAACAGCCGAACATCAAAAAGGAAATCTCATTTCGAGTTACAGTGAAGTAAATTACTAAAATAAAAAAGGATCAATCATTAACGATCTAGCCACGGCCTTGTTTAGTAGTTTCTGAACTGCTAGTTGTCATGAATGATTCTCCACATCCACATTGCCCTTTAGAATTTGGATTTATAAAAATAAACTCTGACCTGCAATGAAAATGTAACCTTAAATCAGAAAGCCCCGCTGTAACCCAAATTGAGACCGAATGAATGGGAGAGCCTTAAGCCTAGGTAGAGGAATGGGTATCACCACCCATTACAAATTCAAATGATATTTACAGTATCTATACAAATTACATACCCATCATAAAAACAGAGTATTGGTAATGCTACAATCCTCAACAAAATAGCAAAATTTTATTGTTTTGTATCATTCGGTGCACGCCGACCAAAAGTTTGGACACACCACTGATAACTGCAGTAAACATCCCCAAAACCGCACATACAAGGACCTCATTCAACAAGATTACCCACTTCAAACTAAACAAAAACAATACATACAAAATCCGAAAAATACACAATTTGAAACTTGGCGATAAATATGAGTCTGTCCACCATTACACCTAGCCAAGTGTTAACCCATCAGAATGCCAGTGGATTCCAAACAACAACCCCCCCCCCCCCCCCCACACACACACACACAAAAAAAAACACTCACAGAAAGAGGCTTTTTTCTGAACAACATCAGAATCCAAAAATTTGTCCTGTTAAAGTAGTTGGGGGGAATTGGGGGATGTCTAAATGTATACAGTTTTACCCCTCTAGTCATAAAGGATTACAGAGGCTTTTTTCTGAACAGAAACAATAAATTTTCACCCTATTAATTAAGGTAAGAGAGGAAAGCGTATTTCTTTACATATGGGGAGAACTTATCCTTAAAATACAAAACATAAAGGCTTAATATGAAGTATATTCGTCAATGCAACTTATACCTAATGGTCACGTAACAGCAGCAACAAACAAAAACAATAACATAACATGGATGCTTACAGAAAAAAAGGAGGTCTAATAGAAATTAATAATCAGATTGTTGTTCAATCTCATCCATCAGATTGAGTGGTGCCAGTTCATCCATGTTATTGGGGAAAATACTAAAAAGTTCATGCCACTAACCACAACATACAATCCACGTATAGAAATAACTAGAAGCTCAGTCCATACGCACCTGAGCTTGTCATCAATAAAATCCATTTTTGTGCCTATGACATGCATTAGGGCTTTGGGTTCAATTATGATCTTGACTCCCTTGTCCTCAATTAGCTCGTCAAACTTTCCCTTTTCATCTGAACATTAAAAGCATAGAAATCAAAGATTGTCATGAGAATTTCACATACTCGGCTCAATCTACAGTTTCAAGAAGAAGTGCACAGGACATTTGACATTTGCTAACTACTTCACAATATAAGAACTTTCATATAAACAAAATTGACATTTTTTTTTTATGCTAAAGAGAAGAAGACTCCAAGAGCAAAACAAGCAGGGCAGCATTAGGAAGATATAAGTCTAGGGAGTGCAACTCCCCTTATATCTTTTCATCTAAATAGAATGAAGTAGTGAAGGAGCAACATTCAAGAAAGTGATCCTTGACTGTTGCGACACCCCTTGATTTGCAAGTCAATCCGCTGCCTGATTATCCTCTCGAAACACATGGATAACCCAAGTAGACCAATCAGCTGTATTGATCATGGAGCAGCAGAGGTTAATAAGATGGGCACATTCCCCACTACCTTGATCATTGTCCAGCACCGTCTGCACACAAGTTAGATTGTCCAGCTGGATCACTAGTTTGCTAATGCTGAGGTCTTTAGCTAAAGCCAGGCCTTTACTTAGAGGTTTAGAGCCATCAGTTCAGCTTTGTACGCATTGGTGATTCCAAAGCTTGCTGACAGAGCTAACACTAGACGTCCTTCCTGATCTCTTATGATTGCTCCACCCCAAGCTGCTCCTGGATTTCCTCTCGCCGTGCCACCTATGTTCAAAGCGTACCAGCCATCAGGTGGGGATAGCCAACTGACATTAACTAGTTATTTCTTGTTGCTGCGCCTAGGTTGTAAGCTGCTCCTTGTTCAACGCTCTACTGGTTTCATCAGCTTTCACAAGGAGAAAGCCAACAGCATTCACTGTAATCTTATAGCTCCTATTGAAAGCAGCACAATTCCTCCAACTCCATAGCCAGAAAAAGCGTAATTCCAAAGAGTGTAGGCCATCTGCCTTCCATATCCTAATCATGATCCTCGAAATTCCTCTCCAACCAAGCCCTAGAATTTCCTCGAAAGAATGAGAAAAGATTCGATGGCCCATTCAAACGCAACCAAACTTTCCTCGCTTCATTGCAATCTTGAAGAACATGCATGATAGACTCATCCTCTTTTTTACAGACTGGGCATAAGGGGCAATCAACTAGCTTATGATTGAAGAGGTTGTAATTGTGAAGGAGGCAATCGTGCAAACTAACCAGAGGAAACCCTTGATTCTAAACATCAACAATATTGACATTTGTGCTGTGCATTAGTTAATCTAAAAAAAGACTAGTCTTCTTCATTTTAACTTTTAAGTATCAGTCAGATTATAACACGTTCACAAGAATTCTACCTAATATTATTTTTCTTTTCAATATGGTTCAAAAAGTCCAAGCTTAATTAGGTAGTAGAAAGAAGTTGCCAAAACAAGACCAAATAAAGGACACATGGCCCATATCTAACCGACGGCAAAGAATGTTAAACATGTATTTTCCGAAGGGATAAGTGAAATGCTTCAACATATGTGTATAAACAACTAAGTGCTTAACACGAAGTTTTGGTGATCTATTGCAATATACTCCATACAACCTTAGTATCAATTTATGTGCTTCACACCTAAATGGCATAATTATTAGGGTGGGTGAAAAAGAAGAGGGAAAAAAGGTGGGCAGATGGGAGTGCGAACCAATGCTTAGAAAAGAATAAAAATACTCGCAAATAAGGTATGGAGCACATAAATTGGGATGAACTTAAAAAAAAAAAGAGCAATTGAGAGATGGAGGGAGCATATGTTTTAGTTCAAATCCTAATGAATCAAAAACAAATGAATTCTTGACGTAGGCTATGAAAAAGGCAATTGACACAAAGCAAGAATGAAGGAAGATGATTAATGTATAGTCAATATAATTGTAGAAAATAGAACTAGACACGGAGCAGAGGCAACATGCTAGATTTAACGATGAGGAGTATAGAAATGCATGTTTAGACTTTACTAATTCGACAATGAAATCTGTTAAAACTGATGCTGGAACCAAAAAAATTACAGCTTTGAACTACCTAGATTCAAAGTAACAAAGTTTGTTCCAGTGCCCCGGATCAAAACAAGAACAAGATAGTAATGCCATAAACATTTGCAAGGGAAAATATACATTAATATTATTGAGCTGAATCTAAAAGAAAGATTAAAATTTACGGGGGTTTTATACAGCAGCCTCTTTATTCACGTCTACACCTAAATAAGGCTCCTAAAAATCCTGATCACCATATCTTAAGACCTCTTCGGTTAAGGGGTTTTAAACCTTATTCCCTTTGACTATATTGATTAGCAAAATTTTAATCCCTCTCACTCTCTCCTTTTTGTCTTAATAGATTCCTTAAACACCTCTAAAATGGTTCTCCCCAACCCTTTACCTCACCTTCAAATAATCATTGATAATTTGAAATAGAGAAACAATGATACACCCAAAAACACCATCCCTAAGTCCCTAACACAATAAACAATGCGTTGCCATTGTCACAATTGACAATTCCCCTTGTAGCCAAGACACCACGGCATTACCACCTTCATCAACCACCAAACTTCAAGCTCCAATATCATGTCTCCTTTTTAGTAAACCTAACACCGACACCAATTCTCAAGAAAACAACCAGATTAACAGAAAACAGAGAGGGAGACTCGGATGTTACTACTTCACTTGCAACAAAGCCCAGACCACCACTGACCAAAACTGCACAATTTGCCACATACATCACCAACAAGAGGAAAAGTCATCCCATCCCAAAACTTTATTGGTCCAATAGCAAGGAAAAAGTGTGCTGGTCCATCAAAAATGAAACATCTATATAATATTTGGAATTTAGAAATGTGTGGTTATGCATCCTCCCCAGAACCCATGCTATTAGCACATAAAAGATGCATTTCTATTGTTATTAATTCAAATTATGGAGATATAGAACACATAATCCAACAGTTGCACCGCATCTTTTATTTTATAATTGCTAGAAATATTCCCCAACCAATGTAACACTTTCACTCCCTTTTTATACATATTTGAAGCACTCTTCAGATACACTCATACACAAAAGGAAAACAGGAAAATTACAGTAATATGACCGCTTCGCTCTTTTCAAATGAGTTTCAAGTTATTACCCTACTTGAGTACTTGACCAGCTCTAGTAAGCTACTAAAACACCTAGCTAGCTTCATTCTACTAATACATAGGCAATGAGAAAAAAACAGTAAGGAACTCTTCCAGAACATATCCATGTTCCAAGACTTATTCTTTTTTTTCCAAGGAAAATCCTAAATTATGTGTACCCATCTTTTTCTTTTTTAATGCAAGCAGGGAACAAAGGTAAAATAAAGGCATTTACAGAGTAATTACGTGTATCCTTCAGACAACCATTTTACACAATCAGTCTATCTCAAATAACAAAGCCTTGCATGCCCCACAACTAAACGAATATTCCAGCATAAGATATGGTTGCATCCTAAGGTCTTCTTCACAGCAAAATGAACCTAATAAGTTCTAATAGTTCACCAATACCCCAACATGTAACCAAACAAAAAATCAGATCATGTCATTAGGTTCCTACATCTCAAAGCAATCACTAGATAACATATATATTTTCAACACACACAATTACCACTATCCTTTAACAAAGACTAAAGCAATAGCCCATCCCATTTTACATCTCGGTTAAGTAATTACTCCAGCATTAAGTTACCAAACTTGGACAACCTATGCTCACTGAACGTACGCACCAGGAAATGAACCTAAAAAACATAAGTTAGCACCCTCAATCAATGCAACAAGTCTATTCACCTCAGTTCAACAAATTAGGAAGCCAAAAAAGAACAGTGTCTCACCCACTTCACATCTCAAATGAATTAAAATCCTTCTCCAAATCTGAACTTGCATTTGCAGTAGACTGGTAAAATGAAAATTGATAATTGTACATTTTGATCAATACCAACTGTTCATACATCCATGCTTTCAATCAGGACTCTTCCCAAATCAAAAATATAGGGACTCACTCATCCTTTGCAGACCCATGACCCGCTTATAAGCATAAAAATAACGAAACAATTTGCCTTTTCTTCCAATCATAGACAACGTACTCCTAGCAGTGTACATATATCTAAACCATCAGGTCATCCAATACAACATATATCTAAAGCTCACGGCAGCCACCCGTGTACTAGAACTAGAGGTGACCAAATTAGCCCGGACAGCCACGACTTCGGCTTGAAAAAGCTGGTTTCTTGGGTTAATACAATACCCCAATATAGGGTTTGAACAGATCAAACACACTAACTACCCAAGATGCTCATTTCTTATCGTTGCATCAAATAAATTTCACAAACCCAACAAATTTGATCGCAAATCCTTAAAAATAAAAATAAAAACAATGGGGGGAAAGACTACCGGCGTAGTTGAGGGTGTAGGACAAGCCGTTGCAGCCGCGAGCTTTGACGCCGAGGCGGAGGAAAGGGCGATGCCGTTGTTGGAGGAGCTGCTTTATACGGGTGGCAGCGGCGTCGGACAAGCTGATGGCTTGGCGACGGATGGTGGGACCGGCTCTTTCCGCTGCTTTGGCCAGGATTGCTGCCATCTTTTGTGACTCTTGTTCGTTGGTTGGAACTTGGAAGGGAGGGAGGAAGGATGCTGTGTGTGTGTGCCGTGTGCCGTGTGCCGTGTGCCGTGTGCCGTCTGCCGTGTGACCGTGTCTAACACAAGCCAATTTTGGAGAGAGCAATTGTCGAATTGTTTGGTTCCACCGTTCAACAAATCGTACATCGGATAATTTCTTTCTTGGTTAATTAATTCGCGGCGCTTACATAGTATATTTTAAGTTTGATTAAATATATATTATAAAATTATATAAAATTTATATATTAAAAAAATTATACTTTTAAACGAATCTAACACTATTTAACATTAATATATATATATATATATATATATATATATAAATTTATATTAAGTTTCTTACTCTTAACGAGATATTTTAAATATAATAAATAAAAGAAAACGAAGAAAGTATGTACTTGCGGAATTATTATTATGCATTTAAATAGAATTTTGGTATAAATAGCCACATTTCTTATATATTTATGGGTGTTTTGTAAAATTAACTTTATTTTATACTCAATTACTACGTAGTGATTTCTTTTGTGAATAGTTAAACATTAAAGCAACATGATATCAATATTCTTGGTAGTAAAAAGGATGAATGTATCATTGAAAATTTATTGCACTAATATCACTATGCATAAACTAACAAGCTATGGTGCATTTGATACTTATGTAACATATAAATTTGGAATCTTATACTCCTTTTTTGTTTTTTCCATTTGCTTTTTACACCAACCCAATGTAAACTTAAAATTTAAATATTTTTAATTGTGCTTTTGTAAAATTATAAAAAAAACTCATATTTTGAAAATATATATTGAGACAAATCTATCAAGATCTCAAATGAATATGTTTTTTCATCTATATTGGATAGAATTTGTAGTCCAAGTTTGACTCTAAATTCTACATCTACAATATTCCAAATGAGAATAACAAAAAAGAACGGAGAGAGTATTATTATTTAAGAGACACAATAAATGTAAGATATTCAAAAATCAAATGAAGGTTTGTTAGATAAAAAATATAAAAAAAATCTAAAAAAATTTCTTTGAATAACTAATTAATTGGAGGTTTTCACTAAGAAAATTAATACCAAGTAGCTTATGTTAATAATGAAAGGAATGTAGTTAAATATGATAACTCACAACTTTAATTAAGGTTTTACAAATATTTCTTCTTCAACAAAATTGATATCCCTGAAACAACGAATTTTCTTCTGCAACGACTATTTTTTTAAATAAGAATTTTGTTTGGGGGTTTGATGTTTTTCTGTGGTGGTTCTTCAATTTGGTGATGATGTTCCCGAGACCATGTACCGGGTTTTGAAGCACTACAGCAGTGCTAATCAAAGAATATCTCTCATTTGCATAAAAGTGTACACTTATCAGGTAGGTGTTATTCTTAATTTTAAAGATGCTAATTTTCTGTTTCGGTTTCAGTTTTGCAGTGCTAATTAAAGAATGACTCTCATTAACATAAAATTGTACACTTATCAGGTAGGTGTTATTCTTAATTTTTAAGATGCTAATTTTCTGTTTCGGTTTCAGTTTTAATGGGTAAATTTTCATGATTGGTTAGTGGATGAAGGAATCGGAGGCGTCGTCATCGGAGGAGGATAAGTCGGTGTCGCATCTGCCGGTAGACGAAGTGGCCGCGGCGGTTGGGGTGCAGTGGGGTCTGAATCGAGGGACCCACCTGAAGTTGGATCCGCTGATCTGCTCCCTCCTGGGTGGGCTAAACCCGCAGATGAGAAATCCGGTGTTGTTCACGTCATAAGCGAGTGCTGAAGCTTCTTGCATGTTTTTTTTTTATTTCTATCATTTTGGAATTATTGGGTTTTTAATTTGATTCTTTTTATTTGGTGCGTGCAGAGGATGTGGTGGTGGATGATAAAGAAACCAAGATGGAGGTGAAGAGGCAGCGCGGTAAGAAGAACCTTCGGAGCGAGCCGCCGGCATGGGGACAGCTCATTTCTCAGTGCTCTGAGGTTAGTGTTGTAAATAATTGTTCTTTGCTGGGACTTTGCGGTTTAAGATTTTATGTTTCTTGGTTGTATCAGTTTTCGTAGTTGATTTGCCAAGAAAAATAGTAGATTCAGCAAGATTCGTTCTTTGCGAGAGTTTCTTGGCTCTGCTGTTCGAAATAATCTCTTTCTTTGTTGGGGTTTTGGTGAATTGGGTAACGGGGTTGGCATTTGTATGTTGTTTTCGTTGTTGATATGCTAAGAAAAACAGTTAGGATCAGAAAGGTTGTGATTTTCTTGACTTTGTTCATTTGTTGAGTTAGTTGAATTCAGGATTGAGGGATATGCTATACTTTAATCTTTGAAGTTAATAGTTTAATGGATTATAGACTTGCAAAGGAGGAGAATCTTTTGAAGGGTAATATTTTGAGCAAGGTTTTGTTGAATCGGGCTTTTGTAGTTGATGTACCTAGAAAAACATTTGGGATTGAAAGAATTGTTCTTTGCTGGGGTTTATTGGGTTTTTCTGTTCAATAATCTTTGGTGGGGTTTTGGTGAATTGGGTTATGGGCTTGACATGTGCGTCGAATTTCATAGTTGATTACCAAGAAAAATAGTAAGGATCAGAAAGAATTGTTCTTTGCCGGGGATTCTTGGGTTATGCTGTTGTGTAAAAGTGTTTTTCTTTGTTGGGATCATGGTGAATTGGGTTCCGGAGCTATCATTTGTGTTGTTTTTTGTCATTGATATGCCCAGAAAAACAACTTGGATTTGACTGGTTGTGAATTCTTTGATTTTGAATTCTGTTATATTAAATTCATGGATTGAGGATAGATTACTGTAGTCTTTGAAGTTATAAATTTAATCGATATAGGCCACGATTACCATATTGATTCGGTTGTGATTGGATGAAGGATAAGAAGGAGGACCTTTCCTCTTTTGAAACCCATGTAACCTGCCGTGTTTTAGGGTATACCAGAAGCATTGATGAAGTCTGGGGCTGTTTACAAGTATGATTTATCTTTAACTTTGGAAAAATGAATGGTCTTGTGGATGACATGTGAGCACACCTTTGTAAAAGCCTCTTTGTTTCCTTTGCATCTTCGTATATCTTGCATTTCTTGCATTTTTTAGCCCAAGGCTAGAGACTATAAATCATTTTTAGTGTCGTTCTGGAGAGGTAATTGCAAGACAAATTCAGATATGAATTAAAAAAGCACTTTTGCATTGGGAAGGTTCTCTCTCCGGATGACTAGGGTACCACGATTCTTTGAGCCATTAAGAAAATAATATGGGGGCACCTGAGAGGAATGGATAAAGTGAGGTTCTCTCTTCCATCTGTGTCTGGTCTGTCCCATAAGATAGCTCTGTCTTGTGGTGTTTGTATTGTCTGTCAAAAGTCTCACAGACTGCTATGTGCAAATCCTCTTTTCCGTGGAGTTTGCTAAGAATCCTTCATGATCATTATGTTACTTAGACTTCTGATGCTAGGTTACCTCAAATGAGAGAAGGTATTGGCATTTTCTTAGTTGTACTTTTTGGTTGACTCTGCCAAACATGTGATCTGAAGTATGAATAGTTGTCATTTTCTTTTAACTTGTGTATGAGCAAGATTCATCAACTAAAAAAAAGATCGTCTGCATTGGGTCAAGTTGTCTATATGGGGTGCAGGTATGGTCATTGATCCTACTTCACAGTACATGCGGGAAGACTGGGTTATTAATCCATGCAGAGAGAACCCTTAAATGGACTAGGACTTGGTCGATTAAAACCATGTAATGCTATAAATATTTTACTTTCTTGCATCTGAGTAGTTGGAATTTTGTCTGCTGTGTGATTCTTGTGCCCCTATAGTTTTATGTGCATTGGTCTTATTGGCTTCACTGACATGCAAATATATGATTCCTGGTCACTTACCTCTTTGGTATACTAGTGTGAATATCTGATCAATAGAATTATCTTTAATCGGATAATCTTGGTCCCAGTATTATTAGGAATGAGGATTACAAGAGTCCATTGCATGTGTTAGAATTTGTCTTCATCCTAACGGTGAATATCGGTGTAACTGTTGAAAATACGGCTTTTCATTTGTTCATTTGTGTGATGCATCTTTGTTTTATACTTTTTGTTTCTCTTTGCAGGAGAAAGCATTAGCATTAGCTGAGAACAGATCACCCGTTTTATACAGTGGTGATGATGTTCGTCCTATAATCATGAGGGACCTCAAATATGCTCAGGAGCAGGTAGTGGGTCCACTCTGCTAAAGCGCTGATGGCTTGCTTCTCAGCATTAGTGATCCCATATTACAATCAGCGGTTAATTATTGACATTTTCGCTGCTGACTGTAGTAATGGAATGTTAGTGCTGTGTTCACAAGGCTTACACTTTATTTTGTGGTGTGTCCTCTGTAGGTGTGTGCTAGCTTCTCAGCAGAGTCCACCAACATGAGTGAGCTCCTGCAATGGAATGAACTATATGGTGAAGGTGGTTCAAGGAAGGAAAAACTCACTCAGCTATTTCATGTAGAAGAGGTATTTATCGTATGTATTAAGATTCTCGATTTAGTGAAGCTGCTGCTCAAATTTTCCCGTCATTTGTTCTCCGTTCAAATGAGACTGACATGGTGGCAACTCTCATCCAAAAAGGTCCTGTTTCCAAGCCTCTTTGTATCATAATAGGCAAACTCCCCTTCCTTTCCAGCCAAATGTTAGTATTATTTACGGTGAACTAATTTATTATCTTAAACAATATATGAACAAATTTAAATCATCAAATTTAACAATTTTTGTGTTTTTAATTCTATCAACATTCTATGTTAATCCAATTACTTCATTTTCATTTACCAAATTTAATATCGTACTATTACGGGCACATGCTAGTTAAGAAGTTAATTAAGGGATAGTCTACTTAATTGTATCATTATTTGAAGTTAGATTTATTCAAAAATTCAAAATCTGGCCCAAATTCCAATTCAAAACATTCTAGTATCACTCGAATGATTGATTTCAGCACCTTTTTTAAATGCTTCATACGTGTATCATTCCACAAGTATGATTAAAAAAAAAAAGATACCAAGCAATGCAAAATTCACTTATATGAATGATTTTGGGTAGGAAATGTGCAGGAAACCTCCCTCGTGATTTCTTCCGTCATCTTGGAAATCATCTATGGTCATTCTTAGATGTGTTGCGTGATTTTTGCAAGTTTAGAAAACATTGACAACGCAACTTTACCTTTGATTAAGAAAAAAGATGACATACTGAACAATGCAACGCACCAGTTTTGTGTAAACACCATCAATATATCCAAGGACAAAATCTCGACACAAAAATTACATCTACTAATTGCCAAATTTGTGAAGGATCAACTTTTAACTAATCCTTCATCTTGGAAGTCCCAAGTATCAGTATACATGGCTAGTAAACTACATAATCATCAACCATACTCTGTTGCAAACTCAAATTAGTATGCTACGCAACCTAATTACTCACAGGTCAGTCATTTTGATACACATTCAACACGAAAATCCCCAGGTCGCAAGAGGTAATTAATTGATAGCATATGACATCTCATCCATGTAGAAGCTGCGGGAATCGCATTACTCTGACCATTGTGAGCTAGGAAAACTCGCACCCACGACAATTTACTACATGCACCATTTATCCTTATAATTGAATATTAGATTAACTACTCTGCAACTGAGAATAGCACTTCAGATTCTTCACCCTCTGTCTCTTCAGTTTTATCATCAAGGACAAGCTGCCCTTTGTCCACTCCAACATCTACATCACTCAGTCCAACTATAAGTGACCTATAAGTTTCATCTTGCAAGCAACCCAGTTGCCTCAACAACACAACAAAGTCCTCCTTGCTAGTGCAGTCCATTTCTTGTTCACACAGCTCTAAGAAGGCAGATACATTATAAGGTTTAGGCCTCCAATATTTCGGAGTCTCAGCTAACACAGCTTCCCTGAAGCAAGAAAATGCTTCAGAAATCCTCCCCTCTTTTACATGGCCTTCTGCAAGAATTTCCCACGAACCTGAATTAGGCTTCCCTCCTCCTTTAACCATGCGATCAAAGAAACTCTTGGCTTTCTCAAAAGGTTCTTCCCTAACATACCAGCCCATGAGAAGATTGGAAACTTTAGGATCATAGGAAGTCTTTATTAGAAGCCATTCTTCATAAATTTTCTCAGCTCCTTCAATGTCACCCAACCTGATAAGTGAAGATATCACAGAATGATAACCCCAATTTGGGATGTTGGGAAAAGTAGACTTATATGTGCTCCAAACACGGTAAACCTGTTCTTTGTTCCCCATACTACCATAAAGACTTATAAGATAATGGTATGGCATCTTGTCCCGCCCAGTGATTCTCGTCTCAAGGTCTTTAAGGCACAGCCCTGCTTTTTCAAGCATCCCTAACTTGATATATACAGCAGCAACGGTGCTGTAAGTAGTCCAATTGGGAATAATAGTTGGTTCCATCTTCATTTCTTCAAAAACTTGCTCCATCCCTTCAGCAGAACCATGGGACCCTCGGGCAGAGAGCCAAATATTGTACGAGTATATATCAAGTGGTATGCCTTTCTGCTTCATTTCAGAAACCAGCTTCTCAACTTGATCGTATTCGTTGAGTTTCATGTAAAGAGTCATCATCACATTAAAGGGAAGTGGGTGCACAAGATGACCTTTGTTTCTCATTCTCTCCATCAAGGATTCCGCTTTGTCTCTTTCTTTTGCTCCCGCATAGGCATTCAGGAGAGCTCCAAAAATTCGTTTGTCTTTAAGTGTGTCAGGTAACCTTATGAAATATTCTTCGGCTTTTGAAACTCCACGAACTTTGGCAATTAGGTCTAATTGGATAGCTGTGTCACTGCTGGATATTCTGAACCTCTCTATTCTGTTATTCATCCATTCGTAGACCTAGACATGTCAAAAATTCATGAAGTTATAGTTCCAAAAACGTAAGTTGGATCAATTCCACAAAGTTCCAGTAGATACCAAGTAATTGAAAACTAAACAGCTATATGGAGAGCGACAATTAACAACAGATTAGTAGTAAGCTAGAAACCTAGTTATCTTGAGTCATGCGGAAGGAAATGGCTTTGCATCAATTCTGGGGTTACAGATTCTCTACCCTAAAGTTGTACAGATGAAAAGAGCATCCTTAGGACTCTAGGAGTATGAAGAATCTCTCAAAATTCCCTCATTCTCTGCTAAGCCTTAGGTTATTCAACTACTACATTCAAACATAACTTCCTTGTGACCTATAAATTGTCAACTCACTGAATTGCTCCAAAAAAAACCCAAAATACTTACACAGAGAATCGGAGTTCTATTTCTAAGACAAGCCCAGGACTTTTGTAAACATCTAAACTAAGCATTACATCCTTAAACCCTACTTAATGATGAAGAATACATTCACTGCTCTAAACCATAAAAAAGGAGATAGAGTATTCTTTTTGGTGAATAAAGAGCCTCAATTCGCAATAATGTAAACAATATTTGACCGCATTCTCCAAATACAATTTACATCTAACATGTACTCGAGTGCAACCAGAGTTAGGTGCACCAGTGCATATATTTGCTCATTGCTAAACTTTGGCCCGTAAGAATATCAAATTAGCAAAAAAAATTACCCTTGGAAGTAGGTGCACCTTCCACGTTAACCAGCCAACTCAACCCATTTGTAAACAGTTGGGTTGGAATTTTCAACCCGATTATTTGAATCGGTCAACCCAACCTATAAATAAATAGGTTGGGTCGGGTTGAAATTTTTAACCCGACCCAACCTGATTAATTATTGATTTTGGTTTTGCTCAATTTTTTTATAGATCGCGTTAAATTATACCCTAATGCCTTTGCAGCTCTACCTTTCTAATTTCTATTCTACATTTCTGCCTCTTTAATTTTTCATATCTTCTGCGGTTTTTCTCTTCTCACTTCTCGGTTCTCCCAATCTGAAAGTGTTAATATCTGTCTTTTATTATCTTAAAATTTTGTCTCATCACTAAACTATTGTTATGGAGTTTTTAACATATTTATCAAACTTTTCAATTTGATTGTATTAAGAACGTTAAGATTTGAAAAATTTAATTATGAATTGCTTGAAACATGAAAAATTTGAAACTATAAGACTTTCACTTTCTAAACGGGTTGGGTTCGGGTTGACCCAACTTATAGCGGGTAGGGTTGGGTTGAAATTTTCAACCCATTTAATAAATAGGTTGGGTTTGGGTTGACAAATCTCAACCCGAACCCAACTGGGTTGAACCCAAACCCCACCCAACCCATCCCATAGCTAAGTATAGCTAAAAGGCATCCACAAATAAGGCAACTGTACTATAGACATTACTATCACATTTCTTATCTTCAGAGATTCCTGTTACATTATAGAAATAATTGTTGAATCCTTTCAGAATTCGCAATATCGATACTCAAACAATGCATACCATAATCTGCAAAAAAATTTATCAACAAAATCCCCCCATTACAACGTTCTATCAAAATCACAAATTTAGCAAAAATAATTCATATCACATTATTAATCTTGACAAACTACCAATCCAAATAAAAACCCTAATTTTAAAAATCATGGAAATAAATTTTACAAAGATAAACATAAATAATAATTACAATTATATACACCAAATGCAACAAAAAAAAGGGAAAGATTAGGATTGATACCTCAAGAGCAAGCTGGAATCTTTTATACTTCCTGAGTTCTCTGACAATCCTACAAAGCTCCCATTTAGATAACCTCTTGCCTTCATTCTCAACTTGGTTGAACACAGAAGCAACACCCAAATCAGGGTTCTCCATCAAAGAAATCTTCTTGTAGATGTTATTCCATTTCAGCGTTGGTCTCTTCTCATAGTCCACTGTTCCATGGCTGTAAACATGAGGAGGAATTGAACACTTTATTGACAAGGTGGGTTTCTTGGCAATTGGGATTGAGATAAACGAGCATGACTTTGAATATGGAAATGGATATGGGAATGAATATGTGGGGTTTGAGGATAGAGAGTGGGGAGTCGAGGGTGAGAGTGTGGACTGCAGAAGCATTATGTGAGGTGGGTTTAGGGTTTCGGGATTGTGGGAGTGATTGGATTTTTAAGAGATGTAAGCAGAGTTTCACAGGGACAAGTATGGAATTGAGGAAGATGGGGAGAGGATCAGAGGATAAAGTGGACGTCATCGTTTTTGTTAAGTAGTGCGGTTAACAAATTTATTCTTAATAATAACAAAATCTTTGATATAATTATACTTTTGTCATTGTTCTATTTTCTCACTTTCTTTCCATCACTTTCTCTCTTTAAAATATTTTCCAACATTTTCGGAAATCAATCTCGAATAATTCTACTCCATCTAGTAATATGCAATCGCAATCATCGAGTATTTTCAATTAGGTAAAAAAAAAATTTACAGTCTAAATGATCAAACCGCCCAATTTGGGCTGTTTTGTCATGGTACAAACGCCCTTTTTGGGCGTTTTGACCATTTTCACCGTAAATAATACTAATATTATTATAATAATTATAATTAACAAATTTTTTGTTCCTGAAAAAACCGTAGCACTTGATAGTTTAAATGTTGCGGTTTTTCAGAAAATCGCAGTTGATTAAAAAAAGTATTATTAATAATTAATATATCACAAAATTTATTTTTTTTACAAATCTAATCTAGTAATGTACTTATTATATACAATTAGACCACCTTCATCAAGAACTTAATCTAATCTAAGCTAAGAAGATCATGCATAATTAGAAATAATGTGTCTTAAACAATGAGAAAAGTTAAGAAATGACCTAACATGAAGCATATAAATCCAATATTCTATTATGACCACTCGATTTGGCATGCAAAATTACGATCTACGAGATGATATACTCAAAATGGACTACCAATTAATTTTTCGTAGATTTTGGGAGCATTTCGAGATTTCGGTAAATTCGGAGAGGCATATCTATTAGCCTGATAGTCTGAAAGACGCAAGTTTTTTTTTAACACTATAATTTTTTAAGGTACTAAACAACCATGTTGCTCTTTAGTATCCTCAATTTATTTAAATATGAGATATCGTAATAAAATCTTTGACAAGTCATAAAATAGGCTACGGGACACCGAATGGGGTGAATTTTACGTTGAAATTGTGTATTTTTTCGAGATCTACGCATGGTAATTTCGAAGGGGGATTTGTCCACTCTTTTTTTCCAAAAAAGGCCTCAAATAGCATATAATTTATGAAATTTGATTTCTAAGGGTTAATTCCTTCATCCTTCATGAACACATGCTATATTTTATGAAATTCGATTTCACTCATTTGCATGCATATAATTACGTATTATTATTACTATAATTACTTTTAAAAAATTATTAATTATTATTACCCACTAATCATTAATAATATTAATAATATTAGCAATTTAACAATAAAATCAATAGTAATAATCAAACATAATAACAATAATTAAACTTAATAATGATAACAATAATAATAACAACAATAATATTAACAATAATAATAATAACAACAAAAATAATTATTTTTTTAAAAAAATACAATATGTCGTCGCCTCCTCGCCGCATCCCGTGGCTGTCGTTCTCTTCCGTGGTGGCATTGTGCTTCGTTGAATAGTGTAAGTGAAGGAAAGTGAGTGAAATTAGGGAAATGATGGAAGGATGGCAAAATCATAATTAAAATGTTGGCGTTAATGAGGAAAACGTCGGTAACGTTTAGCGTTATACTTGTATGTATGGGTCTATCAGTGTATGCTATCCCACCCAAAAGATAGTAAGATTATGTCCCTGTTTTATTTAATTTGTTTCGTCAGATTTAACAATTTTTATGTGATTGCTGATTAATCTCTATGAAAGTTTTAGGAATCTAAAAACTTTGACTACGGATTTAGGAATGATTTTGGATACTAATTATTCAGTATAACGTCAATTCCAGACTCGAATATATTATGTACAATGCTAGTCGTGGAAAGTAATCTCTTACAGTACATGGGGAAAAAGTTCTTTACTAACAAAGTTACTTGTCATTGTTTGTATTTTTTGATAGATTGACATATTGATCATTTTCATGGTAATTTATTTCATTTTCGACTTTATAATCATGCAAAGATTGAATCTTAGACCATGATGACTAATTGTTTTGAAAGCTTAGGTGTCAAGAGTTAATGTTACGTGTATAGGGAGAACCAGGGTCGAGAGAGGATCCCTGTTAGCTGTTACCCTGTATGAGGAATGTGACAACTGACAGTAGAGCGGGTGAAAAATTATTTAGCAACGACAAAATTTGGGTTATCTCTGTGATCCAAAAAATAGACAACGGTAAACTAGAACAAAATGAAATTATATCGATTACACTATGTTAGATAAGATGTGAGTCATAGGACCTAGGGAGAAACAGTTCTAGACTTTGAGCAATAGTACTTCTGAAACAACATGAGCAACATTAAGTGAACACTGCTTCAGAAAGCGCAGGAGTAATAAAAACCGTTTCCGGCTGAACTCATCGAAATTTACATCCTGGAAAATTTCTGCCCAAAATGTCCATGTTACTCATAGATCCGTGAACATATACCTTGGTTTCTTTCACCTGCAACATAAACATAAGGAACATAAGGATCATATAATATATCCTTCAAAGTAGAACTGTTCTGTAGAGCATCATTTGAAGTTTCCTACCAATACAACGGGTGGATTACTCTTTCGAAGAGTAACCCCGGAAAATCCATCCACGGCGAACAAGCACTGATATCCATCAATGCGGGAGCACTCACTGCCATATAAATCTTTTATCAGGATCATAGAAGAAAATGCAAATTTACTCGTTTTTCTTGATGATTGTGGTGGATAGTGTGCCTGGTTGCTCTGACCACAAGGGTTGCATAACAAGTTTCACCTGTAGTGTAAAATGGGTACACCTTGTACTACAAGTTTTTCTTTTAAATTTTTTTGTTTGTTTTCTTTCAAGTGATGGTCACAGTGTTTAAAATAATGAATTTGTCTAGATTCCAGCGGGAGGCTGATTGATTATTATTTTGGAGATTCAGAGAATCAGTGACTCACTTCAGAAGGTAGGTGAAATTTCTGTGATGATAGTCTTCAGAAGCTATATCCTCCTCTTTGGAATACCTGCATCAGTAAAGCACAAATAAAGACAAGGCCAATGTCAAATACACACCCTGCCTCACATCTTCAGCAAAGGGGGGATAAGAACAGAATCTTATAAAACTGCAACCCCCAGAATGGTATGAAATATACGCCTGTCCTAACAGAAGCATATTTATGATGAGATGCTCAGCAAAGTGTACCTCCATGGATGACCACTTTCACAGAAGCGAGTTATTCCATTCATTGCTGAATAAGTGTCTATATGAGCCCAAATTTCTCCAGTGCTATTTAAATGACCTGTCAACACGACCATAACCTTCAACAAAGTTTTCTCAATAAGAAGCTATGGGAGTTGAGTTATTATTAACATAGCAGCACAACTGAAAGATACCAAATAACAAATTAGGTTCCCAATTCCTTTCAAACAATAAAAGGTACTCAAGATTTTGGCCAATGCTCTCCTAAGGAAAAATTACTAACAAAACTTCCCCTCCTACCAAAAGAAACAAGGATTCCTGTTCCAATAACCAGAATCCAGGTATTTTACAGCTTTCTCATACCACAACGATTTGCTTCATTCAACGGCAAATTGTACTTGACCAGAATGAGGTTACATGGCTAATGAATCAATATTATGGAACCATGATGCTGCTACAGCCAGTATATCATGGGTCACTCTTCATCAGGGACAACCCTGATATTGCCTACACATCCCAAAAATAATGGTCATTTTCCACTCCATGTCAGATTAACAGAGTCCAGCACCATCATCTACATTAGTGAGTGATCCAACTCAGTAATTACTCAGGATCTTTATTATCGATAAATTAGAATTTGGCTTTTGCATAAGGAACTAATCTGGTCAAGATAAAGCGATGGGCCAAAAATTGGTGCAAGATGTCAGACCAACAAAAAGTTCTACATAAAGTGATATTTAAAGAAGTTACAACATTAGATTTTCTTAGTTTTCACCGGCAATTTATAGCAGTCAGCAAAATAATTTTTGCATTTATGTTGATTAAGGGGTAAGACGTGGGAGGATCTGTTAAAGATCTGGGAACAGGGTTTTGGAGAGACATATTTCACATTTTGTTCAGAAAAGAAGAAATGGAGGGGGACAGACAAAGAGAGAACACTAACCCGTTTCATGAAGCTTCCTAAGAGCATAGCCACTGGGATAATTGTGGTATGATGCCATGAAAAATATTATTGTGCACCCTAAACTACAGATTAGACGATTAAAATTAGAATGAGCAAGGATTTTCAACCATTACTTTCTAACAACTTGCTACTTTTATCGAAATTAACCTGATTAAGAATAGGCCAAGCATTCCAAAATAAAACAACCTCCAAACGCTCTTTTTCCTATTATTGTATCTGTAACAAATAAAAAAAAACATAATCAGACATACAAAGGAAAAACATACCTCAGGAACTTTTTTTTAAAAATCTGCAGACAATGTACAAATTACAGCTTATATAATTAATGAAGACAGTACACTAGTAAGAAAATAGATAAGCAAGCATGTTACATAACAAAGTCAAATTTTTTCAGTTTGAAAAGATCATCAAAACCCTACCATATTGAATTTCTATGTAGCAAAGCAGAACTCTTAGGACTTGGTCTTAATAAAAATACTCCTCTGGACTGACACCCCATTGAGAAAGGGATGGCAATTTGCATCCTTGATTTTAGATAGATTTTCACTTCAAATTATCAAAGACACTATTTTAGTGACATGATTCAGAGTTTAAAATATAAAACGATCAGCTAGACACATCCAGATTTTTCATACTCAATAATGGAGATGTAAAAGGAAAGCATACATTCTGCTTGCTGATATTGCAGCAGTCAGGTTAAAAACTGGAAGGGAGCTAATGATAAAGCGCAATTCCTGCAACATTTCAAATCTAGTGTATAAGTTCCATAGTAAGCTTTCATTAAACATATAAATACATCTACGTGAGGCATACCTTGTGCGGTAACTTGGAATACAGGATCACAAAAGATAATACTGGGAGCAGATGCGACAAAATCCTCCTATCAAGTAAGAGACCAAGCTGTAAAAGGGCATCTCGTCAAGTAAGATTATATTGGGGAAAGTAAACAGAAAATGACAAGTGCTCTAGTTGGGCAGAAAAGCTATCAGATACCATATTACAAGAATTGTAATTAACAGGACTCGAAAAAAGGTAAAAAACCAAAATCACAGACTTCTTCTCAATGCCCATTAAACTGTCAAAGGCTAGTAATAACATCTTCAAGCAAACGTGGACATATATAGTACAAACCAACCCACACTTATCATATTCACACTCACCATAACAAGTGGGTACGCAGCAAGCAGTGACCTGGGCAGCGCTGATGTGAAATACCAGTGAAATGGAGAGACCTATGACACTAGTATTAAGGACAAACTGAAATAATAATCACTTCAACAATTGTATACGGGTGGTCCAAAAACTATATGGATTGGCGACTCTCAGCATAAACACTCACAACAGAGAACAAAGGGTAAAAAAGAATGTGAGAAGGAAAATTCACAGTTGGAAGGATACACCCCATTCAGAGCTCCGATTTAACACAGAGTTGAACCACAAAACTTCGAATTCTGGCCATACAAGCCGTCTCCACATTATGGAATCAACCATCACAGTAAGTCCTGCAAATGTGTTGGACGAATCAAACGAGTCATCAAAGCATTGAGAATCAAAAACAAATCACCAATTGACTAGCTCTTTAATTTCTTTCTTTTTCAAGAGAAGAGGAAGTCTTCTTCCCAGTTATTTTTTCATACTGAAAGAAAGTCACAAGAGATGATTAGGGGTACATTTTCTTGAAAAGGGAATATATGGTGGTACTTAAATATAAAGATATTTTTCGAGGGTAGAGTTATACCGACCTATGGAAAATAAAGCAGCCGCAACACAGCATTTAATTGCTTTCCCCAACGAGACTGATCTAGTCTGCCATTGCACAGAAGTTGTCAGTCAGCAAGACTTGACCGAGAGACCATTTGCAACTGAAAACAAAACTTGTTTTTTTCTCATCTAGTTGATCCCTTTTTCGTATCAGAAAAACTCTTGAAAGCTAATTTAATGAAAATATTAACAAGATTACTTAAAAAAGACATTTATAAGAAGCTAATTCAGAATCTAAGACCTAAAAAGCTCAAATGTAAACTGAAAAATCTTGACAACCAATCAACTTGTGAACTCTGGAATCAAGTACTAAAGCATGGCCAAAAGAATCAAAGACCTATGGTCATGTTCCACTCAAGATTTTACTTACACCGTGTTTTGGCTAGATTTCTCATTGTGAAAAAACAAACGAATTAGTTATACACAGATACTAGTTTAAGACCAAATGAAAACATCATTAGTATACTCTAAAAGTTTCTTTTCTAATCATTTGATCTATAGATGCTCTAATTTTCAGTAAATTCAAAAATAGTGGCTCTGGGCCAGTTTTCCCCGTAGCAATTGTTAAAAATTGCATGTATCAAGCTCTATACCAGGCAAGAACATGTACAGTGTCATAAAATTACTGCAATGCCTCTAACAATGTTACAACCTAGGGAATAGGAAAGGAAGTGGATCAGTAATACAGAGTTTTTCGTGTACAATAGAGAAGAGACTCTTTTAAGTTATAGCCTTGTTACTGTAGCAAGTAGCCTATCTCTGAAAGAAGCATGATGACAGGTAAACTGTATGATCAATTAGCAATAGTTTCTAATGCAACTGACAGCATGAGAACATTTAAGCCAGAATAATAATAATAATAATAATAATAATAATAATAATAATAATAATAATAATAATAAAGGCGTGAGCTTGTTCTTCAACAAGAGAGCATAATAGATAAATACGTGAAATAAAACACAGGACATTAGATCAAATTCAAGATGCACTAACAATAAATACAGCATGAAATTCCCATCAGCATTAAGATTACAAGTTGCATAAATGTTAATCACAAAAGTTTATGAACTGTTTTAAATGTTCTTTAGCATCTACAATGACATACCAACAAAAGCTGAAGGCCGATGGGGCAGGCTAACAGGAGCACATCACATCTGAATATCAATGTCGCAACAACCTGACACAAAAGGAGCAGAGAAATTTACCCAAAAATGAAACAAGGAACCTGCCCACCCCCAAGCAACATACATCAAAATTACCTAACAGTTCTTCAGTGTGTCTACCGTTGTACACAAAATCTAGGGGAGTCCAAAGTATATGCAGCCTTACCTTTAGCCAGCGCATAATGGAAGACAGAATATTTCTTAAAAACAGGTTTCTAATGGTATCTTCACAAAAAACTGAAAATAAAAATAAAACTAAAAAATTCTGATTTACAAGGAACATTCCACATACTGTGAAAAATTATTTTAAACACTTGTTGTGAAAGATAGAGGAAGTTACACATTGATAGAGGGGTAAAAAAAATTAGAACAATATCAGACATTGTTTCTCAGCATCCAGTTCCATAACACATATACTCAGAACCATCTTTATGGCCATTTCAACCCCTAAAATAGGCAGTAAATAAAAATTTCCCCTCCAAAGTAACAGACAGTTCAAGTAGACTCTTATTACCTATTAAATATTTCAAAAGTTGAACAATTTTACAGTTTGACCAATTGCATAAAAGCATTATCTTCCACATGGCATAGAGTTTTTAGCATATTCCATTTTATGGTTATGCATCATTTGGGGCAAGAGAGAATAATAAATAAATAAATAGGTAGGTAGGTAGAGAAATAGATGATCATCAAATCCCTGAAACAGAAGTTTAAAATTAATATCCTATGCACAATCTGCAGGGAAACAATGTGATACCCAATCCAGACATGGCAGTGACGGTGTGTCTGTAACCCAAATGGTCCTCACAGTATCTTTTGCTCCTCCATTCCAGATTTTCTATTTGAAAACGGGCAGACATTGTAGAAGCACAAGCTATTATAGTAAGTTTTCACAAAGCTCCAAGTTGGTAAAATAACGTACAGCACAATGTGTACTCAAGTATTTGATTGACATGTGAAAACCATTGACTCCAGAAAAACCTTGCACCGGAGATAGGTTCAGAAAAATTGTGTCTCAAAAGTCAAAACAGACAGACGAAAAATGGACCTCGAAGAAAAAGGTCACTCACATCATTTTCGAAGTGAACTTAGGCATAATATCTCACAACATTGACCAATAGATGGTATGTATCTCAGGATCAAATTTGTACAGCAGAAAAGACGCACCAGAAATTGTAATGCTGTATAAAAGCTCCCCTTTAACCAATAACCATACGCCATATTGACTGCAGTACAATGACACATCAAATCAGGAAGTTAAACACATCAAATTTAATAAGCAAAGAGTGTTCAAGGAAAAAGAAATCAACCCAGTGCCAAGCATATTCTAGATCAGATTTAAAAAAAAAAAAAAAAAAAAGAAAGAAAGAAAGAGGAAAGAAACAAATTTCTATTCTCATGCAAGGAATCATGAGAAAAATGCAAAAAAGATCCATACTGAAGCAGAACAACCTCAAGGCCGTTATGTATGTGGTAATAGGATTCCATCATATCCCATCGCCTAATGCAATTGACTGTCAAAGATGTACTTTAACAATGTGGTTGGGATCCCTATGCTCTTGACTTTACTCTTGCCAATTAATGATAATATTTCATAATCGAAGGTTTTCAATGTGAACTCTAAACTGTATAAAACAATCCATTTCTTTGTACAGAGTATTCAAGAAGATAAATTTCTCCCAGGGTAGTGTTTTGCTTTCCTTCTTTCCAATTTCAACATTCAGGGTTATGCAACCACAAACCACAGCAGTAAATCTCTATGTGAGGTAGAAGAATCATGTAACTCTTTTCTTAACAGGAAATTGCGGAACTCTTGATTTTCCTGCAATATATATTTACTACAGAATCTTCAGATCACACACACTCTAGCCTTTGACCTTACTGCAAAAGAGAAAACGACAAAACTATAGAAGAATTGAAAAGGACCATTTACAAGGATGACTATCTGATTACTGTATCTAACATGATGGATAAATGGCAATTAGTAGGCTATGACTTCAAAGCTTAGAGACCAACTACTATATGCCTTATAAGGTGGATAATAAAACATCAAAAGGATACAGAAAACTGAAGAAAAAATTAGATAAAAAGCACCTATGCCTCCATTGGAAAGAAAATTGGAAGAGTAGAATTAAAAAAAAATTCACCAAGGTCTTGATGCTATAAAGTATAAACCAAAAACAAGAAACATAGAGAACATCAGACAGAAAATAGAAAGACTAATAGGAGAGAAATTGAAAAAGTATAAAAAGTACTCACCCAAACCCAATGCAAATATATTTGGAAGAGGACGTGTGCTGTAGAATAGCAAGTGAAACTGAAGAGTTGTTAAAATCACAAAGAAAGCTTCTACTTGGATACCAAACTTGCTTCGGATCTGTGACAACAACATAACACTCACTGTACATTAAAGGTAGAGTACGATCTTTATATGTGCCAAAGCAGAAATTCATGGTGTCTAATCTACTACGTGAAGCATAAGTGCATAACACTGAGAAACTTTTCTCGTACAGGAAGGTACTTCAAAAACTAAATTTACCCCTTATTTAGAATTCAAAGTATACTCCTTATGTTCAGCTCTCATCTGAACAAGAACCTGACTTATAGATCTTTTTTGCACATTCTCGAAACAATTAAAATTATGGGCCACACACACTAGCAAGCAATTGGCAACTGAAATAGCTAATTTTTTTTCAGTGAGATTCTATCACTATGTAGCTATCAAGTCTATGAGATTGACAAACACCTCTCAATCCAGATTTAAATGCAACAATAAACAAAGATCAACATACAAAAGGCATAAAAGGACAATCAAATAAGTTTTGAACAATACGAACAGCAAAAAGAAATTGCATACCTGAAGCCGGAAAAACCGTAAGGTGGACAGTATAATGCAGCCTAACACCAAACGAACTAGATAAAAAACAAAGAATCTTAAAATAAAAGTCACGTAAAACTAAATACAAAGTACAACAAATAAATACAAAATATAAAAATATCAATCATTCCCCAAGTTATGCCAAGAAAAGCACAACCAGATCCAGCCATCCAACAGTTTATAGGCAAGTTTCACAATCAATGTGTCTTGTAACTAGTGATAAATTTCAAGCTGAAGAAATGAAAAGCGCTGAAAACTGACGACACTGTTGACAGTAATTTAAGTATGAAAGAGAGGACAGGCTTTGGATATATATTAAGGATCTAAGAATCTCACCTACAAAGAGACTATAGATCTTAGGCAAGTGTAGGAAACTGATGACTGATACAAAAGGAGATGCCAAAATGGACACAATCCAAGCACCTACCAGCAGAAAAGATAACAATGTTCAATGAAAACTTATAATGGAATTGAATGACACTTTCAAGATCATAAATCCATCATGAAATATAACCTCTAAGCCATCAAACTCTTAACAGAGAGATAGCTTTTACAAAACACTAAGATTTAATAGTACCCAAAAAAACAAGTGAGTCACTTCCATAGCCATGACAATAATACACGTAGACTTGCATACGTGATTGTTTCCTGTTCTTAGCATCAATATGAATAGGACAAAGGATTACAGAGAAGCAAACAAAACAAGACCCATCTAGAATATTAAGGTCAATGATCACCAAGAGTTTCGAATGTCATAACTACTGAAGCTTTGCATGGGCCTCCTTAGACCCGAAATACCCCCAAGTAAAGACAAGCTACAATGTCATGAGGGGAATGTTCAAATGCAATGCTGATTCCTCCAGTTTCTAACAAAGGTTCACCTCGATATGCTGAATTCTTCTCTTAAGAAAATTTTAAAGGGCTCTCCCTCCCCCCCCCCCCCCCCCCCCCCCCCCCCCTCTCTCTATTGCTAGTTTGCTACCCAAGCTTTACCTCCTTCCAATCATTTAGAAGTCTTCAAATTTCTAGAATTTCCCACCCAAGAAACAATCCCAATCGATAACTGCAAAAGCACATAACTTTTCAAAAGAATGTCAATCAATGGTGGATAGCGATGCAAAATCTTACCAATGAAAGTACGCGGAACGACACCAGGAAACTCCAAATGATCATACTGTTATAAGTACACCATAAATCATCATCAACAACAACAACAACCCGAAAACAAAAGTGAGAAATTAGCTTAAAAACCGTGCAACATCAATCAGAATAAAAAAAAAGGAAAAAAAGAAAAAGAAGCATACTTTAGCCAAGTGATATCGATGATACAGTATATCATGCATTGCCTACCAAATCAAACCCAACAAAATAATCATAAAAAATGGAAACTTTATCAGAATCCACGATACTTAAAAATAGACAAAAAAAATTAAGGGTTTGAGTGAATAGTGAAAGAGTACCTGCATATTGAAGCTCTCTTCAACTTTAGTATAAGGTATGACAAATACATAAAATGCAGCGACTGATCCAAGAATCAGATCATAACCTTCAAATAATTAACAAAATTCATAAGTAATTAGCATTAATCTGAGAAAATTCAAGTGGGTAATTTACCGTAATTGTCAAAAAATTTGGCAGATTTGGAAGTCATTGGGGTTGACGGCAGTCGTTCAGAGTGACCCAAATGAGAAACACGCAAAAGTTTCCCGTTTGTGAGGATTGTGACTATGTGAATGTGAGTTGTGGCGTACTGGCGTACTGTTGTTGTCGAGTCCAATTCAGCGGGTCCAAATTTCAATTAGTAACGTGAATTATTAACCATATTTATATTCAATACAACTTACTTGAGAAATGTTTTCATGAATGATCCATTTATATATTTATTTGTACTTAATTATCGTTAATATCTCTTATTACTTGATAAAAATTACAACATATATTTTGAAAAGTACATTGATACAAATTTAATGACATCTCGATAATATTTTTTTTTTTTTTTGCATTTGTGTACAAATATGGTCAAAATATAGTTAAATTAAGATATCATATCATAAACTATTCAAATATTTCACATCCCTTCCTCCTTGTAGCAATGTGTAATAACGGTCCTAAAACCTTGCTTATGCTTCTCCTAGTAATGCAATAATTAATTTGTAATTTCTACAAATTTAGCTTATGTCAACCAAAAAGCATATTTTATTACTTTAAAATTTTTTACCATGAGGTATCACTTTATTTTTTTTAAAAAAAAATTGGCATAATTTCATTAGCTACGTCCACAACTTGCTCGAATTTGGACATAGTCCGAGATAAAGAAATTACAATTGGACATATTTTACACGGGTTTGGAAGGTTAAAACTTTTAAGGGAAAATGAAGTCAGTCTTTGTTGAAAAAATGGTATTACGATAACTTTTATCAAAATAAAAATAGTATATACCTTTGCCTTGCCTAAGGTAGTAAAAAAGAATATTATTCTTTAAAATCATATATGGAGAAAAATTTTACTTTAGTTATCGTAATCTCAAACATAAGTTAATCTTGTCACAGAAGTCTTTATTTTTTCGAGATGCATTTATTTCCTAAAGAAAAAACAATAAGAAGTACATGGTTATAAAACACTTAAGTTCTTTATATATTATTTTTTTTAAAAAAATTAACGAAGTATGCGTCATTCTATCTGAATAAAATACATTAAATATGATAGAAATGAGTAATACTTTATCTAAAATATGTTGATATTAAAATTATAATTTTATAATATATGTATTGCAATTTATAATTGATTTTTTGGATTATTAATGTTAGAATTTTATCGAGAACAAAACTCTATTGTTTTTCGGTTACACTTAGTTGAATCATATGTGGCATGACACTGGATGGAAAATTTATGTAGTGTTGCTATCAAAGTAAAGCTATAAAATATAGCTTATATAGTAGATATATGAAATGGGTTATAGTAGAATAGATTAGGTACAAAAAATTATTTTGATAGTTTACAATAGGATGTTGCTATAATCAGTGAAACGACTCCTCATAAACACTGTGCTGATATCAATGACTTCAAATATTCTTAGCGCCCTTCCAGTGCCAAAGTCTGTAGCTGCTAAAATCAATGTGATTATTGCTTGATTCTTTTGGGGACAGTATACTATTGGTCAGCCAAAAGGGATTCGAATAGGTCAAGAAGACAACTTTGTACCTCCTAAAAGAGATTTGGGGGGCGCTGGGAGTGAAAGAGATAGAAATTATGAACCAACTCTGGCAAATGCATCTGAACCCGCAACTCATAATTTCAAAGATTTATAACACAAAAACCCCCTTCTTGCTTTCCACGGGAAAGATCATTAGGAGATGCATGACGGGACTCTCGCTCGAAATGAGGGGTATTAGGAATATAGAGGAAACATGCTTTAAAAGGGTGTGCATGGAAAATTTGCACATGAAAGAAAGTCAAAGCAACGGGTGCCAAATGGGTTGAAGGACGAACCCCATATCTAAGAACAACATCAATCTAAAGATAACTATAAATTGGTTAGTCAAATACTTTATGAGTCTCGATACTCTCACATGGGATGGTGCTAAAGTCCAAGCAAGTTTCAAAGAGAAGGATGCTACGACCATTCTAGCAATGGAAGTTGCTAACACAAATGAGAACGATTTTCTGGACTGGGAGCACCTACCTTCAGGGTCGTACTCTATTAAAATAGGATACACATTCTTACAAAGAAAGCATCAGGAAAAGCTAGAATTAGACGACGTCACCCCCTTCTTCAAACTTCTATGGAAGCTCCTTGTTCTCCCAAGATGGAAGATTTTCCTATGGAAAGTATGGTTTGACGGGTTAGCAATAAAGATGAATCTAAAGTCCCGTGGCATTGACTTTGGTCTCGAATGCCTTATGTGCGGTAAATATGAGGAAACACTTAACCACATATTTAGGGATTGTAGTAAGGCAATCTCTTTTTGGGATTGCATCTCCCCTTTGGGAATCAATCCACAGCTTGGATAGGTGTCAGTATGGGATTGGATCCATAGCCATAGACTCAATGTTAAAATGACTTCCTCAAGACCAAAAGGCCTCAAACACTTCATTGCAGGACTATGGAGCATTTGGAAGGTAAGGAATAATGTGGTATTTAACGCAGTAAAATGTTAATAAGGGAGCCTTCGAGGACCAGCTTGATAACGCAATAGAGCAACAAGATCTATTTGCTAATAACAGGCCTTCATTCATGGGGACATCCCAAGGGATCAACCAACAAGAGGACAAGCAATATCATTTTCCACATGGGTTTTATTATGCTTCCATTGGCCAACACGAATGGGGAAAACTTCAAGTCCTAATCCAGGTTGATGGATCATGGAGCAAGCAAAATTTTAATGCAGGAATTGGATGGTGTACTTGCGCGATGAGTCCAAGGCCAGATCTCGAGCGAGGACAAACAATAGTCGCTAGTTATGCCTTCCATGGGGAAGCTCTGGCCCATGCATGTGCCTTGGACTGGGAAAAATCACGAAACTTTGATCGAGTTGGGATTCTTACGGACTCAGTGAACCTTGTCACTGTGCTTAAGAAGAAGGCAAGAAACCGTATGGATACTTGGCATACCCTTGGTCGTATTCTCCCAACATGACGTATGTTTATGGTTTGTAATATCACCAAAGTCCCAAGAGAATACATAAGGTGCTTTTGATTGCAACTGGGTGTAGGAATATGGCATATGCTCCCTTCGGACGACCCTAGTTTCTGCTTTTTTTTTTTATTTTCTTATTTTATGTGTATGCTTTACTTTGCTATGTTTTGCTTCATGTAAAAAAAAAAAGAAGATGTTGCTAGTGAACTCACTCACGTATTTTGCACTTCTAAAATTTCCATATACATCATTCATACTCCTTATGTGAGTACAAAGCAAAATATAAAACTATAACTCACACAAAATAAGTGTTAATCACCATTTACCTTGTTAAAAAAAAATCACAAATCTCAATATCAATTATTCGCTTTTCCACTAGCATAACAACACGTATGAAATAACCTAAAACGTCACAACTCAAAATTCCTACTTATATGCCATAGACAATCCCAAATCTTAACACAACCTCAAAGATGATATAACCAAGCTAACTCGAACGAGACTAGTAGGATTAGGAAGGAAGTAAGTTGATAATGGGACACAATGAATGTCACAACAACTACTACTAATCTCAAAGTACAAAACGAGGCAACTACTACTAATCTCAATTCTCAAAATCTCAACAAAATTGATAATACTAATGCAAATAGCATTAAAAACTTAAAGGACGTCACTTTCGTGGCTTCTTCGACTCCCTCACATCTTTGCAATCCCTCTCCAAGTCTCTCTCCTCTGCTGACCTTCCTTCCGTCGGAGTCCCACTACTTTCCACCCGTCCTCTCGCCTCCAGAACCTCCTCTTCCGCCGTCTCCTTCTTCATTCACGATTACGCTTCAGTCATGAATCCCGAGTAGTAAGTTTTTTTTTTTTCAATTGAATTTCTCGATTTGACCCGAATTTCGGGGTTTTAGGTTTTTTAATTCGTAATTCTGCAATTGTCGACTTAGGTTTTGTAATTGATTTGATTTGTCGGTTGATCTGTGATGTTAGCTGTATGATTGATGATTTGGTGCTATACGTCGTCGTTTTGGTTCGGTTGTTGTAAAACGTGAATTTGGTTGGAAGTTTGAATTCATTTTGTCTAATAGAATATGAACTATGGAATTTCTGATAAGAAAGGTTGATACTTTAGAATCGCGGTATTCAGTTTGGAATTATTTTGTAGAAGTGGACCTGTTGTGGTGATTTATGAGCTATTGGTAATGGAAAAAATATTTTTAGATGATAGGTGGTTTGTTTGAGAATTATATAGCTTATAGCTGACGCTAACGGTATGTCGAAATCAGATGGATTAATGTGATATCTGGAAGGTAAAATTTTGTAATGTAATCATGTATTCGATTGTTGATGAAATTTTTACTCTCTTTGTCTGTCTGTCTGTCTGTCGATCCTGTTTTCCTCATATCGTCTTTGATTTTTGTGGTTTCACATGTCTTTTTTAGTTCGTAAGCACTGTTGTGAATTCCATGTTTTTGCTTACCTTGAATGGTGATGTTTTTGTTTGCAGCGATTACCTTTTCAAGCTTTTGCTTATTGGAGATTCAGGTGTTGGAAAATCATGCCTACTTCTGAGATTTGCGGTAAGCTTCATCCCTGACTTTGAAGTGATTCCTCATCTCTTGTCCTTTTCAGCTCTTACTAAATATGTGTTCACATTATTATTTTTCAACGCTGTTATTTTTTGCATGTGCTATAGTGTTGGAACCTTCTTCTCTGTTTTCCCTGCCCTTTACCTTAGCCTCAACCTTTCGTTGTTTGGCTGTTACTGAAATCCTTGGGTTAAGTCTGTCTTGGATTGACTTTTCTACGGTTCTTATTTGGAAGTGTGTTACACAATCATGTGTTGTAGTCAATGTTACCTTGCCATACAAGCCATGTGATTACACCTTGCATTTGTTGTGATGCTTGCAGTTATCGTATTTATAATTTTTGGCACAGCTCACTGCTTGCCTGTTCTTACATTCAGTCTACTATTATTGGTGCAGGATGATTCATATTTGGAAAGTTACATCAGCACTATAGGAGTTGATTTCGTGAGTGTTTTCTGATTTAGCTTTTAGCATTCAGCTCTATATTTTTCCAGCTTGATGCTTATGTTGTATTATTTGCTTTAGAAAATACGCACCGTGGAGCAAGATGGGAAGACCGTTAAACTCCAGATTGTAAGTTGTTGTTCCTCATCTGACAGTAAAATCTTTGTTCTTTTATAAAAAAAATCATTGTACATATAGAGATAATTAAAGTCTCTGAGTGGCTTTCTTGACATGTACATATTTTTCTAGCTATCTATAAGAAAAAGAACTAATTTAAATGCTTTCTTTAACATCCAGTGGGACACTGCTGGACAAGAGCGTTTTAGGACAATCACTAGCAGCTACTACCGTGGAGCACATGGCATCATTGTGAGTTTGGTTTACTACTTGGGATTGGCCTTTTCTGAACCTTTGCATGTTTTTAATTCCCTAGCTGATTTGCTAACTTGATTTTTTGTATGGCATTGTAGGTTGTCTATGATGTAACAGATATGGAAAGTTTCAACAATGTTAAGCAGTGGCTAAATGAAATTGATCGTTATGCAAGTGACAATGTTAACAAACTTCTGGTCGGAAATAAGTGTGATCTTGCTTCCAATAGAGCTGTACCATATGAAACTGCCAAGGTATCTTAAGCTTACTCATGTGTTACTTGTTTTTTTTTTCAAAGGTCAGCTTTTTTAATAGGATGCTAACTTTTGTCTGCGCTTCACGGTCTTATGCAGGCATTTGCTGATGAGATTGGCATACCCTTTATGGAGACCAGTGCAAAGGATGCTACTAATGTAGAACAGGCTTTCATGGCTATGACTGGTTCAATAAAGAACAGGTATTTACATGTTCTCGAATCTTGAGCTTACCTTCATTGTTGTGGTTCCAGGTATGATAGCCTGAGTGAGGGAATATATTATATTTCCTTTCAAGTCCAATTTTGACCATGTAGCTAGCTTTCTAGCAGTGTCACATTCTTTATAAAATGGAATTTTTTTTAAAGTGTTTCCTGTAACCAGCTACTCTAAACAGTATTTTGCTCATGATATTTTTTTTATGGACTTGGATACGCATAGTTAGAAAATACAGGAAGCTTCTGATAGGGATGGATAACTTGATGAAGTGATTTTAGAAGTCACCTACTTTTTCTCTACCCATTCATCTCTCAAGTATTCCAACATGTTATGCTTCCCAACTCTCACCTATCTTATTTAATGTGAAGAAACCTAGTAATTGCTAGTGTTGTGTTAAGCTTTTATCTGCTAAAACTTCTGTGATGCATTAAGATTTCCTTTTTTTCTCATCTATAATAATTCTGAAAAAACGATAGTGCAATCTGACGTAAGGAGTTGGATAAACTACTCAGCAGAACGTTGTCTTTTTCTTTCCAATTAGTGGCCTTAAGATCACAAGTACTGTGCTTTCCAATTAGTGGTGTCCAATAGGATAACCTAAGTAGTGTTTCCAATTTTGCTTGTGGTTTGCTTCTGGTTCAAAATATGATTTAAGTTTCCATTTACATTGTGATGACAGGATGGCCAGCCAACCTATGAACAATGCCAGGCCTCCAACTGTTCAGATCCGAGGTCAGCCTGTTACACAGAAGAGCGGATGCTGCTCTTCATAGGGAATATATTATTATTTGTTTGGTGCCACATCGTGGCATGTAAGAATTTGATTTTGCTGCAATATTATTTGAAATTCAACATTCATCAACACGGTCTCACCTACGTCCCGTGTTTTTAGTGGTTTGCAATTTTTTAATTTGAAGGTTCACATTCTTTTTTCTAAAGTAGATTTGTATAAAAATGATGAATCATACTGAAGATTTTAGCAAGGACTTATTTGCCTTAATACAGATTCTTTGCCAAATGATTAGTTTTTGGCTTTTCAATGTTCCTCGAGGTACACAGGTGCTGCCAAATTCTGTTGTGCATGAGCACTGGACCTTTATCCTCTTCGTGCACGAAATTTGGGTGATTAGAGTCGAGCTGTAGAATTGTGAGATAGCTTAAAAGGGCCATACAAGGCAAAGGCCAGCTACCCCTTAACAGAGGTGCCACCTGAAATACCCTTTTGCCTGTCAGCCACATTGCCACATTATAAAATGTTTGCGGAGAGATGTACTTCGTTTACTGGGATTAAAAATAGTGTTGTGAGAGTAAGATAGTGATCACCAATAGTCCTATATGGTATGGAACAAATTCAAGAGGACATCTCAGGGATTTGGAACAATCTTTCTGGGATGGAGAAAGGAGGGAGGAAGATTGAAGGACCAAGAAGAATAATCTATATCAATAACAAAACTCAAGAAAAGCTTATTCTGTTTTCGTACTATTATACCTCTCCTAACTACTAAAACGAGTAGTAAAACCAAGCAAAAATTGAACATAACAAAAAAAAAAAAAAAATGCACACAAAAAAAAAAAAAAAAAACAGAATAAATATACAAATTGAAAAGCCATAAAAATTTTCCTTAAAGGTGGATTCGGTACAGGGCACTCATAGCTGGAAGTCCGTTCCTGCTTTTCAAAAAAGACTTAAAATCTGAGGGCCAACTAGTAAAAGCCCACGAAAAGACCAAAGTTCATAGCTATGGCCTCACTTGCCACCTAAAGTTGGGAACTCTCCAGGATCCGCAATTGCTGGAGCAGGCGAATCATACATCCTGCTACCTCCACCACCGTATCCACCTCCTCTAGAACCACGACCACGTCCCCTGCCACGACCTCCAAATCTCTCCCCTTCAGCAGGCTTCAGAAACTCGTTAATGCTGACAGACTGTACAAAACAGTAAAATCAATGTCAGCAACATAACCTCAAAACAAATGAGAAGGGAACAATAGTCTGAATAAGCCGCAGGCATTCAGAAGTGTCCTCTTCCACTTGAGAAATATCTACTTTCTAACAGCATCCAAAGAGATTGAGATCTGAAAGGTCTCAGGTCAATGAAAAAGAGTAGTATATCATATTTCTCAATTTCAAGAAGTCTGATTCCACTCCAAAGCTGCTAAGTTAACCAATATTCTGATACACTGATTCCAAAAATTCCCAGATTCCTAGTGGCTAGTACCAAGTCAAAATATACTAATTTTCATAAGTTCTTTCTCCAAATTTTTCTTCCTCCTTAATCTTGGAGCTGCTTAACTACTTGAACTTAGCTATAAGATGGCTCATAAAGCAAATAAGAATGTCAAACCACAGAAGCAATAGCATTTAATCCTTGGAGAAGCCAATATAATATAAATGATCTACTTTTAAAAAAAAAAAAATAGGGAGGCAATTAAACAGGGATGCACAAGGACAAGTCTTATGATGAAAGGGGACTAGTAGAGAAAGGGAATAAGGAGATGCATGACAAATCCTCCCATCAGATAATCTTCTTGAACAAATCACGAATGCTTCACCTTTACATCCTACAAGCTACTTTATTAACTCACACCCAAACAGATATGAATCAAAGGGGCTAAACGTGAAAGGCCAATTGAACAATGTGAAATATGGAGACATCGCAGTGAAGAGAATTATAACCTATTGGCATCCTAGATATTTAAGAGAGAAAAAGTGGCACACATATCTCAATACATTACCTTCTTCACTTTCTCCTTATCAAAGGCTTCCTTCTTCTTATCCTTGTCAGAACCCTTACAGAGAAAAAGAAAAGATGTAAAAGATGTCATACATGTTAGAAATATTAAAACTAATGCACGTATGTAGGTGATGAGGAAGTTTACCAATTTAATGAAAACTGACTCATCATCCCTTTTGTTTGAAAGCTGTTGCATGGACTTGAATTCTTTGTCAGCATCAACCTTTCGTTCCTCAGTCTTGAGAGCTGATAAAGCTTTCCTCTTCTCTTCCAGCACCTTCTCATACTCTTGAAGCGTCATCTCCTATATTCAAGACATACGAACATCAAACTTTGATAAAGATTTTTCATTTTGAAATTAAGCAGAACAAGAGGAGATTGCCAGCAATCTGCAATGACTTGTTTTGAAAAGCCTCTTAGGCCCCTACTCCCTTACACAGTATGTTAGGCAAATCAGGAAAGTAACAATTTTTTTCCTCCCTAAAAACACCAGGCTTTTAATGATATACTTGCAATTGATCATGTGGACAGGGGAAATTCAGTTTTGTACTTCCCCCTAATCTACACGCATCTTCTTACCAAGTAGGCAAAAGTTTTACATTATTGTCCTGCTTGACAGCTGGGTCTTACAAGAAAAGAAAGGAAGCATATGACATGTTAAAACAAGGCATAAGACACTTCCTATGCACAAAAAACTTAGCATTCAACAAGCTCATGATCGATTGTCGTAATTTGACTATTTAAATAAGATAAATTGCACCACTAAGACAAGAAAAAGAGGCCTAAACATGATCTTTTCCCATTTGTCTAATTTTCTTTGGTAAACTGTGAATCTTATCCCTGAATTTCTTATATATTTGAAATAGTTCACAGCAACATAGCAAACATACTTAGCTTCTAGGAGAGCTTCTCAATGTAAAAACTGATTTCCAAAAGCCTTTGACTAACTACTAATACCAGGAAAATATCACTATTTATTTTCATGGCCTTTTTAGGAATCACTCTTAGTTTGCCCTGTTCCTTCCAAGTGAAGTCATATTTACAGGTTTAATAGATAATTGAAAGGCCCATCAGAGCATTTACTGTATTTCTTTAAAGAAGGGAAGATATCTCCAAGGAAGAAGTGTCTGATTCTCCATTTTATGGTGTTTTAAAAAAATAATAAAATCTGGGTGAAGTGGTGGTAGTACAAGAGATACGATGACTTTTGAATCAAGAATTCAAGTTCACTTCAGAAATGGTTGGACTTATCCCTCTTTTTACCCCATCACATCATCATAGAAACAGTATTTTCACAACAATGATATCTTGCATCACCTTTAAAAATAGAAGTGAACCAAAGCATAGTCGGCAACTAACACGGCTAATAGTGCTAAAAGACCTCCAAACAAGGTCACTTATAATGAACAATGGAAAGGTACACATCACAGCTAAGGAAATATGCAGTTATCTTTATGAAGTATGACATGGTCCTCAAGCTAAGTAGAGGGAGGAGGGACTCAACTACTGTGCATTTAGTTTCTTCCCATAAGTTTGACGAAAAATAAATTCAATCTCACTTTAAGAAAGAATATGCAACTTTGAAAATATTTGTACCTTTTCTTCCGGTTCCTTTTCTTCAGTCTCCTCAGGCTGGACTTCCTTGTTGCCATCAACATCTTCTACAGCTGGAAGATTCTCAGTGTTCAAGTTCTTCTCATTTTGTTCTCCAGCTTCCTCAGTACCTCTAAGAGTCACATCATATTCAATATCAAACCAAGAAAAAAAGAGAAGTAAAAATCCAGGAACAAGAGAAGAACTAGTAATGTAGATGACAATAGATAATGCAAGTGCACAGAAATCTCACGGAGCAACTTCATCTGATTCAGCACCCCAGTTTCCACGGCCAGATCCCTCACGTTTGACCTCATTTCTTAATAGAAAAGAAGATGAATATATGTGCCAGATTGTCAGCAAGAAATCAATAAGAGAATATGGAATTACTAATACAAAAGTCAGAAAATGGACATTTACCCGCGCCCAGTGCCACTTCGACGTTCATATGTTCTACGTGGGCGTTCTCCATCTCCCCCTTCCTCATTAAAACCACCTCGGCGACCACCGCGATAAGGGCCACGAGGTCCTCCATAAGACCTCCTTTCCCCTTCTCCTTCATATCCTTGACCACCAGTCACTCCGGTGTTGTTAAAAGCATTTTCGTTGCTTGAGTAGTCTCTATTGTATCCACCACGCCCACGGCCACCACCACGACCTCCTCCACGGCCTCCTCCGCGCTGGTTTTCATTCTTTGCCTCCCGAACTAACCACAAGAAAGCCAAAGTCAAGAAATCCAATATTCGATTAAAACAGCAAAAGCAATAAAACATAGGCTACAAAAACCAAATAGACTCATAAATAGCACAATATACAAAAAAGAACATATCACTCGAATATATATAGCAATAAAAACAAATAAAAGCGTAAGAAACTGCACGACACCAAGCTCAAATAATTTCTACCAAGAAACGAACAACACAATAAATCAATAGTTAACCCATTATTACTGCAAGGAGATTCAAAGAAACACCCATCATACCAAAGAGGTATGCATTGAAAAAACACCCATCATTAACCAGACAGCACCGTGCCTACCATATTGTACTCAATTGAAATTATACCAACTTAATGGGATTACAAATAACTTCCAGAGACCGCATACGACAATTCAACACATTCATAACATAACCTCCCAGTTAATAAACACCAGTGTCTTTCATCTTCGAACATGCTTAGTCACCAATAGTCAAGCAAGTATGCCACTTTAAAAGCACCAACACTCAAACAAACAATTACACATACAGTACCAAACCAAACATACAAAACAACACAGGATTACATGAAACACGATCCAACCAATAAAAAACACCTCAATCTCAAAATAAACAACAAATCACTTGCTCAAATCAAACAACATCAATCCACAAACACCAAAAAAAAAAAAGCATAACTCCAAATTAACAATCACCCACATGTTCAGACCTAAACAAAACCGAAAAAATAAAAATTAAATCTTGAGCTCACCAGCTTGAGATGGAGGCAGGGGTTTGGAGGGCAACTTGGCAGCTTTCTGCGGCTGAGATTGGACAGCAGCACCTTTCTTAGGAGCAGCAGTATCAGCAACTTTCTGAAGCTGAGCAAAAGCAGACTCAACGAGCAGCGAAGGGTCATCGTTATCGTTGTCACCCAACAAATCAAAGGGGTTCATAGTTGCCATTTCTTCAACAAATGAATTGGGTATTTATCAAAAATCAAATGCAACAGAACCCAAAAGATCAAATTCAAATACAACAACAAAAAGGGGTTAATTTTGATGGGAGTCCATCAGATCGAGCGAGTGTTTCAGGCAGAATATGTCACGTACGATAGAAGGGGGTGAAAGGGGATAGCAGGAGAGGAGAGAGGGTGAGTTGAAGGGGGTGACGAGGCTCTAAAACCCTAGCCGCAATTGTGGTCGAATTTATCGTGTTCTATGGAGCTCAGTTGCTGTGATTTCTCATGCTATAATTATATATTTTTTTTAATTTTTACAGAGTTGTTGTCTTCAAAATAGTTAATTATAGTAAAATGACTTGCTAAAAATAAATGTAGTACAATAATAGACTGAAGTATGTGTGTATGGTTGTTGAACTCAAATTTCTTGCGCTTAGTTGGGGACTTGCGGAGTATATGAATCATTAGGATTTAGGAATTTTGCCTTTTATTTTACGTAGATGAGACTTAGTTAGCTTTGGCTTATATAGGATTTCCACCATACTTATAAAAAAGCCCTATTATATTATTTAGAGCCAAAATTTGATAATAAATTCTCATCATATTAAAAAGAATAATATATTTAAGTAAGATTTTATTTGATTTATATCAATATAAATTTTTAGAATATCAAATTTTCATAATTTTTTGTCTTACAAAATTGGAGATAAAAACATTTAAAGTTGTATATTAGAGATCGTGAAAGTCAAATGAGGCTTTCTTTTAGCAGTAAAGGGAGTATAAATTTATTTTAGCTTATGTTGTGACTTGTGAAAAATCTTCTATAATTCACTCTCGTATAATCTTTTTAGAAATGAGCGTGGAAAATATTGTAGGATAACTATATGGACTCATGTTATTTATTTATATATCTAAACTTATCAAGCTTATTTTGTCTATTAAAAGATCAAATAATGTTATTTTTTGGCAAAATAAGTTTAAATAAGTTCAACATAACTTTTCGGTGTTATTTATACTAATTTGAACCCTTAAGATGTTTCTTAATGTGTAGTGGTTTGCATATTGTTCAATTCTCATATACTTTTTTTCTGCTTAGTTTATTGTAATATGTAAATATATAATTCATCATTTGCATGTTGTTCAATTCTTACAGTATCATAGCATGGCTTAAGAATGATTCGAATAATCCACTTTGGTTTAATACATTCATTTAATCGTTCTTTGAATAATTTAGTAATAAACTCATTTTAATGGGTACTTGGAGAATAAATATTTTATATGACCCTCAGAAATATCATATACTTTTCTTTTAAATCCATACTTTTTTTGAAAGTATCTCAAAAAGAATACATAAAAGCCTTTACAAAACAATTTCAAACTCGGTGAGATAATTTATTAATGTGATATGGGTCTTATGGGGTCATAGTATGACTTATGACTAATTAGAAACACCTATTTATTCTATAAACACCTGTTTTTTTTTTTTTTTTTTTTCAAAACTCATGCCATTGAGTCATAAATTCGATTTTAAGGTCATTGGAGACTAATTATGAGGTACTAGATGATTGACCTTAAAAAAATTATGTACCTTTATTTCAATGTGAAAACTTTTCAAAAATAATTACAACCTTAAACTATTACACAAACTATGCATTTTGTTAGATTAGAATAGATTAAACGATGTCAGATTTTTGACAGAGTCGATTTTTCAAATAAACATGCATTAAACAAACAACACAATCTATAAATGTTTGAACCCAGACTTAAATATGATTAAAAAAGAGAAAATATATTCAAATAAATAATCAAAATCTTTAATATTCAAAGCATTAATGCAAAATTTACTTAGTATTTTTTTGTTTTGTCATACATAATGAAGTTAAAAGAAGATAATAAAAAAACAAATGATATGAAAATGTTATTAAATCAAAATTCTACAAACAAATTTCCATAATAATGAATTAATCAAATTTAAATATTTAATACAACAAAGTTTATAAAATAAAAATAATTTTAATACATCTCCAATGGCTTACTCACAATTATATCGCTCAAATCAATAACTAGTCATTTCACAAACACGGGAAAAAAAAAATCACCAATATCCAAATTATTAAACTAGGGTTAGGGTTTTGTATTAGCTGCCCACTTTTCCATATAAATAGTCATCCTTCCCTTATTCCATACGGTCTTCACCATTATCATACTCTTCATCTCTACTTCTTGCACTGAGCATCAACCAGCATCCGAGATGGAGCAAACATTCATCATGATCAAGCCCGATGGTGTCCAAAGAGGACTGGTTAGTCCATATTTTTCACCTTATTCTTCCTATATTTTTTTGAAATTCATTGTTTTGATTGCAAATTGAATTAGGTTTTGTTTGAATTATGATTCTGATGGGAAATTCAACTGGGCGATGAACATTATAAACTGGGTATTTGTGGACACAATATTCTGTTATGTTAGTTGGTTGTGAATATCAAAGTAATTAAGTTTTTTTTTTTGTCTGACTGGTAGTTATTATTCTGAAGTTGTATGCTTTGTTATGTGTAGGTTGGTGAGATCATCAGCAGATTTGAGAAGAAGGGTTTCTCTTTGAAGGGTATGCTTTAAGTTTTGTGAATATGGTGCAAGAATCATACTCTCTTCTGTTTTCATTAGTATGTGATCAGGAGTGAGGTTAATTTAAGGATGTTGAATTACATGACGATTTGATTTATGATGGTTATGATCTTGATCTAAAATATGTGCTAACTAGATGCCCATGCCTGACTTTAGGAATGAAATTATGCATTTAATCTGTTGCCCCATTTGTCTGATATGATCACTATTACTAATGAGTTGCGGAGACTCAAGCCTGAAAATCATTTTGATTTATTAGCAACATCTCATGAATAACTTCTTGACATCTTGCCCTCAACTATGTGCATTTTGTGTTTGAGCTATGTCATGCTCTAGTTTTGGTTGATGTGGATGTCAGTGAATGCTGTTTGATCTGTGTGTAGCTTTGAAGTTTGTGAGTGTGGACCGGCCTTTTGCTGAGAAGCACTATGCTGATTTGTCTGCCAAGCCCTTCTTCAATGGTTTGGTTGAGTACATTGTTTCTGGACCTGTGGTTGCTATGGTGTGGGAGGGTAAAGGTGTTGTTGCCACCGGCAGGAAGCTCATTGGAGCCACCAACCCACTTGCTTCTGAGCCAGGAACCATTCGTGGTGACTTTGCTATTGACATTGGCAGGTACTAATGGTGTATATGCATTTATTTTTATTGATGTGCGGATTGGGTAATGCTGTTTTATATTTTACTGTGCATGTAGGTTGTGTCTGAGATAGGTATTGTTCAGTGTGTTTTGCTCTAAATTAGTATGTATTATAAGAGACTTCTATTTGTACATAGAATGAATAATTTACCTCTGCTTTTGAACTGCTATTCATTAGATTATAATAAATTTTATCTTAGTATGTGCCTGTATGTACTGTTTTAGAAAATTGCTGGTCTTGAATCTCTTGATTAACCTTGAATTAATCTCTGGATCCTATGGCAGTTTTATAGCAAACAATATTATTGGTATATGTCTTCATGGTGTCACTTATGTGTCAATAGTTAATAAATCATTGCATTGTTATTTTGTGCTTTACACAAATAAGAAAGCATAATAAGAGAGATTAACTAAAGTAGAACAGTGGACTTTGTTACTTTTTAGGGTGTACTGTGCAAAGTCTTCTTTATTCAGGGAAAGTAGTGTTAAAGACCTTTTGCATGATTTTTAAGTACACCAATTGTGTGAAAAAGAGATAATGATTGTGTTAAAGTTCTGAACTTTCTTCTTATTGTAGGTGTATTAATTAAACAAAAAAGTGCTATTGTTCCTCTTGTTTGATTGAGTTTATATCACCAATAAGACTCTACCTTGCCCTTCTTCCTTTTGAGCTTTGATTGCACCTTCGTGATTAAGTTGAGCTTTGAACAAGTTTCATTCATAGATGTTCATTTCTTGTGTTTTCCTTCATTTAGATTAGGAGCTTTGTATCAATTTCATTGCACTGCATTGTTCTGTTGCCCTTCTTCCTTTTGAGCTTTGATTGCACCTTTGTGATTATGTTGAGCTTTGAACAAGTTTCATTCATAGATGTTCACTTCTTGTGTTTTCCTTCATTTAAATTAGGAGCTTTGTATCAATTTCATTGCACTGCATTGTTCTGTTGTTCCTATACACAATATTCATTGATGAATCTAAATTCGTTGCAGAAATGTCATTCATGGAAGTGATGCTGTCGAAAGTGCAACCAAGGAGATCGCTCTGTGGTTCCCTGAGGGCATTGTCCACTGGCAAAGCAGCCAACACTCATGGATCTATGAATAGATCTGTACCTGCTTGAAATATTTTACTTGCGAACCCTTTGGAACCCAAGTAGCTTGTCAGAAATTATGTTTGGATAAGCAGACATAATATTTGCGTTTGTTGAACTTATTAGAGAGTGGTTTTGTTTGTGGTGTTCTTACTAAGTGTTGTTGCCGTGTTGTGTTTTGGAGGCGTGATAGGGGTTATAGTATTAAATGAAACAACCATTGAATTTTTGCTCCCTAAGAGCCATGCTATGGCTTGGTGCTAGCTATTTGCATGCTGAGATCTTGATTTTAAATGCGTGCAAGTAATAATTGATGTCTTGATGGCTTTCGTCTATAATTGTGGGATTCTGACAAGAGTTTTCTCACAGTGGTTCCAATAACAGGGTTGCTGTTATCTTCTGACAATTACACTAAGGATAAAACTACATTATTTTGTACGAGCGTAGAATTTTAAGTTGGAATCAACATTCCATTCCCAATTGTTTGTAAATTGTAATTACAGGAAGTTCTACTTTAATTTCAACAAGTTTGCCAAGCACTAAAAGGCTTATGGTTTGTACGGACACAAAGTCGCTACAATTCAACTTTGCTATTTAGGAGTTCAATCGTTAACTTTTGATGAGGACCTCGGAGTTCTTGCAGACTATGATGCTATGCCTTGTGCTGTGATTGCTGATATGATGGTAACAATTGTTGGAGGACGACAATATGAAGAGCATTAAAACATCGCCTAACGTAAATATGTTTGGATTAAAAAAAAAAAAAAGCATCACCTAGGTAACTATGTTGAGCCTCTACGCTTAAAAGTTTTGTTTTTGAGATCTCATTTGAGACTTAGCTTTCACAGACCTAACTTTATAATAACGAGACTAAAAAAAAAAAAATACTATATAATATATTTTCAAAGTGCAAAATAGTCATATTACAAAAGAGGAGTATATGAATATATGTATGTTGATTTAATTCGGGAGTGATGCATGCATGTTTATATATTTTTAAGCAAAAAAATTCATTTTTGATAAAGAAAAGTTTTTGAGAAAAATTATCAAATAATTTTTATAGTTGTTGTGTTTGATAACGGAAGCTCGTTTTTTTTTTTTTTTAAGGTCTACAATGGTGGTACTCTCTATGTATAAGCGTTTATAGGAAAGCTTGTACACAAGTGTGACCAAGGGGCCTTGTGGAATCCTACCGAGTTGTGTAGTGCCGACTTAATCATGTTTTATAGTAGAACCAGACATTTCCTTGATGGGTTATGCTTTATTTTAATATAAGGATGTCCATTGCGGACAAGAATAACTCAAAAGGTTACTTCGTTATCAAAGTTTTGGAGTCATAGTATTTCCCAACTGCTGGTGGTGCTACACATTATTAAATAAATTTTTCTGTTGGTCATGTACGTGTCGTAATCGGACAATCGTAGTAAAATGAAGGAAAGGTGAGTGTTATATGTCTTGAAGGAGTGACAAATTGTCTCGATTAGATCAAACAAATTGCATCTTAACCTAGTTCCAGAATTACACCACTTCACAATTTCACATGTTACCTAAGTTCATACTTCGTATCTAAAACTGAAGGATGTTGGAGGGCCTATAGTTACTTGAGCCGAATATATTATGAATTTATGAGTGGCTCAATCTGATACTCATATACGGTATTCTGATACCTTCCCCAGAGTGTTACTGTGGAAAGTGAAATATCACTCTCTAATGATAATATTTTATTTGCCGGCATCGCGTTTATCTTTGGTTGTTGAGGTGGGGCTTCAGCTTCACCCAAGTGTCTGAGCAGCTAGATCTTCTAGCCATATTTTGGGTATTGCATTTTACTGATACATTGATAAGCAAACTAGAATCCTATATTGGTGTGATGGTGGAAGCAAATGGAGAACAATTTCGCCTTCTTGGTGCTACTGTTTGTAACAAGAGTCAAAGGACATTATCGACAGAACTCCATCAGTTTAATTACCAAGTTTCCATTACGAACTACTCCGTAGATATTTGACGGTGACTGACTGTATCCATTAATATTCAATCTGCTTTCTACCAATTAGCCGGTCAGAGCAGAATTATTCAAATTGTAGTATGGTCAGAATTTAAGTCGCTCTTGTCCCTGCCAATCTCACGCCCTCAGCCCTCAACTCGTTTCAGTGGTAGGTAAGCTTGTCTGTGTTTCAAAGCCTGAGTTCCTTAGATTTAAATTGGGACAATATAGGGATGCAAAGTCAGATGAGTACACACAGTTTCCCATCCTACAGAACCCACCATACTTTCCATTGCGTAACAAGAATCCTAATAAAGAATCAAGAGAAGCTCCAACAGTTCCAACTTGAGAGTAACTTTCATTTTAAACCGTATCTCACCTTACCTACCATCCTCGGAAGACAACATCAAGTCCATTTTTGAGCTAGTCTGCAAATCATTTGCTTCCATTCATTATATTCATTTTTGGAAGGCACAAAAACATATGCCACCTACCCTTTTGACCAGATACGTGGAGCTCTGTTAGCTACTTCTGATCCTCAGGAGATTAAACATTCAGTCTCGCCTCTTGAGATTACACAGAAAAACACACTAACTAGCAACTATGAGAGCATCCAATTACGAAAACTCAAGCCCCAAAAAAATGGCATATTTCCATTGAAAAGATAAATCTGGCCACCTAAAGCAATTCAGTTAGGCACTAGAACTGCTGATTTATGACCTTGTGTACTTACAGTTGCCACTCTCCTAAAACCAAACTGACAATGAATCCCTGGTTTCAAGATGGCACACCAAAATTTCAGGATCGGCTCCATCCAGTAAAGCATCAAAGCCAGAGAATTTCCCGTGGAAGGAATGGGGACTAATTCAATATGACTACATTGGTTTCCAATATCTCGCACCTACTTCATCTTAGTTTTTCTCAGAAGCTACCTATTTAGAGAGAAGACTATATGATGGCAGTTCTTCAAGCCGCATAATGTCCTCAAGCATCATTTCTCTCTCAAGCTGACGGCGTGTAGCCTTCATCACCGCCTACACAGAAAAAAGGGATGATAAGCAAATTTATCAGAAAAATCAAGCGAACTGGAACCTACTTAACCAAAGTTCAGTCAGTGCCATTAGGTACACAAGCACTAAGCATTACCTAAAAGAAAAAATTCAGCAGATAATTCTTCATTACTGAAGTGTACGAAAATCAAAAACCACAAAGAAACAGGACATAAACATAGATCAAAACCAAACATTCCAAGACCATTGATGATGAAATTAATTCCTCATAAACGACAGATGGACACAAACCACAGGTAGCTAAGATTAATTGACAGTGCATGTTCCTATTAACTGTATTATTCAAGGGTTAAAGCGAGAAATGACATAATAAACTGTTGCACAGTGCATATACGTTTGTGGAAAGATGGCTGAGTCCAAGGATGGAGACGCGAGTGAAAGGGGCAAAACACGGTTTTAGGCCATGACAACTGGCAAGTTAAAAAAAATTAGAGATGACCACACAAAAATAAGACCCCTTTTTCAACTACTGCAATATTTTGGCTGAAACAAACTTACATTAAAGTCCATGTATGAAGCATGCATCTCAAGCCATAGGTGGTCAAGGAGCTTGAAGGTGATGCAATAGAGCAGATCAAATGCTGACTCATTCTCTGCAGAAGGAAAAGGCAACATCTTCTTAGAAAATCCAATCGCACAAGATACTATATTACATGACATAAGATGACTTGTAGAGGAAAGTACAATTACCAGCAAGACACTTAAGGAAAATTGCTCCAACCAGTGTTCGTGGCTTAACTAGAAAAATGAAGCACACAATTAGCTTACCCAGAGTTCACCAGATTACTTTTGAAGGACTACTAAAACATCATCAGAATAATAGTACGCATGCATTGATAATCTACCATAATTTCAGTTCATTTAAGGACTATATAATTTCAGGAGCCTTAGTACAGATGCAGGGTGCAAACAGTAGAAAAAATACAAATGTTTAGAAACCAACCTAAATAAAAAAAAAGCCAATATCATTAAATCCTCTACAGAGAACATATGTACCAAAAGTATGGATCAGTTTCAAGTTGAAATAATGTGGGTCATGTGGCTTTTCAAAGAACTCTCCTAAGAGGAGACGGGTTAGAAGCGCAACCAAATCCTATGGGACCTAAATTACAGATGCCCTATCCCTCATCTCACTGCTCTACAAAAAATTATGAAGGAGAGATGTTTCTAAATGCTAGAATGAATCAAACATATAACTCAAAATTTGGAGCATCACCAGATTATATTTGCAGTCAGACATAACATCTGGAATTCTAAGGCCATTTCCTATAACATGTCAGGCCAAAACTACAGAGCAATTTCACTTCAAGCCACAGAATGGTGGATGCATGAATCATAAGCTGTACTCCAGACTTCTACTAGATACGTAAACTTACAGAGAAAATAATGTTGCATACCTGCTTCAAGGTCTAGCATCTGGATCAGCATGAATGTAATATTCACACCTGCTACAGCAAAAGGGTATTCCCACATAGCTCGATCTCCCTCCTGCTTATGCAGAAGGTCCTGAAAGGATTTCTGGATAACACAATCCAATCGTGTATGTTAGTATACCTGTTAAAAATTAAACAAGAAGAAAGGACAGAAGCTTGAGCTGCGAAATGGATAACAGCTGGCTTGTGTATAGACTAGCAATGACGTTTCAAACATGTAAATCTGAACTAAATCTCTTCATGTGACTAATGAAGTAATATGTAGCTTACATGGTAGGAAAATATAACAAATATACATGAAACAATGATGACAAAAGGACAAAAAGGTGCATTGAAGTTCTAATGAATCTAGCACAGCACCATGAAAACATTTTCACAATAGTCTAACATTAGAAGTTTGTAAATTGATCTCCCTGAAGATGATTTGCATAAGACCAATGTCCATCAATTCTTTACAAATGAGTAAACCTGGCCTATCTCCACAATCAAACAGCTCTTCATTAAGTTTCATTCATGGGCTAGAACCTAGAGCTTTAAGGCAAAAACATTTAGGGCTCACATAGTCCTGTAAGAAGATTCAGTGCTAACTTAGTCATTCCATAACTAGTGCAGACCCAAAAGTATCAAATAATCCATAACAAGTACGACAAATATTTCTTACATGTGCATCAACGCCCTTGCGACAAATTGCAATTATAAAGCTTCATATTTTCAAGCATGAGATAATTAGTTCCCTTTCCCATACTGGCTCCACACATCAACATTCAGAATCTACTCTCCTGCTTTTGCACAGGATCATGTACCATATCTTAACAAAATGTTATAAACATGATCTCCTTCCCACCAGAACAAGAGGGGAAATAAGGAATGATGTGGCATAATCAAAGGGGATTCAGATAGCATATCAAGATACCAAACTAAAATTCAAAGACAGAACTGCTCAGGGAATATATAGACATTTCTAGTCCTTAAATGCCTCCATCATACAAACACATCGTGGTTTGTCAAAGCAATTGAGGGGAGACCATCTTGTCTCTATATATATTGGTAACAAAAGACAAGAAAACAAAAAAAATAGATGAACAATAGTATGCGAATATTTTTGGCATTGGAAAAAATGATAAAAGTGCAAGTAATTTGATATATATAATGCGTCATCATGGGGAAAGTGTAAAGAAGGAAAATGGTAACGTACCGGAAAATTTCTAGCAAAAAACAACAAGTTCTCCAAAGATATAAAGCCACCACCCCTGTTAAGCATTGCAAAATAAGTAAGAACCAAGAAAAGCAAAGCCTAGAAAGACCTCAACAAAAGACTGCTTAGATACCTAAAATCGGTGGATGGATCTTTCCCCTGCCATCCCATTTCCTTCCATTGTTCAGATATCAAATCACGAAGTTCTTCACCAGGAAAGGCAGCATTCCACAACGCCCTCAAAGCTTCCTTCGCAATACCACCACCAAGAAAATTAGAATCAATTGCAGCATTGCTCTCTATTCACATGCTAAGTTTTGCAGGCTTGTAAAGGACAAATTTTAAAAACCAATCTCATTCATGAATGACATGTAACCCTTATCAAACCTAAAAACCTCTAAAAGGGTAAGGAAGTACCTGATGTTCTGGGCTTGAACTATCATAAGCAACATCTATACGGCTCTGCAACCGTTGCAGGCACTCTTCCTGAAAACACATGAGCAAACGAAAAGGAAACTCAGGGATTATAAAAGTTAGACAAATGATAGAAATTCACAGATGAAACACATAAAAAACTAATTTAGTAATTCAATGACATGTAAAACTAAAACACTGCAGGTATAAAACTAAATTATCAGTATGGAAAACATCATTGCAAAGTCACAAAAGCAAATTAGTATAAATTACATGATTATTGAAATAACTCCACAAAGTATCCATATAAACATTAACTGAGAATGGTGTCATGCTATGAACAATGGATCAGCAGTACAAGCAATTGCAGCAGATAACAAGGAGAAATCCAAACTGGTCATCTGCTATAATTTCAAAGTATTAACCTGCGTAGGAGTCAAATCAAATGATGGTCGAGCATCACTATCTCTTCTTTGAGCACAAACACACGAAAGACCTTTCCCAAGCCAAGCTGTTGATCCCGCGACAACCTCAGCTGCAAATCATAACCAACACCAGACATATAAGACAGTGCCAAAAGCACCAAATTCTAACAATATGAGAAACATTAAACTAACTCATTCGGAAATAAAATGTTTCACAAACTACTCGACTTTATTAAGTCATCTCAGCTCTCCGAGCAATGTTACCAATCATCATCCACACAACAACAACAACAACAACAACAACAACAACAACAAATTATAAACGACTAAACATAAGTAATCACCATTTCTATAGAAGACTATGGGTGGGTGCAGTTGATCCATATTTTTTCTGCTCAAATTTCCTGACAAATGATCAGAAAAAATCATTACAACAAGAATTCTCGCGTCAATAATTCGTTTAGGTAGGTAGGTATCCTACCACAAATCAACAACAATTTTATACAACAATTATTAATAATTTTTTTCAGGCTTCGTAAAATTCGACGAACGTGAGGACAAACACAATCATCAATACTCCAGTCATTCTCTCAACTTTCGATTTCCAGCTAACGCACAGCTTTTACCTCCAATTTGACTAATACTATAAACTATCAGCATCATCAACTCGATTTACTCATCCAATTAATTAATTATTACTCAAAATTTCGAATAATACCTAACGAATCAGTCGTGGTACATCATCAATTCAATTAGCTCATCCAATTACTTAATTAACATTCGGAATTTCGAACAAAGTCTAATGAATTAGTCGTATAGCATCGTATTACATCTGCAACGCAAATATCTCATCCAACTATTTAATTAATACTCAAATATTTGAGTGAATTCGTCTTTCTGCATTGTTCTACTTATTCATTTCCAGCTCGAAGATATCAGGTCTTCAAAATAGAGGAGAGAGAGTGAGAGAGTACCGGAATTTGTATGGCAAGAAGTTCGGTCCAAACTCTGAGAAATCCTTCGCACTGCAACAAACGAACCACCTCGGTCGTCCATTTTCCGGCGGAAAATTAGTTTTGATCAAACAAGAATATTTCAGTTCATGCCGGAAAAAGCTGTTATCGTCGTTTAAAATGGAGGAAACCGATACGAAACCCTCGAATATGAAGAAAACTATAATGCGAAGCAGAAAATATGAAAATATACACACACACACTCTCCTCTATTCAAGAAATAGAAAGGCCAAAAAACGCCGATCTCGAACGCGAAGTGGACGCCGAAACCAAGAAACGAAATCTTGAAGAAGAAGAAGAAACGAATAAATGGCGGAAAAATTGAGCTTCGAAGATAGAAGCTAGGGTATCGAGATCTGCAAATGTTTAGCCATTGTTGAGCTCTCTCTAAAAACCTCGCGGTTTCTCTCTCTGAAATCTGGAGGCGTTCTGCTTAGTTAGGAAGGGACAGACAATGCAGTACTTCACGAGTTTTCTTACAATATATAGAAATATTGAATTTAGTTGGATTTGCTGATTAATGCGGGATTAATAAAGGTAATTACCCTTTCGACATGAAAAAATGTGTCTTTTAAAAGGTGCAATAATGGTGCTGTTAGGCTTTAGCCTTTCGAGCTTAGTAGTTACGGAGTACTCCGTATTCCGTAGTATACACTATACAATAGTTGGGGTTATTGAAATTGGTGGGCCGTTGGGTGATAATTAAGCATTGTTGATTTACTTGGTGAATGAATATTTCAAAGGATGTTGGTTTTTTTTTTAATTATGTTTTGGTTTTCCTCCGGATTTCAACTACTTTATCCATCCATAAACAAGCCTAAGTGATTTCCATACAGCTTTATTTCTTAATACACTAAGTGTTTTTCCCAATTAAAAATGTAACATCTCAATCCCAACAAATACTACTATTTTCTTAACCACAATAATTGCTATTTTTTACTCCAAGCCCCATAATTGAATGCATTAATTATTTTGGTGTATAGAAAATATTATATTCAAGTTAAATAAATATAATTTCCCGTGTACGGTAATATTATGGTACTACCATATCTTTTTTCGCATAATCTTTTTCTCTATAAGCAATTTCATTTACTATGTAGTAATAAACATTTTTGTTGTAAAAAACTACAATACTTTGCTTGACTCGTGATTTTGTCATTAATCATAAGAATTTTGGAACTAAAAATTGATGAAAGAATTATAGGTCAATAAAAATAACCATAATCAACGTGTGATTTCATCATTAATTATTATTTAAGAACTATTCGTTTCTTTATTTTTATTTATTTTACGAGATTGATCTAATATATATAATTGTTAGTTTTAAATTATTAATGCAAAACACTAACCATTAGGGGTAGAGCAGACAGATGTGCTCAAACTTTAGGAGAACCTTTTATTTTTAATGCATTAGTCACTAGTTTAACACATGGCATGGACACATGGTTGACCTTGGTCCTTTTGTGGCGGTCAAGTGCGGCTAAGACTTTTTCATAAGAACCTTGGGCACTTAAAATATTTCGATTTGATGTAAAGTTAATTAATTTGATAATACAAATTGTCGTCAATAAAGAATTGTGTCACAATGTGTGACAAGAGTGTAAGGACCATATAAGGTGGCTACGCCTTTGTTTTGAATTTGTTTTGTGTTTTAAAAGATATGCTCTTTAATATATTGTAAGTTTTATTAGTTGATTGCGATTTTTAATAGTTCACTATATAAGATTAGTAGGGTTTTTTTTTTACTTATTGTCGGTCTTAAGTCTCAATGAAGAAGAAGGTTTATGATGGGCTTGTGATAGCCAGCGAAAGCTTTATCACATCCATGAGTATGAATCAAGATGATATTTTCTTGGAGGTGTTTATTCAACAATGCTCTGCACTTCTTAGATTCAGGTTTAGTGATAAGTACGTAAGTGTTAGATCGTCGTCTCGAAGCAGCACGCCACATTGCTAGAGTAGGATGAGAAATAATGAGTAAGGGCACTTGGGTTATAGGAAAAAGGATGGAAGGAGGCGTACAGAGACTATGCTTCGACTAGCATTTATAATGTAGGGTTGCTAATAGGGAAATTACTTAAGTTAATGGAAGTAATGAAAAGGAGAAATATTAACATTTGGTGTCTTTAAGAGACGAAGTGGCTTGGAGAAAGAGTTAAACTTATTACACCTTGAAGTTTTAAGGTGTGGTACCCATAGCAAGTAAAGAATATAAATCGAATTGAGGTTATCATAGATGATCGACTAGAAAATGATATTGTTGAGGTATATAGAAAAGGCGATAGGATTATGAAGGTGGGGTTTGTTTGTGAATATCATGAGTGCTTATGTACAGTAAATGGTGATAAAGTTGTTAAACGTCAATTATGGGATGACCTAAACAAAGTGGTACATGTTGTTCCCCAAAATAGAGAAGCTTTTGTTAGAGGAAAGCTTTTTGTTAGAGGATATTTAAATGATCATGTGGAGTTTAGTCATTATGGATAAGAAAATGTTCACGGAGGGTTCGACTATAGAGTAAAAAATGAAGGAAGAGAAACCATTCTAGACTTTGCATAGTTTCATAACTTGTTTTTGGCTAACACTTGATTCAAGAAGCAAGATTTTCATTTAGTGGCTTTTACCACAACCCAAATAGACCATGAGTTGGCAAGGAGGATGAAAAAGAGTAGTTATTTCACATATTTAGATTGCAAGGTGATTCTAGGGGAGAGTGTAGTCACACAATATTGACTATTAATCTTGGATATTACCTAGCCTTAAGATGAACAAACAATTAAGGAAGAATATGATTAGAAGGTGTAGTTTAAAGGCCGCCAACGTAAAAGTTGTAGTAGAAAGGTTGGTTAAGGAAGTCGACTGGGCTTTTGAGGAGGACCTTGATTTGACTCTACTTTGAGAGTCAAGTGGAAAACCATCGATACACCATGTTACAACATGGCGAAATGAAGACATTAAAGTAGCTAATAAGATGAGAGAACGCTACTTGGACATTCGCGACAAAGTGAATGCTACATGAAATGAAACTATTGAAAGATATAGATAAGCTAAAGTCAAGATAAGAGAAGTTGTTCGAGAGGCTATGGATAAAATGTATAAGGATATTCATAAAAAAAAAAAATTGAATTTAAGGGACGAAAAAGAAGATATATATGATAGCCTGGAGGAGACTTATGATCCCCTATTATGATGATAACATGACTATGTTATTATATAAATGCTTTATTATGTTATTAATTAAATGCTTTATCGCTTTACTGTTTAATATATAAATTGAAAAAGCTAAACATGGAACATTGTGGCATGCCCCAATCCCATTATAGACTTAGGTCCATAGGCACCATGATAGCGAGAGTATCTATTATCGTAAGGTAAGGTTTGCCTTAGATTGCAACAATTCAAAAAGAGCACACAACACAAGTAGTTTAAGTAACAAGGGATGGCCGGGGTTTCAATCACATGGGTTGTTGAAAGCATACACCATGTCGGAAATGATGCTAGAACCCCACTCCAGCACCCATTACCCCACCGAAAGTATGCTTCTGCTTGTTGGCGCATGATCATATCTATTCTCATATAGCTCAAATAAAGTCTCACTCTTTAGGTCCACACGCATCTACCATCATCAACCTCATACTACATGCCTCTGTATTTGAAAGAGTTTTGGTTCAAAAGTAATTCGATTAGAGCAGGGATAATTGTTTATACAAGTCAAAATTGCAAAAGCATGACGATATCTTGGTAGAAAAATATCGTAGAATCTTCTCCTTTCTGCTTCTTCAAAACTTGTGTTTCTGAGTCTTTGTTCTTCCTGGCTTCTCGACGCTCCCTCTTTACTCCCTTGGGCACGTTCGGATGAGACATATCTCCAAGCTAAACAGCGAAAGAAAGACGAGATGTTAGATCATGGTGATTACGTACACTTTGTCGATTAAAAATGCAACGTATGAATGTATGATACACAAAGCTCGGACAAACAATATCCAACAAATGAGTAAGATGACTAAGATGCATCATTGAGAGTTTGAGACAACATAATATTCTGAAAGCAAACGTATGATACAAAAGGCTCGGACAAACAAGATCCAACAAAAGGGAACACGATTAAGATCAGATGCACGGAAATTAGGACACTGTGTAGTAATAACCACAGCTTAAAGAAACATAACATTCTGAAAGCATGTTGAGAGTCCAATCAAACAAGAGCTTTCTCATGTTATAACTTGTAAACCACTAATTCATTATGTTACAAGTCAGAGATGGAATAAAAATCTAACAATGATACTTCTCTGTCTTTATAAGAAAGCTCAATTCTCCTATTTGGAGTCAAATTTTAGAAAGTTCGACCACAAATTCATATCATGTTATAAGAAATAATATATTCAAGTGAAATCTTGTTGAATGCATCTGAATATAAATTTTTAAAATATCAGTTTTTTTATAATTTTTGCCTTACGGATTTGAAAATAAAAAAAGTTTAAAATCGTGTCTTGAATACCATGAAATCAAACGGGAGCTTTCTTTTAGTGACAAATGGAGTATAAAAATGAAAAAGGAAACATAATTAGCTAAAATTCTGATTTGGAATGTAAATCTTTCCTGTCTTACCCAGTATAGGATCTCCTTTGACATTTTCCAACTGCATAAGAAAATTGAAATAAGAGTCCCAAGTTATTGTGTTGACACTGAAAACACCTTGGATTTTTCTTTTAAAAGAAACAGTGAACCAGAAGTAGCAGAAAGCCTTAGCAACGTTAGCATGGTCAATAATGCAAAAAAATTGTAAGCCAACCTTGTTTTTTTGTGCGTTCAGGGGCCGTTTTCATAGCTTCTTTCCTCAAGCTTTCATTAGGAAGACGATACCGCCTGACTACCAAGTCCATACAAGGGCCAACTTCAACCAACTACATTCTTGGAACAACAGTTTCTGATTTCTTGAGCCTCAACGCTCAGTGACTGAGGTATACTCTATTTGAAGAAATAGCAATGCATACATACATACGGTAGACTCCAGCAAGATTCAAATTTTCAATTACCTGCAACAGTTGAATTCAACATAAACATCACGCATTCAAGACACTTTTTTAAGCATAACTGAGGAAAAACATTGCTCGAAGACTTGTACAACATACCTCTCCTCTCAACAATTCTAAGAGAACTTCCTTCAAATGCTTCAGTTCGTCAACACTCTCAAACCCTTCACCAATGAAAGCTATTAAAGGTTTGGACCCCAGCTTCGTGGCAATCTTTTTATCATATGAGAAAGATTGCAACGACCTATGATTCTCAACCCCAACTTCTACCAGATCATAGATGTGATGATCATAGAAGCGCCCTAGAACAAGATTGTCACGCCGTTTTTTTTGAGTGAGAACCAAATTGCCAAATAACAACAATAAAAACAAATAAATTAGCAAGTGGGTGCGGCAATAATAGCTTGAAGTTGATAACAGCAAGCCTGCAATAGTAACTTGAAAACCAATTTGTTTCAGATGCATCCTGAATAACAAAGCTTCTAAGTTCGCCCGCCAAAATCACACCAACAAGCATGATCAAATTGTACGGTCCTCTGTAAGCATACTGGTAAAGATTGCTCCAGTTCCAATGGCCGTTAGATAGCAGTATAGCTACCTCGCCCATCATATATAGGAGGCTCACGGTTCACCTAACAGATACTCAGCAATATCCCATAAACATAAACAAGGAACATTTATTCCCATAAACATAAACATAAACAATGTTGTTACATTTGTATGATTATGCCACATTAAGAAGGAAATACTCACAGCGAAGAGGGCACAATCAGTCTTCTGAGAGAAAAACTCCAAGTTAGTCTCACCACCAGCTTCAAAGGGTCTTATCTTCTCATTCTTCCTACTATACTTTACCGCATTATGCTTCTTCAGATGATAAACTTCACTTAATACTGAATTCACTACACTACTCGTCTTCGTACCGTTTACAAACAGCATCTTCTTCTCGTTCACCACCTATCCGATTCCGTCATTTGTTTCATCAATCTCACTAAGTTAACAAATTAATTATAATTGATTGAATTGTGAAACAATTGAGACTTACGAGTTTAGGGGCGCGCTTCTCAAGCTCGCGTCTACCTCGATGTGTTTTAGCTCCTTTGATTCTCGACATTTCTTGGCGCTCGGCGGTGAGCGTGTGCTGCTGAATCAGAGATAGAGAGAAAGCCGGAGGGCTTCACAAAGGGTTTATTGCCCGCGATTCTCAAGCTATATTCTGTATTTTATACGTGATATGTCTAATTTGTCCTTACTTTATAAATAAATAATTTATATTATAAGTTCATTTTATTTATGACTTTGAATTTTTCACTTTATTTCAATTTTAACTAATATTTTACACCTAATATTAACTAATACAAATCTTATATTATTATTAATCAATATATATTAATTTATGTAAAAATAAATTGTAATTATTAACTATAATAATATTAACCTAATAACATTAATATTTTTAACTACATCTAATTATTAACTAAGAAAAGTATATGATTTAACTACAAAACACAAATATTATTATTTGTATTATTAATAATATTAATTAATAAATATGAACTAATTTAATACATAATCTTAACTAATCATATTATTAATCATTTGTCTCGATTTAACAATGATTTATCTAAATAATAATAGTTAGGGTTAAAAAATAGATTAATTTAAAAAATGTTCTACCAAGAATGGACGGTTCCACCATGGTTGAATTGTATATTTTACACGGTTCTCCTATTTTTTTTCAAATTTCAATCAATCCATCTTTTTAACTTAGATCTGGAAATCGAAACAACAAACAAAATACAACACATAATCTTTATAATTAAACATCAAAATATAAAATATAAATCCATGTAAATTAACTTTAATTATTTAGAAATTAAAATAAACTTTAAATTATTTGTTTTTTCGTAAGTTGTATACATTAATGTAAAGACGAAAAATCCCTTTGTGTTTAGATTTGCATGATATATGTTGTGTTCATATAGAATTAGCCCTTAAAAATCGAATTTCATGGATTTTATGTCGTTCGAGACTTTTTTTGGAGAAAATAAGTGGACAAATCTCTTGTTGGTGAATTTTCCATACGTATATCTCGAAAAAATACTCAATTTAGACATATTATACACCCCATTCGAAATCCCATAGCCAATTTTATGACTTGTCAAAGATTTTTTTCAATATCTCAAATAAAACGTCACCGAGAGGAAATATGGTTGTGTACTACCTTCAAAAATAGAAGATTTCAAAAAAAATTACGTCGTTCGGACTACCGAGCTAAGAGATATGTATCTCCGAATTTTCCAAAACCTTGGAATTCACCCAAAATTTATGAAGAATTAATTTGTTGTTTGTTTTGAGTGTAAAATCTCGTAAATCGCAATTTTACATGTCAAACTAGTGGTCATAATAGAATATTAGATTTATATGCTTCACGGTTGATCATTTCTTAACTTTTATCATCTTTTAGGACACATTATTTCTAATACATTATGCATGATCTTCTTAACTTAGATTAGATTAGGTTCTTGATTAGATAAGTACATTACTATATTAGATTTGCAAATAGGTGACATAAAAAAAAAGGGTTAAATTAGGTTAGTATATTAAAATGTTAGCTAATTAATAAATTAGGTTAGTAAATTAAAATGTTAGATAATTAGTAAATTAGATTAGTAAATAAAATTTTTAGATAATTAGTAAATTAGGTAGTAATAAAAATAATAGATAATTAGTAAATGGGTTAAATTAGGTTAGTAAATGCATATATTAGATAAATTTATATAAGGACAATATCATAAAGAAAGTATAAAATATATATAAAATACGGGTGATGGGTAGATAATCACGGGTAATATTAAGTGATCCACTTAACAAAGGGAAGGAGGGTTTTGGTTCGAGTACTTACCTATTTCTTGTTTTTCTTTTTACTCTATTAATTACTTTCATTTTACCATTTTGTGTATTTTTTTTTGACGTATACCATTTTGTATTTTGGTGAAAGGGAAATAAAAGAACACCAATGTTACTTGTACTCCGTATGAAATAAAGGAGTATAGTAGTTCCTAGTTCCTATTGTGGTAGGTTATGGATGTCTAGTCTAGTAGTCTCATATGTTACCATAAAATCTAAAAATGAGAGCTTAACTTGATTGATATCAATTCATTTCTTTTAGAAAATGTTTCAAATACGATCTCATGTAAAAACAGTTTGGACTCTTAGAAATTTAGGGGCAGATGTGAAGGGTAGATTGTATTAGGGTGCCTAATAGTATAATATTGATAACTATATGTCTTTACAAATTATCATAATTTTATGATCAACTGACCATCAAGTTTTTTTTTTTTTTTTTAAAAAATTATCTAAAAAATTTATTATAGCATAACTTATATGGAGTGTAGAATCATTGAGGCAAAACTTGTTTCTTTCATTTTAACTTAACTTACTTCATCATACTTATTCTGCTTTAGTCTTAGAACTTATTTTTGTTTTATTTGAACTTATCTTGTTTGAAATAAGGGCGTGTTATATCTTGTTGACTTTTACTTATTTTATCTTATCTTATCTTGTTAAAACTTATTCAAATATAAGTTGTTTTTAGGCACCCCTTATCTTCCTTATATTATGTGAAGTATTATATGGACGTTTCCGTAAAATAAGTAGAAAGAAGGCGAACATGATCGAACATAGTCTATGTCTAAATAAGTCAAATAGACGGACCCTAATGTAAAAGTGTATTAGAATTTTATATGGATGTTTATGAAGGTGGGTATGGACAATTGGCAAGCCCACTAAAAAGGGCTTGAATTTGCTAAGTTAGACCCGTTGAAAAAAATTTAAAAGCTTGGTTCAATATATAAGTATACTTATGGAAATGGAAAGAATCTTCATAAGGAACCTTCACTAACCCTTTTATAAAAGTATTAGATTAAAAATGGGTGTACATAGATCAAGCCCTTACAAGCCTGATTTTTAATGGATCAAGCCCTTATACGCACTGGTTTTCAATGGATCTTAAAAGAGTCGGAATAGGATCTTCTATGAAGAAAAAAAATTTAATATACTTACTCTCAAATATTCTAACACGATTGATTTATAAAATAAGTTAGCTATCCACACTATGTGTAACTAAATATTTAAGCATAAAAAACTATGAGAGAGAAAGTTAAAGAGACCCTTTTAAATTCGTTTAAATTTCTTACATATTAAGTTAACTATCCATTCTATCTGAATTTAGTTAAAATATATTATTTATTCACAAGATCGAAAAGAAAAAAACCAAATCAAGTGATCTCCTCTTTAAATTATTAAAAAGTTTTTGCTCATGAACCCAAACCACTACTCAAATCGATGTATCCGTATATTTCTACTTTCACTAGCTAGCTTGTGTGGATATTCCCATGAAGCAAAGCCATGATGAAGTAGATGTAACACCCAAGTTTTGGATTTCCCATAAATAAGGTAATGTAAATACATGTAATCGCTTCACATTTTCACTTGATAATGATACTTTTATTAACAATATATAAAAAGGCTGAGAGATAGGGGTATCGTAAGTTGAGATAAAATCAACTTAAAAATATATGTTTGTTGAATGATTTTACTCTTTTCGATAGAGGTTTTGAATTGTGTTCATCTAAAAGCTTAAGTTGAATATTTGTTACATTAAGGTGTAACATGTATATGCCTAACCGATTCCAACCTAATGTACATGCCTCTACCAAAGCTTGCAAATGGTTACCTCTATTATCAATCATAAATAATTTTACTTTGATACTATTCTAATAACAAAACAAGTAGAATTTCTTACATGTATCCATACTAGATGCTCCAAAAGGATATTTATTTTGTTAAATTAAACAAAAGTATACCAAGGTAAAATATACCCTTCAGTATACTTAATTCTAAATGCATCGGAGTACATTTTAGATGATTTACAGAACAAAACCATCCTCATTTAGGGGTGCTTATGAACCGAGTTGAGCTCGAGTTTGGCTAAGCTCAACTCGAGCTCGATAACTAAAACTTGAGCTCGAAAGCTCGTGAGCTAAAAAATTGAAACTCGAGCTCGACTCGAAAACTCAATTTTCAAGCTCGATTAAAGCTCATTTCAAACTCGACTCGAGTTCGATTAAAGCTTGTTTAAAGCTCAAACTCGATTAAAGCTCGATTAAAGCTTATTTTAATCTAATGTGGGACTTTTCGTTTATATATCAAACCATCTTTTATATCTTAAGTATATTTTTCTATAAATATATATTATAAATTAAAATTCGAGTTTCTCGCGAGTTTTTCGAGTCGAACTTTGATTTGCTCGACTTTACTCGTTAACTTATCGAGTCGAGTTCAATCGAGTCGAGCTTTGACCGAGTTGAGTTCGAGTTGCTCGCGAGTAGCTAACTCAATAAGCACCCCTATTCGCATGATTGACTTCTAAACCAAGATCCAAACCCTTCCATGCCCATAGCCCAAAAATGCAAAGACCCATTTTCATCATTTTTAGATAAGATGAAAATTCAACTTCCAATTCATAATTATTAAAAAACCGTCACCGGCGACCGAAACTTTCCACCCTTCATCGTCGATATGCAAACGCCAAATAGAATTCTCGAGGCATTAAACAACTTCACCGGAATATCCCACCTCCGTCAACTTCCACTCTTCCCCCCTCACTCTCTCCACTTCCACCTCACAGTTCTGAATTCTCTCTCGTCCACCGCTCACCGGAAGTACTACCCTAGGGTTTCCTGCACCTTCGAAAACACAAACCCTAACCCTAGGAGAGAGACATGCGGTGATAGTAGAGTAAAGGTGAAGGCAAAGGGGAAGGGGAAGGAAAATGTGTGGAGTATCGATAATGAGGTAGATGAGAAGGAGAGGGATAAGCGGAGGAGAAGCAGGAGGAAAGGGAGGAGTGGTAAGAGAGTGAAGAAGGTTGCGAAAGGTGTTAATGTTATGGTTTCTGGTTCTATGTTAATGGAGGTCGAAAATGTTTTGCAAACTCAGGTATATACTTCGTTTTTCGAACTTGTTAGGCTCTCGCATTTTCCTTGTTGTATTGTATTATATTGGATAAGTATCTTATAATCGTAATTGTTTGTTGAATTGAATTGTTCAATTGGATTGGGTGGTGTCTCCTATATTTATATTTTCTTATATGATAGCTTATAGTTGTGGCTGGTACATGCATCACACGTTGAGTTTTAGGAGCTCTTTCTATATGTATTAGGGAAATAGGAAGCATATGTGTATTTTAACCTAAACACATGTATTGCATACTACGTTGGGGACAATTGTTTTAGGTGCTTCATGGAAAATCTTATGATTTGCTATTGTGATGATACATGGTTGGCTTTTTAGGTCGAAACTTGGGGGGTACCTTTCAAAGAGTTTGAGTTGAATTTTGATGAAAGTGGGGGCGGATACTGAATAGGACCTTTTGCTATACACATTTCTTATCCAAGAATTTGTATGCTAACACTAACAGTCAGTTTTTTGTAGTACGCCGAATGCAATTTGATAAGTCATAACTCATAAGTGGCGTACTTAGTAAGGATTAGGTATTGGTGGCAAACTTGAGTATTTTAAGGACAAATAGATTCATCCCAATACTTATTAGGCTTAAAAGCTGTATAAGTAAATTATTATGAAGTATGAATTTTGGCTGTCTTGTTTATTTGGCGGTTGTGGATTATCTTCGCCAGTTCATGTACTAATTTTGGCTTCTTGTTGGTTTTGTGGGGTCTCTGGGTTACCTTGGTGATGCATATTTATGCTGATGAGGGTTTGTTTTTCCTAGGAGCCTGTGATTCTACCAGCTTGGAACACATTTGTGAGTAGTGTAAGTGGGATATGGAAGGGAGTTGGAGCAGTTTTTTCACCAATTACTGCTGAAATGGAGCCGGTTGACTTGGGACGTAAGAGTGAATATTTATATGATTGCTATACTCTTTCTCGTGTGCAAGCAGCACTATCGGGAGGGAGTACGTCACAAATTCAGAGGAAAACCAATTGGGTTACTCTTAATCCTTATGGCGAGAAAGCACAAGAGAACGGAGGTAGTGACATTGGCAACGGTGTGAAAGAAAAAAGTCCCAGGGGTAACTCAGATCAAGCTATGCCAAAATTGGAATCCTATGATTTTGCGAAGAGTGATGTCATGGAAGAGGATGTGATGGGGTTGGAGCCTGGTCTTGTTTTCTTTGAGGTACTCATATTCCCCCCTTTCCCACCCAATCTTTTTTCCCCTCGTGTTATAGACAGCAGAGATACTGCAAAAACTAGCTCCCGTAGTATAATAGTAGTTTTGTACTGCTTGATAGCTTGATGTAATGTAGCCTTGAATCTATGCTTGTGGCATGTGTGTTAATTCATGTATTCATCTCCTGATCTGGACAAAGTGAGTTTTTCAAGAGTATGATCCTTTTGTTACATCTTAGGTTGCTGCTACTATTCTTTGGTTGATGAGATCTTGGCTATTAAGCTTATAGTATCTATAGTTTGGTATATTCTACTGAAAAGTGCTTGCAAGTCCCAACTACTTCATAAATAGAGTTCTAAGAAACTCACTGATGTTGAGGGCGAACTTCCCATTCAAAAGCAGTAGTTAATCTCTGAGATTAATATCGACTTTTCCTCAGAAGCTCCCTTTTTTACACTCATCTCCTGAAACCACTGTATTATATCGGGATAATTACCAGGAATGTTACCAAGACTAAGCAGTGCTTACAGTCTTTAATAAACCAATCACCCCATAAAAGAGCCGCATGTCCATTTTCCACGGCTTCATATATATATATATATATATATTTTTTTTTTTTTCTGATGCTAATTATCAATGACTTTCCATTGTCTGTTTTGATGGCTGGACAGTCAAGAGATACCTGTAACTATTCTGATAGAAACTTGCCTATTTATTACATTTATATGCTCTTAGTTGCAAGTATATCTCAACCTTGATTTAAAGTTGCTTTTGTGGCATCTTTTAATTATACGCTTCAGAGAAGCAGCTGAGGATCTCATTTTTAAGGCTATAGCTCTTGTTCTGACCTGCTTTTGGAACACTATTGCAAATATTGACTGAGAAAACTCTGGTTCATGGTACACACTTTTGAGATTCCCTTACCTTGTAGTGCTAGCATTGTGAGTTACCCCTAGTGGAAACTGTGATGGTCAAATATGAATTATAGATTACGTGCAATTTTAAGAATTAGGAATGCCCTCATGCTGACATCATACAATCTCAAAGGCAACTGTGATAATACTTAAAGGTTGTATTGTGTTTTCATTGGCATAGAGGGTCATAGAGGAAGTTAGTGGCAAGTCCATTCTAAAGTAGTAAAGCCTCTAAAAGATTGTTACACTCATTGCACCTGTATGGCCACATTGAAAGTCTTTACCTATTATTTTTATGTGTCTAGTCTTCTGCTGTACCCTTTATATGGTTGGTGATTTTAAGAATCACATATTCAACCTTCTTCTGAATGGGTTTCAGACAAGTTCATTCCAAGGCCTAAATTAAAGTAATGGGAAGAAAGACTGAGGTAAGGCTTCTAAAGTCATCCAGGCTCCCTGTTTCATGTGTAATTTTGGTTTTTACACTCGAGGAAGTTGCCTAAAGTGCATTGTATCTCTTGCTTTCTGATAATTGTTGGAAGAAGTTTGGTCCAGTCCTTGGACTTTTATGCAATATCATGAAAATCTTTGAGGTAAACTTATAAGAATAAGCCTCTTGGTTCTCGTGTTGTCCTGTTGTGTACCCCCTTACCCTTCTTTTGTATAATTGTGTTCAGTTTTGAGCGAATCCTTAGTAAAATGTTTTGGTTTACACGCTAGATCTATTATTAGCCTGACAAGTATTGTTATGTTCCTGCTCTTGTAATGTCAGTCTCCACACTATCTGTCTTCTTCCTGATTACTATAACACCATCTGTGATGTAAGTAGCCATATGCAGCTCTTGGTTTGATACTTGATAAGCGTTACCATTTGCCATATTTCATGAGGAAATGCTTAATTTTGTACATTTAGAACCCTCCCCTTCCTGTATAAATCAGAAAATTAATATCAAATTGGAAACATGAAGTTGAAGAGCTATTTTAGTTTCTCATAAAAATGCCATTTTTTGTTCATCATCCACTGTGATAGTTTCCATTGTTAAGCTTTGAATGACGAGCTAATCCTTTTGGGGTTGTTTATTATTATTATTATAATAATAATCTTGGAGTACATCAGCACATTCAGAAGGTTTAAGTGGCTGTGTGCTTGATGCATTAGTGGGGCAATGCTATCTTTTTTGTAATGGTACGGCATTTGGGGGATGAGTAGTGTAGGCAATGCTGTTAACATAATTGAGGAGTATGGAATCAGTTAGTTATTCGACATATAAAGAGATCAATGAGAGTGAGGACATGAATATTGTGGAGAGATTTTCTTAGTTTTGTTTTGTCTTTTGGGAGAGAACAAAACCTCTCCAATGCTTGTCTTATCTTTTATCTTCAGCCTTTAACGCAAAATGCAATCTTTTTATTTTTTTTTTCCTGCATAAATTTTACGTTCATTACACTTTTCTCTAGCTCTCTACTACTACTTGGTTGACTTATGAATTCTATCTTCTTTTTGCAGGACGGATCTTATTCTAGAGGACCAGTTGATATTCCAGTTGGTGACATTGATGAGTCTGAGTACTATCTTTCTCCAACATATAAGTTTGAACAAGTAGGTTCTGATATGATGGAATATTCATGGGAAACGTGTCATCTAGGCTTAATCATGTCAAGTAGACCTTGCTGCCTTTTTATCAAAAAGCTGAAAACTATATTTATAGGGAACTACTTGTCAAACTAAATCTGCAAATTCAGAAAGTCTAATCCATGTCATACTTTTTCATGGATGTTTTCTTTGTCTTTTCAGATTGATTGATATGGCTTTTATGATTGAATAAAATGACGTTGATTGAATGCTAAAGTGCATTGGTCAATCGCTAGACTCTAGCTTCTCCTGGAATCATTGTTTTCCAAAAGCATTGCTTTCCTGCAAATATTTTGAGTGATTGCCTTACTGTTGCTTTTCTGTGTTCTTTCTCAGTGCTTAGTTAAGGGCTGCCACAAGAGACTGCGTATTGTGCATACTATTGAGTTTAGCAATGGGGGTGAAGATATCCAGATACTAAGGGTTGCTGTATATGAAGAACAATGGGTCAGTCCTGCTAACATTGATGAGCAAAGGTATAGTACCTCTTCTGTTTTTGAGTATGTCAATAAGGTAAAACGTTGACAGTGTTGATAATTACCCCCCTGATTTGTATCATATCAATAACCAGGGTGAAATTTGAATTTATTTGCCAGTGTCGCTGTTCATGTGTAATAATTTTGCCTGCAGAGTGCCATTATTAAATGATTGGGAATATATTTATTGTTGCAGAAAGGCTATATGTGATGTGGATTTGAGTTGCTATGATCAAAACTCCGAGTTAACATTGGGCCAAAAGTGCAGTATGATGAAACTAAAATACGTGACGAGCAAGGAATTTACTAGACTTTTGTGTTTTATTTTCATAAGGATTCTAGTTTAATGAAATGTTTAATCTTAATAGGCGTCTTTGTTAGGTTAGTGTAGGGGCTTTTGGTTTGCGATTGAACTAAAGTTTTTGAGTAATTGCATAATCTAACGAGTCTAGTTTGTTTTATTATTTGATCTGTATGATCGAATTGTTGATTTAGGTCTTTCTTATCTAAATTTAACATCTAGATTTTGTGAAACCCGTTTGACAAAAAAAAATCATATTAATATGTTTGGCTAGATTCCTATTGATTTATGCTCTTAAAATCGTGTGTATTATATGTTTTTGGTGAAAATATTTATTTGCATTGCAGAATTAATTTTTGTTGTCTTGGGTGAAGGTATTTATCTGCAATACTGTGTCTGTTATCTCCTTGTCAGGTTTAAAATAACCTCACAGGAGACGTAAATCACTTGGTCTTTTTGAATGTGATTATTCTAGGAAGAATGCTTTATGTTGTGCAGCCCTACAAATTTGTTTTTTAATACCTGCATCCAGTAAGAGCAGAAAGAATGAGGAGGAATTTGTCCTGAAAATTGTTCTGTTTTACATAGTACACATTGACCTCCGTCAGTCAAAGAGCTCTCAATGCAGCTCTTAAATTATTTTCATCCCTTGCATAGTAGGCAAATTTCTGATTATAAGCTATAAAAGTATGAAGCACATTATATTTTATATGCCTGATGTTGTACATTCAACTTGATTGATACTGCAAATAGAAAGAATGCTATGGTCAACTAAGTGCTAATAGTGGGAATTTGGAAAATATATTTTAAAACTTGGTATACTTTAAGCTTGAAGTCTAATCAGTCTCTTGACCTGTATTTGTTGGAAAAGCAGTGAGTTTGAGCTTGATTTGAAGCCATTTTCTCAGAGAAAGAGAACTCGGCCATCAGAGCTTACAGGGTCTTGGAAGGTGTTTGAGATGAGTGCTACACCTATCTTTGGTGATGAGACATCAGCAGAGAAAAGCAACAGCCCGCCTTTTGTTTATCTTTGCATGGAGACCTTGAAAAAGAGAAGTTTGCCTGAGATCCCCACTTACTTTGGGGAAGAAGAGATGATAGACATGCAAGATGTGGCTGTTCTCTGGCTACCTGGTGGTGTTACTGCATATGTTGATGTCAACAAGGATGGAATCCTATGTATCGGAGTCGGATGGTATTCCGATGAAGGGATCAATCTTGTAATGGAGAGAGATTATGAAACAGATGGGAAACTCAGAGAGGTCCGGTGGAAATCTGAGGTAAAGAGGAGGTGGTCAGATCCTATATCTTTGTAAAGTTTCTACTGACTTTTGTAAAATTGTTTACTCATAGTGTAGATTTTTCTTTCCATCATATTTTCATCCTTTCCCATAATATTGGATGGATGGATGGATGGTCTGTAATTCTGTATATCTACATGGTTCACTCGTTCAGTAAGCAATTAGCTAGCTGATTTTTAAATTAATCCATACAAGATTTACCATCTACAACTCTACCCAATGGCCCTAGAATGTGTCAAATGCCGCAAATGTAATTGGGCCATTTTACAAGTACAAGTCATAATGTGCTTCGTGCCTTGGTCCCACTGTCAAGCGGGCTGGTTAGGGTGGGTTGAATGATTTTAGTTTGGGTTGTTTGGGGGTCAGTGATTTGTAGTGAATTGTAAGGAGTATAAGAGTGCTTGTTTAGGACCCAAAGATTAGGAATTAAGCTTCATAACAGGTTCAGTGGTTTAAAAACCTTTTTTGTTTTACATCCCAAATAGCAACTACCAAGTCACGATATACCTAAAACATCTAATATGCACATGCCTATCTAGCTTTAGTCTATCCCCATATATTTGAGTGTAAGCCCAACACTATTAATAACTATTCTTTATTTCTTTTACACTTGATTTGAAGCATCTCTTTTTTCTTTTTTATTTGCCTCTACCCGCTTTTAGATTATCATAATTCTTAAGTTCTATATATATATATATATATATATATATATATATATATATATATATATATATATATATATATATATATATATATATATAAAGAAGACTGCTTATTATGAGCTTGAGAGAGAAACGCTTAAAACCTGGATTGATGTAGGCAGGATATATCAGTATTGTAATCATGAGACTATATCATGCAATCTTAGGTGCTTGAGTCATGGGTTGAAATGGTAGGAACCCTCTCTCGATATGTCCACCACTCAAGTCTTTCAATGTTTTACTCTTTTGAGATCCGAGTGTGCATGGGAGAGCTTTCATTCTACTAAAAAGAGTTCAAGATCCAAATAATCCTGCCTCCATGTCTTATTATTTGAACCATCCAAACAGTAATTCCGTAGTTTGGTGAATGAAAATTATGTCTCAACTAACTAACATAATTAATATTATGATCACGGTCTAAAATGAAGCATAAGGTCAGAAAATTGTCAGTAGAGGAGATTTTAGTTTAGACATAAAATACAAGGTTGACACATAGTGGGGCCTGAGAAATATCTGGTGCCAATCTATACCATCATTAGATTTGTGAAGACTTTTGAGGTTTAATTGGAAATGCTATTATTGCTGCATGGAATTCAGTGGAGTTTGTTCTGTTCCACTTAATGGCTTTCGCCTTCTCCCTTTTTCTTCCTGTTGTCTTCACTTCTTCAATTCGTTTGCGCTTAACTTTACTTTACTTGATTGATCGCTTAGTAATTACACATTTACACTTGAGTTCAACTTCACACGAATTATCCTAGCTCTATGGTTTCAACTTTCTTATTTTTCTCATCGGCCTCGTGCCCTCATTCCCATTCTTTGCTGGTTCTGAGATATTGAAAATCATATTCTAATGTGGCTTACTGCGAGAATTCTACCCTTAAGCTCTTACTTGATTTGTATACTTTTTGACAGCATCTGCTAGTTTATATATATTTTTGACAAGTATTAGTAGTATCATTAATGACAGGATTCTTATTAATAGAACCATCGAGGCTTGCACTACTGACTGCAATCATTAGAATGTTAAGCAAACCTTAGCTCCAATGCTACTACTGACACTTGTCAATACCGTAGTGGTACCATTGATAATTCAATACCTCACAAGTAACTAGGGTGCTTCATTCTCTAGCTAAGCAAATTGATAAACCTCATCATTTGACTTATATAGGAGTCACAACCCACTTATACCTTTTGTATTTGAACTACAGGAACATGCACATATAATAATCTAAGTTTTTCATGTAAAATTAAAAAAAAAAATCATCTAAGTTTTTTATATTACAAAAGAAGTTATCTATCCATAACAAACCCCCAAGTCTCATAACTCAGTCTTAATCAAATAACATAAAATCCAACAATAGTAGGTCAATCCACCCATCTAAGAGAGTAGTTATGTGAATCAACATAAAACCCTCGAAAAGCAATTGTTTCGCTCAATGGTGCCCCCAAGTTTAGACTGTTGAGATAATGGTGACATTTTGTTGCAAAAACTTCCTGTACCCATAATTTAGTCAATGTCTATCCATATCTCCTCTGGCTTGACAACCAAAACATCAGTAATGAGAATTTCAGTAGGAGACATAGTGCTTTTGTAGATTCATTTAAGCTCCAATTTTCATATCAAATCATCTCGTGCATTGGTGTAATCTCGATCAGTTTTGTTACTTGATAAGCACTCAAAAGTTCTATACATGTAAAGTTCTTTCATATGATGTTTTCCAAAATGATTCATTGATGGGTTATGGCTTAACGATAAACTTTGAAGCTCTGTCAAGCAATGCTTTTGAGGCAATGTATCACATCCATGAAGCATAAACTTTAGAGCATAGTAGGGACTGGATTATCAATTGTACAACCAAGGTATTGGCAAGTTTTACTTGTATCATTTAAGTTAACATTTGATTAACATTCTAATCATTGTAATTAGCATTTTTAAACTTTTACGGTAGCATTGATAATAAACTTGTCATTGTTGACACTTGTTAATGCCTTAGTAGTACCATTGATAATTATCCTACATTTTTAAATTAAAACCAGTTTATCTGCTAGTTTATACTTAAATGTATTTGTGGGTTTGCTTACCATAACTTCATGCTTAATAGTTAATATTTTATGCAGTTCATTCTGTCTAAATCAAATGTCATTCATTCTATTTAAATACTGTATGTTTTGTCTCTTGCTTTGAAAGGACAAAACAAAATTTTCTTCCCCTCAAAACATGATGGCTTATCAACAGTGAGTTTTATATGTTGGGGTTCTGACTCTTCCCCAATACGCACAAATGCTTTAGTTTTGGTGTGTTAGCTATGTTGTTATTGAGAAAATTTACTCCATATTCCATTTTAAAGATGGGGCATTACTATGATTCAATATTGAAGTTAACAAGGGTTATAAGCTGATAACTTGCAATTATTGTCCTCAAATTTAGGTTGTCATTACCATCAACAAGATGAATTGTAGGGCCTTGTGTCTTTTCCTCCCTTAAATTTGTAAACTAAGGTCGACAACCTATTAGGTTGTGTATCTCATAAATCCAAGACCGGTGCCAAATAGCTGGTGGGGGTAAGGAAGGGGGAGAAAAAAAAAAAAAACCCTAATTTTGTCTAGAATCGATCAAGTGCATGTGTCCATCAAGTTAATTTTTTTACGATCTTTAATTAATATATATATATATATATATATATATATATATATATATATATATATATATATATATATATATATATATATATATATCACATCACAAGTCGGCTCAAACCCTCCTTGTTTTTAATTACATCTCGTACTCAGTTTTTTCCTGAAAAACATATTTACTTGATATCATTTTAAAAATTAGAATAAATACTCATTACTGTTCAATTAAAGTAATTTTTTTTAAGATCAAAACATTTGAATTTTAGGGTTATCATGAATAGACAATCCCTTTTGTAAATTAATATTTTCTGCCCTATGAGTATTATTTCTTGGACAATAAAATTCTCAATAGTCGTAATTACATAATTGATCAAAAGCTAGTCAATGGGCTTTTTACACGTGGCCAAATTGTTAGAGAATATGAAAGTTCCCTTTCTTTCATAATATTTCAAGTTGTCATCTTCTGAGTCTCTTTTAATCCTTGGTTTTTAATTGAGAGTTGATGAGACTGTATTTTGTTATTCTCAATATAATTAAATGATGTAATTAACTAAAATTAGCATTACCCCAAAGATTTGAGAGAAAAATAAACGCATACTCATGTAATCAGACGTTAATCACATGACCAAATCTAGGAATGTACTTATTGTTTATACATAAAGTCCTGTACGTAATCAATAAAAGAAACCATATTATTTAGAGCTTCCATACAAATAATACCATATTATAGTTGATATTGATTCTTTAAAGCTAGAATTGAAGGAATAGTGAATTTTTTGTATGATGGGGAACCAATTATAAAGTTGAAAACAGTAATTTTGTGACTTTTTTGAAATAGTATATATCAAAGTGCTTGTGTGTGTATGTGTGTACTAATATATTCCATTTTTATTTTCAAGGGTTTTATTATTGCTGGTTGAAGAAACCCAGTTTTCTTGATCTCAACCTTTTCCACCCCTCTCTCTCTCAAAAAAAAACTGGTGATTATTATTATTATTATTATTATAATTATAGCAGTATGGAAAGAGATCATACAAGAAGCAGCAACATTAATTTCCCAAACTATGACCTCCACATGTCGATTCATCATCATCAAAACACTTCTACTTGTACTACTTCAAATTTGCAAGGGTTTCCTCAAAGCTTGGACTTAGCAGATCATCATTCTAGCCATGTCATGCTCTCCCCCTTCTTGACTCATCAGCCCCCCCCACCGCCTCCTTATCCGATCTCCGATCATCGAGCTCCGCCTCTATCTGATGCACCCAACTCCACCACCACCAAGGGGCTTGTTGGAAATTTTGATAATTATGTCTCCACCAGGGAATCTTGGAACAGCAATACTACTGATCAACAGGTTAATATATATTGTAAATTAAAGCTTAATGATATGCTTCCAATTTATTTTCCGAAACTTTAGTAGTTCATTGATATATGCGTTTTGACATGCATATCACATGATGTACTCTAATAATTGTAAACTTTAGTAGCTATTATTATTTCTTTGTATGTAACTCCGTATTTTTTATTTCAGATACTCTTATAATTGTTTGTGTATATATATGAGTTTATGAAAGCTTTTATATATATATATAATATTATGGAATAGTATGTATGTTGTCGTTGTTTCACAATTTTTTTTTATGATGATTATTCAGGTGGATGGATCAAAACATCCGAAAGCTATTGCTGGGGACAACTCCAACGGTTATGGGCGAAGCAACGATGCAGCTGAGCATTCTTGGTACAAGTTCTTCAACTTATTCCTCACTATGAATATAGAGGCACTTATAAATCCAAGTACGCGTATTAATTAATAGTTGGTCTGTTTGGACGAGGATCTGGTGGCCTGGGATGAATAATGATAAGAGGAGGAAAGAAGAAATAAGATACTACTGCTTCTGCACTAGATCATATATATGTAAATAAGTTTGCCCTAGGAAACAGATCTTGAGCAACAAATTTGATCTAACATTAATTTACGGAGTAATTTGGATATTTGATCAAGAAATTTGTCATGCATAATCTGCATAAATGTTTTATAACTACTACCTTGCCTGCGTTTGTCTCAAAATAGTAGAAAATAAACTCCATAACACTCTGTATAAAAACATGTTATATACACACTCGATTTGTGTGTGCCATGGCTTGGTATGTATAGTTAACTATTATCATAGTTCGGATTTAAATAGTACATTACTACTTATAATACAAGCTATATATCAATGTGACACTTCGCGTTTAGGAAGAAGCTAAGTCATATTTGATTTGTAAATTGATGAAGTGGTTGTTTTCTTTAGGATTAATAATAAGTTATAGGTAACCAAAATTTTGTAATATGTAATTACTGAAATATTTTTTTTAAAGAGTCCCAACTCCCAAGTAACAAGTGATATAGACGGGATTCAATTTAGGTCTCAGGTATCCAACTAAGCTAGTTATTACTGTAATGATTGTAATAATAGGTGGTGAAAGAGTTGAAGAAAGGTTGATCTTCCCATTGCTCTATCAGCGTGTATAAGGTGTTAATTAGCAATGACATCTACCAAATACATGAAAAAACAATCTACAAAAAACCTAAAAGTTTACAAGAAGATAAACAATGCATAAGCATATCATATATATACATAACCTACTTGAAGTCTAACTTTTATCACTGTCAGGTTGAAGAGTTCAAGCTCAGAAAAGAACAAGATGAAGATAAGGAGGAAGCTGAGAGAGCCAAGGTTTTGTTTTCAAACAAGAAGTGATATTGACGTACTTGATGATGGTTATAAGTGGCGCAAATATGGTCAGAAAGTTGTCAAAAACAGTCTTCATCCAAGGTTGTTAAACACATTTATCTTTACTTAATTAATTCTGTTGATTTGATTTGCTTGATTTTAAGTTAATTTGTTGAAGTTTTGACGGGCTGATGATATATAGTTGATATAATGCGCTCAGACTTCAATTCTACTCTTCCGAAAATATTGATCAAATTCTTATATTCCAATTTGAGGAGCTTATATATATATGTACAGCGCGCTTATACTTTAGATGGGTGTTTAACATATACTTTGGATTTATTAAGGAATATATAGTTATAGTAAGTAATGAAGAAGTTTTGGCACTGAGTATTACTGAAGGGAGTTAGAGTGTCCTTGTATACATATAGTTGTATGTTCAACATACCCAATCAGGTATTATTCACTAACCCCTTGGCCTTCCCTATTTTTTGAACACATTTTCGGGTCAAAGTTGCATGTATGAATAGTATACCGTATAATTTTAAGGTATCTGGTGAGGAAGTATCAAGTTTCTAGGGAAATTTTAAGTGTGAAAGAAACTGAAACTTTTCAAAATTTGCTAAGTTCTTAATTTCAATTTTCAATATGGGGTTTCACTAGAAGATGTAACGGTTGCTACCACCAGCCTCGAGCCTCGTGCGTAATCTAGGAAAATATGCGTAGCAAGCTCACATTGTCACTGCAATTGAGTTATTTTTGAGTGGGAGAGATGATTAAGAGAAACATTTGCACATATATGATATGTGTTGCCAATTTGGACCACAATATTTAGGTGTGGTATACATATATTACAGTAATCAGAAAGTGGAACAGATGGACAAGCACATTCAAGAATGTGCATTGCTCGCTATATATAAGGCCACAAACCCTGTGTATACCCCCTCTCGTTTGGAAAATCATAATTAAATGGTGTACTATTTTAGGATGTTCCTCCAAAAATTATAAAATTTAATGATGATTTGTGATAGATTTTATGTAGGTTGATCCAACAAGAGGGCCGTTGCATTATGTAAAACATTACTTGACTTATTATTGTGGAATAGAGAAAATGTGCCTGTTATATATTCCTGGACATAGGTTTTTACATGTTTGAAAGAGGGGGAAAATGGAACCTAATATAAAGGAGCTTAAAATGCGAAGTGTAGTTACTTGTTACGTTATTACCTGCTGATCCACTCAATGTCTGTTTAACCAACAGAAGCATCATTTTCATAGCTAATTAGGTTGCTTTTAATGCAGGCAAGATGACATGTATAGTTACGTTGCGTAGTAATGTGAAAAGATTATTTATGCAGCTTGTAGTATACTAGAAGGTCTATTTTACTAAGCTATCGGATCACTTCATTGGATTCCAAATTATTCCTCCTCTCAACTTCCTTATGCTCTATTAATTATCACTTCATTGCATCATAAGTATTAGCTACAATCTTAGGAAAAACCTTGACGCAGGCATACTTTACTGCTCAATTATATTATATAGAATTGAGAAAATATGACTCTTATTTCCGAATAGATCGAGCTGGATATAACTAAAATTCAAATCCACATACGATGGAGTTTTATTTTATGTGAAATTTTGGAGTTTATTTATAAACAATGCGTAGTAATTAAGTTGCATGGTAGCATAAAAGACCTAATATATTCATAGTTTGATTTGTTCATGACTCAAACACTTAATCCAAGAGGTCTGATTGAAAGTCATATTGTCAGAACAGGAGAAATACTCAAGTAGTAACCCCAAGTAAAGGATCAGTGGACTGACTATAGAACCTTATTAGTGGGCGTGCAACTAGCATATATAGCTCTGTCTTTTAGTACTTGTAATTTGGTTGGGTCAGAATATTACTCTCATTTCAGTCAACAAGTGTGTACTACATCTATCAGTAGGCAGCGCAGTTTCTTCACAAAATGTTTCAGTTAGTTAATCAGGGTTTCGTACGTTGGTAAGAATTAATACTCTTAACACTGTTACACATGTATATAATAGTGTACAAGTTCGTATTTTTTGGTCCTTGTACTCCATGTTGTTTGTGCCTCATCTATGGCCTTATTTATTTTCTCGCCACTGCACGTTATTAAGTTATTAAAAGTTTATTACTCGTATTGAAGTCGCCATATAAATCATAGCATAAACAGTCGTTTGAAAGTTGCATAGACTACGTCTAGTATTATTGTCTAGACTCTAGCAGTAACAAGGGATAGATAACCAAGATTAACACAAAGTAGTGATTTTCTACCTTATCTTGGAGATCAGATAAAATAATCATTGTTTTCGTTAAAATTTAATAGTTGTATTTACTAATGGCAGTTTGGTATCGTTGGTTGGATAATTAACAGGAGTTATTATCGATGCACACATAGCAATTGTAGGGTGAAGAAAAGAGTGGAAAGGCTATCTGAAGATTGTCGAATGGTAATAACCACATATGAAGGCAGGCATAATCACTCTCCTTGTGATGACTCCAACTCTTCGGACAATGATCAATGCTTTTCCTCTTTTTAATATTCTCTCCGATCCTGCTACATATACTAGTCCTTCTATGAGTATAATATAGTATATAGTATGGTATATGATGCCATTGTTGTTATAACTTGCTTCTTTTTCTTCGTACTTAGCAGTACATGCAAATCATTTGTAACGAGAAAGTATAGCGTTCATGTGATCGATGCATATGCATGAGAAAGTACTCTTACTGTTTACTGCGAAGCTTTTAGGTGTGTAGTACAATTTTGATGAATTATAATGGTGAGAATGAGGCAGCAAGCTAGGACGAATACATACCCTTCAATTTACAACAAATATTTTCTACTATTTTTTTATGCCAAATATCTATGCTTTTTATTACGTAAATTTATATATATAGGGGCGGGTTCTGGTGAGAACCCCTTCTTATATAAGAACCATGCATATATAAGAACTCATCTATAACCGTTAATTAAGTGTACTTTGATGGCTGTGATTAATTCTTCAATAATGGTAAAATTATAAATATAGAAAAATTTGAAATTAATTGGCAGTTGAGAAAATTCCGCACCCCGTAATTAGTGGGTTGTTTCCAAAAACGTCTCTTTATATTATTAATGAATCAGACTTTTAATGTCAACTTGCACAAATTTTTAATAGTTTCCAAATTATTTCTATCACTTTATATTTAATTTCACTATTTTTTTAGTAGTAATTTGAACACCAATATTTAAATTTGGAATATCAATATTAGACCTTAAGATTTAAAACAACAGTACTCAACTTTAGAACATCAATATCAGACCTTAAAATAATATAATAAACATTTAAAACATATGTGTTAAGCTTTAGAATACAAGTACTCAAATTTAGAACATCAGTATTGCACATTAGAACACTAGTACTCAACTTTAGAACATCAATATCAGACCTTAGAATAATAGAATAAACATTTAAAACTTATGTATTAAACTTTAAAACATCAATACTCAAATTTAGAACATCAGTATTACACATTAGAACAATAAAATAAAATTTTAAAACATAGGTGTTAAGTTTTAGAACATTAGTATTGCGTTTTAGAACAACAATAAACAATGAAATGAATATTAATACTAGTGTCCTAAAAAGTTAGACTATTGTTCGAAATATGAAGTCTATTGCTCGTATTGTATTAACACTAGTGTTCTTAAAAGTTAGACTATTGCTCGAAATAAAAAGTTAGACTATTGTTCGAAACATCAGTAAACGTATATTAGTGTTCTACAAATCTATACTAATGTTCTGAAATACATACTATTGCTCGTATTGTACTTTATTGTCTTATAGCCTGAATCTAATGTTCAAACAATCTATACTAATGTTCTAAATATAATTATAGTATACTTATAATTCTAAAATAACTATTTTTTATATTATAATTCTAGTGTTCTTAAAATATATACTAATGTTCTAAAATTCTATAATTTTGCTCGTATAATACCTATTCTTCTATATTCTAATTCTAATATTTTAAAAAACTATACTAATGTTCTACAAAACTATACTAATATTCTAAAATACATAATATTGCTCGTATTGTACTTTATTGTCTTATAGCCTGAATCTAATGTTCAAATAATCTATACTAATGTTCTAAATATAATTATAATATACTTATAATTCTAAAACAACTATTTTTATACTGTAATTCTAGTGTTCTTAAAATGTATATTATTGTTCTAAAATAACTATTGTTCTATATTATAATTCTAGTGTTCTTAAAATGAAAAATATTGTTCTAAATATTTATATTAATGTTCTAAAAATTCTATAATTTTGCTCATATAATACCTATTGTTCTATATTCTAATTATAATGTTCTAAAAAACTATACTAATGTTCTATGCATACTATTGTTCTATAATTACAATTCTAAAATTGTCATTGTTCTATATTCTAATTCTAGTGTTCTAAAAATATTCCGGTGTTCTATAATTACAATTCTAGTGTTATAATTACAGCCATCAAAGTACACTTAATCATGCACTATATAAATAATAAATCAATTACGAAAAAAATGAATCATTTACCTTATTTTCCAATGCAAAAACAGCAAACCTATACTTTGAATATGATATATAGAGACACTAATGATTTTAAAACCTATATTGACATTTTTAAATGGATTAAAATAGGAAACTGATTATGGAGTAAAACTGATTTTTCAATTATGCGAATTTTAGTGAAAACTGCCCATTAATCACGGAAACTTCCTTAACTAACAAATCCGACTTTATTCTATTTACCAATTTGCCATTAATGTTGATTGAATCATAACCATCAATCTCAACTAAATCAATGGTATTAGATGAGTTCTTATATAACAAAGGTTCTTATATAAGTAAGGGGTTCTCACATGATCCCATATATATATATATATATATATATATATATATATATATATATATATATATATATATATATATATATATATATGGTGCACGGTATGCCAAATGGATAGTACGCCTCTTTGTATACTTTTCTTTTCATATAGATTTTCTCATTTAATTCATGTTCCTCGATAGCTCTATTGTACGAAGTATACTAGAGATACCACGTCTTGACAATATTGTGTTAACTGTGATTTTGACAGAAGTTTTTCATACTCTGGTTCACATATTCTCCTCCATTGTCAGATCTAAATATACTTATTTTTGTGTGAAACTGTGCAAGTATCATTTGATGAAAAGTCACAAATATATCATAGACTTCAGATTTGTGAGTCATAAAATAAACCCTACTCATTTTGGTATAATCGTCAATGAACACAACGTAATATAGAAATTTATGTTGACCAAGTTCTGGGGTAGGGCCCCATAAATCAGAATGAATAAGGTAAAAAGGTTTAGATGCACGATTTAAGCTACTAAGCTAGGATAACTTTGTTTATGACTTTTTGCTAAGTAACAAGCTTCACAGTTCAGACTAATTTTAGATTTAGCAAGAGAAGGAAAAAGGTATTCCAAGTACCCTAATGAAGGATGACCTAGGCGCCGATGCCATTTTCGAAGTTGAGTCTCTAGTGTTTTGCAAATAAGGGCTGCATTATTTTCCCTGGTCATTTCCTTCACGTAGTACAACCCATTGTTTTCAATACCATGCCCAATAATCTCCTTAGTCTGAACATCCTGCACAGTACAATAACTAGATTTTAGCAAAACAGTACACCTCGATTCTTTTGTTAATTGACTGACAAACAACAATTTGTAAGAAAGTGACGGAATATAGAGACAATTATATAGCATAACATTCCCAATTATCACTATTCTAATTCCCGCAACCTCCATACATTCACCATTAGCTGTCTGAATAAAGGTTTTTTGTGGTTTAATGGATTAAAAAAAATCAGTTTTGTCATAAGACATGGTATGGGTCACCCCACAATCGAAGATCCATCAGATTTTGGGTTTGGAATAACATGTAACCCTTTTAAGTGCCACAAGACAAAAAACGTCATTGGTTTTTCCTGGGTTTTGAAGGCGTGGCCCAACATTGGGTTTTTTTGGATTTTTGAGGCGTGGCCCAACTGGGTTTTGGAGGCGTGACTCACTTAGGGTTTCTTTGGGGAGGATACAAGGTGGGCCGTGTTTGGGAAGGTTAGGAGGGGTATTAGAGTTTGTGAGGACTCGGTTGTTTTTAGGGTTTGTGAGGAGGCTTAGGTTTCCATTTTCTCAAAACCTATTACTACCTTCTTTGCAGTTTTCCCTCTGCTCCTCTCTACATCTGCTTTCCCCAAACCCATTCCTACCTCCTTCGGCGTGTTTCCTCTGCTCCTCTCTAGATCTACTCGTCTTCTCGCTGTCTCCTTCGCCTACTCCTTTCACCATCTATCTTCGGGGTCCTTCCATCTCCTCATCTCCTCTCACAATGGCTGCTTGTCCTCCTTGCTTTGAGTCGTCACTCCAGTTTCGTCCCCTTTCTCCTTTCTTCTTTAGGTCTTGCCAACACTCTGGGTATCCGATTAACCAGAAACACCCTTCCTTTGTGTGACGTGCTCCCCCACAATAGGAACACTTGAGGTGGCTCTTGTCCTCTCCTCGCCGGGATAATGCTCTTAACCGGTTGTTATGGTTGCGTGAGATGAGACCACTGCCTACTCCTTGCACCTCCACAAAAGGTAAGCCAAGTAACGTACTTTTCATGACTTCCCTTCTAGCCAACTCTCGCCGAATTCGTGCTGAATGCCGTGTCCACCGTCGGTAAGGGATCTATGCCTGCCAAAAATTGGTATAGTCTTGTTTGTTGTGTTAATTTGTTAAATATGATGATATCTTCTATACAAGTCATTGGATTTGGCATCCTTCTATCGATCTCTTTTCAGATCGTGACAAGTTTGCTATAGTATGTTTCGATGGAATCTTTGCCTTATCTGACTGTGTTGGCGCGTGTGGTAAGGTCAAAAATTTGTAACCCATCCTTACCAGTGCCATATAGCGCCTCGATTCCCTACCATAACTCTATTGATGTTGGGGAATCGAGAAATTGGTTTACTAATTCGGGTTTAATGTTTTCAATGACCCACGTCTTGACTATGGCATCCTTTTGGCACCACAAGCTATACTCTTCGGTGTTAGAGGGGATTGGTTGTGATATGAGTGAGCCGTCCCCTCCCTTCGATCGCCATTAGCATTAGCCGTGACCATTTACCGTAATTTTGATCGTTGAGTTTTTCAGCAATTCTGATTGAAAATCCATGATTCTCTTGGCTCCTATTGTTCAGTTTCTCTATAACTTGAAATAGTTGAGCCATAGTAACATGCTCTTCATTGAGATTTTTTGGTGGTCTATCCATGGTATGTGATTTTCGGGTGTTTCAGGTAATGTATTCTTGGTAAATGATGAAAGATTGGATGAACAAAATACCTTTAATGTTCCTGCTCTGATACCAAGAAAGCTAAAAATAAGTATTTTTCTGTATATTATTATTGTAACAGACTGTACATGACTTTGGTATTTATACTAGAACATATGAATACTAATAAGATTAAGTAACAGAGTCATAAATAACCTTACTACTAATACAAACAGATCTTTTATCCTAGTATGGTTGATTTATGCTATAACTCTTATCTCGGACCTTATCGTTAGATTGAGGGGGAAAAAAGGTTGGCATTATCTAAAGATATAGTTGCCTTTCCCCTACCCTTTCCTCTCTCCCAAGGGGTATGTCATTCCTCCTCACATGTTAATAAAAACCATACTTGTGTGGAGTACATACACACTAATATATTACAAAAGAAAAAAAAATCATACACTAATAAATGCTAATAGATGGGGCTTGTTTCCTTCGTACGGATTGTGCGGTAGAACTGAAAATACTCTTAGATATTTTTATGACCCTGAGAAAACTCATAACTTTAGTAGAAGATATCAGATTAAATGCTTATAATTTTCATTTCTTCTTGTGTTTTAAAGTGAATAGAAAGCCTGTAAAATTTGCTCATAAATTAGCTACTATAGCTAAAATGGAATTTTAGTTTGTCTTTCTCTTTGCCAAAAAAAATGCTAATAGAATGATAAAGTTAAAATAAGATGTACCATCTCTAAAACTTTAAACAATAAAAATGGAAAGGGTATAAAAAAAAAAAAAAAAAAGTAATAGAAGTGGCAAAACCAAGTATAAGGCCCAAGACCTATCCTAAGAAAAAGAATTTAAGATCCATACATTTAAAAACCCAAATTCTGAGAAAAATTTACAACTCTTCCAAAACAGTAAAACGGCAGTGCTAGAAAACTTCCGGAAGCATTACGCGGTTACGCCTCTTCCAAGTTAAGGTAAGCTTACAGTTTTCCTGAATTAATTTCATTTCACCTGTCCATTTTCCACCTCTTTTTTGATTATTATCTTTAGACTATTTACAGCATACTATATATATCTTTATTACATGAAATTTGTGTTCTTTTGAATAATTTCTTTGTTTTTTGAAGTTATTCTGTTAGTTTCTGAACTGGGTTTCAGTAATTACTGTGTTTTTTTCTTAAACTTTGTTTAGAAGATGATATGAAGATGTCAAGATAGGTTCACCCCATTTGGAATATTGATAAAACAAGGAATACTGTAATTGTGGAATTTAATGAGTATTTTGTTGGTGAGAGTCTTGTGTAAACATTTTTAAGAATCGTTTATTTAGTATCCGTAGAACATACCCCAAATTGTCAAGAGGGTGCTCGTTGGAGATGGATTCATCGTTGCTCGATGGATGGAAAATATCTTTGAGACTTGTAAGTTGAATTGCTCAAAGAAGTTTAAAAGTTGTTCTATAGGACGGTTGCTGACTAATTGGGAGTACTTCAGTTAAGATAGGCATAGTTATACCCTGTATGGTTGGGTCAGATGGTGGATATCTGTTATGATAACTTGGATGGCTATGGTGGTATAATTGGCTAATTGCGATGATATGGTGGTGTAGAGCTGTGATGATACCTCGGATGGCTATGGTTTTATATGTTTGTGGTCGTACTTGAAATAGTTGTGGAGGAGTGGTGGCAGTTTGAGTAGTTTTGGTGGTTGGGACTCTTGGGAAGTTGGGAGGAGTAAAGTTGGGTTTTTGCGGGGAATATCTATCACGACTCTATACCTCCAAGGAGAATATACCAAATGAATCCTGCCATCCAAGGTGATGATACCTCGGATGGCTATGGTTTTATATGTTTGTGGTCGTACTTGAAATGGTTGTGGAGGAGTGGTGGCAGTTTGAGTAGTTTTGGTGGTTGGGACTCTTGGGAAGTTGGGTCTTAAGAGTACCAAATTTTAAAGTGGCGTAGTAACTGTAGTTGTACTGTCAAACAATTTCTTGAAAGTCCACCAGGATTGTTTTTGGGTAAAAGAGGGTATATATTCATCAAAGTGCTCTGAGCATGCGAGCCTTTTAATCTAATTATAAGGTATGTCCAAGTTTTATCTTTGGAACTTCGGTTGGAAATGAAAAGTATGAGTACTTGAGTATTATGTTTTGCTCTTATCGGAAGGGTCTTTAAATCATATTAAGACTTGGTACTTAATTTATATTTTTATTTTTCAGCTGGATATTTTGGTATTTGAGAAACATAGTTCCTAAGCAAGAGTAGCTTTAGGTTCCTATTCAACCAAGGGCAAAGAGAATTAAAGTGAGAATTGAGAACTGAGAAGCACTGCTGCTAACTGTGAATCAAAGGCTATTTTCTTTAGTTGAAGCTTTGTTAATCTCGTGAAGCGTTTTTTTTGGCATTAAGTTCACTCTTTCTGATAGCAAATCTTCATGGATCACTGGACTGGTATCTTTAATGTTCCTGTTCTCCCCAAGTGTACTGCAATTTGCCGAATAGTTGCTTCCCTCTGTATTTCACCTTCAAACACACTTCTTATTAGCTATCTTATCAGAAGTTTGCAACATGTTCACACACTTTTAGATTGACAAACTAGCGAATTTATATTGACCTTTCTAGCCAGTGCAAATTAGTGTAGTTATAATTTAAAGTAGAAAACGGAGTCACACTTATTTGAGATATTATTTTCTACATCTATATATGTTCTATTTGATTATAAAATTTAACATGGTATGCAGGTGCCTAAAGCACATGCCATCTTCTTCGATGGAGATAGAGTTGAAGGGACTGACAATCTCGTGATTGAGAGGTGTCTGACAATACAATATATAGCTGACACTCTTGTGTCCAAATTTGAAGATTCTATCTGCATGGGTTGTTGAGGCCTCAGCATTCAATGGCCCCTTTGCTGTATACAAGGAGTTTTTTCGGTCTCTTAACCAGTGGGGGAGCCAAAATTTTATGGACCTAATGGATATCTCACCTCCACATCTGAGAGCTTCTTTGAAAGCATAACTGAAATCCATTATGTTGACATTGGTCTGAATTCTCCATGATTTAGTCATTCAAAGAGTTTTTGAAAGGTTGATTGAGTGGGATAAAGGCATGTGCTTTGTGCTTCATGGAGCTCCAAGGCAGTGGGAGCCACATAAGGAGACCTTGGATACGTGAGGAGAAGGATAAACTTGGTCAACTTCTCAACTTGGAAGGGAAGAAGAGCATTGGAAAACTGGAAAAGTTAGTGAGAAAACATATTTTCCAGAATTAATTCCTGACTCGCAGATGCATCATGAAATAATTGATAAATTGGTTGAGTTGATGTAAAGAGATGGATATGTTAGCATGTATATACTGGATATGTTGCATTCATGTCATGTTTATGAAAGTTAAGTACGTAGTCGGTGTATAATTAATAAGCCTATAAAATTGCGTTTAACATACGGTGTACACGACAAACGATGATACATCGGGTTTCTTTTGTAATCTTCTACCAGTTTGAGGTGAAGCCCCTCATTCCAAATCGTATGATTAAATGATGATCATATTTGCAGGTCAACAATGCCAATCATCAGAGCCTTGTAAGTTGTAACTTTGGATTATCGTTATGTTACTTACTCCAAAACATAAACTTCCGGACTTGAATGAAAGTATGACGCCTTTTTTTTTAATGGATATTCATGTACAAAATCAAGTATCCGTTGTTAATGTACTAATTTATGGCAGGAAATTATTATTCTGATATCCTAAAATCATTGCAACATGGAAATAAATATAAATAATACGCCGAAAATAATGAAAATTGTTACAAATAATAGCTTGGGAGTAGACGGCCTTTTACAATTTTAATTTTCTAAGAAATGGAATGAAATGACATTTTTCATCTTTTCTCATAAAGTGTCAGTCACACTAATAATTTGATGAAGTTAAAAAAAAAAATTATGTTTATCCTTTACCATCTCCGTATGCTTTTCAATATTGAAATTCTTTAAATATAAGTTAGTGGTTTTTGAATTTGATGTTTTATTAATTAATCACTTTATCAACAATGAATTGGAAGGATATATTTATTTGTGAAGTCCACTCCAGAGATGGTCAAACTTCCAAAATAGGGTCAAGCTAAACACAGTATATATGAGGCCCAGGGGAAGTTCCAAGCTATTGGACATTTAGGGGACACTGAAATGTACTTAATATGACATAGTGTTTCCTTAAGCATATCTTATACTCCTATAGTACTATATGTCAAGCAAGATCCCAATTGTGTAGGTTCCTTTTAGGAAGGGCAACGGACCGGATTCTTATGGATTCAGATCTGTTTTTCAAGAATGAATCCAGATCCATCGAGTATGGAAAGTAAGGATTCATATCTAGATCCAACGAATCCAGGTCCAAATGGGTCCAAAACGGATTCTACATATTTTGCCTATTTTTTTGCGAAAATAATAAGTTTCAAAATTATAAATCTACATTTTACATCTACGACAACATCTCAACGAAGGATGTAAGTTCAATACTTGAATACAATTCATATACCTACTTAAATATTACAAACCAACAAATTACAAAGGAACAAAATCAAATTTTTACATGTCTTTGAATAACAATACAAACAAATATAAATGAATAAATGAAAAAACAAGTAACGGATCCTGGTCCGGGTATTATGGTTAGACTTGTATTCAGATCCGTTTTTCAGTCACATGACCCGGATCCGTCGGGTCTAAATTTTAAAGACATGTATCCGCAAAAACGGATATGGATCCATGGATTCGGATCAAGTCCAATATCCGTTGCCAACCCTAGTTCCTTTACTATCATTTTCACTGTTGTTCATTGTATTAGTGTTTCCTCCAACATTTCTTACATATGCCAACCAAGATCCCAACTGTGTAGGTTCATTATTGTTTTTATTTGACCATTATTAATATTTTCTTGCAATGTAGAATATAGTTTGGTGGGACATTATTACGCATCTTAATATATAAGTTTATAATATTAATTTTTTATAATTTATACTTAAGATTAATTATAGTCATTTAAAGTCAAATTATTACCTTGATAAACATGTCAAAATTAAAGTGAAAAACTAAAAGAATAGAACGAGTGTTTACTTTTTTGTTACTCAATATAATGTCTTGTGACTGACTATTATTGTTGTCATTACTCAGATATTATCAGACTGATTCATGTTTCTTGGAACTTTAGGTCGGAGTTGTATTCCTCATAGTACCCTTTTTTTTTTATATAATTAACTGATAGGGATAATGTTGCTTAAAGCGGTGTCAAATGGGGATTCGATAAAGATGACTAGTAATCGATATTTACCAAAAAAAATACGAGATCCAAAGTCGAAACTTTGAAGATAATGTATACAATATTGATTTCTTTATCATAGCAATATAGTCAAATAATTGGATAAAGTCGTGAAGGTGAATGATTTGAGGGTAGAAACCAAATATGAAGCTATTCCATTACAGCATTACTGAGCATTTTTTTTCTCTCATGGATGAGGAAAAGCAGGAAAATGGTTCCTCGGGTTTTTTTCGGATAAGTAAAAGTAGATGTTCTCCTAAGAGGAGGAACATTTTAATTTCCTTACGCATAGTTAGCAGTCGTGGGTTCCACATACATGGCTTTTCCCTTCTTTTTTTTTTTATGTAACATTTGGTTGATCAAAGTCTGTCATTTAACTGGGAATGACAATGGGTCGGTCTGGATCGGGTCTAATTGGACCTAAACACATGTTCATCTTTTTTAAATTAGACCCATATTTACTTTAGACCTATTGGGTCATAAAATTTCAAACTCTTATCCTAATTCGTTGGATCTAATGGATTTTGGGTCTAAAATGGATCATTAATATATTTTTATTTATATGTGCTTATTCTCATATTTTATAATTAGATGTATTTTTATAATTTTTTTTAAAGTCAAATGAATGTAATGATATTAACCCTTGAGAAAAATATTAATTGAACGAAAAAGAATAAAAAATTACAACTCAACAAACAATCCGTCATATCTTAGTCTTAACTTCAAAATATTAGAAGTTTACAATTCACAAAGTCTTAAGTACGCAAAAAAATGACAAAATATATTAGTAGAAGAGGACGATTGTCAACTGTACAAAGTGAAAAATAGAGATTAGATTTAGGTTTCAAATTTTTTTTTAATGAACGGGTCAATGGGTTGGATCTGGGTCAAGATTTTTTAGACTCATATCCGACCGGCCAGATCCAATGGGTCTAAAAAAATAGACCCAGACCCTAAAAAATGGATCGTGTTTGACTGGGTCTGGACCGGGTCTTGGACCCATTTCCATCCCAACATGTAACATGCGGTTAATCAAAGGTTGTCATGTGGATAGGATAAGGCTTTGATTTCAATCTGCATGTTGTATAGTTATGATAATATTATCAATACCGGCCAAAAAGCATCCAATTTTGGAAACAAGTTCATGCATACTACAAACAAGATTGAGTCGGTAGACCACATGAATTTCCACAAAGAACAATCAAAATGATGGAGAATCGCTGGAGAAGATTTTCACAATCATAAAGTGGGTTGCTTGCTACGAAACAGCTAAGCGATCATAGGAGAGCAGGATGAACGAAGTAGATAAAATTCGAACCTTTCATATTCTTTTTTCGTAACTCTCATAAGAAAATTTTTCTATTAGAGAATGTCTGTGAGATGTTAAGAAAGTACAAAAAATGGGAAGAAAAAATAAGATGGGCTACGTCGAAGAAAGAGAGGCCTTGGTTATTCAAGCTTTCTAACCTGATAGTTTTAGTAGTGGCAATAAAGCTTGTTTAATAAGTTTGTTAATCTAGTAAATGAACGACTTTAATCAATTTAGAAACTTGTTTTAATAAATGAGTTTGAACATTGACATATATGAATACTCATTCTCCTAAGTTTATAATCAAGCTCGTTTATTTATTTCATGAACATGCTTGTTCCTTGATTGATTTTAGTTTGCTAACCAAATAATGGCTACACATTATTAACATTTTCACTTGCAAATGGGTATTTAAAAAGGGTATTCAAATTACACTTGATTGAGATTTTTTTAATTGTTAAAATCACACAAAAACCTTGTTCATATAAAAAGTTTATTTTCAAACTCGGCTCGATTAATAAATGAGTCGTACATGAATTATTCAACAAACACTTAAGTATCATAAACGAACCAAACTTGATCAGATTTTTGAGCTTAATTAAATCTCGACTAGTGTTCTAACTCGCCTAATTTAAATCAACATTTTCATGAACAAGATAGTACTCAAATCGGCTCGACACATTTACACCCTTAACCTTTTAGGATTTCTTATAAGAAAAAATATTTCTCACCTTACATTTAAAAAGAAAATGCCTGGACGATGGTGTATTGCATTGTCTCTCTTATTTTTCATCAATTGAGGACCATCCTCTCTGTTATGGGGGATAAGGTGAGGATCCTCCATCGGTGAGACATGCTGAACAATCTCTATGGTGGGAGGATTTAGAAGCCTCGTGTCACGTACCCCAACTTCTTTGTTTGATTTTTTTGCCCAACACAACACAAAAATATATAGGGTGGGATGTGCATAAAGTAGGAGAGAGAGAATAGAAGATGATATTTCCATTATGAAAAGATATAAAGAAAAAGGATAAAGATAGTGAAAATATATCAAGTGAAAAAAAAAAGAGAGGGGAAGAGAAGTAGGACTATCCTCCAGTAGTAAATTGTTAAAAGAAGTAGTTGCAAGAAAGGGCACTCATACTTTAATATTTCACATTAAAATAAGAAACTTTATTAAGGTTGTGGTTAGGGGTGACCAACAGAAATGGCCACCAAGTAGAGCGAGGGGTGGATGGGCCAAATAGGACTGGACTCGGCTCGGCCCGACTCATCCACTAGCCATCTCTAATTGTAGTTATAGACAAAGAAGGTGTATGTCCAGTCCTCTGATGATTAAATAGGTCTTACTACAAGGGTAAGATTGATATTATCATCAAAATTTGACTACTTGGTCAGTTGTATTTTTGTTCGACCACGCACCTAAAAGCTTCTACTCCAAGCACCTAGAAGGCAAAAAGCTTTAACCTCTGATTTTGTGATTTCTGTGTCTGTTTTCAGGGAAAAGAGAATCGCAGTAGGATGTGGTTCCATGCATCATGGACTCGTTATGAACATAGATGTGGTAAAAGTTAGTCATTTGGAGTGAGGTGGGTTATGCGAATAAATGTTAAACAAGCAATATGAATACATAAAATAAATGAAGAAAGGGGTAAGTGGTAGACCTGTTCAAATGGTTGGGGGTCCATTAAGGGCTTTTGACCGACCCGTTTGTATAAGGGTCTAATCAATAATGGGTCAATCTCTTAAAGGATCATATTTTATTGGATTTTTAATGGGTCAAGTCGGGTCAATAATGAACCTATAGTTTTCAAAACTTTTAAACACTATAAGGTAACGAATTATTTCCACTTACTTGTCGATGATCCACTATCAAAGATTGGACGTGATAAACATAAACTATCCCACTCTATAGATAAAAGTTATACTCTATTTGGACGGCCCGATCCGACCCGACCCGACCCGTTATATATCTCATTTGGCCCGGCCCTGATCCGCCCAATGCCCAGGTCTAATAAGTGGTAATCCCCAAGTCCCAATTCCCCAGCTATAATGGACGGATTAGTAAATGCACCACTGACTCTGAGCTTTTGAATATGGGCAAGAAAAAATAGAGACAAGGTGGTGGATGTTAATCTGATAGCTACTTGTCAGTTAAGTTAGCCCAAAATGAGGCAAATCTTTACTTTCGGAGGATGTCACTTCTCCGTACATATATAGTTTTCTTCAGATTCTGCTCATATAAACATATCTGCCGCCGATTTTTTGGGTTGTTCGTGTTTTATTCAACATGTCAATTAGTCAAATGCCCGATTTTCTTGTTCTTGTGGATGTAATAATTAATCTTGTCCTCTTACCGATTCTAATTCAACGTTGTTTTCAGTAGCACTTGTCTAATGTCTAGGCTGGCTTGGCTCATTGGGATTTGGGTCTATGCAATTATGCCAACCATTCATTTTATTTATCATTTTTAACATCATATCACTAATTCACACTCATAGACTCAAAATCCAAACAACTCAGAGTGATAGATGTTGATTAAGCCCTGTCTTAAAATGTGTGAATTACGCAAGCCATGAAATGTGTGAATTATGCAAGCCATAAAAAGTGTTTGATAAGACCCCAAATCACAGATTCAGAAGCATTGAAAAGTTGGATAATAACACTTTTCTATTACTCAATTGGTGAAAGTGTTCCATGATGATTTGTTATTTACCATCCATTCTTTTCACATGGTAATCAAATTTTAATTTCATAGATTATTATTTTGGAAAAACAAATTCCTGCAATTTTGTAATCTAACTTTACGTAGGAGGTTTCTTGAGCAAATGTTATGTAACCAATCTAACCATCTACACTATAGAGAATTACATTTACAAATAATGAATCACGTTGATCGTCAAATTTTTGTATCATACTACCATATTTGGAAATATATCTCTAAATATACATTCATAACTCATATTAATATTTCCTTGAACATTTTTTATAGAGAGTGATCAATAATATTAACATGTAAGGGTTGTAACTCTAAAATGTGTTTATAATGAAAATATGAAAACTCCATACTCCGTATATGATTCCTTTGGGTATAGGTCTGCCTACAGGACCGTGGATTGAAAAATATGTAGGCCAATTCAAAAGTTCATGGTCAACAAGTCATCAAAGGAACTTGTTCAATATACATGAAGATAATGAGTAATTAGGCCATGATAATAGCCTTAAGTCATGATATGTCCAACATGATAGTACATATAAGCCGCCATCACCTATAAATACCACATTTGTGGAATGAGACAACATACTTAATATTTTTAATTATGCAAACACTTTGTCTTAAGGATTTTTCTAAATCTTAAGTAGCATGTATTGCTTAAGTATTGGATTGAATTTTATCAGACACCACCCCCTAAGACCATTTCTTCGAGTAGGGGCCATCACCAATCAAAGTTTAGGGAAACTCTTAAATGTATTAGGCCCAATCCAACATCCTCTTTCCATGGTATACCTTCCTTCATGGACATTCAATTGATTCCCATTCTCTAGACAAGAACACTTCAAAATTGGTTTATACTAGACCAAATTCTCATGTACATATAATAATGGTTTTTATCCCAAAGGCATTAAAGCGCAAGCTTTCCGGCTTTGATTCCAAAAGTCTCCCCGTTATTTCTTGGATGTTTCTGCTGTCTTTTGTCAAACATACTCCGATACACTCATAACCGTAGACATAACAGATGGTCAAACGACGTACCCCGTAATAATTCATCCACGTCGTATGATACAGTAAATAAAATGTCAGGCTCGTAGGATGACGTAGATATGTGGTGCACACTATTCTACCTTTCTACTACGTAATTGTATATAATAATCTGTTGATTATATCATCCTCCCATCCAATATTTGTGGAGTATACCCTTTTAAATTGGGCCTATAATAATGATTTCTTTGATGGATCTTACATATTATAACCCGTATTTGTGCCTCATGTATATCCTACTCGGTATGATAAATGTGCAAAATTGCAAAAGTTAGAATGATAGCGACTTTTGCTCTTTTAGTAGGAGATATGCAATTTGGCTGGCCATAGGGGGGGCTACATGATTGCAACTTATCCAACTGTAGTCGTGGGATTTGGGGGAAATATATAATGGATCATCCGAGTTGAGTTGAGTCGAGTTGCTACCCTTTGAGCACTGCTATATTATCATCATAAACCAAGGTTAGACACATACCCTGGCCTTGTATTATGTGTTCTTGGATTGGAGAATGTACAACGATTAACTTAGCCCTGGAGCCTCATAATCTATGGTGGGTACAGTCGACTCCACTTTATAAGTTATTGAGCCACCATGGATAATAGAATAGGTTGCATATAGACATAGTGCATGAAATGATGTCATTTATGAACTATTTTTGATATTTAGAACTGAAGCTTAGCTTGCTATATCAAATCTACTATGCTAATATCATAAAATGTTTCCAAGGACTAAGCTTTTTTTTTTTTTTTTTTTTCTCATTACTAGTAAGGTTTATGATTGTCATTTTTGTTCTTGGAGCACTAATGATGAACAATAATGCTTCTTGTTACTAGACTTGTTCAAAGGGGAGGGGCTCTATTAAGGGCCCTTAGCCGACCCATTTGTAAAAAGATTGAATCAATGATAAGCTTAACTGGATCATTCTTTTAAATGATCATGTTTATTGGGTTTTTAATGGGTTAATAGTTTCCAAGGCTTTTAAACACTATCAGGTAATAAATTATTTTCACTTATTTACCGAAGGTCCACTGCCAAAGATTGGAGGTGATATAGAAAAATTATCACACTATATAGATAAAAAAAAACTATTATCTCTTTGGACGGCCCGACCATTTGGACCGTTTGTATCTTCTTTAGTCTGACCCGACTTTGCTCATTTTGCATCTTCTTCGACTCAGTCCGACCCGTTTTACATGTGACTCATCCCGACCCTAACCCGATCTAATTCACATGTCTACTTGTCACAATTATACTGCATGAATGACATAGCCTTTTTCTTATCTATAATGTTGATTAGTTTCTCAAAGCTATCAAGGATATAAAAAAAAACAAAATCAATATGACGCTAGAATACATAAGGGGAAACTGAGGATTTGAATTTTACTAAAGTTAGTCATTTATTCTGTAAAATATATATAAAAAAAAAGTCTGTCATTTATTATTCCATCTTCTTCATGGTTTTCTCATTCACAACGTGTATGTATAGTGGGTATGGAAGGGTATCTTTGGATGAATGTGGAGAATTTTTATGCTCATGTGAAGCTATATTTTTACATTAGAACCTGAAAACTTGAATGATTTAATAACTTTGAAAATCTCATCTTTACTAAAACGGCCGTGAAAGTTTTCCATCTTCCATGCAGATTGCTCAAGTCATAAGACACCCCTTTCTACCAAAAGAAAAATTAAAACCACAACTTTAGGATTAAAGTTTCATCACACATAGCCGTTGTTAGTAAATAGATTTATAATTGAATAATTCATTGATCCAATTATAATTGAATATATATATATATATATATATATATATATATATATATATATATAGGAGTGATCCAATGAAAATGATGTTTAAAATAAGAAGAATAAGAAGAAATTTTGGTCATTCAAATGGTAAGATCCAATCTTAGAGATTTTACGTAAAAAAAATGATTACTATAACAATAAAAAATGGTCACTATAATAATAATAAGGGTTACTATAACAATAAAAAGAGTTACTATAAATAAAAAAATTATTTGGTCACTATGTATACGTAAAATATCATCCGTTGGATTTAGGAGATGAAAAGCCAAGATATCTTCTCATCCTTCTCAATTTAAGTATCCTTCTTATTTTAACTTTTACATATATATATATATATACCCCACACACACATATATATATTGATGGAAAACAATAAATAAGTATGGATAATTAAGTTACTTCAATTTTTTGTATGGGTATCCCTCTTGCAAATGATGTTAACCATGATATCTAGTAACATAAAGTAGCCAAATTGGTTGATTATGGGTTGTCAAATTCAGCTGTCCAAGATGTCAAAAAAATAATTCAGCTGCCCTGTTTTGCCATACTCGTGGTTTTGAGGCATGTGAGATATCTCGATCTGTTTAAATGTGTGGTTGCAATATTTTACCATGTGAGGCTTCTATAACATTTTCATGATCGAGTGAACTTTAAGTTTCAATATAAACATCACGGATTTGATATATCTAGTTGGATCCATCAAATTGTTGAGCTAGGATGCATATCATTGAACTGTATCCTGTGTTCATTCCCTTTCTTAATAACAGGTTTTTTTTTGAACTTGGATAGAATCATAAAATATTCGACAACATAAAAATCTACTTTACATTAGTGATCATTTTAAAACCCAAAAAGTTACTCCTATATTCTTAATTTTTTACCCCATTTGATTTTCACGGTTTCTAACTCTAGAAGACAAAATTTTATAAAAATTTGTTGTTCAAAAAATTTATATTAAGATGCATTCGACAAGATTGCAGATTGCACTTGAATATATTAGTTCTAATAAGATGATAGAGAATTTAAGGTTAAACTTTCTAAACTTTGACTCCATAAATTAAAATGAGACAAATATAAAGAAACAGATATAGTAGTTATAGATAGTCGATAGTAATCGGGCCTTTGAAATGTAATTCTTTAATATTTCACACCTCTCAAAAGCGACCAAGAAATATATATGAAATATGGGAGTTTGTTTAAACAATGTTTACTGAAAGTAGAAGTAATTTTCTAATTTATTTAGATGAGTTAGTTATATTTGTATATGGAAATTTTATTTGTATACGGATACTTTGTGGGAAAAAAATGTTTAAATTTTTGTTAGTACACATAATGCACTCACGGGCATTCATTTATATAAAACAAAAATAAACCTTATAAAGATGGTACAAATTATTTGTTGAGCGCTAAATAACGTTTTAATTTTGCTCAAACCATCCTATAAAATCATAAAATGATACTTTTTGCCCTCATTCTCCACTTATTCACATGATCATACGTTTCCATCCTCCAATAATTTCTCCATAGAACTCCCCGCCATTGGCCACCGCTGTCTATGCGTACTTATTGAGTTGAGCTACTCGCAAGTTACTCTGGCTCGACTCGGTCAAAACTCAACTTGATTAGACTCAACTCGAGATCAAACTCAACTATATAAGATAAGTTGATGAGCCAAGTTAAGCAAATCAAAACTCGACTTTAAAAACTAGTGAGAAACTCGAATTTTTATTTATAAATTATATTTATAGGAAAATATACTTAAGATAGAAATTTGAATAAAATAAAATAAAAAATATTTTTATATATAAACCAAAAGTCTCACATTGGATTAGAATGAAATATGGTTGGAGAGAATTTCATATATAAACTCAAAGTTCCACGTTGAAAAAATAATAGATGATTTAAAGCAATTATTATATATAAATTCAATAGTGTTTTCCATTTAAAACCAAATCAAATTTATTAAAGTTAAAACTTAGCCTTTTTATTTGCCCAAATTGGGTATAAGTATTTAGGCTTATAGAGTTTTAAACGAGTTGAAAATGAGTTCGAACTCGAGTTTGAAACGAACTTTAATCGAGTTCGAGCTTGAAATGAGTTTTAATCGAGTTTGAGTACGTTCGAGTCAAGCTCGTCAAGCTCGAGTTTCGATTTTTTAACTCACGAGCTTTCAAGCTTCAATTTGAGTTATCGAGCTCGAGTAGCTCATAACCACCCCTACCACTGCCTCCCACACCCTTTGTCCTCCCATCATCACCCTACCACCACCTCGGTTTGAAATGACCAACAACCCCTCCATATCTTCCTCTAAAGTATTTTTTTTTAAAAAAAAAATTAGTCTGGCACTTGATCGTCTTAATTAGACGATCCGCCCGTCTAGTGAAGATGACCCACACCCTTTTTTATTTTGAAAAATAAAAATTATCATATTATGTTAAATTCTTAATAACTACTAGTTATAAAAAATAATAATTATTTTTATTATTGTAGTTATTGTTATTATTATTCATTTAGTTATAATTCTTACTTACTTATTTACAAAAGGGTAGAACGGTAATTTACTTAAGAGGGTTTGAACGAACTTAGAACGGTATTTAACAGGTTTCAATCATTTTCAAATGAATCCTTATAGATTAGGAGTTCGGAATATGTGCTATATCGCCCTAGCTGGCTAGCGGGTTGACGTAAGATCTTTTTCCTTATAATAATTATTGATTTAAAAAAAAAAAAAGTAATTTTGCATATCAGACACACAAATATATGGTTGTCTCTAACAAATTTGGTAGAAATGGTGTACTAATCAGATTAAATTAAAATAGCTAAACGGTTGCATATTAAAACAAATTCCTTAGTTATGACATTGGTTCGTTGATTGAGTGTATAGTTGTATCTAGAGGTATTAGTTGTCAACCTAAACTACTAATATAGTAGAGAGTGACCCATATTGAACAAATTCGACCTACTTTACAATTCGAAAGGTAAAATGTATAAGTTCACTCAACCCATCCTGAAACCAGCCCGAAAACCAATTAGACTTAAAATTTGAGAATTGGAACCCAACCTATTCTCGACCCCTAGGAAACTCAACATGTAAAAAAACCCAACCTAAAATTAATATAACCCATAAACAATCCGAAATTGATTCAACTCGACAACTAACTGATAAAGTTCCATTAATAATAATCCCTAACCCCATTCCAATTGACATCTATAAGACCCGACCTGTTAGCAATTAATACGAGAGTTGATTTCATCCTTATCATTTTTGATGACTATATACTAATTTCTTAAATTTTAAGAGTGTTTTTAAAAAATTATCATATTTTAAATTTTAAAATATGAATTATTAAAGTTATGATAAGAAATGTAATTTTAGTAACATTTAATACAATGAAGCCAAACATTAAACCATGATACAATAAATACACAGACAACACAGTTGATACCATAATACAATGACACACAAATGATGTTCAATAAAGTTATATCTCCTTATTAATTTTTTGCTTTGCAATACTTATCAAAGTGATGACAACGTCAATATAATAATTTGAAAATATTGGTTGACACCATCACATTAGCCGAGTAGGGGGACATTGGTAAAGTATAAAATGTCATCTTGCACTCATTTCAAATTATGTATATCTTGGTTATATAATAAAGGTCTCAGGTATTGAATTTATTATCTCAAATATACAAATAAATGTATTAGGAATTGAATTTATTATCTCAGATATACAAATATAGATCTCAAGTATACAAATAAAGATATTAGGTATTGTATTTATTATCTTAGATATACAAATAAATATCTCATGTATTGAATTTATTATCTCAGATGTACAAATAAAGATCATAGGTATTAAATTATGTTTTGATCCTTCTTATACAAGTTATGATTTCAGTTATAGAATTAAATGTTTTAGGTATTGAATTTATTATCTCAAATATACAAATAAAGGTCTCAGATATATAAATAAAGATCTTATGTATTGTATTTATTACCTCAATTATACAAATAAATGTCTCATGTATTGAATTTATTATCTCATATATATACAAATAAAGATTTCAGGTATTAAATTTTTTATCTCAGATATACAAATAAAGGTCTCAGGTATTGATTTTACTATCTCAATTATACTAATAAAGGTCTCAGATATACAAATAAAGATCTCAGATATTATATTTATTATCTCAGTTATACAAATAAATGTCTCAGGTATTGAATTTATTATCTCAAATATACAAGTAAAGATATCAGGTATTAAATTTATTATCTCAGTTATATAAATAAAGGTCTCAGGTATTAAATTTATTATCTCAGTTATACAAATAAAGGTCTCAGGTATTGAATTTATTATCTCAAATATACAAATAAATATCTTAGGTATTAAATTTATTAACTCAGTTATACAATTTATTACTCATATTGCATACTGACTGAATAAGGCCACCTATTACTTTCAGCATCAATTCTACCATTTCTTATGAATTTTGGGAAAGTACACATACACTAATATCTTGATAAACTTGTTTAACGATATCAACAAGGTAACTGTTAAAACTAGTAAAAAGAGCTTCAAACCAAGATAACATAGGCAATACAGACGCTCATATCCAGGCTGCAATTCAAAGGCAACAAAAGATTATTAATTGTTAATCATCTTACATTCATACCCCGATCTAATCTATTGCGTAGTTACTAAATAAGGACACCTATTATTTTCACCATGATAGTGGGGGGATGAATTCAACCATTTCTTGTGAATTTGATATCTTCATAAAATTGTTTAACGACATCAACAAGGCCAATGTGAAACTAGTAAAAAGAGATTCAAATCAAGATAACAAAGGTTCGGGGTTAAGAGTATTGTCGCACCTTCTTCCACTTAGCAACCAAGTTCTTGTCAGCATAACCCTGGTCCAACCAAAACTCATACAACTCTTTGCTAATCTCATTCCTATGATATTAAAGATTGTACATGTAGCGGCTCTTCTGGTGCATAATCTTTAAAATTGGGTTTGTTTAAATTAGGTTTGTCACACTAATAAAATGGCGTGACTTGTCACATCCAATACCATCTATATAATAATACACCATCATCATCAAAAAATTGTCTATCCTATAATAACAACTAAAGAAATAACAAGTCATGACTTGTTATGAAATTAATCTAACAAAATAAAAATCAAAATAAAATCAAGAACTGATAACAAATTTATTTTCAGTAATACATGATTTACAACATAATTTAATTTGAACTCGACTCATGACTCGACTTTTAACCAAAATAAGATGATTTATTTCAGTAAATGACTCAGAATCTATCTAACATGAAATAAATGTTTAACCTCTTCAAATCGAAACGAATCGATCCGAAATGACTCAAGTCTCGATCTATCCAAAACCTATATAAACCATCTTAACCTATTCAAACCCAAATTAGATTGACCCAAACTACTTGTGACTCCTACCAAATACTCTGAATAAGCAAATAAAATTATTTAATCTAAACCAGTATGACAAATGTCTATGTACTTAATAAACAACGTTGATGAAATTATACCAAACCCTAGTGAGAAAATGAAGTTGGATTAACTATAGTTTTTTTGAAAAGTTGCTTTCTCTTTATATTTGTTTGAATACGATTGGTGGAATTAAAAAAAAGAATAATTAGGAAAGTAAGTATTTCGTGACAGCCCATTGACGAGGAAGCCATACATACGTAGTGTTATAGACTTATAGCCATGAGAATTCCGCCATCTCTGTCATTTTCTGTGTTTGAAAAGATGAACCAATACCTCTATTTCTTACTTGACCATTTTGGTTTGAGAACACACTTAATAGTTAATATATAATAGTAAACTGCCATTGTTTATCTTCTTACATCTTACATCTTACATCTTACCTATGTATGGGAAACAAACTTTTTAGGAGTGTTTGGCATATTAGTGGGGGCATTGCATGTATCTGTGTTAATATATCATATATATAAAAGCATGATTGACTGACTTAGGTCATTAGGTGTAGAATACATTTCATCATATCTATTATGCTTTGAAGGAGACTTTCTTTCTTACTAAATCATAACATAAGATGTCAAAAGGTTGATCTTATATCTACGTAATTAGCCGTAAACGAGGACCCTAATTTAACTTTAAATATATAACTTATTAACTACGATTACATACAAACTTCGCTTTGCGCTTATGACATCACTATTGGTTTTGTACGTGTTAACAAATTTTTTTAGTTCAAATCAACGGAAATCATGATTTTGTCCGATGAATTCCTTCTGTCTAAGTGAAATGTTTTTAATCATAATAGTACAGTAATTCTTTCTTTAAATTAATCATGACAGTTTAACCGTGTGTTTTTTTGTGCAATTAATTAAACGTACACGTGCTTTGGGAATAGTCATCGATGAGGTCAAATTTTTTTTTTTTTATCTTCTCTTATTTTTGTATAAGGAAGTCGAAATTAAGTCGAGGGGATAAAATCTTACTTTATGATTCTTCATGCGTTATTATTTTCTGTGGCTATAATAATGGACCCAATTATATTTGAACCACTTGTTGTAGTCAGGGAAGTACTTGGAATTTTCAGAAATTCAAAGTTTATTAGCTTAACCATTAGAGTTTAAAATAGCAAACAAAATAGCAATTAGGTTTGCTATTTTAAACTCCAATTAGCTTGTCAATTGAGTCGCCCTAATTCTTGTAAATTTTCCTTAGCTTCTGTTACTATAAATGCATGTATAATAGTGAAACTGGAAAATATTTGGTTTACTAATGTTGAAAAATATAATAAAAACAAAATAAAAAGAGGCCTATGCACCTGTCTATTTATGATCGAATATACTAGATGTTAGGGATATATTGATCAAGCATCTCATCCTTCACCTTCCGTAAACTCCTCTAAGTGATTGTAAAATGGAATAGAAGAATGGATTTCAAGAGCCTTAATTTGTTGCAACTTGTCTATTCCTTTGCTCTACCATCTATTTCCTCCTGAACCTCATCTTCTTCTTCTTCTTCTTCTTCACCCTCATCCTCCTCCTCTACCCCTTCAGGCCTTCCTCCACCACTTCACACGGCTCCGATTGAGTCTAAGTGATTTGACACATATAAAAGAGGGGTGAATATTTATATGAAATGCATTTGTGAGGAAGGGTTACTTATATTTGTGGATGAGTGGAGATTTAGTTGATGATGGGTTGGGAAAACATGTCCATCATATCATTCTGGTGTCCAAAAAATTAATCAAATTTGAACTTTCCAAATAACAGGAATTACCTTAGGTGAGTTGATAAAGCAAAGGGGAATGACTTGGCCGAAAATGCACACTCGGGGTCAGTTTTCGACGAAAAGTGTTTACTTAGCCAAAATCAATGTCCCCAATAGTTACTTTTGTTCGTTATCTAGAGCATCAATTTTCCTTTTGTACAACCCACTTCAGCAAAGCCCAATTCCAACCCAATTTAGCAAATTCAAAAATCAATGTCACCAACTAATATACCCGATTATTAAACGTAAGAACAGTTTGGTGCTTCAATATATAGATAGGTTAATAGGTATAGTGTGTAGGTGATGATCAACACGACCATTCATTTGGGTCAAACATTGTATAGTTTTAGTGGACTGTAAATTGCGGCTGGAGCACTTTCATTAGTAATTAATTGAACTAATTTAAGCAGTTGAGGCTGTTTGTACATGAACATCTATGTATGACTTTTCAGAAAATAAATAAGTTTGGTGTGTTTCACTTTAAGAAAAAAGATATTGCTCGTAATATATATAGTTTGGTGAGGCCGGTGGTCGTCTATGATTAGATGTTGTTTTCATGTTCTCTAATATTGTTACTGTTTCATGGCCGGTGGTATGCCATGCAGCCGTAAATACTGTGGGTTTCGCAGGGGTATATTTGACAATTCACTTATGGGGATTAAGGGGTACCTTAATTAAACTTATATTTTAATAATCAATTACTATTAAGTGAGCTATATAAAACAAACATTACCTTTTCTCAAAACCACCAATTGGGGATTGATTAGCAGAGTTGGTTTGTGCATGCAATCACGTATTACGTTGGTTGGGGGAAAATCCACTCTTTGTGTACGTGTTTGTTTACATTTACACGTACTGTTTATGTTTGACTGCCATAAGTTACTCCGTATATCTAGTATATCAGATATAGATGTATCTTGTTTAAATAATTTTTGCTTTGTTTGAATTATTCTTATTATGTTGTTTTTAAATGTAATAGCAAGATGTTGTTTTGATGATAACAACTATGGAGTAATTGTGCAACTGTAGCTCACATGGTATGTAGTTATCCCATGACAAAGAGGAATGTCAAGGATATATGTAGCTAGGGATTTGATATATTAATTAATTCGGAATTTCATAAACGACTTTTCTATCTTGTATTAAAATCAAGATTTCATGCGTAATTAATCATGAATCAATAAGAAGTTAGATATAATTTTATAAAGTATTTTTTCTTAATATTTCTTACCAATCTAGAACACCAAGAATCCCAAGCGTGATTCTTTTATATAGTCCGCACAAGCACGATATGAGTTTCTTCACATATATATGTAAGCTAGGACTAGAGAAGGCAATTCTCACTTTTATGAAGAGCACATAAACCAAAGATTTTGAAATACTTAAATTAATAAATCACATATATCAATATTCATGTGCTTATATAGTAAAATAGAATCTTAATGAATGAGTAACATCCTCCTAACCAAATTAGGTTTAGTCAAACTCATGAGCCTTAATGGGTTCTTATCAATTTTGATCCAATCCACTACTTTATAGTGTATAACCTTATATGATCTATCTATAACTATTACTAAAGCAAAACCCCCATACTTAACACGTGTCATGCATGCTAATATTAAAAAAAATTCCTGCTTTTTAAAAAAAGATGATGTCATCTACTTTTTTTCTACTTTACATTAATATTAGATTGAAAAATGTTATACATAGAAATTTGTGTGACTATAATACTACCTTTATTTCTTCCTTTTGTTTCATGTTTCATCTCTACCTATTTCTATAAATATCGTTTCATCTAATATGATAAAAAATATTATCCCAATTAAATTTTCTACGGTAATTCTAAAAAATCTATAAGTTTTCACCATTAAATGAAAATATTCTTATAATTAAAATATTTGACAAAAGTAATTTATTATCAAACCGTGCATTGCACGGGACTTATCTAGTTTAATACTAATTACATGCGTAATTCTTAATTAGACTAAAAGACATAGTTGATTATTAGTTAAATATTATAATTATCTAAATTAGCCGAATTAATAATTTTTAGTATTTAGTCTTGATGAAATATTAATTAATCTAATCACTTGGTCGTAGGACATACATTTTCTTCAATATAGTCTCATCAAAAAAGTTGTAGGGAGTTTATAGGATCTGCTTTCATGGGTAGGTATGTATTAGAACTTTAGAAAAATTATTAATTGCATTATAAAACATTTTTCTTATAATTTTATCATTTTCTTTGAAATAAAGAAAGAAGGGCCAAAAAAATTTAGAAAGGAAGGGGGTAGCAAGAATAAGAATTCGTCCATTGTTTGCAAATAGAATAACATGCACACTGACCTTGTTTTTTCAGAGGAATGCGAATACTTTCTCATTGATAAAACGACATTTTCAAGATAGGTGAGTGGAATATTACGTGTCATCCCTTGTGATTAATATGATGAAAGAAGCAAGGCCATTCTCCCCACATGTGCAAAAATAAAAATCATTATGATTTTGTGGTTTCATTTAAGACGGTAAAAGTTGAAGCCAAATAAAATCATACTTAGATTTCTATGATTTATAATTTTTTTTACGTAAAGAGAGCAGTAACGATGTAGACGGGGTTTTAATTTCAGATTTAGAAAATTTCAAAACTTTAGCCAACTAAGCTAGTATATTGTAACGTGAGAAGCGTTATATATTCTTATATTTCGTCTTTGCAACACTAATTTCGGGCTCAATCCTCTCTTATATGGTAAAACAAAATGGCATCATTTATCTGAATTTGGACACATGCTATTTAGATATTGAAAATAGATACGTACGTACGTACATACATACTACGGAGCTCATGCGCATTCCAAAAACAAAAGAAATCCGTATACTCTAGTTATTTTAGTCTAAGAATGGATAAAAGTGTGAAATTTGAAGCTCATATGCCTAACATAAAACGTAAAAACACTTGAAAGATGTTTTCAAATCGATCGAGAAACTAAACTCCGTTTTTCAGAAACCCAATAAGAGAGAAGAAGAATGAGCTCAGCGTTAAAACAATTAAAGATTTGAAGAATGGGAATGCCAAAACTAGATGTATGTATGTATGTATGTATCATGTATGTACAGATTAAAGTAGAAATGTTGAGGTTCACTAGCTAGCCAGTTACTCCCAAATTAGTTAACAAAGCTAGCACGCCAATACTCTCCTTCCTATCGACTCTACAACGCTGGCAAAGTTTGCTCAACGATCTCCGAACAAAGCTTTTGAGTGGGCAGTCCTCCACCAAGTTAAGGTATGTTTTAAGGTCATGGCATTTTGCAACATCCATATTGCCCAAGTAGTATGGCAGTGGTTCCGAAACTTTCGTATCTAGCCGGAGCTCCCGACCCACCTCGGCGTACACCCACCATTGTGTATTGTCCTCCACCTGAAATTGTTGGACCCATTCCGAAAAATACTTTCCCCATGAGTCTATTTTCTTAAAACTGCCGCTGTTAATGCTGCTTATCATTCTGCTGAAACGGCTACTATCACAGCCACTTTTTACTCTATCGAACCGACTACTATTCCTCTTGATTTTACTGAGACGACTGTTAGTGCTAGTTTTAATTTTACGGGAGCTTACAGTTGGGTTGATTTGGGTAGGGTTATTATGAGTCTTTTCCCATAATTTTTTACTGGGGCTATTCTCGATGTTGTCCAAGCCCTGATTGTTATCAGTTACAAAGCCGGGCATTTTAGTAATGAGATCACTTGGGTTGACGACCCTTAGGATCTTGGTCCCCTGCTTGTCTACTAAGGAGCGGAAGCTCTGGTTCCCAACACGGGGCCCACCGAAGGATATCACGGTGACGAGCGGGGCACGCTCGAACGTAGTCTTGATGTCGTAGGCAGCCAGTGTAGCGAGGGCTGCCCCAAGGCTGTGACCGGTGATTGTGATGCTAAGGGGCTTGTCATTGTATTGCTTAAGTATCATGCTTACCTCCTTTCTTATTGCGTCCTGTAGGCTGGGCCACATGTCGGTGCCTGAAGTGTAGAGGCTCAGGAATCCACTCTCCACCATTGGGGGCCCATCATCCTCCAAATCGCACCACTGGTCCACATTGTAATTATAATTTAACTGTGTGGGCCCCGGTACGGGTGCAAGAGTGGCTCGTAGGTTCTCTAGCCACTCCAGGCCCGTGGCGGTCCCACGCAAGGCGATGATCACCTCCCGGCGTCCAAGCCGCTCAATCAATGTCTTTTCATTGCAGACAGCCACGTACCCAATCCAACTCGTTTGTACCGGGGCCCAACTAGACCAGGCCCATCCGGGTACTTGTATTCCGGATGTGGCCCGGAGGTGTCGGGTTACTTGATACCCAGAGATGGGTAGCCCGCAGTCCTCAAAGAAGGACTTTTTCTGGTACTTGGATGACCCATAAGAGGGTGAACCAGGGTCAAAGTCGAATGCCCTGTAGGTGGACTCAATGAAGGACCCGTACCGGAGTATCTCATCTTGGAGATGCTCATCAAGCGGGTCAAGTAGCCCAGCCCAGTCCTTGACCCCCATGTACTCTTCCCAGCGTTCGAAAGGCCGGCCGGACGAGCGAGGAGAAGGGCGGACAGCAGGAGCAAGCTGCTGCTGAGTTTGGACAACAGCAGGAGCAGACTGCTGCTGAGATTGGAAGGCTAGCTGATGCTGAGTTTGTTTTGTGAGATTGCAATGTTGCTGAGTAGGCACGTGAGATGAGACTGAAGAAGGGAGATCATATGGCACTACATATGACTTCATGGACAGCCTCATTTTTGGCAGCTATAATACGAAGCCAGTACTGCTTATATTATGAGCAGTACTAACTTTATATTATATGCTTTGAGATATTATTATTGTTCTTGTTATTGTTGAAGATGGGACAAATTATAATGTAGAAAAGAGTTGCTATTAGTTTACTGGAACGAAGTATTGATGTATTCACATGAAACTATATAGGTAAGCTCTTTTGTTGCACAATATTTTTGCTTGGTTTTGAAGGTTAAAGCATTGCCCATTTTATAGGAGCGGAGGGCAGGCAGAGGGGTAGAGGAGGAAAAGGCATTAGAATTGATGCGAGTGTGAGTTTGAGTGTGACTAATTTGATAGTGACACTAACCAAGTAAAATCTTTTGCTTGAACTTTTTCAGCTATTTATTTTGAATCATCTCTTGTTATAGAGTCGCTCTGGTATACGAACTACGGAGTAGCTATTAAATTTTGTTCAAGTAAGTTGCTTAATTTTACTTTGTTTACAATATGAGGATAAAAAGAGGTCTCGTTACTCATGGTGATGGACCAAACTTTTGAGATTATAGACAGACCTAAAACATTGACACCTTGAGGACATGCACCATCTTGTGGACATGAACCATTGAGTTATTTTGAGTCCATGCATGTTGGAGATTTTCAGTCTTTAACCATTAGAGATTACTGTAGTCTTGCTTAATAGTTAAGGCTTAATAGTTTCAAAAAATACCTTCAATGCTTACCCTATCCTATTTCATGCATTTTGCTGACACAGTTATATGTTGCTTGAAATCAATGCTCAGGTCTAGTGGTTGGGCTCCTATATTTTGCGGGATGAAATTAGCAATAGATACTTCACTAAGTACGAGGTCTATTTTTTATTATTTTGTTTTTTATGTAAAGGGAGCCAGATCTTAGTATTACTCCCTTTGTCCCATGTTATTTGCCCCATTCTCCTATTTCGGTTGTCCCCCTTTGTTTGCTCCATTGCTTTATGTGGTAATATTTGGGTTATATAATTAAGCCCATTGGTTGCTCTAAGTGTGGGTTATGGGCTGTAATGGCATATCATGTGTGAGTATTAAGCATTCCCTCCCTTTTGCTAACCCTAACCCCTACTGTTAATCTTCAACCGTCCTTATCTCTCCATCTTCTCACCTCTCTCTCTCTCTCTTTGCTCTCTACCAAAACCCTAGATCTACTCTTCGTTTGTTTACCAAATCCCACAAAAACTACACCATAATTCTCCTCGTCTCCTCCTGATCATTTCGGTGTATGTTTTGTTGACAGCTCAACACCTTTTGCCCTTCTCTATTTTCACACTCCTCCGTTTTTGGGTATGAATCGGTTAGCGTGGTTCGATTTGATAACATGTCTCTTGATGAAGGGGGTGTTTCTGTCCCCGACACAACCCCTACTGATGGCGACCTAACTCCAGTGAGGTCTTCATCGATGATAAACACTCCACTCACTCCTGTTGATCTCCCTACTCCACCACTCCTTTTACCTTGTCCCAGTTTTCGAACTCCTCCTCATCCTTTGGTGAAACCTCAATTGCTTGTCTTGGAGACTCTGGAGGAGATCTGGTCCACTCTTGAGTATAGACGAAGACAAAAAAGGAGGGCAGAGAAGAGGTTGGAGTAGGGGATCTACTGTCATGAGCACGGCTTGGACCTAGATGTGACGAAACCCGAGACAAGAGTTGAAGAGGTTGTGCCTGAAATTAGAGGAAGAGTTCATGAAGATGAATGGCTACCTCCTGGATATGAACCGGGACCTAGTCATGACATGCTTAAGATGCTCTTGCCTATGTACTTCAAAAAACCCTAGAGTGAGGTATGGGTTCTTTGTTTACTGTACGTTAATCTTTTGGTATGGGTTCTTTGTTCAATGTTGAGTACCATGTTCTTTTGGGGTATATCTTGCTTGATTCTTGGGGTGCATGTTGTGGCTGGAATTTGTGCCTCTATTTCTTTCTTGATTTTTGAGTACTGTGTGTTATTGGTGCGTTTCTTGTTAGATCCTTTAGTTACCTAAACTATATTGAAGTTGGGAGGTTGTTTCTTGCTTCTTTGTTGACTGTTGAGTATCATATGGTATGGGTTCTTTGTTCACTGTTGAATACCATGTTCTTTTGGTATATTTCTTGCTTGATTCTTGGGGTGCATGTTGTCGGTGGAATTTGTGCCTCTGTTTCCCTCTTGATTTTTTAGTATTGTGTGTTATTGGTGCGTTTCTCGGTAGATCCTTCAGTTATATGAACTATGTTGAAGTTGGGAGGTTGTTTCTTGCTTCTTTGTTGGATATTGAGCACCGTATGGTATGGGGTCTGTTTATTGGTCCGTTTATTACCTAATTTATTGGTCATCATCGTCTAGGTTAAAGTATAGGGTCTGTTTCTTACTTGGATACTGATTTTTATGTGTTATTGGTCTGTTTCTTGCTTTATTGTTGAGTTTAATGGTTTAGGTTGAAGTTATTGGTCTGTTTATTGCCTAATTTGTTGGTCATCATCGTCTAGGTTGAAGTATAGGGTCTGTTTCTTACTTGAATACTGATTTTTATGTGTTATTGGTCTGTTTCTTGCTTTATTATTGAGTTTAATGGTTTATGTTGAAGTTATTGGTCTGTTTATTACCTAATTTATTGGTCATCATCGTCTAGGTTGAAGTATAGGGGTATGTTTCTTACTTGAATACTGATTTTTATGTGTTATTGGTCTGTTTCTTGCTTTATTATTGAGTTTAATGGTTTAGGTTGAAGTTATTGGTTTGTTTATTGCCTAATTTGTTGGTCATCATCGTCTAGGTTGAAGTATTTGGACTGTTTCTTACTTGAATACTGATTTTTATGTTTTATTGGTCTTTTTCTTGCTTAATTTGTTGTTTTTTGTGTTTTATTGGACTGTTTCTTGCTTAGTTGTTGAGTTACACGGTCTAGGTCCAAGTATAGGGTCTGTTTATTGCCTAATTTTTTTGGTTTTTATTTTTTAATGAACTCTTAATTTGGTGATTTTTGTGTTTTAATGAACTGCTCCTTGCAATGTTGATTGTTACATATTCACAGAACATGTTTTATTGATTTGTTTCTTACACCACATTATTGAGTTGAAATCCATTATTGTTCTGTTTCTAGCTTAATTTGTTCACTTACATGCTGTAATATCTCTGGAATTATGATTTTATGTCCATGCCTAGATTTATATCCCTCTGTCCTTTTACAGTTCCCCATTGTTGCATTATTTGCTGACTAGCATATGTAAGAAGTGCATATACGTCCTCTATGATGAAGAAGTGTGCTTGGAATATTACTTGACTTGATGCATTAGACATTTTTGCCATTTCTTTGAGTCATGAACTGTGTGATGAGGCATATAGGGTAGCAATCATCTAGAGTATAGCACACTAACTCTTATGATATGAAACTAATACCTGAGAGACTTGGTCTCAATGATGATAGAGCTGTCTATGACTAAATGAGTGTGTGTTAATACTCTTTTTGTTCTAATTGTTGCCATATGCCATCATAAATATTTTTGCACTTATTGAAATGTTGCATTTTTGTTCTAATACACATGTTGGTATATATGTTGACCCTTTATAAGGAACTGAAAGGACATTGTACTTCCAAAATGTTTTCATTTCATACAAATATGATCAATTCAAGCATTACAATATTGTCAACTACTTCAAATGATTTACAAAAGTTATTTTCCTACTAAAACCATTTGAGATATTGACAATTTGGTAGTTCAAATGTAGATCTTGTACTAAATCATCCACTTCTTGTGCATCAATCTCTTGTGTTTCTTGTTGAGCAATATATGCCCCACTGTTATGCATGGCTACTCCATCTTCATCACTGTTTGTCAATGCGATCTCACTTATGTGCACATATTGTTTTATTGCTAATGTTAAACATTCCTCTACTAAATCTGTTGGCACTACCACTAAAGTTGGCAGAAACCTCTCTCCATTATCTGCTTATTGACATGTGGTAGTTTGTAATTATTACCTCCATGTTTTCTCATTATCTCCACCATTATATATTGTAAACTTAGGAATACATAGTTTAGTAATCTTGGTTAGAAAACATGAAATGCATTTTGCACAGCTCCTATGAGTTCATGTATATTCCTTGGTGCTTATTCATGCTGTATAGCTTGCATAGCCCTGAAAAAACCCAAAGTCCAGGACATTGGTGTCTAGACTATTTGGAGGTTGAGCTACCAGTTTAATTTGAAATTCATCTGAATTTGCTACATGTTGGAAATTTGGGTCTGTATTCAATATATGTGGTGTTGCATTATCTTGTTAGATATTGATATTGCCACTTGCTCCTAGTGGCCACTTGGACTTGATTGCTGGTATGAGTTGGTTGATATACATTTCTTTAATGACTTCTTTAGTTATGTTCTTGATTGGCTTTGTATCTATTGTTCCTGCTTCTCTGTGTATACTTCTTTTTTGTGCTGGAACTTCTTCTATGAATGGCCAGCAACCAATATTCCCATCAAACACACAATTTCCATCCTCATTAAATCTTGGAGTTGCAACTTCTATCAAGAACATGACTTTTGTGATGAACCTCTTTGATTTAGCATGTCTGTATGGCTCAACTTCGTGAGGTGCTAAGTAGTAATTTTGACTTGTTTTCGACATAAAAAACCATTTCTCGTCAACATGCACGTAATCAAACATAGCATCAAACATTGGACTTGTGTTGACATTAATGAGATGTGACATACACCAATTTAGTCTCTGTAGCTTGTTTCTAGGAGTGAGTGTTGGTTTCATTGCATTAGAATGTCTTCTAATCAATCCTCTTTTGACATACCTGTGTGTTGTGCTCTTGCTTAAATCCAAAGTTTTTGCCAATGATCGAATATTTATTCTATTCTTCAGAGGTATAACCATTAAATTCTCTACTACAAATGGTTTGGGTTTACTCCCTACTCTTCCTGTATATTTCTTTGAAACCTTTATATTCTGCTCTAATATTACACTCTTCCTTACTTCTCTCCATAGTCTTTTGATTGTCCATCGACTGCATTTGAATGTGTGAGCCATTTTTGAAATGAAACCAGCTGGTAACTTTAAGTCCCGACTTTGATGTAGTAAGTGGCCTACATATAGCTGTCTTTCTTCTTCATTCATGTATGTCCTCTTCTTTGTTTCATTGGTTGCTTCCTGGTTGCTAACCTGTTGATTCCTTGCTTCTTGGTTGTTGTTTGTTTGATTCCTTACTTCCTGGTAGATGTTTTTGCTGTCATTATATTCTCTTGTCTTGATGTTTGCTGGTGGACCCTTCTTGTTCCATTTGCATGTGTTGGGTGCTGGACTTCTGTGTCCCTTCCTGTTCCATCTGGGGCATCTGGTCCTTGGTCACTATTATTGCTTTCTTGGAGAAAACCTCCAAGTGACAGCTCCTCATCAATGTGGTTCGATCTTGATGCCCAACTTTGCCTGAATTCTGGATTTGACCCATGAATATGGGAAAGTCCCACATCAAAGGACAACTCTTCCATTCTTGATTCTCTGTGATGATTTCTAAGAGAATTTTGGCAGATTTATGTTGGAATTAAATGTGGATGACTCATTTGGATCTTGTAATTTAATGTTGGGAGAATTAATGGGAAGTTACTGTGAAACTTGTGCTCTTTATAAAGGGTCTTCTACGTTTGAAACATGGCAGGCTTTCTATTAGAATTTTTTCTGTTTTTACAGTTTTGGTGGCAAACCCAAAACTTTGAATTTTGGCTGGAAAATTAGGAGCCAAAATTTTGGACAGCTCACTCTTTGCACATTCTTCAAGTATTGTGGCACACAGTTTGTTGTAATTACTGTACTTGTTACAGTTAATGTAAAGTGGATTGTTGTACTAATGATTTCCAAGATTTACTATGCTTTTAATAAAGTAACTTTTGGAGAATGGGGCAAATAACATGGGACAAAGGGAGTACTTTTCAACACTTTAACTAAGTTAGTTAGCATCCACAGTACGAGGTCTATTGTTGTGTACATATACATGTTTGGTAAGTCTAGCATGCATTTTAATACTATTTCCATTCCTTTTTATTTGTCCTATTTAGAATATTCTATTTAAAAAGTACAAAACTTAAATATGATTTTTCATTAATATATAAAAGTTAAAATATATTAATGAGGCTAGAATCTTATTAGATTCGTCGCAAAGTATATTTTTTTAATATGCAAATTTTATATTTTTATAAGACATATTTATAAGTATTATATCTATAATATATACATTGAAAACTGTGCAAAAAATAAATTTGACAAATAAAAAGAAAAGGATAAATAAATACTTTATTATTTATTTTGGAGCAATAATTACATAATCTAAGATATGGAATGGTATGATATTATGATCTCTACCTTTCTCTGGATACTAAAATACTAGATCCATGCAATTGCGAGCGGGGATTGTCAAAAATGGAAATTAAACATATTATTTTTGTTATATTTATTTGATGAAATGTATGTGCATTTTCTCATAAATTCAATTGTGAATCAAATAATTGCATTTTAAAAGATTAACAAGTTTTGTGTTGTAAAGGAGAGTAAAGAAAGAGATTACTGTATATAACTTCAATTTTTGAATATAAATTTTGATTGATATACATAAAGTAAAACATAATTATATGGGATCTTGTTATATTTATTTCTGTAATTTTTTAAGATACACTTTTTCAACCCCTTGAGTGGTTGGAGGTAGAGTATACGTATGAGTGAGGGTAAGAAGATCAGATAGAAGGGGGGGTACCCACTGTCCACCACGAAAATGGGAAACAGAACAAACTGTTGGTGCTTCTATACAAACCCAACGAAATTATGAGGAAATGAGTGTAAGGGAAAAGAAGGGAGTTAGTGGAAATATAAATAGATGACGACAAAGTTGGCATAAAAATATGTATAGTGTTGTTAACTAAGAAGAATGTGAGAATTTGGAGGTCTTATTCATATTTAGTGCCCTTTTACGTTTATATAATTATATCACACACAGTCAAACAAGGTCTATAGAATACTTAGTACATCGTCCTTCTTTTACTGTTATTTTGTTACTTTGTAATCCGTACGTACTATGTCATTATGGTTTTTTCCTAACAAGTAGGTCCAAGTTTATTTTTAAATATTATTGGCCAAAGTTTATAATATTTGATCATAAATATTAAAACGTACTAGACTACATTAGTAAGCAAGAGATAATCTATTATTATTATTATTATTATTATAATTAATATTATTATTATTTATCATCATTCAAATGTATGAAGTATTTTGTTACCCACGTATGATTTGAGTGTTTTATATTTCTCCAACAATGGTTGCCTTTTATTTTGTTATATTTTGTAAAAGCTACAAAAATAAGTTATTTTTAATATGCCTGGCTTTATGTTTCTCTTAACTAGATAGACTTAACATCTAACAATATTAAACTACTTTTGGCATCTCGTAACAATAAACATATTAAAACTAACAACTAGTATTGTATTTACAAGTACCACAATAACTTAAATTCAAGGTGCATTCAATAATTTACTTCACGGAATGTAGGAGTGAGGATCAAGTAAGAATTTCCACCCTAAGGAGTTTGGCTTTAGATGTCGAAAGGGGAGTTGGAGCTTGTCAATTAATTGGAGTAATTGGACTTGTATCTAACACACACCCTAAACCTCGATATTATAAGAATCTTGAGTTATTGACTATTTCCTCCGTCTTGTTATTTTTGCTTTATTTAAATATGGGGCAAAGTTTAAAAATTTTGATCATAAATTTTCAACGCGTTATAAAAATAATATATGTAATTGGGGTCTTGTTGAATACATATTAATGTAAATTTTTAAAATATTTTATCTTATAAATTTAGAAATAAAAACGTTTTATGTCTTGTTTTAGAGATCGTAAAAAGTCAAATATAACAAAAAAAATGAGAGACAAAGTAAGTATTTCCTATTTTTTCAGAATATTAGGTCCTCGTATTTTTATGGAAGAGTCCAGACAACTGTTATTTCCAAAACAAAACAAAACAATTCAGTCACAATTATTTCCAAATAAAACCAACAAAGAATAGCTTGACGAAATGATGAACGAGGAGATAAAGAGGGGGAGTTGACAAGAAACGTTGACTAAAACAAAAAGTTCCTGCGAACTGTGGGGTGGGGCCCGTAACATATTCAAAACACACGCACAAAAAATTCTCTCCCTCTCTCAATGGTATGGGCCGGACAATATTTGAACCTAGCTTTAAATTAATTTATATATAAATATCATTAAATGATTATATCTTATACTTCCTCTTTTCTTTTTTTCTGTTTATTTTTACACAGATTTAAAATAAACTTAAATTTTAAATATTTTTAACTATGTATATGCAAAAACTATAAAAATTAATATTTGAAAAATATAAATTAAAATAAATCTTTTAAAACCACATATAATTACGTTTTTCTATAAATTAGGAAGAATTCATGGTCAATATTTTGCTCTAAAATCTATTGAGGATTCCAAATGAGAAGAATAAAAAGAAATGGAGGAAGTATAAAGATAAATAAATTTTCTTCTTCAAAGAAAGAAATAAATAATGATGAGCAATTTAAAAACTTAAGACAATTCGTTTCCTTAAGGAGATAAGACGAGAGTTGAATTCACTAAAACAAGTCATATATGGTAAAAATAATTTAAATTATGCACAAATGACTTTTAATTAGTAAAATTAGTTACGGAGTACTTCTAATGCAATTACAACAACAAACTTTTGATTAAAAAATAGTAATCAATTAAAATGAGATTTAATCTGTAAAAAGAATTATGTTTAATAAAGAAGATTTTAAGTTTAGTAAAAATAATTTATGTTTAATAAAAGTAATTAAGTTGGATAAGTATAACAAAATTTTTCCAATTGGATGAATAAAGACTTTAACGAGGAGAGATGGATTGATTCTAGATTTGTAGTACCCTATTAAGGCTATCAAGTGTGTACTACTGTACTTTGAGAGCTTGAAAATTTCAACGGCAAGGCTTGAAGATCGAGTATCCTTTTGATTTTGCATCACCACTGAGTTATTCATGTACTCCACACAAGCATGCATTACAAGTTCACAGCAACATCATGTACACACACCCATTCCAAGTTAGGCATGTATGCTCATCTTATATAAGGCTGTTGTGGATGAAAGGATGATGCTTTCATCAAAAGTTGTAGCTGTGAATCTGTGATCTTAGATCCATGCATGACCAGTATTTTTAGGCAACATAATAATACTGCCTCTGATCTGTCTATTCCAAAATGCAAATATATAGATATCAATGCTTTTTGGAAATCAAATTCCCTCTAAATTCTAAGCCTTTTTACTAAACTTAAGTTCAACAAGTTGAAAATTTCTACTTAAAAATAAAGATGTTTAATAACTAATTTAGATCAGATAAATAGAACAAACCTTATTAGACCAACTAAGACTAGACAATCAATGAGAAAGTTTCTCAAAGATTTTTATTTTTTTGATAAGAAAGGAACATTTTTCTTATTATAAAATCGTTCGATAGTTATATTTAGAATTTTTTCCAAATTAAAAAGTAAATCTTAAATATTAAAATAATATCCACCTCCAAAACATCTAATTGTAAATATACTAAGCTTCATATTTTAGTATTGATCGTGAACAATACGCATCCATAATAAAAATAAGATAATTGAAACTATGGAGGATTACACTAAACCCACTCGTCAACTTTAAATAAGAACTCTACCAAAACGGAGAGAATAATGAAATAAAAACATATGCACTCATAAAAGATAGATTTATTGAAAATGATGACACATTAAACTCTAATTAAAGAGAACCCTAAATAGAAAAAGAGAGGACGGCTAATAAATTGGAATTCAAATAGGAAGGCTTGCATAGCGCGTTTTAGAATGAAGTAAGCACTCCCTCGATCGTTTAGTATTAAATAAACGTTTGGGGGTAAATGATTTGACGGGGTAAAGCCACAAATCTTCATTCTTCACCTTTTTCATTATATTTTTGAATTATATGTTAAAAATAAAATGAACTTTAATGGAAAGAATAAAAATGATAGTGCTTTTTGAAGGGATAGGTGTTATGTATGTTTTAGTACTATTGATTTGCATGATAAACTCATGCTTCTAAGTCGTTCCATGTGCACGCCTGCGGTCCTCCTATGTACTCTACTTTTTTGAGGGGGACTATTCATTTTAGTACTCAATTTTTTGTTGAACTAATGATCTTAAAGATCATCAATTCACTACCTTATCTTATGCTTACCTTTGTTTCCAAAAAATCTTCTACATATTTTGTCAGGAATTACCAACACTAAACCTTATAATCATAATAAACATTATATTTTTAATAGTGACCTAATAAGGAAGTTTCTCTTTAGAATTCAGGGGTTGTTCTCTCTTCGTTTTGGAGACTATCTTTTTGTACCATGCAAAGGTTGTCTTTGTCTATCTGTCACAGGGTATATAGCAAAGGACCCGATTACAGACATTGCTTCTTCTTTTAGCAAACTCTCTCTTTTTTCTAATATATACACATAATAAAGAATGAGATATAACTTATGTTCTATCGAGGGGTGGCTTTTATTAGGGATACAATAACCTTATTATATTTCGTGTGCATATAAGATCTTTTGTTTTTTTAATAGTATAGGGGCAGGGATTCTCTTATATCTCTCGCAACCTTAATTGGATTCTAGGGTGCTTTCTGATTTGGATAGAGGATCATCTACGTTGGGTTTATGTTAGGTACCAAGAATGTATAGATTCTGCAAGATTATGTGTGGCAGTATGTGCTGGCCATTATATTTGGCATTGTAGACTTACATCCTAAGAAGCTTGTAGAAGGCTCCAGGCAAGAATGGAGAAGCTTGAAAGGGCAGGGCCCAAGGTAAGGTATGAACCAACCTTTATTCATACTACACGAATAAGATTCAGGGTACTCCAAACAGATGGAGTTGGAGGAATATATATTAGGTTTAGCCTAAAAAAAACCCAGATTATTACGAAGATCAAGCAGCAAACTACCATTTTTCCTTTGATGGGCTACTACATATAGCTAGCGCTTTTTACTCATAGTGAAGATAGCTTGTCTAGATCCTCGATCTGACTATTAGCTTACAGGGATGACTTCTCCTTTTATTCCAACATCACGAGTCAAAGAGAGGAGATTTACAATCTAGGAATGGATCGTGGTGAAGTTCAGGGATATCATTGTAATGCTAGAAAGGACTCAAATATGCACCAAAACAAAGGTAAAATTATTTCTTTATCTCCAGAGCATTGTCATTCTTATGGTGATTATATGGACTGTGTGTGACAGGGACCCTTATGCACCATATTACTCATCAAGTTACAATGTTATTCATGGTGAGTTTATCAGTGAAATGCCAACCCGAATAGAGAGTGTTGGTTATGTGCATGTTTCGTTTGTAGATTTTAAAGCTCTTCATTTCAAGAAAACAATGAACGAAGGCGCACTAGTAGAAAACAGTTCAATTGCTTCGCCTCAATTGCTGCGGTTAAATAAATTTCGAAGCACATAACAATAAGTGCTGCGGTTATTCAAAAAACCGCAGCACTTATAACACAAGTGCTGCGGTTATAAAAATAACCGCAGCATTTATTACAAGTGCTGCGGTTATTTAAATAACCGCAGCACTTGTGATTCACAAGTGCTGCGGTTATTTGAATAACCGCAGCACTTGTGATTCACAAGTGCTGCGGTTATTTGAAATAACCGCAGCATTTAATCTTCCCCCAGGAATATAATATATGACTGATTAAATGCTGCGGTTATTTCAAATAACCGCAGCACTTGTGATTCATAAGTGCTGCGGTTATTTAAATAACCGCAGCACTTGTTCATTAATATAAAAACCCAACCTTTTCTGTTCTAGGCCATTCAAACACGAAAACTTTCCCAGAATCGTCCCAACACTTCAGCGCATAAAAAAAAACCTAACCCTAACCTTAACCCCATAACCTAACATCCCAAGCCATTTGGTCTCTAACCCTAACCTTATAACTTACTCATCTCTCTTATTTTGAAGAAGTCTACATACTCCGAATCCCAAATGTAAGGTTTGTATTTGCCTTAAACTCTAGTATATATATTTTTTTAAATTCTTTTGTCCATATATAAATGCGAAGATGAAAACTTGATATATGTTCAGATCTATATGTTACATGTTGTGTTTATGAAAGAATAAGCCTTAAAAATCGAATTTCATAGATTATAGGGTGTTAGAGGCCTTTTTTGGGGATAATGAGTGAACAAATCCCCCATAGGGAGATTTGCCCCTATAGATCTCTCAAAAATACACAAGTTAGACATATTATAAGGCCTATTCGGAGTCCCATAGTCAATTTTATGGCTTGTCAAAGTTTTTTTTTCAATATCTCAAATAATACGTCACCAAAGCCGCTAAAAGCTAACATAATTGTGTAGTACCTCTTAAAATAGGTGGTTTCAAAAAAAAATTTACACCATTTGGATCACCGGGCTAAGAGATATGCCTCTTCGAACTTTACGAAACTTTGGAATAGCACCCAAAATCTATGAGTAATGAATTGGTTGTTTATTTTGAGTACAAAATATTGTAGATCACAATTTTGCGTGCGAAAACGAGTGGTCATAATTGAATTTTCGATTTATATGCTTCGCGATTCATCATTTCTTAGCTTTTCTTATCTTTTATGACCTATTCATTTTTATTTTTTTTTGTTCTGGTAACCATCAATTGCTGCGGTTATTAGAAAAACCGCAGCAAATAATGCTGAAATTTTTTTTTTATTATTTTTAAAAAATATTTGCTGCGGTTTTTTGGTAAAACCGCAGCAAATAATAGGTATATTTGCTGCGGTTATTACTAAAAACCGCAGCAAATAAGTATGTCAGTTTTTTTTTTTTTAGTTTTTAATAATTAATGCTGCGGTTTTTTATAAATAACCGCAGCAAATAAGGGTATTTAATGCTGCGGTTATTTTAAATAACCGCAGCAAATAATATTATAAGTGCTGCGTCAAAAAAACCGCAGCATTTGTTGGTTTTATATGTGCTTCGGCCATATGTGCTTCGGTACAATAACCGCAGCAAATAAGGTTAAATAACCGCAGCAAATAGACTTTTTTCTACTAGTGGCGGAAGGTTTGAAGCTCCAAAAGTCTCGTGGATGGAAACAATAGAAAAAGGGGAGGATAACCAGGGTACGCACCTTTTGGGGGCATTACCGGTAAGAGGAGAAGGGATTGAGTGTAACAATAATAGGGATATGGAGATCAAAATCCAGGACCAAATCCTACTATCAATGCTGGTAATGGGGATGTTTTTGGGCAGATTAAAAGTCTAGGGTTACCGTCTTATGTTTAGGACCACTAGCAGCCTAGACCTTATGCTTCTATATGGAAGGCAAGCTTAAACTAGAGGCATTTTGCATCATCAAATCTGGTGCAAGGTATGAAGGGTAAGAATCAATGTCAAGACTTCCCTGATGTATTCCCAGTGGCTACCCGTATTCAAGTTACTGGGTCCTGGTGCAAAAAATACAACAAAGGAGCTATTGATTAGTCTCCTCACAATGAAGATGTATAATACAAGAAAAAAGAGAAGCGGTGGACAGTGCACTCGGGTGTACCTGCTCCAAAAAAATGTACATCACATACATTAAAAATGTACATTATATACATGAAAAATGTACATTTTTCATGTACGTGATGTACATTTTCCATAACTCACATGTGTACATTGTACATTTTTCATGTACGTAATGTACATTTTTCATGTGCGTGATGTACATTTTTCATGTACGTGATGTACATTTTTTTGGAGCGGGTGCACCATGAGCATGGTGCACCCGGGTGCACCTTCGAATTTGCGGCGGTGAAAGTGGCCAGGCTAGGTGAATAAGGCGCATGCTATAACTAATAGATGTAGAATAACTATAAATTTATTATAGTAGTTACTAATGTGTTTTCCTATATTAAAAAAATCTTTTAGTCGAGATAATATTGGTTTTTTAAAATATTTATTATAATCGTGATTACCTTGAAAAGACTGTCCTTTAAAATTATGCCCTCGTTTGAATTAAGTTAATAGATTCATCTAAACTATGGGTTCACTCAAGACAATACACTTGTTTTGGAATATTCTCTTAAGTATTGAGTATTACTCTATTATAATTATTGAAGAGGTTTTTCTTGTACACCACCTAGGACTAGTAATTTTGATTGAGCAAGCATTCACCACCACTAGAAAGTAGTAATTCAAATATCTCGATGAGGTTTAATTTAACATCCTCATTCAATAATCAATTAACTCCTATTTTCGAATAGGAATAATACTCAATCACATAAGAAGATAAATAAAGGCTTGGATCGACTCTAATCTCCCTCTCAACCGGGCACTTAATACTGTGATAGCTAAGGTTGGATATGAGACAAGCTAGCTTGCGAGCTACTCAGGATCGGATCACCAAAGCTTGGCTCGAGCTCGGAATTAGGCGAGCCCGAGCTTTACATAAGCGAGCCCGAGCTTGAGCTCAAACAATTCAGGTTCGAGGGCTCGACGAGCCTAATTGAGTCGAGCTTAATTAAAGGCGTAGTTGAAACCAATATTTGAATAGAATCGAGCTTAATCATTCGAATAAGCATTCGACAAATTTGAGCTAAATGACGAGCTTATACCGAGCCGAGCCTCGAGCTTTTGTCAAACCAAGCCCGAGCTCAAATTATAAACTCGGTGAGTCACAAGCCCATAGCTTTATGAGTCTTAGGCGTGTTGAGCCACAAGCTTTTCGGGCTTGACTCAACTCATTTTCAGCCCTAGTCATAGCCCAGTTCTGGTATTTGCCACCTCAATAGATTATCTAGCCAAGTCCCCGCACCTATCTGGTCCATGACGCTAACCATTAGACAAACTAATTACAAAGTACATGCTTCATGCTTGTATGGGGCCTAGGTTAGTAGGCACGCATATAAGTGACCTCAACAGAATGTTTATTAGAGTCAGCAGTAGTTATGTAAAAGAAAATCTTAACATGTCAACATTATGTTTTCGCGAAGAACACACTCATATGCACATCAAATTTTCCAAAACTCCACCTATTTTAGTAAGCTAGTAGAAGCAGCAAATGGAATTACCTCGTAAAATCAACTTTGGAAGACGCCAAAGCCGCATATAACTACTTCAAGTATAAAAATATGAGCATAACTTGGTGTATATTCCATATGTTTCACTACTTTGGACGTACTCTATAAATACTTTCTCGAGCTCCTAGATGGCTGGATTTACTAGTTGTATGTAGGCCTAGTAGCTTTGCTTGTACTAACTATTTTTGAGGTTGACATGTGAAATGGAGCTTTGCATCGTGACATGACTAAAGTAAAAAAGTGAAAGGATCTCCATTGGACACTAGTTCCATTTATTTGTACAATCCGTTTTATTTAGAACAAGTCAACATGATGAACCTATCATACATTAAATAATTTTACGAGTATATCTTAAATTATGTTAAGGGTTCAATGTCTCGTGACAAGTCATATTTGTAGGTAAGAAAACTGCAAAATCAGATAAACAAAAAAAAAATTGAAATGTGGGCTGAATTTCTTAATGTATGAAATATTGTGACGTGTTAGGAACATTGTCTTAGAAGAAAATGTTGCCCCCCAAGATTTAACACAACAAACTTTCGTAATGTACATTCAAAAAGAGAGGTAGGAACTCACAATTTGATCAGAACAACAATATAGAAAAACTGAGAGAGGAAGAAGAAGAAGAAGAAGAACAAGGTTTTTTCTGTGTTTCAAAGTCACAAAAAATAGTTTTTTAAAGAGGAAGAAATTGTAACAGTTGGAGAAAATCAAGTCACGAAAAATAAATGTTGAGTAAAATCAGCAGCAGTTACAAATGTTTGAACCCGAGTTAAACGATGTTGCAGACTTCATAGCTGAACAATCTCATAAAACTTGAACGTCGGTTATGACTTTGTCCAAAAAGGTAGATAAACCACATCGCGCACGTGTCACGAACATGAACCGGCCGGACGGCGCACGAGTGGTGATGCCCTTCTAGCCCACAACAATAGGATATGTACTTCAAACAACCAAGTGTAAACACTTATATTTAAACCAAGTAAAATTTCCTTCTCCCACCAATCCGGGTCAACGAGTTTTCCACCAAAACCTTCCATAGCATTATTTCCAACAATATCAGCTTCGTATTTTGCCAACTTTATAACATATAAAGAAGATTGAAGTCTAGCTTGTTTAGACTCCATCAACTATAATTAATCCTCCTGGAAGTGATTCCTTCACCTTTTACCCCTTGCTACTTAGGTTTGAGTTATAGATTAAGTTGGAGTACCCTAGTAATAATAGGGCCTAGCTCAAAGGCCCCTAAACTGAAATTATCGGACTAAAAAACTATCGAGGGTTGATAAGATTTTATCTTAAAACTAATGAGTAGTAATATACTAGATTTATATGTTGATTGTTCTTCTTCTCAATCTTTAATGCGAGACAATTTGTTTTATGTTGTATAAATATAAATGACCAAAAATCGGGACAAAAGGAATTTTCTTTTTTCACATAAACCCAATAAACTCCAAGCTTTAGAGGGTGAAATCAAATAAATCCAAAATCAGGAGTAACAAATATATTTATATAGACTCCAAAGTGGGAAGGAGCTGAGCATCATAAAGATGTCGACTAAAATAGCATCATGCCACCTTGCAATGTAGCGTATTCTAAGATATCGTAATCCAACATATATATAAATTGATATCTCTATTTGGCCTCTCTAGATAAGTAGAGATACCTGTTAGGCTTGTTATATGATGAGGGTTTTGGGATATCCCACTCGTTGTTTTGTCATAATATTTCTACAACAATATCATTCCCGCATCGCGCTTCTCTTGTCCTTTGCTTCATTCTTATTGCTCCACTAAAGAGTAAATGTGCAACTTTTTTTCCATAATTTTAAATGTTCCCAATTATGGGGTGCCTACTTATTCCCCTTTTTACGAATTATTGGCTGCTTCCTCTATCATTTTTATTGTATTTCCCCTCTTTCTTCGTTCAAATACTTTGTGCTCTATTGGCTGTGACATCATTTTATTGGTGTGACAAACCTAATTTAAACAAACTCAAATCCGGTGACAAAAAGACTTGAGATAACCTAGTAGAAACTCTTGTAAATACTCCGACAAATCATCACTTTCATCAGCATCACTACCTAGGGATGGCAAGCGCATTAGAGACCTTGAGTGGCCAATCTTATGGAGCTAAGCAATACAAGAAATTGGGAACACAAAAATACACTGCCATATTTTCTCTTACGTTAGTCTGCATCGATCTCTCTCTCTCTATCCTATGGATTTACATGGGTAATATCCTCATTTTCATCGGCCAAAACCCTTCGATATCACGTGAAGCTGGTAAATTTTTGACATACCTTTTGCCTGCTCTCTTTGGCTATGCAGTTCTTTAACCTCTTGTTCGATTCTTCCAATCCCAAAGTTTGATCATGCCAATGGTGGAAAGCTCCTGGGCCATTCTTTGCCTCCACATACCCCTAGTTTTACGGTTGGTTTTTCGGTCTACTGTAATGAATTACATCACGTTGGCATTGTAAATTGCAGAATTAAGGGGAAGATGATGATTGATAAGTTGAAATTACAACACATCGAACTGATGTTCAAAGCTTTCGGGAGACTTCATTCTCTCCCAAGACTACCCTAAAGTGCTAATTATACTTTATAATACACAACATAATATTTCTCCTACTAATTTTCTCTATTTATAACCTCTCATAGATGCCTTAGCTTCCTCCTCAAGCTAATCCTAAATTCCTAACTAATTTATTGTCTTTGCATGTTTAAGATAATAAATTCAATAATTGAGGTCTTTATTTGTATATCTGAGATAATGAATTCAATACTTGAACCCTTTATTTATATAACTTAGATAATAAATATCATACATGAGATCTTTATTTGTATAACTGAGATAATAAATTAAATACTTAAGACCTTTAATTATATAACTGAAATCATAACTTGTATACAAATGATCACCTTACCTAAATGAGCGGGAATGACCTTTTATACTTTACCAATGTCACGCAACTCGGCTAATGTGACGGTTTGAGCCAATAGTTTTTACAAATACTTTAGAGCAGAATTTGTTTTTATTTGATTACAAGACCTGAGTAAATATACATAGTCGTACATATATAATTATAATACTCAAACAAATTGTTTCCCCTACTTATATATGGATACCAAGTGGATATCCGACATGCCAAGAAAAATGTTGTGTTATTGAATTATTTTGTCAAGATTATGAATTAATATGAACCTGGAGCACATTCAAACCTAAATTTGTAAAATTAAACATATATTTGGCTTACTAGTCCATATTTCTTATCTATCCAACACATTACAATAGACGAAGTACATAGTACAAGTACAAGGCAATTAACATAGTCTCGAATGTGTGATATAGTTAGTATTCCCTATATTCCGAATTTTATGCTTTATTTTTCTTTTCAAGATTTTCAACGTTTTTTTTTTCTCAATTTATAAGACATAAATTTATGAGATAAATCTAATAAGATCCCAATTAAATATCTGATTTTTTATAAAATGATGAGAATTTTTAGCAGGGAACCAAAGGAGTAAGCTAGTGCACCCCTACCTTTTAAAGACAAGAAAAATAGAATGTAGTACTTACCACTCATATGTGTATGCCCACCCTTGCTAAGCACAAAATCCATAATGGTATAATGGCCCATGCAGCCAAGAAGCAAGGATGTTGAATTTATTTTCGTTTCGTGAAATTGAGTCAAGTCACAGTCAATTTGCACACTGTTTGACGTAACCCCACCTTACGATTTCCATTAATATTTCTTCCGTGGGAATCACTGTCAAATCTTCAACTCTATTCTCTTGGATACGACGGTATACAAGTTCTCACTTCTCAGTGCTAGTGTACGTGCTACACTTGATCTACCGTCCAATTAAAATTCTCAAAATTATCATCAATCTGTCAAATGTCAATCAATTAAACAAAAGCAACAAGAGTTACAAAATGTTTGCCCTGCATATTTAATACATCTATCTAGGCTAAAGGTTCTTTGAAAATCTTTGTAAATGTGAATTAATCCATAGCCTAATTTAAAAAATAAAAAAAAAAAGTTCGGCCATATACTTTGACAAAAGACAATGAGCTATATTATGTTGTATATAGAGTTATATCCAATAATAATAGACTCATAGTAGTTAATATAATACACAACGACTATCTAGTAGATTACAAAGTCGCAAACAAAGTATGTTTTTATACTTCAGAATAAAATATTATTGAGTAAAGTCTCGTAAAATGATCAGATATATGTACACATAGCACAACAAATTATCCGTTGAGCGGTATAAGATGTTTTCTTATTATTCTAAATAGCACAAATCATCAATCTTTTGTATTGATTTTCCTAATAAAAATACAACTTTACGTTACATTAGAGATTTAGACGTACTCTAGCTATAAGGTATGTACAATACTTCATCGAAAGTCTTAGGTCAAGTATGAAGTTGGTTTATCATTAGATACAGGTGGTAGACCCATACAGTTCATATACTCCACAATTAATCCAATCCACATTAACACTTATATACTAGTTGGTGGTGTCTGAAGAAACCTATTCCAATACTTAAGTCAGGACACTACTCAAAAATTTAAGAATTCTATAACCCTGGTGTTTTGTATTCCAAGAGTCAACGTACCTTTTTGATCATGAGACATCAATGTGGTACTTATACTTAAGGATAAAGTCAAGTATAAAAAAGGTTCATCCTTAGATGCTAGTCATGGTCCCTTAGACAAGTATAACATAGTAATATTCAACGTATTCATGACCCAATAACATCTCCATACATCAAGTAGCAAACTGATCAAGTGATTATTGTTACAAAGGAACCTAGACAAGTTTGTATTGTTTTGTTAATTTTAAAAAAGAGTACGTCGCGTGTTGATGTTCCATAGTAGTTGTTTTCTAAACGAAGTAATATTAGTTGCATAGTTCTGAGTATAATAACATACAGCAGTTGATGGTGAAACATCATGATTCACGACGCGACTCAGCTCAAGAATTAATCATAATCAGTACGTAACGTAAATGAAGATTAAAATATTTAAAAATGCATGCGGTCCATACTTAATGACAAGTCAATTGTTCCCTTTAATCCGGCCGTTCCTCTTCGTTCTATTTTGCGGCTAGTCTTTTTCTCAAAATTCAAACTATGGATGGTACCCAGTCTATTTCTTGACTATCATCTCCAATTTCTGCTGGACGAATCAGTGAGACTTTGAATGATAATTACTACAGATGGTCCATATATGCAATCTTTGGAACATTTAATTCGTAACTGATTATATATTATGGGGGGAAAAAATCATCGAAGGTGGAAGAGTATAAACAGTACAAAATATGAAATGAAGATGTAGTAAATTCGGTTATATCGTATGCATGAGACTATAGATTTTTACTCATTCGTAACTGATTATACAAAGCAGTATATGTAATTGTACTAAGTTCATGTTACTAGCCACTAAATTTTCTTTCACTCGTTAATTTCGATTACTCCGTAGAATCTAAAAATACATACGCGGAGAGAGTATAGTACGACTAGTCAACATGCAATGTCTAAAGTGGTCGGCAAAATTCATACGACAGACTTCTCAATGAAGAACTACATCTTTTAAAAATACTATGTACTAATAATAATGCATGGCTACTGCATGTCCATTTTTTTTTTATTTAATATATGATGAGATTTTAGTTTTAGGTCATATATAGGTGACGACAATAATGAGAAAATTAAAATCTTACTCATATGCTTAAACAATGAGCAAATACACGTACGTCTGGGCGCAAATTGTGTATTGTAAATGGAGTAGCTTCAAGGAGTGAAGAAACCTTTTTTGGCCTCAATTTCTTCTTTAGAACGAATCATATTGATTGAACTCCACATTAAATTTAAAATAAAAATATTTTTGACATTAAGAGATACAAGTAGTTTGATTAAAGATAGATTATGGATTTTATCTTCAAATTACGTCTTTTTTAACTTTCTTATCATTTTCGTTGAGGTATTGCTTAGATGAACCTGTCCATTTTCTCCATAATTATGAATAGATCCCCAAATCTTTGATTTAACACTTGCGATATTTCTATATGTATCTTGTCACAAAAGAGGTAATTAAAAACAGGAAACGTAACAATAAAAAAGAAAATCGACAGCAAACATAATATAATGTTTTCCTCTTCGTTGCTTTTTGATTATTTCTACAAAAAAAAAAAAAAAAATTATCCTACACTTTTAGACCTTTACGAAAATCGTTTTTGTTTTACAATACATGCAACTTTTGGACACACCTTTAATTAGGCCTTTGAAAAATAGTGCTGCCATGTCTTAAGAAGATTGAATAATGCTATCATCTTCCAAAAAAAAAGAATTAAACAGAAATCATTCAACACAAAAAAGTTACATTTATCACCATACGATCAACCCGATTTGAATACGCTAAAGTAAGCATGCATTTGTTTCTCTGAAGTTTTGTCATAATACTTTGTTAAACGTACTGACATGGTTGACAATTGATAATATATGATAATAATATGTAAATATCTATAGTAAATTATATTACTGTCCAAATCTGCTTTCAAGGACAATATATGATATCCAATTATTTTTGACACCCACTCAATTCAAGTCGTGCCTAACTCCTACTTTTGTAGGTGGAAAGGTAAATTCAGTAGCCACATTTTCTTAGACCTTACTCATTTCTAGTCAGTCGTGCCTGGCTAAGTCGTGCTTGTGTACTACCATCAACCAACCGGCCAGGGGTGCGGCAACAACAGATAGTTCTGCCCCCCTTTTTTTTTATGTTAATCAGCATAGAAAAGTTGGACGGCGAAGAGGGGAGGGTCCCAAACAATTGAGACCCCCGCCAGCCACGCTACGGTTTGGATGAGTGTGAACCACTATGCGGTCATTTGTGTGTAGGAGCTCTCATTCAAATGATTGGCTTACTTTCTTTTTTTTTTTTTTTTTTTAATGTTTGATTAACTGACTTCTTATTGCTTTTTTAACCACAGCTCTATTTATTGCTTTCTCATTAGAGACAACCAACCTAAAATTTAACGACTCCTCACTAATCATAGCCCTACATTTCTGACTACCTTTCCAAGTTTCAAGTAAATTACTGCACACTTTCATCTACCTTTCTCATAATATAGTTTGGTTGGATAATATATATATATATATATATATATATATATATATATATATATATATATATATATATATATATATATATATGTAAAGTTGCTTCTAGATAGTCCTTTTTATTATGTACTCAAAGAATATATTTTATTCAAATAAGTTCTACTTATATAAATTTATTATCAGAAATTCAGAATTTGATGTCTTCAGTTCAGCTTGTTTTCACCTTATTAAAAGAAGAACAATTTTAAAAAATTAATTTAGATAAATTCAGTTAAATTAAGTCTAATGGTTTATTTATAGTGTTTGTATGCAAGCGATTTTTAGATTATTATCATTTGAAATTTGCATTAGGAACAACTGTGGAAAATAAATGGAAAGAACAACAAAAAGAAATAGTGAAATAGTGGGAGTAGTTTTCAGTAAATTTTTCAATTATAAAAATACTAAACGTTAGACCTAGTTGGTTATATGATTCTGAAATAAAGTTAGAACATTTTAATTAAAATGTTGATATATATGTATGGTACGTATTAAAAGAAAATGAAGGAAATATAAATGTAGCCTCGCACGTAAGAAATATCAAAATTCCAAATTACTATGATTGTGTTCTTAAGCATTTCGATCTTGAAATTGACCTTGACATTGAGTCATTAGCAGCCAATGTGGCTGGGCCATTTTTGCTATAGGTACTTTCACCAATATCACCATGGTACTCCACTCGTGGACCTCATCCAGAAAAAGATCTTCACCTAGCAACCCAATCTTTTTCTTCGGATTTTCTATTAATATCTTTTCATTTTACTCCATAAATGTATATCTAACAATCTAGCATCGATTTAAAAGATTGTTTTGAATCAAAATAGATTATTCTTATTACTCCCAATACTTAATATGACCTTATAAAATCCATGATAATAATATCCAGGTGAGAGCATGTATGGTTCAAAATTGTCCAAAAATACCCAATTTTAAATGTTATATTATACACTATTATTGAAAATTGAGATATTTTCAAAAATATTTCTAAATTGAAATAAATATAATGGTTACTTCTTTCTTAGGTACATTTGAGAAAGTTTAAAATTGTTGAATTCTTTATTCAATTTCAAAATGTTCTATAAACAAGTTCATGACTAAAATATAAGAGTTTTAGAAATTAGTTGAAACGTGTCTTTATAGTCAAAATGGATGATTCAAACCACTTATTAGGCCTAATATGATCCTTTAAGGCCCATGATAAATATATTTGTCCAAAAATTATTCAAAATGACAGAATTTTGAAAATTATTGTACATTCTTTTTGAAATATTTTCAAAAAAAATACTAAATAAAAACTCTTAAGGACTTATGAGAGGGTTTAGAATCATTCAATACTTTATATTCAATCTTCAAAGACTTAAACAATGACTTAAAGTCATATACTATATGAGTTTTGAAAATCGATTATAATGAACGTTTAAGTTCAAAGTAGATAATTCAACTCACCCTTAAAGCAAACTTATCAAAGTGTTCGATCGCTTCCCGATTTCGAAATTGTCTAATATGACTGAATTTTAAAATTAATTAAATTAAATTAAAGTTAATAAATGTTTCTTAGGGTCATTTGAGGAAATTTGGAAAAAATCAAAACATATTCAATTGCCCAAAATAAGACCCATGGTGATTTCTCACCGGAATCAAAATTGTACAAAATGATTAAAAATTGTTGGTTATAAAAATTAAAATTAAAGAGATTAGATGCTTTGGTTCCAATCGCCTCCAAGTATAAGCCTAGAAATCCATAATAAGTACTCCCTCCGTTCTTTTTTGTTCTTTCCATTTTCCCCATCCGGAAATTTCAAAATGTTGTTCTCATTGTAATCCTTCTATTTTAGTTTAATATTGTAATTGGTTAAAAAAGTTTGGTTAGGATCACTATCCATGTGATATGTAGCCCATTGGTTGATTTTTTAATTGTTTAATGTCATAGTCTTTAAAAATTATACTACTTATTTAATGCTCAACCCACTTGCATATTTTTTAATAGAATATATTCTTAGTTTTAAATTAATTTAAATTATTTTATAGAATCTTAATGATATTTAATATTTTCTTGGTTTCTTCTATGATTCCAAATAGGAAGGAAAAAAAAGACGGAGGGAGTATGTTTTAGAGTTCTCTTAATGGAGTTCCTATTTCAAAATGAACAAAATTTGAAGGTAATTACGAAAAATTTAATGCCAAATGTATCAAATTGAGTGTTGGTTAATCTGGGTTGTTAAACTGTACAAGTGAGTTCTTCTATATAGGGTGGGGTAAAGCCGTCACGAAAGAGGATGGGGAGGGGGAGGGGGTACTCGTACCATAAGCCGAGGCGATTGGTTTGTAGTTTTTGGGGAGTGGGTTGGGTTGTGGCGGAACCGCGGAAGGGTACGTAGAGCATTTGGGTTAAGGGGCTATTGGGGGTGGTAGGGAGGTGGAGGGGAATTTAGAGAGTTGGAGAGTGGTGGTGGAGGGTGGGTGCATATGGTAATTGACTAATAGTGAAGGTAGCAGAGGAGAGGAAAGGGGTTTGGGTTTTGGGGTTGATCTGGTAGGAGCCTGGGAGGGAGGAGAAGGAGAAATCGTTTGGTTAATAGAGGGAATATATATTTTTTTTGTCTTATTTTTTATTTTAGTCTATTTTTTAAAGAGTGTCATATTTCTTTAAAAAATTTAAATTATTTCCCTAAATATTTTACATTGTATCTAAAAAAAAGTAGATTTTTATAATACTTTGGGTTAAAAAAAATTAACAAAGGGAGTATTTGATTTCAAAAACAAAAGAAAAAACTTCAAACAATCATGCCACTGTTAGCTTAACCTGCGACAAGTCATTAAAAATGATAATTGGTTCAAATAGTCATGTGGGATTGTTTTCCAATCATCCAATTTAATTTTATGAAAAATCCAAATTATTTAGCGGAGCGCTATTCGCCGTCACGAAATTACTCGCACTGGCCCCCTAAATTACCATCTTGCCCCTCACTTCACCCTTTGATAAAGTCAAACATTTTACACTTCAATTCTTATTTCCCACTTCACACTCCCGAAAAAACTAACTTTAAATATTCCCAACTTATAATTTTCCTAACTTATTATTTTTTTAATTATATTTTATTCTAAAACAAGTACTAAACAAACTACCATAATGCAAAATAACATGATTTTAACAATACTAAGTAATACTAATTAATTGACCATGCAACTTAACAATAATAATTAACACTAATTAACATGATTAAAATAAAATAATATAATTTTAACTAATTAACACTAATTTATTGACAATAATTAACTGACAATACTAATTAATAATATTAACTAACAATAATTAACAATAATAAACCCAAACTTGAGGATGCCGGGAAACTCGCACGAAAAAAGTGGGGGGAGCCGTCCAAGAATTCTGGTGAGCCCAAGGGCGATCTGTCCAAGATTTCCGGTAGGCCTTAGAGCAAGCCGGAAATCTTGGACAGCTCACCCTTGGGTTCACCAGATTTCTTGGACGGCTCCCCCCTTTTCTGTCGAGTTTTTGGCTTCCGACATGCACAAGTTCGTGTTTATTATTTTTAATTTTGTTAGTTTATATTGTTAATTAGTATTGTCAATTAATTAGTGTTAATTAGTTAAAATCTTATTATTTTGTTTTTATCATGTTAGTTAGTGTTAATTATTATTGTTAAGTTGCATGGTCAATTAATTAGTGTTAATTTAGGGATTATTGGGTGAAGAGGGATTGAGGGCGGTAATATAGTAAATACGGGGGGTGACTCGAGTAATTTCGTGGTGGTAATTAACAAATTAAATAAAGTTAAGTTCCAAAAACCCAAAACTAGGAGAGACTTACGCTCTCTTTATATTGCAGGAATTAAATGGAATGGAATCAGATATGATATTTGGAAGGAATGAAATCAGTTTTAAAGAGTTATTTGGTTAAGTATAGGAATGAGTTTTAAACCCTTTTCCATTGTTTAGTTTAACAGAGGAATGAGATTTAATTACTTACTTATTGTTTGGTTCAAATATGAATAATTGTAATATTTATATTAACAATTAAAATATTTTTATTTATATATTCACGATATTAAAACTAGGTGTGTCAATTCGGATTCACAAGACAGTTCTGGGTTGACCAATCGCGGGTCGATCCTTATCGATTTGGGTTAAATCGGGTCAATGTGGCCTATCGGATGGGGTCAAGTTGGGTTAGGTCAAATCAGTTATTTGCTTGCTCGGGTTCGAATCAGCTGTTATTTGGTTTGAGTCAATATCGGTTCAGGTCAATCCGGGCTGGTTCTAGACGAATTATAGCAGGTTTTGGGTTAAGTCAACTATAGGCTATTTGTTAGATTCAATCGATTTCAGTTGTTTTCGAGTCAAGTCTGTAATGGATCGAGTTTGTAATAGTTCAGACACCTATCGGGTTTGGGTCATTGAGTATTTGGTCAAATCAATTTCAGGTCAGGTTGGGTCAATTAATGGGTCTCACTTTTCGAGTTATAATGCTAGCACAAGTTAGAACGGAAGGGAAACTAAACTTACAACCTAATCTTATTTAAAGCAGCGGAGAGACGATAGGGCTCAAGAATTGAAGCTGATGACTATACTCAAGAAATCAGATCAAAGACCGTAAAATCATAATACAAACAGTCATACTTGCGAATAGATTGGGAAAAGAACTACGAGTATCACATAATTGATTTCCTCGTCTTTATTCTAAAGCAATCCTACATTCCAACTAGTCTAGTAGTCATTAAAATCTCGTTGTATACAACTCGGAAGTAAATCATTCAACACCCAAGGGTGCCCTGCAATGTTTCTGTTGTATGATGCAGAAGAACACTCAAATCCATTCCAAGAATTGCGATTCCAACGTACAAGAATATCCCACATACAACCTTCATCTGGTCATCCCCCTCAGCCCCCACAAATACTAGAGAAGCTGGAGGTTCAACAAAAAGGAGCCGCCAAAAAAAGTATCAACACTTGAGACCGAATGATTTCAAGCCTCACTTCCTATTGACAAAAGCTATTCACAAATACAGTCACTGTACCTTATCACAGGCCATTTCCAACAACCATAGGAACAGAGGGAAATGGTACCTAAATCCACCTAGACCACAAGTATCTTATTCATCCCTATAGCATGGCTTAGCTTGCCATCTGGAATTATTCTTGCCATACTTTCTCGTGACAGAATGCCTACGTTGCCCAGCACTAGACCTAGTTGGAGGACCCCTAGATGTAGGTTCCATGCCAGTATGAACTCTTTGACGTTGCTTTCTTGTTTCACGGGTCTGATTTGAGGAACTACTTGACTCTGGTTCTTCTCTGACTATTTGGTTGATATGCTGTTGCTCACTGGCTTCTCCATTTATCACCTCAGCACCCTCCATGACCAAGTCTTGGAAAGAGAGGCGCGAAAATAAAACATTATCTTTTGGGGGTTCAATCAAACCACCATGCTGTTGTTGCAGCTCCAATATTGACTCAAACTTATGTCTTCTACTTGTCTCCAGATCACATTGGAGAACTTTCTCCACGAGTTCTTTTTCATAAGCATCCTGAAGAATATTAAAAGGTGTCCTTATAATTTTCAGGATGAAATTCCAGATCTGTATAGATATTAGTGTGGTAGCAACTCGCAGTGCTAGCTTTGACCCATACAATCACATGCACTTCCCACTTGTCAAGCAGAAAACATGAAATGATCGCAGTACTTTCTGTCTAATGCTTTAAGTTATATCCAGACAAGACTAGCCACATCTCTAAAAAAATTACCTGCCATGGGTTTACTGAGAACATTTGTTCTAGTCTTCTAGATAAAAAAATTTGACTTTCTATTTACCATAGACACTACTATAATGATTTGGAAGTCTTGGTCAATAATGATTTGCATTCAAAATGAACAAGCACAACCCATATTGAACAAATATAGTGCTTAGATGGGTACTATGACATGAACCAATAAACACCCAATTAGTACCAATAAGATTATAAATTCTCATTGGTACCAATTATCCAATATACTTCTAGTTCGTCTCTAGCTTGTACCAACCAAGCACTAATTTGTTCCAATAAGCTGTTGCGCTCATCCAAAGTGGATGCAAGTCCATATTGACTGAGCAACCATCATAAAGTGATAGTGTCTTTCCCTGAACTCTGTTAATCATGAAAACAGAATCTAGAAATCAAATTTTTTTTAGTACATACCGAATCTGCATCATGAGAATCAACCAAGTTGAGCACATGTTCAATATCCTTGGCAAGGAAGACATTACGACATACAGGACAGTTTCCTGTACTATCTCCCATCATTTTGGGTAAATCTGGTGAACAATTTAACAGTTAATTAACAGAATCAGTGGAGGAAAATAAAAAAGCAGTCAAGCATCATTAAGATTGAAAGAGCAATAATGACCTGCCTACAATCACTTAATAAGTCCACTCAGATCCCAATTTCTTACTTGCACAGGTGCTTAACATTGTTACTAAGGTTAGTAAGGTAGCAGCAAAAACTTGCAATTCCCGATAATTTTAACAATGACAAATCAACTGGAAAGTATGAAACAGAATTTTGCTCCAGATCAGGTGAATTCAGGTATGGGTCAAGCTAGTCCAGGCAGACTTTTCAAGTCAGATCCTATTAGAGTAGTTATTAGCAGGTTTTAGGTTATGTAATCTGGTTTGTGACCACTAATTTTTGAGTTTTGGGTTAAGTCAACTTTTGACAAGAAAATACTACATACAACCCTTACAGCTGTATCAGGAGCTAAATGTGGAAAGACTTTGTAAAATCAAGCGTTAATAACACCAATCTACGTGTGATTTTGTCATGCATTCACAAACTAATATCATATCCGGAAATCCATTAAATGCTTACTTTCAACCCTTAAGGCTGTAACATCTTGTAGATAGGAATATTTCAGTTTGCCAAATCTTAGTGTAGATGCCTTTCAGTTTAACTTCACAAGGTTTTGCGGAGTACATTGGAACAAGCAGACCCAGCTCTCTTAATGCAAATTACTCTCAAATCATTTTGCAGAGGTTGTCAGTGGCACAATAGAAGATATGAAACAATTAAGTCATGAATTGAGCTAACACATGACACAAAATATGCAAAGGAAATCTACCCAGTGAAATCTGGTGCTATAAACTCAAAATTAAAATGTAGCAGACTATCAGAAGAACCCTGAACAGCTATTGAATAATCTTCGATAGCTAGGCACAACTGTTTAATCAGAAAGTACTATATTAATTGAAATGTCTTGCCTGAAGTCAGACAGTTTTCTTCATCACCTTTAGATGACAGAGTACTTGAAGTTCTGCGACAGGTTTCATTTTTTTTCTGGATCCATTTCAACCATCTTACAATGCACTCACTACATCAATCACAGATAAAATCAAGACAACAGCATTTTTTAAGAAATAAATGCAATCAGAGTCATTTGCCATATATCCAAGGAAAAGGGGTTTAGCCTTACCAGTGGAAGCAATGAAAGCATGACATCAACTTCATAAATGGCTGGGCTTCACTGTGCTCATCTTCTGATACCAAAGGATACAAACACAATGGACAGTCACCTTCAGGATGGTTCATGCTAGTAAGTACTTCCACTGCTTCCTGTTGAAAGGAAAAAATTTTAGAAGAAAGTATGCTCTGTACTTCTGTACATATAAAGAGCCCCAATTTGTTTTCTTTGGCTTTTTTCAATCAATTTAGAAGAAAAAAAAATTCATAAAAGAAGAAAGCAAAAAAAAAAAAAAAAAAAAAACAGAAACACAATCACTACCACCAAGACCCAAATTTGACAGCAACTGAGTATAGATTCAGGCATCCAGCACCAGCTAGGTATAGCCTGCTAAGAGAAGTGACAGAGCAACCATAAATAGTTGAGACACTGCTCCCACCCCCCCACCCCACCCCACCCACACACCACTACCATCACCTGCCCATCATCCCCATCCCAACAAAATATAAAATAGTCTTGTTAAGTCACACTGCATAGACCATGCCCTATAATCAAATATATATATATATGTCAATAAACAGCAGAAAGTTAGAGTGACAGACAAGGAGAAACATGACTGAACTCAAGGAGTACTTCCTGTAAACCAGTGTATAAAGAGGCTCAGGGTACAAGGTCAAGCGCCCTTTTTTTGTTGAGGCAAGGTAATTTCAATGAGGCACACCTGAGGCTCACTTGAGGCGCACATTAGTAAAAAATATAAAATAATTTTTATACTATGTGCCTTAAAATGTGGCGCACCCAAGATATGCCTAGACAGAGCAGGGACCCTATTGCATTGGTGTGCTTTGAGCCTTTTCAAACTTTGTCTGTAACAAAAACTTTCAGTTCACACACACACATGTACAGATATAAAAATCGCATATTGTCCACAAGTAAGGATAAGGTTACTGCCTACTTGCAAATAGAAAACAGCAACACAATAGCACCTACCAAACTCCCCACCAAGCAAGAATTTCCACATTACAGCATCAGAATGTCAGGAAAAACTTTCACTTTCAAATTAGGAAATTTTCAAGGTCTAATTACTTTGAAGTTTTTTTTTTATTATCAAAGTCACCCTTATAAAGTCATTTGTACTTGTTCAGAGTTCCAAGAAAACCACTTTAGAGATACAAGGAAAAAAAATTCTATTCATAAAAACTTTCTTAATCTCCATGCTCAAGTAATAACTTGTGTAAAAAAAATGTTAATCTTGCTACAAAGAGAGTAAAATTTGTTCTCCGTGAATTACATGCTTCTGAAGTTAGTTCAAGATCTTACCTCACAAAGTGCTACAAGCATCAAACAAGACGCCAGTTCATGAGCTTTATCATGTAAACTATTAATCAGATGCTTTTGCCTTTTCTCATCAAGTCCTTTAGAACCTATAATATCAACAGAAGGTGGATCACTGGGATACTGCCACCAATTGAAGGTAAAAATTAGACATAAAGAGGTACAGATCAAGCAAGTAAACTGTTAAAAATGTTTCAAATAAATAGCATAAGCAGCTGCATAATACAGACCATAGACACACTATGCCATTTGCTAAATTCACCAAAATTACTACGTAGAAAACAATACCTGTGGACCAGCACGTAATTCAATGGTTGCTTCCACAAACTACAATATGTGAAAAAAAGAGCTTGTAAGTTTCGCAGCATAAGTCACCACTGATAACAAGCAAGTTACAATAAGCTACTAAAGAAACAACGGTTAATTTCATATGTCTCAAATCAATGGCCTAGAATAGCAAGCTGATCTAGCTTTCTCTTTCATATACTACTTGCCTCATGGAGTTGCCACCAGGAAAGACAACAAAAACCATGTAATGAATTGGATATTGGATGACAGAATTGGAAAGGAAGACAATAAGTTACAATAATAAATTACAATTAAAGCAAAATAAATGGATATTCAAGTTTTGAAGAAGCTTAATTCTCTCCAAAATACAAACTGAATATAAAAGGAACACTGAAAAATTTTCTTCTGCCTTCTCTTCCTCACCTTCTCTTCTACAAACTAACTGATCTCGTCTTGTTTTTCAAACTACTCCTAACTGAACTACAATGACCATTTCTAGTGCGCCCTTCACATATACTTGATACATTACACATCGAAGTTTCATGAATTAGTAGACATCACTAGTTAGAATTACCTCATCTCTTATGAATACGATGTCTTAGCATATATCACTAGTTAGGATCGCCTCTTAATCTCTTATAAATACGATGTTTTAGTAGACATTACTAGTTAGGATCACCTCTCAATCTCTTATGAATAAGATGTTCTAGTAATTAGAATCGCCTCTTAATCTCTTATGAATATGATGTCAAACAATAACCGAAAAAGGCGTCAAAGTACCATCAACTCCACCAAAAATGTCTAGGATCATAAACTGATGATAACACAGGTGCTAATAGCAATAAACAAAATCCCCGAAAATTCTTTCCACTAAAATAGACTACTGACAGCGTCATGTGAAACATATACTTCTCATGAACGCTTTTTAAAACTCGTTATAAATAATACAAGGAAAAATTGTGCATTTCATATAGTACTAAGTTAATAAAGTCCTAAACTTTAGGGCTACCTTCAAAAAACAAAATCAGGGTATCAATAATTTCTTCACAAAACACATAATTTCACTCCAAAGATTATATCTTTAATAGATTAATGAATGGGAAAAAGAAGAGGGGTGAGGGACCTGTTGAGAGCCGATCTCAGCAGTATGAGGTTTGATGTGAAGATGAAGGTGAGGAGGGAATCTGTTGAGTACGATACAGTCGTCGCCATACACAGATTCTGCAGCTTCAACTTCCATTCTTACTTCTTCTTCTTGTTCTTCCGCCATTGATGATTGCGCACTGAACAAGCTATGAGAGAGAAAATGAGAAAGAGGGGATTTTAAGGTATTCCTGCCTGCCTTTAGAGAATATGGACTGTTCAAGAGAACAAGTCCTACAACAAATTGGGAAAAACTTCGAGGGTGGCAAGTCTGACAACTATAGTCACCTAAATATATTATTACAGGGTTAGTATGGTCTTTTCATCGCTAAAAATAAACCCTCTTTCATTTGTAAGTCAGATTGGTCACTACAAATTTTAACACAAGTAAAAAAATATCCATATTATCCAACTTTGATTTATTAGTAAAGAGATATTGAATTGATTAGGCTTTACCCTTATTAAAACTTGAACAAAAACTATGATATACTCAATTGGTGCTAACTTGACTATTTTCTTTATATATTATTCTCTACTAGAAGGCCTTATATTTCATAAGAGACCCTAAAAATCCTCTCAATCAACTCCAAACTATCATATTAAATATATTCAAATATGGAGCCTAAACATACTTAAGGCCTTTTATAAGCTCATTATTGTGCATGGAGTGGTTCATCTCCTCGTAATGACTTTATAAAATATATGATTCCTTTCTTCATAATGACTCTATGAAACACTCAATAGCATTAAGTTAACTTAAGATATTTTAAAAAATTGACTCAAATATAGTGTATAATCTTCAAAATTTGATCAACTAGGACAATTTAGACTCGCTAAGAGAACACCATCTATTTTGACTAAAGCACCTATTTCAACATAATTTCAAAGCCCTTACAATTAGGGTCTACACTCGTTTTTATGACCTTTGTCAACAAAATATAAAATATTGAATGTTTTCAAACTTCCTTATATGATATTAGGAAACATCAAGTATTTTTATTCCAATACTTTTGAAAAATTTTCGAAAATACATATAAAAAAATAGTGTATAATAACCTTTAAAACTTGGTCCTATTATACAATTTCAAACACAATGAAAAAATATCTTGGTATGTTTACCCCAAGGCTTTTACTTCATATTAGGTCATAAGAGAGATTGAAATAATCTACTTTGACTCAAAACACCTATTTCAGTCGATTTTTAAAACCCTATAAAGGCTACAAGCCTACAATAAGGTCATAAATTCGTTTTTATGACATTTGTCGTTCGAATATAAGGTATTGATTGATTACAAACCTCCACATATCATCTTATGAAGGATCAAGTGTTTTTATTTTAATTTTGTAAATTCTTCGAAAATATATAAAAATAGTTTATAATAACATTTACGATTTGGTCATTTTCAAAGAATTCCAAACACAGTGAGAAAAGATTTTGATAGACTTACATGAGTCTTATAAAATAATATTAGGCCCTAAAAATGATTAAAACCATTTATTTTGACTCTAAACACCCATTTTTATCCAATTTTCAAAACTCCAACAATTAGATTACTAACTAGTTTTTATAACATTCAGAGACTTAATATAAGATATTGAAGAAAATCATGACTACTTTAAGCATTCAAAACTCTTTTAATTAGATCTCGGACTAATTTTTATAACCTAGTCAGCATTCAGCATACAGCATTCAGCATTCAGCATTCAGCATTCAGCATTCAGCATTCAACATTCAACATTCAACATTCAACATTCAACATTCAACATTCAACATTCAACATTCAGTGCTATGAGAATATCATGGCTACTTTGATCTGAGCTAGAGCAAAAATGAAAGAGAAACCATTGCATGCTAGAGGAAGCATATGTTCCACTAAATCACTAATCACATTATCAGCAAAGCTTAAGCTTCACTATGCATGTCATCACCTTTCATAGCTTCAAAATAAAACATGAACGATAAATACTTAGAGAGAAAAGGTAAAGCAGAAGACTAATAGATACCGCATCAAATATGCACCATCTAGCTACAAAGCAGCCCAATAGTCATAGATCAATTAAGAATAATAACTATGAATATTTACTAAATCACTGAAAAAATTATAATTATTACAAAATTTACAATCCCATGATCCGTCCATGAAAATCTCCAACCCCTCGACACCAAAACAGACCACCTGCTTAAGTTGGTAAATGATCAGTGACTATGATCCCAAAACAAAGATGTATCATCTGTAGAAGCAAAAAACTGTGCAGTTTGCCACTGTCCAAAGCCACCAGTCACCTAACAACCATTCTATCTCCTGCTGTTCAGAGTAGTGGATGCCGCCTCCTGCAGTTTGGAAAATGAGTCAGATATAAAGAATCCACTACTTACAAAATTCGTAAACCTGAGCATATAGATGCAGCACAGAAAACATAGCTGTACTGGGAACTGTACCTCTTAGGTCGGATTCTATCTTCTTCAAAGTCCATCATTCCGCCAGGTTCAGAGTAGATCCCATCATGCCCTTGGAAGTCCATGTCTGCCTGCTAGTGTGTAACTTCTGCCACAATGTAAGTAAGACTATCGACCAATATACCCATGGTACAAACAAGATATAACAGCATCTCTAAAACAAATTCCTATTACTTGCTAAAACTACTCCCTTAAACCCAATTTGTTTGCAATATTTGACTTTTCAAGCTTCCTTACAAAAGTTTGATCGTACTAATATTTTTAACATAGTAAATTAAAACGATAAAAAGTTGATAATCCGGAAGTATATTTTTAGATGAATCAAACAAGATCCTACATGAGTACATATGTCAAAGTAACTTCATAGCCAAAAATTGAAGAATTTGGCTCAAAACCAAAATGATGCAAACATGTAGGGACAGATGGAGTACAATAATGTGCTTTGAAATCAAACTGTGCTATGAAATCAGATGCATGGAGCATGGTGCACCTGCAGGCTACAAAAATATCACACGGGTTGATGCCAGTAGCATGTAGAGCAAGCACTAAAGGAGTACACTCCTCAGCTCATCGGATTGTACAGTATACATATTGCTGGCTGACATGCCAGTATGCAAGTTTTGCAGGAGATATTTACAGGCAAAAGCAGAAGAAATGAATTTCACACCTTGTGAGATATAGTCTTCTTTAATTCTTCCACTCGATCTTCTACTTCTTTCTTATGTCTCTTGTCCACCTCACTCATGGAATCAGCCCATTTTATCTTCTCTTGGATTGTCAGAAGTAGATTGTCAGATGTCTCCAACCTTTAATTTCACAAACAGACAAAAATACAAGTCTCAAAATAAGAACCTGAATGACTAGAGAAGAAAGTAATGTTCTTCCATTGATATGACCAATCAACACAGCATCATACTTGAAATGATTTGAATACACGAAAAGCATGAAATGTATCCAACAGACAAATAGTGACGCAAACAAACAACAGACCAACCGTGAAAGAAAAGAAAATATATTTATATTTTATAAATATATTACTCAGTATTATTTTAGATAGATAAAAACAAAAATTACTTTATGTAAAAAGGAAAATGCTGTAACTGAACTCTCAGCTGCCAGGGAGTACAGGGAATAGGTTATAAGTCAAAAATTAATATGCCATGTTCATTGCATTCTTTATATAAAACATCACATTCTTTGGAAATCCGAGACAAGAACTTTTCCACAATATATATATATATATATATGTGTGTGTGTGTGTGTGTGTGTGTGTGTGTGTGTGCGTGCGTGTGTGTGTGTGTGTGTGCGTGCGTGTGTGTGTGTGTGTGCGTGTGTGTGTGTGTCGGTGTGCGTGTGTGTGTGTGTGTGTGTGCGTGTGAGTGCGTGTGTGTGTACGTGTGAGTGCGTGTGTGTGTGTGCGTGCGTGTGTGCGTGTGTGTGTGCGTGTGTGTGCGTGGGTGTGTGTGTGTGTGTGTGTGTGTGTGCGTGTGTGTGTGCGTGTGAGTGTGCGTGTGCACGTGCGTGTGTATATATATAGATGGCCTAAGAGAATAATTCCTATTATTAGAATCAAGAACTAGACACGAAGAAAAAAATATAGAAATCAAACTCAAATTCTTCAAAGAAACAAACTATCGTACTTGATTCTATAAACCACATTAGTCATGAGATCTGACTGTGCATGTGTGTGGGTGCATGCGCGAACCCACAAGTTTAACTTGGACAGAGCCAATGTCAGAGTTTCTACAAATTTTCTGGCTAAATTACTGGCTCATAGCTCAAACACAATGAGTAACAGCATGGTCAATCACTGAACTTTATGTTTAAAAGGTAGCTGTCCCACATTCATCTTCCTAATTGACTTTCCAATTTTTTGAAAGTTCATTATATCGGTTCTATGACTTATAACTCATAAGTTCAAACATTTACGTTAAGTATCTGACAAATCATTAAAAAAAAGTAAATAAGAATTTATGAGGAAACTTTGAAACATATTAACATTCAAAGACATAGGTAGCAAACTTACAAGTTAGGCATATTTTCCTAGTCAAGACATATTTGGGATATGTATGAAGACAATAACATCCAAGTATCCAACACTATTAGGTGTGTTGCGGTTAAGCAAGTCATAAATGGAATTTGAACATGAAAAATATAGAGGGATAATTTTTTAATTAAAAAAAAAAACATTTTGTCCTCCACTAATATTTGCTCTCCTCTTTTAGCCTTCAGTTCAAGTAAAGGAATTAGATTAGGGGAAAAGAGTTACCAAGAACTTCATATCGATTCAAATAAGAGAAAAGAAGAATTAAAATGCAAAGGTGCAAACAGTACCAACTAAAATTTTGGACATCCATCAGAACAACATGAATCACAAACACATCACAAAGGTGATCCAGTGCTAATGTGTTATACACTTGGGAAAGAAATAAGCTTAGGCAAAATTTGTAAATACCAGTTACTCAAAGTCTGTATCATACTACAAAGTTGCCCTGGTCTAAGATCCCTTCCAGCAGCGTATAGTACCTGCATCCACATTGTAACTGGATCAACTCACCAGAAGCTAAGAGATCCGAAAGAGTTACAAGAGGGTGGTAAAGAAGGTGCAGTTACAGCACCTCAAAGCATCTGCGGAACTGATCCAGCTTTCCCCTAACTATGCCCTGTGAACAAAGATAAGATGTTAGCATACAAGAACTACTACAGCATATCTTGGAGCTTCAGACTATCGAATGAAGACTCAATACAATGCCCACATAAAACCAGAAATGCCCAAAATGAATGGCATACATAGCAAAGCTGCATAATTAAGGGCCCACAAGTTCACAAAAGGGCTAATAAGTTCAAATTAATTCAGATAATGACATAATAGTGCAAACTGATGGTGCTGCTGTACTGGAATGAGCAAGATGATAATAAGCTATTGTTCCATGAAAACCAAAAGCTACTCATGCAAAAGTATCATTTTTTGGAGAAGTGTAAACAAGCAACAATATCGGTAGGAGGTGTAATATGCCCTAATCAAGAACTCAGTCCTGAAACTTTAAAGGAGCAGGCTCCACAGGTTTGCTTAAAAACTAAAACTACCATATTGATAAATCTCAAATTTTAGAATAAGGTCCTGCACCAACAAATAGGTAACAAACCAACAATGCGTTTCAAACAGTTGAAACCACAAGGAGACTTTACATGGCATCAATTAACATCATACAAATTCATCATACAATTACAACAAAACCAGAAATAAAGTACAGTGAAATGATACTAATCTTGAGCCTGGAGTTCAAACTGGCATAAAAATATGAATGACACCTCAGGAGAAGTAAAGAAAGAAAGAATTTTTACACAGAAACTTGATAAAAGATTCAAACTCAGGACACCACAAACTAGATAACTCCAGTTGTATAAAAAGACAGAAAAATAAGCTATCAACACATACCGCATACATGCACTCATTAATGAGAAAATCTTCCAGTTCACGCACATTTGTAACATCAAGTTCCTGCATCAAATGATCATATGGAAGTACCTGAAAACAAAACAGACTTTTAAGACACATAGAACAACAGGACAGAATCAAGAAGAAAGCATTATCATAGAACAATAATGTTATGGCCAAAATAAGAGTCGTATATCAGTAATATCACCTAGAGCTCGTATCACCAGCAAAGAAGAAACCAAAAAAGTAAACTATTATATTGTAGCTAACTATATAAAGTTTGCATTTTCAAACCCCAAAAATGACATCCCAAGATTCCCAACACCAATTGAACACTAACACGAACCCAAGTCCTATGAGGAAATTAAGTCACAAAATTACTCTAGTTTACTGGAGATAATACAACACATTAGGATAACTAGGCACAAGAAACCTCTGGTCTTTGTCCATTAGAGTCCTCACCAATATTGCTGATTGGACTTGTGGAGATACATCCTATGTAATAACCACCATTCCTCAACACCAACAATAATACAGATGATGAAGGTCCTCTTCTTCACACACAGTGGCCCACAGACTGCAGCAAGCCAATTGTGGTTCATGCTAACCACATAAAAAGGCAAGACTGGAGCAGACATGATGATGTGATGTTTACCAGCCCGTAAACATTTCAAAGATACTAAATTCTCTTGGATAAGAATTTTAAAGAAAATAAAGGAAAGGCACATCCAACTTTAAGAATCTTAAGAAAAAAGAGGAATTACTCAAAATAACCATAGTGATCTGCATAAAACCCAAACATGGTGTCTCTGTTGAGCATTAGAGCTATCAGCAAGTTTTCTCAATACAATTTATCAATGGAAAATTTTTCTGGTTTCAACAGGAGCATGACAACACTCAGAGTGCATTTGACTAAAACTATTCTAGTTCTATCAGGAGGGGACGAACATTGCTTCATGCAAAATCATTGTATGGCACTTCAGGCGGTAAATTATCTGACTGGACTAACATGGGTGCAGTTCAGCACTTACCAAAACACTAAGCTCTGACAAAGGAAACGACGACTTCAATGAGCCATAAATAAAGACATCGTGGAAGTACCTTGCTAGTCTCAGCCAATGTAAGCACTGTGAGTTGCTTCAACTTGAGTAATTGGTCAGGGAGCAGCGGAGGGAGGGATCCAGCACCGCCTGAAGAATAAAAATCACAGTAATTTTCATGCAACTTGTCACTAAGAACCAAGCTAAAGCTCATCAAAGCAATCCAAAGAGGGCAAATTGCGGCACACCCAAGTTCACAAATACCATGAAAATACACACACTGAAAAAGGAAAAAGTTGTTAGGAAGCCTACTTTTGTAATCACTCCACGTTCCATGAGCGAACAAGCGAAGAAGATTGAGGTGCATTGAATGTTCAGTTCCATGGAGCTGCACAAAAGTCAACAAATGAAACACATAAAGAAGATTGAATTAAACCTCCATCCTAAAACACCAACACCAAAATAGGTCCATTTTACAACTAAATATATTCATCAGTCGACACTGCTAACTTGATAACATCACCGACAAAATCATCGCTCGGCAATTCGGCATTACCCATCTCACAATTCCAAACCCTAAGAAAACATAGGTGGATAATCAAAACAAAAAGCTACAATGAACCTGCCCGACATTGGGAACTTCGAGAATTTCGGAGAAAGCGAAGAGGGAAGAGTTGGAGGTTGCCTCCGTTATGATAGCAACCAGGGAACTACCCTTGTTGATCGACGCTTCTTTCACAAAGTGTTCGATCAATTCCGCTTGCTTTTCTTCGATATCCATCCTTTGATGATTCCGGGAATCAAAGCTAGGGTTTGGATGATTTCGAGAGAGGGAGAGACCCTGTTGTGCGTCAGAATTTCACGTATGATTTTTCAGTTTCTAGTTCATTGATTTTTAAATTTTTGGATGATAAATAAACTATGATGAAATTATAACCGTAAAAATCGATATCAAAGTTACTTTTATTTGGAATTCAAATTATTATTTCCGGGAAGTTAAACCATTACTCCATCTTTTTTCCTCAAAATACAAAAAATCTTGTTAAGATAATCGATTTAGATAGTAGTGAAAGTATAACACTTATATTATGTTAATTTATTAGTCATTATGGCTCAGTTTGACATAAAACGTTTTTCATTTTACATTGTTTGGTTTGTACTAAAATATAAGAGGAAAACTTGGAATATAAATTCATGAAAATATTTTCCTTTAAAATTAAGGGTAAAACAATTTTACATCCAATTTACACATTTTTCGTTATTTATTTCTCATTTTTTCGATATCCTCTCTCTACTCCACACTTTCTCTCTTTAGAAATTGGAGGAAAAATTCACAATTTCTTTTCATCTTTTTCGAATCTCATCAATTCGGTACATTTTCTTCGAATCTCATCAATTCGGTACGTTTTCTTATTGTGAACTTGATGTTGGGCGCCTTGGTTCTAGTTATCAACACACTGTCTTGTGTTAATCAATAAAGTGATTTGCTATGATAGAATGTTTACTTTAGTGTATTATTGGATTTGAAGAAGTATTTGGTCATTGTAATTGTGGATTTTGTGTATTTCTCTTAACTTTTAAGATTTTCTGTTTTGAGTTTTGGATTATGGGTTATTCTTGTGATATTGCGTTTAGGGTTTCAATTAATTCTTTTAGCAAGTACGATAGAGGAGGGGGGTTGGGTAATGCTGTAATACCCCATATTTTAGACATTATATTAAGAATATTTTAGTACAAAATAAATAATTTAAAAATTATTTTGGCACCAATCACAATTATGGAACTTCATTTATATATTTATTTTATAAATTTATTAAGAAAATTATTTAATTTTATAAATAAATATTTAATTCCTCAATTATTCCATTAAAATTCCAAAAAAAAAAAGCCCTCTAAAATATCCAAAGTATCCACTTTTATTCTAGAATATTCTAAAAGCTTTTAAAACATTATTCTTAACAAAAAAATATAGTTTAATATATTTATAAAGATTATTTTTTAATTTAAAATGGATAATGTTGAAAATATGATATATTTACCAAAGAAAAAAAATATATATATTTTAAAAAAAAAAAATTCGACCATATCTAATAATGGTCAGCTACCATGATTAGAATTTAAAAAAAAATAATTTATTATTATATATATTTAACCCTAATTTAAAGGGTAATTTTAGTTGAAAAGATAAGTTTAAATTAAAAATAATAGATTTTCAAAAAAAAAATAATAAATTTTATCCTTATCCTATCCTTTTTCTATGATTTATATTTCAAAAAAAAAATTTATTATAAAATTTTATCTTTTTTAACTAATTCTAATTGGTTTGTTTTGAATTAAATAATTTTAATTGGTTAAATTATTTAATAATTTAATTATTTTATAATTAAAAGATTTTTCTGAAATTTTGAGGATAATTATCAATTTAAATTCATATTTATCTTTTAGTGTTTTAAAATTCTAAAATTCATCCTAATTTCTACTATAAATAGACCCTTAAATCTCACCTAATTCTTCACACAAAAATCATTAAACCCTTTCTCTTTCTCTCAAACTTTCTCCCTCTCTCTCAAGCCACTCTCTACATCTCTTCGGCCATCTGGTGCCACCAACAACCACAGCCTCCGTGAGCATCCTATTTCCCTAACTATTTAATTATTTTAATTATTTTGCAAACTATTTAATTCTTAAAACTATTTCTAAACATAATTAAAGTTTCAATATTATATGCATAATTATTGTGTTGCATTGTGTTGATTAGTTTATCTTAAATTGATAGGAGGATCAACTTGAAGTTTAGTAAAGAGTTGTTAGAAAGTACTAGAATTTAAGGTACGTATATGTGTTAAATCTTTTTATGTGCAATTGAATATATTATTTTGTGAATTATATTGTGCTAAAATATTTTTAAATATATGTTTATATATGGCTATGTATTTGAAATTTCGATAACAAAAAAAAGGGTGATATACATTTACCTTATTTTATTTAATATGTATCATGTTTCAAAAGGGCCGAATGGCATTTGAGATTTTATAAATTTCAATGAACTTTAATAATTAAGCAAGGTATTTGTATTTAAGGAGTTATAAAAGGAGAGTTATCATTATTATATATTACCGCTTGATTTCATAATCAAGAAGGGTTCATGCTTCAAAGTCCACTTGTTGGCAAATAAAAGGAAACTCCAAGGATAGATCCGTGATGGGATAACTAACTTGGGGGGTGTGCACACTTAGGATCAAGGAGGGGATATAAGAAGAGGAAATTGTTTTTATTAAGTATTTTAATAATTCCATTTGTATTGGATTATTATAAAGAAAGGTTCGAAGTTTATTAATATATAAGAAGGCAAGTTTGAAATGAAGGAATTTAAAAGTCAAAGTATTTCTTTTATCATGTATACGTACACAGTGTTTTTACATTGACACGTATTTTCCTATTTGTTTTGGTTCGCCCTACTTATCATTTATGGTGAGTAGGTTTGCAGGAATAAATATGCATGGGAGCATTACATCAAGGGGCACATACTAGTTAGGAGTTTTATAATTTTTCTTAATCAAATTTTGTACCTTTGGATAATCAAAATTATAATTCTTTTTAATAAATAAATTGAGTTTTTCTTCCGCTGCAATATAGTAGTTAGTTAGCACAGCCGAAGCGTGGTGACACGTGGCGGTAATACCCCTAAGTTACTAAAATTACTATCATTATTATTATTATGTTAGTAATTTGGGGGTGTTACAAAATGGTATCAGAGCTCTAGGTTATAAAAGATTAAAATTTGAAATAATAAACCTGTGGGTAGACATAGCAATGGGCATGTAGATAGAGTTTCGCATTCTCATGCATAAAATAAAGTATTTTTTTTTTTTACAATAAATTATTTTGTTTTGGAAAGATGGAAATGTTGGTGATCAAGTGTAACACTCTCTGTCTAAGGAAGGTTTGACCGACCTAGGAGAGTGTTCCATTAAGTAATGGTTTCTGGCTAGGAAAGGCTCTCGTCAACGTCGTACGTAACTTACCTGGGAAACCATTGGCTTGATTTAACCGCATAGACATCAAGTACACTATTAAAAGTTTCAAAATTAAAATAGTTGCAAAATAAAAGAATTTCAAGCATACTTAAATACAATCAAGGATGGTCTAATAAAATGACCAATCTGGATTACTTGTTGCAAATTTAGGTTATAAACTCTCTCAAGGATGGGAGAAACTATGTTTCCTGTGCATGAAATCAAGAAATTGTGAATTATGTGCTTAAATGTATCCAATTTTTCATATGCCTATCTATAGTCAAGTAAAGCCAAATATTTTAGTCGAGAAGTTCGTTACATGCAAAATTTATTTGAATAAAGTGAATGTTTGTTCTAGGATTTATATGTTTCAAAGTGTTTTCAACATGATTATTTGATCATTCAGGCATTATGTCGAGTCGAATGCTTAATCGAAACTCTCGAACCACCCGAAGTGGCCTTAGGAGGACAGTCAAGCACCTAACAGCTTTAACTCAATCTCTAGCTCAAGTAATGACTAATCAATTGAATAGGCAGCCAATAAATGATACTTTTGGAGAGATTTTTAAAAGAATTTCAAGTAGTAAACCTTCGAGTTATAACAGAAAAGAAGACCCAGCTAGCCTAGAGAACTGGATTAGGGAGTTTGATAAGCTTTTTGATGCTGTACATTGTCCCGAGAATATGAAGGTAAATAGTGCAGTCCTCTACCTTAAGGAAGAAGCGGACTTATGGTGGTCTCAATCTAAGGAAAATATCGAAAGAACTCTGATTTTGGGTGGTCAACTTTCAATAAAGCCCTTAGGAGTAAGTTCTATCCGCCTTACCTTAAGAAACAAAAGTGCATGGAATTTACAAACCTTAGAATGGGAGGCATGATCGTTAATGAATATTATGCTAAGTTTATTGAACTTATGAGATTCGCTCCAGAGGTAGTCCCGACCGAAGCCATGAAGGCGCAGAGATTTGAACAAGGCCTAACCTTAACCTTACAAGGGAAGTTAGGAGGGGTCACTTTCGAAACCTTAGATGAGGTGTATGGGAGAGCCGCTCACTTGTATGGGATTAGGGGAAGAGAATTAGAGAACCAAATCTTAGGGGAAAAGAGAAAGGGAAATGGAAACTTCTATGGAGGTGATAAAAGAGTTAAAACCAATGGGAATTTTCAAGGGAAAAGAGAATTTAAGAGAAACCTTGGAAAGGGAAGAGAAAACCAAGGGGAGAGTGAGAAGTCTAAGAGAATTTTCCATTGCAAAAGGTGTGACAAGAATCACCCCGGGAGAGACTGCGAAGGAAACCTTGTAACTTGTCGTTTTTGTCAAAAATTGGGACATCGAGAGTATGAATGTTATAAAAAGACCTCTGGTGGTCCTAGTGTCCCTACTCAAAATGGCAAACCTCCTCAAAATGGTCAGCCTAGTTCAATCCAACTAAACGAGAATCCTAAACCTGCGTTAGGTGCAAATTACAATCCTACTAAAGGCCGAGTATTTGTTATGAATAGTCGTGAGGCTGGATCAACTTCTGAAGTAGTAGCTGGTACTTTCTCTATCTGTAAATTGCCTGCAAAAGTTCTTTTTGATTCTGGAGCATCTCATTCATTCATTTCTAAGAGTTTAGTAGAAAGTCTAAAGTTAGAAGAATCAGAATCCATTTCTTTAGACGTGGCTTTACCGTCTGGGGAAGTTATGTGTTGTACTAAGTTGCATTCTAAAATACCTCTAGTAATTGCCGGAGTTGAATTTCCATCAGACTTAATAGAATTTGAAATGAGTGACTTAGATGTGATCTTGGGTATGGACTGGATGGGAAATTTTAAAGCTCGAATTGATTGTGAAGCTCAGAAGGTATCATTAGTTGGACCTAATAAGGTCAGGGTTACTTATCGTAGAGAAGGGAAGAAACCTGGATTGAAGATCATCTCTGCCTTACAAATAAAGAAATGTGTTCAGAAGGGCTATCCTTTATACCTATGTAGTGTTCAAGAAATTCGAGAAGGAGAAGATGGAAATAAGCAAGATATTTCAGTTGTTTGTGAATTTCCGGACATTTTTCCAGAAGAGATTCCAGGAATGCCTCCAATAAGAGATGTTGAGTTCACTATAGATCTAGTGCCTAGAACAGGACCGATCTCTAAGGCCCCCTATAGGATGGCACCAGCTGAATTAAAGGAGTTGAAAGCTCAATTGGATGATTTACTAGACAAAGGCTATATCAGGCCTAGTTCGTCACCTTGGGGAGCCCCAGTGTTGTTTGTCAAGAAGAAAGATGGAAGTTTGAGGTTATGCATTGATTATAGAGAATTGAATAATGTGACTGTGAAGAATAAATACCCACTTCCGAGGATAGATGACCTATTTGATGAGTTAAAAGGGGCGGAGGTATTTTCTAAGATTGACTTGAGGTCTGGATATCACCAATTGAAGATTGCCGAGCAAGACATCTCAAAGAGTGCGTTTAGGACTCGTTATGGACACTATGAATTTAAAGTAATGCCATTTGGGTTGACTAATGCACCAGCGGTGTTCATGAATTTGATGCACCGAATTTTTAGGCCTTACTTAGATAGGTTTGTGATTGTCTTCATTGATAATATTTTGGTGTACTCAAGGGATACGAAGGATCATGAAAAACATTTAAAAACGGTCTTGACAACTTTGAGGGAAAATCAGTTATATGCGAAATTTTCTAAGTGTGAGTTCTGGATGGAAAAAGTATCCTTTTTGGGACATGTGATATCTAAGGAAGGGGTATCCGTGGATCCAGCAAAGATTCAAGCAGTAAGTGAATGGCCAACACCGAAGAGTGTATTGGATATTCGAAGTTTCTTGGGATTAGCAGGCTATTATCGGCGATTTGTGAAAGACTTTTCGAAGATATCTAGACCCATGACCAGCTTTATGAAAAAAGAGTGTAGGTTTATCTGGACTCCAGAGTGTGAAGAGACATTTCAAACTTTAAAGGATAAGTTAACATCGGCACCAATCTTAGCCTTACCAGATGGAAGTGACCAGTATGAAGTATATAGTGACGCATCCAAGTTTGGGTTAGGTTGTGTATTGATGCAAAACAGAAGGGTGATAGCCTATGCCTCTAGGCAACTGAAACCATATGAAGTTAACTACCCGACTCATGATTTGGAGCTAGCAGCGATAGTTTTTGCCTTAAAGATTTGGAGACATTACCTTTATGGAGTAACTTGTAAGATTTATACGGATCATAAGAGTTTAAAATATATTTTCACCTAGAAGGAGTTAAACATGAGGCAAAGGAGATGGTTGGAGCTTATCAAAGATTATGATTTAGATATTCAATATCACGAAGGTAAAGCCAATGTGGTGGCAGATGCATTAAGTAGGAAGTCAAACCATTCGATGAATGCAATAATTTTGCCTGATCAGTTATGTATAGAATTCCAGAAAATGAACTTAGAGGTAGTGGAACAAGGGGGAGTACAAGAATGTATTAATTCCATGGAAATCCATCCATCCATTTATGATAAGATTTGGGAAAGCCAACTGAAAGATGAAAAAGTAGAAAATATCAAACAGAAAATCCGGGAAGGACATACCCTAAACTTTACGATTGCTGATGATGGTAGTATTAGGTTTAAAGGAAGATGGTGTGTTCCATCCAATAAAGGAGATTTAAAGAATAGATTGATGGAAGAAGCTCATAGTTCACCTTACTCTATGCATCCTGGAGGAGATAAGTTGTACAAAGACATGAAGAAGACATTTTGGTGGCCCAATATGAAGAAGGAAGTAGCCGAGTTTGTTGCTAGGTGCCTTACTTGTCAGAAGGTAAAGATTGAGCATAAGCGTCCGCAGGGTAAGATTCAACCATTGGCAATTCCTTGTTGGAAATGGCATTCGATCTCTATGGATTTTGTAGGAGCTCTACCTAGAACAAGGGCCGGTAATGATACTATTTGGGTGGTTATAGATAGACTCACTAAGACTGCCATTTTTATACCCATGAAGAGTACTTGGACAATGAACCAATTAGGAAAAGCTTATGTGAAATTCGTGGTGAAGTATCATGGGGTGCCTAAGGACATTGTGTCGGACAGAGATTCGAGATTTTTGTCCAATTTTTGGAAGAGTTTGCAGAAGGCAATGGGAACAAAGTTACTTATGAGCACAGCATTCCACCCCGCTACTGACGGTCAGACTGAAAGAACCATTCAAACCTTGGAAGATATGTTAAGGGCATGTGTGATGGAGTATCAAGGGTCATGGGAGGATTACTTAGACCTAATCGAATTTTCTTATAATAACAGTTATCATGCCAGTATTAGAATGGCACCTTTTGAGGCACTTTATGGAAGAAAGTGTAGGAGTCCAGTGTGTTGGAATGATATAAGTGAAACTGTAATACTTGGACCAGAAATGATCCAAGAAACTATTAAACACGTGAAGATGATCCAGGAAAAGATTAAAGCAGCATAAGACCGTCAAAAGAGCTATGCAGACTCCAAGAGGCGAGATGAGGAATATGAAGTTGGAGAAAAGGTTTTATTAAAAGTTTCTCCCATGAAAGGAGTGATGAGGTTTGGGAAAAAGGGAAAATTGAGTCCGAAGTACATTGGACCCTATGAGGTGTTGAAAAGAGTGGGCAAAGTGGCTTATGAGTTGGAACTGCCTAATGAACTAGAGAAAGTGCATAACGTATTTCATATATCTCAATTGAAGAAATATGTACCGGATGCAAGTCATGTGTTACGTCCCGAATCAATAGAAATGAACGAAAATTTGACTTATGAAGAAAGACCAGTTCGAATCTTGGATAGGAAGGTAAGAAGCACCAGAAACAGAGATGTAAAAATAGTGAAAGTGCTATGGTCAAATCATGAGACCGAAGAGGCAACTTGGGAGGCAGAAGATGAAATGAAGAAGAAATATCCAAACCTATTTTCTAAGGTTAGTAGTCGAGTCACGGGGACGTGATTTTCTTTTAAGGGGGGTAGAATGCGAAAGAGTTTCGCACTTTGCTATTTTCAGGACATGCAAGAGTCAATTATATTAGTTATAGGAATTAGCTTCATATGTCACATGCATTGCATTCAAAAGTTTCTTTAAAATGTTTTCAAAGTTTTGCGGACAAAACTTCTTTTAAGGGGGGTAGACTGTAATACCCCATATTTTAGACATTATATTAAGAATATTTTAGTACAAAATAAATAATTTAAAAATTATTTTGGCACCAATCACAATTATGGAACTTCATTTATATATTTATTTTATAAATTTATTAAGAAAATTATTTAATTTTATAAATAAATATTTAATTCCTCAATTATTCCATTAAAATTCCAAAAAAAAAAGCCCTCTAAAATATCCAAAGTATCCACTTTTATTCTAGAATATTCTAAAAGCTTTTAAAACATTATTCTTAACAAAAAAATATAGTTTAATATATTTATAAAGATTATTTTTTAATTTAAAATGGATAATGTTGAAAATATGATATATTTACCAAAGAAAAAAATATATATATATTTAAAAAAAAAATTCGACCATATCTAATAATGGTCAGCTACCATGATTAGAATTTAAAAAAAAATAATTTATTATTATATATATTCAACCCTAATTTAAAGGATAATTTTAGTTGAAAAGATAAGTTTAAATTAAAAATAATAGATTTTCAAAAAAAAAAATAATAAATTCTATCCTTATCCTATCCTTTTCTATGATTTATATTTCAAAAAAAAAAATTTATTATAAAATTTTATCTTTTTTAACTAATTCTAATTGGTTTGTTTTGAATTAAATAATTTTAATTGGTTAAATTATTTAATAATTTAATTATTTTATAATTAAAAGATTTTTCTGAAATTTTAAGGATAATTATCAATTTAAATTCATATTTATCTTTTAGTGTTTTAAAATTCTAAAATTCATCCTAATTTCTACTATAAATAGACCCTTAAATCTCACCTAATTCTTCACACAAAAATCATTAAACCCTTTCTCTTTCTCTCAAACTTTCTCCCTCTCTCTCAAGCCACTCTCTACATCTCTTCGGCCATCTGGTGCCACCAACAACCACAGCCTCCGTGAGCATCCTATTTCCCTAACTATTTAATTATTTTAATTATTTTGCAAACTGTTTAATTCTTAAAACTATTTCTAAACATAATTAAAGTTTCAATATTATATGCATAATTATTGTGTTGCATTGTGTTGATTAGTTTATCTTAAATTGATAGGATGATCAACTTGAAGTTTAGTAAAGAGTTGTTAGAAAGTACTAGAATTTAAGGTACGTATATGTGTTAAATCTTTTTATGTGTAATTGAATATATTATTTTGTGAATTATATTGTGCTAAAATATTTTTAAATATATGTTTATATATGGCTATGTATTTGAAATTTCGATAACAAAAAAAAGGGTGATATACATTTACCTTATTTTATTTAATATGTATCATGTATCAAAAGGGCCGAATGGCATTTGAGATTTTATAAATTTCAATGAACTTTAATAATTAAGCAAGGTATTTGTATTTAAGGAGTTATAAAAGGAGAGTTATCATTATTATATATTACCGCTTGATTTCATAATCAAGAAGGGTTCATGCTTCAAAGTCCACTTGTTGGCAAATAAAAGGAAACTCCAAGGATAGATCCGTGATGGGATAACTAACTTGGGGGGTGTGCACACTTAGGATCAAGGAGGGGATATAAGAAGAGGAAATTGTTTTTATTAAGTATTTTAATAATTCCATTTGTATTGGATTATTATAAAGAAAGGTTCGAAGTTTATTAATATATAAGAAGGCAAGTTTGAAATGAAGGAATTTAAAAGTCAAAGTATTTCTTTTATCATGTATACGTACACAGTGTTTTTACATTGACACGTATTTTCCTATTTGTTTTGGTTCGCCCTACTTATCATTTATGGTGAGTAGGTTTGCAGGAATAAATATGCATGGGAGCATTACATCAAGGGGCACATACTAGTTAGGAGTTTTATAATTTTTCTTAATCAAATTTTGTACCTTTGGATAATCAAAATTATAATTCTTTTTAATAAATAAATTGAGTTTTTCTTCCGCTGCAATATAGTAGTTAGTTAGCACAGCCGAAGCGTGGTGACACGTGGCGGTAATACCCCTAAGTTACTAAAATTACTATCATTATTATTATTATGTTAGTAATTTGGGGGTGTTACAAATGCTAGTTTCGATATTGGGCGTGTATTTGTGTTCTTGGTTAATCAATAATACTATACAACTTTGCATTGTTGTCTTGATCCTGAATTGTCAGTTCTTTAGGGTTTATTGAGCTAATCGTTGAACCAGTTCATGTGTCTGTTGGGTTACAATTGACTGAATTTGGTATTGGTATTAGACTATGTGGATTTGGATTAGGGATTTTCATTTTGGACATCTGAAAAAGCGACCTAATAAGTATTACTAAAAGATCTTAGGCGCTGCACATAGTTGTGATTTCGTATGCTCTCTGAACTCGTACACCACGGGAAAACTTTCCCGTCTTAAATTTTCTCAAGTGTCCATCTTATTTGGATATCCATTGTGTTAGATAATATGCATATGCAGTATTGACTTAAATGAAGCCTTTGGGGTATGGTGGTGTATTAGTATTGTAGGCATTAGGTTTCAAGAAAGAGATTGACACCATTTGGTCCTTCATTTATATGGTTATCCATAGATTTCAAAAATATGTTCACCAATCTTATGTTTTTTCTGGATATGACTTTAATTTTATCAGATTTTTTAGGTTAGTTCTTTTGAAGAATAAATATGTATGCGCATGCTTGAAGTAGCTAAATTTTTGTCAAATTGTATACCTCTGCAAGTAAAATGGTTGTTTCTATTGTGAGTAATTTACGAGTCCAATATACAGCAAGTGTTTTTCAGAATTAGGAAAATTATATAAAAATAACCATGATTATTGACAATAATATCATCTTTTGAGTCATTTGTGCAAACTTAGTAGATGTTACTGAGTGCTGAATATTTTTTCTCTAATTTTGACGGGGTGTCACCAGTAATAGAAGAATAGTCATTAGTTCCATAATTATATCTATTAACTGAGACATATAAGGTAGGTAGGATTTTATCAAGTCTTTATATTAATTTTTTTTCTATCAACATAGTGAGGAGAATTATAGGGTGTTATGAAAGATTTTTTATATGAATTATTTAAATCCTAGTAGCCTCTTTTTATCATGTTAAGACTTTTGAAATTTGGAATCATATGAAAATGACTATTTGAATTGGTTTCTTTAATTATTTTTTTATTTTGCTTGAAGTAAAAAATATAATATTGATTTTATAAAAAAATATTTGTTGTAGCACAACAAATTTAGCTAATGACAACAACTAGAAAATACAACGAAAAAAAGAGTTAAAAAATAACAAAAGAATAAAGTTATAAAAATTGATTTGTAGGTCAATTAAAGCAGAAAATCTTAAAAATGTAAAATCATTTTTTATGCAACCAAACAATGGAAAAGTTTCATGAAAATAAGTTTTCCAACATAAAAAGTTTTCCATGGAAAACCATTTTAAGTTGAAATGTTTTACGCCTTATCATGATACTTTATTGCCACGTGCACTGTTCGTGTTGATTAAGACATATATAATACAACAAGAGTCATTGCATGAGGTAAGTGCTTTATCATTGACCAATGCAACATTAGTTGTTGGCAAGCATAATGCGCACACACGACATATATAATGCTACATTAGCTTAATTGTCAAACCATGTTAGATCAACTAAAACACACCATCATAAAAATATTATGTTATAACCCACACTTGAAAAAAAAACCTCACTCGGTTTAAGCACTATTGTATGATAAGTCAAATAGCACAACTCATAATTATGACCTCAGTCAATTCCCAAACCAACTCAAGAATAGCTTAAGTGATTCTAATTATATTATAATAAATAATATATTCAAGTGAGATCTTGTAAGATGCATCTCAATATAAATATTTAGAATCTCAAGTTTTCATAATCTTTTATTTTACGAATTAAGAGAAAAAACATTTTAGATCGTATATTAGATACCGTGAAAAATCAAATATGATGAACAAATAGGGAAAGAGGAAAGAATGGATTTGGATCGGAGTTGGAGCGGTCCCACAAAATTTGAATGATTCGATAAGTTTGTGGACTTTAATTCAGCATCCAAATCCAACACTGAATCCGCGAACTCCAACTCATACATGTTTAGAGATTTTGGACCTCCAAATTCGATCCGTCGAACCTCCATTATGATCCGAAATTCATTCTATTTTAAAATTTCCCTTTTCTTACGTATTTTTTTTGTTAATTTTATTACTAATACTATAATTCATTTTTAATATATAAAGTAAATTAAAAAATTATACAACACAAACATAATACCATGGTGCAAGAGTTTAACCTTGTTTGGTCTTGACACTAGCCATTTGGATCGAACTCGAATCATATTCGAGTCAAATGTAATATTATATTCGACCCATTTCATATTTGGAGTCGAAGTTTTTATTCGGAGCCAGAGTTTTTTAATAGGTTTTTTTTCGAACTTTTTCCTTCAGTCGTTCAAATTTGAATTGAATACGAAAGAGGCACGTAAGAAGTTGGTAACTCTTAAAGTGTTAGCAACAAAAAAAAAAAAAAAAACTCGTACCTAAAGTGAAAAGCACTGTGCTTGACTACTCGGTAAGACAATATAATTTTTACGGAACTAGAAATTGAAAACCTCTTTCCCGTAAATTGCATATGCCTATCAGGGTATCACCTGCACACATCTCAATCTAAAAGTTGATCAGAGGTCTGAGGAAATACAAAGAATGGCTCAAAACGCAGCAGATGCAAGCAGTAATACGGCGGCTGTCCAAGCCACAAACGACGACGCTTCTGCTAGCAAATTGTGAGCTTTCATTTCCCTACTCCCCCATCCCATATTTAGCCGTAATTTTCCTTGTTATTATAAATATTTGTCAATTACAAACATTAGTTATTTAATGAATTGCGCCATGTCTGCATATGCCATTGGAACTATTAACATGTATAATCCATTGTAGGATGGGTTTTGATGGTGAAATAGATGGCATGTATGGAATATAAGAATATAAATCAACGAACATTCACCGGTGTCGCTTGTGTATACGTTGACGATAACTGTGGTATTAATCCGTGTTTTGTCCGGAGAACCGGTCCCTTGCGCAATGCTTGAGCCGTAGAGCTTCTTCTTAGGTATTTATTTATGTTTGGAGGAGCAAATCAGCGCTCTGTCTATCAGGCAAATAGAGTTTATACGACATCACCTTGTTCCTTCCAACCCTAACGCGTCCAAGTTGTATTCGTCATTGTTAACGCAATCTCTTGTAAAACAATTCTTTGTTTATAAAACTGGTGGGTGTCTATTGGAGGCTTGGCCTTCCCCCACTGCAGATCAGAATGAGCCTTTCTACATTCTGAATGTGCTCTAGAAGTTTGTGGTATATGCTCAGGATTATTGTCATCACTGTGCAAAACCCTTAACTAGCAAAGACTCTTGGCTCACGGTAGTTGAGAGCTGACAGGTGTATTGTAACTTTATTGATACTCTCTCGGTCCCTTAATGTTTGCCCCATTTGACCATTTTATGTGACAACTTTTTTGGTCAAAATTGAGCAAACATTAAGGGACAGAGGGAGTACGTTGCTAAGTCTATAGATAAGGGTACCATAATAATAACTCGGTTTCCTTGAAACTGCAACACTTGGGTATTAGATGTTTATCAAGGACAAAGAGGAGAGATGGGGAAAATTTGGAGTTTATCCATGGGTACATAGAAAGTCTCTCATCACCTTTATCGTTACCCCACTAACACCCAAAGAAACCCCCCACTTGCCCCAAAAGTTACTTTGTAGGAAAGTGTTGCAATTGTTTGGAAACGTAATAAACAGGAAAGTGTTGCAAATTTAAAGAAAAGGAGGAAGTACTTATTCGTAAGTTCTCTAACAAATGTTTTTCTTAAAAATATGGTGTTGGTTTTAGTTTGTACAAATTCTTCGTCATTATCACCTTATAGCCTTCAACAAAAGGCTTCTTTCTTGATGAGTTCATTAGTTTATTGTCGTAGATGTTTTGGAAGACTTACTTATCTATCCTTTTGCTTTGAAAAAATTTCGAACATTGTGATTTATGAATGCTTGGACTGTATTTATGCATCAGAAAATTTTATGTTACAGAGAATGAACTCCGGACATGCTGGTGTTTTGCAAATATGGTTTTCTAGCATGTTTCAATGTGAATCTAAACCCCCCCTCTTGTTGATAATTGTCGCAGGTCCTGTGTTAAGAAGGGATACATGAGAGATGACTACATCCATTTGTTTGTGAGAAGGCCTGTAAGGAGATCCCCTATAATTAATCGTGGTAGGCTAAGTTGTAGTAAGTTTTTGCATGTTTAACAATTGCAATATGTTTCTCCAATTATATTTTTGTTGCGTGTTTACTTTTGTAAAGGTTATTTTGCCCGTTATGCTGCCCTTCGGAAACTTCTCATCAAGTTTCTCAATACTGATGATCATAGTAAGAAGCAAATTCTATCACTTGGTGCGGGCTTTGATACCACATATTTTCAATTACAGGTACATTTTGTTTTAAGATCTTGTAGTCTGACATTCATGCTAGAACAATACCTAATTTCTGGTTTCTTATATCTGAAGTCCCCATAACTTGGGGTTACATCAACGTCATAGTCCTTGTATGAGAAATTTTATATAGCTTATGAGAAGGATGGGCCCTTATTTATCCCTCAAAATTTGCTAGTTGAGAAAATTCTTGGTTGCGTTTTACATTATGCTAAAATTGACTTGTATAATGTTTTATTGGACCTTTATTGTCGAATTGTTTTTAATAGTTTATAACAAAATATACATATGGATATAAATATATATGTTACCTTTACATTGTACGTGTGCTTAAAACTCAAGATGAACTTGACTATGAGACTGATTAAAACCCACAAGTAGGGATACTTATAAGCCGAGTCGAGGTTGAGCTCAGTGAGAAAACTCGTGAGCCAAAAAATCAAAGCTCGAACTCGACTCAAAAATCCAATTCTCGAACTCGACATGAAAATCCAATTTTCAAACTCGACTAAAGCTCGTTTCTAGTCCAATCTCGTATTCAAACTCATTTTCAACTCGTTTAAAGCTCAATAAGTCAAAGTATTTATATCTAAATTAGGCTAATAAATTTGATTTGGTTTTAGATGGTATCACTTTTGGATTTATATATACCCAATTACCTTTAATCATCTTTCATTTTTTTTTTTCCAATGTGGACTTTGGGTCAATATATATAACTCTCTTCAACAATCTTCCATTTTATTCCAATGTGAGACTTGTCTTTATATATTAAACCACCTTTAAATTTATTCCAATCTTATATCATACGTATATTTTTATATAAATATATATTATAAATAAAAATTTGAGCTTCTCATGAGTTTTTCGACGCGAGCTTTTATTTACTCAACTTGACTCGTTAACTTATCGAATTGAGTTCAAATCGAGTCGAGCTTAGTCTGAATTTTGACCGAGTGAAGTTCGAGTAGCTAAGTGACACTCACAATAATATAATTCTTGTACTTGAAGCATTAGACTCTTTGCTCCATATTTAGGTCTCTTACATTTTTTTTAAGAATTTATTATTTGGATATGAAAATGTGCATGGAGATTTTGGTTACATAATTAAGAAAGGAAGGAGAGGAAACCATCTTAGACTTTGCATGGCTACAAGAAATAGGATCCTATTTACCGACGTTTTTGATCAAGGCAAATGCAACCTAACTAGACTATATGTTAGCAAGGAGGATGGATAAGAGTAGTTGTTTGGAATGTAAGGTGGTTCCAGGGGAGAGTTTAACATAAAATACTAGACTAGTATCAAATCAAGCTTTAAGAGGAACAAGCAACCAAGGGAGAAGAGGATGAAATGGTGGAGTTTAAAGAGGGCACCAACATTTTTATGTTATGGTAGAAAGATTTGTCAAAGAAGTTGATTGGACGTTAGAGGAGGACTCTCTGCTTTGGACTTACACATGCATTCATTGATTTGGAGAAGGTATATAATAAGGTACCAAGAGAAGTACTTTGGTGGGCAATGAGTATGAAATGCATATCACGTATGAACAGTGACCTAGTTAGGGACATGTATTATAAAGTTATGGTGAAGTGAATGCTAAGTTAGAACAACGGAAATAAAGGTTGGAATCTATAGAATTAATGGTTAGTAGGAGTAAAACAAAGTATATAAAGTGTCTTTTTAGCAATGGAAGAAGGCGAAGTGAAGATAGTGTGAGTTTAGATGGCAAGAAGTTGCCCATAAGTGAATGCTTCAATTACCTAGGATCGGTTATCCAAATGAATGGAGACATTGATCAAAATGTCACCAATAGAATAAAATATGGGCGGCTTAAATAGAGAGCAGCTACACGACTCTTAAAGTTAAAAGACTAGTTTTACAGGACGATAAATTAGACCGGCATTATTGTACGGATCGGAGTATGACTTTCAATAGGGAGCATGTTAAGAAAATAAGTGTAGAAGAAATGTGTATGTTAAGGCAGACGTGTGGAAACACCCCACGGGATAAAATTAGAAATGTGGATAATTCAAAAAAAAGTTGTAGTAGCAAGTATTGAGGATAAGTTAAGGGAGAATCACTTGTGCTGGTTTGGGCATATTAGATATCGAATGATAAATGTTTCAAACGGGAAAGTGGAGGGATGGGAAAATAGATACCTCAATGATAACTTTGATAAAAGGAATTAGGAAAAATATAGAGAAAATGGGATTGGAAGAAGATATGGGGCTCTAAATAGGAGAGAATGGAGAAAGAATATTTACGTGGATGACCATATGATATAAAATTTTGGTTCATATAGCGGATCCAATGTTTTTAGGATCAAGATTTGACTTTGTTGTTGTTGTGTATTATTTGGAATCTTGTCACCTTTGTCTAGATCATTTGGCATGTTATGTTGATGAAAATGATCCATTTTACTTTATTTGGTACACCAGTATTTTGATGAGTTTATGATGCTTCCCTTTTTCAGGAGGAGGGAAATGCACCATACTTATACGTGGAGTTGGATTTTAAGGAGGTAACATTTTTAGGATTTGGATTTTTCTATTATGCTTTTGACATGTACAATAATAAATATTTTGTTATCACTTTCATTTTTTTGTCCTTTTTTTTTTTGTTTTGGTGGGAATGTGGAGGTGAATACTATATCATCCAAAGATCAAGTAAGATTGTCTAGGTCATGGAAATTAGTGGTGCATTCAAATTGGTCACAACTGCTCATATGATAGAATACTTTTGTAAACATACTTGACATTTCAGGGACTTTTGCCTAGTGAATTTTTGTGGGATCTTAAATATCTGTAGAAGATGTATGTTCTCTTCATTTGATTTCTGGGTCAATACAAATTCATGTTGCCTTTTAACTTTAGGTGACTAGCAAGAAAGCTGCATTGATTGAGTTTCACAATGAATTGAGAGAAAAAATTGGTCCAACAGCTTCGATTTCACGAGGTAAGACTTCTATAACGTCTAAATGGAATTAGCAAGGCTTCAAGTAATTTCAGTTAAGGTGCCTGATTACTGTTATTCATACGGTTGCCTTAATCCCTTAAAAAATCCTTTTGTGCTGTGATCTATGTGTCATGAATTTTCTTCAGAACACATAGTGGCTTTATGTAAAATTGCATTTTACTGCAATTAAATGGAAATATTTTGAATTATACGAGGTTTCCATCTGCACCGTTTTGTAGCCTATTTGCATTCTAATCCTCTTACATAGAAAACTTGACTTTATACTGACATGAATTCTGGCTTGTGTAGAAAGTGGGAAAGTGCTTGGAGATAATTACAAACTGCTTCCTGTCGATTTGAGGGACATTCAAAGGTTAAATGATGTGATAGCTTTAGCAGACCTTGATCCCAGGTATGCATGGAATCTCTGTTTTGCTTAGGTTTTAATTAGTTCTGCTAAGTAAGGGGTTGTGAAAGATGGTGACATATGGGGACCCTCTTCTGGTTGCAATGGTTGTATTTTCTTGATCTTGTGGAGAAGGGGAGGGTTAAGTACCTTAAGTAAGATTCTGTTGGCCTGCTCTTTTTAAGTTTGTGTGTTCCATATCTGGGACAAGCTTCTTAAGAAGTTGAGGCAGATAGATCGTTTTTTAGAAAACAAAGTAATGAGGAATTATGTTTGATTTGTCTGGTTCCCAACTTGACGAAAGTAAATTAGTTTCCTCAGACTGCATACCCAGTTTTGTTGCCCAGTTCTCCTGGTTTTAGAAAATCAAGAGAACTTCACATTGATTTTGATAATTCTATGGGAAAAACTGTTTGAAATGGAAACATAACTGGAAATAGAAGCTGCGAAAGCGGTTTTCCCCCCTGCCCCAAAAGCCTAATAATGTATTAGCTACTTAACTATGTTTTTGCAATTTATGTATTTCGTTTTCTCTTTTTATGATATTTATTTTATTCTAGTGTATGGTTCAATATCATTTTTTTCTTTCTGAACATGATATCCTAAGTGCTCTTTAAGGGGTCATTTGTTGAATAGGAGTACTTATAGTCCTATTTCATTGAGTCATTAAATGCAGGGAGTAGTGAAAAATTTTAGTGATTACTGCAATTGACAAGTTTCCAATTGCATTCAAAAGATGGCGTGGTTTTCTTTCACAAGTCGCATTCATCATTTTTGACATAGGAAATTTGACAATATAAAATAGTAAAAGGGACCGGCAAATCTATGTTTTTAACTATATAAAGCTTAAATGGGATGGTGGGATAAATAGCTATTTTTCTGCATTTTTTGTCTTCTACTTACAATTTCTTAATTTATCAAAGATGTGGCAAGATGAAATGCTTATTCTGATGACATTATCAGTCTGCCAACATTTATTATTGCAGAGTGTGTTTTAATATACTTGGATCCAGAGTCAAGCCGTTCTATAGTTGGTTGGGCCGCAAAAACATTTTTCACAGCTGTATTTTTCCTATATGAGCAGGTTTTACATACTCGATTCACACTTGTTTGTCTTTTTGGAGTCACCCCTTTGTACTTTGTGCTTATTTCTGTATTCTCTTCTCACAGATTCTTCCAGATGATGCTTTTGGGGAGCAAATGATTCGTAATTTGGAGGTTTATTTATTTATTTATTTTTTTAATTTTTTGTATACCACCTCTGGTAGCATAACTATAAATCTTTATGACATAAACGTCGTCCCTCCTACAAGAAACTTGTACTAGCAATATCTTTATCTTTTCTCAGCTCATTACTCCAACTATATCACCTCCATATGCCTCCATCACCATGTTATAATTTATACTTATTCCTTGTAAGACTGGATCACTGGTGATGCTTCTTAGTTTTAGGTAGCTATAAATGGCTTAGAACTTGCAAATCACATTGTATTATTATTTTATCACTGTTTAAAATCTGTTTTTATATTATAGCTTAAGCTGCCAATCCTTTTTAAACTCCTCAAAAAACTCAGGTTTTCCAATACTGTCATAACTCACTAATATACTTTGTTAAACTTCTGAAGTTTTTACATTGGATGTTTGATTTTTTGAAACTGGAATCATCAAGTTTATCTAACTTTTCTACCAGAGGCTAAACTACTGAAATATGTTTTTGTACTTGTGCAATTTTGTGGAGTATGTCTATAATTATAGGTTGTGATCTTGTGGAAAATGGGAAAAAATATTTCTTTTGAGTTTATAGTTGTTTTATCTGGACAATATGGTGAAATACATCTTGCTTTTCAAGTCCTTTCTATCTGCCTGTTTTCCAGTTTGCACTTAATTTTTGGTGCTAGCTTGCACCTCCTAATTACATTCTTTAAGTACCTTAAGTTTAGCTCTGTATGTTTTGCCTGCTCCACTCTAATTCTTTTCCCTCTCCTCTCATTTTCTCTTAGTATCGTGGCTGCGGGCTCTTAGGCATACATGCTACACCGACTTTGGAGGCAAAAGAAAGACTGTTCCTTGATCAGGGATGGCAGGTATTTTTCGAATGTAATCTCTGCAATTACTTGGTTTCTTTCTTCTGATTTTTTTTTCTTTATATGTATTATATTAATGGTCTGTCCCTGAAAGCAACTAACTGATGATATCATGGCTAGTAAAATGTTATTTCTCCAAATACCCTAAGCTGGGTTCATCAATGAGAAATACATAAGATTTCCAGTAATTGAAATCCTCTATATATGGTAGGTCAATGATTAATTGACTTTCATGATATGCGCTGACTAGTGCCACATTGCTTTTGATTGTTATTGGTGTACTATATTTTGCCTTATCTCTTGTTTTTCTTAATTATTTTATATATATAATGCGAGGTTTCAGAGGGCTGTTGCTTGGAACATGCTGAGAGTTTACAGTGAATTTATCGATTCCAAGGAAAGAAGAAGGTAGCTGCTTTATATGTCTTTCATAACCAAGTTACAGTTGTAATTATATGATTCTGACCTTATGCAGTCTATACGGTATACATCTCATTATTTGGAAAAAAGAAAAAAAAAATGAAAAAGGTTGTCTTACTTTAAACCATGATTCAAAAACTCTCATAAATCCTGTCATTACAGGACGTCATTTTCTCTATAAGTTTCTTAGGTTAGAAATATTAAATTTTCTGATATATGTGTTACGCATATCAAATATTCAATTTCTTTGATTTTCGTCTTCTCTATAAAGGTTCTGTTCCCTGGTATACCCTTTTAAAATTGTTCTTCCTTGATAATGTAATCAGGATTGAGCGGCTGGAGTTGTTCGATGAGTTTGAGGAGTGGCACATGATGCAGGCAAGTTCTTGTTTGAATATTTTATTAAGTCAGTTGTGGTTAAATTATCAGTTTAGATGATAGAAGTCACAGAACCATCTTTCCCTTGAGCCTCAATCTCACTACAATGTGCATGGGGTTGTGGTGGGGATAATGGTAATGATGGCTGTGAAGGGAGAGGTTTGGGTGCTTCTGGTAATGAATGTTGGGTGAGCTGTGGAGCTCAAGGTAGAGCTAGGTGGAAACAAGAGGAGGAACTCTGGTTAGGGTTGGTGCAAGGCTCTAAGAGAAGTCTCGTCTTTAGTTAGAGGGAAGGAGAAAAGAGTGGGTTTATGTTTAAATTTTCAGCCATTCAAATGATGTAATGTGATGGGCTATTGATTGGTTCTCCTTAAGGCCTTAAGTGAAAACCTTAAAGTTTTATTTTCTCATTCATTCTTATCCTAAATGTTGGATGACATTTTTTACTCAGCAAAGCTTCTTCTATGCTTAAACATTTAACCAGATCCATAAGAAATTTCTGGCTAAAATAAGCCCCAAAGGTAAAACAAATGGAAAGAAAGATGCTACAGTCTCCAGGCATGAATTCATTGATGCCAAGAGATTGAGCTTGTTGATAATTATGTATTTACCCTTTATGCTTGATTGTATGATTTCTCATGATCGCCAAAAGCATGCAAGTTGCTCAGTATGAATTCTCATGATCATCAAAAGCATGCAAGAAGTTTAAGGTTCAATTTAGTAGATGGTACAAAGGAATAGAAATGTTGCAGCGTATACTACTTTCACTTTGATCACCTGGAAGGCTGGAAGTTTCTTAGCTAAATGCTGCACGTTTCCGAGATCCACTTGGATATGAAGTCATCAATTCTAGTGAGAATGTAGTAGTTTGAAGCTACTCCTTGGATGTTACATTTTTGTTCTGTTAAATCAACTTCTAAAACCCATAGTCTGCTAATTTCTCTGTTGCTGACCCTGATGTTTAGTGTTTTGCCATTGGTGTGAATTATGTGATTGCTAAATAATAACTATTTCTTCTTCTCTCTCTCACTTGCATCTACAGGAACACTATTGTGTTGCTCTTGCTGTCAACGATGCTTTGGTATGTTTTTGAATCACCTATCACACGATTATTCCTTTATCATGTTATCTACCATTATGATAACGGATATGTATTATCTATATCTATGGATAATGCCTATATTTTCTTGTATTAAATAAAATTCCATAAAAATTGTAGATCTTCAACCATCATTTTCTGATAGCTGTACTTGAGAGAATTTGACGAAAAAGATGCATGAATATAGCTCCACTCATTTTCAATAGATATTTTCTTCCTTTTCCTAAATATTCCATACACCTGCGTATTTCTTAAACATCTGTTTAGAATCTGATATGAATATTTAACACTACTTTTTCCAATGCTTTGTAAATATCTGATCAACATGCCTTCTCAAAATTAATATTCAGGGAATGTTTCAGAGTTACGGCTTTCTTGAGAACGGGGCTAATGATGCCAGCTCCACTTCAGTTGAACCGTGATCAAAGCTAGGGTGACCAATTGCCAAGCTCATAATTATTTTCTGTAAGTTTGGTACAATGAAGACGTTCATGAAATGTGCATGTTATTTAGCTCCCAACTTGCACTGGACTGAGTGAGAATGAAAACCTAAGAGAAAAAAAAAGAAGCAAATTTTTTAATCCTTTTACACTAGTCTACATAAGGACGATAACATGTTGTAAAATGTGGTCCGTTTATGATGTTTGACTTATAGGGGAAGATCTACACTTTCTGTTCTTCTGCTAGCTGTTTGGCAAATGAACGTGGTAGGGACCTTCCTAAAGCACATGACTGGTTTCATCCATGGACTTGTGGGGACGTTGGTTCTTTGGTTGGATCTTTGTTATTTCTTAGTCTTAGCTTTTTTCTTTTTTTTTTTTCCATCTTTTTGGCTTCTATTGGGTGAAAAAATTCCATTGCTTTGGTTGATCCTGGAAATCTTGCGCCTTTATAATTATCCAACTTGTACATTTTCTTGGTCGTGTGTTTCATTATTACAAAGTTGATGGTGCCTTTTTTTTTTTTAATTTTGTGATTTACATTATTTGATTGGATATGAATATGAATTTTTTGATTTTCCTAGGCAGAGACTACTGTCATTTGTCACTCCACGGTAATTTTCCTGCCGTAATAGATAGGGGTATTGTGGTGGGGTGGGGTGATTTTTCGTTCTTCATGAACAATAAAATTTGTTGCATTTGCTTCTTTGATTTCTCTGTCATTCCATGCTTCAGCTCCTTCTTTGAGCTGATACAATAATCAAATAGCTGTCCTTTTTCTCAGAAATTTTCTTCCTAATATTTAGTGAAGTTAAAATTTTCTAGTTTGGTAGGAAACTTTTTTCCAATAACTGAGGTACTGTAGAACTTTCCTTTTGGAGGCACTTGAAAGACAACAAAGCAGCAAAACCCCTGTAGGCGGCGAGTCCATCCTTGAAAGTTTGATGAGAGGGTGAAATTAGAAAATGGGCATTTCTTGAAAAATGGAAAAAGTTGATTAAAAAGTGTGTCGTGTTTTGGATGTTCGTCTGATTTATAATGTGTTTAGTATCAACAAATGACGACTTAGTGTAATACTCCAAGTTTCTTAGTCAAATGGTGAGTTTTCACTTATCTTAATCCTCGTGACTTTACTCGAGCTACCCAATTACAGGGTAAATGGAGACATGTACATGGAAAATGGAGGATAAACTGGGCCCACGTAGAATTTTCATCCACTGAAGATTTGAGTGAAATTTGAATATTGGTATTCTCCTGTATCATAATGAAAAGATTGTACTCCCTCCGAACTGAACTAAGTGGGTTTACCTTTTGAGAAAGATGAAGTATTGTTTGGAAATAACTTTGGATTTTTGCCTTGGATTCGAAGCTTTACAGATTTTTTTTTCTTTTATTTACTGTCTTCCTTTTCTTTTTCCTGTACGTTTTTTTAGGGTTTTGCCAATCCCAAAAATTAAGAGAATGAAAATTCAGTGCCTTGAGCTTTGGGTTCTTGGGATGTTCTTCCTACTTAGACTTCTTTGGGGTGTCTTTCCTATGTAGACTGGAGCAGGAGATTTTAGGTTACTTTTACCTTATTTGAATGCATATTACCCTGCACCCGAGTGCACATTAAACATCGTGCACCTGATACAAAACGCACGGACATAACACATTTCAGGCAAATTTACACGTCAGCATAGGCAATGAACATCTGGGTGTAAGACATTGAACATTGGTAGTTTCAAAAATTTTCCCCCATAAACAGTCAATTATGAAATAATTACAGTTGCCTTTTTCACGCAGCACGGCTATATTTTATTCCCCATGCAACTCTCCCAGTATTAATCATCATTTTCCATTTTCCAAAAAAAAACCCTTCATATTCTCTCTCGGTAATCGAAACGAACCCTCATTGTCACTGCTATTACCATTTAATCTTCATAGGTAATATTCATTGCCTTTGAAATTAATGTTAATTGCCTTTGAAATTAATGTTAATTGCCTTTGACCTTAATGTTCAGTGTCTTTGAATGTAGTGTTCATTGCCTTTGAACTTAGTGTTCAGTGGTTATGTATGTAATCTTTAGTGTCTGTGAGAGTAATGTTCATTGCTTTTGAAAGTAATGTTCAATGTCTTTGAACGTAATGTTCATTGCCTTTGAACTTAATGTTCAGTGGTTATGCATGTAATCTTCAGTGTTTGTGAGAGTAATGTTCATTGCCTTTAGAAGTCATGTTCATTACTTTTGAACATAATGTTCAGTGGTTATGTATTTAATGTTCAGTGTTTGTGAGAGTAATGTTCATTGCCTTTCGACCTAATGTTCGATGTCGATGAACGTAATGTTTATTGCCTTTGAATTTCATGTTCAGAACTTTTGACTTTAATGTTCATTGCCTTTAAATATAACGTTCAGTATTGTTGAACATAGTGTTCAATGTTTATGTATGTAATGTTCAGTGTCTGTAAGAGTAATGTTCATTGTTTTTGGAGTTAATGTTCAGTGTTTATGAACGTAATGTTCAGTGGCTTTGAACGTAATGTTCAATGTTTGTGAATGTGATGTTCATTGTGATTAAACTTAATATTCAGTGTCTTTGACCTTAATGTTTATACTTCTACTATCTTCAAAGCAATCTTGATTAAAATCGAATTCGGTATTAGAACTTTGACCTTCCTCACCAGAACGAACGCTCAAATCATTCATGTGTTCACCCAAAGAAATTGCAGTCATTGTAGTTCATTTACAAAAAAAGGTCAGTTCAAAATTCGAAAATATGAAAGGGAATGTCTTTCTATGAAACCAACGAGCAGTGAAATAAAAAATTTGAAATGCCAAAAGTCACATTGCAAAATTTCAGATTTAAAAATAAATATTGTAAAGTTCTCTGTACATATTTGTCATTGCTATTATTGCAATATTAAATAAAAATAATAGAATCCTCATGCTCATCATTATAAAATAATGCTCCATCCCAATGCAATCTTTTTGTACTGATAATGTAAAAATAGTTCATTCTCGTATAATAAAATGTTCATTTGCTTAATACATAATGTAAAAAACCTTTATCATAATGTAAAAACACCTTATACTAATGGTCATTCTAATAATACGTAATGTTTGTTGTTAGAATACATAATATTCATTTCTTTAAAACAAAATGTTCATTAAACTAATATGTGTACGATGTGTATTTCCAATGCAAAAGTTCAGATTTAAAAAAAAATATTGCAAAGTTGTTATTGGGCTAAATCAGATTTAGTCAACTTTGTGTTGGGTCATTTATCTGGCGGAGTTTGAATTTCTTGGGACAAATCGATTTAAGATTAACTTTAGGTTGGATGCAACTTTCAAATCAAATTAGGTTAGGGTGACTTTGATTCCATGTTAATTTTTAATTTGAGTCAGTTTTTTGACACCCTAGTAGTACACTACTACGTGGTTATAGGTGTACAGTGTTCTTTCAAAGCAAGCGTTTTTTGTTAAAGTAATGTCACCTTTGTGTTAAAACTTAGGTGCAAATGTCACATGTTTGTGTGGATTGGTTAAGTAGGAGGCTAACCTACTAGCTCTCTAATCCCTTAGTCACTTTTTGTTTGTCCTATTATAGTAAAATTACTATTTTATTTTTGGTTGAGTAGGATTGATGAGAAAGAAATTGGTATAACTAAATATAAAAGTTGTGAGAGTAAAGTCGTAGTTCCTATACTAATGTTGAGTAAAGTCAATGAGACATACCAAAAAGGAAAGTGGGACATTAAGGGTTAAAATGAGTATAATCCAGATGAGGTTGCAATTGAACAAGCTCATTTTCCCCCTCTTTGGACTGAGCTTCCCCTTACCTTAAAAAAGTGTGCGTTGTTTGGTTAAAACATATTGATCGTAGCGGTGTTGATGGTGTAATTTTTCTGATTACAACATTTCTAAAGAATTTACAAGTATATAGGTTTGAAGTTTTGAACGCAGTAAAGTGATAGCACCAGTAGTTAGAAAATAACGTTAGTAGATAATGATGAAATGTGTGGATGACTAGATGAAATGGAGGACCATTTATATTCCTACACTGAGGTTTACTTTGTGGTAAAGAAAGGAATCAGATACTCCAGTCTGAGTTATACACTACGTTCAGGAAACCCACACCAAGCCTCCTTTTTTCCATAATATTTATTGGGTGCTCCATAAAATTGTAAGTACATAAAAAGGCTCTGGCTCTAGCTCTAGCTCTAGCTCTAGCTCTGGCTCTGGTGCCTTGAACCCAAAATAATGGAGTTTCTATTAGCTATGGATTTGTTGAGTTATCCTATAGAGATAGTCCTATACAAGATAATGTTTCCAATTTTTTGGCATCTAATTACTTGGTTTCACTAAATGTTCATCTGTCCCTATTGTGTAGCCGTGTAGGTACACATAATAAACATGCGTAGATAATTGAATCCTTAAACTATATTATTGTACTTCGTATAATGAAGTGATGCAGGTGTGGGAAAAGTGCTAAAGTGTTCTTTTCCATGCCATATAGGCAACCCATAAGCTGGGTTCTTTGCTCTGCCCAACAAATAATTGTTTTATTCTTTTTTTCCAATGGAATTAGTTTGAATTAAATTTTACAGAAACATGGAATAACTACTTTTAAGAGCAACTTCAGTAACTATAATTAATTACTATCAGAATTGGAGTTATTAAGTACTATCTGAACTGGGGTATCAACCCTTTTCTGTTTTTGATTTGGTTTCCCTAAGTCAATTGGATTCTGGTTTGCCTTTGGTGGTCATCCACGTCTAAGTGCATGGTGTGTTAGATCTATTCAAATGGGAGGGGTCCCGTGAAAATTCTTTACCGACCCGTTTGTAAAAAAGTTTAATTAATTATGGGTTTAATTGTATCGGTCTTTTAAAGTATTATGTTTTATTGGGTCTTTTGGGTCAAGTCGGGTCAATAATGAGTCATTAGTTTTTAAACTTTTAAACACTATCAGATAATGAATTATCCACTTGCTTATCAATTGTTCACTGCCAAAGATTAATGGTGATATAGACAAATTATCACCCTCTATAGGTAAAAACTATACACTATTTGGACGGTCTGGCTCAATTCGGCCTGTTTTGTATCTTTTTTGGTCTGACTCGTTTTGCATCTTATTTGATCCAGCATGGCCCTTTCCATTTTACATGTGATCCAATCTGGTACTAACCCGACCCATGCACATGTGTAGTGTGCGTCATTGAGAAGAGCCGGAATGAGTTGGGAAGTTGTTGCTAATATGGTTGGCAGGAGTCTAGCAGGAGTCTAGCAGGAGTCTAGGAACAAGCGAACTAACTTATCTTTATGTTTTGCAATGGTGTGTTTCGGTGGGTCTGTTATCAGTTCTTATTCTATTAGATTTTGGCTACTCTCGTTGCTTTACTTCGTTGTGGGCAAATACACATTTTGGCCATTGCAGACACAATTCGGGGAATTTATAAGGTTTCTTCTCAGTATAAACCTGTATATCGCACTTAGACTATTCAGGTGCATGTTTTGATAGACTTAGTCGAACGTTTTTTTTTTCCATTTTACCTTAGTTTGTTGAATGAAAAAAAAATAATTGTTAACTTTACATGAGACATGTGGCTCGGTCCAATAATCGGACACGAATCTATTTGCAAGGCAAGCAAAAATAAGAAAAGATGCGTCCTAACTCCTAACTAGGCTGCAAGTCTGCAACCTGCAACTGCAACTGCAACGAAAAACAGCCTTCTAAAATAGGAAGATAACCTTTTCCTTAGCAGGCAACAAAAAACCTTCCACAACTGCTTATTTTAGTATCATCAACTAACTTTTTTTTAATTGCCAACCAAGTTCTATAAAGTTAAAAACCATCTCTACCCTCCTCCTCCTCCTCCTCCTCAGTCCTTGCACATCATTATTTATTTTGCCAAAGTCTGTCTCTGATTAGGTAATACACAAGAAACATTATTAGTGCATACATTTTTTTAGTTATAAGCTCAGATTAGGATTTTATTACTATTGTTGCTGTGTTAACCTTACCGCATACGCCGGCATATCTTCGCCACTTTCTTAGTTTCTTTCTTGCTTTCATTATTAAATTGGATCAAGATGAAAGTTGGGGGTTGCTACTTTACCAAACTGTATTCCCTTGGAGATATCTGAAATGGTGCTGTACAACACGGCTATTTGCTTTTCATTTTATTTTCGAAAATGTATGGAAAACATGTTTATAGATATCAAAAGGTTATTTCGGATATTGTATCTAGTTTAAACGAAAAAAGTTGATTATCTTCTTTAAAAAAACTCATAGGTAAATGATATGCAAAAATCAAAAGAAATATCTAAACTATACGAAGTTTAAATAATGATATGCAAAAATCAAAAGAAATATCTAAACTATACGAAGTTTAAATACAGGTTATATTTTAAATTATAAGGAACTTTTAATATCAGTTAAATTAAATAAATTCGAACACATTTTAACCAGATATTTCAGTAGTTTATAAAACTAGATTTTAACAAATTAAAGTTTACATATTTTAACCAACCAAAATTTTCTAATTGAACACTTGACATCATCTCAAAAATCCTTGAACACTTGAAATCATGTGTTAATTCTAAACAACCGTAAGTACTCACAAATCACAACCTACCCAATAGTAAAAAGTCCACCATGTATGTTTTATTTTTTTATTTTTTTTTTTATTTTTTTTTTTTTTTTTATCATTTCATAAACAAAAACACTAATAAGAAAAAGAAAAAAAATGAAGAAAGTGAACACAAAAGACACAACACAGTTATCTGTTACTCGGTAGCTACTAATATAATATCTACTACTACTACTACAACAGTGTATTCTTCTTCTTCTTTCTCTCTCTACAAACCAGCCAACACCACCATGAAATATCAGTCGGCGGCAGCCACCTTTAAAGTTTAAACCCCTCTCACCTCTGTTTCCACTTTCTCTCTCCTCACTAATGGGGTGCACAGCTTCCAAGCTTGACAACGAAGACACAGTCCGCCGCTGCAAAGAACGCCGTAAGCTCATTAAAGACGCCGTCTTCGCCCGACACCATCTCGCCGCAGCCCACGCTGACTACTGCCGTTCTCTCCGTGTCACCGGAGACGCCCTCTCCGACTTCGCCGCCGGCGAGCCCCTCCTAGTCGTCTCCCCCTCCACCCCCTCCGTTCTCCTCAACCACTCCTTATCCTCCCGCCCTCCTCCGCCCATCTCCATCTCCACCTTCTCTCGCTCCTCCTCCGATTCCACCGCCCAACTCCCCAAACCCCCTCCTCCAATCAAAACCGTTCCTTTCACTCCTCTCAACCATCATCAACCACCTCCTCCGCCTCCGGAGTTTTCTCCGACAATCGCAAGCTCTAAGATTCCCCACAATTTATCATCTTCCAGTGTCAAATCCAGTGATCATGAGAAGACAAGGATGAAAAAGGGTCCCAAATTGCCGCACATTTTGTCGGATTCGAGTGTGTCGTCGTCAACCCCGAAATCCTTCGCCGGGAAGTTCGATTTCCCGGCGCCAGCTGGGGAGACGACGTACGTCGGGGTACCGAACTACAATTACGCTTCTACCCCTTCTCAAGCTTCCTCCGTTTGGAATTGGGATAACTTCTACCCTCCTCCTTCGCCGCCCGATTCCGAATCATTCCACCCTTCCTCCGCCAAAAGCGACGCCGTTTTCAGCCACTATTCCCAACAAGGGAAGAATCGTCTTTTTGGTGAGGAGACAGAGAGAGAAGGGGAGAGAGAGAGTGAGAGGGAGGAGGTGCACTGTAGTGAATGGGGTGATCATTACAGCACTACAACATCAGATTCCGATGAGGGTAACGAGGAGGAGGAAGAGGGGGACATTGATGGGGATGGGGACGATGAGAGGGAGACGAGATCGGAGATTTCGGAGCTGAGAACCCGGTCCCATTTCGGGTCTTCGTCAGTCCGGAGTGAGCCGGTGGGGCCGCCTCCGCCGTTGAAGAAGGTGGAGGAGAGGTCTGAGGACGGGGCTTCGTCGTCGAGGAGCTGGAAGAATAATGGGAGGGAAGTGTGTGGGAGTGAGGAGATGAGGATTGTTGTTAGGCATAAGGATCTTCAGGAGATTGTGGCTTCACTTAAGGAGTATTTTGATAAAGCTGCTGCTGCTGGGGATCAGGTTTCTGAGATGTTGGAGACGGGTAGAGCTCAACTTGATCGCAGTTTTAGACAATTGAAGAGTATGATCATCACCCTTAATTTTGCATCTTATTATCTTCTTTGGTTAGATTGATTATATAAGTTGATATCTTATCTTGAATAATTGTTACAAATAATTCTGTTTGCTGTGATCTGAAGTAGATTTGATTGAATTTCGGGTACTTTTGAATCATAAGTTTGCAATAGATTGGTAAATAAAGGTGGACTGTAGTTTGTTAGAGTTACTTTGGTTTATATTTGATCTGAATGCGGAGTAGGGTAGTACTAAACAATGGTGAATAACTAGCGATGTTTTAGGGCTTGAATTAGTTTATCCTCGGACGGGTTCCAAGGATTTTGACATTTATTTTTGTTGTTGTTGGGTGTTGCAGAAACTGTATATCACTCAAGCGGGGTGTTGAGTACGTTGAGTTCGAGCTGGACTTCAAAGCCTCCACTGGCTGTGAAGTATCAGCTTGATACCAGTGCGCTGGACGCCACTGGAGGTACTAAGAGTCTTTGCTCAACATTGGAGCGCCTTCTAGCATGGGAAAAGAAGCTTTATGAAGAAGTGAAGGTGATTATTTCCTGAAATTTTTCTTTAGTGATCAAGAATAGTACTTTCAATCTTTTTTTTTTTTTGTCTTTCTTTCTGGCTTTTTGATAAAGTTCCAGTAAGGTGAAATCTTTTTCCTTTAGTGCTTGCTTTACTTGTGTAGATCCCTAATTGTGAGTGCTGATGGTTTAACTAGGTCACTTAATTTTGAGACCCTACTTTTTAAAGTATCCATCTTCTGATCCCATCGAATTGTCTTGCACTTGTTTTCAATTTCAAGCTAAAATAAAGGGATTGTGATGGGAGTGGTTATCCAAATTTGATTCTCCTTTATCCTAATTTTTTAGAATTACCACTTTGTCCTTGAATGCATGGTTTCAACTGTTAATTACTGCAAATTGTTTTTTTAACTGTTCTTAACATGGAAGAGAATTCTGGAAAGTCGTGATTGTGAACTAGTCAGTTGATGGGATTGTTGTCACTAGATTGTTTCCTAGATGCATCTCACAATGGATCATTTTCAAGCATCAACATTTCTTTTACTAGGATGTAACGTTGGAACGTGCATAATTTTCGAATGTGGTCATTGTTGTCAATGCTAGAGTCCTGTGGTTAATTTCAATGTTCCATTTTAAACATATTTATATGTTTCTGTAAGAACATTATGAAGACTTGTTCCTGAATTGTATTTATGTGATTGTTGGTCACTTGCTTGCTCCTACAGTTTTGTTTCCTTGTGATGCTATTCACTGTTGAAACCTAACGCTGGAAGAACGGGATCTTGTCATTGTTGGTCATTGAATTGTATTTTGTGACATTTTGACTATAGTAGATACACATTACCATGCTGAGTTGCTGATCTTTATTTTGAATGAACTGCAGGCTAGAGAAGGTGTAAAGATTGAGCATGAGAAGAAATTGGCAACACTTCAGAGTCAGGAATACAAAGGCGATGAAGTTAAGTTGGACAAAACAAAGGCTTCGATAAAGAGGCTGCAGTCCCTAATCATTGTGACTTCACAAGCTGTCAATACAACATCGTCTGCTATTATTGATCTCAGGGATAGTGATCTTATCTCACAACTTGTTGAACTATGTCATGGGTAAGCATCAGTTGATTGACAAATGCCTATAACTGTTTGTAGAATCTCTTAATTTGGTATCGAAAATATCTTAATATGGTATTTTTATCCAGAAAGAGTTTTGTATGGCTGGACCTACTAGCTAATCACTTAAATGCTATGACATAGTGCCACCTTAAGGGCTGGATCTTTATCAAAAACAAATTCATTTTGTAGTCATTTTCTTTTGTATCAATCCTTTGTAATCTGTAACTTCTCATGCCACTTTTCAGATGCATTTTGCGCTTTCTATTCTCAGCCTTCCAGTAGTTTCCAAATTTGGGATATTGTTCTCATCACACCATACATTCTCTGATTAGGTGGAGAAATTAGATGCCACATTAAACAGTTGATTCTTTTATACACTTCTTTTGCATTCAGGGAGTTTGATCATCCGACTCATTATTTGCCTGAATCGTTTTATACTGGATCCTGATGCCAATTCCTGCCTTACAAGGATTAATTATAGGGAACACTTCGCTCTTGTTGCCTTGTTTCCTATTAAAAATAGATGAGCCTTGTGTGTGTGTGTTCGCGGGGGGGGGGGGGGATAGCTTTTGCTTTTGCAACTTGCAACCCTCTTCTAGGAATAGGTGTCCAATTAGTTCATAGATGAAATGGTCCTTTTAGGCTATACATGGCCTTATATATTATGATTATTGTACTGGCGTTTGGTACACTGCTATTATTGTGTCTGGACCCACCCCTGTGTTTTCTTAGCCAATCTAATACTCTGTAGGTGATTTGATATTGTTGGTGACTTGGTGTCCCTAGATTTATTGTTATGGGGCCTACTTAACAGTTACTATAATTTCTGGATTAATTTGTGTCATATGTATTGGTCATTCGGTATTTTTGTATTTTGTCAGGTTTGAGCAGACTGAGCTGGATACTTATATTGATCAATGACATTTTTTTGCATTTTAAATGATTGTCAAATGAATCTATCAATATAGTGCAGTGCATTGACATAATTTTGACACCACTGGCGTGTGTGGCTCTTTGGGTTGACTGAAACATGGAAGCTAAACTGTTTGGGTAGATGGATTGGTAAAATAAATTTGGCCTGGTGAAAAGTTTGGAATCTTGAGAGTTCTCTCATGAGATCATGTCAGCTGAATTCCTGCATAGCTTTGTTACCATCAGTCTATCATACTGTTTATGGTGGTTGCTTCAGAAACAAAAGGATCAACAATAGTAGAAAACTCATTACCAGAGTAAAGTGGGTGTTTTATTTGAATTTGAAATGAAGTTGGCAATGTGTGTTTTAGTTCTGTTTGCTGTTTAGGAGGATATGGCATGTTTACCTTACAAATAATGTTTGAATTTCACTTTTGTCTTTGGAGATCGCTTGCTAGACTTTTGAACTTCACTACCCTCCTGAACTGGTCTTGAAGTGGAATAAAACTTTTTTACCTTTTCTTTGATCAAGACAAAAAAAATTCTATATTGATTCCTGAAACTTGAGACCAGTAATGCTGGTAGCTGCCCTTATTGCAATTTGATCTCTGTAGGTTTTTATTTATTTATTTTTTTATTTTTTTATCCTTGCTTTGTAATCTATGATCCTTGATGTTATCGGCTTTGCTTTACTTCAGGACATGAAGGAGCTCCGTAAAATGTTATGGTCTTTCTTTTCTGTATCCCCAGCAATTGGAATTCATTAATTGGTTTGATGTTAAAATATTGAGCTTATACACATCCCCTCTGCTGAATGCAGGATGATGTATATGTGGAGATCAATGAATCAGTTTCATGAAGTTCAGAACCAAATCGTTCAGCAGGTGCGTGGTCTCGTAAATCGTCTAGCTAAAGGAGAATCTACCTCTGAACTTCACAGGCAAGCAACTCGGGACTTGGAATCCGCTGTCTCTGCCTGGCACTCAAGTTTCTGCCGGCTTATCAAATTCCAACGGGACTTCATCCGTTCTCTTCAGGGTTGGTTCAAGTTAACCCTTCTTCCGGTTGACCAAGAACCAGCAAATATGATGCCGGAGCACTCATATGCATATCTTTTTTTGGACGAGTGGAAGAATGCCCTTGACCATCTTCCTGATACTGTCACTTCAGAAGCCATGAAAAGCTTTGTTAATGTTGTCCATGTGATATCAGCAAAGCAAACTGAGGAATTCAAGATACAAAAGAGAACAGAAACAATATCAAAAGAGCTTGAGAAGAAATCTACAGCTGTCAGAACTCTTGAGAAGAAGTATTACAACTCTTATTCTATGGTTGGCCTTGGTTTTCCGGATGCAGGGCCTGACAATGGGCAAGTACTTGACGCACGTGATCCGCTAGCGGAGAAAAAATCCGAGCTCCAAGCTTGCCAAAGGCGAGTAGAAGACGAGATGATGAAACATGCTAAAGCAGTCGAAGTAACTAGAGCAATGACATTGAACAACATACAGACAGGCTTACCAGGAGTTTTTCAGTCATTGACTAGTTTCTCCTTGTTATTCATGGAGGGACTGGAGGCAGTGTGTACCCGTTCCTACGCGATAAAATAGAGACGAAACAATCGCTTTTGTCCATTCGGGGGGATATTTACTAAAATTAAAGGTAAGATTAGCTTGGAGAGGGCTGGCGGGGAATTTTTTTTGGCTGTTACCCTTTCTTTTCTTTAGCATTGCCTGTTTCTCCTTTTTTTGGGGTGGTTGTCTGTAGTTCTTTGTTGTCGATATATGGAATTTTGAAAGTTCATCATCTTGATTGGTTGAGGGATAGGAATTTCCCTCTTTGTACAGGAAATTGTTTACACTGTTTCTTTCTTTCTTTTTTCTTTCTGGAGCTTTATATACTCAATATATTACTCAATAAATAAATGGTCTTTTACTTCTCTGCTAATTATTTATCCTGTGTCTTTCTTCTGTAATTCAGTCCATTTTTGTCAGAATAATTAGTGACGTGTGCGCTTATACATCTTGAACTCCATTATGAACAAAGCAGCATCAGGATACCATGAGAAGTCTTGTAGAATATTTAATTGCCTTGAGGTATATGAAGCTACTATTCAAAAAACTGAAGCTGCTGATGGTGCGTGGTAAAGTCTAGGATATTTACAATGATTTTTTTAAACCATGTTTAAGTAAGAACTCTTTACAGATCATAATACAACAAAATTTTGAAGATAATTTACCAAAGATGCTTGTGCTTACACCCATGCATTTATGAATTATCTATAAAAATAACTACTCCGTAACATGCACGAGGTGAACAATGTGGAAAGTGTGAGATATACATATATAAAGTATAATCTGTTAAAAAATCCACTGGTTCAGAACAAAGAAAAAAATTCCCAAAACAAGGGAAATAACAAAAACCAATAATAATATGCAGCAGTGTCCCGGAAAACGCCAATAAGCATACACATGTTTTGGACTTCTGACTTTATTCAAAGAGGATAGGTCCAATTGTCCAAAGAAGATGAAGGGAGCATAGTATACAGTTTTGTCTCAAATTTGGACACTTCAAAACCAGCACCAGCTTCTCAAAACTGCACTTCTGTACGAATTGGCAGGTACAGCTTTCAGCTTTCCATTATTAACGCCTCTGTATTATGTTTTAACCTTACCTTGAACAGTTTAGTGGTCCATGGATTTTACTGTATCTTTTTGGACATTAAGGCATACTTGTTTACACTTGCAGACAAGGTAGCATACAACGTGTTTTACAGTTAAAATAAGGTAAATGTTTTGGACCCCCATTTGCAAGGAATGATTTCAGACTCTAAAACAAAATCTCTAAAGAAGTAGCGGCATCGTTAGGATATAGGTAGGGAGTTATCGTTTTCTTGAACTTAGATGTTTGTGACAAGGTCGGAGTTTGATAACATGCCTTATAACTTAATAAGTACACGATAAAATCAGCAATTGTAGGGGATAAAAGTGGTGGTGAGCCATGACTGTATATAAGTGATGGTGGTGAGGTAGAAGGTGGAAGGAGGAATAAGATGGGTTTCAGGGTTTGAGATTATTGATAGGTAATTTTGTTGAAAATACAATGCTAATGGGTGTGGGTATTTATAGAGTATACTCACACCATATATTTCGACAGTACGTAAGTTTTTTCCACGAGATTAATAATTTTGGTAGTTTAGTGTCATTGGCTGTTACAAATTTGTAACCGCATCTAGCCTTTACTAGTTACTCTTCGTGATGTTCACCACTAATGCAACATATCATCAACACCACTCCACAAACTGAAATTGCATTCAAATAAAGATGGCAATGGGTTTACAGTGTGCGGGGTAGTAAAGTAAAATACTAAGACATGGAAAACCATGAATGAAGTACAATGGTAAATTATCAAATGAAGAGTGGTTGGTGGATATTAATTACCCCCTTATCCAAGACATTCAGTCAACTAGATTTATTACACTGAAAAGTAGCACCGACAAAGATTTCCAATCCACTAAAAAATGGCTGCACATATTTTGTCTTGTTTGTTTATAGGATACCTTATACCAATCACATGCAGAATCTGTTGAGTCTTGACCACTCACCATCGCTTAACCCTTTAAGAAGTTTTAGGTTTTTCCTTTTATAGTGGTTAGTCTCGTAAACAAGTAAAAAGTTGTGAACCAACCGGACGCCTTAAATGACTCGTATTCTTGTTATTTTGACTCAAAACTCAGAGCTTTTGGTGTGATAGACAGACTGTTGGGGTAGTATTGTATAGTAGTTGTGGTTTGGGGATGTATTGCCAAATGCCACTCCACATGTGAATGGGCTGTGTGTATGTTTGGTTTCGCACCACCTTGAGCCCACTATCTATAGAATATATGTACATAATCAGTTGGATGATAAATTTTGGATCTATAGGAAATGTTCAAATTATCTAATATGTATTCACACTAGAACAACTCCAAAAACCATAGGTAAACAATCCACCCTCTTCCCAACTTTTGGTGTATCATGATATTTAATATCTATTGTTATACATATTGTTATTTGTTAATTTAAATTGCATTCTAAACTTATAACAAGTATAACCTATAAAATTTTTGAGCCAAAAATTAACACAAACAATACTAAAAAGCCGTAAACATTAGGTTAAGTACAATATACAAGTGAATTTTCTACTAATGGTTGATTTCAAAAAAAAAAAAAAATCTACTCAAAATGTGCATAAATATTTATACTAGTCATTGATCTTAGGTTCTTGATGTTTCATTAAAAACATGAGCAAAGCATAGCATGATGATGAGAAGAAATGAACCAATGGCAATCTGTAACTGAAATATGATATTTTCTCAATCTCATTTTAATTTCTCTAGAGCTTAATTACACAGTTTTTATGCAATATAATTGCTAAAGCAAATTTATATTATATGTGAGGAATACAGATAATTTCTAGAAAAATCTAGAAAAGGAGAGAAAATAGGAGTTATTAGGGTATAAATGGTATTTCAATGATAGGCCATTTTTATAAAAATGAAAATAGAACACATATTTTGAGGCAACCAAAAATAAAGAATGGAGCAATTAAAATGGGACAAGGGAATAATAATTCATATATCGACCAATATTGGCCTACCTAGTAGGAAGTAAGACATAAATATATATCCATTTCCAGATGAATTGGCATTGGAATCGGAATGTTCCTAACTAGATGCTCAAAATGCACTAGCAAAACAGGTGAGTGCAAATTTTTCACAGGACAATACAACGATCTACCAAAACACAGCCAAAGTTTGTCCTATAAACATTACACTAAAAGAATTCAAAGTCCAAATATTTACCGCCGCCAGGTTTCATATCAGTATCGGGCATTCTTTTACTGACACTGCCAACACCAACGCCAACGCTAACGCCAACACCAACACCAGTGGTATCAACCGCCCCAAACTTACCGGGCAACTCCATCTCCATTGGTCTTGGTATCTCTGGAGGTGTGCTGCAACGTATCAGAGCCCAGTTAACACCTTCGAAAAAAGGATGCTGCTTGATCTCGGTGGCACCCCTCTTCACTCCAAGCCTGTTTTGTGGCTCTTTCACAAGCAATCCTCTAATCAAATCCCGACTTGCATAACTTGTTGCTGGAGAATCTGGGAACTTCAGTTGCTGCCCCACAACGTTGAAAAGAGTTGCGCGATTTCCTGAGCCTTTAAAAGGAGTTTTCCCATAGAGTAGCTCATGCAAGAAAACCCCAAATGTCCACCAGTCAACAGCACTTCCATGGCCTTCTCCCTTGATAATTTCTGGGGCTAAGTATTCATGGGTCCCAACAAAGGACATGGACCGGGCTTGGGTTGGTTCAGCAACGAGCTCAGGAAGAGTTCTAGATGGGAATCCAGGTTCATTTTTAAGTTGTCTGGTTTTTTTCTTGTTCTTCTTGGGAAAGATTCCAGGAAGGAAACATGCAGGTTGGATGCAAACTGCTGAAGGCTCAATACAAGCTGGCTGTACACAGAAAGCATTTGGAGGGCCAGAATCAGAGGAACTTTTTATTAGGGTCGGAGAGACTGTGCAACGCAAGGAAAGGTCAAAATCAGAAAGCATTATATGCCCATCATCACGAACTAAGACATTTTCTGGTTTTAAGTCTCTGTAGATAACTCCAAGCATGTGAAGATACTCAAGAGCCAATAAGACTTCAGCAGCATAAAACCTGTACGATTGGGGGGATAAAACAAAACAGAACAAGGTGAGGTATACAAGAACCATTCCAGAAACGGGCTCTATTCATTTTCACAAACAAGATGAAATACGAAATAATATCAGATATATCAATATGAGTAGTTGATAGTTTGATTCTGACCAAGTCCCTTCGGCTGACTTTAGAACAATCTATAACACAAGGAAAAGTGGAAAAAATGTCTCAAAGTCCACTAAATAAAAAGAATAATTAGCATATTGACCCATCACAGTTCACAGGCAACATCCAAAATTTAACAACCTTAACAATAATGTACCTATGCAGAAGACTGCTGACTCTGGACTCTTATCAGTATGCTGTTATAATCTCAGAACCTCCATATGCTTGGAACTATAACCCACCTTCCCAACCATTGACGTTGACCCTACGGAAAGCCTTACCTCTAAAACCATACCAATTTCTTACAAATTTAAAGCATAAAGCACCAGCAGCATAGTGTTACCAAATGAAACAAAAATGATGGCACAGTATCACTCTGGAAGCATAGCACCATATAAGTTTCACATACAGAGACAAAACTCTTGTAATGAACCATACCTTGCTGCATACTCGGAAAAATGTTTCCCAGGTTGCCGTTGTCGTAAAGTATGAAGGTCACCTCCTGGACAATACTCCATGACCAAACAGGAAAACCTGTCTGTCTCAAAGTGTGTATACAAAGTTGGTAAGAATGGATGATCTAGCAATTGCAGAATCTCTCTTTCTGTTTGAGCTCTAGTCAACTTCTTCCTAGCAGCAAGAGATGCCTTGTCCATTACTTTCATAGCAAAATAACAACGGGTGCCACTCAGCTCAGACAGATACACACTTCCAATGTCACCACAACCAAGCCGCTTGAGTAGCCTGAAGTGGCTCATACCCAAGATTCCATCCCGAGCTCTGATGGCTAGGATAGCCTTCCATCTAGGATCATTTCCTTTGTGTGGCTTATTAGCGCTTCCAGTAAGGTTGCTCCAATTACTATCATCACTAAGGCCACTACTATCACTTGCTCGACTCATGCTAGTCTTTGCACTTTCAAGTGAGTCTCCACCTCGAATACTGCATTTTAGACTTTCATAATTCCTTTCAATACTTAGCATTCCATCACTTATTACACCATCACTCCTATATGTGCTTGCACAACTATTACCAATGCTCATAGATCTGACTACACTAGTACTACCAATACTACTAAGTGGACTTGGCGGCAATGAAGCATCCCAAACGCATTCCTTTTCATCAGTATCTAGAGGGAGAGAGGCCTCAGTATTCTGTGATGCGCGAGGAACTAGAAATGGAGAAGATATTGTGTTCAAGTCATTTGGTTCTTCTGCCAAGCTTTCACCAGGAGAGAGAGCAACTGGGCTTGATTTCTTCAGAGGCACCTGGATTGAAAGATCGTCAATAAAAGGACCCTTCACAGACATGCTCTTCACCAAGGCTCCTGCATCTGGCTTCTTCTGACTGATAGGCACATACACCGGTCTCATCAAATCGGTGTCAACAGGTTCTGGAGGATGACTAGCTCCTGAAAAAGAAGTCAAACCAACACCATCATCAACAGAGTCGGCACTATGATTTGATGTGATAACATCTAACATCAGATCGTCCTGTTCTTGAAGAGATAATTTTCCCTTCCATGGCCTTGTGGGGACAGGAAAATCCAAGTCCCGAGCGTCTTGTCCCTGAGATCGACTCAAGTGTTCTCTAGCAGAAATAACCTTATTCCCGACTATTACACTTGCAGAAGACAAGTGAACTGGGAGTGACTTCATTTCCGGGATCCTCTCCATGTCAGATGAACAAATACCATTACAAACAACTTCGACCGCAAAACCAGCTCTGTAGATGGAAACAAAATTAGCTAAACCACGTCAAAATTTTATCTAAACTACTCCACAATTTCAACTTTAAAGTCAGTCATATACCATAGAAAAGTAGAAAACAAATAGAATTTGCACATCATAATCTATGCTGGGAAACTAGCAACGAATCTTACTATGCTAATATAGCAATACGAATCCAAACTCAAATATGGGAGGAGATTTAGTTGATATTCCAATTAAACTTCTAGCTTTACTTACTTCAATGAGAAATGTGAAACCATGTACGGACTACTTAAGACCCACAGTTACCAACTCTAGTAAGAGCGTGTAGAACTTCGAATTTGGACACGACAACAAAGAACACGGATTAAAGCAACATATGAGCCTAGGAGGAGACAATCAGATACTAAACTTGAGTCACAATCATGACAGAATAATATACTATGAATATCACTCTGCAGAAAGACAACAGATGCAAAAAAAAAAAAAAAAAAAAGAAAAGCAAAACCCATGATTCTAAAAGAAGGAAAAAAAGTGACAGATTCTCAGATTATACTAGGTCACAACTCAATTACCCACAAAAACAGAAGAAAAAGAAAACCAAAAATTGCTGACACAAAATTGAAACAAACCCATCAAACCAAAACACATAATTTGCAGAAACTACACAAAATTAACAAACTTGTTAGTCATAGTGAAGTGAGGCACTACAAAACCCACAAAATTGAACCCAAAACAAAAACCCAGATATTCCCAAAACATATATATACAAATTAAGAGAAATTTAACAGAATTATCAAGCTTAATCAATAATAAGTGAACTGTCAATACATTAAAAACCATAACTGAGACAAAATAACCCAGAAAAAGCCATCAAATAAAAATACAAAAAATTACAGAATTTTAACAAAGTTATCAAATATCAACATTAATCAGTAAATAGTGAAATGGGCATACATAAAAACCCCTCAAATTAGCTTCCCTCCAAACATTATATGGATCTATAGCAAGCAACCCACTTGATGATCCTGAAATTTAGGTGAGAAATTCAGACAAAACGCACTTAGAAGAGTTAGGGAGAGTAGTGCCCTGTTTGGGTCTAAAAGAAAGAAAGGGAAAATACAAGAATGTGAGAAAAAGAAAAAGCTGAAGTTGTTGCGTTGGGTACTGCTGCTATAAACTCTCAAACAAACAGTAACTACACAACAAACTCCTTTTGCTTTTATCAACAAAAAATAAATTAATAAATTGTTCACCTTTAGATTTTCATGTGTTCATTCTCAAAGCACAAGAATGGAAGACAGAAATTAAAAAAGGGAAAAAGGGGAATGGGAATGTGGGATCAGTGACAAGGAATTCACATCCCATTCTCCTTCTTCTCTATTGTGGGGTAGATAGACCCCATCAATGTCCCTTCTTAGGTGCTGCACATCTTTTCATGGGCATATACCCAGTACCCCTTTGTGTTGATTAGAGTTTACTATTAGCCTAACTTGTTTTCCATCAAATACAGCCTAAACTTAAGTCATTATATATCTACTAAAGTTAGGGTAATACACTAATACTTGTGGTTGTTTTAGGGTGATAAATTCAATGATTTTTAGGGTGATATTCTATTTAATAAGGGGTTGTGACATAATTTTAAGAAGTGGCTTTTTGGGAATGTTTAATAAGGAATGTGGATGTTTGAATTGGAGGATGTATTAAGAATAGTGTATGAATGGGTTTACTGGAAAAATTGTTTACTCTCTATCCTTAACTATTTGCTCATATATTAAAAATAAATGTCTTAAAAGATGAACGCATATCTTAAATGATGATAGGAACCACGCATTTATTCTCACATGAATAATTTATGGCTTCACTTATTTTGAATAGGACAAATTATTAAAGAAGGGACTACTATACTGGGTTTCAATGAGCGTGCTTTTCTTGCAGAGTTGCATCTGGTTGAACTTTTATCTTTTTTGAGTTATTGGATTGCATAATTAAACAACAAAACAATTGTGGGAACAAGAATTATCTGTCATGAAAGGGATATTGGATTTGTTGTAATCCATTTGATAGTAAATCTACAACAAATGTTACGTGGCTACCTTTCATAAACATCCTCTAAAACTATACTTCGTATGTCACTTTCTAAATTTAATTAGGTAATGTTTGAACCTTTCATATATTACTTTATTCTCAAGAAAAAAAAGGCCACATTGTTATGATAGAGAAGCTAACTATTACGGAGCAATAATGTAATATAGGGAGAGATCAGACTTTTAGATGAACATTTTTAGTACAAATCAAAGAGATACCGCAAAGCCTCAATATTTCAAGTCCATCACTGGAAAATACGAGTAATTAAGGGTTTTTGTTAAACCCTTCAACCAAATATTTATCTATTTTTGCTAAATACTGTAGTAGTGCAGTATGGAACGGTGTAATTAAGGGAGGACTACCCTTACCTGTTTTGATTATTTGCCAACACAGCGTCCTGTGTGTTAGGCATTGTCGTATGATAATGTCAATGTCTCGGATTCTCAAATCGTAAAAGTATTTACAGTAATTTTCAATGCTTCAAGATCTTACTTGCCTCGGCTCTCAACTGTTCATGCTTCGCTATATTCACATTTCGCAAAAAGCCAAAAACGAAGTTAAAAATTTCCTACTGTTTATTTTTGTGAATAGTTACATGAACAAAAAAACCAATATCAAAGTTAACATGAATATTTTGCACAAAATAACTTAGTATTGGTTTTATAATTCGAGTTTTTGTACAAGCAATACAAGTGTGTATTTTTAAATTTCTTATTATTGTTAGTGGTATATAAACCCGTGTATTGGGTCGGGTCAGGGCCAGATGGGTCACATGCAACACGGGCCGGGACAAAGAAGATGCAAAACAGGCTGAGTCGGATTGGGCCGTTCGAATAGAGTATAATTTTATCTATAAATGGTGATAGTTCACTTATATCACCTTCAATCTTTGCTAGTGGGTCGTTGCCAAGTCAGCGAAAAGCATTCATTACCTGATAGTGTTCAAAAGCCTTGTAAACTATTGACACATTATTAACCCGACACGACCCATTAAAGACTCACTAAAGCTTGACCCTTTAAAAGACCGACTCGTTAAACCCATAATCAATTAAACCATTTTTACAATTGGGCTGATTAAGGTGACCTTAATAAGGCCCCTCCCATTTAAACATATCTAGTGGTATATAGGAAATTTAGGAACCTCTTCTCTCATAAAACAATACCTAATTTATAAATAGATAAATAAAAAACACAAACCCTCTCCACAAATATACTACAAAGTACAAACATTGGCATTCATCATAAACTCATAGCATACATACGAGAGACACTTGGTCATATATTGACTATATATATACTATAAAAAGGTTCTTACTATATATATGTACTCATTCCCCAAAAATATCTCCACCCATTCAATATAAGAAAATTTGATGGTCAATACTGATATGGATTATTATATTACTAGTGAGATGGTCAGTAGTGGAACAATGTGGCATAGTACACAAAAAAATGAAATATACAAGTATAGCTCATATGATTGTCCAATATAAATTTCCCAATAGTTAGTAGGTGGTCACGATGATGATGAAGATCACAAAAAGAAAGTTTGGCATGTGGGTCTTAAAAATTCTCCAATCCCATGAAACCAAAAGAGTTAGTGATTCAAATGATTAGCATCCTAGTATTTTACTACAATTTCGTAGGTCACATTTCCATAAATAAAAGGATGGTGTTTTATTTAATAATCAAAATTCAAAAGGGTGGGACATGAATTTCTTCCCCCCTTTGCTTTTGAAAAGTGGCAAAGACAAGGTTTGAATAAACAAAGTAGCCGGGAATAAAAGTTGTTGGATGTTGCAAAAGCTCGAGAGGGAAGCAATCAAAGGTGGGTGGAGTGGGTTTTTCATGATTCTTTTTCCATTTGGTTTCTGTGCATCAAAATTCTAAACTCTTGTTTATGTACGGAGTACTACGTAGTGCTAACTTGTTACCTTGGGTTGTGTCAACTTGTAGCCTTGCACATTGTTGCCTTACTCATATAATGGCATGATGTGTGAGTTTGTGTCACTTGTGTGACTTACTATGGCTTAATGTCCATTTACTCATTTTGAAACTTTGAAAGTGGTAACACATTTTTCCAACTGACTTGTGGAATTCATAATTTATTATCAAATCATAAACGAAATATTAAAGAAGAATTTATAATTTCATTTAGTTTTCACAAGAAAGTTTCTATATCCTTCTTGTAAATGTACCAATTAGGGTCTACAATTTCATCCTGAATCTTATGGATAACCAACCATCCAACCTAAAAAAAGGATGAAAATATGATTTTAAAAAAACAAATGTTAAGCAGGTGACAGATGTAGCGAACGCAGCGAGATGCATTTAGCCCCATCATCTAACCAATCCATCAATTTGTTAATATCATATACAACTTAGTACTAATTCTTCAAAATTAAGAGTTTAAAGTTAGAATAGGAACAAACCTTTTATTTTAAAACTATTATTAAAATTTCCATCGTTTTTCAGGCTTTAGGCTATTTAAATTATTTTTCTTTGAATTATTTTGAAGGCTTGATTGTCAATTTATTTTATTAAGGTAAATGCTTACATATTCAACATGATATTAATATTGTGGACCTGGGTTGAACTTCACCCGTCTCGAATCCAATCCATTAATAATAATTGAACAATAACAAAAAAAATTTTGTTATACAACTCTGTTCTTTTCCATGTATGATTGTAGACTTGCTTAGAACAAACTGCTAAAAAATCTAAATTCGATATAACATTCTTCATACAGCAACTTAAAAATCTTAAATACAACTATGCCACAGTGAAACCAATGTGATTTCCTTGAGAATGAAAAAACCTCAACTAACTTCACAGCTAAGTCAAAATCCCTGGCCATAAGACATCCTCCTTCAAAATTCAAATCACCCGTACACGGTTCTCCTAATTTTTTTTATTCAAATTTAAATCAATCCATCTTCCTAACTTAGATCTGAAAATTGGAGCAACACACAAAATATAACACATAATCTTTCTAATTAAATATCAAAATATAAAATATAAATCCATGTAAATTAACTTTAAATTATTTAGAAATCAAAATAAATTTTAAATTATTTATTTTTCGTAAGTTGTTATCCATTAATGTAAAGACGAATAACCCCTTTGTGTTTAGGTTTGCATGTTATATGATGTGTTCATATAAAATTAACCCTTAAAAATTGAATTTTATGGATTACATGTTGTTAGAGGTTTTTTTTGGAGAAAATAAGTGGACAGATCCCCGTTGGAGTATTTGGCTTACGTAAATCTCGAAAAACTAGCCAATTTAGACATATTATACGCCTCATTCGGAGTCCCATAGCCAATTTTATGACTTGTCAAATATTTTTTTCAATATCTCAAATAAGATGCAACCAAAACCATTAAGGGGCAACATGGTTGCGTAGTACCTTCAAAAATAAGGGGTTTAAAAATAAAATAAAATTACGTCGTTCAAACTACCGGGCTAAGAGATATGCATCTTCGAATTTACCGAAACCTTGGAATGCACCCAAAATCTACGAAGAATTAATTGGTTGTTTGTTTTGAGTGTAAAATCTTGTAAATCGTGATGTTGCGTGCCAAAACGAGTGGTCATAATAGAATATGGGATTTATATGATTCACGGTTGATAATTTCTTAATTTTTCTCATCTTTTAGAACACATTATTTCCATTACATTCTGCATGTTTTTATAAAATAGATTAGATTCTTAATCGAATGTGATGTAATTGTATATAATAAGTACATTACTAGATTAAATTTGCAAATAGGTGACAAAAAAAGGGTTAAATTACGTTATCAATTTAAAATGTTAGCTAATTAATAAATTAGGTTAGTAAATGAGTTATATTAGGTTAGTAAATTAAAATGTTAGATAATTAGTAAATTAGGTTAGTAAATAAAAATATTAAATAATTAATAAATTAAGTTAGTAAAATAAAACGGTAGATAATTAATAAATTAAATTAATAAATATAAATATTAAATAAATATATATATAAGAAAAATATCGCAAAAAAAGTGTGAAAATACAAGCGTAATTAATAGATCACAAAACGGGGCGTTTACGAGGGAGATGGACTGAGAAATTGACAACTACGGAGAAGATAAAGTTCCCAAATTTGACGCAAACTTGGCGCACACTCTCGTACTCTAATAAAACGGTTACAATTCCAGATGAGTCAACAAATTCTTCGTCCTGCCAACTACTCGTCATCATTTGTCGGTTAGCCCACCTCACCCTCCCTAAAATCACCCACTCACCAACCTCCGCCTCTTCCGCCGTCTCTTTTTTCTCCGATCAACTGCCTTTCTCTCTCCTCCCTATGGCGGCAGCCTTGGTGAGTCCCCCTTCCTCTCAAACAATGCTCGCTGCTCCCGCTCCACCTCATTCACCGGAGACCGCCGCCTCCGACCACTCTGATCGTACACCCCGCTCTTCCAGCTCCTCCAATTCTCAGGTATTCCCGAAGTTTCCTCCGTTTTTGATCAAATTCCTGGCATTCCGTAACCTTGCTTCAGCTTACATGCTGATGATCACTACTCCTTTTCCGAGTTTTTCGACGATTTCTAGGTTTGGTTTTTTGTACTTCTTTTTACTAATTTGAGAGCGAATTGTTGTTGATGATAGTCGTTGGATTCGCTGAAGAGTGAAGAGTATCGCCAGCTTTTTCGTCTGCCTTCTGAAGAAGTAAGTCAATTCACTTTTGTTCTGCCATTACGATTAAATTCATTGTTGTTGTTAAACTTTTTTCTCTTATTTCATTAGTTGTCTCAAATTGTTAGATTATGTTATAAATTTTGATACTAAGCCTAATATCGAAGCAACATTTTTTTTTATAATATTTCAACTGGAGTTGGGGAGTTACAATTTTCTTAGGACATAATTTAGGAGGAAGTAAGCTACAAAAGAAATCCGCTATTATTGGTTTTGTATTAGGTATGGGAGTCTCATATAATTGAACTTATGCACTATACTCGCTCCCTACTCCGTATTTTGATATTACGGTTGTATATCCGATGGTTATGATGATCCCACCACCTTAGAGTTGCCTGCCGAACAGCCTGCTTATAGTTTTTATCATATTTATTTCCATTTAAGGAAATCCGCACATTGTGAGGGTTTCAACTGAGGGTTATGGCCAAAATTAATGTACTGAGATATGCCAGCCACTTACAACGTGTATGATGTGGACATGAGGGGAGACGAGCTCTATGTGGGCTAGGTATCAGCTATCACGCAACAGTTGTAGTCTCATGCTGATTACAACACACTTTGTGGCTTTCAGACTTTATCCTTGTCATTTATGGCAAAAATATCTCACTTTGTAGGTATATGCGAGTCATGAAGTGTCATGTTGATGAACTATCACATGAATCTGCTACATACCTTTGATGGGCTTCCCCATCTGGCCCTCCTATAGCTAATCGGTATTGGGATGATTGGATGAAAGGACACTACAGGCATATGTATTTGTACTTTCCCCTTCCTGTGATTCTCCCCAACAGTTACAGTTTCTGATGGTCCTTCAGTCTAGTGTTGCGTGAGTTTGATAAATCTTAATGCTGTGAATTTCTTTTTTTCATAAGAAGTGGTTGATAATAAGTAGTCACAAGGTTTATTTGTACATTGAGACTATAATGAACTTTTAACGCATATTATATCCTTTTGTTTCAAGTTTTATCCACCTATTTGCAGACGTGATCTATAACTCATCGATTACTTCCTTCTTGTCAGGTTCTTTTGCAGGATTTCAATTGTGCATTGCAAGAAAACATTCTTCTTCAGGTAAGTCATTTGGTCCTATTTATGTTACCTGATAAGGCTACATTGTTTACCCTGTAAGGAATGCAGCAGTTGATCTATGCCTATTTAGTTCCTTTTCCAAATATTTATTGGCTTCCATCTGACTTCGGCATCAGAAAGGCTGAACAATTGTCCAAATTTTACTTACATTCTTGTCGTTGTAATTGTATCTGCAGGGTCATATGTACTTGTTTGAGCACTACATATGCTTTTACTCCAACATTTTTGGATTTGAAACAAAGGTAACTTCTATGCTTATCTCCATGCTGCATTAGGTGTGTTTCTTATTTTCAATTGCTGGTCCTTCTTAGGTAATACCACCATGCTCATACTCTTAAAAGGCATGAATCTGAAACAACACGTGGGGTGACCTATTTTTTTTTGTACCCAAATCAGACACCTACTTCTCAGACATCTTTATGGAATCACACTTCGCTTTTCAACCAGAGACTTCAACTATGTTGAGCCTGAATTTTGCAGAGAAAAAGTAAAAAAGACGGGGATCTAGAAAAAAATAAATCATATAGTGCATGTCTTGAAAAATTTGTCTTGATATCACAATTTTGAAATATAATTAGCAAGCAAATCTACCTGAAATTTGTATATATTATTTGTAACTTAAAATGCACTTGGAAATTGGAAATACTTGTAATAAAAGACGTGTTTCTGCACCTGTGTGACTGTATCCAACAATTGGACATTATACCCATGCATTTCAATATGTACACTTTGACATTTCTGATGCTTGAACTTATACTCGTACTAGACCCTCATGCTGATCTTTTAGTAACTAGGGCAGAACTACCCACTTGAACTATCTCTTGATTCTTTAAGGAGATATCTATTCTTTTTATTTTTCATGAAGGAAAAGTCACATTTCCCTACAGTTGGTTCAGTAGTACACATTTGCACTAAGAACTTGGCTATTCTTGTGGTTGCCTATCATTTTGCTACAGAAAATTATCCCTATTCAAGACGTCACATCTGTAAGGAGAGCAAAAACTGCTGGGATCTTTCCTAATGCAATTGAAATTGTGGCTTCTGGAAAGAAGGTAATTGGTGCAATTTAAAGTTTTCATCATTTTGTTTGGCCTGAAGTGCTAAACAGTAAAAACTTAGTGCCTGCTTTGACTGTTTTGTGTTATTTCTCATGAATTGGTAGCACTTTTTCGCTTCATTTTTGTCCCGTGATGAAGCTTTTAAACTTATCGATGACGGATGGTTGCAGCAGAATAATGGTTCTAAAAGGATATTTGATCAACAGGTATAGTTATATTTTATTTCTATTTACTGTTAATAGAATATTGCCTGAAAATTATGATGTTATCACAATAATTTCGTCAATGTTGATATCTTGTTATGATGTAGTTTATATATTTATGAGTTTGACGAGATTTTTATATTTTATGCTAATTGATGGTTTGTTTAAGCTGTGGGCATTGCACCATTGTCTTAGTGATATGTTGTTTTGTTCCAAATAGGTCACATGAGAATATAGGCCTACAGTTGTTCTGGTAAAGGGATTAACTAGGACTTGCCTTTTCTTTCTAATCATCAACTCCACAATTATTTGAAATAACGGATGGGCCATTTTATGTGAAGGTTTTTCCATTCAAAAGAGTTGGTTATTCTTTTTTTTTTTTTTTTTTTTGGTGGTGGTGGTGGTGGTGGGGGGGGGGGGGGGGGGGTTTAAAGAACTTATTGCATTAATTTGGCTTGTTGCGGAGAAAGGTTGATCATGGGTGTGAGTGTCTTTCAAAGCGTAGGAGGGTGTTCTTGTAGTTGCTTATTTCAAACTTTGTAAGTGTGGCAATGAAGGTTTGAGTCACTTAAGTGATTGAATGATGTCAAAAGTGAATGAAATATTCCAGAGGATGTATCATTTTGCTGCTGTATGAGATTTTGTGCTGTGGAATACCTGGTACCATGTTTAGGGTATACTGGTAGCATTATAGATTCGGCGTCATTGCGAGTGTTTTTCTTCAAGATTTGAGGTTTTTGAAACATGTTTCATAGATATCGTTCTTTTAATTAGTGCTCAAAGTTGAGAGATCATTTGACTTATATGCATCAACATAACTCCTATTTTCACTCTAGGCCTGGTCACATTTTGCCAACTTACTCCTACAGAAACACAGAGGCTGTTTCCAAGTGACTCTAAACTAATAAACTACAACTTTATCTGTTTACTTTAAATACATAGCATAATAAGCCGTTTTAGTTTGTTATAATCCAAAGGTAAAAAATAGTGGTTCTTTGACTCAATTGGATATGGACGCTTGTCTGCTTGAGAGATCTCATGCATTATAAACTTTTACCAAACTATGTAAATACCTGCAAGTGAATGTTGGTGCTTGGAAACTTATTTTTGGGAACCCATCATATGAATTCATATACATTTTTGCCCTTGACCTTGGTTTTCAAGACCGTGTGATTATCTTTTAGGATCATCCCATGCATGCAGGCTGCTATAGTGAATCACTCTTGTAACGTAGAATAATGATATTAGGTGAGGAGCTTGGTTTGGATGACTTACTGAAATTATATTCAACCTTATAGCTATTTATTGTGATTTGGGCATCTGTATATAAAACATGATTTTCTTCTATAAAAATCTGTCTGTTAACACTTTGGTGCTGGCCGGTATTTAGGATTCAAAATCTGAGAGCAATTCCCAGTTAAGCAGAGATATTCCAGCTGAAACTGCCAACAACTCTGATTTCCCCTTGAGTGACTGGGATTCAGATGTGAGGTAAAACAGTGAACAACTCCTAGAATTCCTGTTTGATTTTCAGCTATTTGACCTTGTTACTTCTCTCATCTCAGGAACTTGGAGGTGTCTACACTAGAGGATTCCAAACCTCCTCCAGATCACATGCTTGACAATGAGAAGTCAACTGCCTCAGAAGTTTCTCATGTGGTGGAAGAGAAACGAGCTGATGCAGGACCTTCTACTTCTTCGCGGTCTATCAGTTGGAACCTGGAAACTCAGGATGCTCCAGAAAGTAATTCATTACGTTTATCCTTATTTGTTGATCCATCCTGTGTGCTTCATTTTTGCTAGATCCTGGAAAAATTCTATATTCCTTCCATAGTAGACATTGATTTGCTTAATAGAGTTGCTTGTTTCTTCTGACTAACGAGCTCTTATGGCAGATAACGATAATCAATTTTTCAGTTTGTTGAGAGATTATTTAGGGTACTCGATTAGTTGGAATTGAACCTTTTGCCAGTAAATTATATTTCCTTCAATTTGTAACGAATCGAAAGTGACGTGACTGTGTAGGACAAGGCCAAAAAAGGATAAAAAGGAGTTTGACGCCGGCCTTATTGGCCTCTTGACAAACTTTAGTTGACAAGAGAACATATGTATTATATTTGTTTTCATCTTTCATTGTTTTGCGGTATTGCTAAACTCTTAGGTGTCGCTGTACCTTGTATAATATTACCCATCATGATCCATTACATTTTCTGATAGTGCCTTTACTACGTGCAGTACCTAAATGTTACAAAAAGGTTGCTGAGTCCAAGTTCCCGGTATGTTTATGCTCTTCTTATTGTACCACCAAGGATTATCTATTTCATTTCTTAAAATAAGTGGTGTATGGTGATCTATGTTGCAGTCATTTGTAGCCAGTTTCCATTAGAGTGGTATGTTACTACAACACTGCTTGTCAATTGCAGATTAACGTCGAGCAGTTCTTCAATCTGTTTATTTCTGATGATGCTATTGGTTTTGTTGAATCCTTCCATAATAAATGTGGTGACAAAGGTATATCTCTCTGTATATGTGAACTCTTCAGCATATCTTTGATTCATGTATGAAGTGAGCCTGATTATTCAATATGAGATAGCGATTCTTAAAAACACTGTCTAGAAAAATGTCCGGGAACATAGACATTATTTTACCTACTTCGTCTGAATCATGTTGCTTGATGGTTCTATGAATACAGATTTTAAGTGCACTTCATGGTTGCCTCATGACAATTTTGAATATACTCGTGAGAAAAGCTTTCAGCACCCTGTGAAAATTTATTTTGGTATGTTCTATCTCTTTTGAAATAGCATCATTTAGCAGATCAGTTGGAATGGCCTAAGATATTGTTCTTTTCCACGATTTATTTCTTAAGGGGCAAAATGTGGTTGCTGCAAGGAGACCCAGAAATTTCAGGTTTACAAGGGCAGGTACAATGCATGTTTCTTGGATTTACTTTTGTGCCAGCATCACAGAACTAGCTCCTTTCTATGAGGCCATACCGCCATAGTTTCTTTTGGCTTGACATGCCAAATTATTACTTTTGGAGTCATTGTTCACTGGGAATTCATTATTTTAGGAACCTATTACTTATTGAGGGGGTTGATGACAGTATGATAATTAGTATAAATGTCTTTTTGGCCTGGCATAGGAAAGCTTTTTGTATCAGAAAAAGCAGAAGAAAATCGGATCTACCACTATATTCCTAATCAAATATTTACCTCACTGTTGTTGATGAGTTTATTTCTGCAATAAATGATTCATAGTGAATTGCTGGTTATAAAAAATGCACTGCCATCTTTTTTGACACTAATTTTTCTAAACTCTTGTCAGGCATCTTGTTATCAAGACTTCACAGGAAGTGAGTGATGTTCCCTATGGAGATTACTTTACAGTTGAGGTAAGCCTGATTGCTGATTTCTGCTAATGACAATGGTATCACATATGTATTTCTTTATGTGACAGTCAGTCTTCACATTTACATAATAATGGATTTTGACATTATTCGCCATCTTAAATTTTGAATTAGAAATTAGTCATCCTGAACTTTATTAGAAAAAGTAATGATTGATTTTGGTCTTTATTTATGTTTTTGACCCTTTTTCTTCCCAAACCTCCTCTATACTTTGAATTGATTATGTCATTTCTTAAATATTTGAGTTTAGAGAAACAGTCCCAGAAGGAGACCTTGGCATAATCTAGATAAAATTGCTCTGATATGGTTCTGCCAGCATCGTGTATATTTTTGTTTTAATTTTTTTGCTACAGATGTTGGTTGGACCCAAACTGACCTTAGGGAGCTCAATTTATTTTTTTTATTTTTTTTATGAGATTTGACTCTGCTTACTACTCGATGTTATAGTGTCATATTGAATTGAGAAAGAGAATGTAACTTCTAATACAAGGCATTGTTTTCTGAAGTTACTGGTTTCTTTCCATTTTTGTGAATCCAATGGATTGCTATGAGAATCTGCTTCCTTGATCTTCTTTTTCCCCAAATTAGTAAACTTCTGTTATTGAACTGTTCAATGCCATTTCTAGGGAATCTGGGATGTGCAAAAAGACATCATCAAATCTGAAGGTTGTATATTGCAAGTGTTTATAAATGTTTCTTTTTCTAAGAAAACCATGTGGAAAGGTTTGTGGATGAACTCTACTTTCTTTTTTTATCTATTAGTTTTTTTTTTATGTTTTACTTTATTTATTTTATTTTTCCCTTCAGAGAGTGGGAATGTCCAAGGGAGATATTCAAGAAACCCATTCCCTCTATTTCAAATTATTCTTATCAATTGCAATTTAATGATCTTCAATGTGTAAATGTGTATCTTCAATGTGTATCTTCAATGAACTCTACTTTCTTTTTTTATCTATTAGTTTTTTTTTTATGTTTTACTTTATTTATTTTATTTTTCCCTTCAGAGAGTGGGAATGTCCAAGGGAGATATTCAAGAAACCCATTCCCTCTATTTCAAATTATTCTTATCAATTGCAATTTAATGATCTTCAATGTGTATCTGGAGAATACATATTACAAATCTTTCAAGATCAGACATGATAATGTTCTTAATATATGAAAAAATTATGGTCAAAATTCTATAAATTTGACCCCAAAAAGCAAATGGGAAAAATAATTTGGGATGAGGGGAGTAACTGCAATTGAGCACTTTTCTAAGCAAACATCCATTTATAATACGGAATACTAGGTAATATAGTGCTAGTCTCCTTAAATTTATCTTCTTATTCTCGCCTTGTCTCCAGAACTTAAAGTGACGAAAACCCCCAAAATTGCAGACTTAAGTCTCTCTTGATAGTTTTGTCCTGGTTTTTTCTTTATTTTCCGTTCCTTTTCACTATATTTTCCTCAATTTCTTGACTTATCTCTTGTTTGACATATTTTTTCCTTGCAATTTACCCGCATAAAGCTCTCTTACTGGGATTTTGATGATGGTTTTCATCTGTGCCCTTGTATTCTTTTTCCTGGATGTATATGATTGATGCTAGTTGCATTTTGCCTTGATATTACCTTATAGGTAAAATAGAGCAGTCAACTATGGAAGAGTGTCGAGAAGTTTTTACAACGTGGATAGAACTTGTAATATCTCTTTCCTTGTGTTGTGCAACTGCCTTTATTTTGGAGTTCCATAGAGCTTTAGTGTCAGTGAAGAATCTTTATTTATATTTCTTTCAGGCACATGACCTATTAAAGCAGAAGAACCTCGAGAAATCAGAAGGTAGAGACAAAATCCAATAATAAGCCCCTCTTAGTATGACTTTTTACTTTAATGTATTATAATGATCAGAACTTGGTGCCAAATTCTGCATCTACTGGGTCCTATTGCAGTCAGACGTTTTTTCATGTGTGTAAATCTGTTATGCAGAATGTGCTGTACCTAACGTGGTTGAGGATGACCAAGTTGATCAGCAAGTTACCGGACGATCTGCTGAACAATCAGAAAGGTTGCATGGGAAGGGTGAGCTTCAGAGGAAAATTGTTACTGTAGCTAACTCATGGGGCTCTCATGAGCTAATTAAAAATAGCTTGTGTGAGAATCTGGTTCATGCTACTACAACAATCATGTCTACTTCGAGAGCGATTGCTACAGATATCTGCTCTTCTTTAAGAAGTAAAGGCAACCTCCAAATGTTTTTGGTGATTGCGTTTTCTGTTATCCTCCTCTTGATGCAGGTACGCTACTTTTTTTTATTATTTATTTATTTTTAATTATTTCACCATGTATTCTGTTTGAAATTTCAGCAGTATTAGACTCTCACTTCTATTTGACACGATTTGTTTCTCATAACGATGCAGTGATAAATAGTTCTACTTTCAACTTTTTTTACTTTGTATATATCTTATCATTGTGCTAGTGATGTAGCTAACTTGGTTTTGAGTGCTCATCTTATATTAATTTTCCCAAACCATTGCGTAAGCATGCCTCTGGGAATAAAATCTGAGATTTGACCTTCATAAAGTTGTGTGAAAGGCTGACAAGTGCTACCAGAGAACTAGAAAAGTGTACTTCTCTTTCTGAGTTAAACTTAATTTCATGTAGAGTGGAATGTTAGTGAACGTAATGACGAATAACTGAGGTCCATTTCAAGAACCAATAAATTAGAGACCTAAGCTGATGCTTCTGTCAGAAGTCCTGGATCTTGTCCACTAAGCTATGTTCCCGTATAAGCTTGTTCACCCCACTGGCCCTCACTGATAGGTTACTGTGTCTCACTGCAGCTCAGCATTGTTGTGCTATTAAGTAGACAACAACCAATTCATGTAATTCCTCAAGCAGATCATACAAATTCTCTAGGGCTTGGGGTTGGTCATAGAACAACAGAAGCAATGGCTTGGATGGAAAAACGAGTGCACCTGCTTAAAGACGAGATGCTTGTGGTTGAGGCACAGCTTGAAAGAATGAGACATGAACACGTGTTCTTGAAATCACAATTGAAGGACTTTGAAAGTGTTCTTAAGCAGCAGAGATGACTATCCTTGATCCGTTGTATATTCTTTTATCACTCCCACGAGTACTATCAATGGTATACATTTGCTTAATTTACTTGTTTAACATGGATGTATTCTGTCTGCTTTTGTGATGCAATGATAAATATATTTGACATCAGGTTCTCACTTCTCATCCAATGACCTTATTTCGGCCTGTGAAGAAACGATCCAGTATGTATTGGGATGCGTGGATGACACTTGCATATTCAAAAACATGTTAAGGTTCTGGTTGAATTATTTCGTACTCTATATCTACATATGATGGCAAAGCTCATGAATCTCATGATCTTTTGCATTCCCCGTAGACTATTTTAGCCATGCCGTAGGCCAGTGGTGTTCCAAAGTTGCATAGTGTGACATTAGGTTCAATGTTACATTGCAAATAGAGGGCATTCAGATGTTGAAGTTTATGTCATGAATCAGGTTGCAAGCTCTTTTAAATTATTGTTCTTCAGATGTTCATTTTTATGTTATAATGCAGTTCTTAAATTATGCAGTACGTTTCTGCTGTGTCCGCATTCTTGTACACTGGAAGTTGAGGAGGCTGATAATTTTGAGTACTATTTCACAGTTTGAGCAAGATTGTGTGAAGGCCTGAGAGACCGGTGCTCAAATCTAGCCTAGCTTGGGGTGACCTATTGGTTTGAAAGATTCTATGTTATTTTTCTCCCCATGACGATGAAAATTTGTGAAAATAGTGACTATTTTTGCTCTATTAAGTACAATGATCATTGTTGCAATGAGGAAAACATAAGCTCCTTAGAAAATGAAACGGGGGTGCAATAAATAGAATGATAAATTAAATAAACATGAAGGTAAAGTTTGCAAAAATGGATGGAAATGATGGGGTTAAAATCAATATTTATTGAATTATATTTGTTGCGTATTACGTTTGTTTATAAATAACCTGAGTATTGCCCTCCATTATTTCCCGGTAGGAAAATGTAGGGTATTATAGGCCCACATATGAGCTTGTCAATAGTACACCAATCTTTGAACTTTATAGGTAGAGCTGATTGACCCGATAAGTTACCCGAAACCGATCCGGACCCGACCTGATTATGACCTGAAAAGTGAGACCCGAAAACCGATCCAACCCGACCTGAAGTTAACTTGAAACCGATTTGACCCGATATTCAAAGATCTGAACCCGATCTGTGTCCGACCCGTTAGGGACCCGACATGTTACAGACCCGACCCGAAAAGAACCCGAAACCGATTGGAATCGACACATAATCGATATAACCCGATTTATAACAATTCGTTACCCGAATTTACTAGATGTGTTAATTATCTGAATATACATGAATATGACCTAATCTTGACAGACCTATTTTTTACATAATATTTAATAACTTTGAAACCAAACTTGTCATTGTCGATTCAAACTAAACATATTACAAGCTCTTATGTATATATAAACTTAACATCGTATGTTATAGACTAGTTTGATAGAATAATACACATTTAATAATCATTACCTTATAATCATTACCTTATAAATATTTTGTTTTTAAATGACTTATCGACATCATCATTGTCCAATTTATGAATTAACCATCATCATTGTCCGATTTTATCAAAAACGACATTGACCCGAAATAACTTGTTCAGGAATCGATCTGATTTTACCAGAACCGACCTTGACCCGAACCCAAAATAACCTCACTATAACCCGTTCAGGAACCGACCCGATTTTACCAGAACCGACCTTGACCCAAATCCGAAATAACCCAATATAACCCGTTTAGAAACCGATCCGATTGTACTGGAACCGACCTTGACCCGAACTGAATACAACCCGAACCGACATTAACCCGAACCGAATACGACCCGACATGAACCCGACCAAGCAACTAACCGATTTACCCCGAACCGAAACCGACCCGATAAGAACCGACCCGCGATGGGTCAACCCAGAACCGACCCGTTGACCCGATTTGACACCCCTACTTATAGGCAGCCATCACGTGACAATTTTAACAATAGTGGTTGAGAATGGAATGGTAGTTCTTATAAGTTGTAACCCCATTTCGGAAGCTTCTACGTTTACCTTAACCTTGTTGAAGCAGCTTTACCATTTATGTACAAGAACTAAATACGAAGTATATGAATCTATTCTTCTGCTCAAAACTTTCTTTATTCTCTCTTTTACACAAACTCCTCAGGAAGAGAAGATAGTAAGATAGAGGCAACGACCAAATACTTGGCTCATATTTAATTGCTCATGGAAGTACCGTTGCTAGTATTGTATTTCACCTTTACCCTGATTACTGTCAACAATATCAGAGGTAAGGTAACCTTATTTTTGGGGTATTCACAATTTTGCAGTTTTACTTCAGAATTCATGCATGCTTGCGATGCTTCTTCATGCTCTCTGCTCTTTTGTGTTCCTCTGTCCTAGCCGGCCATGTTGATCTCCTGTAGTAGACCAGTTTTAACTGGTTTTGCATGACTAAACAAGCATGTATGCTTGAGTTCTCGCTAGGTTTTAGCTCTTGATATTTCTTGTCAGTGAAAACTGTAAGCGAGGAAATATACTCTACACATAGGTGGTTGGTTGGTGATAGATTATCCATTTTAACTCGTACGGAATAGTATTGAACAAATCCTCGAAGATTCCAGGTTAATCGTCAAGTTTCATGTCATGGATCACAATGAGTATGTGGTGGTTTGTTTGTACAATTTTCAACGTAGAATCCTACCAGAATCTGGCTTGGTGATGAACGTGAATGATACCCTCTTAATCAATTAACCCATTAATCTTTTGGCTTATAGGCTACCGTCACCCATTTTCTCAACGCATTTGCATGAATAAATTACTATTGACGGTGTTTAATTGGTTCACATGCTGTTACTATTAATTATTTGGATCCCATCAAACTATTAAGTGGTTGTGGTCTGTGAAAAGAAGTTGTCACGTGAAAGTGTTTAGTCAATTAGTCGTGAGTTGTTAGTCCATCAAGTGAAATATCGTATGATTTAATTATTCTGATAGAAAGTATCATATGATTTGTATGTGGCTCTCTGTTTGACAACGAAAAGAACCTAGTTTTTACAATTGGTAAGCCTGTCGTGATAAAAAAAAAATGTAAGTCTTTTTTAGTAGGGGAATGATTTATCGATCCAAAGAGTTGTCAACCTTGACCACTCTTCATAACGCAATCTTATTCCAGAGACGTCAGGCTCGAATGCCTTGTATGATAGGTCCTTCATACTAGTTAAAGAAGAAAATTTCCCCTTCGTTTGATGACAACTCTCTTTATCGATTCATTACTCGATTTTGACTCCTGTACTTACTCTTAACTCCGGAGCTAGGAAAGTAATGTATTTCCAAGAGACCCAGGACGTTTTTTTTCTTCTTCCCTTCTTTCAATCATACTTCATTTTTACTTCCTCATTTCTTACTTTGGGGTGCAAAATTCAGGGGTAGAGTCCATCACCTTCACATTAAAGAACAACTGCCCAAATACCATATGGCCAGGGACTCTATCTGGGGCAGGCAGCCAAACGTTAACGTCGACAGGATTTGAGCTACCCAATGGTGCCACACAATCACTTGATGCACCAGCTCCTTGGTCTGGCAGAATTTGGGCTCGTTCACTGTGCCAGTCTGATGCCACTGGCAAATTCAGGTTGGTAATCTGTCATTGTATATGCATAGTCACTGTCTTTGATGTTTCTCACTTCCAGCACTAGATCATCATGCACCAACCAAATAATCTAGCCGCAAAACATAAAGTTTCTAATTACTTAAGGCCAATAAAACCTTGATTGTGCCCTAGACGCGAATTATGATACAGAACAACATAATTTATAAGCTTATTCTATAACATCACCAACCCTTTTAGTACGAAGAAGCAAATATCTCAGCCAAAGCCACTTAAAAGACCAAAAAAGGTTCCATCCACAACCAAATGGCAAGGGAAGGGACATCTTACATGTACGCACACATAGAATGGTTTCCCTAAGAAAATATTCTATTTTGTTAGTCTTTTTGTATGGAGAGTTATTTGTCCTCGTAAGAAATCCTTTTTTGACATATATAAGCTGCAAATCATTCAACATTGCCAGTATCTTGAAAACGGTACCAAGTTATTTGTCCTCGTAAGAAATCCTTTTTTGACACATAGAAATTTTCTGCTTCATTGATTTCCAGGTGTAGCACAGGGGACTGTGGCTCTGGTGAGAAATCATGTAACGGCAAAGGAGGAGCTCCACCAACAACCCTAGCAGAATTCACTCTGAAAGGAAGCATGGACAAGGACTTTTACGATATCAGCCTTGTTGATGGCTTCAACTTACCCTTATCCGTAATCCCTCAAGGTGGGACTAATGAGTGTCCTGCTACAAGTTGTGCAGCCAATTTGAACTCTCAATGCCCAGAAACATTGGCTGTTAAGGGTCTCAATGGGAGTACCATAGGATGTAAGAGTGCATGTCTGGCATTCAATCAGCCACAATATTGTTGTACTGGGGATTATAACACACCTCAAACATGCCCACCAACAGATCAGTCACGGTACTTCAAGAGTCGATGCCCTCAAGCCTATAGTTATGCGTATGACGATTCTACAAGCACCTTTACCTGCCCTACAGGTGTGAATTACCTCATCACTTTTTGCCCTTGATTCTTTCGGAAGAAGTGACAACGGTACCAAGTTAGTCATACAATAGAACTCAACTGCTGCTTTATTAATAATTCCAATGAAGCTCCAAGAAAATTGACTTCAAGGGAGGTCGAGCTGGAATTCTTGGCACAAACACAACATATCCACCTTACTGTCCAGCTTTACATAGAGGACCTTAGCTTTCAGTTGCGTGGCAAGACATAATTTCAATATTGCCAGATGGTGTAAATGTACGAAACATAAGCAATGCCAGAATGTAAACATCAATTGAATTCAATTTGCATTGCTCAGAAACAATGAGTGCAGTTACTCAGGCACACCTACAAGTATAACCTCCAACCTTTCCTAGAGTAACCAAGCAAAATGAGAAAATCACGTTCTTCAAATAGTTCATGAATCATAATTATATAGCTGCACGTATTGGCGACAACCTTCTCATTAGAGAATAGAACCTGATTTTCTCATCCATTAGTTCAACTGACACAAAGGCGCCATTCTGACCTTCAATTCAGGAGAAATCCTTTCTTCTGCTGTCAAATCACCCATCACACCAGGAGGAAATTATTTCTTCTACTCAATCTTTCATACAGATTTTAAATAACTAAAGCAGGATTTCATTCAATACATCATGTTTTGAAACTTATCCAGGAGCGTAGCTCTTTCAAATGCATCTGCATCACCAGAGATCACCCATTCTAATTTGCGCAATCCATATATGCATACCCTTTAGCAGATTGCATTGACCCACAAGCTTGGAACAGGCTTGAACCAAAATCATTTTAAAATTATAACATTGGGTGGCCTGGAGATCTTTTGCACGACAGACCCGGGATTTCCATAGATAGCGCACCATCATTCCCTAAGACCATTTATAACCTCATAGAATTTCAGTACCCCATTTTACCACAGACAGAAAGAACTATCCCATCAAACACCAGCTCAACTTTCTTAGACTCCACTGGATCACATCACTCCAATTCATGCTTGTTACCAATCACACTCTTAAGACCAAACACACAAGCTCCAGCGAATCAAGAAAAATACATTAATGCCATGTAGCTCCAAATCACATGTGCTCATCACTATCAGTTTACCAAACCACACACCTAGTCTTACTGAACTCTGACACCTTTTGCCTCTCCCTTTGGGATCAATGTATAAAAGTATCAACGTCTCAAAATCAATGATATCCTAACATCTAGTATGAATCAGTGTATAACTCTCAAATGCCAGCTAGAGCTCTACAAGTAATTACACCAACCAACTATTCCATTCATAACCGAGAAAACCGAAAATTTCAAACCAATGCAAGATAACATAAAGAACAACAAACAGATAGTAATTGTAACTGATAAGAGAAATCTAATCAACCATGTGAACAGGAAAATATCATTTCAATGTCAATACTCAAACTTTAACTTCCCTAACATAGTGAAATGGCACCTATGATTGCTAATCAACACATTAAAATTAAAAATAAAATAAAAATACCCAATCTACAAAACCCCAAAAAAAATCTAATCCAACTAAATGTATATAAAATTCAATAAAAATCCGAAAATCTTGAAACACCATATTAGAACTATAAAAACCCAAGAAAAAAAAAACTTACTTCAACTAATGACCAAACAATCAGATGATACTTAAGATTCAGTTCATGCACCAATAATCAGTCAAACTCTAGCAAGATTCCTTCTCATTGACCAAAAAAGGTACCAAAAAAAATGAGGAAAGAAATCCCAAAAACAGAAGAAGAGTTGTGTAAGTTAAGTTATAAAATAGTGTGTAAAATAAAATGGGGTGTCATTGGGAAACATAAAACCATGAAGTTTATGTTACTCTCGCACTTTAATTTTCTAACAAATATTTAAACTAATTGGAAGATTCCCAAAAAATGCTTTGTTGTTAATAAAGATTATATGAAACAGATAAATAAAAATAGACACAACAGATTCTTGAAAATGGGTCAGTTGTGTAGAGCGTGAATTGTGAGTGTGTGAAGAGTTACTATGCAAAGCAGCAGCAGTTTCACCCATTTAAAAAATGAGTCCCTTATTTTGTATCCCAACTTTCTCTCCTAGCATCTGACGCATCTTCCCACATTGTATTCAAAGGAGAGAGAGTCTCTCTCGCACACATTCACACAGAGAGAAGTGAAAACTATGTAGTTGTAGCAAGGGCATCTTTAATCCTCTTTAAATCAGATCTATAGTCTGTTTTCTCATACTTTCAGCTCAAGTTTGTATTATCATTTCTTGGGTATTTATGTTTTGATTTAGTTGAGGTCGAGTGAGTGATCGCATATCCATTTTCTCAGATTTTGAGCTCGAGTGAGTGAGCGAGTGATTACCATTATTTTGAGCTCGAGCGAGTGAGTGAGTGAGTGATTGACTCGGGTTTAACTTTGGACCCGAGTGACTAATAATAATTTGTTCTCAGATTTTGAGCTGGAGTGATATACTAAACACTCGTTTTCTAGTATAGTTAAATTTATTTTGGCAGCTTTCTCTTCTAATTGCGGACTGCAAAACGGCGCCGCTTCAGAGCAGAGAGGGGGCGGATGAAGAGACGACATTCGATGATTCAAACATGAATGCGTTAGCATTTAGCAGTGGGATGAGGCCAGAGGGGGAGCTACAGTGACAGTGTGTTAAATGCAGCTGTATATTTTGAGACTGAAAGAGAAAGGTAAGAAACAAAAACAAGTACATACAACATAGACCAAAGTTGAAAGTATTAAACTTTATGTGTTCTTTTCTACGAAAATACCACAGTGATATTTTTGGAGTGTGAATAGCTTACTATGGATAATGGTTTTCTTTTGCATATGTCAATTTTCAAGTTGCTAGTTATGGCAAACTGGGCTCCACTTGTCTTGTGTGTAGTCCATTTTTTGTTTTATATCATAGCAAAATGCATAGTGCTCCCATCCTTTCCTATTTGAAATGTGTACGGAGTATTTGGTTGTGTTTGGGATGGCTAATGATTGTAGAGCTGAGGATCTGTTGGACTAATCAAATCCACTTTCAATTCAATCATGTCATGTAAGTTAGGATATGAATCCATTTCTTGTGAATCTTTTGGGTTGTCATTGCCAATGGGCTAATTTTTCCACGTATATTAACAACTAATTGAAAGTTAACAAGATGATAATTTCTCTACACAAAATGTTGTTATGACATCCTAAAATGGTTAACAACATTGTGATAAGGGGTTATGGCGTTAGCAACACTAGGCAAATTAAAGTGTTTGGTATTTAAATTGTCATCAAAGAAGTTGTGGAAAAGGGCATAATCGTAATTTTATATAGTAGTTGTAGATCTGTTGACTAATCGACCAAACACCTTCAAATGTAGAGAAGGAGATGATAACATCAAAATTAGGGGAGGTGTACAAAGAAGAAGGTGAAATGAATTGTAGGAATGCTGATTTGGGTAAGGGACATGAAAGGATGGATGGCAATTATATAAAATTACCATCCTTGAGAAGTTTTTCATAATTTAGGGAGTTCCCATTTTGTGGATTTAATATGTGGAAGCAGACTAACAAGTATACATGCCCCCTTTTATATGAAAGACCCACACCTCAATGATCATATCTTATTTCAAAGTATTTGTCCTATTAGTTTTAAACAAAAGTTTGAAATTATTCATAGCTTTTATTAAACAATTCATTGACTACAAAGATTGTTCATGGTATCTCTTTCTCCCTTATAATTGAGCCAACGAAAATAAATCCAATTTTGATTTAGATTCCTTCATATAGTCAATTAATTAATTCTACAAGTAAAAACCTCAATATGCCTTATACTTAGTAACTTAGTCTCATGTATGTTAGATATGTGACAAACATCTCTTATCAAGATTATGTATTTATACTTTCTCTATTCCTAATTTTTTGCCCCATTTGACTTTTTACGATCTTCAAGACACGACTTAAAATATTTTTATTTTCAAATCCGTAAAACAAAAAAATATATGAAAATTTGATATTCCAGAATTTACATTAAGATACTTTCAACAAGATTTCACTTGAATATATTAACATGATGAAAATGTGTGGTCAAACTTTTTAAACCTTGACTCTATAAATAAAAATGACGCAAATATAAAGGAACGGAGGGACTAAAGAGTATAACATAATAAGTATTTGTAATCAAACTTTTGTAACTTTAACTCCATAAATAAGAATGGAATAAAAATAAAGGGACGGTATAAATATATATTATATTTTTTCCCCTTTTGTCAAAATCTTTCTCAAGAGAACTTAATCAGTGAAATGGGCAGAGTGAGTAACTTGTTAGTTGAAACAAATATTTAGGTTAGTAGCCCGGACACCATAGTATTCCATAATGGAAGCTCTTTTAGATATGCGACTTGGCTTTGTGAACATATGATTGAATGAGATTTTAATGAAGAGATATATAGGCCTGATAAAACCTTTTTCCTTTGTATTATAGGGGGATGTGACTTAATGCGTACTTTACACTTTTTTGTTCACCTTTTACTTTTTCCGGGTAATGCTAGTAAAGGGTCGAGGGACGGTACGTAGGATAGGTTAATATCATCGTTAACGAAGTTCTTCAAGTATAGACACAAGGAGGGTTTGAACATGATGGAGTTGTATTGCTTAGAAGAAAACACACTAAATACATGTGTACAGAGCTAGTTACTACATTAATTTGTTCATCACTAGACATGTGCTTACATTTTTTGTTTTCCTTGTCTACAAGGTTAGTGTGAGGGACTTGAGATCAAATAGGTCATTGTCTCACTTAACCTTATTTGTGTCTTTGTGAAGATATCATTTAGTCACATTCCAAGGTGGGCATGTACTCGTACTTATGTCCTCATCCTCAACCATAAATACTTTGCAGCCCTACCCTTTTGGAATTACCAAGGTTAAATTTGTTTGCATTGTGTTTGGAGGAATGACAAAGGGAAAGGTGGGTGAGTTGAGTCTTTCGTTTCTTCTGGTATGTATGATCTACATCCCAAAACATACCTCCCTAATCCCTAGATAAACACTCCTTTGTCTTTCTTTCTGTTTTTACTCAAGGAATAAAGAGTATTTCTTTGGGTCCTGCAGCCTGCAGGATTGTTTAGCCACAACAGCAATGCAGTAAACACCCACATATGGAAGACAGCAAGAAAAAGAGCCGTCCTCGGCCTCGTTTTACACCTGAAGAAGCCGGGGATTCGTCATTTGAGTGCTCGGGGAAGCATTGCAGATCATGTGCTGCTGCCTTGATCGCCGACTGTGTTGCTGTCTGTTGCTGCCCTCTTGCTCTAGTCAGTCTATTAGCTCTTGCCTTTGTCAAAGTGCCTTATTTAGTAGGAAGGAGGTGTCTGAGGAAACGGAAGAACATGAAGCGAAAATGCAAGAAAATCACGGAAGCTGGTAATAGTATTAATGATATCAACAGCAGGGATATAAGTCTCATTTCTGGGAGATTAAGTCAGAGTAAATCAGACATTATCTTTGAATTTGGGAAAGATGGTGATATTAATACTATTACTAATAATAATGAAGAGTTAGAAGAAAGGAGAAGCTTTTGTGCTGAATTTGAAGCTGATAGAGTTTTGTTTGAATTATACCAAGTTGGTCATTTGGGTTTTGGTAGGGTATCTTTTACTGGAATTCAACCTTTTGGTAAGGAAAATCAAGGGTAAATTTTAGTTTTACTTAGTTGTTGAAAGGACATGAAAAAAAAAGTACAGAGAAGTGTGTTTTTCCCTTACCAGTGACCAGTGAGAGCAGTGAATACTTTCACTCAAGGGAAATAAGTGAGACTGTTAATTGGGAAATTGTCTTTCTTCTGAGACTGGACCAATCAGTGATGATTTTTAGGTTCTAGTGTGCAGTGGCTGCGTTGTTTTGATAACTATTGTATTGTCCATATTTGTAATTGTTATGACTTATGATCATATTGGATATCATTATATGTAGTGAAAAGATATGCAATTAGCTAAGGTTGATTTATTACATCAAATGAGGGAGACATGCTTTTTATTCATGGGAGAAGAGCCAAGTTTCTTGCCATCTTTGCATATTCATGCGATTATTAGCCTATGAATGTGGATGACTCAATTTTATATTGGGTCCCGTTCAAGCTTATGAATCAAACACCCCTTCCTTCCAACCTATAATTGGATCCTAAATTCATTTTAAATGCCCTTAGAGACAAACATAAGACAATGATTGGTTCATTGCATCCAGAAAGCTTATTTCGACGTGTAGAACTTCGGATAATATCTACATGTATTATACGCAGCAGAAGATTGTTATGATCGCACTGGTCATTAGATGTTGTAGAATTATGCACTATAATTGTACCATGCAAACAATCTCACAAAATCACGGTTGATCTGGACAAGCAGCCACTTTACTTGTAGGCAATACATCTCAAAACACCACATTAAGTCAAAAACCAGGTAACTCAGAATTCTTTCTATGCCAAGATGTACGACACTACATTACAGGACAACTGGACATGCGAAATAAAACTCACACCAAGTTGCATCAAAATCTACAATTTCTATTGCATATCTGCCACAAAAATGACCCTTCACAAGTTCCATTTCAAGTCCAAAATGATATGCAGCTTACCTGTTAGAAATGACCATAAAATTTCCCCAATATAATGGCCTCATCCACACTATACGATATATGAGTATAAAAGAACAAAGAATCAGTCAACCTTTTCGAAGATTATGCAGGTATCAATGAACCACCATTATACAGGAAATAGATCACCCCATCGATAACTCATCACCAAGCTACAACGTGACACATCCTTTAATACTCTAACACCAGAATAATAGTAGTATTTTTTTTGGTGAGGGGATGAGAGGAGGGGGTTGGGGACGGGGTGAATGGAGCAATAGTAGTTGATAATCCGAATTTGGTATCACACAATTGGCTGACGCACAAATATTCAAAAATGTCAAAAAGAACTATACCAGAAATTCCCCTTTGTCCCTCTACAAAGAACAAAAGAGCTCCTTCAAGTACCATCCACAAAAATTTCCACATGCAGGCATGGCAAATACCAACAAAATACTCCCTAAACTCTAACCTATAACAGTTTCTTCTATTTCAGCAGATCCAGAAATGATAGTTTTCCCAAACTTCAAAGAAAAGGACCAGAATCACCCTTGGCCAAGAAACCTAATCAGGGGTCTCAAAACCTTGTCCTAGTAATCTAGTATGTCATCCAAAATCAAACCCAAATAACTATCCTCAGTGGAACTGGTTATGTAAGATTTATTATATACTTATAGAAGTAACTACCAAAGATATGCCGCATAAAATGGGTTCCTTCACACAGACCTAGCCCATTGAAAGCAACACCTGCCAGATTGCTACACAAGCCATCACTAAGTAATTCCTGCAATCTAAAGTGACAAATCTCCTCAAGAACACCTCTATGGACTTCATCCACATCACCAAAAGGTGCAATGAAATCATAGCTAACTCAATCAATTCAAATCACTTGTTTTTCAACAAACTCCACCATAGCTTTAGCTTAAAGTAATATTAACCAAACCTAGTTTATCATAACCCTCGAGATTAAATCTGCATTGCCACCATATCACAAGTTCTGCCAACATATTGAAATACACCATTATATAATAGGATGAGCTTGTACATGAGAAGTCTTCACTCATAAAACGATATAGATGGTGTAATAACACAAAGCTTGAAGACCAAGACAAAAAAGAGACTACAGAAAAGCTAATTAGATATGTAGGTCAAAAGGGAAAGCTGCACTTCACAAATTCTCCCATCAAGCAGAAATAGCTGGTAAACCGATAAGGCATGTTAATACTTTCAGTGATACATTGTACTATGTACTCGGAACAAATGAAGCAGATCCATTCATAGAAAACCTTTTCCTACCACTGTTTAGGTGATCATCCAACCGTTATAAAAATGAACCTAAACTTTCACCGAGAACTATTTTTGCCTCAAAGTCATTTACATGCTAATCACTACATTAACATAATCTAAACAACCGAGCACCACCTCTTGCTCTCATAATTACAAGATAATCATTCTGACCTCTGTCCATCATATACCATTGACCTTTGTGACCCATATTCTCCACCACACCATAAGACTCAAGACAACAGACTTACAGAAATACTCCAAACTCACTATCTTCCCTATACCATGATGACCATTCATACTCTTTTACCTCTTGTACAAGGCAAATGGTGGTAGCATCAACACCAAGCAACATATTAAATGGATTAAAAACTTCAGAAATTATTTCTTCAATAACCTACCTAATTTGAGAAGTAAAACATTACTACCAAATTGAGCAGAGATATATAACCCCGTGACGAGTACCTGCATTAATCAAATACCAAGGAGAATGTGAACTTACCTGCAACATTAACACAATATGACTGACGCTGAAAATTCAATTGCACTAAAAGATCGTACTTTGTAACTTGTATGAAGAAGGGGTATCAGGGTATAAAACAAAGGTGGTGGAAATCAGGACATTAGGTGGAGGTGTTGGTGTGATGCTTGACGAGAGAGGCATAAATCATTAAAGTGGCTATAAATCATTAAAGTGGCTATCAAGTGGCTATAAATCATTAAAGTGGCTAACCTCTGCATTCAACTCCTATTACCCACTTTAATGATTTATGCCATCCCGAATTCCCACGTGAGCCCAAGCGAAAAAGGCTTTCCATACAATTACTATCACCCTTTTAAAATGAGATAATTCAGAGACAATGGAAATGGCAACCCACAAGAACCAAAGCTGCCTCAGATAACTTGATTTTAAGACACTTTGTCACAAAAATATTCCCTACACAATATCTACCTCATATACATCACCAAAAATCAAGCCCATTTAACACCTAATCTCAAGTTGTCAACTCTAGACAATTAGATCACAAGGCACATACTACCTACTCTAAAACAAGTTCTACCAAGTATGAGTTACACTTCCAAAGCCCAAAGACACAGAAACCAATTACAGGGACAAGCAATTCCTAATTTCCAAGACCCATAATGGGATTCATGACAAGCACATACGCAAGATTCAAGTGTATCAACCACAATTGTTTAATTCCTTGTTAAGGTTCCAAAATGAAAACTTTAACAATTCATCATAATTCGAAAAAACTTTGCCACTCAAATACAAGAGGCTCCATCCAAGTCTATTTTAGCACAAATTTAACAAGGTAAAAAGACCAAAAAGGAAACTCACCACAAAATTACCTGCTAACCAATCAACAACTAACTACAACAAATAGACAATTTCTCATCTCAGAATACCAGAATAACAGTAGTTAACACTAAACATCACACAATTAAATTAAAAAAATGCTAAAAATGGCTAAAAATGCTAACAGAAAACTTCAGAATCATTTCCTAATCTTTCAAATTTCAATTCATTTTAAAATGATAAATACAAATTTAGAAAGGAGCCTAACTACTATACCAAATAAGAGAGGAATAACTCAAGCACCTCCCGGAGTCCCAAACTTACATCTTTCACAACACAGCTATAACATCACTGGGTTCGACATCCTCTATTTCAGAAACATCATAAAACAGGATAAGAATCACCAATGAGAGTTCCTATAACATCTTCAGATATTTATGTACCTAATTCCACCCAATATCTATCAACATTACAGCTGTAGCAGTCCCAAAATTAGTTTGCTTCAGAAAAGAAACTAGCCAAGGAAATGTCTCACAACCCACATTCCATTAATTTTTCACACATCCAAGTATCCAACCTTTCCCAGAAAAACATTTATTTTCTTGCAGTCCATGATAATCAGTCCTTAAAAATACGCTTCCATCCACACATCACTCTAAGAAAAATAAAGTTATAGCTTACTCAGAATTCATACTAATCATTAACTTTCAATGGCCTTCCTGCAGCTACAGCACATTAACATGATTCAGATGATAAATGATTACCCTATGACACCTCCAGCAATTTTCACGAACTCTCAACAATTAATCAGCAACTTATACATAGATGAGTCCAGCCACAAAGTTCAAAGAAAAAGCCCATCACACCAATAAAGATAGCTTTTCCATACAAGCCTTCACAGTGCACACTGATACAATGATATCGAAGTAGAGAAGCACAAATTTAAAAACATGACATATACGGCAATGACACCATAGGAAAGGATTGAGAAGTTCTTACCTATTCAAAGCAATTCAACATCAACTCTGTTCTACAAGCCTCAAAAGATAACATACTCATTACCTTAAGCACATAAAACCCTATTTCCTCATGCCCCTCGGCTATTAAATCCCAAGAGTGAACAACCGCCACCACAATCATCATCAAATCCAGAATTCACATCAACATAGTTCCCTACATCCTATTCAAATGCAAGACTTTTCATTTAGTGATTTCAAAATTCATATACCTTTTCCAATTTCCTATTACTTGTTTTCAATTTAAACACTGATAACTCAAACTAGGACATTAACATATAAGCAGTTTCTATGACTAATAACGAGCTTACTACTACTAAAACAATCCGGAATGAGTCTCATCAAGACAAGATCTAGGGAGATCCAGCTATACCAACAACAATCACAAGGGCCCAAGATTAGTTTTAAAAAGCGAGCCTAAGTCGCCAGGTGAAGGCAGGCACTAGACTAAGCACTTTGCTAGGTCAAGGTGAGGCGAATCCTAGAGGCGAGCGCCATAGAAGAAGCAGTAGGCGATCACCTTTCGGTGCGGTTGCAATTTTGGGCTGTTTTGCAGGTTTAAAATTATTTAAAATGAAAAAATGTGGGCCCAGCCTATTATCACATTGTGACCATTCTCATACTCAAAGCATGTGGAGAGAGACAAGTAAAATCTACAAGCTTTCTCACTATCTTCAAGCCGAGGTGCTGCGATATTGTGATTTTTTGCCACTAATACTGCCGGGTCACCCAGATCACCAACAACCAGAGTTGGTTATTTTCATTTTTTTTATCTTCTTCACCATCATCTCTTATCTTCCCTTAGCTCCAAGCAACTGCTGCTGGGCCAACCAGATCTCTGGCGATCAGGTCAGATCACCTCATCTTCTTCTCATTTTTTGGGTTTTTTTCCTTCTATTTTTGTAGGGCATATTATTAATCAGGTGACAATAGATTTGAGTACAAATTTAGGAAGAGGTGATGCAAAAGTATAAACTAGGAAGAGATGGAGAGGCACTGATGCTTTCAGTAATGGGTGTGCAAGTAGTATGCTTTAAGTGATGCAAAGTTTCAAATCAAAACACCATCTCTAAGGTATTGGCTTTGCAGGTGGTTATATATAGGTATGCAAGTGCTATGCTTTTATTTTATACTTTGACCATATTATCCCCACCATTATCAACATTCCCATTGCTCATACTCATGTTCCTAATTTCTTCAATAATTCAATTTATTTTGAAGACTTACTATGTTTGCTTATTTTCTATTTACTTCAAGTTTTGATTGGGTGGTTCGTGTAGCCTCAAGTATTTTACAAGTAATTTTTCCTTTTAGCAGTATCTAGTGACAAATTATGCTTCCCGTTGTCAATTTATGTACTTACTAATTGAGTATTATGTTGTTTTGAGTACAAAATATAGAAATGAGAATTTTGGTTTATGGCACTTTTAGGGAGCCTCACAGCCAAAGACGAGCTCCTACGCCTTGTGCATGGCTCTGAGGACCCTTAGAGTTTAGGGCACATGGTGCCTTTTAAAAACTAAAGGCCTAAGTAGTTAAATTAATAGAGGGCCTATTTCTGAAAAACCAGCAAAAACATCTAGCAAACTACAAAATCTAAACTCTTAAAATTGACAACTATACCAAACAACTCCTCAAATTATTATATGATCATTTCCAAATGCATCATTATTGTTAGGAATAGCAAGTACATGAAGAGAGATGGAGGAAAGCCAAATCAATCCCTGTAATTCAAGTATAATAAAAGATTAAGATAAAGGAAGAGCTTCACTTCATGTAACTTAATGCAAAATCTAACATGACTTCACCATACAATCATTATTAGAATGACGTCTATAACAAATATTCCCAATACTTCCCTAACAAAACATTGATTGTTCTAAAACATGCATATGTGGAAGAGCTGAACTGACTAACACTACGAGATTTTAGTGATAAAAAGTGCTTTGAACCACACCTCAATGCTTACATATAAATAGGATAATTGTTGGCATTAGATAGGAAGTAAGCAAGACAAAGTGTAACTAAGAAAACAAGTATGGAAGACCAAAACAAACTTTCTAGTAGTAAAACAAAAGTTAGGAGGTCAACATAAACCTAGCACACCTATGTGACACATCCATCCAAACAACTTGTATTCTCATGTATCACAATGAATCCATCACTTTCTCTTTATTAGTTCTGTTTCTTCATCACAACTCTGACTACAGAGCAATTGTCATTTATCCATCTATAATAACCTAGACGACCTTGCACAACTAAGCAATGTGAACCATTAATACAAAAAACAAAGAAGACCTACATATTGACCACTGAGGTTCAAAACCCCATCAAAGTATCAAACTCAGAAAAATCTAAACTATTAACTTTTAAAAGATATCAGATAAGCCTCAAAGCAGTGATACCACGAAAATCACTCCTAAAAGATATCATGCACCATAACCTATTCAACAAGCAAATGCAAACTACAGAGGATATGTCACTTCAAGATACAATTCTCCCTTTCTCATCGGACCGTCTCCAACTATCTTCAGAAACATTGTTCCTTAACTTTAGTTGTTTGTGTCATCATATAATATCACCAAAAAAAAAAAAACGAGCGAACTCGCTACTACAAATACAAAATAAACAATGAGGACTCAATTGCATTGTATAAACCTACAATTCAGTACTAAAATAGTGATTGGTAGTAACAGTATAAGTCCTCAGAGAATGAAAAACAGTAGACCAAACCGGATTTTACATACACCACCAAACCACCGAAAACCCGAATAAAACCCTAATCCCCAAAATAGCATAACAGCTGAACTACGAAGAGTAATAACCACATCACTTATCTTTAGTGGAAACACCGTATTTTTCCTGCAATTTGGTGATCTCTTCTTCCTTCTTCTTGAAGTCAATCTTCTTATTCATCTTAGCAGGCTGATAATACAACACAATCAGGTACCAATTTGCAACGTTGAATCCAGACAAGTGATCGACGGCTGTCTTAGCGTCGTAAATATCCTCGTACACTACAAAGGCTGTTCCGCGGGTGTCCTTGTTGGTCCCGATCCGGATTTGTCGGATTGCACCGTACTTTCCGAAGATGTCGTACATCTCTTCGCTTGTGATATTGAAGGGGAGGTTGCGAACGTAGAGGACTCGGTTAACTTCTGGAGGAAGCCGAGTGTTGGCTTTTCGCAAGCTGATTGACATCTTTTAGGGTTAGCGTTAGGGTTAGGGTTTGGGAATTGGGTATATTAAGGGTTAGGGGCTGCAGTCTCCATCGATTTGCAGGGGTATGAGAATTGAGGGAATATATATACTATGAACCCGTATTTAATGACAGTCTCCTAAGATTGACATTACTTTATTCTTTCCCACTTTAGTTAACCTCGGAGTCGTTACATGAAAGAATTTGCCTTTTTATGGAAATTGATGGAGCCTGAAAGAGAATATTTGTTCTGAAGAATATTTCTTAATAGAGACGGGGTAGGATGAACTCTCCATTTAGAAAATAATATCTACAACTCTATAAGCACGATGGGGAGAAGGTGTAGCCATATGTACATCCTCAACTCTTCACTCAAAACTTCTAACAATTTGGAAAGGCTTACATAAAACTGTTGGACTTGGAGAGGCTTGGGTCATCATAACTGACAGTACTATATCTGTTGAAACTTTTCGGAATATAAGGATTGCATGATGGAACTTCATCCCTTGATTGAGGACATCCATAAATTAGCTAAGTCTTTCTACTTTAATCTGTAGTATTAAAGTTTCTAAAAATCTTATTTCTAGAGCTAACTCCCAAGCCACTTAATACAAAGTTAAACGCGTTTGAATATTAAAATTTGAGTGAGACTGCACAATTTGAGAATTTTGAGATAAAATGGCTGATACAAAAACCGTGTAAGAAATGAAATTATGGACACTAATTTGCTATTAATTGTAAAATTGTAATAGATTACTAAAAAAAAATAGATTATTTATAATTTTTAATGGAGTATTTATGGAAATTTGTCATTTGAAAAATGAACGAGTACCAAAATTAACTAGAGTAGCCTAGCAAATGTCAATCCTAAACAAAAAGTTCTAAGGGTTCACCAAGAAAGAGACTGTTTGAGCAAATTGTGAAAGAAAAAAGGCATATACTATTCTTTTGTTGAGAGTATTGCAATTCTTCATTCGTTTTAATAATTCTCCAACTACTGCAAATTGCTACTCCCCAATACTTCACTTGTCTGCAATTTGTAATCTTATTTATTCTAACAAAAATGAGGAAAAGTCGCAAATATGCTGAACACTGACTCCACCCAGCTACTCATTTTCAGAGTGACACCCAATTCTGAGTAATACATGTAGTTCACAGCAGGGTGATCTGTTCTGATTATCTTCGTTCTATCGCATTCAACATGCATTAAAACTTTAGAATACTAACTAATATTAAACTATTTTCAATTACTCTCCAATTAGACTTGGCATTTCAATCTTGCACATTAAGTTTTTTATAGTTTCATTACATTTTTCTTAAATCATATTGATCTTTGATGCATAGTGGGCCATGCTGATCAACTTTAATTTGTCAACAAGGTTTTATCTTAGATACTATTTATTTAAACTTAAATCAACTAAATTAGATAATATTCACATGCTATAAATTAATTTTAATCTATTTCGTATCGAGTATATTTAGATTTTTGTGGGTAGTACGTACGTACACACAGTATATGATTAAATTGTAAATTAATGTATATTAAATTTAATACAAAATGCAACAATTCTTTTGGAATTGTCTCGCAATTAATCCAACAATTAAAAAAGACTTCACAAAATCATAACAATAGAGAATACTGTATAGGAAATTCCAAAAACTTCTTTAAGATATATTTGTAAACATATCTTATAATTTTGTATTAAAAAAATAAAAATAATTTAAAAAGTATAAAAAAGCAAAAGTATGTATACAAATGGGCCTACACATAAATGACATTTTTATTTTATAACAGTATAATTTTAAGTCTAATAGTACAACTTTATTCACAAATAATGCACCTCCATATCTAAATAGTATAACTTTAAAAAAAATTGAGGGTAAAATAATGGGTCCAAGCTAAAATAGAGAAATTTTATACAACTTTATTTTTTATTAGTACAACTTTATATTCTATTAGTAAAATTTCAATTCTCAAAATTATAATTTAAAAAAAAATAAAAAAAGTTAAATCATTTACCCTCTGAGATATAACCTTTGGATGCCATGACTAGGGGTGCTTATCGAGTTCATCTACTCGTGAGCAGCTCGAGCTCGACTCGGTCAAAACTCGGTCAAAGCTCGACTCGAGTGGACTCGATTCGAACTCGAACTCGGCTCGATAAGATAACGAGCCGAGTTGAGCAAACTCCAGCTCAACTCGAAAAGCTTGTGAGAAGCTCGAATGAAGATCATTAGAAGCTCGACTCGAAAGCTCGTCAGAAGCTCAACTCGAAAAGCTCATGTGAAGCTCAGTTCTTTTATATTTAGTATATCTTAAAATAATATATTTTTTGATTAATTTTATATTTAAAATAAAAAAGGTCATGAGTCGCTACAGGTCGGTTCTATAACATGTTGTCTTGAGTTATAGTTTGTTTCGGTAATTTGGGTCGGGTCAATTTTTTACAGCATAACTTTCAGCCAAGTGTCATGTTATGATGACACATATGATCTAATTAAGAAATTTATGACACATGAAACCATTTAAACAAAATTAGAGCTATATACTTATATAACTTATATTATTCATATATTTCTAAGTTTCTAACTTTATAATTTTTAACAAAATACATATGATATTTCATATACTGTGATGAACCTAAAGTACTACTAAATAAAGTTAAAAAAATATGATGATTGATGATCAATAGGGGTGTCAGTTCGGGTTGTCGGTACGTATTTGGTTCGGTACTAACGGATTCGGTACTGCTGGGTCGGGTTGAAACGGGTTTTAATTATTTTTGGATCGGTTCGGTTTCGGGTTAATAATCGGATCGGGTTCAATCAGTTATTTACTTAATCAGTTTGGTCCAGATTTGATTCGGGTTTGACCGGTTTGTGTTTGACCAGGTTAAGCCTCAACCTTTATCAACTATATTCCTAATTTTGTTATTATTTTGTAGAAAAAAGGATAATTTATAATACTATAAATTGTTGAAAAATCATAATAATCAACTTATTGAACATTGGAAGGCGATGCATTACAAATCCCACTATCTGAAGAAACTATTTCTCCATTACAAAATCATATATGTCGTTTCTTGTATTTATTCTCATTGAGTTATTTCCTCCATTGGCTCCATCAAACTTAATTAGGGACTTACTTAATTGTATGTCAATGTGATAAATGATGCATGTTACTAGGACATGCGATGTTATGAAGTTAGCATCACAAGTTCTTGCAGTTCCAATTACCACAGTTGCTTCTGAGGCAACTTTTAGTGCCGGTGGTCGTGTTATAGATCCCTATAGATCTAGGCTTGCACCAGAAACATTTGCACCGGTGATTGGTGTAGATCCCTCCATGGAGTGCAAAGAAAGAATAAGGTAAAAACTACCTATTATTATCATCATTCCCATTATTATAACATCACTATTATCATTATTGAAATATTTATGTTTTTATATTGCAGAATAAAAATGATTATCAACCAAAGGAAATTTCCATTCCAATTCCTTCGACAGAAACTACAAAATGAGAATTTCATGAGAAACTAATATTGTTGAACATTATTTGATATTGTATTTTTTTTGTTGGACAGTTTTTTTTGATGTTGTTTTAATCGTTTGCTTAATCCTTTGTATGTTTACTTTAGACATTTCTTGATGATTTTCACTTCTAATATCCGAAATTTGGTAAGTTTGATTGAATTTTATTATTTTTGCAAGTTTAGCTTTAAACTTTCAACAAATAAATTAACTTTTGTAAAAAACTAAAAAATGCTATTGAAATTCAGTTGATTTGCTTGAGCTTAACGAGTTCAAGCCTAAAGATTTCTAGTTAGAGGTTGAGCATGTTTGAGCCTAACGAGCTTCGAACTTCGAGCTTCGAGTCGAGCTTCGAGCCGAGCTCGAATATCTGATTTTCGAGCCGAGCTCGAGCTTGGATTTTCAAGCTCACGAGCTTTCGAGCTCAAGCCGAGCTTGAGTCTTAGCTATCGAGTTCGAGTCGAGCTCAACCAGGCTCGAGCTCGACTCGGCTCATAAGCATGCCTAGCCATGACGAGGGGTTTTCAATATGATACAATATAACCGTATCCTTTTCAATTAATACTACACAATTGTAAAACCTTAGTTTTTGGGTCAATAAGAACGAAACTGTAGATATATGGATCAGTGTTTTGACATAACAAAGTATATATGGATCAATCCATCAGATGATTGTTACTATAAACAAGAAATAGCTAGATGACAGGACAAATTCTTCCTTTAATTATTGGATAGCGTAGAAAATAATGTTACCAAAAGCTAGGCTACTCGAATTCATACGCCCTTAGCTTATTATTTTTTGGAAGATATATATTCCATAACAACATAAAAGTGATGTGGTTGACAAGGAATTCGGATGACACCTTGTTGTTTATACCCAAACTGCTCAGCAGATCGTTGGAGCAAAGAGACAACACAAGGATGATTCATCCACCCAAGAGGCACCATTATTCGCTTCTCTTCTTCCTCACAAAGGCCTACCATTAGAGGCACATACCCTCTTCTAGTTGCATGTTTTTTTAGGCTACTCAATTCATCACTATATCGTGATGACACCGACGAATACCGTTCCCTCTTGCTCACTATCTTTCCTATCGAAACCTTCATTAGTGTAGGGGTTTTGGTATGATGGGGGTGATACTATGTACAAGGCTAGAAGCTAGAGAGAATGCGTGCAATGCATGTGTTATGCCTTGTTTGCAAATGGATAATGTTTGTTTTTATATTGTCATATATTGTTACCCGGCTTTCTTTCTGGTGCTCTAATATATATATATATATAAGCTCACTTTATGTTGATTTCATTAAGCAATTGTTATTTATATCATGACAACTTCGGAGCTTACATGACTCAAAATTTTAAACTTGATGTGTTTAACTCTTTGAAAATTCCAAGTATGAAAAGTATTAGGTTCATATACTGTAGACGCAAGTACTACTGTGGCCATGATGACTCTAGGATATGAAAAGTATTAGCTAGGTTTATATATATATTCCATATACGAGGTAAAGCAGACTAATTTTGAATCAGTCCCTCTTTCTCCTCATTTTCCTTAGGGTTTACTAATAATAATAGGATTTCTTAGGCCAGATTTAGTAAAATTTCAATTGCTTCGGTAATCGTTTTATTAGGTCAATTTCAATTTATCTACGCTTTATGAATGTAGAGAAAGGGTTTCTATCCTTATCTACTGGTTGTTGTAATAAAGTGTATGGAAAAAATAATCACACTCCATAGAAAAGATTGGTACAATTTAACCCAAATCGATTAAGAATCGACCCGCAATGGGTCAATCCAAAATCAACCCGTAGACCCGATTTGACAGCCCGTACATGAATGAAGTAGCCGGCCTAGTTAGACGAATCCCAAATCCCAACGTGCCACAAAAGATTAGTCTGTCGTTCACAGAGGATGGAGGACTTGACACTTGAGTCAGCAAAAAATGTTAAGAAAGTTCCATATATGATATATCATCATCCTAAACTTAGTCCTGTCACAAGAAAATCTTAAAACTTGGTGGGGCTTCTTCAAATCTTCAGTAAGAGTCTAGCCAGACATTCCAATATAATACTCCAAACTTATATTTTAGATCCTTGAAATATTCCTAGTTTGGCAAGTCGAACGTACAATAACAGATGCTATCATAAGTCATTACCAACTAATTTAATTACGGAGTAATATGTTTATATATTGATTAATGAGCACGAGCTACGACGTGGTCGTGGTATGCACATGAAACCTACCAAAACTCAAATAATTTGGGTCTAGGCTTATGGCGGTGGTTTGTGGAATAATAAGGCCGGGTCGGCTAGCTACTGGAAGGTCTTACTCTCTTACGGTGGGAGGCGCAAATTCGAAGGTGTACCCAGTTCACATGTGAGTTATGTGGAATATAAATCACGTACATGGAAAATGTACATCACGTACATAAAAATGTACATTACGTACATGAAAAATGTACATTACGTACATAAAAAATGTACATAGTACACATGTGAATTATATAGAATGTACATAACTCGCATGTGTACTATGTACTTTTTCATGTACGTAATGTACATTTTCCATGTACGTGATGTACATTTTTTTTGGAGCGGGTGCACCATGCTCACGGTGCACCCGAGTGCACTGTCCACCCATTGGGTAGGAGGAGCATTCGGATATACTTGTCTTAATTAATAACCTATTCGCTCTTCATTTAAATAGGTGCAGACATCTAGCGCTTGTGTACTATGTAATATGGATATGATCCACTTCATAACGAGATCTCTAAATATATCTCCTTGGCCTTCTTCTCCTCTTCAATTCACAAATTGGACTTGCATAGTTACATGTATTTTATATGTTCATATATTATATTTTAAGTATGTATGTCAACTAGTTTATTTGGTTACAGTTTTAGTAGGTGGTATCCAAAACCTATGATCAAATATTGTCTACATAAAAAAAATATATTATATTTTAAGTCGTTTGGTAATTAATGTTCATGTTTCTAAGCTACTTTGTTTTCTTTTTGTAGTAATGAATTTTTTTTTCTCTTATCCGACTTCTATTTTTTTTTTTGATAGTAGAAAAACAAAAGCTAGAAATAATTAGAGAAAGAAATTAAAATACGTCTACATACTAGTAATGCCTAAATCGCGAGCTAGATGAACCTGATCTCTTGAAACGTTTAGGATAGAGCATATTTTGAAGTTCCTCCCTTCAACTTGTAAGGTCTTTATTGTATGCAAAATCCGAATAGGAGTAGACTAGCCTCTCAGAATACTTACCAAAAGGTAGGAGTCAATTAAAAAAAATCACCTTTTCCAGACCTATTGTCAAGCTCCACCTCATAGCCCGGAGACAAGCCTTTGCATGGAGAGCAAACGACACTCGGATTGGGTTACCTCCTCCTGGGATAGGGGTGCCATTAGACGTATGGACAACCCAACCTATCCCTCCTGAATAATCAGAGTTGCACCAGGATCCATCCACTTGTACTTTGATGGCTTTAGAAACTCGGGTTTCCTTGCCTAGAAAAGCACAAAAAAAAAACATAGAGGGGAGTTTTCTGAAGTCAAAATTTTCCTCTGGTCTATTTCAAATGATCCCCTAGTATTGTTGGTGAAGGTTGAGAAAATGGTTCATAGCCTGGTCAAAGTGGAAATTAAAGGCTCCCATAGACCTCATTCCGTTATTAAAGACAACATCGTTCTTTGTATTCCAAATACTATAGAGGCTCCCATCAAAATCTGCAAACTTTTAAAAATCCGAGTTATGAAACAACCGGATAAAAAGAGTGCAATAAAGGAACAGAGACATTATCATTAGATCGAATGGCCAAGAGGTTAGAACACCAAAACTCAATTGGTTTAGGGAAGAGCCTAAAAACATGTTATGTGTTTTCAATACTAAGACCACATAAAACACAAAGAGGGTCTAGATTCATTCCTTTTTTAAGGAGATTATTTTTTGTTGTCAGCGCCTCGCTCCAAATATCCCACAAGATGCTTCCCCTTTGGAAGGATCTTACTTCCCCAGATAATCTTGAAAATGGTAGATTCCTCCCCTTGGCATTCCATAGAAGCTTTGTTCTTGGCGTATCCTGTCTTTAGTGTAAAAAAAACTAGATGGATGGTGATTCTAGAAAAGGAAATCCTCAGTACTTCCTTTGGGAAGTTCCATGGCCAGGATTGAAAGTGCATCTTTGGCTTCAAAATTTTCTCGAATTTTCTTCGCATCCTAGTGATTGGAACCAGGAAAAATGAAATTTGCTTCCTTCAAACTTCTTGCGTTTTGGAGAGTGGCGTATGATTTTAATTCCGGCACTTGCCCTTCCACTCATCTATCTCTCACAGATTTAACCATAGTACCTGATCCTATCTTCGAATAACAACCTTCTAGACACAATTTCTTATCCTTTCAGAAAACTTTTCTCCCTAGTGACAAACCTGCTCTACAACTATTCAGAATCAACCCTGTCGACAAGGCAAAGGGAGCACTCGCTTTAAACACTTTGGATACCAAAAACTGGGGGTTGAGGTGGGTCATCTAGACGTGCTTCATAAGAAGAGCATAATTCAATGATTAGATATCACAAATACGGAGACCCCTCCCCAGCCCCTTAGGAAGACAAATGGTGTTTCTCTTGACCCAATGAATTCCTTTATCCTTATCAGGGGAGGAACTTGCCCAAAAAAACCTAGCTATGATGGAATTAATATTTTTTGACACTGAAACCGGAATGGGAAGACTTCCCAATATGTTTGAAGCCATGGAGATCAAAATGGTGTTTATTAGGATAAGTTTATCAAGATTCAAAAGGGGTATGGAGTTCCAAGACATAATATTTGTCACGATTTTTTCTACCAGCGGCTGGAAGTTACTCCCGTTACCTCTCTTACATCAATCGAAACACCCAAGTGATCCTCAAAATAGTCCACAGCCCGTATCCTAAGCATCTCCAAAATGGTCTCCCTTTCCGGAGAAGAGATTTTAGGACTGAATTTGACAAAGGACTTTGCTAGATTGATTTGTTGTCCCGAGATCTCACAGAAGCGTCTGCTAATCTCATTCAACTTCTGATAGCCCCCTTGGATGGCTTTGATGATAAAAAATTGTATCGTATGCAAAAAAAGATGATTGATAGACGATGCCCCGCCTTGTGACCTTAATACCCTGAAATTGGTTAATTTCTTGACCCAACTGAACCATTCTAGAAAGAATATCCATACATAAAAGGAACAAGTAGGGGGAGAGCGGGTCGCCTTGTCTAAGCCCGGTCCTTGGGTCGAAGGAAGGGTAGTATTACCATTGAAGAGAATCGAGAAGAAAACTGTTGAGATGCATTGATTGATAATTTGCACTCACTTCCTTGGGAAAACCGTAAGCTTGAAGCACTTTGATAAGAAAGCACTAGTTGACCTTCTTGGTGTTACTGATTTTATGTAAAAGTGCATGGCTTAAGAGGATATTGTCATACATATATCTACTGGGAATGAAGGCGTAGTCCGATATTAGGCTTCTAATTAATAATTCATTACAAGAGTTCATTCTTTTATATATTAATATTCATAATGTATCTAAAAAAACTTTCTTTTTCTATCTATAAAGGAACTACGTTTGTTTACTAATTTTCTTACTTTATATGTGGTCTCTTCTCCTATAATGTTGTAAGTACTTTATTTGATTCCGACCTTATCCTCTTGCTTGCTAACCTAGACGGATTAACCATGTTCATACTCTCTATGACCAAGGTTTCTTCTTAAAACAACCCTTAAGCCGTTTATGAATATTAGAAAAGACAATTTTCTATCTGATACATACTCCGTATCATATTTGGACTACCACAATTATTTGAATCTGATCTATGTTTAATTTCTCTTTTCAATTTTGGAAATTTTATGTGCATATTTGAACTACCCCTTTTAGACTTGTCACAATTGTTTAGTACTGATCTATGTTTAATTCCTCTTATCAATTTTATTAAATTTAATGCAAGGGTTGTCCACCCCATCAATATAACAGTGGATAGCATGAACTGTCCATAATGCCAACATAGCAACAAAATTTTGAACATTGTTTGAATTCAATATATAATACAATTCAAGTGACCAATGTATTGATATTATTTGTTATGGCTACCATAATTATTTTAGAGCATTGGAAGTGTTTTTTTGATACAAGTTCAACTATGCATCTAATTAAACACCAAGTCCATATAACATGACTTATTTCAATAAGTTAACATGACGTACATAATTAGGAAATCATTTAGTCATAATTACCTAAACTTGAACATATATCAATAATGTACAAATCTTAATCAATTTCAATTAATTATCTAACAAATTTAGTCATAATACAATTCAAATCACTCAGTATAATAGCACTAATGTCACTAATTCATCTAATTAAACACTAAGCTTACAGTGAAGAAATTAAATTCATCTAAATAAACACTCAACTCGCTAACGCTAATGCCACTAAGTTCACATTCAATACATCTAATTAACTACTAAGCTCAATAAAAGTAGTGTCATGTAGTTCATCTTACTAGGGCCTAACTTCATATTCAAATCATTATAAAACCACTTCCTTCAATAATAAATCTCCAAGAATTATGAATCATAAAGAAAACAATGCACTCCAACACAGCAAAGTCAAAATCATACTACCAATACCAAATACAGAACTCAACAAATTAAAACAAGCATTGCCCAAACAACTCAAATAAAACCTCAACACTCCAATCAACTAAATAACACAAGCCTCCAACTATACATTAAATACATAACAATGCATTTTCTTCATCATAATCCGAAAGTAAATCACCTAAACCTAAATTATTAAAAAAAAAAAAATGGAGAAGAGAGATATGGTGTGTATGATGCTTCCCGTGCCAAAAACTACCTCAAAGGAAAGGATACATTTCCAAAAAATAACTAAAAAGTTGCCCCATTAATTAATTCTCTTTAAACCCTAAACAAAACTATTAAAATTTTCATTTTAATGACTAACATTGGAGGTAGTGGTTTTGTTAGACGTTTTGCCAAAACAAGTGATGAGAACGACGACGAAGTAGAGGGAAGAGGAAAAATGGGGAAATAAAGACGAAAGAGGAATGGGAAGGGAAAATGGGCAAGAAAAAAAATAAAAATTCTAACTGCTACTCTATTTAGTGAAAGCGAGGACATAAACTTCTACTGAGTAGCATATTAGTCCATCTTCTATAAAAGCCATTGTCATGGACAATAGCTTACCGGCTTACATTAAACAAATTATATAAGGGATGTTTACAAATTTATGATTCTGTGAGTGGAGAGTATATATATTTATAAGTTATATATAATCATCTCGTAGTCCCTTGATTATATTGGCTGCTTTTTATTTCTTGTTAATACTTTAATACTATGATAATACGTACAAGGAGTACAGGACATCACTAGAAATACATAATTAGGTTTGTGTTTAAATAAGAATTTTTGTACATGTATTTATAGTTTACGTTATAGTGTTTGTATTGAACTATACTACTAATTAATTCCTAAACACACCGGGAAACTTAATTCTTATCTTTCTAAATTATCTTATTCTCTAAGCATTATCTTCCATATATGATTATCTTCTAAGCATGTTTATTTTTGTTATGTTCAAGGACATCAATCACAATCATGGTGTCATGGTTTTCCCGCTTTTAAGTCTAAGTCAAATTATGTAAGCACATCCAGACCTCCTACTCTCTAACGCTGCACATACTACTTTTTGACTTTAACGCTGCACAAATGCACATCCAGACCTCCTACTCTCAAGTGGGATTGGGAGAAGGAAATTTTATTTGAACCTTGGAACGTTAGTAGTCCGCTTTCTAATAATTAAAGTCGGTAACATGGTGAGAAAAAAACTTTTGGAGACCTCTTTCTTAATGTTTCTGGTATCCGACTACATGGGTTCAGTAGTGGGAGGCTTGGAACTCGATCCTTTAGATTTTGAGCCTGAGCCTGAGCCTGCAAGAAAAATACATTTGTCCTTGAGGTGGGTGCGAAGAGAAACACTCCTTTAACGATCAAACGGGTATGGCCTGGTTTTTCTAGCGATACTATTTCCGATTCTGAACTCAGACCCCTTACACAATTGACAAACCAAAAATGAAAAAGTGACCAAACTTCATTTTGGATAATTTTTACAAAATATAATTGTTGATTTAACGAAAGAAGGAACTAATAAAATAGAGGAATTTCTTTATACCTACTTAGTGAACTTATGACTTTGTAAATTATAATCTTTAATTTCTTATTATGCAAATCTTATGTCTCTTGATAATGTCTTTATACTTATTTAGTTACATATGCGAAGTGGTAAAAATATTAAATTGCTATTTAGACTATATATGTTCTCAACTTATTTATATATAATTCGTAAGTTTTAGCAAAATTCGTTTAAATTCAACGAAAAGAAAAGTTTAACAAAAAACAAAAAAAAAAGAATCTAAAAAAGTTATAAGGTCGAAAAAAGTAGAACTATATTTTATATAAAAAGTTAATTAAGAAAAAGAAAGTTGAGGAAAATTTAGCTAAGGGATGAACACGGCCTTAGAATTTTGTCATGCTCAAAGATATTCAAATATATCACGACACTGGTAAGATTTATGTTAAAATAATTTAAAACTGGGGCCTATTTTTAGTACGTGTTTTTAATTTCAAAGTCATACTCTTTGAAGTCTTTAGCATTAGGTCCAAAATGTATAATCCACTAGCTAATAAAGAATTGAAGTTGAATACTCCACTCTTTATAGAGTGGGCCAAAAATAAAGCTAATCATACTTAAATTGCAAAATTAGTGATACTTTTTCAGTTTCTTACCACATATATATAGATATAAATGGTTGAAGAAAAAATTGCAAGAAAAATTATATTATATTTATACAGTATTCTATAATAATATAATATAATTCACGTATAATGTTTCCATTAATCTAGTTTGTACATACACTAGAATTGACTAATTTCATAAATAAATTTTACACCTTTGTTCTACAAGTGTATAATAATAATAAAAAGTAAAGTAAGAAAGAATATTGGAATTAGCATCCAATAATGCAACTAATGAAGTGTGTTGTATCTGCAAGAAATAGAGTTCAAAGCAACCCTAAAGAGATGAGGTTGGCAAGGAATACGGAGGAGACCCCGTTGATGATACCCAAATTCATCAGCAGATAGCTGAAGCAAAAGAGCAATACAAGGATGGTGAATCCACTCAAGTGGAACCATAAATCTCTCTTCTTCTTCCTCACACTTGCCTACCATAACAGGCACATACCCTCTTTTCTCGTGTCTTTGATGATTGCCGTTCACTAATCTCGAGTATCGAGCCGGCGGCGATGCTGACTTCCTCACTATCCTTCCTATCAAATCCTTCATCATATCGTCGTTGTACTTTTCTGGTATTGAATTGAAGGAGATCGATTCTGGTTTTGGGTTGTTTGATGAATTTAATATGTGCATGTGTATTGTGTATTTATAGCCCTCTTAGATACCACACATGTCTAGTTAGATGTAGTTTTTATTGTATTCTTGGGATTTTTTTTTTTTACTTTCCAACACGTGTGATTTTTAAGTCTAAGATGAACGTTGAAACATGGTCAATATCATTCTACCGAAGGAGAATACTTCTATTATTATATATTATATATTATTATTATTATTATTATTATTATTATTATTATTATTATTATTATTATTATTATTATTATTATTATTATTATTAGTGCATACCCTCTTATATAATTAGTTAGAGTCCTTAGAGATAACATGCTTTGAGTCTTTGACTGCTAATCGCCTTTATTAATTTATGTTTTTAGGAGAAATACCTACTGAAACCTATACAAGAGGTCTTTAAATAGAATATTCTTATCGAATGGCCAGGTCCTCCCATTAAAATTAATAAATATATGTTGTATAAGTTGTCATGGTTTTGTAGGTCATATTTTGGGAACAATTTTTACAATAACTACACAAATGTTGTGGAGGCCATAATATTTTTAATCTTGATAATTGAATTTTTTTTTTTTTTCATCAAATCAAGACCATTTGTTAGGCTTAACAAATAAAATTATAAAACTTGAAAAACTCAGCAATATTTTTGAGTGATCTAGCTATTATCAACAATTAAATTAAAAATTAAATCAACTTTGTCATTCCCAATTCGTCTTTAGTTTCATTGATATAATGACCTATCTCCAAAGGAAGTCTTTATTTCTAGCTTTTTCTGATTTTACATCATCCATCATTCTTTTTTTTCCTTGTTATTCCTGGATGTTAAATCAGTATATATCCCAACTAATTAAATTAGAACATACATCAAATATAAATATTGTGATAAATTACAACCCAAATCCCTACACTAACATAATAAAGGACTACACATAAAATACATTTTACTATTAACACTTAATTAGTTTGAAATAATTAATTTCATAGTACACATTTATAATTCTCAATATACAAAATAGTAAATATTGCTTTAATAAAATTTAATATAAGTGGACCTTAATTAAAGTATTTTTTAAGATGGAAATTTATACTTTAATATTCATTACAAAAGTAAAGCATGTTTATATATATATATATGGCAAGATATTTGTTTCGTTGTTTCCCAATCCAAGTTAAATTTTTTTTTTTCAAATCTACGTCGATTTGTATGATTGCATGCTTTTAATAATAAGTTTTTTTTTTTAATATTTTTTTGCTTATGTGTATATTCTTTTCAAATTATCATCTAGTTGATACAACACATGTTATATGATGGTAATAATAAGTGGTGTGATCGGAAAAAAATTTCTTTAAATAAGTTAATAGATTTGTCATCATATAAAATATTTATAAATTAGTCTTAATTTATACTTTTAAATTTTAATAAAATATTTTACTTTTTATTAATAAATAATTAGAGATATTTATGATCAGATTAGAGAATTAAAAAATGAAAAAGCCCTTATATTCAAAAAAAAAATTAAAATATAAAAGAGTCAAAATGTTGCAATTTTTTATAAAATGAGTCGAAGAAAGTATACTATTAAACTTAATCTATATGCACAAGAAACACTTCATCTTAGTCACTGCCAATCATCTCTCTGGAGACATAGTTGTGGATAAACCTGTGCATTGGGTCGGGTGGGGTCGGGATGAGTCACATGCAAAATGAGTCGGATCGGGTAGTTGTGGACTTATGGGCTCGTGCCCTTCTTCTCGTTCGGTTAGAAAAATAATTATCTTTTCAATGATTGAGGCTCATTTGTATCTAAGTGACATAGTGACATTGCTTGCCACGTTGCTTAATTATCCGATTTTGAGAGTTTTAATAGCATCTAATTGCATGGGTTGGTTTCAAAGTGGTGTGGTCGAGAAAAAAATTCTTTAAATAAGTTAATAGATTTATCATCAAATAAAATATTTATAAATAGTTTCAATGTATACTTTTAAATTTTTAATAGACTATTTAAATTTTATTAATAGATAATTAGAGGTGTTAATGGTCAGATTAGAGCATTAAAAAAATATAAAAGTCCTTATATCAAAAATAAAAAAATAAAATAAAAAATAAATATAAGAGTCAAAATGTTGCATTTTTTTTTTATAAAACGAGTTAAAGGAAGTATACTACCAAGCTTAATCTATATGCATAAGAAACACTACATCTTAGTCATTGCTAATCATCTCTCTAGGGACATACTTGTGTGGCCGGTTAGGAAAATAATGATATTTTCAATGATGGAGGCTGATGTTTATCTATCTGAGTGATAAAGTGACGTTGCTTAATTATCCGATTTTGAGAGTGCTAATTGCATGGGTTGGTTTCAAAGCTACCGTTATTATTGATAATTTGATAGTCCATTGAAACTTTTTGATTGGCCTTTTCTTTAGACTTTCCATAATAATTGCATGTATTAATGCAACGTTTCCTCCTGATCAATACAATTATTGGCAAATTATATAACAAGTAAGACGTACCTTACCGATACAATTGGCAAATTATATACTAAGTTATCTTAACTAACCAAAGGTCCCAAACTACATCCATATAACTAACGAACTACTACGTACATACGGCCCTTTCTACACCATTAATTAAGCTTAAGCTTATGATTAAGGCAAGGCCAACTTACTAAACAAATGCTCTTCACGTACATCTACTTGGAAGAAGATATGTTCTCCATGATATATCTAAAGTGACGTGGTGCACAAGGAATGTGAATGATACCTTGTTGATGGTACCCAAACTCATTAGCGGATAACTCAAGCAAGTCTACAATGCAAGGATGCTTCATCCACCTACAAGGCACCACAAATCTCTCTTGTTCCTCCTCACTCAAGCCCACCATAACTGGTACATACCCTCTCTTTATTTCATGTTTAGGGTTATCACAAGCTAGCCTCGAATATGGGGGCAACGACGATGTCGATGTGTCTACTTCCTTCTTCTTTGCTATCTTTATTATAAAATCCTTCATTGCAATCAATTGAATGTTGGAGGTAATCTTACGATTAAGGATGACAATAATTCAAGGGGAAGAGAATGAGAATGAGAAAGAGTCGTTTGTCAAATGTGTGCATGTATATTCCTATATATAGTAGTCCGTTCTAGTAGCTTTTAGCTTGGAAGTTAGCTCATTAGCTTTGACTGTCGGTTGTGCATTAGATTTAACTTACTAGGGCTAACTAGTGGGCATGAATTACTCTAGCGAATATAACAGCGTCAAGTCCAAGTCCAAGCAAAAGTAAACGATGAAAACATTCCACCAAATTAAAGTCAACCTAGCTAATTGTATGGGTTGTATCTTGAGCCTTAAATGTTGACTTGCTTGCCGCTTTCCAACTCATAAAGAATATGTCAATCGCTATAATAGTTGAGGAGTTGAGAGAATAATTGATATTCCCACTCTCACAAATGATTTTTATGACAACTTGTAAGTTTGTGATAGTACACAAAACACAAATAGTTGAGCCTTTATATTCAATTCTCCTTTAGCTTAATTATTTTTGTTAATCCACCTCAAAAATACAACAGACCTTTAGACCGTCTCATAAAACTTGTATCAAATAACAATACGAGATAAGGCATGAAGAATTTTATACAATGATTGTGGTTTTATCAAAGTGGAATAATATTTAATGTAATGTGATATCTATTTTGGCTATAAATAGTAATTTCAATTGATTTTCAACTCCCACTATTTTAGTCCTAAAACTCGTGTTTAAAAGTCTTTGAACACTGAATTTAAGGTATTAAATGGTTCTAATCTTCTTGTATGACCTTGGAAAATATCTTGTTGATTTTGATTTCTTTAATACATTGTATGACTTTTGTTAACGAATTAATGTTTTCCTAGGAAAAAAAATTTGTGGTGGTCTAAGAGTAATAATTAAATAGGATAAAGTAGAGGTGATTAAACATGGCCCGACTTGATCCGAGAAAGATGTGGATTCAAAATTACCCAATTATTTTGAAACTCTTTTGAATTTTAGACAACTCAAAATTGTAATTTTAGACAGATTACAAGTTATGGGCTTATGGCGCATAAAAAAGCGGTTGATTCAGTAGCCAGAGGGGAGATATTATAGGCTCTAAGTCCAGCTTGACCCCATAAATGATCATCTCACGAGTGAGGACGAAGGGAGGCCATGTTATACACTTGTACATAACTAACATAAGCTTGGAGACTTCCCCGCTAAAAGCAGTTAGAGGGTAGTGAACTCTGAATGTCTGTTACATGGAGTCCCAACGGTAGGAACTGTTTTACTCTCCTCCAACAATGCCAAAATAGTCGAATACTCCTTCAAGTCCATGCTTACATTCTACGCAACACCCTTGATTCCAACCTTTACTTCCTCGCCAAATTCATTGCCGCCTGCTCTTCACCTTCACTCACCACTCCCGGCATTCGGCATGCACGCCAAGTGTTCGATCATATTCCCCGGAAAAATGATACTTTTCTCTGTAACACCATGATCAAATCCCACATCAACAATCACCAGTGTACTGATGCTTTGATTTTATTTAGAGATTTAAGGCGAACCGCGCAGTTTGTTGCTGATAATTATACATATTTGTTCTTGTTGAAGTCTTGCTGCTCAAATTTGTACAAATGGGAGGGTCAACAGCTTCATGATCATGTGATTAAAAAAGGGTTTGCTTCGGATTTGTTTGTTTTGACGTCGATTGTTGATATGTATGGGAAGATGTGTGATATGGGTTGTGCAAGGAAGGTTTTTGATGAGATGTTTCGGAGAAATGTTGTGTCTTGGACTGCTATGGTTTGTGGGTACGCGAGGGTTGAGGATATTGACAATGCTTGGAAGTACTTTGATGAGATGCCTGAAAAGGATGCATTGGCTTACAATGCAATGATAGATGCTTTTGTCAAAGTAGGTGACATGAATTCAGCTCGGACTTTGTTTGATGCAATGCCTGAGAGGAATGTGATTTCGTGGACTACTATGATATCTGGGTATTGTGAGAATAGTGATGTTGAGTCAGCTAGGATGTTTTTTGATTCCATGCCTAGGAAGAATCTTGTTTCTTGGAACACAATCATTAGTGGGTATTGCCAGAATAAACAACCACGTGAAGCCTTGAAGTTGTTCCGTGAATTGCAATTGAATACAGTGCTTGAAGCTGATGAAGTTACTATCATCAGCATTTTTCCAGCAGTAGCTTATTTAGGTGCATTGGATTTCGGTTGTTGGGTTCATCAATTTGTGAAAAGGAAAAAACTTAACAAATCTATCAAGATATGCACTTCACTGATAGATATGTATGCAAAATGCGGTGAAATCACCAAAGCCAGATGTGTTTTTGAAGAGATTTCTGAAAAGGCAACATCTTGTTGGAATGCTATGATAAATGGACTTGCAGTCAATGGCAATGGAATGGAAGCGTTGGATATGTTTGAGAACATGATAAATAGAGGATATACACCAAATGGCATAACAATGATTGGTGTTTTGTCTGCTTGCAGCCATAGTGGTTTGATTCAGGAGGGAAAGAAATGGCTTAAAGCAATGGAAAGTTTTGGAATAACCCCTACAATAGAGCATTATGGCTGTGTAATAGATCTTTTGTGTAGGCTAGGCTGTTTGGATGAAGCAGAGCAAATGTTAGAATCCATGCCGCATGAGGCTAATGAGATAGTTATTAGCTCCTTCCTTTCAGGTTGTGTGAACTGGAAAGATTTGTCTAGGGCAGAGAGAGTTCTGAAGCGAGCAGTGAAAAGGAATGCAGGGAACTATGTTCTATTAAGGAACTTGTATGCCATGGAAAGAAAATGGATAGAAATGAAGGAAATAAAAGGGCTTATGAGAATAAGTGGTGTAAAGAAGAAAGCTGGTTGCAGTGCTATAGAAACTGATGGATTGGTTAGCGAGTTTATGTCAGGAAGCACACTGCATCCTCATCTGGAGGATATACTATCAGTAATAGGGCAGCTTCAGATGCACATGAAGAGGATGGATGAAGATGTCATGCTGGAAATTGGAATTGCTGGATAAATGTGGCAAACTTGGTAACATACCAGCAGAAAAATGTTACGGTGATTATTTCCCCACTCTTGATCTTTGATGATTTCCTAGAAAACTTAGGACTGAAGATTTTTAAAGAACAAATATAGTTAGACCTCTATAAATAGCGGTGAATGAAGAAGGTGGTGTGAAAGTATAAGTTTACTAAGATTGTTGAGGTGAGTTTTTGGATTTTTTTTTTCTGGGTGGTTGGTTAATGTGCTTTCAAGTTTTGATGATGCTTGCTCATAATTCTGCTGATCCTGGTGTTGGACAACAACTTTATAGTTATATGAAATATATGTTAATATCATGGTTGTGCTTGCCTTTGCAAGAATGTTGCTGAGTAGAACGTCAAACTATACTTCACAATTTTCTGTGCCAGTATGTTATCCTTCCCGTAGTTCTGCTATTCATTCAAATCTTAGTCTTAATCTAGCACTTCTGTCTCCATTAATTCTTCGTCTCTAGATGTCTATTACTAGTTCTCTTTTACACGGTATTGGAACAGAGTTTGCTTTTGTTTCACTTTTTGTAGGATTCCTTTGTTGGGATTGGACTTACCTGGGGTCTGATCTCAAAAGCACTTGAAGAAAAACAAAAGAAAATTATATTCTAGATTCTGGCTTCCAGGTTACACAGAGGCCAGGAATCAGATACCTGGAACTGGAAGAAAAGGGAGGAATTCCTTGGCCAAACCCAGTAGTGTAACACTGAAGTTTCTAAATCAGGTCAAATCAAGCCACAGTCAATACCCTCAATACAGCGTCCACAAAATGACATTCTGCAACTTGTCATTTACCTCAGTTAATATTATCTGAACTTTACCAAAGTAAAAAAAATTACATGTGCTAGTAAAAACGGATGTAGTCTTCTGGTATTAAAATACTATAATTCTGGTGGATCATCTACTCATTATAAATAAAAGTTGAAGAATCAATAGGAGATAAAATAGGATCAATATACTCTAGAGGGGGGTGAATAGAGTATGGTCGATTTTAGTAATTAGGCTTTCAAAGTTTCGAAACGACTTTCAGATGCGGAAAACTTAATAAAAGAATACAACTTATTTCAAGGGCTTTGAAACTGGTTTCGGGAATTTGACTTGAATAAATTATTGCGGAAAGTACGAAGTAAGTAAAGAAAATGAATATGAAAGTGCAAATGTAAAAAGGGACGAGTATTTAACAACTTTTATTTCTTCCCTTAGAGATTTAAACCAACCTAGAAGATATTCACCCTATCTTCTTTACCATAGCTTTCCCTAGCTACACTGTAGCATCTCAATTCCTAGAAATAAAAATCACTCTCACTTTTTATGGACCTTTGATTATTATAATTTCTATTCAAAGTATATCTCTCTTTTTCTTTTGATCTTTCTTTTTCACACTCAAGATATACTTGATATTTCTTTTTCTCTCAATTCTAAATTACAATGAAAAGAATAAGTACTCGAGCTGTAGCTTGAGAGTTGTATTTCACGTTGAAGGTTTGTCATATCTTCTAAGCTTCAGCTAAACTTCTTTTATACGAACAACTCTTCAAAGTGACTGTTGCCTTTGAATCGATCAACTCGGTTGAATTTGAATGCTTCAAAGTCATTTCACAATTTTAGGACAGTTATGAAGGTTGTTACAAAGGAATTGACTTATGCTCTTGAAGCTCACTTAGCCGTTTTGAGATATAACAGATAAGTCTTTGAACGTTGAATTGTCGTTGAGGATTTCTTGCTGTTTGGATTTGAATAATTCTTCCATATTCTTAGATAAGTCACGTCCAACAATCATCCATCATTTCCATGCATAGCTTCAACAGATTTATTCAATCCCATGATTCAAGGAGTAATGATCAGATTATCAATTTGTTTATCCAATCTTATCTTTCTAGAAGTTTGAATTAGAACCAAATATTTCAAAGTCCACGGCATAACCAACTCCACAAAATAAGGAAGTACTTTAAATTGATTTGTTATACCTGAAAAAGTATTAGAAGATATTCCACTAGAAGCAAATATTAAATAACAATAGAAAGAACATGTTAGAACCATAAGAAATATAAACATGTTGCATGAGCATGTTTCATTTTGCATCTTCATATGTGCATGCATTATGTTCATCTGTTCACCAATAACCTTTGACTTCCATCATCCATAAACAAATTAGATCACATCAAGGTGGAGTTTTCAAAAGTATTAATTAGAACATCTGAAATAAGGGCTCCCAACTTCCCAAGAACAAAATAGGGTGTCTCCCCGCCCAGCCATGTGTAACATGGAACAGTTTGATACAATCTATATTCCTGCCTAATCTGTAGGAAATGTTATTTCGTCAGTTTTCACAAATCAATCTTCTTACGGTCTTACCAATTATGTGACTAGTTAAATTTAAGACAAAATTCAGAAAGACAATTGTCCTCATATGTAGGGGTGAATCCTAGAAGCAAATTAACCAATAACCTATAGTAATTATAATAAGGGTTAATATTACTTTAATGACAGTGAAACCACTTTCCTAATTCTTCCCATCGTATCATTTTTTTCTAACATCTCTGACACAAAAGAGGAACAGAGATGAACAAGGGCAAGGACCCCACCTTTTTCCACAATCTATAACACATCTCTAGGGTGGAAGGCAAGGTTCCAAAGAGCTCTAGCAGCCGTCTCATGGACATCCTGGAAGACAGCGATAGTTTAAAACTTAAAAATCTATTATAAAAAACAATAAAATAAACAAAGGGAAGCTCATTTTGCCTTATGAATTCTAAGACTCATTCAAGCATATAAAAAGTTAAAAACTTGTCTTATGAATTCTAAGGCTCATTCAAGCCATGTAAAAACAACTCCAGCAGACATCTCATTTTGCCTTATAAATTCTAAGACAACCGCAACTTGTCCTGCCATGCACCTCGGAAGCTTCGGGTAGGTAGATTCAGAAGGAAGTGTCCTCGATCATCGTGCAATTATTAAATATACTAGAATTGTTATGGAAATAATAAATCCGGTTATTTTAGTATCGTAACGTTTTGCTAGAAACCAATTGTGATGCATGAGTTTAATGTGATTGGGTTCACAACTAATATAACTGGGTCATATGAGATCACACAATAAACACATATGGATAAGGTTTCTCCAAGCCCATTTATCAAATGGGTTGGATGACATAGTTTCAGTAGGGTTTGAACTCTATGTGATATATAGAAACCCTAATAGGCATATAACTATAAACTTACTCAAAGTCCTAGTTATCCTAGAAAGAGAAACAAAATAACGTACTAGCATACGTTGTAATCGTGGTGTGTTTGTGGACTGAGTAGAGGAATTGCTATTGTGATTCTTTACCTCCGTTTTGTTCGATAGTTGAATCACGCATCAAAAGTATATCTAACTGCTTAATATATAATTTGTATTATGTGTATGCATGTGATCCTATGATTAAGTGTTAGAAAATGTTCTTGAAATTTTGCTAATCACACCTAATAGTCCTACATATTCAATAATAGTCGCAACTTTGTTGGCCAAGTTCAACACTCAACGGCGACCATGGTACATGCTTCATTTGCTCCATTGACTCCCTGTATGCAAGATCACACTTGAACTTATATTAGGATACTTTCTTAATAACGGTATCCTAGCCTAAACAATTTTCATTTTCAATGAATGCACATTTGGTAGTTCCCATGTACGCACACAAGAAGAAAAAAAAACCTTGTAAATAAATATCGTGTAGTGAATAGCTATTGTTGGCACAAATCAAATTATTACAACTATAATCACACCATCATAAAAGAAATTTTTGTAAGTTTTTTATAAAATAATTGCAAAAATAAGTTTCAGATCAAAATAATTTTAATAATAAGGCTATTTTGGTTCGGGTAAAAATTGTTGCACGAGGCAGCGATTTTGGGTTAGTTAGAATTGAGCTGACCCAAAATATTATCTGTGTGGTTTACAAAATTTGAATCGAAATCATTGTCTGGGACAGTGATTTTTAAAAAAAAGACGGCGATTTTAACTTTATTTATTTATTTTACTGAAAAGGCAAAGCAAAATCGATGCTTGAGGCAGCGATTTTCAATAGGATGAATTACACCATCAAAATTCTGCCCATTGAGCAGCGATTTCAGTTAAGTAAAATCGCTGCCTGATTTTTACCCAAATCAAAATAAGCTTATTTTTCAAATTATTTTGGTATAAAACTTATTTTTACAATTATTTAAAAAAAAAGCTTAAAAATAAAAAATCTACCTAATTAAACAAAACATGAGAAATATCTACAAGACCCCTTTCCAATCATCCGGAAATAATTTTAACAAGTACTCGTACTGTGATACAATCTATATGTCGGCCATTTGTATAACCGCGTTAGTGTTCTCCTATATGCAACCTATTGCATTATTAACTATAACAATAACAACCTCTCTCTCTCTCTCTCTCTCTCTCTCTCTCTCTATATATATATATATATATATATGGGAGGGATTCAATGAGAAAATGCTTAAAATAAGAAGAATAAGAAGAGATTTTAGCTATTTAAATAATAAGATCTAACGCTAGAAATTTGACGTAAAAAATGGTTACTATAACAATAAAAAACGGTCACTATAATAATAATAAAAAATTCACTATAATAATAAAAAGAGTTATTATAAGTGAAAAAAATTATTTGGTTACTATGAGTTAAAAAAGAGTCACTATATATACATAAAATATCATCCGTTGGATTTAGGAGAAAAAGAGCCAATATGTCTTCTCGTCCTTCTCATTTCAGGTACCCTTCTTATTTTAACTTATATATATATATATATATATATATATATATATATATATATATATATATATATATATATATATATATATATATATATATATATATATATATATATATATAGGGGAGGGATCATGTGAGAACCCTCCCCTTATGTGAGAACCGTTTTTGGGTGAGAACCCATCTTAGACTGTTGAATGCTTGAAAATCTACGGCTGAAATGGCAGTAAAAATGGGTGGCAAATCTGTAAATATCTAAACATTGATTTCATTTTCTTTGGCTGGCACAGTCTACTCAGACAAAAGTATTGTTGTTTTCTTCGGTTGTCAGTGACTTTTTTGTTTGGCTGGCACTTTTCCCTCTACAAAAGTATTGGCTGTCAGTGACTTTTTTGTTTGGCTGGCAGAGTTTATTGAGAAAAAAGTATTTAGTGCATTGCCCTTTCGTATAGGTTTAGAGCATTATGTTCACTAGTTTAGAACATTATGTTCACCAATTTAGAAGATCATGTTCACTAGTTTAGAACATTATGTTCACTAATTTAGAACATTATATTCACTAATTTAGAATATGATGTTCATTAGTTTGGAAATACCCACCAAACTATTTTGAACTAATTACCAAGCGTTTAGAACAAGCAAGTAACCATTTTAGTATATTATGTTGATTACTTTAGAACAATATTTTTTAAATTGTCAATCCATTGAGGCTTAGAACATTATGTTCAATACTTTAGAACATCATGTTCACTAGTTTAGAACATTATGTTCACCAGTTTAGAACATTATGTTCACTAAAAAATATTTAGTCCATTGACGTATTATGAAAATTAAAGAATATTTAGTACATTGTCATTTCGTATAGGTTTAGAACATTATGTTCACTAGTTTAAAACATTATGTTCACCAATTTAGAACATGATGTTAATTAGTTTAGAACATTGTGTTCACCAGTTTAGAACATGATGTTCATTTAGTGATGTTTGAATATTTTTATATTTTTTGAATGTTCACCGGTTTATATTTTTATATTTGTATATTTTTTGAAATTTTATGAAATATTAGATTAGTTTATTTGAAACAAGAAAGTAACCATTTTAGTATATTATGTTGATTACTTTAGAACAATATTTTCTAAATTGTCAGTCCATTGAGGTTTAGAACATTATGCCCAATACTTTAGAACACCATATTCACTAGTTTATAACATTATGTTTACCAGTTTGGAACATTATGTTTACTAAAGAACATTTAGTACATTGACATATTATGGAAATTAAAGAATATTTAGTATATTGTCATTCCGTATAGGTTTAGAACATTATGTTCACTAGGTTAGTATATTATGTTCACCGGTTTAGAACATGATGTTTATTAGTTTAGAACATTGTGTTCACCAGTTTAGAACACGGTGTTCATTTAGTGATTTTTTAATATTTTTATATTTTTTGAAAGTTCACCAGTTTATATTTTTATATTTTTTGAAATTTTATGAAATATTAGCTTAGTTTATTTGGAACAAGCAAGTAACCATTTTAGTATATTATGTTGATTACTTTAGAACAATATTTTCTAAATTGTCATTCCATTGAGGTTTATAACATTATGTTCAATACTTTAGAACACCATGTTCACTAGTTTAGAACATTATGTTCGCCAGTTTGGAACATTATGTTTACTAAAGAATATTTAGTACATTGACGTATTATGGCCACATTAAGTTTGGAAATAAAACATTTAGTAATTTCAGTCCATTGAGGTTTAGAATATCAAGTTCACTAGTTTAGAACATCAAGTCCACTACTTTAGAACATGATATTCACTAGTTTAGAACATGATGTTTAGCAGTTTGAAAATTCCCACCAAACTATTTTGAACTAATTACCTAGCGTTTAGAATTAGAAATTAACCATTATAGTATATTATGTTGAAAACTAAATATTTCTAAATTAACCATTATAGTATATTATGTTGGTTTTGAAATGAGTGAATTTATGAAATTATATGAGTACAATTATATGTTTAATAGTTTAGAACATTATGCTCACTCTTATAGAACATTATGTATACTAGTTTAGAACATTAGTCAAGAATTACGGAAATAAAAAATTTAGTAATTTTAGTCCATTGAGGTTTAGAACATCAAGTTTACTAGTTTAGAACATCAAGTTCACTACTTTAGAATATGATGTTCACTAGTTTAGAACATGATGTTCAGTAGTTTGAAAATGCCCACCAAACTATTTTGAACTAATTATCTAGCGTTTAGAATTAGAAATTAACCATTATAGTATGTTTCTTTTTACTGAAGTGAATGAAAAGTGATGTGTGTTTCCTTTTACCGAAGTGTCAGTCACATTTTTGAAGCACATGATTTTTGTCAGTTTTTGGGTTAATTACGGATTTGCCATTATACTCAATTAAATGTCATCCATTAGATCTGCCAATGTGTGTGGTGTTAGATGGGTTCTCACCCTTTAAAGGGTTGTCATATTAGGGGGTTCTCACATGAACCCACCCCTATATATATATATATATATATATATATATATATATATATATATATATATATTATAAACCTGGTAAATAGCAGGTAATAGAAAAAATGACAAATCTTGGACGTACTATTGGAGTACTCGGAGAAAATATGGTGTAAATCTCGACTTATTAGAAAATTTTAATAAAGTGTTACGACACCCATCAGAATTCAGAAGTACGGTGAGCTATTATCATTTCTAACTGTACACATAAGATATGGAGGGACTGAGGGATTACAGAAAGTACAAGCGAAAAACTTTAAATTCTAAGACATATTATATGTGATACTGTAATATAAGATCAAATAAAAATAAATCAACGAATATCATAAACTTAGTATGAAAATATCAATAATATTATACTTACATTAAGATACGTATAGTATAGTATAGTATAGTATAGTCGTATAGAGTAACCTTAACTTAAAGGAAACATATAAAAGGTGTCTTTACTTCATCGTATACTAATATTGTATACATAAGAGCATATGATCAGCAGCATAAGAAATGATTATTGGCTGTACCTTCCAACTTTAGAGAATATAGGATGATCCATTGGCCCTCATGGAGTCATGGCTGACCATATATCTTCATTCAAGATTTAAATTTTAATATCTTAACAGCAAAGTTAGACATTTCAAGCATTATATTGATACGGATCGAGTTAGAGAAGTCTATGCTCCGACACTGAAATTATAAAACATGGTCATTATCCCGTCAGTTTTAGTTTGAAGGCTCTAAAATCCCAAAAACGACTATGGTGTACGGAGAATAAGTTATTCTATGAACTTAAAGTTGGTAATACATAAACCATGAACAATCATGTTACCACTGAAAACCCATAATAGAAAGACCTTATTTCAAAGATCTTAGAGTTAACTACTCCATAGTCCATACTGTTATGTATATGGTAAAAATCAACATACATACATGACCTTATTCCAACTTCACTAACCGCTATCACACTGATTCCACTCTATCAATTATCATTATATGTACTGGGTAGTGGGGATGCTGATGATGCTTCAATATGGCTAATGGCTCCCGAAAGTAATTTATGCTTCAGTTTTCAGGGCATTTGCCACTGTTACACCAGCTTCACTCTCTGGCTCTATTCTTTTATTTTTGTCCTAAGGAACTTAATTCATTTTAATTAAATATAATTTATTTCTATTAAACTTATAACCTTAACTTATTTTTACTAAACATTTTGGTTTTGTTTAACATTTTGGTTGGTCCCAACTAGTTTATGCATTTAAACTTAAAACAATTTACAGCTTGACACAGATACATGTTACAATACGCATAGTCAACATCAAATCAAGGAATCTATGGTGTGAATCAATTCTCAACCACTTGGACTTGGATATCTACACATCCAATAAATACCAAAATGGAAAATTAAAGTATGTATTGAAAAAAAACACGAGTTTCTCAAACGCCATAGTTGATACAATGATGATAGGTACGAAACTTTATCTTTATGGAGCGGATGGAGTATATATTAGTCATTAGAACCGCATGTGTGGTAGAGAAAGAGATAATCATCGTAGGAGATTGAGGAAAATCTATAGAGGGGTATTGAGATTTGAGAGATAAGGGAGGGTCGTGGGGATGGGAAACATTTTTTCCTTGTGTTTGGGAGTTTTGGGACTAGGAGAGAAGGGATAGCTACATAATACAAACTACTACTTTAAATTATGATGTTCTTAATTGTCCACACTCTAAAGAATTGTGGTGCATGTTATTCTTCTTCATGAATCTATATCAAGGTGACAATGCTGATAAAGTGATGGATAAGAGGCGTGACTATTGGGAGAGACTGGAATCAGGAATCGATGTTCCTAGATTGGTTTTCTGACCTTCCAAAATTATCACAAGATCGATTATCTCATTTGTTGTTACCTTTCTTAGGTAAGGAGATAAAATAGGATGCCTTCATCATAAAGCCACTAAAGTTCTCGTGACCTGATGGGATACCCCCTCTATTTATAAATTTTGGGATGTTATTGGAAATGACTGTAAGGTTTTTTCAACGGGGGTTTCCTTCTTAGAGAATGGAACATAACATTCATCACTCTCATTCATAAAGATATGGCGGAAACGGTTAGCCAATTTAGACCTTGGGCTAAGCAACATTATTTACAAGATAATCTCAAAGTGTTTAGTGCTTCGGTTAACGAAGGTGATAAATGGAATCATTAGTGAGTTTTAGAATACATTTGTCCCAGACAGGCTAATAAATGATAATTGTGTTATTGCTCATGAACTTATTTATCACATCAAGCATATGAAGAAAGGCTAGGATTTTGCAATGGTTATGAAGGTAGACCTAAACAAGGCTTATGACAAGATCAAATGGGATTTCTTACTCAAGGTCCTCGAAGAGATGGCTTCCCTTATCGCTAGAAAAAATGAATTTGAGAATATATTTGTACTATTTTGTACTCAATTCTGGTAAATGGAGAGCCTTCACCTTACTTCATGCCTAAAGTGGGGCTAAGAAAAGGCGACCCCCTCTATCCTTACTTATTTATACTTGTATGCAAGTACTTTTGTGGGAAAATGGTTTCCTTGGAAGCTTAAGGAATCATCCAAAGGATCAAGCTAAGAAGAAGAGCCCCAAGCCTAACCCACTTTTTCTTTGTCAATGATGTCTTATTCTTCTTCAAAGATAACATGCAATCATGTTTGGCTTTGAGGAAAATGTTAGATAAGTTTTGTGATATCTCTGAAGATGTCGTCAATTGATTCTAACAAATCCTTTATTATGTTCAGCCCCAACACTTCTTCCAAATTCACCAAAATCTTAAAAAATCCCATGAGATGAAAAACTACTCTAAACTTGGCTCGTACCTTGGTTGTCCAATGGATATTGATGGAAGATCCATGAGGAAATTAAATTTTATATATGAAAAATATAGGAAAAGAGATTATTTTATGGAAATTCCATTTTTAAATCAAGCTTGTAAATTTATTCTTATTACTAGTATACTAGTTGCCTTGCCTAATCACATCCAAGCTTTGTACTTAGTTCTAAAGAAAATCTTAGGCGGAATTTCTTCAGCTCTCCTCAAATTATGGTGGGGCGGTTCCACAGAGAGGAAACCTATCTATTAGGGGAAGCGTGAACTTCTAGAAATGCCAAAATGGAGAGTAAGAGTAGGGATGAGGAACCGAACCCATTTCTTCTGAATAATGCTCTCGAAAGCGTGAATTGCTAGAAATGCCAAAGGGGATCAGAGAAGAGGACTAGGGATGAGGAACCCATTTCTTCAGAATGCTCTCTTATATAAACAGGTATATAGAGTTTAGAATCAACCTAACTCTCCCGTGGTCAAAGTGATAATAGGAAATTATAAGAACTTCTCAATAGATAAGATGACAAACCTTAAGCCTCCCCAAAAATGTTCCTTGGCGATAAAAGCTTGTGGGTTGTAGTGGCGTAAGTAGATTAGAAGGCTTGGGAGACTCAATTAAGGTGGAGGAAGATGCATGGGTTTTAGGACGGATTCCAAAAGATTCTAGAGGCCAAGTGCGCTACAACAGGGTGAACAAAAACCCCACTGGGTAAATTAACTCATCTCTCCTCATAGATCTTGGAACAACTTTGATATGGAGGCTTTTTGACAGAGAAACAACTTTGGACATCATAACGCAACATATACCACTAAGAGAAGCTCATGATAAAATAGTATTCAATCCTGCCCAAAGTGGTGTCTACTCGGTTAAATCAGGCTATAATTTCCTTATGGTAGAGAAAACTTTAAGGCACTACATACTCTAATATCCTTATAGGTTTGGGGAACTTTTGGATATAACTTTCTAGAAGATGAAACTGATGAACAGATGCCTCATGTTTGAATGGAAGCTAATTAAATCTGCTTTCCCTACTAAGTCAAACTTGTACCTATGTGTATTTTGCCTTTGCCTTGAGGAAGAAGAAAGTGCAAACCACCTGTTTTGAGATTGCCAAATTACAAAAGTCATATAGGCCTCATCCTTTCTAGGAATCAAAATTAAGGATTAGAGACATATGTAAATACATGGGTTATGAGCATTGTCTTTTATCTTCTCAAACTCATTAGTGAAGGTTAGGAAAGAGTTATGGATTTCTTCCTAGTCCGTTGGAGCATCTGGCTCCATAGGAATGAGGTGGTCTTCAAAAATCAAAAGCCAAATCAACAAAGGATTAATCCACTCCTAAAGGAGTGAAAGCATCATATAACTCCAATCCTCCAACTCACCCCATGAACCCGGGACTATTAAAAGGGCATCTAAGGCCCTTGGGATCGGAACAGACAGTAGATGTGCAATATAGACGTTGAAAAAACCCAGATTGGCTGACAAAGAATGCAAGTAGCTTGCACAAGACACTATTTATATCACTCATTCCCTCCACTTTGTTATTCTTAACAAGGTAAATAGAGCTTTAGTAACTGAAGTACATAAATTAAACATTACGATAAGGAAATGTGCCACGTCTATTTTATTTATTTATTTTACTTTGCCAAAAAATAAAAGAAAATCATACTTAATTGTTGCTTGCATAGTTGCATAAGATCTTATGCACACATTCATACATACTAAGGTCAAATAGGAAGGGGGTTGTTATTCGGCGCCGAAAAGATACTCCTTAACGCTAGTAACATATTTACGATTTTGTCATTTTTCTTTTCTCTCCATCAGTTTCTCTTTCTAAATTCAATCCCGAACATATCGACGCCTTCGATTAACATGCAATCGCAATCCTCAGATGTATTTAGTGAGGTAAAAAAATTTTACGATGAAAATGGTTAAAATGTCTGGAATAGGCGTTTTGACCATGGAGAAACCATTCTCCACTCATTTGGTTTCTCCATGGTCAAAACGCCTATTGCAGTTTTTTCATGGTCAAAATGCATATTTTGAGCGTTTTGACCATTTTCACCGTAAAATTTTTCTACCTTATCCGATAATTAGGATTGCATATTAATCGAAGTCGTCGACATGTTCGTGATTGCTTTTCAATAATATTGGTAAAAAAAAAATGTAAAAATGACAAAATCGTAAATAAAAATACTTACTTTACTATTTTGTTGCATCTCTTCTTGACATCACACTTGTCCTCGTCCATCTCCTCCCTCACTTGGCACCTTGCTTCTCAGTTTCAACCCTCAAAACCCAACCTCACATCCCATACCCTCCCCTCCCCCCCAATTCTCTCTCTTCCATCGCCAACTCAATAGCATGAGCAGACGAGTTCGCCGGAGAGTGGCGAAGAAGGGCAAAGAAAAGCTCCTTTTTCCCAGTTACCCTGAACTCATTCTTGATGAATCCGACCCGGATTTCACTCATTCAATCCTACCCACCAACCCCCCATTCAATTCCTCCTTCCCCTCCTCCTTATACGCCAGCGCCGTTGATTGGACCACCCTACCTGACGACACAGTGATCCAGCTCTTTTCTTTGCTCAACTATAGAGACCGAGCTAGCTTGTCTTCTTCTTGCAAGACATGGCGCAATCTGGGGTCTACTTCTTGTTTATGGGAGTCCCTTGACCTGAGGGCCCATAAATGTGACTCTAGGGCCGCGGTTTCGCTATCGTCGCGGTGTTTGAACCTCCGCCGCCTACGATTTTTGGGGGCGGACTCAGCTGATGCTATAATTCACCTTAAAGCTAGGAACTTGAAGGAGATTTCCGGGGATTATTGCAGGAAGATGACTGATGCCACGCTTTCGGTCATTGCTGCCCGGCATGAGTTTCTTGAGAGTCTTCAATTGGGACCGGATTTCTGTGAGAAGATCAGCAGTGATGCGATCCGGGCAGTTGCCATTTGCTGCCCGAGGTTGCGACGGCTCCGGTTATCTGGGGTAAGAGAGATTGACTCTGATGCTATTACTGCTCTTGCTAAGAATTGTGTTAATTTGTATGATATTGGGTTTATGGATTGTCTGAAAATTGATGAGACTGCTTTGGGTAGTATGACTTCCCTTAGATTTCTCTCTGTTGCTGGCACTACCAATTTGAAGTGGGGTTTGGTGTCACACCTTTGGAGTAAGATGCCTAATTTGGTTGGGTTGGATGTTTCGAGAACTGATATCAGTCCTACTGCGGTTTCGAGGATGTTGTTGTCTTGTCAGAGTTTGAGCGTGTTGTGTGCTTTTAATTGTACTAATGTTGAGGAAGATGCCGGCTATAGGGCTAGCAGGAATGGGAGTAGTAGTAAAGGTAAGTTGTTGTTATCCCTGCTCAATGATATTTTCATAGGAGTAGGGTCTTTATTCGTCGATAATTCAATGGAAGGGAGGAATGTATTTTTGGATTGGAGGGTTGCCAAGAGGAAAGACCAAAAATTGGATGATATTATGATGTGGATTGAGTGGGTTTTATCGTATTCACTTTTGCGAATTGCTGAGAGTAATCCTCCTGGTTTTGATAACTTTTGGGTTAGGCAGGGTGCAACATTATTGCTCAGTTTGATGCAGAGTTCACAGGAGGATGTGCAGGAAAGGGCAGCTACTGGGCTTGCTACTTTTGTGGTTATTGATGATGAGAACACGAGTATTGATGGACAGCGAGCAGAAGCAGTTATGCAGGGTGGGGGTGTGCAGCTTCTCCTTCATCTTGCCAATTCGTGGCGGGAAGGATTGCAAGCTGAGTCTGCCAAGGTATAAATATTCTGCTCTGTCTGTTCTTTGTGAAAGGATGAGCTTCTTTCTCATGATCTTTGGTGTCCAATGTTGAGGTTTAGGCATAATTTTGTGAGTTGATGTACCCATTGTCTTCATATACAGGCAATAGCGAATTTGTCTGTGAATTCTAATGTTGCAAAAGCTGTAGCTGATGAAGGAGGTATCAGTATTCTTGCAAATTTGGCGAGGTCCATGAACAGGCTGGTTGCTGAGGAGGCTGCTGGTGGATTATGGAATTTATCTGTAGGAGAAGAGCATAAGGTTGGCAATTTCTACCTGCTTTGTCTCACAATTGGATGACTTCTGTACTTTTGCATGAGTTTTCTGAGAATCGCGGCCTTTTATTGTTCAGGCAGCCATTGCAGAGGCAGGAGGCGTTAAGGCTTTGGTTGATCTGATCTTCAAATGGTCAACTGGTGGTGATGGAGTTCTGGTTTGTACTTCTACTGATATGATCAACTTTGTTCTTCGATTGAATTCAGATAGATTTACTTCTATTTTGTGCTTTTTATATAGTAATTGCCATTTCTATGCTTTCCAGGAACGAGCTGCTGGTGCTTTGGCTAACTTGGCAGCTGATGATAAATGTAGTATGGAGGTTGCATTGGTTGGTGGTGTACATGCATTAGTGATGCTGGCCCGTAACTGCAAGTTTGAGGGAGTGCAAGAACAGGTGATGCTTATTTCTGTTTTGTTGTCTTCTGTTCCTGTGGTTTAGGGAGTTATGATGTGTTGTTTGTGAGAAGTGAGATTGTAATGTGTAAAAGTTCCTGGAAATCAATGTTTATTTATTATATAAAATTTATATTGATTCCCGTGAGGGGGAACAATATGTCCCATGGTAAGTGATCTTACCTTTAACCTCAGAGTTAGTGGGGGGTTTCTCTTTTTGATTGAAGAATGGAGAAAATCTAGTGTAACAACTATGATTAGCTCTCTTTCATTTACTATACTCTGCAGATATTGAGGACTCTTAATATTTTTCTGATATAATTATTATGTTCTAGGCTGCTAGAGCCTTGGCAAATTTGGCAGCTCATGGAGATAGTAACACCAACAATTCTGCTGTAGGACAGGAGGCTGGTGCTCTTGAAGCCTTAGTACAGTTGACACATTCTTCTCATGAAGGCGTCAGGTGCTTTTGAGGAAAATGAAACGATTTTGACTGCAGTTTATTAGATTGCATGCCTAATTTTGTTTCACGAAATGAACTTACATTTGACTGTAACCTATATAATTTGACTTCGTATCTATGCTATATAACTGCACTGTGTAATGCTTGGAACTTTCTGCTAGATTCATATTCTTCTGTAATCCAAATTCATGATGACCTGTCTTTTTTAATTCTATTTTAATCTATTTATTTGTTTTATGCTTCCTGAGCAGGCAAGAGGCTGCTGGCGCATTGTGGAATTTATCATTTGATGATAGAAATCGGGAAGCTATTGCTGCTGCCGGGGGCGTCGAAGCATTGGTAAGTCAACATATGGTTTTGCTCCCTATTGAGCTCCTGTTTGTGCCCTATGGTATTGTAACCTTAATGTTGAAAGTTGAACCTTTAGTTTCTTAAAAAAGTGAATTGAATGGAATGAGATGATGATGTATTTTTTAATGTAATGTTGACTCAGAGTTTGGGCACCCTTTTTAGGTAAATGTGGTATGATAGTTTAATTGGTGTATTTTGGATCTTGATGAAGCGGAGTGAGTGAGTTTTACCTTGCTCTGTCCATGGAATTTTGAAAACTGTTTATGAGGCAATGATAAAGTAATGTATGCTGTATCCAGATGTAGAATAACTGGTTGTTCATTTGTCCATTATACATAATAATACTCGACTTTGTCTTGGTGTACTTAAGAGCCTTTTGTAGTATCTGTTGGATGTTTGACATAATGAGTTTGCTTGATTCCTTCATGTTTTGTGCAATAAGAAAATTGAAGCTCTGTTTTCTAATTTGAATTTGTTTGATCATAATTTGTATTAAATTGCATGTAATGCTCATCATAATCTTGTATTCCTCTTCCCAATATATCTTCTTAGTTCTTATTTGAACTCAAATGTCCCATAATAACTACTACTACTTGAAAAAACTCCTGAAATAATGAATTGGAATATACTTCAAGTGGATTTGCATAAAAAAGTTGCATCAATGGAAATCTTATTCATTCAAGGGTAGGTGTACTTGAGAATTTACAAGGGAATTGATAATGGCCCGATCAACTGCTACAATTATTTATTTATATCATTGTCAAAGACTATAAAAATTGGGACAAGCTGAATACATGCTCAGTCATGTTTTGAATATTTTGATTGCAACATTTTGAGAATTGTTACAAAGAACTGGTATATCCAGTATTCGATTTACTATTTAATAATCTTGTTAAAAGCTAAAGTATGTAGAGTTTATTTACCCTATGGAACAGGGAATTTATTTGTGTTATGAAGTTGGATTCTAGCTATTGATGTATGTTGTTAACCTATAGATGATGCATAGTCTGTGAATTGCATGTTTTTTAGTAATTTACTCGTACTTGTGGCATATGTTCAGGTTGCTCTTGCACAGTCATGCTCAAGTTCTTCTCCAGGCCTTCAGGAAAGGGCTGCTGGTGCTCTATGGGGCCTATCAGTGTCTGAAGCTAATAGGTATCTGCAGAATTCCATGGCAATTTTCTGTTTACAAATTGTGATACTGGATCTTATGATATTTATATTGATTGGTTTGTTTTCTTCTGTACCAATTTAATTTTGTGGACTTTGTTTCCATGTAGCTTCATGACCCATCTTTTTGTTTAGTTTTTCCTCACACTTCAGCTGTGTGGTTTTATGGTTTAGTTTGAGGTGTTGGATTTCTAGTAATCCTTTTAACGGGGAAGACCATTTGGGGTCTGTGCTTGAAGGCTTTGTCTCCTCTGGTATGAGACCTGATTAAGCATGTGAGAACATGAAATAGAAAAATTAGATTCTGGCATTTGATAAGGAGAAACTAGGTCCGGCACTCCAGTTTATTGGGATGTTGTGAAAGAAAAAAAATTGGAGGAATTACTCAAGTATATGGTATTTTTTTTTGTTTCGCATGAAAGACCACAAAAATTTTCTCCTATCATTTTTATTGCTAAAGAGACTGCCATATCATGGTTAACTTTTGGCTTTAATTTTTTGTAGTGTTTTCTAGATTTTTGTATAAATTTTACAAAATTGATTTGAGTAGATTTGGGGAAGACCTTAAGTGGACCCTCTTTGATACTTGATAGTGCTTTGGTGGGAGGAAGATAATTGTGGATGATGTTCTTGCATCTTGTTGCTTTTAAACTACGAATGTAGTCATGGGTATGGGTTGGGTTGGGTTTGAGTTCAACCCATTTGGGTTCGGGTTGAAATTTGTCAAACCAAACCCAACCTATTTATTAAATGGGTTGAAAATTTCAACCCAACCCAACCTATTTAAAAGTAAAAGTCATATAGTTTGAGTTTTTAATTTTCCAACAAATCTTAACATAGTCTTAGTACAATCAAATCAAAAAGTTTGACAATATGTTATAACTCCATAATAATAGTTTTAACATAATAAAAGACAGACAATAAAACTTCTAGTAAAATCGTAAAATACACTTCCGGTAAGATACACTTAATATTTGTTGGATTCATGGATTGTGGGAAAAAATCAGCATTCAACATGGAGTTTGTGCTCTCCACGGGACTCTCAACTTGATCCTCCGCCTTCAACTTCATGAATCCATCACGAAAAGGCATAATGAAGTCGATGTAAAGAGTAAGAAGGCACAAGTAAGAGGGAGAATTGAGAAGTGAAGAACCTGAACCGCAGAAGAGTTGAAGAGATGAAAAATTGACGACTGAAGAGGCAAAACATAGAGCGCCAGAATGCATTAATGAGAATAGAAATTAGAAAGGTGGCTAAGGTTGGCTGGTTGGGTAATTGTGAACCGCATAATTTAACTCGATCCACATATGAAAATCAAACCCAATAAATAAATAGGTTGGGTCGGGTTGAAATTGAGTTAGAAATTTCAACCTGACCCAAACTGTTTATTAATCGGGGTGGGTTGGGTTGACCCATTTAATTAATTGGGTTGAAAATTTCAACCCAACCCTTTATAAACAGGTTGGGTTCGGGTCGGGCTGGCGGGTTGGGTCATTTTTTCCCTAGCTCTAGGTAGGGGCATTCGTCTAATCTTTTTTATGCCCTGTCAAAGTTACCAAAGAATCAGGAAACATCAATGGAAACATTGTGTGCTGAGGTGAGGATTTGGGTTTGCATGTCTAGAGGTGGGAGGAGTCAAGGACATTCAGTTTTGGTGCTTAAAAAAATTAATTGATTTTCCTTTCACCTGATAAATTATGGATATCATGCCTTATCACCCTTATGTGGTGTTCATATGAATTCATTCACTTCTTTTTGCTTTAATATGCTGCCTCTTTTCCTTTCTGTTTGCTGGATTGTATTTATATGATGTTCTTATTTTTTGTTTTAGCATTGCTATTGGAAGGGAAGGGGGTGTCGCACCTCTGATTGCATTGGCACGTTCTGAAGCTGAAGTGAGTACCTAATACATTCTTATCTTATGTCATATCTTCGTCTTTGTTGAATTGGCCTCCCCTTCCCCCAGCACCCCATGTAGTGCTACGTGGAGCAATGGACTTTGTTGCCATTTGCAGACACTTGTTATACTGCTATGTAACGCACTTGTTTCCATTTCTTTTCATTTTGAGAGAATTGTGATTATATCTTATGGGCTGCAAGCTGAAGGTCTTGTTGTTTAGCTTTATAATACTCCGTTGGTTTTCTACTTCTCTTTCAATCTTGTTTGTGGCTTTTAGTATTCAACTTTGATAATGACAACATAGTTGCAATTACAAATAGGAAGGAAACATCCTAAGCCTGATATTACCCCATTCATGTATGAAGTATTTTTTTCTTATTGATCTTGCCTTTTCTTTTCTATTCTATTTTGTAAGGGCTCCTTTTGTAGGAAATGATTTGAGTTAGTAGTCATGGATTATTTGAAGTCAACATAATAGCTCTATATACTCGAGTGTACATTTACTAATTTATGAATTGTAGTGAGCCGTGTTCTCTTGCATATGAACTAATTTACATGTTATTAGTTTTTATTTGATTGCAATCTGGAGTGTACTGATTCTGATGAAGCTGTTGGAATAGATTCTATAGATTGAGGACATAGGCAGCTGGGTTAATTCCCTGGTTGAACTTAATGCCCATTTTCACTCCTATTTTTAAATGGTAGGATGTGTTAGTGTTTTGTGAGCTTGTTTATTTTTTCGTACTCTGCACTACAGGCCTCCTTTTGGTATATGTCACTTTAATTTCTATACTACCTTTATTTTATTTTAGTGTTACTTCCTTATTACTGATTTTAAATTTTAAACTACCGCTGTCTTCCAGGATGTCCATGAGACAGCTGCTGGAGCTCTATGGAACCTTGCCTTCACCCCTGGTAATGCTTTGCGGATTGTGGAAGACGGTGGGGTCCCTGCCCTTGTCCATCTCTGTTCCTCTTCAGTGTCAAAGATGGCAAGGTTCATGGCTGCATTGGCATTAGCATACATGTTTGATGGCAGGTACATTTTAAAATTTTCTTTCTGATTTTGCTCTTATATTTACTGTCATACAGTAGGTAAGACCGAAAGAAGATTGATTTGTGAAAATGGACGAAATAATATTTCCTAATGATTTGTCAGGAATACAAATTATATCAAATTGTTTCATGTTAAAATGGCAGGGCAGTGAGACGCCTATCTTATTCCTGGGAAGGTGGGAGCCCTTATTTCAGATGTTATAACTACTACTTTATGTATAATGAGTTGATGATCCACCAGAATTATAGTATTTTAATACCAGAAGACTACATCCCTATTTATTAGTACATGTAATTTTTTTAATTTGTAAAGTTTAGGTAATATTGACTGAGGTAAATGACAAGTTGCAGTATGTCATTTTGTGGACGCTGTATTGAGGGTATGACTGTGGCTTGAGTTGACCTGATTTAGAAACTTTTGTGTGGAATTTATAATTTATAATTCATGTTGTTCTAACAATGGTCTTCACAAGCTCTGTGAAATATGATTCTTGGCTCTTATCTTAATATGTTCTGAGTGAGTCATTGTAAAAAATTTCTGAAATCCAGGATATGAATCAATAATTCTTCTCATGAAGGAAAATAGTATCTTTAGGTTTAACAGGGGGTGATATGCAACAGTGGATGCTGTGATGTGATAAGCCCTAATGGTATGTTTAAAATTTAATGCTTTTTTGGTTTGCAAGTCTGAAATTCCTCGATGAAGTTGCCACAGTGTTACGTCATAGGTTATTTGTTTGTTGTTCTTTTTTGGATTATCCCCTTCCTTTCTATTTTTGAAAGAAACATGATCCAAAATCTGGGTTATGATAAGTTTTATCACTGTATGACTACGTTTGAAACAATATGCCACCTTCCTGCAAGAAAAGACACCCAGGGGTGCCTGAAGATGACTTGTGGTTTCTAGTTAACATTGCTATCTGTATTTACTGCTTATTTCGTTGATGGGCAGAGCAGTAAAGCTGATTTATATTTGGGTATCCTTTATTGACACCACTAATGGATCATTGTGTTCTAGACCTTTGTGGAAATGCAGGTTAAGTGGTATTTTGCTTCAATGATTTGATTTTCCTAGAATGTTGCTTATTCTTTACAGGATTGGTGAAGTTGCTTTGACAGGAACTTCATCTGAAGGCGGGTCAAAATGTGTGAGCCTGGATGGTGCTAGAAGGATGGCTTTGAAGCATATTGAAGCTTTTGTGCTTACCTTTTCTGATCCTCAAGCATTTGCTGCTGCTGCTGCATCATCAGTCCCAGCAGCTTTGGCACAAGTAACAGATGCAGCTAGAATACAGGAAGCTGGGCATCTTAGATGCAGGTAAGAAGTCTAGCACTTTAAGGGAGGAAATTTGAAGATAAGGGATTATATGGATGATAGATGTACCAGTTATAGTTCATAGGTTTTTTGATAAAAAGGAATATTTGCTTAGTGCTTTTTTTATATCCTTACCCCGGTCTTATGTTGAATTATTATGGCTACAACCCAATGTACTTTTGTAAGGTTGTTGATTGGTTTCAAGGCACATGAAGAAACTTGAACATTTTTATTGAACTGTAAATTGTTTAACATTTAAAATATATGGTGACATAATATAGGCATATTTAAAAAAATGGAAGAGCTGTTCTTATGGACTCAAAGATATGCGTTTACAGTATCATCATGATAGCTAACCGAGTGGTGGCTTTTCAAAGATCTAGTTAGTTAATTAATTAATATGTACCAGAAGATCCTGCAGAGTAGCTAAGAGCAACTGATTTAGCATATATCCTACCTTTAATGTGTGTGGGTGGTCAAGATATATGTGGCCTCTCCTCAAACTGATATAGGACCAATCAAGGTGTTGAGGGACTCTTTTTAGGATAGCTATTTTCTGGGATCAATCTGACATTGCATAGCTACCATTGAATTACTTTAGTTTTCTTTTTTCTCTGAAGATGCATCCTGGTAGCTGTTCAGAGCTTCTTTTCTAAGATTTTTACAAACTATGTTGCCACTGACTGTTGCCTTATCTTATGATTGCAGTGGAGCTGAAATCGGGAGATTTGTGACAATGCTGCGTAACCCCTCTTCAATATTAAAGACTTGTGCTGCCTTTGCTCTTCTCCAGGTAAATTTGTCTACTTAAAATCTTTTTTCCTATATCAAGGAATAGGGCCTCACTATAACTCTTTTGATGTTGCATGGTTATTTGCTTTAGTTGCCCTACTATCTTCCTTTAAGGTGAGTAAATGTCACAAGAAAGATTGTTTCTGATGTTCTGGACATTGCTATAGCAATTAGGGTTGTGTATGTGTTATGTGAGAATCAATTCGAACGAAAGAGTATATCATTGATTCCTTGTCCACTGAAAAATTGATAATTATAGCCATTTCTCTTTCTTGTAGCTTTTTCTTTCCTTTCTTTTTTTGTTTTCCCCTGTCCCATCCTCTTCTCTCTCTTTGGGAGAAAGCTCATGTACAAGGACTAACTTGATGAGTGTGTACTGTGTAGTGGTGGCTTCCTAGGTTTTGCCATCAAGTAAATTAAGAGTTATAGAAGACTAGTGTTGCTAACTGTAGTTCTCATTATCTTTCTCTGCCCCTTATCTGTGGAAGCAGAAGGGGGAACCTGGGCTTGCTGGAAGGAGGCTGGATTGTGTGTGTGTGTGTGTTGTGGGGGGGGGGGGGGGGGGGGGGGGGGGGTCTGCGTGGTTTGTCAAACAGTTGCGGATTTTTCTGTGCTTGTGTTGACTTGAGAACATCTATTGTCTTGCTCTGGTGATATTGATTGGATAGTTGTATGAATCATTGATCTGGGTATATGAGATATACAAGTTTTTAAAGATGGTTGATCATGGTAGCCAGAATTTACTAGCAGATCTCACTTTTGCCTGCCAGAACTTGAGCAACAACGAGAAAAATTCTCCATGACATACACTGTTATGAGGACCTTTGTTAATAGTAATTTCATCATCTACTGTGGATGTTCAGTTTGATTAATGTGTATATTACATTGTGAAAGTGGCGCTTCAGCTCAGAAGAAATTGAACGTGAAAAACTGAAACTTCTTGTTGGCAAACTATTATGGATTTGGTATGAAAGGATTGACAGTATCTGTACTGGTCCTTAGTGAGTGTACTAAAAGAGTTAGTAGAACCTGATGAAAGTTTCTGCTCATGGTTGTGGTGAAGCCTGGGAGTAATCCCGAAACAAGCTTCCCTTCTTTCTGTGATTAATGGGATTTTCTTATTGGGTGTGGGAGGTGGGTGGATGGTAGCATGTTCATGCTTCATATTGTAAAGATTTCTAATATTACTGGGAATCTCCTTACTTTCTGGATTGCAGTTCACTATACCAGGTGGCCGACATGCAATACACCATGCAAATCTCCTGCAGAATGCTGGAGCCCCGAGAGTCCTACGTGCAGCAGCAGCAGCTGCAACTGCTCCACTTGAAGCCAAAATTTTTGCAAGAATAGTTCTTCGCAATCTAGAACATCACCTGGTTGAAATTTCAATTTGAAGACCACAGTTTCAACCTTTGGCATTGTCTTACCTCTCTTGAAGCCTTCATACTGTTCCTCACAAGGCTTCCCTCCACATAGTGCTGTATTTCAAGGACAATACTTCATCTTAGCCAGCTTACCTCTTCTAGCCTTCCAGAAAGATGACATAGGAGACGGATAATCAGAAAGGAACGTCAGGTGACTGGTGATATTCTTTCACCTCTTCAGGCTCACTCATCCAGCCTGAAGTCTTTCTTAACAGTGATCTCGAAAATGCTACTTTACTGGTCATGATAATCTGTGAGAAAGGGTCATTTTTCTTAGAAGTGGTTTGGAGACAAAGCAACATGTACGTTTGGTCCCAGTGGGAGACTTGGTGGTCATGTACTCAATTGTGACAATTTGTATTTTGTGTTTTTGTGGTTGGGATATATCATTAAACTTGTGAACAAGGGCACATTTGCTCTGTTGCTGCAACCGATTCTTATATATATATATATATACATCATTTGTTTCATACAGTGAATTGGAACTTTGTGAATGTCATGTAGAACCAGTGTTGATTTGTATAGGTTTATAAACAAAGATGTTGGAAACATATATAGTGGAAAGGCAATGAAAAGTCTCTAATGATCATACATGCCACCAGTATACCATAATCTAGACCTGGAAAGAAATCGATCCAATTTAAGACGCCGAATTGTTTTCTTTGAAGGAAATTTATAGATCGATTAGAGCAACATTAACCTGTACTTTAACAAAGGATGTAAAAAATTCGAAAAACAAATCAAAATCAAACTTCAGCCATATTGTATTGGATTAAAACATTTTAATGGTAATTTAAAGCATAACCTATGCAAAGATATACTCCGTAAATAAAATAACATTTCTCAGTCTAATGCCCATAAGCTCTTTGTCACGTGCTGCTGACTACTTTGGCTAATCGCAAAAAATATTTCTCTCCAACTTGTGCTATCTCTCTATCAATTTTCCTTTCATACTAAAATCTTAGGCACCAAGGGTATGTGCCAACGTGGGATGCATCAAGCTAATGAGACTTGCTTGCATGCACATCGTACTATTGTTGGGGGACGTTAAACTTGGGTGCTAGGCACGGTGTGGGGCGTGTCACTAAGGAAGAGAGTTTTGTCTAATGTGTTATTTGGCACAGGTAAAGTGTCACCCAAGAGAAAACTTGACTCGATAGACGAGACTTATCGAGTGGCGCACAGTGCGAGGCTTACTTTGGCTATGCTTACTTTGTGATTAGCCAAAGTAATCAACACATGACATTTTGCTCCCTTAGTAATAAATTAAACTAATCAACATGTCATTTGAGAGTTCCAACTCTTGAGACAATGGACTTTCACTCCGGCTAAGGAAGTAAGGAACATCAAATAACCAATTAGCTAAAGTTACAGCATTTGGAAATGACTTGCAAATTGCTTTCTCATCGTATCAAAACTTTCATGTGATGAAAACCGAATAAAGACAAGTTGGGCGACTAAATCGGTTAATTTCCTTCACTTTGTATAGTTCAAACGGCATGACTAGAAACCTTAGAACCACTCAGAAAATTTGCAAGTGTTTATTTTTATCAATTTATTCCTGGAATAATCTATCGGCCTTCCGTAGTATTTTGGTTACAAAAAGGCCCAATAGATTCCATACTCCAGAGGAAAACCCTGCTCCCAGCAACCCGCCCAAAACCCAGTTTGGTCCTCAACTCGCTCATCTTTCCTCACTCAGTTGCTGCAGTTGTACACGATTCGCTTTCATCCCTCGCCCAATCCTTCAAACTTCATACTCCATTGTTGTACCTTTTCTTAATACCAGGTCAGATCGATCTTTTTCCTTCTTTGTACAAGTATTGTTCACTTTGAATGACTATTATTGTATCCTTAAACCCTGATCCCCTTAAACCCCATAAATATTTGTGTGTTCAATTCATTGGGAGTCATGATATTATGGTCTGAACGTGTAGGTCAAGCTCAATATCATCTGGGTTTTAAAGAAAAATCAAATTTGATGAATATTACTGCATTTTCAATCAACTAGAAATTAGTTAGTATTTGATGAAGAAGAACATATGCAATATAAAGCAAGTTACAATCTTTGTTTCTTAATTATGTATATTTTTGTTGCGCAGGACATTTTTACAAGAAAAGGAAGGATTTTGAGAAGGGATTGATTTGGGCGGGTTTGATTTTTGATATTTATGAGTATTCTCTATGTTTATGAGTTAAAACTTTGGTAGTAATTGATAGCAATGGTATCATCGTCACTCGCCTCTCGGGTTACCCTCCTTGCCCTACTGTCTGCCACCACATTTTATTGCTTTTATAAATCCCGCCGCCTTAAGCTTGCATCCCGGACGCTTGCTTTTCCTGCCAGGAATCCGAAACTTATTTATATCACTCAAACCGGTACTTCCAAAACCCTAGCGTACCGCCTTCACAAGTTGCTTGCATCGAAAGGTTTGGTATATGATCTCATTGATGTCAAGGATTATGAGCCGGAGGATCTTGTGAAAGAAAGTCTTGTCGTGATTGTGGCTTCTACTTGGGAGGATGGAAATCCGCCGCCTAAAGCCAAGTTTTTTGCTGATTGGATTGAGGAGAGTGTGAATGATTTTAGAGTAGGAGCGCTTTTGCTCAGTCATTTCAAGTTTGCAGTTTTTGGTGTTGGTAGTGGGGCATATGGGGAGAGTTTCAATGTGGTGGGCAAAGGGCTTTCGAAGAAATTGAAGGCTTTGGGAGCAAATGAGGTGGTCCCAATGTGGGAGGGTGATGTGGATGGAGGTCGATTAGGGAAAGAGATTGATGCTTGGGGTGAGAAGTTGATTGGGATCCTAAAAGATGGGATTCAGGAGAATGGGGTTATTACTTGTGGGAGGTTCAGTGATGAGAGTGATTCAGAGTATGTTGATGATTCTGATGATGAAGAGCTGGAAGAAGAGGAATTAGGTGTTATTGATCTGGAGGATATAGCAGGTAAGGGGCCATCAAGGAAGTCAAAGAATGTTGTTGAGGTTAACGGGGCTAAGACTGGTGGCAAAAAAGAAATGGTCACTCCTGTAATCAGAGCAAATCTAGAGAAGCAGGTGAGTTGGTTTTCGCATACTTTTGAACTTGTTGCCTAATAATTATTGGTCAAGCACTTTCTTATTTGTTCATATTCTGAGTATATGTATATGAATGAACTTAAAGCTGGATATGAAGGACAAGGATAGTGGCTTGTGACAGAGTGTAGTTATACAGCTTGCCCAATGAATAGGGTGAAGCCAGAGGCTTAGAGGACCAATTTCTAAATTTGGCTAACGGCTAGTGGGTTACTACTTAATAGGCCCATAGAGCACAAAATACCAAAGCTGATCCTGAATTCTCTGAATTCTAATACAAATTGAAAAATATAGTGCAAGTATATGCTGCATAAAACTAAAGCATGGTACCTCTATATGGAAAATTCTTGTTGGGTTATTTTGTCAAAATTCAGTTTATTGCTAATTTAACAATAACTAAAAGCTATAGTTGTTTACAATCAGGTAAAATTTTCTGTCGAGGCTTTCTTGAGGTTCAAGGACGCTTTATCCAAATGTCTGTTTCATTTAATCGGATGGGGGCTGATCTAAACTAGCTTCTGAATTTGGGAACTGGAAGTCTGAAACTCTGTCCAATGCCAAGCTGCTTTTTGAATACAACTAGGGCCATTACCCATATTTACCTTTGGGTGCTAGCAAAGTAGCAGGGAGAACCCGTTTTTAAAAATTTTCTTATTTTAATTATCCACCTGGAACAATGCTATGGAAACTTCAGTTCTCTAAAATCTTTTCAGTGATATTTTGGATATTCCTGGTCCTTGTTGCCTTTAAAATGCTCTTTGATGTGAATAACCAGGATAACTGGATATTGCTTGGGATTATTTTTTTTTTCTTTTCCAATTTGTATTGTCAATTAAGAAGTCAAAGTATGTGCTTTAAAACAAATGATGAAGGCAAGTTTGCTAGAGGGTTCAAAACTAATGGTTCTTGACATTTGGGAAGAAAAATTCTAGTTTGAGGTCAATGACTGAATTGCATGTACTGAATTCTGAGTAGAACTGGAGCTTTACATATCAACTTTTTCTTTGTTAAATTTTTTTGAGCTGGTGCTCTTGTACCTTTGTTAACTGCTTCCTCTTACTAGTGTTTTTTTTTTGGCAGGGCTATAAGATAATTGGTTCACATAGTGGTGTTAAACTTTGCAGATGGACCAAGTCGCAGCTCAGAGGTCGTGGAGGTTGTTACAAGCACTCATTTTATGGAATCGAGAGTCATCGGTAATCATACAATGAATTTTGTGGTTTCAATCTGTTAATTGACCCCATTGTAAATTAGATTTAGAGTTGAGAGATTTTTAGCTAACTAAACAAGGTATGAGATCCAAAAAGCAGGGTTTTATAACCGTTTCCTACAAATTAGATGATTATAACAGAAAAGTTGACTGTCCTGATGACATTTCTTGCAATATTATGTAATATTTAAGCTGAGGAAGATCTCATTCTCTGTTTTTGTCCTTTACTAGCTTTTGTAGGAGTTGTTATCTTTGTCATTATTATTTTGAATATATAATATTCTTTGATTTGGTCCATATATATCTGTACTTAATGCACCATTTTATTCTTGAAGGTGTATGGAAGCAACTCCAAGCCTGGCATGTGCAAACAAATGTGTTTTTTGTTGGAGGCATCATACCAATCCTGTAGGGAAGAGTTGGCAATGGAAAATGGATGACCCTGTTGAGATTGTTAACACTGCAGTTGACCTGCATACTAAAATGATAAAACAAATGAAAGGAGTACCAGGTAGGTCTTTTGAAAGCTGTTTGTTTATGGCAATCATTTCTTATTAATGAGAGGAAGACTTGCAAATGATTCGGGTTGGACTCCTTCCAATGGACTTCAATCCCATCTTGGGGAAATTGGGATGAGAGTTGCTATCCCTTATCTCTGACTCTTTGTGGGATTCTGACTTTTCTTTGCATTGTGCTACTCAATTTAAATTTTTATTTGACATATGTCTATTTAGGACTAAGTGTTTGCTGTTGCAGGGGTGCAAGAGCAGCGGTTATCAGAAGGTCTTTTGCCCAGGCACTGTGCTTTGTCTCTTGTAGGAGAACCTATTATGTATCCCGAAATCAATTCACTTGTAGATGAGTTGCACCGGAGGAAAATTTCTACCTTCCTTGTTACAAATGCTCAGTTTCCTGAAAAAATTAAAGCGTTGAAACCAATCACACAGGTAAAATTAGTGTTTGATGGGAGAAACTGTGAATTAAGAAATCCTATAGAGTTCTTTGACTGTGCAGACAGAGTTATTTGAACTTCATTCTAAAAAATTTGTTTGTCTTATGTAGTTGTATGTTAGTGTGGATGCTGCAACAAAAGACAGTTTAAAGGCTGTCGATAGACCCCTATTTGGAGACTTTTGGGAGCGCTTTCTGGTAAGTCACTCTGTCCATAGAATGCAAAATGCAGGCTTTTTTGGTGTGTGCCTGATTGACTTGTTACTTTTTATATTGACCTTATCTGCTGATGATGATATTTGGCTAATTTTGCGACCTGTAACTTGGAAACTATAAGCAGTTTGGAGTGAAATATGCTGATCCTTCAAATGGGATTTGTGACTTTGTGCATCATTTTAAACAATTGATGTGTCCCATCTATCATGATAGTATAACATCCTCCTTTATAACTTCTGTTTTTCCCTAGTAGATACGCTGATTTGAAATCGGTTTAGTCAATTTTATGTTGATCTACTGTTTTTATGGATCAAATGCTGTGAACCTTTATTGAAAAAACACGCTCATTTTTCCTATTGTATCAGCATGTTTCTGTCCCCATTATAAAACTTGAATCTGAAGCTCTATTTTTGACGATGGCATCTGATTTTTGGTTGCAGGAGTCTCTGACTGCTCTCCAAGAAAAACATCAGCGGACTGTTTATCGCTTGACTTTAGTCAAAGGTTGGAATGCTGAAGATGTAGATGGCTATTTTAAGCTCGTTTCACTAGGCAAGCCTGACTTCATCGAAATCAAAGGCGTGACGTATTGTGGAACGTAAGTATCATACCATTTTTATGAATTGATGTCACTTTATTTTGTGGAATGTTTTACTCATGTTTTGTGCAAGGACTCTGACAGATCTGCTACGTCAAAGCTGACAATGGAAAATGTTCCCTGGCATGCTGATGTAAAAGCGTTTTCAGAAGCCATGGCTTTGAATAGCGAAGGCGAGTATGAAGTTGCTTGTGAGCATGAACACTCCTGTTGTGTCCTGTTGGCAAAGGTTGATAAATTTAAAGTCAACGGCCAATGGTTCACATGGATAGATTATGAAAAGTTCCAGGACCTGGTTAGTCACTTCACCACCAAACAGCTAAATATGCTTCCTTTTTTTTAAAAAAGTTATTTTTATCATTACATTGGGAGAATTATTCTTGTAAATTAGGTCAATAGATCATAGGCCATATTTGCTGCAAGTAATCCAAATTTCAATTTTATCTTGAAATAGTTGAAGTTTTTAGTGTTCCAGAAGATTCAACTTAGAATTCTTCCAGGATTTTTGAAAGTTAAAAATTAGGGATAATTTGTGGCAAATGGTCCACACATCTGATTATTTGTTCTCTTTATTCCTCATCTTACCAATCTTTCTAAAAATTTACTTTCCATATGCAGGTGGCTTCTGGCAAGCCTTTCAAGAGCACAGATTATATGGCTCCCACACCGGCTTGGGCTATATATGGAGCTGCAGAAGGTGGATTTGATCCACAACAAGCAAGATTCAGGAAAGAACGAAATCATAGGTCAAGTCGTCAGTCTACATGATTTAAATTACCATAGGTGAGCACTTCAAGGTTAATTTTAGAGAGAATTAGTCATGTAGCCATCAGGTGATAAAATATAATCTTTTTAAACCTTAAATCCACAAAGATTTGTGAGGTTAGTCTTGTGCTTTTGGTCATTCCTTGAGTTTACTTTTGGTAGTGGATGTAAAACAAATACGGAGTAGTTTATTGCTGCTTTGAAGTTTTGGTACATTTGAGTTTTATACCGACACAACTGTGGACCACCCCGTTTTCTTCAACGGGTAGCAGCTGGATGGTATTGCAACTAGGGGTGTCAAATCAGGTCAACAGGTCGGTTCTGGATTGATCCATCGCGGATCGGTTCTTATCGGGTCAATTTTGCCTATCGGGTCGGTTTCGGTTCGGGTCGGGTTAAATCGATTATTTGCTTGGTCGGGTTCGGGTCGGATTATATTCGGTTCGGGTCAAGGTCGGTTCGGGTCAAGGTTGGTTCTAGTACAATCGGGTCGGTTCCTAAATGGGTTATATCGGGTTATTTCGGATTCGGGTCAAGGTCGGTTCTGATAAAATCGGGTTGATTCGTGAACAGGTTATAGCGAGGTTATTTCGGGTTCGGGTCAAGTTCGGTTCTGGTAAAATCAAATCGATTCTTGAATGGGTTATTTCGGGTCAAGGTCGGTTTTGATAAAATCGTACAATGATGATGGTTAATTCATAAATTGGACAATGATGATGTCGAATAGTCATTTAAAAACAAAATATTTATGGTTCAGATTATTAACACATTCAGTGAATTCGGGTAACGAATTGTTATAAATCGGGTTATATCGGTTATGTGTCGGTTTCAATTGATTTCGGGTTTTTTTCGGGCTGGGTCCGTAATGGGTCAGACACGGATCGGGTTCGAGTCTTTGAATATCGGGTCAAATCGGTTTCGGGTTAACTTCAGGTTAGGTTAGGTCGGTTTTCGGGTCTCACTTTTTGGGTCATAATTAGGTCGGGTTCGGATCGATTTTGGGTAATTTATCGGGTCGGGTCTGATTTTGACAGCTCTAATTGCAATAGGAATTCAAGGATATGAAACTATGAACGACCGTGGAGGTTCAACTTCAATCATATTCTACAACAGTATCTGTAGCTAAGATTGCTGCAAGGCTATTTAAATCTCTTTTGTTCTCTTTCCGCTATATGATTCAGTGTTTTACTGCCATTGATTCAACGACTACGTCTGAGTCATTATCTTTTCCTATGATCTAATGATAGAAATAGCTTGTCAAAGTTGCATGTGGCCTCTCATTTTGAGACAGAGTAATGGACATCGCCATGGGTTTATATGTATGGACATATTCAGAGGTCAAGGCCATTTTCTTCTTCACAACTTATAATTAATGAGAATTTTCAATTTGTTAGCCTCATCAACTTATTCAACCTTTCATTGAGTATAGATTTAAAAAAAAAAAAAAAAACCATTCTTGAGTAATTTTAGGCTATAGGTTGCTTACGTGGCTGTTTCTCGTAAAATTAGATGCTACCAATAATTGTTTTACCGGAATAAACTAACTGAATGTACTACATATCAATAGAGATCATAATCTACCTTTTGTATAAAACTATGAGTATAGACTCCATATTCCAGCTTTTAAAGTTATGATATCATAATCTACTGATCCCACATTTTCAAAAATAAGTGTGAAGAAAATAAAAAGTTCTAAGATAGCGTCTACCCTATCACAAAACTCACAACTACTGGAAGGATGGGGGAGTATCAGAGTAGGGCTATGAATTGGTCCCTTATACCTGTTTCCACTAAAAAATTTCATCCCTACCTTGCTTTACCAGTTACCACCCACAATGGATGCAAATATACTCCTAGTCCTATCCTCAATTTGGTAAATACAAAATTAAAACCATCTTCACCCCCAACACCCACCTAATTCTCTCCATGATAACCTGTAAAATTTGATTCCATAACCCGAAGGTTTGTAAAAATTTGTCTTATCACTACTCACTAGATCAAACTTGTAGAATACATTTCTAATTTTCTATCATATAGATGTACTTAACTTATACCTTATTTATCCGTGATCAATCAATCATGAAATTAATCCCCTCAACTTCTATCTATGACCAGCCCTGATTTCTTTTTCTTGCTTAACAATTATAGATCATTATATATTTTCCATTATAAAATCATTATAAATTTCTTAAATACCATAAAAAACAAAAGGGAAAAATCCAGGCTCTTTTTGCTAAGTAATAAAAATGAAAAGAGAAAAACAAAAACAACGAGAATCTCGCATTAACCTTCTTGCCCGTCAAGTTTCCAAGCTTCGCCAAGTTCTCTCAATTTCTCTCTCCTCCACCTTCCCCACTTCCAAGTTCCAACCAAACTCTCAAAAATCTCACCTTTGCTCTGTCCCCTCTATACCAAGCACTCATCCCCTTCAATTTCACTCAGGTATCTCAATTTTTCATCAATTAATTCAAAAATAATAATAATTTACCCTTCTCCCCCTTCAATTTATCCTTAATTCATTGGATTTTTTGTACGATTCTGGGTTTTTTCATGAAAAAGATTTAATCTTCACCCTTTTGATTGATTTTTTTTGGGTAATTTTTTTTATGTAAGTTATTTTAATATGTCAATTATTTGTTCTTGATTATTCTGTTAATTCAATTAGGTTTTCTCATCTGGGTTGTTGATTGAGTCACCAATTTTCGTAACGGAGAGGTTGGAGTTGTTAATTCAAACCCCAAGTGTAATGTTGATGATGGGTCAAGATTAATTTTGGGTTCGTGTGAAGTTGGTATCAGCATTGCTCTAATTTAGTAATTTGATCAGAATTTTTGCAAGTTTTCAGTTGATGGGTAGTTGTTAAAAGATGGGTTCTTTTTAGTTTAGTTGTTGGATTGATGGGTCCTGAAGTAGGTATGAGTGGGAAATTCGACATTTCGATGGAGGTTTCGCCAGTTACTATAAAGGAGAATGTTGGTAATGTTATGCTGCCTGAAAAGTTGGTTGTTTGTGCAAGTAATCGTGAGGATCATGGGTTTGTTGATGCTGTTGATATAATCCCGGAAGGGAACGCAATGATGGCGTGTGCTAGTAGCTATGCGGATGATGGCTTTCACATGGATGTTTCTGCCATGGACTGTGACCGAGGTGTAGAGTCAAAGGGTTGTAATGAGGATGTAGAGGTTGAGATTGTGGAGGATGTAGTTTCGGATGAGGAGATGCGGGGTGAGAGTAAATCTCTAGATGCGACGGAGAATTCTAGTTCATTTGGGTGTACTGATTCTGGGACTGAAGTTGCTGGGGCATCGAGTGATGTTGAAGTGGAGTCTCAAGTGCGGGATGATAATTCTTCATTGATGGAATTCAATGGAGTAAGTGATTTGTTCAGAACCAGGTATGTTTCTTGCATGTTGACGTATTTCTGTTTTGATCCATGTAGAATGAAAGATGACATCCTTAACTAACACGCCAAGTTGGAGGAAATAGAATTTCTTGTTGCTCTGTTTCTCTTGTCCATAACTGTCTATACCCTTTTCATTGTTTAATTCTTATCTTGAAAGTATGTCAGCATTCATTTTTATATTCATGGATTTCACATTGTAGAAATTTTGAAGGGCTTCTCAATATAATGTTGCTGCCTGGATGGCCATTTTGATAGATGTGCATATTTCTGACATATTAATGTTGATCTTTATTTTGACAAACAAAAGAGAAGTGTTCTTGGATATATTTGGTTGCTTAAGTAGATTACCATCTCTCCCACCTTTTTCCTTTCAGTCTTTTATGACTTGGCATGTGATGAAGGTCCAATCTTTACGATTGGACTACCTCTTTTTAAAACCCATGTTATACATGGGTAATTAAGGCTACTTTTGAGTAGCTTGTAGCTTGCTATTTCAACAACATTCATGATTATCCTGTCCTTCCCTTCACTTGCTGTATCCGTGTTAAAAATGGGTCCAACTCCCCCATTAGTGGCAGGAAACCTAGGACATTACTCTGTAGATATCTTCATTTTAGACACCATGTCCAAGTTCAATGCTTGGGGAATGAGTATCATAGGATGACATTATGTGTCAACAACGGGAATGGTAGGTGCTATTTTGTTATCTCTCTTTACTGAACTGGCTAAGTAGTGTATTAGTTTGGCTGATCATCACAAAGTGACTACTGTGTTATGGTTTTCGACCTTTGCTTGACCTTAGTTTTGGGCTGCACCAAACGCCACCATCTGGATTGCCTGTGATTGCAACAGCATTGAAAATTTAAAACCCTGGGCTGAAGTGAATGACTATTTGGCGAAGTAGTTTTTTTTAGCATATGTAACTGCAAAAGTCCTATACTGTAAGTAGCTTCTTGGGGAGCTGTTCGTTGGTTCTATTTTATTGCATTTAGACTTACTGATCCCAGAAAGTGGTTCTGAAACCTTAGTCTCCTATCTGGTTCTAGGAATTTTGACGTTTCATTTGCCTGTTTCACTAGTTTTTACGTTGACCCTCGGAACTCGGAAGGCCGATAAGCAGTATTTCGTATTTAATGTGGGTAATTTATGAGCTATTTGTCATTTTCTCGGATCTAGGAAGAATTCCAGATTACATGCTCCTTTGTTTTTTGATATTTTAATGCTTAACCTGAATTTGCTCTGGCCAATCACCTGTTATCATTTGCTATTCTGCTAGGTATCTTTGATGATTTTGTTTCATGAGGAGTAGTCTCCGGCTTCTTTTTAAATATTTATTTTTTTTCTGATATATCTGCTGGGGGCTTGGCCCCACTATCTGCGGGGGTTTTATTCTATTTCCCTTCTCCACCTGCTCAGGAAAAAAAAATTGACAGCTCATTGGAGAAAGTTTATACGTCCTCTTATGTGGCGGTGTAAATGGGTTGAGCTGCAGATTAGGGAATTACGCTCACAAGCATCCAAGTATGACCGTGAGCTAGCAGAATTTGATAGAAGAAAGCAGTGTGAGCTGGAGAAATGTGCTGCTGAAGACCTTTTTATGAAGTCAGCTCCTTCTCTTTGTCCGAACCGGACAGTAAGGGTTATGAAGAGGAAGAAACGGAAAAGAGTTGAAGAAACTGCAGACTTGGCTGCCTACTCGTCATGCCATAACTTGTTCTCATACTTTGGTATATCTTTGTTTGTACTCATGGCTAGAGCCTCTCTGCTTTTTCGATTTGGCTCATATTATGATACAACTGAAAGCTCATTTTTGTAATGCATTACTATTGAAAGTGAATGCTTCTCATACAAGATTTGTTTTGCAGCAAGTAAGAGATCTGCTGGTGATTCATCTTATTTGGATGATGACCATGGCAATACTGGTGAGAACAAAACTTTTGCTAATAAGTTTATTCATGTACTCATACAAGCCTGATTGTTTCTTATCCTCCCTCCATTCTAAACGTGTGATTATTTGAGATTGTGACTTGTGTTAAAGCTGTTTTCTATGAGTTCTGATAGTTATTGGGACTGAGGGAGAATTAAGAGAATTTTTGGAACTTTATTCCTCTTAAGTCTAAACTATAATATGATAGTACGTTTTTGCCAATTTGATGAATGCCCTTCCTGGATCTTTACCGAGCCATTTATCATGGAACCAGTGTGATGTTTAGAATCTTCGTTCTGAAATTAGTTTTATTTAACTATTCTCCGCCTCTTTGTAGCTTCATAGACCCTTATGTGAGGTGTTCAATGAGGATTTAATACATTTCTGGATGTTATGGAGTATATTGTGAAGTTAATGATTTAAAGCAAAATTTAGGAAACTTCAAGTCCATTGTAGCTTCTTGCTATGGTTCATAAATTGTTGTACATATGTATTACATTTGATGTTTGGATAAACCTTTTGGGCAGAGATTTAAAAATGGATTATTAAAGTGGCCTTTTTCCATTCTTCTCTTAGTTTCTTCTTAAGGCAGTCTGCTTGTCCTTTAGCCCCATGCCATGTTTGTCTTCTTTTTTCACATAATGTCTTCTTTTTTCACGTAATTGTGATTTCTTTTGTTATTTTACATTACAATCACAAATTTCCCATCTGTCTTCCTTGACCCCCTTGTGAGGTACTTATCTGGCTTGCTTATTCTTGATATGTCCCTTGCAGAAAAGACTTCAGGTGTTGGAGAATTTGGTCTAATTGGTGAATGGTCATTCCTTGATTTTAAGGATAGTGATTCCTACGAAGATATTCTACGAAAGATTGAAATTGCTCAAATACATGTCCGCCACCTGAGATTTAGAATTGACAAGGTTGTCAGAGAAAATGCCAAAAAATCAAGCATTGCTCCAGGTGAACCTTTAGGTAGTTGTGGCCCAAGTTCAATTATTCCACATGAGAATGGTGAAACTTTTTCAATAGGATCTCTGCCTACTACTTCTCAGCAGACATCTGAGAAGACGGTCATGCCTGAAAGTGTAGTGTTCGCTCTTAAGGAAGTGAATCCTTTGGACATGATTGAGACCACCAACCAGCTACTAATCGATAGTAAATGTGGCAAGGTAAGTCATCATTTGAATCATCATAATTTTTTCTTTTGTTTGTTACGGTTGCCTGGAACTATGGAAGCACAGTATAGCAAATTTTAGTAATTATAAGTCCTTAAATATGTTGCAGTTGGCCAGTTGCAGCTTAAAGTGAAAGACAGTATTACTTGTTAATGGATGTTATTTTCCCGTACTGATCAACTTTCATGTTATCATTGTTTGTAGATAGAGAACAAGATTGGCGTCTATAATCAACTGGTGAAGAATGAGTCTAACGACACTGAAGTTGTTGGGACTCAATCTATTATAGATCCTAATACTGGAACTGAACAAACACTGGAGAATGTCCATGTCACGGAAAATCCCAGTTCTCCCAGCATAGTGACTGGTTCTAGGGAGCAACTGACTGTCATGCCTGCCATAGCACGGTCCAAGTTGACTACCCCCAAGAACAAGAAAAAGCGTGGGAGACGCAAGGCTCGAACTGGTAGGTGGAGCCGAAAATCATCTGGGTAGTAATTAGTAGTACATAATAGGCTTTTTCTTTTGATTATATTACATAGTTGGATAGTGTCCTACTTTTAGATATGACCTGAAAGAGACCTGGAGTCTGGAGGAAACGAAAGGGGAAAAAAAGAGAGAAGTGTGGGGGAGTAAAGAAGGCTGATAGCCACATTTGGTTTTTCCTTGAACTAGGCATTTGTACATGCTTTTTGATTCTGTATCCAATACCAAATATCTTCTTACCTGTCAAGTAAATTCTTCTTTGCAAAGATGATTGTACTTGTACATACTCCAAATTGCTAATGTTGTATCGACCCTCATTCTACACTCTCCCCCCTCTCTTTGCTTGAAAAGAATAGTTGCTATGTATATCGAATTACCTCACTTACAGGTGTACAGCCCTTAAATTGAATGATTGTCCAATAAATAAATAAATAAGTTAATTACACAACCATCCCATAAATCTGGAATCTTTAGTTAGGTGGATATTAATTTAATTGTTTAAAATTTAGGGGTAGTACTAGAGGTGGCCATGGGGCCGGTCTGTGCGGGCTGGGCTAGGCCAACCACTGGGCCGAGCTGGGGGATAGGGGTTGGGATCGGATCGGTCCTTGGGGTGGGTCGGTATGATTCCGGGCTGGGCTTGGGGACTTGATTCATAACGAATCGAAAAATTAATCTCGAATCGAACCGAATTTGAATCGAAATGAATTTACGAATCGAATTGAAATGAATCAAAACGAATTACATAGAAACACATTTACAAATTAGAATCAAGAAATTGTTTCGAATGTAATTATACGTTTATAATACACTGATAGTGACATTTTTTGTAAACTTTTAAATAAGGTCGTATTTTTATTTTTTTTCTTAATAATTATGTATTATTAAACTAATTACGTATATTCACCTAATTTCATATTTACGTATTATTAAACCAAATAAACTAATTAACCTATTATTAAACAAATTATGTATTATTAAACTAATTAACGTAATTAGCTAATTACATATTTACTTATAATCCATTATAATATTAATTTATTTTAATTAAACATGTTTTGGGGGTTGGGGAAAAAAGAAAGGGCTTGCACTTAATTTGGGAAATCAAAATTTAATTAAATTGTTAAATATTGATTTTCAAAATTAAGTTGCCTACGTAGTATCTCGAAAGAATAAAGCCCACGTAGTTTTGTTACGTACCTCGAAGGGTGCCTAGCCTAACCAGGGACAGTCCCCGAACCTTCTTCATCTGTTGGGTTATCGCTTGATTCGCTCGTGTCCATCATCATCTAAGGATCGTCTTCGTCGTTGTCATCCTCCCTCAATCCTTGGGTTCTACGCTCCGCCTAATCCCAATCTTTTTTACATACGCATATTTCTATGCTCTTCGGAGATAAGTGATATCTCTTCTCGTCTAATACTCTTTCACCTGCATTAAAAGCAGACTTGGAAGAAATAGAGGAATCGGGAATTGCAAGGATATCCTTTGCAATTCTCGCTAGAACGGAAAATTGTCGTTCATGATCGCGCCACCACTTAATAATTGAAAATTTTTCATCGGTTTTATGTAGGTAAGAAAGATATTCGCTAATAACATAAAGTGAAGAAGATGAAATTGAAGAAGAAGAAGAAGTCGATGTTTTTGATTTTTTTTAAAATTCTACTAAATGCTTGAACGAATCGCATATCGGAACTTCATCTGCTAGACGACGATAAATGTTGGGAAGGTGCATAAATAGAAGCATAATAATCATATAAACTAGATAAAACATGTTTACATTTTTCTATACAGGCATTGATGTTGTATTGTAAACCTATAGTGTTATAGTAAAATTCTGACACGTTTTCTAAACCTGAAACCTTAACCCCGGGATCAAGAATAACAGTTATACCATATATGACGGGGAATTCACTAAAGTGTACCACTTACTTAGCATACTAATAAGTACATCACTAATTTAGGTGATGTTGAAATGCTCACTAAGAGTGTTAATTATACTAACACACTCTAATATAATTAAATGAATGTTAGGGTCGTAAATATATGAGAAATTTTTGGTTGCATGGTCAAGAGATGCTAAAATGTCACGAATGAAAATAGCGATAGTCCAATGGAAATCACTAATAAGTTCATTAAGAGTCGTTCGGGTTTCGTTATAAAGAATAGTCAAAACCTCATGGTATTTAATGGCATCATTTAAGAATCTATATGTTGAGTTTCAACAGGTCGGTGTATCGAGACACCATTGTCTCTTCTTAAGGCCTCTTTCCTTACATAAGACCGTATACTTTCTTCTAATTGATGTCGTAATTCTAATCCATTTTATTACACTCATCATGGGTTAAGCAAGTCACTTAACTCAGCTAAACCTTCTTGAATCGAGATGTTTATAATATGAGCACAACAACGAACATGTAAAAGCTCTCCACTGTTCAACAAATTTAAGCTAGGTTTCGATATTAAATAATCTATACATTTTGTGTTTGTTGAAGCATTATCTAAGGAAAGGGAAAAAACTTTATCAAGCAAGTGAAAGGTCTTAAGGTATTCTATTATCCTTACCTTAAGGTTATAACCAGTATGTCTCTCCTCCATAGCCTCAAAGCAAATGATATGTTTTTGAATGTACCACTCATCATCTATCCAATGGGCGGTTACACGATGAAAAGGTTCACCAAAATAAGAGGTCCATATTTCACTAGTAAGGCTAATACGACCGTTAAAATTGCGAAACATTTCTATTAAACTACTTCTATATTTGTAATAAGTAGTTTGGACATGACATGTAACTGTGTTCCTAGGGACATGTCTATCAGCGGGTTGTAAAGAGGTTCTAGTGAAATATTTGAAGTTCAGACTCTCACCATAGCTAAACGGTAATTCGTCTGCAATTACAAAGTTAGCTTATTCATCAATTATCCTATCTCTATTATACATAAAGGCATATCTCCTCCGGGTATGGAAACCATATATCCGTGTAGTTGTGTCTGACTTGACGATTCAGCTGCGTCTGCGGATTCAGCTGCGTCTGCGGATTCAGCTCCTTTCAGGTTGATTTCGTGTACTCTGGTCAAGTGACGGGATATTGTCTCCGTTCCATAACTGGTCTTCCATGAATACGAAGCTATTGGCTTCTTCCCTTGTTGTTTGCATATTAAGCAATAGCACATGAATTTCTTCCCTTTCAAAGAAGCGTCGGTCATTGAAAACTTCTCGAAATATGGCCATACAGGTGAAGATTTCTTTTTACAGTGAGTGGACTCTGGTACTCCACCTTCACCATCATCTTCACCTTCATTTCATATCAAGTTAAGCCAAAAACTAATATAATTAGTTTATTAACTAACCAATTAACATTATCAATCTAATATAACATAATCAACTAATCTAACATAACTACTCAATTTAACTTAAACATTATCAACTAATTTAACATCAAAAACTTAATATAACATAATCAACTAATCTAACATAACTAATCAATTTAACTAATCTTAACATAACATAATCAACTAATATAGCATAACTAATCAATTTAACTAATCTTAACATAACATAATCAACTAATCTAACATAATTAATCGATTAAAACTATATAAACTAATCTAACTAAACTAATCAATTTAACTTAAATCAATTTACTTAAACTAGTCAAACAAAATTAATCATTTTACTTAAATTAATTTATTATCATCTAATTAAACTAATCTAACTAAATAAACTAATTAAACTTATCAATGTAGTTAAACTAACTTCATCAACTTAATATTACTTAATCAATTTAAATCAATTTAAACTAATTAAACTAATCTAACTAAACTAATCAATTTAACTTAAATCAATTTATAATCTAACTAAATTAATCAATTTACTAACTAGTCTAACATTATAAACTTTATTAATCTATCTAATTAAACTAACTAGTTTTCATATTAACACTAATTAATTAGAAGTTTAAGAGTTACCTTGACCAGTAAAAGGAGGCGGACGCATCTCCGAAGTTGGAATTTTAGAAACTTGATCAGGAAGAGTATTGATAAGGTGTTCCTCCAAGTTTTGAGCGAAATCCGCGGTATCATCGTAGTCTACCTCTTGAAGCCATTTCTTTTATGAAATGTAGTAGTAAACAAGTAAATTAAGAATAATAAACCAACTAATTAAGATAACTAATGAAGATTAAGAGAGTAATTAAGAAGAAGATTAGTAGTAATAAATAAGCTAATTATATTTAGTAGTAATTGAGAGATTGAGAGAATGAGAGTTTGGTTGAGAGTGAATTTGTGAGGATTGAAAAACTGAATTGCTTGGTTTATATAGGTGATCATCAACGGCTAATCCAAAAGCTAATTAACGACTAGTTTTTGGCGAATTTACCGGTTTGAGTCGGTTCAGTTCGAATTGTGGACCAAATAGAATTTTTTCATGAACCGAATCAAATAGGGCCAAGGTTGGAAATTTGAGATTCGTATTCAACTCACTAAGGAACCGAGTCGGTCTAGGTCGGGCTGAACCGACCTAGTGGCCACCTCTAAGTATGTATAGTAGTACCCAAGACTTGGGATTAAATATTATCTATATTATTTGTAGCTTTAGTTAATGGTACACCATTGTGTAACAGAGTTCGTTTACTATTTTGCCTAAGTTTAGTCAAAAGTTAATCGTAAAAACAAACCACTACAAAATTGGCACAATATAAGATTGATGTGCTTCACATGGGAAGGAAGATTTTCGGTTTTACCATTTTGTACTTATTTGTTCAACAAATTTTTGTAATAATATGAATGCCAGAAATATTACAGTATAAGTGCTCGGTTAAAAAAAAAAAAAAAAAGACAAGTGCTGGTAGGAGTGAACTTGAAAAGCACTGATTTCAGTCGCTTTGTTGGTCCCTCTTTTTTTGATCTTGACGAACCATTCTCCTTTGAATTATGTTCCTTGATACTTGGACTGAGATGAGAGCCAAAAAGGTTACCGACGGAACAAAGATGACATCAGGAACTACTTTGATGATCTTCAGTGCTGGGACTCTCTCTCCGGCTTTCTTAGCAACCATAGCAGCCGGCGGTGTCATCAAACCTGTGATTAGTGTCACTTTTTGTGGTTTATTGAGGCTTACCTTTCCCATAATAAAATTTACAAAGAGTTCCTTCTTCTTCGCTTCATCGCCTGCGGCCTCCCAATTCTTAAAACAGTCCTGGTTCGGAAGAGATTCGTTAATATTGTGGATGACAAGGTTATCCTCGACACAGAAATGAGTCTCCAGGAGCCTAGGGTAGGGGGTTCGCGTACCTGTATGTCCTGGCGAGTGGGCACATCGTAATGTTTACCAGGCAATGCTGAGTTGAAAGTGCTGTTTGAGACCATTACGGGACAGCTTAATTATCTTATACTAATATGTAAGTATGTAGCTATGAACAAGCTGATCTCTTACATACAAAATCAACATTTCAAAAGATTGTTTAGAATAGAAGGTAGGTTTGTACATACTTGTAAATATCAAGAAACGCTATGTGAAATTTGGGGAAAGAACTGGTGTCCTTTTCGATGAAACTGTTATAGAGTGATCCTGTAATTAAGCTCACCAGCTGTGTTGTAGGCGACCCTGACAATTATAATTAACAAGCACAGTATGAGATAGAGAGAAAGAAAGAGATACACTACACAACAGAATTGACAAACTTCATGATTTTTTATTACAAATGACAATCACTTTGATGCAAATACAGGGTAGCACAGGAAGGAAGGGAGCAGACCTTTTCCCAATAAGAAGCTAGCAGCAAGACCCATTATGGCTTATGGAAATATTTTTGCATGAATTTGAGAGGATGACAGCAAGAGAGCCCAAAACAAAGATATTACTATGGGAGGGATATACAGAAGAGGTGAAATGATAGGGCCAATGGCAGGTTGGATTTAGAGTAAGCAACGAATTCCTTTCTCTTCTTCCAGTTCTAGGTATCTGATTCCTGGCCTCTTTGTAACCTGGAAGCCAGAATCTGGAATACCGTTTTCTTTTGTTTTTCTTCGAGTGCTTTTGAGATCAGACCCCAGGTAAGTTCAATCCCAACAAAGGAATACTACAAAAAGTGAGACAAAAGCAAACTTTGTTCCAATACCGTGTAAAAGAGAACTACTTAAACTTGTAATGACACATCTAGATCAGAGAAGATGAAGAATGAAGAATGAATAATGAAGACAGAAGTGCCAGATTAAAACTAGGCTTTGAATGAATAACAGAACTCCAGGAAGAATAACATTACTGGCACTAATAATTGTGTAGTCCAGTTTAACGTTCTACTCTGCAACCCTCTTGCAAAGGTATGATTCAATAACTCATAAGTTATCATCCCAACTAACTTTAAAACTTAACAAACGACAAAAATATTAGAATTGAGTAAATATTCTAATTGCCTCACTTGGTCCAAAATCTCCTAAATATATCAAAAATGTCAATTAATATTAATGAATTAATAGTCATTTAATCCCAAAATATGCCCATAAGAATCAAATCGGGCCTATCATATTCATAAACTCTCAATTTCGATTTAAAACGAAAGAATTATGAATAATTTAGAAAGATCAAACTCTGTATACCTTTTACAATATACTCTCTAACTTTTTTAATTCTAATTTAAATGATAAGATTTTAAAGCCATTAATAAGCTCGTTTTCTATCGTTTTTGTTAATATATTATGGGCCTAGTATAGAGATCGGTAGCAAAAGTCATGAGTAAAATAAACAAAAAAAATTGGGAGTGTCGTCTACATTAGACACCGCTGCCACCATGGTGGAAGCGTCTAATTCAGATGCCACTATTTTTTTTTAATAAATATTTTGTATTAGTGCCACTAATGAGCTTTCCAAAATAGCCCCGCCACTATTTCTCTTATTTTTTATGGTAAATTTTTTTTTTTTTTTTTTTTACAATATAGCACAATGGATATATTTTTATATGAGTATCTTTTATATACTTTTTCATTTTACATTAGGAGAAATAATGAACTGTTAATAATAGTTAATATAACTTTTTTCTCTCTCCTTGCACTTTTTATTTTTCTCATAAGATAAGAATGCTCTAAGATTACGAGTTATGAAGTGTGGTTGTCAAATAGTCCATGTAATTATCCTCCTATTAAAAAAATTACCTAATTTCAAAAAGGGAGAATCATCTTATCTTTTATTATAATTTTAGATAAAGAGGTAACATGGAACTTTTTAAAACTCCAACAAAGTAATTTCGTGTAATCTTTTTAAAATTCTTTTGAATGGATAATAGAGTAATTGTAAAAAAAAATACAAATCCTATAAAATTAGCCTGCACCCAAGTTATCTACTATACTAATCTTCTTCTTAAAAACTATAAATTTGAAAATTGTTCCTAATCTACCGAAACCCAACCTTCACCGTTTCACACATTTCCATCCTTCCAACATTTCCCTCTCTTTCGCACTCTCTTTCCTTAAATCATCAATAAACTCAACTACCAACATTGATTAAGGTGCATACTATGGTACACAAATGGATAAAATTAGTCCAACAGTCATATGGGTTATCAAAATTGACTATATTTGATAAGTATTAGGCCCTGTTTGGATTATAGGAATGGAATGGAATGAAATCAGGAATGGTACATGGGAGGAATTGAATCGGTTTAAAAGAATTGTTTGGTTAAGTACATGAATGAGTTTTAAACCCTTTTCAGTTATTTGGTTTAATAGAGGAATGAGATTTAGATCCTTACTTGTTTGGTTCAAACATAAATAAAAATAATTTTATATATTCACAATATTAAAACTAAGTTAGTCAATTCAGGTCCATAAGACAGTTTTGGGTTGACCCATCGCAGGTCGATGCTTATTAGTTCGGTTAAATTGGGTCAATTTGGCCTATCGGATCGGGTCAAGTTGGGTCAGGTCAAATAAGTTATTTGCTTGCTCGAATTCGGGTCAGATTGTATTCGATTCAGGTCAATGTTGGTTTAGCTCAATCCGGGTCAGTTCCTAGACAGGTTATAACAAATTTTGGGTTAAGTCAACTATGGGCTATTTGTCGGGTTCAATCGATTTTGGGTTGTTTTCAGGTCGAGTCTGTATTGGATTGGGACTATAACAGTTTGGACGCATATCGGGTTTGGGTTTTCAAATATCGAGTCAAATCGGTTTTGGGTTGATTTTAGGTACGGTTGTCGGTTTATGGGTCTCATTTTACGAGTCATAATCAGATCGGATTCAAGTCCAGATCGGGTTCAAGTCGGTTTAGATAGTTTATTGGATCGAGCCAGTTTTTAACAAGTCTAATTAAAATAAATATTATAGAAAAAGTACTAATGATAATAATAATAATTTATAAATATATTGATAATAATGATAATAGTAATCAATTTAATAAATAGAATAAAAATGATAATACCATTAATAATAATAATAATTGTAATAATAATAATAATAATAAGTATTATAATAACATGACATTCAAAAGTTAGAGTAGGACGGCGAGATTTGAATGAACACCGGGTGAACACTGACTAAAACCAAAGAAATAAAAAAGGGATTGTGGGAGTGTTTGAAACCCCAAATGATTTGAAACTCATTCATTTTTTCCCCAAACCAAACAACTTTTAGTCAGGAATGAGTTTTAAACCTTATTCCATTCCATTTCAATTTATCATACCAAACGGACCCTTAGTGTTGTAGGTTTTCAAAATTTGAATGTGTATGTTAATTAGCTGTGCATGCATAATTATGACAATTAGATAGAAGAAAACAATTTTTAAGTGGGTTTTTGATATTTGACTATGTATTATGATACATGGATAGATAAAAGCAATTTGATATTCATGAAGGCTTTCAAAATTGTCTATATTTGATAAATGTTAGGTTGTATACTGTTGTACTGGAATTATGAGTTTATGACTTATCAAATTGACTTCTTATGGAATAGACTCATGACAATTGTTGAATAGGCGTACTTTATGTGCATTGTATTTATGAAAGCACGTAGAAGTTGGAAAATTTTGAGTAGTTGTCATATGGTTGGGACTTTGATGTAGAATTTACACGTGGGTGGTATGTGATTTTGGACGAAATTAAAAGTTTGATGTTGTGATTTTGAAATTGATTTATTTCCTCTTATATAATTTTTTCTCGTTTTATGTGTGATGCTATGGAATCTATACATTAGAATAAGTGAGGGGATATGTTGAGTGAACGTGTGCCAATGATGTCAAGGTGTCTTTTGATAGTTGTTGAGAGAGAGAAAATTAATAGAAATTTTAGAGAGAAAGAGATCAAAGCATGTATCAAATCTGTTGGGGATTTGTTTGATATCAAAATTTTAACAATACCTTTAATGACGTGGGATTTGTTGTGCTTTTTATATCTTGAGGCATCCAATGATCTAGATTCACACACACGTATGGTCTCAAAATGTATGATTTAAATTTTGCTTGTAACAACTTTAACTTTTACTTTGAAATAATAATATAAGATAAAAAGTTTATGCTTTCTTGGATATTTGTGATCTTTAAATTACCTCTAATGTCTTGTTTTATCTTCGTTCTTGAAATTCACTTTCTCTTGGCATGGAATCATTTCTTTCCAAATTTAGATTTGTTGGGATTTGTTTTAGATTTATAAATTTTGTTAGAATTTTTATGTGTGTTTTTATTTTGTTGATAATTTGATTGACTATCTTTCAATTTTTTTCATTTGTTTGTAAAGCTTCCAGACTGAAGTCACTGTTCACACTTATGTCAAAATTTAAAATAAGCGCTTATTTAAAATGTTAATTAAAATAAAAACCCAATGCATGAGCACTTACATATACTAGTCGAAAACTTGAAACTTAACGGAGCGGTAAAAAGATTCGACGAAGAAAACGACCCCAAACATGAGGAGAAGCAACGGGATTTTGCTGGACACGACATCGTATTGTATCATAACTAGTTTGACGATGCGTATCCTTGACAGTTACGATTGTTTTCCCACCAAAATCTTCTTGATTTTTCCAGGAACTTTTCCATTCCCCGAGATTTTCAAGGTTAGCGGTCCATCCATTAATTTAATTAATATTACAAATTGTTATTAATATTATCTCCAAATCTTAAGTTATATAATTGATAACCTTTATTTTTCTCCAAATTTCATCAATTGTAGAAGTTTTTGTATGTTCAAATTAAGTAATTTTGTTAATTGATTAGTTTGTGTGCAATTAGAATTGTATTTATAATTATATGATTCTATTAATGTTAATTGTTGATAAATGATGATTATTGTTTGTCAAATTTGCGTGATTGTGTTTGTCTAGGTGTCGGAGGGAATGATCCGGTTGTTGTGGCCCATACAGTGTTAGCTTTCGATTTTTATTTTAGCTGCTTTTTGGAAGTGTGATGATGAAGCTATTGATTTTGTGTACTTTGACATTGTACGTTATGTGTGAATGTTAACGGCGATGTATCTGGACTATCAATCATGTTATCCCATGGTGTTTTCGACTTTTCGTTACTGCTAAGATGTGTATTGTATGAATTTGTAATGAATATCCACGAAACAATATTGTGTGTGATTGCATGGTGCTGGTGGACTGGTGATGATTAATTTATTCTTCTTCGAGTTACGGATTATCAATAGATGTTTACATTGTATGTACTTATGTACTGATAGATCGATTATTACTTAAGATCAACCTCGTTATCAATCAATTAATTTACTGCCTTTTGCTGAATATATTGTCCAGTGCCATTTGCTAGGGACCGACTAACCTCTCCGGAAGAAAGAGATATGTAGTGTTCTTCACATATACTGGCATTACAGCAATCTGTAGTTTTTTATAATTTAAGGTGTTCAATTTGGAAGTTCTTATTTTTTTTTTATTACTATTTTGTTTGCGGAGTTATTTTGCTTCTATAGTTGTGATACTCATGTGTACTTGTCTTAGGAATTGTTGCTTGATATATGGACAATGGAACTTCGAGATTTGGGGAATCAAGCTCGACCGTGATGCTAACTTTGTGATTGCTAATGTGAAAGATTATTCTCTTAGATGTTTAGCGTGTAACGCTTAGGGGTTAGTACTGCATTTGTTTATGTTTGTAGTTTAACTTGGAATATCAACGTGATTTCAAATCTAAATTTTATCTCTATAGGTGAAACCATGGGAAAGCATAGATGGGTAGCTGTGTCGTTACTTTGTTAGGGAATACTTGGTAATCGTGTCTTCTCTCGCAAGTTACAATGCTTTTTTTGCTTCTCACAATGTCTGGTTATTGTATCTTCTCTCACAATTCACAAGGCTTTTTTTTTTCTTCTCACAATGTTAACTGTTGAAGAAGGTGGGTCTAGGCCAAACATTGTAAAGGAACAAAATGTTGTGAAGGATTTTGGGAGCCTTTTTCATATTCAAGTTAGAGGTCATTGTCCTTTACTCTTGAATTTAACTGGTACCTTCTATTCTAAAACTGGTTTTACTTTTCGCAGGCACGAAATAAAGGTTTTGGAAGGCTCATCCCACAGTTATTTCCTCCGGTGCCAGCTCTCAATGGAGTTGTTGCTTATCTTGTGGAAACAACTTCATACTTAACAAGTTGTTTACCTGATTTTTCAAGTGAGTTTTTATTCTCGAGGTTTATATCCAATTGCCCTTTTGTGTCATTGGTGTTGTTTCTGTCGTAAAGGTTTGTTACTTATTGTGAGCTTTGGAGCTGATGCTATGTAGATGATTTTTTAGGTAGGTTGGGAGTCTATATTGCTATTGCAGCCTTTTTAGGCAGGACTTTTGTCGAATTTTTTGAACTTTATTTGATTTTTGTTTACAAGATTCCTCAGTCCAATAACTTTTCTCGCTTACCAAATTGGAAACGCAATGTTGATCCCGTTAATATCTTAGCCTCCTATTTTGCCGTCCCTAATATTTAGCTCAAACTAGACTTTAACTAGAAACATCTGTTTTTCTTTCTAGCTAATGTTTAACTACTTCAGTGTACCATTGTACAGTTGTATTATGATTCTATTTTGACTGGTAGATAAGGAATAAGTAGGAGCCAGTTATGAAGGGTAGGGAGAATGTAGTGTTACTTACAGACAGAGATGGAAGTCCTTTTTGTGACTGCACCATTGTACTTCTTATAGATATCAGCGACAGAAGCCTCGTTGCTCTAGGAACGTGGCAAGCAAATCAATCATTTTCTTGACATATCTCTTTAGTCATGGATGGATTAAGCAGTTCCTTTTTATCTTACAATATCTGCATTTTGTTGCAGACCAAAGTACAATGGTGGATAGTGTTAGAATTGAACGAGAAAACGTTCCTTTGGTCTCCGAACAAACACCAGAATTGCTTTCTCCTGGTCCCTTTCATTTGAATAGAACTCATGGAAGTGATTCTGGAATGTCTACTTCAGGTAATAGAGCCAATACATCTGAGGCTCTACAGTTGAATGATGATGTAAGAAGAGATGCAACACTTTCAGGTAATAGAGCCAATACATCTGAAGCTCTACAGTGGAATGACTTTGTGTCAAGATTTTCTTTTCAATGGACTTGTTTCTATAGTTTTGTACTTAACTCTATGATCCTTTTTGCATGAATGGATATTCCTCATTAAAGCACCCCATCCCAATCTTTTAAAAGTGTAAGATGCCATTCTTTGCTCCTTTTCTTCCATCATCAAAGTTTGTTGCTGAGTTTTTGTTGAATGTCCATATCTTTTTTTTGGCCTTTTCCATATTTTGACCTGTTTTAAGATATGCTATTCAGAGCTTCTAAAACTTGGCAACAAAATTATGATACTCTTTTTTGGAGGTCTGTATATGTGGTTCAAGAGAGTAGCAGTTTTTATTGAAGCGCATAAGTTAATATTAAGGTTACTTGATGTGCTCGTTTTAGAGCACGTTTACAACCCCATTTTAGTATCGAGTCTCACTATTTTATATTGGTTTTATGCACATTACATCCGGTTTTACCTTGATCTTGTCCTCGAGGTACTTTCGATGATTTCGAGGTAAAATGAGGCGTGTTCGAGGCTTTGACACTCTTATCAGTAGTTTATATGCGCGTATCAGAGCTAGGGCACGCGTTCGAAGTCACTCTCGAAGATCCCATAAACTCTAAAAGCCATTAGACACTTCAAAGGAGCTGTTCAGCAAGGTTCAGGTTCAGATTCGACCGAATCTGACATCCATTCGGTCGAATGGAAGACAGGGATTCAAGCACATAACTCAAGCTCTCGGGAATAGCCGAATGAACACTGATTCGGCCGAATCAAGGCCCATTCGGCCGAATGGTTGCCCTTCTTCGGCTGAATGGTGGATAGAGCCAAGAAACTCGAAGCTGCTTTTTTAGGCGAATGACATACTCATTCGGCCGAATGGCCACCCATTCGGCCGAATCCATACTCCATTCGGCCGAATGGTCTTCTTTCCTGCAGTTTTTGGTTCTTTCTTTAGCCGGCGCTCGAGGGTTTTTCTAGGGTTTTACCCCTTATGTCCCTAGGGTATTAATACCCTCTTGTTTTGTAAATAACCCTCATGCCTACTTTGAGAGCTCTTGTGCCTCAACCTAGAACATCACTTTAAAGCTTTTCATTTCATTCATGCATTAGTTTAGATTTACAGCTAGCTTTCGTTGCACTTCCTTTCAAGCTTTGTATTTCGGATTCGGATTCTCTTTCATTCACGCAATTTCTTTTATGCAAGGTATCAATTCTTTACTGTTTTATTTCGTTTAATGCTTTCAAGTATTGTTTTCGTGAATTCCATTGTTCTTGCTATTATCATTGCTCCATTTACAGTTTTGATAGAGTAGTTGTCGGTTTTGTTATAGATCTTCGTTTTACTAGTTTCGTTCTCTTGTTCATTTACTTTCAATTCGTTCATGCTTTCAATCATGTTCTTTGTCGTTGTTTATGCCCTAGTCTCTATTACTATGTGTGAGTAGTTTTCTTAGGGGTTTGAGTGGTGAAATCCTAGGTTGGCTCGTTCTTCATGCGTAGAGTTAGGGTTTGAGATTGTTGATGATTGATTGATATTCGATGCGAATCTTGTCCTGCCATTCCTTCGAAGACATAGGGCGATTATAGGTTGTTCATGTGATCTATAGGGTCACAAACTTCTTCTCGTCATCTTGAGTGTCATGATTTATTGTTGATTGATTTCTCCTAATTTAGCGTATTGATAGTTCGATAGTCCTTCCTATGGTGGAACTGATCTGTCCCCGTTTTCCTTCCATAGCATATTATCGTTTTAGTTCTTGCTTTATTTTTCTGTTATTAGTATAGTTTTATCAAATCTCCAAATAAACCCTTTGCATCAAGTCTATAAACTATCGCCCCTTGTTCTTGTGGTTCGATCCCCGACTTACCACTACACTAGTTGTAGTAGTATTAGGGTGTTTACAAATATTGTTTGTATAACTATTTTTTTAGTTAAACGACCTAAAAGAACGGTTATCAAAATGGCGCCTTTGCCGGGGACAAGGCGTTGTGTTTAGATTATAGTCTTGGTGTATTTCATTTTTGTTTATTTATTTTATTGTTTCTTATTTTGCTTGTCAGTACTTATACTTGGTCTCTAGTGTTGTTTGCATGCCCTATAGCACACATAGATCAAATCAACAACTAGAACCATACGACCCTGAGGTTCAACGCAGTAAACGGAGAATTCCAACCCAAACCTCATCACAACCAAATTCTTCTAACCCCCCTACACCACCAATGGACGAAAACCAACAATTGTTTGGTCAATTTGGGACACCTGGGTCCCAAGAATTTCAAGGAGGTGTAGTGTTACCCATAGCCCCAAACCCTTATCACATACATCCTCAATTCACCCAGATGGTGAAGGAGACCCCTTTTTGCGGTTTGAGAAATGAATGCCCTCTCCAACACTTGGAGGCATTCTCAGATATTTGCGGTCTCATTCCTCCATGTCCCAATAGCCCGGATTATGTGCGGATGCATTTATTTCATTTGAGTTTAGCTGGTGATGTTAGGGATTGGTATAAATGCTTAGAGCCAAACTCAATCATTAATTGGGCTCAATTAAAAACAGCTTTTCTAGAAAGGTTCTATCCCACAGTTCGAACGCAAGATTAGCGTAAGAAAATCGCGTCATTCACTCAAGAGGATGATGAGAACCTTAGTGCTACTTGGAGTCGGTTTAAGAGAATGATTAGAGCATGCCCCCATCATGAGTATGGGGAGAACCATTTCAATACATTCTTCTATGATGGTCTAACTGACTCCACCAAGGCACTTTTAGACTCGGTTGTTGGTGGCCAACTCTCTAAGGTCCCATGCAATCAGGTGAAGGCTAAGATTGAGGAGGTTGCCAAAAATAGCTCTTGGGGAGGAGCAAGGGGTAATGGCTTACCGAGAGGAGGGATGGATTCAGGCAACTTGGACACGATTAGTTCAAAAATCGAGGCTATCATGGATAAGAAACTGTCCAAGTTCAAATTTGCCCAAGGTAGCTCCAATGTATCATCGGTTAAAGAGACGCCCTTTTCATGTAGAATCTGTGGGGGCACCAATCATGATACATCCTATTGTGGGGGTTCAAATTCTGAACATGTAGCGGCTGTTAACTATGGGGGGTGTCCAAGTTCAAATTTGCCCAAGGTAGCCCCAGTCATGAACTATGATGGATACGGGTACAATCCCGATTATGTGGCAGCTGTGGGGTATGGTGGTCAAAACCAAGGGTTTGCTCAGCAAAGTCTTTACAACAATCAACCCTTTAGACCTCCCTTCAATCCAAATTCTAGCCAAGGAAACTCCTACCAAGGGTACAACTTCACCAATCAAGCAAATGAGAGTTTTCCTAGGCCGAATGGGAATAGGCCGTACCCTTAAATGCCAAGATCCAACCCCAACCTACCCTATCCATCTATACAGCCACAACCAAACCCGCCTCTAAATAATGATTTCCTTTCCACCCAAGTGAACTCCCTTGCGCAGCAAAACCAAACCCTCTCACAAATCAATCAAACTTTGATAAATCAAATGCAACAACTTCAAGCGCAGCAAAAGTTGTTTGAATCACAGCCTGCGCAGATGGCTAGTCCACCCTCGCCATTACTACTTCCTTCTCACCCTCAACAAAACCCATCCACCCAACCTCCACCACTAAAGCACTTATCAAAGGAATCATATCCTGGTCAAAATTAATACGAGTAGTTTTCTTTCCAGTTTTTCTCCCACAAGTATCAGCTCCAGTAAAAGGATGGTTTTATGATAGGGTGAGAAGGAAGTAGCAATGGTATCCCGCCATTGCTACTTCCTTCTCACCCTCAACTAAAGCTGCCATGAATACTACTCCATCTCTAATGCCAACTGTAGGCTTTAGTAATGCGACAAGTATTGTTTAAGTTGTTACTTTTTGGACCATGCTAACCAGGTGAGCAATGGAAAGTTTGGCTTAAAAGTTTGAGTGACCTTCGTGGATAAACTTCTGTCTAGAACTTTTTATTCACGATTTCATCTTTGTGGTGTTATTTGGCTGCAATGATATTGCTCTCATGTTCAGTTGTGTGCCATTGGGATGCTCTAGGCTAGTTGAGCAAGCACGACGGACTGTTTGGGGATCTGCAGATGATATTGGTTGGCTTCAATGTGATCCAGATATGCCTCCAGTGGAAGATGGAACCGAGAGATTTATGGAAATTCTTGACGGTATCAGGTATTATTCCCATTTGCCTTTGAAACCCTGTAGTTTCCTTTCTAATTTATTTATATTCTGATTTTTTTTCTTTAAATGTTTTTGTCAGACATGGTGTCCACAGGTTGCCAAATTCAATATTTATTTGTTGATTCCAGGTACTGAACATATTTTCAGTTATGGAGAATACTTGACCTGTTTTGGGTGGGACATATGATTAAGGTTGTTTTATCTCCTGGTATCAGTGGTATGTACCATGTATTTGGACTTTTGGAGGCTATTAGAATTAGACCATTTATTTCACCAAATTTGTGGTTCAAGACTCAATTTGTTCTGCTTTGGCCGAGCATTGTTTACTCTAGTTGGTTAGTCATCCTTGCTGTTGGCTGTATAGGATGGTTGTACATACTAAACTTGATGATCCCTCTAGTGTTGGTCCGACCATCACGTTAGCATTGTGAGAAACTGCTATTTTTCTTGCTTCACTATGCTGTTAAATTTTCATTTTCCAAGAATTATTTAAGTTTTAGGATAATTTGAAATTAATGCTCATAAATAGAAGAATTTTTCTCATAGCCACCCCTTAGTCAAGAAACTGTATTCGCTACCTTAAACCTTTTGCATATTCTACGAATCTCCTCTACCGTTTTCTGTTAGTTAGGTTAAACCATAGTAACGTATTTATCTCCATTGCTTTCTATATCTGAAAGTCCTAATTTTGTTTGTATGGTAGAGGATGTTTGTCCCTGGTTAGTTATTCTTTCCCTAACTCATGCTTGTTTTGTTATGCGACCATTACAAATATGTATGGAAAGTTGGTGGTGCTCCTTGCACTAGGGTCATAGTTTGTGCTGTTGAGACCAATTTACCCAAATATTTATTATAGTTTGTATCATTAAGTAGCGTGAGGTTGTTATTTTCTCTTATAACTTGTGTTTTTTTTTTGTCTATGGAACTGGGGGTAGAGAGGCATGTTATTCATGGTTACTAGTCTTGTAAATTTGATGGTAGTCTTTGTATTTTCTGCATCTCATCAGTATCTTTATTGTTTGCAGGCCTTTCAGCAACCATGGACCATTATATTTTTCCAGCACCAAAACATGCTTCTCGAAGATGGGCTTAGCATGTCATATTGCCAAGATTCATAGTGAGGTAGTTTTGACTCCATTGAATATATCGTTTTGCATTTCTTTGTATACATCAACTTTTTTGCTAAGTACATTATTTTATCATAGGCTTCAATTGAGAAAAATGCTAGAGTGCTAAAATAATACATTGAGGAGATTTATTGGGGCTCGGTCATGCTGCTTGGGCATAGCACAGGAGGGGTAGATGCAGCTGCTGCTTTGTCTATATATTGGCCAGAATTGAAGGATAAGGTTGCTGGCTTAGTATTAGCTAAGAGTCCATATGGTGGCAGTCCAATAGCTTCAGATATCTTACAGCTAGGACAACTTGGTGATTATGTCAATGCTCGTAAACCCATGGAAATTCTGATCTGTAAAGTGTTCAAGGTATATTTGTTTCCTTTTAACTTGGCAATTATATGTTGAATATAAGGTTCTCTTCCGTGTGAGTTGTTTTTTTTGTCTTGTCTGTCTTGTTGATAGGATGAATAAACAGCGGTTAGAGTGTAGGAGACAAAAAAACAATGTTATCGGATTCCCATTGGATGCCTTTCCAAAGCTTGTGGCAACAGTGTAGTGCCTTCAGGTTGAATAATGGCTCAGTGTATATATATTATTTGTGTGCTATTATGACTAATAGCATATTTTGGTATGATGAACAGTGCAAGATTTGCAAACTGTGAGGAGTGTGACATATCAGTTGCTGTGACAAACCACATGGGAATGAATTTTACATTGGAATAACTTATGAACTCCGTTTTGTGTCCTTAAGGAATCTTACCAGCATATATGCATATAGTTTGTAAGGGATATGGTAAAATCATGCTTTTGCGAGTATTATGCCTCTATAAATCATTATATATATTTGGATTAGGCTTGAAAGGGTGTGTTAGATTTTTTTGAAGTGTTGGATTGGTGGTAGTTTTAATTCTTATTCTTGCTAGGCCAAAGTGTAATGTATCCTCCTGTATTCTTCATTCCCAACAGATAGAAATATAAATGATGATTTCTGTTTGTTGTTCATGTGTTAAAGATTGTTTTTAACATTCTTTATGTATGATTGAGGATTTACTCTCCCTTTCCCCCCTCCTCCTTCCTCATAGTATACCTGGGCTTCATTTCTCTTAGTTTTTTGAGGGGTGTGTTTCAAATGAATCCCTTTGTGAAGGACTCAGTTTTTTAATTCGCTTTTGCTCATGGTCAATCTGGATACCTGTACTCTTTATAATCCTTCTTGTTTCACTTTGGGATACTTGTAATTGGGTCATTGGATGTCATGCTTGAGTACTATCTCCTGCCTAAGGCGTTCTCCTTGTTGGTTTAAGCTGTATTGAGCCTTTTGTGTGCCACTTCTAAGACTGTCATTCTATTTGACATATTTACTCCATTTATAAACAGGTTATTAAACCAGATATATGGAAGTTGAGTGATTTCTCTATTTATGGCACCTGTATAGACTGATTAGGATATGAACAACAACAATATAAAGGAAGGAGTATATAAATTTGTCCTAATCTGTGAAATTTAAGCTGTCACTCACAAGGACATTGCAGCAGCCGTTTTATGAAATTGTCACGTTATTCTTGTTCTTGTCATGTTGAAGGGATAAAAGTAATTATTATCTTTTGATTGATGAGACTTTTAACTGCTACAACTGATTCTGAGTTCAATACCTGTGAATTTGTCTGTTTACTGATAAACGGTATTAGACATAGTAACTTGTGGCAGAAGTTGGTGTGGCAAGCATTGGCAGAATTGCTCTTTTCCTGGGTGTACTAGAAGCTTTCTTTATTGGAAGGAGTCAAGTCAGATATGTGCTTATATATTTTGAGCTTTGGGGACTTCGCTTGAGAAAAAGAGTTGATGCTGATATTTGTCTCGGGTATCTCTACCTGACCCATTTGATTATGTAGGTGAAAATTCATCTATCATTTCAACAGTGATTATTTTAGGTCCACATGTAACACTGATGAGCTGATGTGATCAGCATAGAGGTTATGCTTTAAGAGGATTTGATTTCCTATGAAACTCAAAAACATGGGCCTTGTGCTTAATACTGATGCAAGCTAGAAAATTAATTCAGTAGTTTGAATCATAAATTGGTTGTGCATTCAAAACCCTACTAGTCGTCATTGATCCATTTCTGGTGATTCGTAAATTAAGTTAATATTTTATTATAGGAAGCTTAAAATGTAGACTTATGGATATTGTTTCTGTGTATGTTATTGAAGGGCGATCTGCAAGCTTTAGAGGACTTAAACATATGAGAAAAGACGGGAATTCTTGAAGAAAAATCCCTTGCCCAACGAACTTCTTGTCGTATCATTCCACACAGAAGCTAAAATCTCTCCTGCTATTCTAGCAACATAGGTCAGGCTGCAAAACTTCCTGTGATGATACCACTTGGAGCTGCAATGCTGCCTTTGCTCAGCTTCTTCAGGTCAGATACGGAGACAAGAGTAGTGGTCTTGTGACATGTCGTGATGCTGAAGTGCCAGATTTGGTGGTAGTTCACCCAAAAAGAAAGTTGGACCATGTGGATGGTGTATTCATCAAATCATGACCCATCTGAAGCAAATGCTTCACAAGGGTTAGCCCTGTTCGTGAAATTATGGATACATATTTGACACATTGTTTTCTTTTAGTGAAGTATACATAATGGAGTAGTATGTATATACACTACTTGGATGAGATAAGAAGTTAGTCCTAGGCAGCCGATTTGTAGAAGCTTTATGTACTATTGTAAACATTGTACACTTAGCCCAAAGTGGTGGTGTTTGTTCGATGCCATTAGCGCTGGTAATGTAGTTGTAAGATAAGCATGAAGCAATATGGGAAAGTGTGTGTCAATGTATACGAACCAAAATAGTAAACTTGTGGTCCAGAGCTTGCGACACAAGACGATATATAGATGTTAGACATGAAGCACCTCATGGTTGAGAGCTTGAGATTCAAGACGGTGTATGGATCCTTTTCTCATCGTAACATGGGAATTTGTCCACAAAATTAGGGTCATTCCGCCTTGTATACAAGTACACATGTGAAATGACTCTGTTAATCTAAGGTCTCTATAACATTACTTTTACTAAGGTTATTAAATATGTGAAGTGTAAATCCACAGTTGGCCTTAAATTTATATCTACTAACAATTTCCTTTCCTTGGTTGTTGGAAAAAAGTTCTATAAGGTCTGTACAAATATCGTATGAAGAAAACCTTTTACCCTTAAGTCAAATTTGATTTTGTTTTACCATACTCGATGCTTCAGTGTACATTTGATGATATCGCATTTAATTTAAATGTGTATCTAAAATTATCATTTCATGTCAAGTTTAATTTATCAAAATCTTTTCTATGGTATATGTGGATGATGTCATATATAAAGTAATTTACATTTTATGTCATATTTGATTCTTGTGTCACATCTTTCATTTGATTGCATGGAACTTTCAACAATTTTGATGAAGTTAGTGGTTGTTATTTAAAGAATTAAATTACCCTTACAAGTTAGGTTGTAATTTAGAAAAGGGACTACGTACATGTACATTATTCATTGAATCATACATGTATTTTTCTTTATAAGAACCAATTTTTAAAAATTTTAAAGAAAGATTTGAGAAATTAAAATTATTTACTTCTTTTTGTTTAAATTATTTATTCCTTTTATCAAAAATAAAAACTCACTTTTTATTACTATATGATACAAAAAAAAACATATATTGTAACTCTCTAATTACACTCATGATTCTTATGTGATTCACAAGCTTTTATTCTACATCGTCCTCCTTGGTCCTTACCCATTCTATCACTCTTCATTCTTACTAGTGATAGTCTATTTGTCCCAATTATCCCTATCTCTTTTGATCTTACAAATGTTATATATATTTTACAATAAAGTCTTATCAATAAGGAAATTGAGAAAATACTCACTATCCCTCATCATAATCTTTACAAAAATGACCTGTACGCTTTTAAAACAACTATTAAATATTGAAATGAGTTTCACTATTTTAAATCAATTAATAGAAATAAAAATATAGATGTTTTTTTTTCAATCAATTCAATTTCAATATCTAAATGGATTGTGAAAGGGGAGAGGGCGCATATTCACCACAACTCATCGTGTTAAATGAAGAAAGTCTAAGTAACTCTATAACCTAATATGATCGTTTTAATCAAAACAGTTAATGAAATATTTATATTCATGGTAAGTTATAAAACATTATATAAAGAAACAAAAGTGTCTCAGTAACTTCCTTTTTGAAATGCAAAAATAGAATATACCAAATTTCTACTTTTAAGACCACAATAATAAGATAAATCGACAATTTGCCACGTATCATGGTGTTTTAGTGATTTACTAACCTTCTCATAAAATTAAGATTGGCAAGAGGCCCAAGATAGTGTCATGCTTCAAGAATCCAAGGGCATATCTGTCATACAAATATACAATTCCAAATCGTTTCTGAAAAAAAGAAATATTCTCATATATCAATATACAATATAAAATAACGTCACAATATCGTTATTTTGGGTATTCATGTATTTTATTTTGACAGCAAAAATTCTCATATTTTGTTGAAAAAGCCTGGTAATTTACCTCGCAATTGAAGCACACTAGGGAGGAGAGAGAAAGCGAACAACTCTGAGTGATTTGATCATTGAAACTTCACTGTGAATCACTATTCAAACTTCTGATTGCTAACCCATTTCGTATTTCTCATAAATCTCCGCCCCTTTTCCCCTATGTTGGCTCCACTGCAAAAACTAGGGTTTCGAAATAGGGTTGTAAATTAGGGTTTTTCATGATTTTCAATTCTTTTGGCTTTTTTCTGGGTGAATTATGAGACCTTATTGCATCGATTTCGGGGTTTTTGGATTAGAGATTTCATTGTTTTTGTGACCTTGTGTGAATCTCTGCCCCTCTATAGGGTGAGTTTGTAGCTTGCTGTATTCGTCAATGGCGGGTACGGGCGAGACAGACCGAAAGCGGCGACATTTTAACTCTATCTCGCCTACTGCTGCTACTGCTGCCATGGCCAAGAAGCCGCCTTTTGCGCCTCTTTCTGAGGACAAGAAGGTTTTGGTTTTTGCTAAATCTCATTTTGCACGATTGTTTTAACTTTGTTGATTGGTTTTTATTGTTTTTGATGCTATAAATGTTGTTTGCTCTAAGTCTTTTCTTTGATTTGGTTCATTTTATATTATGGTAGCCTATTTAAAATTGGTTTATTCGTGGTTAATGCATTTTTAGTTAATGTTTGTGTGGGTTCTGCTCTTTGAAGGTGATCCATTGGGCATTGTCGTATTCATAACACGTTTTGTATAAGGACATTTTTGGTGGAATTGGTAGGAAGAACTTATTTGTCGATTTTGGAGACTTACCTTTTAATACCTATCGAGGAAATCATGGTGGTGATGGGTTCCATATCCTTACTTTGATTTCAATGTAGAAACATTTGTAAATATAGTAAATGATTCCTTAAAATTGTTTGTGCATCACTTTTTGATGTATAGAGAACTAGGAAATAGAAGTAGGTGGATGTGATCTATGGTCTTGTGCCGTCCCCAAACCTTTACCAATTAAGCTAGTTGATGTCCACACAAATGACTATGCAAGACCTGGAACATGAAATGGAGTTTGTAATGAAATGCAAACGTCATTGGTGTTGCATTAATTACTAATTGTCTATATGTACTCAACAAGTTTTATGCCTAATGGAAATTGGTAGAAGATATGGCTCAGCAGCAGTAGGGTTTCTATCTGCGAGCATTTCAACAATGTAGAAGCTTGATAATGTCTTAGGTAGGCCAAAATCACAGGATTTATGTAGATTTGATTAATTGCAAGTATATTAATTGGATGTTGCTGCTATGGTATTTTCTTTATTGATCTAGATTCCCTTTTTGTGCATCTGTTTGCTGCTATTATATGCACAATCTGTTTGGTGTATGCTATCAAGATTGGATTTGTATGCTTATTATTAGTCGTTATTAGGTTACAAGATAATTTACAAGTTTTTGGATCTAGATTGCTGGAAAAGGTTGCAAATTTATGTGTTTGGTTTCCTTTCTTTGATTTTCTTGTCATTTGATATTTCTGTCTGACTGTCACTTGTCTATATTCTGCAATCAGCAGGGTCAATATTGGATGGTTTTTTTGGGGCTTTTTTTTTTAATTTCACATAATTATTTTGATTAAATCAATGTTTGTTGTGTCACTGTGTGTGCTTGGCTTTCCCAGACCATGCCAATGGGGGAACTAACTGTAAATTGTTTGACATGTGTATCTACATCTCAGAGATATATTCTATATAGCTGAAATGTTAGAAATTGTAATTTTCTGTTATGTTGCTTTTGCTCATGATCCTTTTTATTTATTTATTCATTTTAAATATTAGATCTGTGGTGGAGCCTTTACAGCCAGTGTTTTTACTGAAAACTATACTATGATTCGTCTATAGGTCATGTCTCTTCCCTCTCTCGCATGTTTGTGCCATGTTTTTAGTGCTCATGGTTCTTTAAAACTATTGAAAACTTAATTGGATGATTGGATAGTGGATCTAATCTCATTATACAATATCTATATAAAGTTTAAAAAAAAAATAAAGTCCAGATCCTTAAAGACTTGTCACAAGATCTACCATGACTTGATCTTGCTTACCTTTTATTTTAATTAAAAACTTCTCTTTCCTTGAGAGGATTGTGTACTTTACTGAACTTATTATGTCCGTTCTGCGATAAAGCCCTTGGTTCGGTGGTAACATACTAACATGAGATTATCTGAATATTGCATGTTTGTATTTCTCTCTTTTCCTGATGCGATACTCCATTTTGGCTGGGTTCCACTTTTAGAGATGTAATCATAAATGAGACAGAAGGGGTTTCTGCAATTACACTAAGAAGTTTTTTGGTAATGAATGTAATCCTTGGGTTGATTGATATTTCCGTTTTCTATGCTGTAGCTTGACACTACTGTACTTCAGTTCCAAAATGAAAAACTCTCTCAGAAGCTTGAGGTCCAGAAGATGGAAATTGCGTCCCTTGAGAATAAGTTATCACAGCGTACAGAGAAGCAACAGTCATATGATAAAGTATTGGCAGTGGTCAATAATTGCTGGAATAAGGTAAATTTAGGCCATGCACTCATCTTTTTTTTTTTATTCTACATCTTTCAAGTTTCAAGTTCTCATGATTAGGGTTTGTGTTTATTTGGTTTTCACGCCCATGGGTCATATGTTCATAGTTGTTAGCTTCTGAAGTAATTTCAATTTTATTTTTCTTTTAGTTTCTTGATGATATTGAAGCCCGATCTGCTCACATCAGAGACCTGGTTTGCAGTGAGCGAAATAATCATCATTCAGCAGTTATGGAGGGTAAGAAGTACTTGTATAATAGGTTTCTCTTTCAGCCTTGCCAAAATTACCTCCTACAGGTTATCACCTTCAAAGTAGTGTTCTCTGTTTGTGTTCCTTCTCTTCACTGTCGTTCAACTCATGTCTAAATTAAAGAATTAGAATTAAACAAGATACGTTAATTGTTTCCTGTAGATTGGGGTTATATAGCATATAAGAACATAGTATGTGTGCGTGTGCTTGCACTTGAGCCAGGGTTAAGTATTTGTAGTTTTGACTAAATGATGTTTCCCTTGATTTTGGATCAGATGGTTCATCCTCCTCTGCTGATGATATATTTTTAAAGCGGCTCAAAACAAGTTTACCTGAACCTTGCTTAGCCAGTGATTCCCTTGATCAGATGATAGAAGATGGGGACAAGGCTTGTGAGAGATCTACAAATATTGTCCATAATATAGGGACTGCTGTTGATGAATTGTGGCACATGAAAGATGGATTACATGCTGCTGCATTGGCAGCACTCGCAGAGGATGGTTAACTCCAATTTCCTTGCTTTGAATGCTGTATATATGTTAAACAATCCCTTTTTGAGTAATTTTTCATGTTTTATTCATTTATTTATGCTCTTTGTTTTTTGGCGCTTTAGGTTCATGCAGGCTGAAAACATCCAATGATATGGTAGCAGAAGTTCAGAATTTGCGATCAACTCTTAGCAATCTTCATCTGAAACACAAATCACTTGCAAGTGAACTTCATAAGTGTCAGGATAATGATTTGAAGAACAAAGCCGAACTCTATTATTTGCGAGGTAACTTCTTTCACCGCCTTTTGAGACAGATCTGCATAAGCAGCTTTTCATTCCCTCCCTTGTTTTTGATGAACTAGCTTATGTTAGACTTAAAAGTATATCTACTATCTTCACCTTTTATATATCCTATTCCTTTAATTAGAGAGGACTTACTCTGTAGTATTTACTGGTGGACAGTTTTATTACCAAATTACAATTTACTTCCTATGTCTGAAGTAGTTATTTCTGTGAGTTAAGTTACCTTTTAATACCTTTGAAACTTCTCTGATGTTTACTCAATTATGATTGATGCATTTATTGGGTATTGTGGCTGTTGCATTTTCATTTCAAAATAGTCTTGCCATTCTTTTGTTGCTGCATATTTGGCGAATATGGATGCTATGGTTCCTGATAGATAGTAGAATTGTCTCCAACTGTTGTCGGTCTCAGGCACAAGTTCAATGAAAGTTTACATTCCTTTTGAAAGAATGGTTAGTTCCATGTAATTGAGGATTGGGCATAGGTACTTGAGATGAAGATTGAAATGAATAGTCTGACTTGTGTGACAACTCTGAAGAGTCTGGGTAATGTAGGCTTCAAGAATTTATTATTAGATCTAATATGATGCCATTCAATTTACTACTCATTCACAATCTTCGCTCCTCATTAAGTCATTTCCTTTTCCTATATTCTGTGCAATGATTGTCATAAATCCAATATTTCCAAGAACCTCAATTGTGTATGTTCCATATATGTCATCCTTTTTTTCTTTATATTTTTGGGTTCGGGTATCAAATGAGGCATGTCCCATCTATAGTGCAGAATAGCTGGGATGTTTTTTAAATTTAGGTTTGGTGATATGCACGTGGCTTTGTGCAGAGGAGTTGGAGACTACCATAAGAGAGCTGGAAGAAAGTAATCTTAAGTTGGCAGCTATTAAAGCAGAGAAAGATGCAACAAAAGGGACATTTTTCCCTGTACTGAACATGGGAAATAGGCATATTTCTAATGACAGGATAGCAGAGAAACAAAAGGAAGATCTTCAAGATATGGAAGCAACACTGAAGGAGTCAATGGTAGAGGACTGGAATTCTGGTGTTTGCTTGAGTAGAATTAGCTCATTTGATAAGTTTGTATTTTTTGTTTTTGCAGGCTCAGTCTTCTTCCCGACTTCAAGAACTAAAGTTCTTGCATGAGGAAAGGATTGAAATTTTGAAGAAGCTATCTGACTTGCAGGTTAGGTGTCACCATGAGAAAACACAATGTGCAATGCTTAATGTTGATTATTTCAATGTTTCTTTCCGGGAAAAGTTTATATTAACGACTGTTATAGAATCCAGAAGTTGCAAATTACTGATTTTATAGTATTTGATGGCAGGGAACATTGAAAAATGTGAAGTCTATATCTTGTGCCAGAGCTTTCAGGCTAGTGAAAGAAGAACTTGACAAGTCCAAAGCTGATGTCATCCAGTATCAGGCCTTATTTGAAAAACTTCAGGTTGTAACTGGTCGGTAAATTTACATGTGTATGCATATGGTTACTTTCTGGAGTGATTTCCTTGTTCCTAACTATTGACCCACTCTTGATTTTGCAGGTTGAGAAAGATAAGGTAGCCTGGAAAGAAAGAGAAGTGGCGTTAAGAACTGATTTAGGTGATATTTTTCGAAGATCTTTGACCACAGCTGGTTCTAGAATAGATGAGCTTGAATCTGAGATACAAAGACAGAATGATGAAAGAAATTGGATAGAAGCCAAGCTGAAAGACGCTTCTAAAGAACCAGGTATCATTGGATACAAATTTGCTGGGAATATTTAGAATATGTCCTGTAATGTATACAGTAGTTAAATAAGTTGCATATTACCTTCTATTTATTCAGGAAGGAAAGAAATAATTTCAAACTTCAAGGAGTTTGTTTCTTCATTTCCCGAGGACATGAGCTCCATGCAAAGTAAGTTACGGAAGTACAAGGAGACAGCTGCTGATGTCCATTCTTTGCGGGCTGAAGTACAGTTCCTCTCAAATGTTCTTGCCAGGAAGGTAATTTTTGTGCTGACAGTTTTCTTTGCTTGTTCTCGCAAAAGGTTTTTTGGATGATGTAATGATGTGAAACCTCATCGGTAGGCCAAAGATTTGGAGACATTATCTATTAGATCTGCCAGTCAAGATGCTGAAATTCAGAGGCTACAATCTGTGGTATGTTGTGATGTGATTTCTTAAAGCATTAGTGCTGTTCACGTTACATATGCTTGATCAAATACGTTCTCTAGGGAGTTTAGTGCTGTGATTGTGTTGTTTTGTTCTCGAATCGTTTCTGCATAATTATCACTGTATCTGTCAATCACACTTTTGACTAGTTATGTCAATCAGGAGATGAATACTATGACCTGATGAGTTCATATGATTATGTACAGGTTCACTTTATGTGTCTGCTTTTAAAAGGTTGTGGTAATGGAAATATGATGCTATAGCTTTTGCTAGTGATTATGTGAGCGTTCAATTGATTTGTTAGTTTTTGCAACGTTTGATGACAACTGACATGCATTCGGGCAGTCCAAAAAGAATAGTGAAATGAGAATAAATGGAAAAGAGGAAAGGAAAACTAGCATTGTCCCTTATACTGGTGTGAATGTGATTCTGAATTTTTTGATTGCTCGGTTGAAACTCTCTCTCTTGTTGGCGTACTGTGTTTGTGGTTTTTGAGCATTTAGATGTGTATTTTAAGATTTCATAGGTTCCCCTTTTTCTTTAAGACACTTGGATTTTCATAGACATTTATGTTTGTTTTCTTTTTTGTGAGAATGATTTATATGTTTATAATTAAATGCTGTGTTTGAAATTTTTGGTATATATATATATATATATATATATATATATATATATATATATATATATATGTAAGATGATTTCTTTGTAACTATTTAACTGTCCCAATCCTGCTTTTTGGCATATATGTCATCTCCATGTCCAATTTTCCAAAACTTAGATTACAAATGTGGAAATTCTTTGTGGGGGGGAAAAATACTGAGATGCCTTTTTAAAATTCTTGCAGGTTCAGGATTTGAAAGCGAGTGAAATGGAATTAAACCTTATTGTGGAGATGTACAGACGTGAATCTGTTGTAACAAGGTAGGAAGATTTTACAGTCAATCTTTTTCATAGTAACTTTGATGCTTTTGCTCTATTATGAACTTGAAATTTTCGTTCGTCTATCAGTTTGTCTTGATTTCGTTAGAAATGTGAATCAGCCCTTTCCAAAGAGGTGGAGCAGGACTTATAAGCACGCCATATAGAAAAATTCTTGTGTCAATGAATGCATTTATTGCTTCCTTAGTTCTCATTGTAACTCATCTGTTAGCAAAGCTTTTTCTTATAAAGATGTGAATTAGTGGAAGTTAGTTGGATTCAAATTTTCCTATTATTTATTTATTTGCTGTGTGAAGTATCAATTTGGTGTTGTTTTTATTTATTTATTTAGGGTGATTGAAAACAATATCCCTGTTATATTGTTGTAAAGATTGTAGTTTGTAGGTTATACTTATGAGGTAGTATCATGAGAAGTAGTGAGTTTCTGGTACAATTTGATTGATGACTTCAAATTTTCATATTAATTACTTATTTGCTGTGTGAAGTATCAATTTGGTGGTGTTTTTTTTTATTTAGGGTGATTGAAAACAATATCCCTGTTATATTGTTGTAAAGATTGTATTTTGTAGGTTATACTTATGAGTTAGTATCATGAGAAGTAGTGAGTTTCTCGTACAATTTGATTGATGGTGTGGCCTGGTATAAGAATCTTTGAACTTCCTACAGGTTCTACACTGATAAGTGAATTCCATCAATGTTGGATATGTGGAATTGAAATTTGATGGAAAAAGAGAAATGGAAAAGAAGTTGAAATTCAATTTGCTAAATCAAATGTGAGGTAGTGGAAAATAAAGCACTACCGGAATGCAATTAGAGACTTGAAATGTTAGTTTCAAAGGAGGAAGTCTGTTGGAATCAGAAAGTTACCAATAATTGCTGTATGCTTTTCATTGATACTGAAAACACAGGGGGCTAGTAGTTGGCAAACTTTCATTTTGTGAGACAATGTTTGGTGCTTGGAGTGCATTCTTTCTTACTGCTTTTTAAATGAGCTCCTTTTTTTCTCCTTTCTTGGGTTTTGTCTTGTGCACGTGTTTGCAGGTGTGGATTTTTTCTCCTTTCTTTTCTTTTCTTATGAGATGTGTTGTGCACGTATAATGGACTAAAAGATTCAGTATAACAATTAGCTTCACTGCTGTGTTGAATTACTCTTGATTCTTTTCTTTTCTTATGAGATGTGTTATACTGAATCTTTTAGTCCATTATAGTTTGGTTAAATGTAAATTTAGGAGTTGACAGCAGTTTGGACTGGCAATAGTGCTTCAGTATAATGGACTAAAAGATTCAGTATAACAATTAGCTTCACTGCTTTGTTGAATTACTCTTGAGTCTTTTCTTATCTTATGAGATGTGTTATACTGAATCTTTTAGTCCATTATAGTTTGGTTAAATGTAAATTTAGGAGTTGACAGCAGTTTGGACTGGCTATAGTGCTTAGAATTGTGGCAAAGCTTTTTATAATTGGATTCCATCCTTCACAGACATATTTGCTACGTAGTACAAAGATATGATTATCATTACAATTGGTTGATATACTTCTCTACAGGAACATCTTGGAGGCAAGGGATAGGGAGTGCAGGGCATGGGCTCGTGTGCATCACCTGACGTCCTCTCTTGATGAACACAATATGGAAATACGTGTGAAAACAGCTATAGAAGCGGAGGCTCTCTGTCAACAACGCTTAGCTGCTGCAGAAGCTGAAATTACCGATCTGAGGGGGAAGTGTGAATCTTGTGAAAGGTTAGGTATTATATGTTTAATGTTTGTGAAGTTCTCTTAGTATTTTCTCTGTTGCAATGTGCATGAAATTATCTTTCCTCTTATATTCATGATAATGATGTGTTAGTAAACTAGCATACTGAGTTTCCTATTCATGACTGGGCTTTTGGTTCTTTTTTGTCTCTTCAATATCTACCTTTATATATGTTTTGTTAAGCATTCCTACTTTTTTAAGCAAACGTTTGGTTTTCATCTTACTCATGGATCGGATGCTTCTCTTATCCTTTATTTATGCTGTTCCTGTTTTCAATTGAGTTAGGATAGAGAAGCCTAACACAGGTAATTAGAGTTGAGTTTTGCTAAGGTAGTTGCAATGGGTTTCTGTATCAATGAGTTATTCGTAGACGGATCTCTTAAATGCATGGTGTAGTAGTCTTTTCTGTTAATTTTCATGTAGACTACAGATCAGGTACTTCAATAGTAGATAATGATGAGATGAAGTTTTTAGAATAAGATCCTCTCTTCTCCCTGCCCTGTTTTGTAAATAAGGAGTGTGATTTAACCAATTGTGTGTTAGCATAATCAGAATTGGGATAGTTGATTGGTTGAATGTATGTTTGTCAACTAATTTAATAGTCAAGAGGGACATGCTAAAGCTTAAGAAAGAAAAATTTATCATACCAACAGGTGTTATGTGACGAATGTTAAGAAAACCTAACAGGTAGGATCTTATCTTCTAAAAGTTCAGAAGTCTGATTTCAGAAGCTAAAATTGACTTGAGCTGTTGATGCAAGCATGCTCTGTGAAAAATTATTTGTCCTTTATTGGTTAGTTGCAACACAAGAGCTACCTTTTAACTTAAGCAATGCAGACTTTAATTTATTCATGCCTTAAGACCTAGTATGCTGCTAAGCATCAAGAGTCTCATTTATATTTGAAATTAGTGCCCTTTTGTTTACTTTCAATTTCTATATAAGGCACCTCTTGATCACTAAAAAAATAACTTACAGGCAGGATACTTTCAAGTCTTTGATACAGTGTCCCTAATTCTTTTGGTCTATTAAATCCTTCATAAAGGGGTTCCTCTTGTTCAACTGTTAAATCAATAAGTGCATTGTATGTGTACTTTCTGGTGGCATCTCTGTATGGACTCAAGATGAAGAAGGAATAGCTCTAGTTTGTCTCTCTTTGTCACAGTTTCCTGGGTAGGCATATTATGTAAAGCTCTGGATGTGTTGAGAATCTAGCCTTGATAAATTTGGTGGCTAAATGTTTTGTCGACTTCCATGACTAATTTGTCTATTTAAAATAATTTCATGTATTGTTGTTTAGTACTCTACATTGCTTTTTTGTTACTTCTACATTTTGTAGTTCAGGATTGATTTTATTTTTGCTATGTTTATACTAATTCAGGGATAAGTCAAAGCTTACGAATGCTTTGAGGTCCAAGCATGAAGAGAATGAAGCTTACTTATCTGAGATCGAGGTTAAATTTTTCTTCAGTCCATTTTTCTTCAGTTCAGCTACTCAGCAACATATAATATTCATCTGGTACACTTTTTCAGACTATTGGACAGGCCTATGATGACATGCAAAACCAAAACCAGCACATGTTGCAGCAAGTTGCTGAGAGAGACGACTATAATGTCAAGGTAATTGGACCTGTAAACCCATTGGCACCAAAATGGTTCTTGAATGCACATTTATATGTGCAATTGCTTTGGAATTTTTTTGGGGACTCAATATATAGTGCCTGTTTGTGACATTGCTGTGTGATCACACTTGACAAATATAGTTTTCTATTGGACTCTGGTTCTTGAACATGTCGGAGAGGTGCTTGGAGCCTTAAAAATTGATTTCTTGTGATATAATCAAGGAATGTTTATTTTTTGAGGCACATGAAAGATTCTCTCCTTAAGTTTTTGGTTATAGAGTTCTATGAGGAGCTCATACACCTTTTGCTGCTCCTCAGGTTTTAGCAAGTTGTCTGGTTATCTTTTTACAATTGTGAATAGGAGAATGCATTAGCATTGAAGTTTTTTCATAATAGTTAATTATTATTTAATTCCTTGGAGGGAGTAGCATATGGTAAGTTGGTAATACAGTCTTGCTGGAGGATGATCAAGAGATACATATGTAGTCCGAGTAGGAGTGTGGGACGGTAATTGTTTGGGTGTGTAGGATCTCGCTTTTGTGGTTCCTGTCAAAGAATAGGTGGTGTGGAAATGTTACCAAGTTGTCCTGTTTGGATACTTGCTCTCTTCAAAGTTTCTGCGATATACTGTTGTTTGGTCTTTTATTGTACAGAGATGTTATTAGGACTTAGTTTTGATTGTTTAAAATGGACTAACCCTTACCTATTGGAATTCTCCTTATTTTTTTTTATTCACTTGTGTTATCAAGATCATGTGAGTGCTTTATTTTTCTTTTTGAGGTGATTTGAATGTCTGAATGTAGTGACAACTTGGAAATCTGTATTCACTGGGTTTTGACTTATCAAGTTTCTGTGAAATTTTGGTGGTCTAGCTTGTACTAGAAGGTCAGAGCAATAAACAAACACATGATCTTCTACTTTTGGAGAAACAAAGTTTGCAGAAGAAGATCCAACTGGGTAGTGTTTCACGGGACTTTTTGGAAATGAAAGCTGCAAGAATTGAGGATCAGGTAGGTTTGGTATTTTATGTGTTGTGTGTATCGTATTACAGAGTATATTATGAATATGACTGGAAGTACACTATGAACAGGTGAAAAGCTGCTCAGACCAGATCCATAGACATGCAGAAGATAGGTGTCAAAATTCAGTTTCTTTTGAGAATATCCAACGGAGGCTGTTGGAATCAAGAAAAGTTTTCCAACAGTCTAAGGAATCTTTGGATGGACTACAAAATAAAGTCAAAGATGGTCGAGGAAACCTTTCTGGCTTGCAGATAGATTTAGAGAAAGAAAGGTATTCTAAAACATGTTTTTATATTTTATACATAATAGAAAGGTTATGTATACAATGTTTGGCAGCATATAACAAAAGGTGTTCTGACTTGTTGTTACCAGGTTTGAGAAGAAAAGGCTAGAGGAGGAATTGGAAGCAGTAAAAAGGAAAGCTGAGCATCTTAGGGTGCAAAAAGAGGGTTCTGTTGTGGAAAAGCTTCAACAGGAGCTGCAAGAATACAAGGAAATACTCAAGTGTAGTGTTTGCCTTGATAGACCCAAGGAGGTACTTGATCCTGTTACCTGATGAAATTAATTTTAAAGAACTTGCAACTCTGCCAAAGTATTTACAGTAATCAATCGACTTGTATAATTGAGACCCTTTTTTTTGTTAACCTTTTTCAGGTAGTCATCACAAAATGCTTCCATTTGGTATGCAATCCTTGTGTCCAGAGAGTAATCGTGACCCGCCATCGAAAGTGCCCTGTGTGTGCTGCAAGCTTCGGGCCCAACGATGTGAAGCCAGTTTACATCTGATAACCCAGCTGTTAAGAGCGCTATAGTGACCTTTTTTATTGGTAATTTTCTGTTGCATTTGGCAGTTCCATGTCCAAGATCATCTGTAAATTCCACCGCTTTGCTTGTAGTGTTTAGATCACAACCATTTAGGTTCGAGGAGATGCACAAAATTTTCCTCCGAAGTGCATATCTTAGATTTGTAAGCGTGTAGAGCTCTGGTTTCAGACTTTCAGGTACATGAAATATTTATGTAGTTGACTGTATTTATGAATCAGTAATTGACATCTTGGAGTTGAACTGACTGTCAATTGCAATCCAAATGGACCACATCAAGAAAGGGAAGCCCCTTAGATAATAATTATGAATTGTTTGTAAGCTATTATTTTGTTCTGTCTCAGTTTTGATTTTCCAGTCGAGCTGAAATAAGAGTAAAGTTGGTGTGGCTAAAGAATCGAAGGCAATGGCATGTTCTTCAGATGAAAATGGGAACCTTGAACAGGTATGCTATTGGAGTTTAGGGAATGTTATGCATCACCTGTGAGATGCATCAACATAAATATGCCTCCAGTTTGTGTCAGCCGTTGGCTTGTTGCTGAACTCAAAGTCGAAAAGTTACTCTTATTCCTTTTGCAAAAATTAAATTAATTCTTCCGTAGTTTCCTCGTAATGTGGCATCTATTATATATTTTTATTTTCTGGAAAATTGGCCTTAACAACATATACTACGGCTAGGCTGCAGGGAGTGGCACTGCCTCTAAATCGCAGATAGGGAGCAACAGTATGGTTATTTTCACTAGATTTTGGTGACTCTGTAGTTTATGACAAAGTACCCATCTTTAAAGTTGACGCTGTTAAATACACTTGTTAAAACTAGGTGTGGAAAACAGGTTATGTTTGTGTAGGGTCAGCTATCTCTAAACCTGATCCATTTAAGTTTTCAGGTTGAAAATCACAATCCAAACCTAATCCATTTAATTTTAGGTTGAGTTTAAGTCAACCCATTTAAGTTTTTGTGTTGAAAATTTCAACTCTAGCCCGCTATTTTCGAGTCAGGTTTTCGGGTCGGGTTAATTTTTGTCACCCTTGAGATGTGATTATTCAATAGAGTGGCCGAAGAAAAAGAAACATTTAGGATTGAGATGAAACGGCTAATAAGTTAATAATATTAGTTTAATTGTCTTTTAGGGTTTTAGTTTGGGCTGAATGGATGACTGGCCAAGTAATTTTTTTTAATCTACTTAATATAGTTTGTTTATAAGGTCGGGTTCGGATTGACCTCATCTGATTTTGAGTCAAAAATAATTTTGGATAATGTGAGTCATTTTCAGGTTAGAATTTTCAACCTTAACTTAACCCATTTAATTTTGGATCAGATTCGTGGCAACCCATTTAAGTTTTTGTGTCGAAAATTTCAATCCTAACTTGCTATTTTCGAGATGGATTTCAAGCCGGGTTAGTTTTTGCCACCCTTAGTTAAAATTTGTGAATAATTGGCGGTTGTATTACCAATTTGCAAGAACCTGTAATTTTATTTCAATTCTCTTTAATTTTTGTTTAATTCCCCTCAATTTTTGATCTTTTTGTATTAGTTTTCTAGGTTTGTAAATGATTACACTAGTCACATCAAAATTACTCGGATTCATCATAAAACTGAAGTAGATGTTTTATGATTTTGTAAAATGAGGGAAACTGCTCTGGTTCATTTATGAACAGGAGTAGATATTGAAGTTTTTGCTAAGGTCCAAAAGAACCAAAATAGAAAATAAAACCCCAAAATCAAAACTTTAACACGCCTCAATGCTTCGTCATTCCCCGGCTCCTACACTACTCTTCTCCTTTCTCCCACTTAATCCCCTTCTCTCATCTACCCGCTTCCTCCCCCATTCTCATTCTCAAGCACGCTACAACATTGAAGTTATCCTGCACGCCATTGTGAATCATTTCAACTACTCGGGTTCCCATTCCAACATTGAAGCTATTCTAATCGTTCTCTGTGAAACTGTGAAATCAGGGCTCCCATTTAAGGTTTGTATTTTGAATTTAGTTTCGCTCGTTC